>OX388037.1:5820333-7070333 GCA_947578705.1 Lacanobia wlatinum
AAGTATTGAAGCTACGGAAAAATTTAACATACCGGAATCCACATTTTTGTTGGATTATACATTTGTCAATCAATGATGTCTCAACTTCTGAATTGATTTGGATGAAATTAGAAATTAGGATCAACTTTTATCTCGAACTCGATAGTAGAGTCTGTGACCAACATTATCTAAACCACTTCAGTATTATTCGCTAATAGTCAAGTGGGTTAGATAATGTTGGTCACAGACCCTTCATTCCCGCCGAAGCCACTGGCAAAAACTAGTAGTGTATACTTAACCCACGATGAGAAAGCCTTCAAATTCAGGTCATTTAATCGTAGAACAACGTTGCAGTTGGAAACATCAAAGGCAAGAAAACATCAAGATTATTCAACCGAATAAACACACCGCAGACAAAGTGGTGTAGCTTAAAATTTCAACGGCAGCGCTGTGTCAGCCCGTAAAAGGTTCCGGGTTGGATTCCCGATCTAGATTTAAAGAGCTGACCGGTTGGGGACTGCAAGCAAATGTTTATGGTACTGCCTGTGCGAATGGGTAGATGCGGCAGGTTTTAGCAAAAATAAACTTAACATTATCTCGGTTTCTCCTTCTTATAAAACCCAGAGTCTTCACTTGACACCGAGTTTAATGAATAACAGCATGGGCGAGTTTCAAGATTAAACAACGCTCGCTGAGGTAGGTCTGTGGATGGGTAACCATCTCATCTGGTCGGTTTCTAGTCTTACCAGACGCATCTGAGACTATTTTATATGAACCGATTACTTATCTCACCCTCACCACCTAGCAACTGGGTAACACGATACGGCTGGGCAAGACTGATTTCTAGGATTATGATTGTTGTACAAATGTCTACCAAATATATAATGATGTAAAAATGACAACCGCAATCACCAGCTTAACTAGATTTCGAAGCACGGAGGAATCTTGATACGTAAAGATAGTCACCCATCTACCACAAGTTGAAGATAGAGCTTCAGTCGGACCAACTATGTAAGGTGTATAAAGGGCCTTATAGATTGTTCATGTAAATAAGTTGAAGCCATTTTATTTTAGAACTAGCTGACCCACGCAACTTTGATTGCGTCACATTTTTCATGAATGCTCCGCTCTTATTGGTCTTAGCATGATGATATATAGCCTTCCTCGATAAATGGGGTATCTTACAATGAAATAATTTTTCAAATCGGCTCAGTAATTACTGAGATTAGCGAGTTCAAGCAAAAAAATAAACAAACAAACTCTTCAGTTTTATATATTAACTAGCTGACCCACGCAACTTCGTCTGCGTCACAATTTTCATTAATGATTCGCTCCTTTTGGTCTTAGCGTGATGATATTATAGCCTATAGCCTTCCTCGATAAATGGGCTATCTAACGCTGAAAAATTTTTCAAATCGGACCAGTAGTTCCTGAGATTAGCGCGTTCAAGCAAACAAACAAACTCTTCAGCTTTATATAATAGTGTTATTAATATAAGTAAGTACACATGTTGATGATAGAAAAAAAAGTATGATGTCAAAACAGATGTCTTGTTGTATTGTCCAAAACCATTATTTTAATTCGATATTTTGAATAGTTTATTAATCGATCTTTTTTTTTCATGTAATATTCGAAAACGGAGTTGTACGATGATCGATGACCTCGATGATGCAGCCGGGCGAAAAAAAGAAGGTCGCGAATATCGTTAAGATTAGCTCGGCTGAAGTTACTCCAGTTTATGGTTTTGTGTAGGGAATAGGGTTCACCTTGACGCAATTAAGGGACTTCATGGCCGGTGATACCGACTTTGCATACGGGCATAGCCTTCGCAAAGGCTTAAGGGTTCTTCACCATTGGTTCAGCTGTTTAATCATTAAAATTAATTTATTCATTTGCAAAAATGGGTAATTGGTATAGGTGTTTCATCTATACATATAAAAAAATATTTTTACATGAAAATTACACAGAAAACTCAGGAAAAAGGTATAAAACACAAAAATGCAATTTTTGTCTGTGCGTTTGTGGGAGCATCACGCATAAACCACAGATTAGATTGCAAATCTAAGTACTTAGAATATAAAATGATAACCCGAGTAACATTTAGCGTTTATTTCATCAAAATCGACCCACAAAATCAAAAGATATTGAATTTTTAAGTTTTAAGTTTTCGTTAAGTTTAGGAAGAAACTTCCTAATGTATTCTGATGAGTCAGAACGCCATCTATTGAGAAAAATAAAATGCACGAAAAAATTGTTGAGTTATTTGTGAAACTTTTAATACGTAGACGTAGCAAAATAAAAGTAAACATTTTAATACCTTATCGTTATTTACCGTTATATACGGGCTTCTTATTTAACGTCTTCCGCTGCCAAATATTTTGTCAGTTTACATGGTCGATAGATGGCGTTGCACTGATGACGCGTTTTTCTGAATTGCGGTGTTAAGATTTTCCGCTCACATAATTTCTAAACACAGTCGTGTTTCGAAGGAATTTCGGTTTGGTCTCTGAAAGGTCTTAAACTGTTAGGGACCATAATTGGTTAAATCTCTGAGTTGTGCTGGTTTCGTTTAAAGTGCATTTATTGTAGAGTCTTAAACTGATTTAGTTTTGCGAAGTTCTGGACGGTTCGACTTGCGGATCAGGCCTGTAGGGTTCCGTACCAAAGGTGCTGTGCTGACGGGACCCTACTGCTAAGCCTCCGCGATTGATTCCGTTTAGAGCGAAGCAACGAACGGTTCGATTTGCTAAACAAGGCTAATAATAATAAAAAAATATCTTATATTTCAGACAGAGTCCATTTTTAGGGTTACGAAAAAATAAGGAACCCTTATAGGATCACTCGGGTGTCTGTCTGTCTGTCTGTCCGTCTGTCACAGCCAGTTTTCTCCGGATCCACTGAACCGATTCTGTTGAAATTTGGTACACATATGGACTTCTATGACCCAAACACGGACGCGTTACGTAAATTATTAAATTTTTAGTATGGGGGTCACTTTTGGGGGTCAAACTAGAAAATTTAAAAAAAAGTTTTTTGAACAATATCGTGTGACATATCAAATAAAAGGGCTTAATGTGAAGGGTTTAATTACATTTATTTCATAATTTTAAAATAAATGATTTAGAAGTTATTCAAGAAATTCGACCAAAAATGACCATTCCCCCCCTTATCTCCGAAACAACGGAGCCTAAAATTTTGAAAAAAATGGAGATAGTAGATCTTTACCTAAAGATTACAGGAAAACCTATAAGAAGTCTGTAGTGTAAAAATAACATGTTCAAAAATTTTAATTCGTTCGGAACCCTTTGCACGCGAGTTCGACTCGCACTTGGCCAGTTTTTTGGTTAGTAGTTAGGTTTAGGTTTAGTTTAGGTTAGTAGTTTGGTTTTTTATAATAAGGTACCGTACCAAAGGTGGTCACGGTGATGGGAGCGATCGATTTTGTTAGGCTACTCTCTAAGTCCGAAGTCCGTAGTTTCGGGCTTAGTTGCGGACGTATTCTACTCCGTATCACCTACAGACTTACAATTAGTCCCGAACCAGAACTAAGAATGAATGACAACACGATTTCACAGTAACTGTCAAATCGTGTTATCATTAGTTCTCATTGGTTAGGTGATACGGAGTGGAATATATTTTTTTTTACAATAGATAGGCATACGTTTGACCACTATCTCACCTGATGGTAAGCGATGATGCGGTCGAAGATGGAGCACGTTTACCTAGAAGCAACCTATTCACTTTTGTCTTAAAGACTCCCAGGTTGCCCGCAACTAAGTTTTTAATTCGTGCTAAGTATCAAACGGTTCGATTTGCGAGCCAAGGCAAATTATAGGGTTCCGTGCCAAAGTTGCTAATGGGACCCTATTATTTAAGCCTTCGCGTACGATTTTGATTCGTGCGAACCCAGTCGATTTTTAGGGTTCCGTACCAAGTTTGCTAACGGAACCCTTTTTATTAATAAGCCACCGCTGTCCGTCTTCCTTCAGTTTATGCGTTTTATTTCTGTCTCGCTAATATAAAAAATGTCTTCTAGAAAAAGGTCGAATCTTTCACAATATAGCAAAATTCTTAATCTTCTTAATATATTAAAAACAAAGTCGGGTTTGTTCGAACACTTTTCTAACTCGAGAACGGCTCGACCGATTTTCATAGTTTTTGTGTTTTTGGATTAGTCTTCGTCCGGAATAGCATAATAAGAATTAAAATACAAAAAAAAAGAGTAGGCAGGTAGGGTAGGTAGGTAGGATAGGTAGGTAGGTAGGGAAAGTAGGGTAGGTAGGGTAGGTAGGTAGGTAGGTAGGGTAGGTAGGTAGGGTAGGTAGGTAGGTAGGTAGGGTAGGTAGGTAGGGTAGCTATGGTAGGTAGGATAGGTAAGTAGGTAGAGTAGGTAGGTAGGGTAGGTAGGTAGAATAGCCAGTTGACGGGAGCGAAGCCGCGCGGGTCAGCTAGTTTATAATAAGTCTTCCATATTCTACCGTCACATGGGCATGCAAATTCCATTAAATTTCAAATTAAAATAAATTAAATTAAATATTGACATAGAATAGCCAAAATATAATAATAAAAGTGTCAAATGTCAAAGAAAACAATATGTCAATCGGAACCATTTTGTCAAATAGAGTAACATTAACTTTTAAATTAAATATTGACATGAAAAATGCAAAGTAATAATAATCTCAAATGGTCCAAATGTCAGATGAAAACAATAACGTCAATTGGAATAGGAAGTATGTCAATTAATTAGTGACTTATCATTCAGGAAGTCGTCAATTGTGTAGTAACATTTTTCAATCAATATATATTTTAGTGTCTTTTTGAATTTTAATACAGTCATATTTTTAATATTATTAGGTATTTTATTAAAAATGCGTGGAGCAATACCAAAAAAGCTTTTTTGCATTAGTGCATTTTTACATTTCACATGACACAATTCGTTGACATACTGAGACCGTATTGAATTTTTTCTGGTTTCTGACAATTTCCGAAATAGGTTTGGATTATTTTTTACAAACAAAGCTGTTTCCAATATATAAAAAACGCAGAGTTAAAATTTCTAAAGATTTAAAATAAGGAAGACAGCTATCTGTTGTCTTAAGACCACACATTGACCTTACACATCGCTTTTGCTTTACCAGCTCCCTATCAGAAGACTGCCCCCAGAAACTAATACCATGTCGTAAAACAGAGGCAACTAAACCATGGTACGCTGTTAAAAGAGCTCACTACCACCACTGCTAAGACCCGGTGGGTCGCAGTCCACTCCGCTGAGCAGAAAGCAAACTTATTTGCTTCTATGTTTTCGGAATCGTCGCGTCTGGATCCTGGTGGCGCGAGGCCCCCTGCTTCTCCTGATGGATGCGGGTCAAGTACGTCGAACATTCGCATTCAACAGAAAGACGTGAATAAGTCTAGTGGCCCCGACGGCATACCGGCAATTGTTTTGAGGACTTGTGCGCCTGAGTTGTCTCCAATCTTGACACACCTATTTCGCCTCTCGTTTGAGACTGGAAAAGTACCGAATGTTTGGAAGCAAGCTAACATGCAGCCCGTGCCCAAGAAGGGTAGTCGAGCTGACCCGTCAAATTACAGACCCATCTCGGTAAAGTCCAAACTCAGTAAGAGTATGGAACGCGTGCTGAATCGTAAGCTCAATCAATCGTAGCATACCTAGAAGCGAATGATATCCTTAGCGACCGACAATACGGGTTCCGCCGAAATCGGTCAACTGGGGATTTTCTAGCGTATGCCATTCACATCTGGAGTGAGGCCATAGAGAAGCACGGGGAGGCACTTGCGGTCTCCCATGATATCTCGAAGGCCTTCGACAGGGTCTGGCACGATAGCCTTATTAGTAAGCTTCCTTCCTTCGGTATACCCGTTGGATTGTGTGATTGGACTGCAGATTTCCTGAGGGATCAGTCTATCTGAGTGGTTATAGATGGCTGATCGTCCGGACTGCTGGATATTAATGCCGGGGTTCCTCAGGGGTCGGTGCTCTCGGCAACGTTGTTTATGCTACATTTGAATGATCTGCTAAAACCCGGTACCTTTGGGTATGCAGTCGACAGCACTGTTGCTGAGAGATACGTGTCCGACGCATGAGCTGGTGGGTCGCAGATCCGGTATCTCCGAGAGGCTATGTTAAGTGCTTGAACTTGTCCTTACAGGCTGTATCTGAATGGGGCGATGCCAATCTGGTCAAGTGCAATGCTGCTAAGACCCAAGCGTGTCTTTTCTCCGCTAAAAGGAGCCAATTCCACCCAGTTCCATCTTTTCGAGGTGTAACCGTGCCGATAACCGACCGACTTGAGCTTTTTGGTGTTACGTTAATATTTACCCTCAATTTTGGCCCTTTCATAGAGGCAAAGGCTCAAATGGCTGCCAGAAAGTTGGGGGTCCTAGCAAAGGTGAGACTTTACTTCACGCCGGAACAGCTGCTCAAGCTCTATCAAGCGCAAGTTCGATCGTGTATGGAATACTGCTCTCATCTATGGGACGGATCTGCCAAATACCAGCTTGATGCCCTTGAGTCAATTGAGAAACGAGCCAAGAGGATCATCGGTAATGACAGACTCGTCGAGTCAAAGCTCCAAAGTATTGACCATCGACGCCGAGTTGCTGGCCTGTCGGTTTTCTATCGGTTGCATTTTGGGGAGTGTGCGACGGAATTATATCATTTAATTCTGCCAAGCCCGTTCCATCATAGGACCACAAGACGAACGGCGATGCGCCACCGGTACATGCTGAACATCCCAAGCACACGCACAAAACGTTTTGGGAACCCATTCATAGTGCGTATAGCTAAGGAGTGGAATTCCCTGCCAGAGTCTGTGTTTCCAGATAGCTACAATCTGGGAATATTTAAGACAACAGTGAATAAGTTGCTTCTTGGCAAGCGTGCTCCATCTTCGACCACATCATCGCTTACCGTCAGGTGAGATAGTGGTCAAACGTATGCCTATCTACAGTAAAAAAAACTAGCTTGACGGTTGACTTTCTTTGATACTTGAAAGAGAGCATATGCGGATTTATTAAGCCTTTTACATAATTCTTATATGTGGTTTTCATGTGAGTTTTTTTTCGATCAATATACTTAAAAAACTTAGCTGTATCTGCTTCTTCAATAGAGCAATCTTGGTAGGCAAGAATAACGTCTGGGTTCTTGCAGCGTTGATGAAAGTGCATAACTTTTGTCTTATTCAGATTTATAACCAAATTATTATTATGTAACCAAATTATAATGTCATGTAAACAAGTATTCATGTCATGTTCATAACTATCTTGGTTTGTGCACTTGATCACAGCTGTACTGTCGTCTGCAAAGAGAATCATTTTGTTTGCAGTTAACTTTGGAAGATCGTTTATGTATATTAAGGAAAGTGGCGGCCCCAGTACGCTACCCTGTGAGACGCCATAATTTACATACCTTGGTTTTGATACATAAACGGTTTTTAATTTACTTTTTGGACAAGTTCTTGAGATTTCTGTGCATTGAAGCCTATTGCTTAAGTACGATTCTATAAACTGTACTATGTTCCCTCTTATACCATAACTGTGTAATTTATGTAACAAAATTTTATGGTCCACATAATCGAACGCCTTGGTCATGTCAGTGTAGATTGCACAGACTGGATTTCTCCTGTCTATAGATTAATGAAGGCTCATAGATTTCAGTTTAACTCAATACGACTCAATTTTATATGAACTGAACTTCACTTCTCACCCGACTCAATAGCATCTAAGAGTAGTCGAGCTTGGTTCAAAAGATTATAATCCCTTATGTTTAAAAGAACCATCCAGGATGTGAATTGTCATCAGTTTTATTAAAGTCTGCCAGTGTGCCGTGGTGTTTTGAAAGGTTTGGCCACGGCAGGGCTTCTGCATGTCTGCGTTTCTGATGAGCGCAAGTGGCGCATAGTAATTTTAAAGGAAGAATTGTTCCTCGTAGGACATGACTCAAGCTGCTTGCACAAAGCACATGCGCCTCTGTCTACTAAATTCCTTTCGTAGGTAGAAACGTCGTATTAGGTATAGGTTGGTAATTTTTTACCCTTCCAAAGCTTTGAATAGACGATTTCTAGAAACTTTCTTGGTATCCTCTATTTGTAGGTGCGTAGCTCATGTATAAACCCTTTTGAAAGCTTTATATAGCTGGTAAAGTCAAGAAGCTTTGTAAAAGTAAAACCAAATATATAAAAGAATAGTTTTAAATTAGCAATGGAAAAGTAGACTTAATCTATAAAGTCAGTTGTGTATTACCTTTCAACTGGGTGAAACAAATCGTTGTTTGATATCTACTAGTTTTTAAGTAATGCCGCAGCGGTAGTAACCTGCGGTATCACACTACACAGGCTTTTTTTCTCTGAGAGGGAATGAACCGTAACTAGTCATATCACATGGACCCAATGCATTACACATCATCGTCCTCCTATCTCTGTGCTTATTTATTCAGGGTGAGGTAGTTTGTCTTTTTCTCAATCCAACAGTCACTCCTGTCTATTCCTATTAACTTTCACACAGTAAATTTATTGTATGTTCATTCTATGTACTCATGTTTTTAAAAAAAAATAAATGTCTTATCTTATCAAAAACACTTATACTCATAACGTTATCCATGACACATTTGCCATGTCCAAAAACTTTCTAGTGAACTTCATGCGTCCAAGTTCGGCCTACGTGGATATAACAGTTTCAGCCTTTACAAGCTCCTGTATCGGAGATCGATCTACCGTAAGCACACGACGATCTATTTACGAGTTACGACTATGGTAACGTATACCCTGAAACTTTGCAATGTAAGATGATAGTGCTACCCGTTGTTTTGCATTTTGGGGTCATCATTGGACGTTAGGTTCTGGTGATTTTATATTTTGTATTCAGACTTAACAAAAATCATATAAATTTCTTAAATTTAATTAAATCTGATCAAAGGAAGGAAAAAATACAAAACAAATTATGAAAGATAGCCAAATAAACAAAGAAAGGATTTGTTCGACTTCGCACTGCTGCAATCTCACACTACAGCAACTTTTACAAGTAACAGAAGAGTAAAGAACAACAAAGGCAATAATATTCAAACTTATTTTTATTTACGAATATGTATAGAAAAAATGGCAATGGCAACTCCTTATTTGAAAAGTATTTATCTGAATTCAGCTTTATACGTTTTAAATAAGGAGTTTTCCATACAACATACATAATATCGAAAACGGAAAACACAAAATTCTGTACAGAAGATAAAAATATAAAGTAAAAACAATTAATGTTAAAAATCCAAAAAGCGTTTGTTTTTTACGGCTACTTAATGTGCCTGTCAAACCATCTTTCAAGATATACTTTCTTAAACCGATACACCAAGTTATGATAAACTCTGTCCAGTTGATTTCTTTTATGTCAAAGTTAAATATCTTTTTGTCTTCTTTTGAAAGTGTGTCGAATAGTGCGGCCGTATTCTGGTCATCAAACTGCCACTGGTGGCAACCAAAGTAAGAGAACGCCGTTGACATCTTGTATATTTTTCTGGCAAGCTTTGCAAACCTGAAAAGGAAATACAAATATTATTATTTTATTTGCATTATTATTAGGATTTCTGATTTAAAATCAACGTGTTAAAATTATTATGTATTTATTTATTATATATGTGTTGTGTGTGTTTTATGCCTCTTTGTTTCTCCAATGATTTGGCGTTTATGTTTTTTAGCATATAAACGATCAATACCTTCTCTTTTTTCCAAGCATAACGCTTATCCCATCTAAAATGTGCGCAGGAATCAAATGCAACAACCATGAGTATATCCAAAAAATAATAGGATTGGACGTTATCCAGCCGAAAGGGTATCCTACCATCATCTGTGATGGGTAGTTTCGGCTTTCTTTTTCCATAATATTGACAAAGTTCTCTGTGGAAATATTACGATTAATTAAAATTTATTTTCTTAGGGAAATGAACTTTCTTGGAATTTAAGAATTTATTTTTTATGTAGATTAGGAGTGGGGCTAGGCAGGCCATATTTGGAGGATACTATCAAAGCTGTCGGCTTGTATTTCACAATGGAGCCCTGACGCAGCTAGGCGGGGTCGCGCAAGACCAAGAAAAAATGGGCTTCCCAGCCTTGAATGGCTTCCTCGAGAATTGGCGGGACGAAACTCAACACACGACTGAGGAATGGCCTAGGAGTGGAACACATAAGGCTAATCAATAAAAATAAATCAATGTTATGTAGATTGTTACTACCAAAAATGTTTTCAAAACGTCTTACGATAAATAAGAGGGTTTCTAGACGACGAAGCAACTGCATAGATTTTTGTTTTATTCACGCCAGTGTCATGTCTTTCAGCCGTTTCCCATCCAGCAGCTATAATAGCATTATTTACATAGTCTACAGGTACTATATCAATGCAAATTGCTGTACACATATATATTACGTGCGTAACACCTAAGCCAACTGCGAGGACAAACTGAAAAAGAATAGATAGATATATATGTATGTCGGATCTGTTATGATGACAAGTGATAACTTGAAAATGACACAAACGTTTTTCTTTTTGTACATTATGTTGAGCGGAATCTAAGTTGGTAATGTGTTCATGGACCTCAGAAGGACAGTCATTGTTCAGACGTGGTCGAATCGAGAAACATACTGGCCTAGGAACTGCTCTGGAGCCTTTTTAAGTTCCAAGTATTAGTTAGTACATAGTGAATAGTAATTGACTCTGAACCAAATAATCTACGTAGAGTATAAGGAGTTATTTTTCACGTTGCCCGCTTCCCAGTTGTCCACGATTGTAGATAATCTGACACGTTATACGTCACTTAGTATGTTCTGACACGATCCTGTAATACCTGGATCTGACATATATATTTCGAGGCCGCAAGTGAACGTAGGTTCCAAGAACGTAGTTCAGTAGTCTAAAGCAGTATTTTAACTATTCACATTTCAATGAACCACTTACAAACGTTGTTAGTTTTGTTTTTATTTTATTTTATTTGTTCGGGAACACAAACCGTTATACATTAAAATCTTATGCTAAGTTATATATCAGAATAACAAATGTATAAGCAACGATATTTTCCACAACATATTAAAAGTTAAACAGGTTGAATTTCATAAGTGTGCCATCAGGGCCAAATCCGAAACTATAAGGAATATTGAAAAACACTGAAAAGAGTCACAATTTTGATGAAAACTAAAACTGCATCATTGGATTTTTGAAAAATCGATTCTCCTACCCAGGAATCGAACCAGTTGATTTTGACAAAAGTGTAGCTAATAAGGATCAAATTCTGGGAAGTAATAATACATGTCAAACGAAAGGAAAGAGCTCTTTTTTAACAAATTAGTTTTAGAATTTCTGACTTAAGCTACATAACTAAACTGTAACTGTTTTTTTTTTACGGAAACATGGCCTACGAGGACACCGGGAATACAGGAGCGTGTGGAGAGCTCAGAGATTACGGATACTATGGAGTTTGTAGTACGTTGTTTTTTTCATGTGAACCTGGCTTTTCGAATTGACAGCTACAGTGTAATATATTGCCCTCGTAATAACAAATGCAGTACTTGCAAAATAGGGGTTTTGAGAAAAACGCGGTTACATGTTTTTTTTCTAATTCTCTACTTTAATTGACATAAAACTCATATGTTTTGTTATGGAAAAGGTACAAAAAATATAAAGAATTGTTTAGTTTAGTTTTGAAGTTCATTTTTCTTATGTGGATCTTTAAAAAGTGTAATATTGCACTTAAACCTTGTGTCCCTATTTGTAATTTACATCAAAGTAGTGCAGTAAAATGAAGCACTCGTGTATTTTACTGCATTTTTATCTGGGAAATACATTAATTGCATTAATGTTAGTCAGTGTTAGGCGATCCACGCTTGAAATCGGACGCGCACACTGTGTGGCAAGCGCCGCTGTCGCCATGCGTTCGTACGAACTAGTGGCGAACGAGGTCCTGGCATTCCTGCAGTATCAGCTCGATGCCAGGGACGAAGTCAGTGTCACCCAGATCTGCACATCCAACTTCAATGAAGAGGAGATACGCAAGGCTAAGACACTGCTGTTTGAGTCGCTACTTATGGCTGACCGAATGACGACCCGTAGAAGGGACGAGAAAGGAGAGAGGAGTCTCCAAGATATCATCAAGGTGTTAAAGGAGACCGACCCGGACGACGTACCGACTTTCGTGGCGCATGCTGCCCCCCGACACATTCGACCACGCCGACTTCATCAGGCTGCTGCGGGACATCACAACCCTGAGATCAAGCCTGGCTGAAGTGCAGTTGAAGTTGGAAGCATCGCAATCTACCATCAGTGATCTACGTACCGAAGTAGCAGATTTACGCAATACGGTATGTAGGTCACACGAGGCAACTACCAACGTCAACACACGTCACGGCGCGATCAATGCATCACAGCTGAGTTTCGAGTCAGCAAAATTCGACTCGTCGCCGGCTGCCGCCACTGCGAGCGATGCACAAGCGCGCCCCGCTCTCCCCGCGTCCGCTGTCGTTGGGACGCCGACGAACGTTGTCACGAAAACTCCGGCACGTGCTTACTTGGCTGCCGTTATTGCTACTCCAGCAAAACAACAGCGGTAACCTAAGCAAGCGCAGGATACCCAGGTTCCTTCCGATTTCGTTCAAAGCTCGTTACCAGTGGGAAAAAGCCAAGGACAGGCCGATGAAGAAAGCTTCATTTGTGAGGTGAAGAAAAAGAAGAAGCCTATTAGTCGCAATCAGTGCGGTACCGCATTGACGGAACCAAACATGTTGCTGCATCCTGCTATTCCATCGACGCAGCTGTACGTGTCACGTCTGTATCACACAACGCAGGTAGAGGATGTTGTGGAGTACATCAAGATGAAAACCAAATTCACTGTCGAGTCGAGCGGTTGGAGTCGCGCCACAAAATTAACTTGAAATCTTTTGTGGTGCGGGTTCCGACTCATCACCTGGAGACCTTCTTGAAGGAAGAATTTTGGCCGACGGGTGTCGTCCATCGGCGTTTAAGCGGAAAGCTACGAGGTATGCCTTTTAAGTTTTGTCGTTTGAAGAAAAAACATAACTAGAACCTTATAATACTTTTTATTGTTTTTCACAGTATTCACCATGTAGCTTAATACACTTTTCCATTCGCTCAAACCAGTTATTATAACATTTATTCCACTCAAAAGTGGGGGTGTTCAAAATGGCTGACTTGAAAGCGTCGACTGCTTCTTCACCGGACTGGAACCTTTGACCACGAAGACTTTTCTTAATTTTAGGAAATGTAAAGAAATCGTTAGAAATCTTAGGTCAGGACTGTATGGAGGATGGCCAAGATTTTCTACTTTTTCCTGCTTCAAATACTCAACCGTTTGACGAGCGCTGTGTGAGCTTGCGTGTGCAGGATGATGCGTCGCTTTGAGTTAGATTTTCGAAGTTCGGCGATGACTTGTGGTAAACAAACTGTGGTATACCACTCTGCGTTAACCGTTCTACGAACTTCAAGAGCAATAGTCGCAACATGGCCGATTTTTCCAACGAACGTGGCCACCATCTCCTTTGAAGTGCTTCGAGAAGGAACAACTTTAGTCGGCTTTGGCTCGTCTTGAAAGACCCAGATTTTAGACTGTTGTTTGGAATCAGGATCGTAGGCATAGATCCAAGATTCGTCACCACTGATGATGTCGTAGACGTGATTTGACTCTCCTCGGTTGAACCTTTGCAGAGTTTCCTTACACCATCTGACGCGGGCCACCTTGTGATCGTCGGAAAGCAGGTGCGGTATCCAACGGCAAACTAGCTTTCTCACACCAAGCGCTTCATGCAAGATCTTCTGAATGGTTGTCCCTGAGATGCCTAATAGAGCCTTTATCTCTCGATACGTCACATGACGATCTTCCAGAATTAGTTGTCTCACAGCAATGATGTTATCTTCAGTGAAGGCGGATTTTGGGCGTCCATCGCGAGATTTGTCACTAACACTTGTATGGCCACGCTGGAATTCTAAATAACAGCCTTCGACAGTCCGCAGACATGGAGCTTCATCACTGAACATAGATGTTAGCTCTTCAAAACACTGAAGCCGTGTCAGGCCTCTTCTAAAGTTGTAGAAAATTATTGCACGAACATTATCCTCGGAAAGATTCATTTTCGTATGTAACCTGACAGATTCCAATCGACGCTGTGACTAAACAATAGCATTCATCCTAATATTTTCAACTGTTTTGAGATTCATATTTAAACACATTCGAATACAGAACAGTTCCAAATTCAAAATTGCCGAAAAATATGGAAACGACAGAACTTAAAAGGCATGCCTGATACCACGACTCGGAGCAACACGTCGCCGACCCAACGTAGCAAAAAGATTTAGTTTTTATGCTTTTAATATGTATTAGTGTATTTTTCTGTAATATTACATTGTGTTTTCTTTTCTAAGGGTCTTAGTCGCCTGACAATAAAGCATTATTATTGTTATTATTTTTTATATATGAATTAAATTAAAAAATATTTGAAAATATAAAAAATAGTAGCCCACCGGCATTGGGAACAGGGTCCAAGCTACCGGTGGCGGCGGTTAGGGCTTTAGAGAGAGGAATCTCCTGACAATGCGAGCCGTGTCCAGAAGTACCGCTTTCTGAATCAAGCCCTTGATCCAGCTGCCCAACGAGAGCCTCCTGAGGTGTTGGTCGAGGCTCGTGGCTATTAAGCCATTGGCCGACACGACTATCGGTACAATGATTGCGGAATCCACATCCCACATGTCAACAACCTCGCGAAACTTGATTTGTTTATCTTTCACGGCTTTCACAAGGTTCTCGTCATGCGGGACGGTTAGTAGGCTATAGTCATTGCACGCCTCACTATCCGGTCCACCACCACTATATCAGGCTTATTGGCAACAATAGTCTAGTCAGTGATGATGGACCGATCCCAGTACAATGTGATGTTGCCATTATCGAGAACTGGGTCGGGCGCATACGTGTAGTACGGCACCTCCGACTCCACAAGAGAGTATTTCAGAGCTTGTTGCTGATGGCTAATCCTGGCTACACGGTTGTGCCTATGCAAGTATTCTCCGTTAGCTAAACGAGGATATAATGTGGCGAATTTATTCTCCCGGACGGTGACATGCCCGACATATGTCGACCGTGCCCCCCCTTCACAATAAATCTCCGGTAGTTATTTGTCATGATAACTTCGTCCATAATTGCACAAACAATACCTTCGGTTTCCCCAAAGAGATCACCGAAACGCAGCCAGGCTACGGACGCTAGTTGGTCTACGTTGGGCCCATGTAGGGCCCGGTAAAAGCGTCCGTGAAGCTTCTTACTCTGCCATACCGCTTTGCGATAGTTAGTGTCAAGCACCGTAGGTTTGCGCCAGTTTTAATTTGCCAAGGAGAGCGGGGTGCGTCCCTTGTCCACCGCCACTACAGCCCGATGCATACCCACGTCGACAGTTAGGAAATATTCCCTGAGACAGAATATCTCGCGATTGTGAAGAGGCTTAGCATTTAAAAAGCCTCGCTCTACACTTTTACGGGATATACAGTCTCTTTACTGACGACTGTTGATCATGCATTCGATATGTAGTAAGCAGTGTGCGGACCCGCCTGGCCAGGGCATCAAGTTCCGTTTGAGTCCATTTGAGTAGGCCGAAAGAGTACATCAATACCGGCATGACCCAACCGTTGAAGGCGCGCACCTTGTTTCCGCCTGATAGAAGGCTATTGAATGCTTTCATCAGGCGGCCAAAGAAGCGCTCCTTCAACAATTGCTTCATGTCAGTAACTGTTATTCCTGTGGTTAGGAACTGGGGTAGCGGCCCAGACTCTAAGGCAGACTGGAATTGAGACACCAAGCAAGCATGCGATCTTGTGAACCATTTAAACCAGAAATTGTGCCGCCTGTCCGGCCCTGGGGATTTCCAGTTAGGCAACGGACGGTCTAAACAAGCTACATCTTGGGGGCTGATGGTAATTGCCCCCATTTCTGGTATCAGATCGCACACGCGCTCGGCCTCCCGAGTCCAGTCACCCCCGGTATGACTGACAGGCACCGACCAAATACTGCGCCAGAATGAACACATGGCGTCATGGCGAATGTTAGCAGAATCATTTTGTCGCGACACATTTTTTTTCATTTATCCAACCTGTTGACGGCGTTTTGCTGTTAATTTTTTCGACTTGAGCAAAAGATACCTAGCCTTTTTCAATTTTCGAGTAGGCAGTGAATTCATCATATTTTACATTTTTTTTATAATACGAGTACTTGGGTCAAACGCAGTATATAACGTTACTGCATATCACCTCATACAAAATAGTAAAAATCAAGTATACGAATGTACTAAATTAAAACGCAGCAAAATGCGAGTACTGAATTTTAATCTAGTTTGTGATTATTGCTGCATTTACACTAACGATATCAGATAATTTTACACGAATAGCTGCGTTTTTTCTTATTGTTTTACCATGTTCTAGACATCCAAGAAAAAAATACGTATAGCTGAAAGTCTCTAGAAGTAATTTTTGTAAAAAAGGAAAATCGTAACAATGTCGATTACTTCATTTGTATATTACGATAACAGTATATATGTTGGCTAAACATTTTAACCTTCAAAAGTTTAATTTAATGGTTTAATTGGAATAAATATTTTGACTTGATTGAATCGAGTTAAAATATTACCATATTACTTTTACCAAATCGTAAAGCAGACACAAAAACTCTTCCATACAAGAAACGTGTTTTATGGTACGTTTCTTTTCGTGTGAGAGTCCGACTCGCACTTGGCTGGTTTTTTCATTTACTTATTCTCTAACTATTGCCACTGCATGTTTTTGGTTCTTCGTAAAATTGCCTAGAATTTCAGCTTACCAATTGTTGTGTACTTAAACCTTGACATGAATCAACTCCTTATGGAACTTTTATATAAACAAGATACTCTTAGTTAGATTATTCGATTTTTGGGTTTCTAACTACTGTACATGAGATAGAAAACACTCGAGAATCTTATAATTCTTATAAATATGGTCAGCTAGTAAATACACTAAAACTTACACCAGAGGCTCCGTAGATACAGCACATATCAACCCATCCTGGAATCGGTTCAAGTTTAGAACATGCAACTGAAAATGGATAAAAATTGTTTTTTTATAGTATAGGGTTAATTTTCCTAGAGTAGTTTAAATGAGGTATCTTCTCTTTGCTTGAAAAGTCTCAAAAAATCTTAGCTTAATAGAACTAAATTGAGTGGATCGTTTAAAGTCAAAAAGCCAATCATAAAATCATTCAACGGCCGATTCTGCTGGTCTATTCTGTAAACATATCGAAGTGAAGGTTTGGGTGGAGTGATCACGAATTGAGCTGGCATTCCATCTTGAATACATGGATTTACAGCTCATTTCACCCAAACATCCACTTCAACATGTTTACAGAATTGACCGGCAGTGCTGCTTCTCGTATGGGCAGCAAGGTCTAACGACCCCTCACATCTAGTGCCAGAGTTTCTAAACCGCCTCAAGGCGAGGCGGCAGTAAACAACTCGAAGTGAAGGCCTAAGTGAAGTGATCACGAAGTGAGCTGTCATTACATTAGATTACATGGATTGACAGCTTACTTCATAACTGCCTCCCTGGTCGAGTGGTTTATGCGTTTGCCTTGTGTCCCGGTGGTCGTGGGTTCGATTCCCACGGGAAGCATACTTTGTGAAGTTGTTTCCAGTTTGGCTAGCACATTGCAGGCTTGAATTACCTGATTGTCTGATAAAAAGATGACTCCGTGCTTCGGAAGGCACATATAAGCCGGTGGTCCCAACCGCCAAATGGCGGTCGTCAAATAAACCATGTGAAAGGCCCTTGAAGCGGTTAACAAACTCTGACCCTAGGGTGTGTGGGGTCGTTAGACCTCACTGCCTACACGATAAGAAGAATAAGAAGCTTCAATTCCTCATGGAAGTATTTCCTATCCAATAAAACAATTAAATGACGGAGCGGTAAGAAAAATAACAGTCATAGTGAGAATCTCCTCCTTTTTTGTTTGAAAAATACAATCAACCTATAGGTAATAAAGTTTAGGAATATTTGATCGATGTGTATTTACCGATAGTTGGTCTAACAACACAAAGGGGCAGGTCACCGCCGATGCTATTTACCAATTCTTCGGCGATCGATTTTGTAAATGTATATGTGTTCGGCCAATTTTTTATCAAACTGAAACATTACAAAACAAAACTGTTTATTTTAATGAGAACTATATTTACATCTTTACTACTACTCTATACTTACATCTTTACAAAGAAATAGAATTGAAGTTTATGTATAAAATAAAGAAAAGAAAAAGATGGCTAAACTAACTCTGACGAGTCTTTTACTGACAGACAGTTGATGTTACAGGATTTTATTTAAGAAAAATGTTAAGGGTACCGTGCAATAAAATTAAAAATAAAGATATGCGGGTGGGCTAGCTGTTGCCCGTTTTCACCTTGCTGTGATATCATTGATTCTTTCTTCGTCGACAGTTTCGGCTATCTGGATCATAGCGTTTGGGCTTATTGGACTTTTGTAAAAATTTTCACATACTTTAGTATTTATACGATCCGCACAAGCATGCGAGTATGCCGTTGAAACATAAACCAAAGATCTGAAAAAATTTATATTTAATATCTTCATTTAAAACCATGTAATTACAACGACAGAGGTTGGGCTACTTTCTCTGCCTGCAGGGATAAAAGGAAACTCCCCACTGAGAGTGTCTCCACGTTGCCGTCGTGGTGGGGCTTATGTATTTTATTGATCTTGGAACTCTGCCGGTAGAAATACTCACGCCGGAAAGGTCCAAGTGAGATACCAAACAAAGAAGAACACTTTTTTGGGTTTTCGTAAGGTGTGCGTTTCAAAGGACAAAATCTTGCCCACTGCTCTCTGGTAAGCGTCTGCTCATCAGACGTGACTGTGAGGGCAGTAAGCAAGCAGAGGGAGAGAGATGTAAGGCCGAAGGAGATAGGGACCGCACCCTTGAAAGGAACAAAACAAGAAATGAAAAAAGTCAAACTGTACAAAATTACCCCAGGGCGGTACCAGCTGCTCAGCAGCTGGAGATTCCGCCACGCTTCCATTGGAGGCGTATTCCGGAGAGGGTAACCCTTGTCTTCCACTTGCCAGTGCAACAAGAGCTAAAGAAGCTCCCGATCGGAGGCGTCTTTTAAGGGGGCTCCCCTCCCAGGAGGCCCAGAGAACAGCCCAACTCTTCGAGGACCGATACCACCCTAGAGCGACCGGTTGGAGGGCTCTCCCTAAGACATCTTCCGGCGTTGAGACGGACAACGGTGGCGGCTCCGATCTGGAAGGCCAGGTTTACGGAGGTCGTGGAGGCCACGATCCGCGATGTGGCCTAGAAGAGGACGCAGTCCTTCAAAAACAAGGCGATAAGTGCGGCTTCGGCCTCCATTTTGGCGGCAGCGACACCCAACTGTTGCGGGCCGCCGCCGTCAGACAATATGTCCAAGTTGCGCGTGGAGGTCGTCCGCTTTGCGGCCGCCACGGAGCTTCTCCAAAAGGAGAATGAGAAGCTCCGAGCAGACCTGGACGAGCTCCAAGAAGCCAACTCAAAGGAGGCGCCACTTATTTACATAACTGTTCAATTAAATGCCGATCACATAGCGTCGACAAATGAAAAGTCTAGGCCTCGAATTAAACAGCAAATTTAGCCAATTGGCTGCGATTACCATATTTTATGAGTGCCAATGAACAGAAGTTGTTTTTTTTCCAATTTTATTTTTCTTTGTAGTAATTGTTGATCTTCATGATAAGCATTCTTTTTCAGATTTTGGTAACTCATTATGTAAAGCGGACATTATCACAAATGTTAGTTTACCTTAGGTTTTTGCAAGCCTTGCCGAGTATAAGAGTCTCCCTAGTGCCTCGTATGTTGATCAAAGTCGCCATGCGAAGTGGCTCATCGAATCTGGTCGTGGCTGCCAGATGGAAGACTATGTTCACCTGGTTAACGTTAAAACTATTCAATACTTTTTGTTTAATAAAAAGCATTTTACTTTTGTGTTCTGAGTCAAATTAACAAAAGTATTTATCATCAACATGCAATCGATATCTGGACTTTTCCCAAGTATGTCATGATCAGCACCCAGTCTAACCGGATACAGCTGAATACCAATATTTTACATGGATTTATTGCTGATATCTGAACTCCACAACCCAGTGACTGCTTTCCGAGGCACGGAAAAAACTTGGTGTGTATAAACAGCCACCCATCCACAAATCGACCTCAGAAAATGAGCTTAACCTTAAATTTCGGCCCAGCCGGCTGTTGTTATTAAGTTATTAAGCTCTTTCAGACTTACGATCATCATGCATGTATGGTAAAAAGAAAAGAAATACGATTTAATATTTCGCAACTGCTCAAGTTGTAAGTTTGGTATCAAACTTTAGCAATACCTCCAAATAGAGGCAGAGTATTTATTGCCATCTGTAATTAATGTGATGCAGTTACTAATTTAATTATTATATTACGACTAAGTAGTATATGTAGTAAAGTAGTTTATTGAACATTTTAATACCTGTTCTGTGATAGCGTTCCAGTCTTTTTCACTCAAGCCAAGTCTTAGTTCTGTTACATCTCCCGATACTGGGACGAGTTTTTCTTCGAAATCTGGTTGTTGTTTTCGCAATAAATCATACAACTGAAAATTATTTGTAATAAATGAAATATTTTGACGGGTACACTGCAATAATGATAAATGCCCTTGTTTTGAGAAAGTCTTGTATGAACAAAGTATTTCTTTTGTTATAGTACAATGTTTTTACTATTATAAGATTATTTATTTATTTCAGCTTTATAAACAATGGGTTCATTTTATGTCATTTTTTAAAACCAGGGGGTCTACTCTCTAATCCTGAAGTCCGTAGTTTCGGCCTTAGTTGCGGCTGTTTCCTACTCCGTATCACCTACGGACTTGCGATTAGTCCCGAACCCGAACTAAGAATAAATGACAACGCGATTTCACAGTAACTGTCAAATCGTGTTGTCATTCATTCTTAGTGGTTAGGTGATACAGAGTAGAAAACGTCCGCACAAAGGCTGAAAATACGGACTTCGGGCTTAGAAAGTAGCCCCCCAGGACTTTATTGAGTACGGCCCATTTGTCTAGTAATATAATAGGAATCGTTCACTGTCAATAATCTCGGGATTGTAAATAATATTTACAATCCCAATCCTGCTAAGTTTGTGAATGAGATTACAATTTACATACAGGTGAATTTATGAAGTGTGCGTGGATTAGTACAGTCATTTGGTGAAAAAGCAGCGGGTTACCTGGAAAGTTTTCCGGGAGTTTTGAAAATAGGCAGTTTTATTTTATATTGATTTATTCATCTTTATTGTAGACCATTCATATTAAAAGAGTATACCACAGTAGGAACTACCCCAAGGTGGTATAGAATCGAGTTATTCAGCGAAAATGCTTGAATTACACTTTGAAAAAATGTTGAGTTACACTTTGCGGCGCTTGTACGGCGAAACTATTAATTCACGAAAAAGTTGTTGAGTTATAAATTGGAGGTTGTCTGTAGTTTATTTTGTATATTTTTTTATCATAGAATGGGTTAAAAAGGAGATTTCGTCAAAAAACTGCTATAAGACGCCATTTTTCCTATATTTTTATTTGCCAGAAATTCGCAAAGAGTACATCAAAATCTATGAACTTACCCATTTTCAAAACGGCTAGACATCTTTCCAGGTAAACTAGATGACTGGACTAGGATAGCCAAATCTAGAACTATAAGGAATAACAAAAATCACTAATAGGAATCTAGAGTCAGATTTTGAAGAAAATTAAAATTGCATCATTGGATTTTTGAAAAATCGCTATTCCTAGAAAGGAATCGAAACGTCGCGTCGAAACAATACAAATCTTGTATGTGTATTATCCTAACTGAAGGTTTCGCAACCAAGGATTACATTCTGGGAAGTAATTACACATGGCAAACTATAAGAAAGCGCTCGTTTTAAACAAATTACTTTTAAACGACTCCAAAAAATTCTTTTCCTTCGTATTTTAGGCACTTGTCTCACCGCCGACGAGGAAGCGATCAGCTATCGACTATTTTCTCACTGAGAAAACGGACAAAAGATATAGATCCTGTGTGAGTAAAAGAGACACATAAATTTTGTAGTCGATAGCTGGCTATTCACACTGCCGGCGAGAACTCTCTTACCACTAGTCGCAGCGACAAGAGCTATCAAGGACAGAACTCGTTGAGCGAGTGTCGCTGAGCGCTGTTCGCTTGGCGTTCAGAACTCACGCCGAGCGACCAAACAGCGTTCATTTCTACCTATAGTGCGGGTGGAGCGAGTGGTGCGAGTAATCGCCCGTCACACAAGTGCACTCGCTTATAGCCGAGCGTCAAAACTATCGAAATTACACACTCGCAAACTCGTTTCGAGTTTCAAGCTTTACTTGCTTCTCGCTGATCGTCGGCGGTGAGACAAGTGCCTTACAATTTTGATGTGAATCATAATTCTGGGTCTCTAAATATAATTCTACATTTTATTAATATAAAAGTATCTTACGGGATCTTTTAAAATATCAACCAGCCTCTCTTCCATGGATTTTCCTTTTTTGCTTCTCAGTAAAAAAAATATTTTGGATATTTTAGTCGCTCTGAAAACAAATGTTCATGATGAAGAACGAATGGACATAAGTAAACAAAACAACGTTTTTGTCACAGGGTCTACCTATTGTTTCAAAAATTCTATATCTATTTTATGTATGTAAATTAAACAAATAGCTATTAAAAGACAAAAATACGTTCGTATCTTTTCTTAACTTACCTAAACAGTTTTTCAATAAGCTGCTTGCCTAAAAAGCCAGATCCTCCTGTTACAAACACAGTAGCTCCACTATAAAACTGTTGCACGGTAGAGTTTCCATGTGATGTCAATTCATGCAATGGCTTCATACGAGCCAGCAACTTTGCCTCAAACGCCTGGGCTGGATCTATTGTATCAATTTCCATCGTGAATTGGAAAGGTCTGAAAGAGAAAAAAAAATCATGAGTGCGATCATTAGAATAAAATAGAATACTCTTTGTTAAGTGAAACTACATATAAATGTGTCACCCACACAAGTAACCGCCTATACGCTAAAAACGATCTTTGAAGCACAGCCTAGCACTTGTCTCACCTCCTCCTCAATGACGAGGAAGCGATTAGCTATCGACTATTTTCTCGCTGAGGAAAGGGACACAAAATTAAAGATCTCGTGTGAGTCAAAGAGACACATACATTTATAGTCGATAGCTAGCTGTTCACACTGCTGGTGAGCCGGCTTTTACCACTAATTGCTCGCAGTGACAGGAGCTACTAGCTCAGCGATACACGCTCGGCGTTGCTCGCTTGATGGTCAGAACTAATTGCTCGCAGTGACAGGAGCTACTAGCTCAGCGATACACGCTCGGCGTTGCTCGCTTGATGGTCAGAACTCACCAACCAGCGGTCATTTCTACTGTAGCGGTATCAATGCCGCCACAAGAAAAACTAACGGAGCAAATCTACATCGCAACAAAAAGAACCGCGACACCATCTATCCAACTAGCAGCGAACTACTAGGTTGAAATGTGCGGGAATTTACATCGGAGATGTGCGGGACTTTACTCTCTGTACCACATACCTCCAAACTATCTTTGCGGGCCGGAGCGAGTGGTGCGAGTAATCGCCCATCGCATAAAAGCACTTGCTTAAAGCCGAGCGACAAATCTATCGAACCTACTCACTCGCACTCACTCTGCTCGCCAACTCATTTCTCGCTGATTGTCGGTGGTGGGACAATAGCCTTAGGCCCTAGTCTGCTGACATTCTGTCGTTTTTAACCGACGAAAACACGGAGGAGGTATGAACACGCATATTTTTTTATAGAGTAGTTTGATTTTGATAATTCTTGTTTTATTTGAAAGAGTATATACGTTGAGAGCGGCCCCATGAAAATTTGAAAAAACAAATCCAATCCTAAGGGTAAGAAAACGGGGATGATTGATTGTTCACTCACAGATTTTAGTGCAGAGTGTATCTACTACATTTTTAACACCCGACGCAAAAACGACGGGGTGTTATAAGTTTGACGTGTCTGTGTGTGTCTGTCTGCGGCATCATAGCTCCCGAACGGATGAACCGATTTTGATTTTTTTGTTTTAAAGGTGAATTAGTCGGGAGTGTTCTTAGCTATGTTTGATGAAAATCGGTCAAAGATGGTCGCCGCCACAAAATGGCGGAAAATATTTTTTCACAACTCCCTCAATATGGGTATCAAATGAAAGGGCTTGACTAGTACAATAATGTACACTATATTGAAAAGGAATGAGGAATATTAACTAACGAAATAAAAATTAAGTTTAAAAAGCATGAAATAAAATTTAAATTAGCTACCTAGCCGCTAGTACTTATACTTAGTACATGCAAAAGATTTGCGGTCTCCCGAGGCGAAGACGGTTGGCCCAAATAATCGTACCTACATTAAACTAAAAGGATCAAAAGAAATTATTTTTTACTTTTTAAAGGTTTTTTTTGTCGGGGGCTTTTTAATTTTTTGTAAGCCTACCCATGTGGGTATATAAAGCCTGTTTTTTTAAGTATTTCTAGTATACAACAAGTAATAGTTAAAGTAGGAACATATTATAGTTAATAGCTAAAGTAAGATAGGTAGCTATTTTAAAAGAAATAAAATCTTAAGCATGTATTAATTAGTAGATTATAGCCACAAAACAAAAAAATTAAATCTCCGAAAATATGTTTTATACTTTAAAATATATTTTCGGAGATTTAAATTTTTTGTTAAAGTTTTTATGTTCTTTTAACTACATTAATCCAACCATTCTATGGTTGTTTATTAGATATCGCTGTCATTGTAGGAGTTAAGTTTCAGTAAAAGAATTGTGTAACTATTTTTGGTCGGGACTAACAACTGGAAGTGCTAGGCACGGTGGAGCCTCGGTATGGAATCTTCGGCCACCAGTCTACGGACCGACTTCGGAAAGCTCTGCTTACCCTCGAAGAACAAACCATGTAGCTGTTTTTATTTGGCCACGAATTCTTCTAATGTTAGTTTTTACGCAATCACATTTGTTATAATTTCAATACAGCAATAAACTTTAGATAACCTAAACTTATAACTTGCTAATTACTAGCTGACCCGTACCCACTTTTGTTGGGCGGTATTTTTGGGTTAATATTTATAGCCTGACACTCACAAATATTGGTGAAAGAATTTTCAAAATCGGTTCTGTAGATCCAGAAATTACAACCTCACCAACTCAAAAACTTTACCTCTTTATAATTTAGTATAAGTAGATACAGATAATTTCTTATTTACTTATCAATATATAAAAGATGCATGTTTAAAGTGTGCGTGTATGGCCAAATCCGAAACAATGAGGGATTTAAAAGAAAACGCTGAAAAGAGTCTCGAGCCCGATTTTGATGAAAGCTAAAACTGTATGATTGGTTTTTTGAAAAATCGGCTGTCCTAGCTAGGAATCGCACCGGTTGATTAAAAAAAAAACACACAAACAGCCTGTATTATTTCGTCATCCAAAAGTGTCGCTATTAAGGATCTAATTCTGGGAAGTAATTACATATGGTAAAATAAAGGAAAGGTCTCATTTTTACTTAAATTTCTGACTAAACCTAACTGAATTTGATATTGTTTCAAAAATTTTGCGATTCTGTTTTAGATTCTCGGGTCCAATGTTGATAAAATTTAAAAATGCATCTAAGATATTTGAAAAATTTTCAATATCAACCGGTACGATTCCTGGCTAGGAATACCGATCTTTTAAAAGTCCAATGATGTTGTTTTAGTTTTCATCAAATCGGTTTCGAGATTCCTTTTAGTATTTTTCAGCATACTTCATTGTTTCGAATTTGGCCATCCACGCAAACTAAAAATTCATCCTGTATTACATCATGCTTCGCCCAATAGGAGCAATAGTAAAAATGTGACGCAGACGAAACTGCGCGGTTATTTAGACATAAAAAAACTCACCCAGTAAAATTCAGGATACAAAAATAACGGCAAATTATTTTATTTTTACTTAAGTTCTGCCTCTATATACGATACTGACACGACTAATGCTACTACTGTAACTATTACATATTATATGCATTTTATGTATATATACACTTTCACGATTTAAAATTATGCGATATTTACACATAGGTTACATTTAAATTGCATTGTTAAACATTATTTTAGGATTCGGTACGTTCGTATGAAAAATCGGAACATAGGATCACTCGTGTTTCTGTCTTTCTTGTCTGTCCGTAATTTTTTTATCTAAAACTGAAAACGTTCTTCTCAAAATACCACTTTTAGACCAGGGTTGAAGCCTTTAAAAGTGATAAAAAAATAACAGTAGGATGAAACCCATTGGAAAAAGCAGAGAATATAACAAATATTAAAGGAAAAATAATTTACGGGTGATCTGACGTCGGGAAGTGGATGGGGGTGAGTTTTTTCTGCATTTTCTGAGATTTACTTTAGTAATGTATATTTTTTTTACACTATCAGAAAGTAGACATTTCCACGAACAAAAATCTCACCGACTTTTTAAAAAAGCAGATAATTTGACGGGAGAATTTTCGATTGGAAATTAGAGTGCTTTGTCGACATTAAGTCAAAATAAGGTGAAAAAATAAATATTTCAAATTGAATTAAACAAAGTGTGTTTGGGACATGAAAAGGTAAGTTTTCACTCTTGGACCGTGGGGTCCGAGTGCTCATGCCTTATTTAAAGATCTTTCTAAACGCTTAGTTGACATTTGCGTGACCCAAGGGCTGGCTTTTACCTCGGACAGAGGATAAGCATTGCCATACAACGTGGCAATGCCGCCAGTCTTTTGGGCTCACTTCCGGTGGACAGCGATGCGGACGAATTTTTTGACGCCTTATCTTAGTTAGGATATTTAATTTTAAGTGCATATATTTAGTACTTTAATGCTGTACCTAGTTCATATCTAAATAAATAGTTTTCACCAAATTTCGTGAAAGATAAAAATAAAAAACCAAAAACTTGGTTATTTGAATTTTTCACATAAATGAGGTTATGTGAAAAAAGTGTAAATACAAAAGTTGTAGATATTTTTTTTACCTACAACTTTGCCATATCACATTTTTCCGAGGGACTCTTAGTTTTGCCGGAAATCGAGATAAACTATGTTTTTTACCCTTAATAACTCACCCCCATCCATTTCCCGACCTCAGATCGCCCGTAAATTATTTTGCTTTTCATTGTTGTTATAGTTTCTTCCTTTTCCAATAGGTTTCATCCTACTATATTTTTGGTTTCAAAAATTATCGACTCTAGTCTATTTGGTATCGTAATGCATTGCGTTCTTGTTAGTAAAATGTGTATTCTTAGCTCAACAGATTAATACCATGAAGCCATAAAATAGTATTCTCAATATGAAAGCAATCATCAGTAACAGCAGTACCTGCCATGTCGACTCTTTAAGAGCAATAGTGCAATTACTCCATTTAATTAATCAGCTGAATTAGATTTAGGTATTCAGCGTGAATCAGCAAAAAAATGTCTTCGCCCCGTAATGGAAATCGTATACCAAAAAAAATCTATAAAAATCTGGTCGGTTTCAAACCCCTTGCGTATATATAACAATAAAATTATTATTAAAATGAATGCAATGGTACCCGACAGCATTTATATTTGCGTACTTAACACTGCAAAATGTAATGCAATTACTGCAAGTACTTTGCATCTTATTATTATTACGAGCACTTGTCTTCACCCGCGACTTCGTCCGTGCGGAATTAGTACTGTCGGATATGAACTTCAACTCCCCTTTTACCACCTGAAGAGGGTAGTTTTGCATAATTTATCACAACGATTTTTTATTAATTACTGTCATTTTT
Source organism: Lacanobia wlatinum (assembly GCA_947578705.1). Lineage (NCBI taxonomy): Eukaryota > Metazoa > Arthropoda > Insecta > Lepidoptera > Noctuidae > Lacanobia > Lacanobia wlatinum. The sequence continues at coordinate 5,848,236 of OX388037.1, forward strand.
GCTGCTGAAACCACGATATCTGCGCAACTGTTGTGCCTTTCACTCCGTTGGGGGTTGATTATAAAGAAATCATAGGCTACGTTTTAATTATTCCAATTTTATATTGTTTATAACAATAAGCAGAAATAATTTCCCCTAAAAATTGAATCACACCTTTACACCCCTTAGGGATTGATTTTAGAAAAATACCACAACATGTATTTCTAATTTTTGTATTTCACATTTTAATTATTTAATTTGTACCAATATTTTTGTAAGTTTTATTTCATTTGTATTTATATATTTTATTTTAGTATGACGTGTTCCGTAAGTGTATTTGTGGCATCACAGCAGGCCCTGTCATAATACCAGCGCTGTGATACTTATTTATTTTTTAAATATCGCAGCAGATGCTGAGACAGGGACCTTTTTGGCCTTGAACAGATTAATTTAATGCTGATAGCTTCCATGTAAACAATGTTTTTATAACTGTTAGCTGTTTTACTTTATTTTACTACATATTTTGTGTGTATTGTGTCCCAATATTTTTTTTTCTTTCTTTCTTTCATTCCGGGGATTCTTAGCACCCCTCGCCTTGCCGTGATCTTGACCGCTACTGGAGTCAAGGGTACAAGGGCTACCGAGCACTAAAGGCTTGTCATTTGGGGGGTTTGCTATAATCGCCATGCTTGGCAGGCGGGTGGGCGATCACAGTGTATGCTGTTGCATTTTAAAAAGAATGCTGGTGCCCATTCTCTGATGATTCCCTTAGTCGCCTCTTACGACACCCACGGGAAGTGATGTGATGGTGCTTTTCTTTTACGTCCGACACCATACGGAACCAAAAAAGGCATTATTTATGTCGGTTTCGAATATTTTCAAAGGTACGTACAGAAAAAAAGTTAATAATTGGGGTGGTTTGGGATCTACCTCCTCGCGGTCCACCCCGGGCAACGGCACCACAGGCTTGCCTGTGGTACGGCAGAACGATCCCACTAAAAAGCGGTGGTAGGCTCGGCAAGGAGCCGCCTGGCTCGCTACCACCATCCCGCTGAAGTCCGGCGCCAAGCAGCTTGCTGTATTCCGTCGGTGTGCGGGAGTGCCAGTGCCTTTGGGGGAGAAGGAGATTGTCAGTTGTTCTGCTCAGAACCGGTCTTGGTCGCTGGGCTGGGCTTTCCGGGTAACTCATTTTGGAGGGTAGCGGGATCCGAAGCACGGTGCCAGCCGTTGGCCGACCGCAGTTAGTAGGGGGCCCAAGTAGCACGCCAGCCACGTGTGAAAGGCTGCCCCGCCAACTAGCGAAAAATCCCGATATGCTCCACCGTGCCAGCCGGCGACTGGATGGGAGGACCCGGTGGCCATATCCGGGGGGGTTCGGGCGTCCCCGCAGTCTCCAAATGAGTTCCCCATAGGTTAGTTTAGCTCTAGTGTTCCACTTGGTTTACTGAGCAGCGCCTCGACAGTTCGACTTTTCTCCCCAACTACTCTCCATGATGTCAAAAGTTAAAAAGAAAAGCAAGGTAAAACAACGGCTGCACTTCCTCCCGCTAAAAGTGCACCTCACTAATATTAGGGGGTTGCACTCCAATCTCGATCCGGTCCATCACCATCTTGAGACCGAGAAGCCGCACCTGTTTTTCTTAACGGAGACGAAGATAACAACCCCGTCGGACGTGGCGTACCTCAACTACCCGGGCTACTCTCTTGAACACAAGTTCAAGAAGCAGGCTGGGGTCTGTGTGTACGTCCGCGATGACATTTGTTGTCGTCGTCTCCGTTGCTTTGAGAAATCGGGTTTTTCTGCCATATGGCTACTTGTGGACACTGGCGTGGAAAAATTCATCTACATCGGCGTATACCGATCGCACAGCGGTGACCAGGAGACAACAGCGCTGTTTAATTCCCTCGTGGAGTCGACCGACGTAGCCCAACAACGGTACCCAACAGCGAAGCTCATTTTTCTGGGGGACTTTAACGCCCACCATAAAGAGTGGTTGTTCCCGTACCAGAAAACTGACCATGCCGGGTTAGAGGCGCGCAAGTTTGCTTTAACGCTAGATCTAACCCAGCTGGTGAATGAGGCAACGCGGGTACCGGATGTTGACGCCCATACACCCAATTGCTTGGACCTTCTGTTGACAACTGATCCGGGCAGTCATTCAGTATCGGTCTCAGCCCCGCTGGGAACGTCTGACCATTGCCTGGTGAAATCCGTATTGACCTGCTCTCCTCCAGATAAGAGTCCTAGAGGCACGAGACGAGTATGGCGATACGAGTCAGCAGATTGGGATGAGATGCGGCACTTTTTTGCATCTTATCCATGGCGGCAAGTGTGCTTCTCCTCGGGTGACCCCTCGTGCTGTGCTGACTTGATTGCGGACGTGATTCGGCAGGGGATGGAGTATTTTATTCCATTCTCCGACATCCCGCTCGGTCACAAATCCCGGCCTTGGTATAATGCAGAATGCGCTCACGCTGAGGCCCGTAAAGAGTCTGCATACCAAGCGTGGATCAAGGCCCGCGACCGAAAGGTTAAAGCACGTAGGGTTCGCGCGAGGAAAAGAGCCTTTAATTCTGCCGCTAAGTTCTGCAAGCGGGTTTTACGTAGGGCACGTTTTGACCATGTCGGACGTATCGGGGCCAAATTAGCATTGCACCCTCCTGGTAGCAAGCAGTTTTGGTCCCTGTCGAAAGCGGTTGAAACGAATTTCTGTCGACCCACTTTGCCTCCTATGTTGAAACCTGATGGCTCGCTGGCTCACACTGCAAGTGAGAAAGCAAATTTACTTGCAACTCTCTTTGCAAGCAATTCGCGTCTGGACGCTGGCTCCAAGCAACTACCAACTTTACCTCGTTGTGACTCTTCGATGCCGAAGATCACAGTTCACATAAAAGAGGTCCGAAGAGTATTGTGCAGTCTAGACGTGAATAAGGCCAGCGGGCCTGACGGCATTCCAGCGAGAGTGTTGAGGCAATGTGCACCTGAACTGTCTCCTGTGTTAGCACGCCTGTACCGCCTCTCTCTTGAGAAAAGAACGGTGCCGAAATCATGGAAGCTTGCGAATGTGCAACCGGTGCCCAAAAAGGGAGACCGTGCTGACCCTGCACATTACCGTCCGATCGCCATTACCTCCATCCTATGCAAGGTTATGGAAAGGATTCTTAACAGTAAGCTGCTGACCTACCTTGAAGACAATGATCTCCTCAGTGACCGTCAATATGGCTTTCGCCGGGGACGGTCAACTGGTGATCTTCTTGTGTATGTCACGCATTGCTGGGGCGAGGCCATCGAGAGACACGGCGAAGCACTTGCCGTGTCGCTCGATATCTCGAAGGCCTTTGACAGGGTTTGGCACGCAGGTCTGCTCAGCAAGCTTCCTGATTATGGTATCCCAGTTGGTTTTTGTAGCTGGATATCAGACTTCCTGAGTGAACGGTCGATCCGAGTAGTCGTTGACGGCTGCTCCTCTGACCTCATGGCTATTGATGCCGGAGTTCCTCAGGGGTCCGTTCTCTCTGCAACTCTTTTCCTGCTGCACATCAATGACCTACTTCAGCTTGGTCTTGTTGGGTACGCAGATGACAGTACGGTTTCAGAGAGATACTTGTCCAGCGCAACAACCAGCGGGGATGAAGTTCGTTCCTTGAGAGAGGCCATGGTAGAGCGGACAAATTCGACCTTAAGCCTTGTCTCCCAGTGGGGTGATGACAATGTGGTCACTTTTAACGCCACCAAAACACAGGCGTGTCTTTTTACCGCAAAAAGGAGTCGTTTTGACCAAACTCCTACTTTTCGGGGTGCATCTGTTCCTGTGACTGATCGGCTCGAGCTCCTAGGCATGGAGTTGACATCCAGTCTCAACTTCGGCGCCACCATCGAGTACAAAGCCCAAACCGCTGCCAAAAAGCTAGGCATCCTAAATAGGGTGAAGCGATACTTCAAGCCTGGACAGCTTTTAACTCTATATAAAGCGCAAGTCCGATCCTGCATGGAGTATTGTAGCCACCTGTGGGATGGCTCAGCTAAGTATCAGCTTGCCGCGCTTGACTCGGTGGAACGCAGAGCTAAGAGGCTCATCGGTGACGAAAAACTGGTGGATACCAAGCTACACAGCTTGGCTCATCGCCGTAAGGTTGCCTGCTTGTCGGTCTTCTACAGATTGTACTTCGGTGAGTGTGCCCTAGAACTCCACGACCTCATTCCACCGGCCCCCTTCTACCATCGGACATCCAGACGCACTGCATCCTACCATCCCTACCTTGTTACTATTCCACCAATTCGCACTAAGCGTTTCCAAACGTCTTTTATAATGCGCACAGCAAAGGAGTGGAACTCTCTGCCTGCGTCTGTGTTTCCAAACGCATACAACCCTAATCTCTTCAAAGTTACAGTGAACAGGCTCCTTCTGGGTAAGCTCGCTCCATCGTAGACTTTGTCTCTGTCATCTTTGACCTTGACTAGAGTCAAGAGCAAACCCATATCAAATAAAAAAAAAAAAAAATAATAATTAATATGAAAAACTATGCGTCGTGGCGAACCGTCTCGCATGGTTGGGAAAGAATAGTGGATTTATGTTATTACTAGCTGACTCGCGAAACTTCATTTGCGTCACATTTTTTTGAATTTGAATACATTTATTTATCAGAATATTGTATACTAGCTGTTGCTCGCGTTTAAAATGCCATCTAGCCCTAGTAACTTTTCGTACTTATCGTAATGAGAAAATTCTGTACACGATGTTGGAGAAAGTTGTTAGGGTTGTTAACACGCGATAGAGCTATAAAAAGTTGGCCACAGATATACCAACCAGAAAAGAAGTCTACCCCCGCAACGGATGGAGTAGAGACTCCATAATTGCGCTAAAGTGTTCTGGCTAAGTTAACCAGCCTAGCTTCATGCAAATGCACAGAAGCCTCCTGGGTGCTCCACAAGTTTCACGGAGCGTCTCAACTCATCGTTCCAAGGATTTGTTCACAACGACAAGTAACACCCTCATTTTCAGGATGAAGTGAGCGATTTGTCGGCGTCGAAGCAACCTCTACAAATTGGGCTGTCTATGGCACCTTTGTTGTAAAAATGTTTTTTTTTTTAGAAGGCAATGACCCGTGGTTATACCTATTATTATTTTTCGGAAGGTATTTCTACTAAGGCTGAGAAGTAGTTAAGTTAGTCACCATTTTTGATTGCCATAGTTGATCTCTAGCACATTCATGTACGAAACTGTGAGAAAGGTAGCAGGAAGTATAGGTATGGGTCCAGCACTACCATCTTGGAACCTCTTCGCGAGTTCGTCTGTGGCGTCATTACCTAGGGATCTACCGTTCCCCATGATCCACTGTAGTATGAAGCCCGCAACGGATAATTTCTGGCACTGAGCTGGTCATGACGTAACTATCATAGGCTCACCGGGAATTTACCAGTTTTGAAAATAAATGGAAAATAATTGAGAATGAGGGGGATTCTGGGAATGATCACATCGTCACCGGAGCAATCAGCCGAAATCTTATTTGAGCTACTATAACAGTTTTTTGGGTATGTGTTACTGTCAGCCGAGTGCTTTTGCAATATTTAATCGAAATCAAATATATAAATAAAAATCATAGAACTTAATAGGATGATGTGTACCATTTCTTACATGCCTGTTTTCATGGAAATTTTTCCCCACAAACATTTATCAATATTATGCATATTGATGGTTGCTGCTTGGTCGGTGGTTCCCCGTACACAGAAGAAATGAATTAATGCCGAAGCAACAGGACTACCTTCAAAGGCTACCTTCTAAAATAATCTAACCACCTTCTTGATTACGGTATACGCCGTCAGCAATTTTTTACAGTATTCGTAAAATTATGCGCATTTGAGTGGCCTTCTTCTTCAACGTCGTTTCCTCACTGCTGAAGACCACGACCACATATGTCGCGTCTCCAAACCATTCGGTCTTCTTCAGTGTGGATCACTCTGTAATGCTTCCTCCAACATCCTTCATTTTGGAACACAGTTAGACATCCGATTAATCGAGCTAATTCAACTGTTTTTACGACTCCTGTATCATGGGACTTCGCCACCTGCTCGCGGGTGACATGACTCCTGGCTTCAGGCCTGTAAACGTTCATTTTTCTTTGTCTTTTCGAGTCGATGTTTAACCCTTTATGCTGTTTTGACCCAGTAGGTGGCTACGTTAATTGCAGCATCAGTGGTATTCATTAAATCCTCCCAAGTACAGGTCTTATTGAGCAGCTTTTGCTTGTTAACCTTAGCAAAAATAAGCACACGCAAGTTGACGACTATTGTAATCTTAACACCGCCAAAATGAGATCAAATGCATAACGCAATCTATGGAATATGAAGTTGAAGTTTCAAAAGATGAGTTATGACATTTAAAATGTACCACTAATCACTAAAAATATGTTTTGGTGTAATCTCATGCCGTCGAAAGTACTATTTGGGTCAATAGATGGCATTGCAGGTATCCTTTTTACCCAAATACGGCAAAGCCAAAAGGAAGGGCAATGATTTTAGCAGTCTATGTATGTATGTATATAAGTATGTTCCACTCTTACGCCTAAACCACTGAGCCGATTTTTATGATTGAGGTATCAGTAGATTCTTAAAAACGTTTCGGGGTGACATAGGCTATATAAATTAGTCCTAAATGTATTATGATGGAGTTGTCACATAAATTTCTGTCCACGAAAAAATTAAATTTCAGATAATTGTGACATGTTTGGTATCAAAAGAAAGGTCTTGATGAGCACATTACAAATATGTATGTATATCGTATTGTCTAAGTAAAGGTATATGTTTAAATTGCTAACAATTAAGTAAAAGCGAGCCTGCACTTCATGCGACGTGACTGCACAATTTTGTGAAAAACATGATCAAAGTGATACCAACGCGAAGTTAATCAAATCTTTGAAATCTTTACGATTTCTTATACCACTGCACTCGTTAGAAGAAAAATACATAAAGTGAAATATTTATATTTCGGATTTTTTCGAAGCTCGATAGATGGTGTTAGCGTCGAAATAAATCACGCCATGCTTTTGTCTCTGATGTCGCTACGTCCCCATAATGGGACGTGGTGAGCGGTCACTGCCCTTGGCAACTCCTCGACCCGTAAAACGGGCCTCTCACTGTGTTCCATTGCTAAAATGCTTAAATTCGTCGAGTGCGCCTGCCCAAAAATTGATAGCAACTAATACGCAACGTGTACAAATGCATGTTGTATACTGCAGGCGCGTTGCGGCGCCGTTATCTCAGTATCACATTTTCACGACACCTAGTCGGCAGTCAACAGGTTTCGTTTGTTTTATACCCGACTACGGAAAATCCAAAAGGAAGGGTTATTATTTTAGCTGTCTATGTATGTATATATGTATATGTGTATGTTCCACTCTAGCGCCTAACTAAACCACTGAACTGATTGTGATGAATAAGGTATCAATAGATTTGTGAGAACTTTGCGGGTGACATAGGCTAGGTATACATTTTCACTTTAATTAAAATGTGAGAAAATACACGTAAATTCCTGACTCTGAAAAAATTTTTAATTGGGATAATCATTACATGTTTGGTATCAAAGGAAAGGTCTAAACGAGCACTTTATAAATATGTACTTATCTTGTATTGTCTAAGTAAATAAATATGTATAAATTGTTAACAAACAAGCGACAGTGAGTATTACTGAATAAGTAATCTATGTAAAATCTGTATAAGAGTCGTTGTACATTAAAATAAAATAAAATAGCCAGAAATAGGTACTAACAGAAACCATTTCCAGCATTTAATTTTTTGACCGTTTGTCTGTTTAGTTGTTCAAAACGCGCGGAAAGTATAAAACGAATGCAGATTACTTTTATCAATTGTAATTTTGTAACTCAAAGTAGAAAATTAAGGTTTTCTTTCATCCGAATCGGTTTGTTCTATCAAAAGATATGTGAATTTAACATTAATTTTCATTACGTAAAGCAAATAAACATACGTAACGCCATCTATTGAACAAAAATAGTACTACCAGTTCATGGAAATAACACCAGAAAATTACATACTGTGAAGTTATTTGTGAAACTTTTGATACGTAGCAAAAGAAAAGTAAGCATTTCTTATCTTATCGTTAGGGATTTATCGATATATGTAACCGAATTGATATTTGCCAGTTCAACTTTAAGGTCGATGGATAGCATTCTTAATTTTATCTGAATTTAGCGGTGTTCTCCGCGGAAGAAGGACCTTCGCCTATGTCTGCTAACACATGTAACCTAACTTATAATAAGCTAAAGCTGTTAAAATATACACCCGTATAAGTTTGTCAGGTCTTAAAACTGGAAAGTCGCAGGGAACAGCCGATAGATATGTATATATAATATCTATCCAGCCTTTTCCCAGCCTTCCGCAGCTGAATACCAGTAATGTTTGTGGTGCGGCAGATCTCCACAACCCAGAAACAGGGTAACGCGGTACTTCTTGACAGATTTGGTGTTAGATATTCTGGCTTCTGACCATCCGTAACGTCTGCCAAAAATCTACAAATAACAGGCGGGACCAACGGCTTAACTTGCTTTCCGAGGCACGGAGGAGTCTTAGCATGCGTTGTTTAACCGAGAAAATCGACTCGCATGGCTTTTATCATTTACCCCCAAGATTCTCAGAGACCATTATTGATAATTAGCCGTATTAAATGGGATAAAAAGTCTGACAACTTATGTTACTTATGATTTTGTATCTTTAAAATAATAATAATAAGCTTGACGGCTTATCAGCCGTGGTGAGGGGCAAAGCCCCGTGATAGGTTCATCGCCAGTTTTAAGACAAGACAAAGTTTTGAGTTTTAAGACAGGACATAAAGTGTTGGTTACCTATCTTTGTTCTAAATCTTCATCATCTGTCCAACCTTTTCCCAAATATATTGGGTTCGGCTTCCAGACAAACTGGATTCAGCTGAATACCACATCCCAATAACTGGGTGGCCCGGTACTTTTTGGCCAGACTGGTGTCAGATTTTCTGGCTTCTGACAATCCGTAATGACTGTCAAAAGTATACAAATAACAGGCAGGACACGTTAAGAAACACTGCATTAATAAAGAACCGACTTGTGCTAATTGTTCGGAGGCACACGAAACAAAAGATTGCCCGCACAAGGACGATGTAAATTTCAAGCCGACTTGCGTGGCGTGTAGACGCTTTAAAAAACCGTGTGATCATCGCTGTTGATCTCAAGAGTGTACTACTTACAAACTGAAACTCGAACAAACTGAAACTAAAAATGGATAGTTTAACCATAGGACAATTAAATCTTCATAACGATAGGGTGGCGACATCTGAGCTGGATAAATTGATTGTGGATTATAACGTTGACGTAGTACTTGTTCAGGAACAATATCAAAACGCGCGCTTACGTCACAAGGTAGTTCAGCTGGATTGCAAGGCGCGAGCCGGAATTTAAGCTGCGCGTTAATCGAGCTGTACTGTAACATCTTTATGTAATCTCATGACGACCCATTGCGCCGTGGCGGAAGTTTTATCACCTACCTTTAAGGTTTACGTTGTGAGCTGCTACTTTCAATATTCAGACCCAGTTACTCCACATGTACATAATCTCCGTCACGTCTTGCGGTCGCTCGCGGGCTGCAAAGTTATAGTGGGTGCTGATGTGAATGCAACTTCTTCCCTGTGGTATGGCAAAGTATGAGCCACTGATTCCGAACGACGTTGTGCCGTTGAAGATTTTATTGCTGAGATGAACTTATCAATTCATAACACCCCAGACGCACTGCCTACTTTTTGTAGCCAAATGGGTGAATCTTGTATTGACGTCACACTTTCTAGTGCAGACGTACGCTTGGATAGGTGGCGTGTCCTTCCTGACGCGTCTTGTAGTGATCATCGCCTTATCGTGTACGAATTTGTTCCTATGTTTACTCAAGGTTCGTCACACTTAATTGGGAATTTTAAATATAAAAGTAAGGGCGCGAATTGGGAATTCTTTAGCTCACTTTTTGCTTGTCATTCCAAATACTTCACTCGCGATGGACTGTCAGCTGAGGAAGGTGCTGAGATAATGTCAGACACCTTCACTTACTGTGCTGACATTGCTATTGGTCGCACATCTATGACCAATATTCGTAGATGTGATTGGTGGAATGACTATCTTGTTGAACAACGTAAAAGCTATCGCAGAGCGCGCAGACAACTTAATAAGTTTAAAAAACGTAAGGTTATCGGGGACCCCCTTAGTCTTGCTTTAAGTACTTTTAGAGTTGCCAAGTCACGCTACAGAGCATCGGTTGAAAAATCTAAGGGTAATTTACTCCGGAAAATTGTTGATAAACTTGATAAGGAGGGTCCGTGGTCTCCTTTGTACCACGAGTTCAAGGCTAATAGATTTGTCGACCTTGCGTACTGTTATGGTTTCCCAATGCTAGGAAAAACCCTTAATTAACAATAATTATTGATTACATAGATTTATCTAAATTGCATTGTCATCAGTTTAAAGCCAGCACCGCGTCCCGCTCCCGTGGCGCTTCAGTCTCATTCCATTCGCTGAACCGGTATCATCTCTGTATCCATATCGTTGTGTCTGCCAGTTCCGAATTAGTTAAGCCCGAATTGTATCGAGGTCAAACCCTAATTAAAACTATTTCTTTAGTGTAATCAAAAGTGTTTTTTTTAAAACCTGGTTTTCGGGGTCCCGTATAACATTGGTGGCAGCGGTGGGATTTTAAAAAATAAATCCTCGGAACGCCTCAATTCAGTGACCCTACTTGTGCTGTGATTGTGACAGTGAAAAGTGCCGAAATCCAATCTCACCTCTGTGTCGCTGTGTTCAACGTCGCTGTATCCTGCTGGTCTTATCAGACCCTCACGTGCCCTTTTGGGCATTCTCCGAAGTTCTACCACTCACCTTGGGTGATCTCGCCTGGCAACGAAATGATTCGTGTTGCCGTCGCAGTTGCAGTGTTCCTGTAAGTACATCAGTTCTACATCGAAACTATCCGTGTTACGAAAAGGTGAAAATAGTGCCAGTGATTCAAAGTTCAAGTTCATCATAGTTCCAATTCAGTTCAAATTCCAAAGTGCTTCTTAGTAATATTCAGTTGATAAAATTGTTCCCGTTCAGTCCCGAGAATAGTGCAACATTCCATTCCACCCCCGCACATTGCGCGTTATCTTTGTTTAGTCTGACTAGCCATGCCTAAAGACGAGCCTACTGTTATGTCTAAAGAAACAAAAGAATTAGATATGAATTTCATTAGCAAGTTTATAAATAAATTCGATGGTAGCCGCGAAAAACTAAATGCATTTTTAAATAATTGCAGAAATGCAATTAGCCTTGCGTCACCATTTCAACAAGATATTGTGTTAAAATACATCCTGAGCCAACTTGAAGGCCGTGCCGAAAGTGCGTGCTCCATTAAAGAATTTGATAATTGGCAACAATTAGAAGAATTTCTGAAAAATCAATTTGGCGAAAAGAAACATTACGCTGCACTACTCTCGGACCTCCAAGATTGTTGTCAAACAAATAGCGAAACCGTCAACCAGTTCGCATTACGCGTAGAGACATGCCTAGCTAAACTATTAACTGAAATTAATATATCTATACCCACGAAAAAGAAAGGCGAACTGACTGGCCGTGTCGCTGCAATGCAAGACTTAGCATTATATACATTTATTAGCGGCTTAAATTCTCGATTGTCTACTGTAGTCAGATGCCGTGACCCTGAAACTTTAAACGAAGCCATTGGTTTCGCTGTATCCGAAGAAAAAATATTGCAGACTATTTCTAAACGTAATCCATCAACAACTAATACCAATTCACTTAATCAAGGACGTTGGTCTCAGCGTCGAATCCAACAGAACCGAAACTTTACCCAGCAAGTTTATCCAAATGAGCCCAATTATCAAAAACCATCGACTTCAGGTCCTCCAGTGTGCCGCTATTGTAAAAACACAGGCCACACCATTGAGGAATGTAGAAAACGAGAGTTCAATAATAATCGCTTTAGAGACCAAAATAATCAAAGACCATTTCCAAGGCGTTTTCAAAACAACCAAGCTCAAATTCACGCGATAAATAATAACGAAAGTCATGACTACACGAATGAAACTAAGGATAAGTCAAATGATGATTTAAACGAATAAAGGGCTCACGGTGGTGTCTCGTGAGGCCCAAACCTCAAGTTCCAAAACGTTGCTATATCAAAGGCACCAATGCTATATCCTCTGTATCCCCTAATGATAGGGACTTGCGAACAAATCGCACCACTGTATCCTCTGTATCCTCTGTATCCCCTAATGATAGGGACTTGCGAACAAATCGCACCACTGTATCCTCTGTATCCTCTGTATCCCCTCATAATAGGGACTCGCGTAAAAACCGCAACACTACATCTCCTACATCCGCTGTATCCTCTACATCCGTTGTACCCTCTACACCCGCTGTATCCTCTGCTTCCGCTGTATCACTTAACAATACCAACCCACAAACTAGTCGCACCGCTGTGTCCTCTGTATCCAATGACTCTACCGTAAACTCAACTGCTCCTCGTCCAATTCCTGAAACAAAAATTTATGAAATTAATATTGGTCCATTTAAGAAACGTTTACCTCATATCCTCATCCATTCTTCAGTGTCGGATACCACCTTATCTCTCCTTGTAGATTCTGGTGCAACTGTAAGCGGACTGAAAAAATCCTCTATCGAAATACCAGTTGATATTTCAACAGAAATAATCTTTTTGAAGGGTATTGACCCCATTGATCAACCTTCACCAACCATGGGCCATTTTCCGCTTAAATTAAAAATTAATGAAAAAAATAGTATCACACATAGATTCCATATAATACCCCGAATTCACTTACCCTATGATGGTATACTTGGCACTGATATGTTAATCGCTTTCGGCTGCACAATTGACTACACCCGCGAAATCCTGAAAATAGGTGAAAACGAAATAAAACTACATTTCAATGAGCCCACTTATGTAATTCCTCCCAGGTCTGAAACTGTCATAGAATGCTCTGTCTCCAACCCTGAGGTGAAAGAAGGACTCGTACTAGACCAATGTTATCATGAAGATTTACTGATCGCTAATTGCCTCGTCTCAGTCAAGGAAAACAAAAGAATAAATTTATCAATAATCAATACGTCGGAAACTCCCATAACCCTCAAGTCGAACCTTGATATCACACTCATCCCTTTAAGTTCTTTAATGAAAACTTTTGATCCAACAAACACTCATACAGTTTCTCATTTCAAAAGCACTGACTCTTACCTCCGAACACAAGAAGTATTAAACCTTCTCAGAATCTCTCACCTTAATTCCGAAGAAGCGAATGCTCTTCACGGCGTTTGCTCTGATTACTCAGATGTATTCTTTATCCCTGGTGACAAACTGTCTCACACAAATGCTCTTAAACATAACATAAAGACGAGTGATCAAAATCCAATAAATGTAAAATCTTATCGGTTCCCAGAGGTACACAAACAAGAAGTCAACAAACAAATTGACCAAATGCTCGAAAAAGGAATCATTAAACACTCAGAGTCTCCATGGTCTTCACCAATTTGGATTGTTCCAAAAAAAATCGATGCATCCGGACAGCAAAAATGGCGCATAGTTATCGACTACCGAAAACTAAATGACATCACTGTTGGTGACAGCTACCCTATTCCGCAGATATCCGAAATTTTAGATCAGCTGTGTCAAAGTAAATACTTCTCAACCCTTGACCTTGCATCAGGTTTCCATCAAATATTAATTAACGAGGAGGACGCCCCTAAAACGGCGTTTAGTGTACCCCAAGGACATTATCAATTTACAAGAATGCCATTTGGCTTAAAGAACGCACCCGCTACTTTCCAACGGTTAATGAATACCGCTCTTACAGGCCTCCAAGGCATACGTTGTTTCGTTTACTTGGATGATATAGTTATCTATAGTCACGACTTGAATTCTCACATTGAATATCTTTCGTCAGTATTCCAAAGGCTTCGAGATTATAATCTAAAACGTCAACCTGACAAGTGTGAGTTCCTTCGACGTGAAGTCGCATATCTTGGCCATCAAATAACCAAAGATGGTGTAAAACCTGACCCTGAAAAGATAAAAGCAGTAACTCAATTTCCAACTCCTAAATCTCCTAAGGACATTAAGTCCTTCCTCGGTCTTGTATCCTATTATCGCCGTTTCATTCCTAATCTCGCGAAAATTGCAAAACCATTAACTCAACTTTTAAAAAAGGATGTCACCTTCCTATGGGAAAATCAACAACAAGTCGCCTTTGATGAACTTAAGCACAAACTTACCTCTGCTCCTGTCCTCATTTATCCAGATTTTTCTGCCCCTTTCATCTTAACGTGTGATGCCTCTAATTATGCCATCGGTGCCGTACTCAGTCAAGGTCCAGTTGGTAAAGATAGGCCAATAGCCTATGCCTCTCGAACCCTCAACAAAAGTGAATCTAACTACAATACCACTGAAAAGGAACTCCTTGCTATTTTGTTTGGTTGCAAAATCTTTCGCCCCTATCTCTATGGACGAAAATTCCTGATCATTACTGATCATAGGCCATTAAAGTGGTTATTTAATCATAAAGATCCTAGTAGCAAATTACAGAGATGGCGCTTGAAACTACTCGAATACGAGTATGAAATCGATTACCAAAAAGGAAAACTTAATGCCGCTGCTGATGCCTTATCCCGATATCCTGTAAACCCAATTCAACCGTCAGACTGTGATCCTATTCCATCTACTTCTAGCCAAAATGCGGATAATGCTACACCTCAATTTAGCCCTCTTACTCTCGAGGATATTGATATCCAACTACCTCCTGGCTCCCTAGACCTTGACGATAAACTACCTTCTGTAGACCTTTTAGAAAACGATGATTCCCCGCCAGGAATTTACGATCCTTCAACACCGACTACATCTAATAAATCTCCAAATCTCAATACAAATCCTCCTCGTGACGATAATTATAGCAAATTCCTGAAAACAATGAGCAACAAAGACTTTAATAGTAATGCTAAAATCATAGAACACGACGAAAGCATCCTGAAAAGCAACTGCAAAATCATTGCCATACCTACTTCTATCGACCTCGATGACTCCAACCCTCACGTAGAAGAAATCCTGAGTAACCTCGAAGACTCTAAAGAACTCCTAGAAAGAGAAAGAACTCTCTACTCCTTTATCTCATTCGAACATAAGGGAAAATCAATATATTTCCTATTCACTAAAGTATACCACTTTGATAACAGTACTTATGAAGACATTTATAAAAGTATACAAAATCTTCAATCAGACATATTACGTAATCCTACTGTTTCTGACGTAAATTTAGCCATTACTGATTTCCAAAATCCTTTCGACAAACACATCTGGGCAAAAATATACAATATGTTTTGCTATATCTTTAACGACACTCAGGTAACAGTTTATATTTATCACAATACTATAATCTATCCTACACCCTCAGAGATACCTAAAATACTCCGCGAAAACCATGACATTCCTATTGCCGGACATTTAGGATCAACGCGAATGTTTAACCGAGTAAAAGAAAGGTATTTCTGGAAAAACATGCGGACAGATATCGAAACATACGTAAGAAATTGCTCCCAATGCCAAAGTAACAAAGCTCTAAGACAAATCAATAAATCTCCAATGCAAATAACTACCACTTCAACGAAGCCATTTGAACGACTCAGCCTCGACCTCGTGGGCCCCCTTCCAGAAGCTGGCCTTACTAAGCTCAAATTCATTGTCACATTACAGGACGACCTCACCAAATATTCCCTCGCTTACCCTATCGCTAATGCGACTGCAGAAGAAACATGCGAGTGTCTAGTGCACTTTATCTCTATTTTCGGCATTCCAAAATCTATTTTAACCGATCAAGGCACAAACTTCACCGCAGATTTATTTAAAAGAACTTGCAGTTTCCTGAAAATTAAACAAATCTGGTCTTCCCCATATCATCCTCAAACACAAGGTGCACTTGAACGTAGTCACTCCACACTTAAGGAATACCTTAAATCTTATGTAAATGAAAATCATTCTGATTGGCATAAGTATGTCTATACTGCTATGTTGGCGTATAATACCTCCACTCATTCCACTACTAACTTCACACCCTACGAGCTCCTCTTCGGTCAGAAACCTTTTATCCCGGATTCCGTCTACGAATTACAATCAGACCTTACATACCCGGAATACCTCAAATCCCTGCATCATCGTCTTAAACTTTCGCGTGAAAAAGCCATCGAAAATATACAAAGATCTAAGGAAAGATCTAAACAATATTATGACACCCGTTCGCGACCTGTTCAGTATAAAGTAGGAGACTACGTGTATCTCAAAAATCACTTACGTCTGCGCAAAGCCCTTTCACCAATTTGGAAAGGACCGTACAAGGTAGTAAAGGTCAATGGTAGAAGCACCTTGACCTTACTCATAAACAGACGTCATGTGACGCATCACTATGACGAAGTCAAACTAGCTCCTAGATCTGAAACGTAGCTCTAGTTATAATCTTAATACTAATTTTAATTATATTCTATTACAGCAATTCTGCGCTGGGTCAGGAGTTCATAACGCCCTTGACGAACAGTCCTGGCATCTACTTCGACCCTTTAGGTTCTTTAAGTTTAATTGATAGTCATCTTAGTATAGTTATCCCATATGATGTATCCTTTATTAATCCACATATTCTAAACCTTCGTCTTATTCTCGAGAAATCCAAACAAGTATGTGACAATGGTAA
The DNA here is from genome assembly GCA_947578705.1 of Lacanobia wlatinum. Taxonomy (NCBI): domain Eukaryota; kingdom Metazoa; phylum Arthropoda; class Insecta; order Lepidoptera; family Noctuidae; genus Lacanobia; species Lacanobia wlatinum. The sequence continues at coordinate 5,864,984 of OX388037.1, forward strand.
GGTCTTTTATTATTTGGAATGTACAAATCTCTTTGAACCATTGAACACCCGTTATAATGATATAGCCCATGACAGCGAAGCTATTTTTCACCTTACATCTCGCCAGTCGAGAAGATCTGCACTTTTAGGATTCGTAGGCACTATTTCGAAAAAACTATTTGGCACTATGGACGAAGACGATGCCATCCGGTACGACAGTGCCATTAATGAAGTAGAAACAGACCAAAAGAAACTAGCCCTTTTAATGAAGGAAATATATTAGTCACTACCTCTTCACTTAAATCTTTCAATAAAACTCTGTCCATAATTAAACTAAATGAAAAGCATTTGAAAAATGCAATAGATGAACTGTCTTAAGATATTCTAAATCTTACTTACGTTTCAAAAGAATTAGGTATTAGGTCTCGCATGCTGGAATTAACTTCCATGATTGAAAATAGCCTCCTAGCCTTGTCCTTCAAAGTTGAAGACATAATTAACTCCATTATGTTTAGCAAATCTAATGTTCTATACCCCACTATCTTAACACCTAAAGAACTTTACACCGAATTGGTGGACAATTACAGATTCTTACCCGAATCTAAACAACTTCCAGTTCCCCTAAACCTCGATAACATGCATACTATTTTAAATATATCAGAAATATCTAGTTACTTTAATAAAGAAAAAGTAGTATTTATAGTAAAAATTCCTCTTATTAACCCTATACAATTAAATGTGTATCATAATTTACCTTCACTGGTTCCTCATGATAGAAATAATCCAGAGTCATACTCGACCATCATTCCATCCTCCAAATATATCGGTATAAGCAGAGACAGGTCTATGTATTGCAAATTAGATAACCTTGATTATTGTAAGATAATTAATAATGACCATTACCTTTGCGAAACATCAATATTGTACTCTTCTTCCGCGACACCTTCCTGCGAAACGGAAATAATTACAAAGGTACTTACCTCAATCCCTTCTATTTGTGAAACTAAATTCATTCACGGTCACGTTAGCATTTGGCAGCCACTACGCCATAGTAGATGGTTATTTGTAATGTCAGAAAAAACTAAAATAAGTATTGAATGTAACAATTCCCAATCTACTGAAATAGAGTTTAGTGGAAATGGTATATTGTACTTACCTTCTGAATGTATTGCTTACTGCAAGGACACTCGTTTAACTCCACATGAAAACCGTGAAGTTCAACTTAAACCTATTGTTTCTAATTTTAATATCTTAAATGATTCTTGTTGTAATATTGTAGCATATAATAACATTGTATCCAACTTACCTGTAGTTAATCTTAAGAATGTTAACTTAGATTCCTTAGCTTATGATAATCCTGAAATCCTGAAAAGCCTTAACAATATCATTGAAAAACCACATATTGTTTTGTGTCAAAAATATTATTCAGGTATTACAATTGTAATTATAATTTCTATTATATTATTTATTATCTATAAGGTGTATAAAACTGGCATACACAAGAGAATAATGAGATCTAGAGAAAACAATACTCCTGAAAATAATGACCATGAATTAGATGACATTAACCCCTCAAACGTAAACACGGGACCTTCCCTTAGAATTGGCTGACTCATATTTCATTTACTTAAACATAAACTTCACCTTGAAGGGTGTAGTTTACTCTAAATCGGGGGGCTGTTATGGTTTCCCAATGCTAGGAAAAACCCTTAATTAACAATAATTATTGATTACATAGATTTCTCTAAATTGCATTGTCATCAGTTTAAAGCCAGCACCGCGTCCCGCTCCCGTGGCGCTTCAGTCTCATTCCATTCGCTGAACCGGTATCATCTCTGTATCCATATCGTTGTGTCTGCCAGTTCCGAATTAGTTAAGCCCGAATTGTATCGAGGTCAAACCCTAATTAAAACTATTTCTTTAGTGTAATCAAAAGTGTTTTTTTTTTAAACCTGGTTTTCGGGGTCCCGTATAACAGTACGTTCAGAACATTAAAGTAAATAATAAACATACCACCGGAATTGAAGAAACAACTGATGTTTTGCTTGATTCTCTAATACCAGACGATTCACCAGTAAATGATAATGAATACCACCAACAGATTAGAGCGTGGGCCGTGGTACCACCTGAATCACCGGAGTCAGACCTTCTATCCACTGATGAATTCATAAACGTTATCAAGAGACTACCTCTCAAAAAATCATCCGGTAAAGATAAAATATCTAATAGAATGATTATAGAAGCGTGTAAAGCAGGGGGCGACGCGATCTTATCCGTATATAACCGAAGCATTGCAGAAGATATTTTTCCTCGAATACGGCGACAAGGCTTTATACGCATTATTCCGAAGAGTGGCGATAAGCTCCCGGATGACCCTAAGTCCCACCGGCCCATAACACTACTTTCATCTTTGGGAAAACTCTTAGAGCGACTAATCGTTCCGCGTTTGCTACCGAATGGACCTAAATTTCATATTAATCAATTTGGTTTCACTATTGGTAAATCCACAGTCGACGCAGCTCTCTCTGTCCATAAAATTGTTAACTTATCGGAACATAAACACGTGGTTGGAATCTTTCTCGACATATCTGGCGCTTTTGATAACGCATGGTGCCCGATGCTACTACTTAAAATGAAAACCCGTGGTTGCTAAAAAAATATCTATAATCTTATTCTTTCGTATTTTCTAAACGGCTCCGCGAAACTCAAACTTGGACATCATTCCATTTCTAAGTCTCTAACCATGCGGATGTCCTCAGGGCTCAGTTATCGGTCCACATGTATGGAATTTTGGCTACGATGATTTCCTCGCGCTTCCGCTCCCATGCGGCTGTTCATTAACTGGTTACGTAGACGATGGCTTACTGCTCATTGAGGCAAGCACTCGGGCTGAAGTCGAGAACTTGGCTGACACATGTCTACGTTTAATATCACAGTGAGACGATCGAAACCGTCTGACCTTTGCACCGCATAAAACCTATCAACTTATTTTAAAAGGAAATCTGAAATCCTGGCCTAGTATTAAATTTAATAACGTACCCGTTAAAAGAAAAGAATCCGTGTGCTACCTCGGTATGCTACTAGAAAGGAACTTTTCATTTATTGATCATATAAAAATAGTAGGTGAAAAAGCAAAAAAGAACTTCTACGCCTTTTTTTGCTTTTTCACGTATCAAAAGTTTTACAAATAACTCCACAGTATGTAATGTTCTGGTGTTATTTCCATGAACTGGTAGTACTATTTTTGTTCAATAGATGGCGTTGCGTATGTTTATTTGCTTTACGTAATGAAAATTAATGTTAAATTCACATATCTTTTGATAGAACGAACCGATTCGGATGAAAGAAAACCTTAATTTTCTACTTTGAGTTACAAAATTACAATTGATAAAAGTAATCTGCATTCGTTTTATACTTTCCGCGTGTTTTGAACAACTGAACAGACAAACGGTCAAAAAATTAAATGCTGGAAATGGTTTCTGTTAGTACCTATTTCTGGCTATTTTATTTTATTTTAATGTACAACGACTCTTCTACAGATTTTACATAGATTACTTATTCAGTAATACTCACTGCCGCTTGTTTGTTAACAATTTATACATATTTATTTACTTAGACAATACAAGATATGTACATATTTATAAAGTGCTCGTTAAGACCTTTCCTTTGATACCAAACATGTAATGATTATCTCAATTTAAATTTTTTTCAGAGTCAGGAATTTACGTGTATTTTCTCGCATTTAAAGTTTTTGATATACCTACGAGTGTGTTGTACAATAATTGTCTACTCACAACATTGTTTAAAAGTAGTTTCAAGTTAGCTAACTTGAAACTACTTTGCCTGCATACCCTATAGCTTTGTTGACTATATAAAATCAACTTATTACGTAATGCAGATACCCGTAATGCCATCTATTGGCCCAAATATTACTAACGACAGCATGAGCATTACATTAAAACATAAATTTTAGTTATTAGTGGTACTTTTAAAACGTCTTAAAAAAAAGTAATTCTTTTTTCCTTAAAAATATCGTTCTAAATGACTTCCTATTAATAAAAAAAAAAAACAATCTCTAAACTAATATGAAGTCTGTGTCCGTCTACTCCCCGCCCGATCCTAGCCCAAGAGGCACCCGGTGGGTATGGCGATACAGGTCAGCAGATTGGGATAGCATGCGATCATTTTTTGCATGTTACCCTTGGCAGCCTACGTGCTTTCCTTTAACTGATGCTTCGTCGTGCGCTGACGCCATGACGGATGTGTTGCGAAAGGAAATGGAGTACTACATTCCGCTCTCAGACGTAGCAATGTCTAGCGAAGCTCGCCCATGGTTTGGTGCCGAGTGCAATCGCGCTAATGCGATAAAACATGCGGCCTACCTATCAGGGGTCGACGCCCGTGCGCGCAAATCAAATGACGTGATTCAGAAAAAGAGAAACCTTAACAGGGCTGCCCAGTCCTGCAAGAAGGTGTTGCGGAGGGCTCGGATTGACCACATTAAACGAATAGGGAACAAACTTGCCTCATACCCAGCAGGTAGTAAAGCTTTTTGGTCCCTGGCTAAGTCGGTCGAATCGAACTTCTGCCACCCCTCACTACCACCACTGCTGAGACCCGATGGGTCACTGGCCCACTCCGCTGAGGAGAAAGCAAACTTGTTTGTTTCTTTGTTTGCGGATTCGTCGCGTCTAGATTCTGGTGGCGCGAGGCCCCCTACTTCGCCTGATGGATGCGAGTCGTGTATGTCGAACATTCGCATTCATCAGAAGGACGTTCTTCGGGTATTGCGTAACCTAGACGTGAATAAGGCTAGTTGCCCCGACGGGATACCGGCAATTGTTTTGAGGACTCGTGCGCCTGAGTTGTCTCCAATCTTGACACGCCTATTTCGCCTTTCGTTTGAGACTGGAAAAGTACCAAATGCTTGGAAGCAAGCTAACGTGCAGCCCGTGCCCAAGAAGGGTAGTCGAGCTGACCCGTCGAATTATAGACCCATCTCGGTAACGTCCATACTCTGTAAGAGTATGGAACGCGTACTGTATCGTAAGCTCCTAGCATACCTAGAAGCGAATGATATCCTTAGCGACCGACAATACGGGTTCCGCCGAAATCGGTCTACTGGGGATCTTCTAGCGTATGCCATTCACATCTGGAGTGAGGCCATAGAGAAGCACGGGGAGGCACTTGCGGTCTCCCTTGATATCTCAAAGGCCTTCGACAGGGTCTGGCACGTTAGCCTTATTAGTAAGCTTCCTTCCTTCGGTCTACCTGCCGGATTGTGTGATTGGATTGCAGATTTCCTGAGGGATCGGTCTATCCGAGTGTTCATAGATGGCTGCTCGTCTGGACTGCTGGATATTAATGCCGTGGTTCCTCAGGGGTCGGTGCTCTCGGCAACATTGTTCCTGCTACATATAAATGATCTGCTAAAACCCGGTACCTTTGAGTATGCAGACGACAGCACTGTTGCTGAGAGATACGTGTCCGACGCACGAGCTGGTGGGTCGCAGATCCGGTCTCTCCGGGAGGCTATGGTTGAGCGCTTGAACTTGCCCTTACAGGCTGTCTTAGAATGGGGCGATGCCAATCTGGTCAAGTTCAATGCTGCTAAGACCCAAGCGTGTCTATTTTCCGCTAAAAGGAGCCAATAGGGTATTTTAAGAAATCTATGTGACGGACTAGTTAGATTTTTTTAGTAAAATACCCTATTCCACCCAGCTCCATCTTTTCGTGGTGTAAACGTGCCGATAACCGACCGACTTCAGCTTCTTGGTGTTACGTTAACATCTACCCTCAATTTTGGCCCTTTCGTAGAGGCAAAGGCTCAAGTGGCTGCCAGAAAGTTGGGGGTCCTAGCAAAGGTGAGACGGTACTTTACGCCGGAACAGCTGCTCAAGCTCTATCAAGCGCAAGTTCGATCGTGTATGGAGTACTGCTCTCATCTTTGGGACGGATCTGCCAAATACCAGCTTGATGCCCTTGAGTCAATTGAGAAACGAGCCAAGAGGATCATCGGTATTGACAGGCTCGTCGAGTCGAAGCTCCAAAGCCTTGAGCATCGACGCCGAGTTGCTGGCCTGTCGGTTTTCTATCGCTTGCATTTTGGGGAGTGTGCGACGGAATTGCATGATTTAATTCCGCCAAGCCCGTTCCATCATCGGACCACAAGACAAACGGCGTTGCGCCACCTGTACATGGTGGACATCCCACCCACACGCACTTAATGTTTTGGGAACACATTCATAGTGCGTACAGCTAAGGAGTGGAATTCCCTGCCAGAGTCTGTATTTCCAGATAGCTATAACCTGGGAGTCTTTAAGACAAAGAGTGAATAGGTTGCTTCTAGGCAAACATGCTCCATCTTCGACCGCATCATCGCTTACCATCAGGTGAGATTGTGGTCAAACGTATGCCTATATATAGTAAAAAAAAAATGTTTTGACAGTTCAACTTCAGATTCCATAGATGGTGTTACGCATTTGATCTCATTTTAGAATATTCGTCAACAGGCGTGCACTTACATTTGCTTAGCTTAACTTGAGTTGCTAAGTAATGAATTTTTACATGCCTAGTGCCAGTGGTCACGTCATACCACCCGCAAGCAGCTGACGAAGTCCCATGATAGAGGAGTCTCGGAAAGAGTTGAATAAGATTGGTTAATCGGATGTCTAACTATGATCTAAACACTTAAAATCGTTTCGATTTGCGTTCCTGATTCGAAAGAAATTGACTAGTTTCTTAACTTTGTAGTTTGAAGAATAGCACCATTCACATAGCGCAAAATAATATCAGCACATTAAAGTTCAAATTTACAAATATATGGCCCGACGCCATAAAGAAGGCTGTTTGAGGCAAAATGCACAGAGCGGTCCACGCAGCAGAAGGCCGCAGGGATACGTGTCATGTGTAGTCATGATTCTCAGCACTGAAGGAGCAACGGAGAAGAAGAAAAATGCGAACATAATATGTATAAGAAGGCCACCCAAATGCGCCTTATTTTACGAATATTGTAAAAAATTTCTGATGGCATACACCTCAATCAAGAAGATGGTTAGGTTATTTTAGAAGATAGCCTGTGTTGTCCCTTTGCTTCAGCTTTAAATTCATTACTTCTGTGAACGGCGAACCCACCGACCAAGCAGACCATCAATACGGATAATTTTGGCAAATGTTTCGGGGAAAAATAAGGAAAATATTTCCATGATAACGCCTTTGGAAGAAAATGATAAATACCATCCGATTAAGTTTTATGATTTCCAATTACATATTTAATTTCTAAAAATCACGCAAAGGTCTCACATATCTAACAAACTGTCATAGTAGCTGAAATAAGATTTCGACTGATTGCTCCGGCATGGCTAAAAACTGTTTAACTCCCAGTGAGCCCATAATACGTCATGACCAGCTCGGAGCCCGAAATTATCCGTTGCGGGTTTCACCCTCCAGTGGATCATGGGGAACTGTAGATCCCCAGGCAATAATGACAGACACAAACTCGCAAAGAGAGTTTCCGAGACGGTACTGCTGGACCCGTACCCACTTCTCGTCCTACCTTTCTCACAGGTTTGTACATGAATTTACCAGAGATCAACTGAACTTCAGGATAACAAATTGTCACAGACTACAAATTACAGGCAGTCAAAATGGCAATTTCAAGCCTGTACACGCGACAAACTATCCGACTTCTCAACCTAAGTAGAAATACCCTCCGAATAATAATAGGTATAATTACGGGTCATTGCTTCCTAAAAATATCTTTTCATCACAGGCGCTGCGGCACGATGGATCGATGTTTTAAAGAAGGTGGCTGGCAGGGGATGGATGCGGACTGCACAAGACCGGGATAGTTGGCGCTAATTGGGGAGGCTTACGTTCGGCAGTGGACGGCAATTGGCTAAAATGATCATGATGGTGATAGGGGCCATAGACAGCCCAATGTGTAGCGGTTGATTCGACACCGAGAAATCAGTCGACATCATTCTGGAAATGAAGCCATTGCTTGAAAAATCCTCGGAACGATGATGTCGCTCCGCAAAACCTATGTGCGGAGCTACACTGGCGAACCTAACCAGGACTCCTACGCACAACGGAGCGAATGGGAGTCTAAGTGTGGATAACGGAATCTCAACTCTACTCTTTCCGTTGCGGGGATAGTCTTTTCATTTAGATAGAGTTTCCCATTTCAACTTTATGTAGCTCTATCGGGTGTTGATAACCCTAGCAACTTTCTTCAATATCGTGTGTAGAATAACGTTATCATTAAAACGTTTCTCATTATGAAAAATTACTAGAACTCGTCGGCGTTCTGAATAGAAGAGATGATACAGCCAATGCCTTGCATTCTAAGGGGGTCAAGCAATGCTAGAAGTTGACTGTTTGTATATCTTAGCGATCTTATCTAGCGAAATCATTTTACTGTACGACATGCGAACGAAGTCGCGGGCAACAGCTGTCTATCTTTATCTAATCTTCTAATTTATAAATTTCTCGGATCACAGAGTTTGTTATCGAACTCCTCTGAAATGGCTTGACCGATTTTCATGATTTTTTTTTTGTGTGAGCAAAATAACGTTTGCCGGGTCAGCTAGTAACTCATATTATCAATTTTTCTCTCTACTCTAACTCTTTTACATCAGCGTGGAAGAAGGCTTACGTTCTACCGCTTCCTAAAGTTTCAAATCCCCCTTCACCATCCCAGTTCGGTCCAATATCCATTCTCCCAGTCCTCTCCAAAGTCCTCGAGAGTATTGTAAAGAAACAACTGTTTTACTATCTTTCCTCTAATAGCCTGTTGAGTCCATATCAATCTGGATTCAGACCTGGCCATAGTACTATGACAACTGTAGTCAAAATAACTGATGACATAAGGCTGGCTATAGAGAACAAATGTCTAACAGTATTGGTACTACTCGACTTCAGCAATTCTATTAATTCAGTTGACTTTGACATTCTCTTGGAAATCCTTTCCTCTCTTAATGTCTCTGCATCGGTAATCGAGTGTTTCAAATCCTATCTTCAGGGCCGCTCGCAGTCTGTTCGATCTGACGAGGTTTCCTCTGAATTAGAGTGATTTGGCTGCGGGCATTCCACAAGGTACCGTCCTCTCTCCTCTTCTTTTCTCAGTTTTTATAAACGCTATCACAAAGGTCCTTACTTCGAACTATCATCTCTATGCAGACGACTTGCAGCTATCATCGTCATTTTAAAGTGAGTGAACTGGATGAGGCTGTAGCTGCCATCAATGACCTAGCAATTATCAACACGTGGGCTTAATCCTATGGACTCTTGCTGAACCCAACTAAATCACAAGCGCTCATTGTTGGTGGCAGATACATGCTCAGCCAATTAGGTCACCGGTCTCTACCACCAGTAGTGTATGACTCAGTGCTTACAGTATATTCTTAAAGCGCTAAGAATCTCGGCGTCTAAATGGACACGAATCTCTCTTGGGAGTTTCATGTTGCTCATGTTAGTAAGAGGGTATTCTACACTTTTCAGTCTCTAAACATTTTCAAAAATTCCTTCCATTTCACACTAAGGTCAGTCTTGCTCAATCTCTTCTCCTACCACTTAGTCTATGCGGATGTCTGTTTTCTAGATGCGACGGTGGTGCTCCTAAATAAACTCGAGTGACTACTAAATTTGTGCATACGCTTTATTTTTAGCCTCCGGAAGTACAACCACGTGTCGGAGTTCCAGACCAAATTGGGGTGGCTGCCGATTCGACGTCGACGAGATACTCACATCCTATCCCTTCTCTATACTATCCTGCACTACCCTAATTCTCTTCAATACCTTCGAGAATGCTATGAGTTCCTCATCCCGAGGGGTAAACTATGTCTTACTGCCACATCTCTTCTCCTTCGTACTCCGCGTCACACTTCCAGCCGCTATGGTGGCTCCTTCTCTGTTACTGCAGTGCGTCTCTGGAACTCTCTCCCACATTCCCTACGTGACAGTCCTTCTCTTTATGTCTTTAAGAGGAAAGTTAAAGAGCATTTCCTTTCCCTATGACATAATAATTCGTAGATGTGTATGTATCTATGCATGCACTAATATTGCACATTTTAAAAAATCGGCTCATTTATATATTTGTTAAAAAATAGCATAAAACACGCAAATTCGTGACAAAAATCGTGCAATAATTTTATTGCAGCCTCCAGTATTGACTCAAAAGTTTTAAATAATGTAGAACTCAAAATCAGTTTAAAAATAGTTTTCCAATGAATAAATTCCTATAACCTGTATAGTGCCTCATATTACGAGGCAACTGATAACATATATATATCCTGCGACCTGTTTTCAGACCTGCTATACAAAATAAATTTCATAACGATCGGTCAAGCCGTTTCGGAGGAGGTCGATAAAAACACTGTGACACGAGATTTTATATACCTATTAGAAGATGGTACAGTCAATGAGCAAGTAAAAATTTCAAAAGTCGCTAGCACCTAAAATACCTAAAGTCGGTGGGATAGCTACGGTCACACAATACGGTGCACAGATAAAGGTCATAAAATATGTCAGTGATCGAACTTGGAAACACAAATAACTGAAAAAAAAATGTCACTGCCCTGTCACTGGACGGGATTGTCTTTTTGTTTCTTCCCGAATTTAAATTAAAAGTCTTGCGTAAAATCTCCAATCAAAGTGTTTTCTGTGTTTAATTTGGACATAAGTATTTGCCTCAAATTATCTATAAATATTAATTCAAACAATGGACTCAAATACAAAATACCTAGATTTACACTCAGTTTGACTAGATTCTCATTCTAGATTTTCACAGAGTTTGTATGTGAAGTTCGAAACGTTAATGTATTTCTTGATTTAAATAGCATGAAAACATCTACGTAACTAACCTGGTACAAACTATTATATTCTAATTCAGTGCATCGTAACCACAAAATCAAAATATAATTTCATGATTTGACATTAACTTTTGGAAAACATAATGAAGATCTGTTTTAGTTTATTTGGTGCGAATTGTTTGAAGTTACGAGTGAAAGGAAGAAGTAAGCGTCTGAAGGCGTCGTCGACTGGAGGCGACGTCGTCGTCTGGACGGAACACTGGGAGCGAGACGCTGGTCTACGTGTTGCCCGGCAACGGTATCCAGGGCGCTGCCACCGCACCGACTCGTCATGGCGCTCCAAGCCCTCAGCGCGACTGCACGGTCTCGAATGTCAAATGCTGTCATAATTTGACATTTTTAGTTGTTTTTTCTTTTTTTTTTACTAGTTATTTCATTGTAAATAATATTAAAAGCTTAGTAGTAGCAGTGATGTGTTGCAAAATAGTACCGGTCAACCTTCGACATCACCAGGCGAGATGGAGAGGTATCTTCTGTGCACCAAGGTACAGTGTTTTAAAGTTAAGCGGGGTCTGAATGTGCATATTGGGAGGGTGCATAAATCTCAAAATGCACTCACTTTACACCAGCTACATCCTTAGACCCGTTTTGGAAAACTCTTGCAAAATTCAAAAACACTGTACCTGTTTTAAAGCGAGTTCCCCGCGGCGCTAGACCTCTAGTGGCGCAACACTTAGCAGGATGCGGATACTTTCCCCTACCGTATTTTACATGTTTATAAGAATTTGGCAATCAAAAAAACTTTAACATCACAAATTAAATAAAACTGTAACGTTGCGGCCCTTAATTTGGAATCTAAATTATCGACACAGAAGTTTACCTCTTTAAGAAGTATTTCCCATCTGGTCGAATCTAAATTCTTTTTAGCCAGGATTCTTTTTAGTAGTGATGTGGCGGCTCGAAGTTCTCCAGATACTCTCGCAGCTCTGGAGAACAAACATCCTGCCCCAGCCGGCGAATGATCTTTCTTTTTCCGACCGGTTCAGATATTCACACTCTCACCATTACAGGTCGAGAGGTGATCACAGCCGTTTGCTTCTTCCAGAGTCTGCTGGCGGCCTCGATGGCCTAATTTTTTTTCTACACTAATATTATAAAGAGGAAAGATTTGTTTGTTTGTTTGTATGTTTGTTTGTTTGAATTGAATAGGCTCCGAAACTACTGCACCGATTTGAAAAATTCTTTTAGCATTGGATAGCTACATTATCAGGGAGTAACATAGGCTATATATTATCCCCGTATTCCCACGGGAACGGGAACTACGCGGGTGAAACCGCGTGACGTCCACTAGTAATGTATAAACACGCATAACTTTTTACAGAGTAAACCTAAGATTTTGATAATTCTTTTTTCATTGGAAAGGGTACCTAGAGGATGGTCCCATATTTATTCGAAAAAAAAAAAACAACCCTAAGGGTAGGAAAACAGGGGATGATTGATTGTTCACTCACTGATTGTAATGTATGACCACGCATAACTTTTTTCAGAGTAGTCCGATTTAGTATCCCTACACTAAGGAGGGGGGGGGGGGAAATAGGGTTGATTTATTGTTCACTCACAGATTTTAGTGTATATAAAGCCTGTTTTTTTTTTTTCAAGTATATTATGTAACAAATAATAGTTAAAGTAGGATTATATAACAGTTAATATCTAAAGTAAGATAGGTAGCTATTTTAGTAATCAAAAATTAAGCATGTATTAATTAGTAGGTTATAGCCACAAAAAAATAACTTTAGGTAATTTTGGAAGTCGGTGTTAAAATACGAAGAAACAATCGTTTAGCTAATCACCCAATAGGTAATATGCATGCGATTTTTTTATTTGAAAAATTAAATACTTATTAGCTCTAATAAACAATTATGAAATTATTTTTTAAATAACTTCATCAGCGATGAAGTTATAAAGCTTCTAAGTTTACAATTAGAAAGAGAAGTCCGATATGAATTGTGACGTCAAAGTTCTTGGCGCCTATACAGCTGCCATAGAAAACAGCGTTTTCGCGAGAGGGACAGATGTATTTGTTTAAAATAATTATATCTCGTTTGTTTTTCGAGCAATTTTGATTCTATTTTCACTGTTAGTATTATATTTGTGTATATTTTTAGATAAACTGTATAGATAATAAATATTTTTTTCATGCATATTCCCTATTATTCGACAGCTAAATTCTAAGCTTAATGTTTGATATCTCGATGATCCCTTGGAAGCAATGTAATTTCGGTTTTAGATGATCTACATTTTTTTAAAACTCAGTATCATTTCATAGAACTTGATCTGAACTTTTCAAAATGCGAATTATTTTATCTGAAAGTAAAAAAAAAAAACAAACAACAAAAGCTCTCTTCGCCTCCTTAGGTCGCCAATCTTTGAGAATTCCTTTCCCAATTTTCGAAGAAAAAAATCAAAATTTCAATGATGTTTCGGAAAGACTGTTAAAAATTAACATACATTCGGTCGTCACCATTGTTCGTTACTGCTGTTTCGGCCCTAAATATCATATTTCCTTCGTGCTTCCCATCTATGGAAGCACCCTCACCTTCTGGAAAAAATGATGTAACATTAAACTCCTACACGCATATTAGAAGTCCGCCTAACTACCTGGTCATTTCTGAAGGGACTGAAATGGATGTTGAATCCATCATTTTACGGCTTCGCCCAGAATCTGCCATAGGTTGGGATAGGATCTCATCCCAGATTGTGAGGCAGTGTCGGAAGGAGCTGGTCCCCTCCATCACTCATATATGTAACCAAGCTTTAGCTACATGCGTCTTCCCTGAAGCTTTCGAAACTGCGATCATTCACCCGATCTTCAAGAACGGGGGCCGAGACTGTGTCAATAATTACCACCCCATAGCAGTGCTTTCTACTCTCTCTCGTTTCTGAATGGCTCCAACTATTAGACTATCAGAAGACGGAAGACCTACTGGTATATATTGCGTAACATATATCACACAATACAATACTTTCAAACAAACTCTCACATAGACACACTCACAACAAACACACACATACACATATACCACACACATCTGTTAAACTTAAATAAAATTGAGAAATTAGAATGTAAAATTTAAATTAGATTATAGAATAAGAAACATATCGATATAAAGTTATCTTAATATTGTAAGTCTACTGCAGCGATATTCAAACCATTGCATTCGTATTTTACTATGTGAATGCTCCTGCGTGCGGCTAAACACTGTTTCCCAAAATACAAGCTCAAGCTTAGTTTGGGAATCAGTAGCAGTACCTTTTGTGCAATACACTAATACGATGCATTTATGTTAGATTAATAAGGTGAATGTATTAACTGGCGACAATAAAGGATTTATTTATTTACTATAAAAGAACTATGGGCCCCTGCCTGACCAATGAAAATATACACGACTTTAAAATGGCAGGAGGTAACTTGCACACTCAACGTAGCGCCAAGAAGGCAACATATCCTGAGGTGCTAGAGGAGTAGAGAGGTTTACCACGGTTATCGGGACAATCCCGGAAGTACGGTCAAGATCCCTCTCAGCATCTTACTGGATTATACATCCTTCTCCCGAGCACGTTTGTTCTAACGAATCTCCACTAAGACCGGCCGATTAAGCTAAAAAAAGAGGTGGGAGCACTGTTCCTCGTCAGTGTTCACCCCAGCCAGCCAATAATGGCAAGCCGGAGATGAGAAACAAGACTTCCTCTGGGAGATCAGGTCCTTGGGGTCGCTACTGCCTAACAGTTCGCTACAAAACTCACTAGCAAATTGTATCTCTCTTTGTCTGGCCCCTAACGCTAGGTATGACCTAACGTTCATTGGAGCGCGCAAGCCCCACCACGACGTTTACGTAGAGAAATAGCTGTGGGGTATTATTATTATTATAATTATCAATTCAGTTAAATGTTACATAACTTGGTCAAAGGAAGAAAAAAAAAGACGAAATAAAAAAAAAGATAGCTAATGAAACAAAGATAGGATTTATTCGAATTCGCAATACAGAAACATCATAAAATAGCAACTTTAACTAGTAACAGAAAACAAAAGAACACAGGAACACGAACATGTTATGAAAAAAACAACGGCATTTGGCTAAAACTTTTTAAATAAGTATTTTCTCATACAATATACATAACATAGAAAAAGGAAAACACACAATTCTGTACAAAAAATAGAAATATAAAGGTAACACAATTAATGTTAAAAATCCCAGGAACGTTTGCTTCTTACGGGCATTTAATGTGCCTATCAAACCATCCTTCAAGATATATTTTCTCAAGCCGATACACCAAGTTATAATAAACTCTGTCCAGTCGATTTCTTTTATGTCAAAGTTAAAAATCTTTTTGTCTTCTTTTGAAAGACTGTCGAATAGTGCTGCCGTATTCTGGTCTTCAAACTGCCACTGGTGGACATTAAAATAAGAAAATGCTGCTGATATCTTGTACATTTTGTTGGCTTGTTTTGCAAACCTGCAAAGGAAGTACAAAATTATTAGTCTTCAATTTGCATTATTTTTAGGGTTTCATACGCCCAAAAAAAAAACTTTGCTATGTAACTTATACATGTCGGAATAAAGTCGATCAATTGAACAATCGGGACGCCAACGTCAACTAGTGGCGTTCGACGGAGTCTAGGACATTGTGTTTGACAGAGGCTGAACTCAGTCAGTGGCGGTCGAGCAGAACAGACGTGTACACCTCTAGAAACCGCCGCATGTTCCGAATAATTGTTCAGTTTACCTCTTGTGTGAAAATATTGTAATTGAGACTTTGAGTGTAAATAATGATTTGTTTTAAAAGCAAGCGGTGTTTTTATTGCGCAATAACCAACACTTCCCATAGTACGGCACAAGCGCACACACAATATCCTGGCTGATGTAACCTAAAAAAAAACTAAAAGTGAACGTTTAATTAAAAATGTAAATGATGCGAGTGTTTATTGAAGCACTATACTTATAGTAATTCAATAAGCACTCGCATAATTAAAATTTTTAATTAACTCAAGCCATTGCAATCCGCTTGAGCACTTGCTCAAGCGGATTGCAATGTTTTGAAATGACCCAGAAAAGGCAGATATATGGATGCAAGATCATGGTGCGCGACAGCAGAGAAAGTGCTACATCGCCTTTTATTCTGGTGGTAATTGTTTGTTGTGCATCGTAATTATGTGACGCAATATTCTTGCGTTGACGAATGTTGGGAAACTCGTTTATTCAGCACAGAACAGATGTTATTTTGTGGAACGGTAACATGCGGAGACAATGCTAGTAAAATACGTGGCAGTTACGTTTTGAAATGCAAAACAAGTGGTGACAGTGATAACGGAAATTGCGGTTCGTTTTTTTAAACGCGTGCGCTTATCCAGGCTCTAAAAACTCGATGCCGTGAACTCGATCTGATAAACCCATGTCCGACGCGTGATCATAGTGCTTTACCGCGGTCGTATGTTTTGTCGAGGATGCAGTGCAGTTTATTTTGACTGAATGGCGCTGAGCTTCGCGCCTGTATTCCAGTCGTAGAAAACCTGTTTGGGTTCAACGTAGGACCAATTCAAGGAACATTCCAAGGTCAAGTTCCTATTCGTCGAGTTTTATGCGGCTACCGTCATAAAACTGAACAATGAAAACCAGTGTGGAACGGAGGCAAGCAACTTCGCAACAGTTGTCAGGTCAAGGAAGTTCAAGGAAAACTATGTGGTGGTGTGTGAGAATCATCACATCAATCTGGTGAGCTACTTTCATTTTGTAATTGCTTTGGAGCTGAAGCGTACAGTAGTTAACGTTTTCTGTTTTGTCACGCCGGAACAGCTGCTCAAACTCTACCAAGCGCAAGTTCGATCATGTATGGAGTACTGCTCTCATCTTTGGGACGGATCTGCCAGATACCACCTTGATGCCCTTGAGTCAATTGAGAAACGAGCCAAGAGGATCATCGGCGATGATAGGCTCGTCGCGACGAAGCTCCAAAGTCTTGAGCATCGACGACGAGTTGCTAGCCTGTCGGTTTTCTACCGGTTGCATTTTGGGGAATGTGCGACGGAATTGCATCATTTTTTCCGCCAAGCCCGTTCCATCATCGGACCACAAGACGAACGGCGATGCGCCACCGGTACATGGTGGACATCCCACCCACGCGCACAAAACGTTTTGGTCACACATTCATAGTGCGTGCAGCTAAGGAGTGGAATTCCCTGCCGGCGTCTGTGTTTCCTGATAGCTATAACCTGGGAGTATTTAAGTCAAGAGTGAATAGGTTACTTCTTGGCAAGCGTGCTCCATCTTCGACTCGAAAAACTATTTTTCATCAGATTTCGATTTGTCATGGCTGACTGATCAGGCCGATTAGTCAGAAACAAAAAAAAAATAGGAATAGCTCTGTAACTTAAAACATTTGTAGAAAATTCTTAATCTCTTCTTTCGCGATAGCAAATAGGCAAAATACGGCTGTCAATAAACCGCATTAAAAAGGCTTTATCAGTCGAGTTTTTAATTAATTAAGTTGCGAGACCGTTGTTATTGATGAGTAGTGATGTAGATACAAGAGTAAACATTTATGAGTTCCGAAAAATGGTACTAGAGAACGATGTGTGGAATATGCTAAAGCTCTAGTTGATAGTAGGACCGATTCTGTTGAAATTTGGTACACATATAAACTTCTGTGACCATAATACGGATGCGTTACGTAAATAAATACATTTTTAGTATGGTCACTTTTGGGGGTCAAACTGGAAAATTTAAAAAAAAATGTTCTTCAAACTGTTTCGTGTGACATTTGAAATGAAAAAGCTGATTAAAACCCTCACATTAATGTGAGGGTTTTAATCATATTTTTTTCATAATTTTAAAGTAAACAGTTTTGAAGTTATTCAAGAAATTAGACCAAAATTGACCATTCCCCCTTTATACCTTAAAATTTTGAAAAAAATTGAGATAATAGTTCTATGCCTAAAGATTATAGAAAAACTTATGAGCAGTCTCTAGTGTTAAAAAAACATCTTAAAACATTTAAACTGGTTCGGAACCCTTTGCACGCGAGTCCGACTCGCGAATGGCCAGTTTTGTAGATAACGATGGTACATGGCTCTGGGTGATGATTTCAATGTCTTACATAATTTCAAAGTTTTTATGTGTCGTCTTAAATGAAAAGTAATGTTTTGTCAAAACAATTAAATAATTGAGTTCAAAGTTTTTCTGAGCCTTATTGTGGTCAGGATTGGCCGAGTCGAACAGAGTACTGTTGTTGAGTTTTGGTTGCAGGTTAACACACGAGGCCGTGTGATAGCAGGATGACCGTGTGATAGCAGGATGGCCGTGTCGGAAATAAGTCAGTAAATTAAATAATCGGGAGGCCAACGCCATCAAG
This sequence comes from Lacanobia wlatinum, assembly GCA_947578705.1. Taxonomy (NCBI): domain Eukaryota; kingdom Metazoa; phylum Arthropoda; class Insecta; order Lepidoptera; family Noctuidae; genus Lacanobia; species Lacanobia wlatinum. The sequence goes on from OX388037.1 coordinate 5,883,181, forward strand.
TGGCGTTCGACGGAGTCTAAGGACGTTGTGCTCGACAGAGGCTGAGCTGAGTCTACTGGTGGCGGTCGAGCAGTGCAGACGTGCACACATCTACAAACGCTTTACTCATGTCAAGGAAAACAACAGTAACAGGTTGTTTCTGTATTAATATTTTCTGTAAAAGATTTTATAAGAGAGAAAGCTCTTCCAGCTTTTTTCTGTTGTTGACTTGCCTTTTTGACTCGATGTTCAGTTTTTTTTTTTCATGTTATATATATAAAATTGATCTTTACCTTCTTTTTTTTCGAAGCATAACGGTTACACCATCTAAGATGTGCGCAGGGATCAAATGCAACAGCCATGAGTATATCCAAAAAATAGTAGGATTGGACGTAATCCAAACAAAAGGGTATCCTACCATCATCGGTGATGGGTAATTTCGGCTTTTTTTATCCAGGATATTGGCCATGTCCTCTGTGGAAAAATATTCCGATAAATTAAATTGTACTGTTTTTTTTCTTTAGGTATCGCACTTTCTTGGATTTTAATTTCATTTTTTTATGTAGATTAAGAGTGAGGCTAGGCCATATCTGCCGGATGCTGTCAAAGCTGGCTCAGATTTCATTAGACTAGAGCCCTGACGCAGCTAGGTAGGGTCGCGGCATTGGATGGTTTTCTTGAGAATTGACGTTACGAAGCACAACACACGACTGAGGAAGCACCCAGGAGTGGACCAAGCAAGGCTAAAAAATTAAAATAAGTATATACATAATTTAGATTGTTAATGTCCAAAATGTTTTCAAAACGTCTTACCATACATAACAGGGTTTCTGGATGACGAAGCAACTCCATAGATTTTTGTTTTATTCACGCCAGTGTCTTGATTTTTAGCCGTTTCCCATCCAGCAGCTATTATGACATTATTTACATAGTCTACAGGTACTAAGTCAATGCAAATTGCCAGATCAGCATACACTGCGTGCATAACACCTAAGGAAACTGCGAAAAATACCTGAAAAAAAAAAATAGGTTTAAATGTATTTTCAAAGAACAAAGTTCAACAGTGGAAAAAAAAACGATAATAATACTTATACTTAGTAAATACAAAAGATTTGCGGTCTCTTGAGGCGCGAAGACGCTTGGCCTAAGGAATCGTACCGGATCAATAGAAATTATTTTTTACTTTTTAAAGTTTTTAAATTTTTAATTTAATTTTTATTTCACGTTTCTCAAACTGAATTTTCATTTGGTTAGTTGATATTCCTGATTCTCTTTCAAAAAAGTGTACATTATTCTACTATTCAAGCCCTTTCCCTATAATTTGATACCCATCTTGAGGGAGTTGTGAAAAAAAAATGTAATTCGCCATTTTGTGGTGGCTGCCATCTTGGATTTGAAATTTGTCATATTGTATAGTATTCTACTAGTCAAGCTCTTTTATTTGATAGCCATATCGAGGGAGTTGTGAAAAAATATGTAATCCGCCATTTTGTGTCGGCGGCAATCTTGGACCGATTTTCATCAAACATATAATAAGTATGTTTGATGAAAATCGGTTTATGTTTACTAAAAAATTATGGATTTTCTGAAATAAAATCATTATTATTATTGTAGCGAAGGACACTCCCGAATAATTCACCTTTCAAACAAGCAAAATCAAAATCCGTTCATCCGTTCGGGAGCTACTACGCCACAGACAGACACATACACACACAGACACAGATCCTAGATCGTTGCGTCGGAGGTAAAAAACAGTATTTTACCTATTCACAATATTTTACTTAAGGCCATCAGTAATTATTCGACATTTGCGTATCCTGTGCGGAAAGTGACTTTAATATATCCTTCTTTAAAACTGATTTCCCAAAGATCCAAATCAATGAGAACGAAATAATTTATTAATGTATAAATGAATGCTTGATTGTGCATATGCACCTGAGAGTTTCAATTGACGTTAGACCGCAACGGAAAAAGACAGGACAAGCAGCATAGTGGTAGTCTTCGTAACATGAAGTTAAAAGTCTTCAAAATAGTCCAAACAAATCAGTTCATTCTTCGCCCGACGAACGGCAATGACGGACGTGGATCTCCACGTCCGTCATTGCCGCGTCATTGTGCGTTTTTAAAATTGGTTGATTAGTTTTTGAGCCAAATCGTAATAAACAAATAAATTTTTCCTCTTTATAATATTACTAAAGAAGTATAGATATAAAAGTCAGCTAGTAAATACTGTACACTTACTCCAGAGGTTCCATATATACAGGACATATCAACCCATCCTGGAATCGGTTCAAGTTTAGAACAAGCAACTGAAAATAGATAAAAAATGAATATGGGTAAAAAAGGGTTAATTTTCCCAGTGTAATATAAATAAGGTTTATTCTTCTTGCTTGAAATCTCCCAAAAATCTTTGCCTAAGCTGAGTACCTAAAGAAAACTAAAATGAGTGGATCTTTTTAAGTAGCCAATCGTCAAATCATTCTGTTTAACTCCATCTGACAGTGTAATGTGTATGCTACTTTTTGTGTATTTAACTGTCAAGTAGTAGTAAATATCATAGTTATTGTATGTTACCACAACTTGATTCATTAACACATAGTTCACACAATAATTTAAATAAATAGTGCCAATTACTCGACATAAAATTTGAAAATGGGCGTCCCTCAGGTCTCAATTTTGGGTCCTTTTATTAGGGTTCCGTACCCAAAGGGTAAACAACGGAACCCTATTACTAAGGTTCTAGACAGACGGACCGCATTTCAACTGCAATCGAACCGCAAATTGCAGTTCAAGTGCAGTTTGAATGCAGTTGACACGACTGCAATAGAACTGCAAACCAAACGTGCAGTCCGATTGCAGTTCAATTGTAGTCGGCGTGCAATCGTGTGAACTGCACACCGACTGCAATCGAACTGCACGGTTGGTTTGCAGTTCTATTGCAGTCGTGTCAACTGCATCCGAACTGCATCATACCCACCCGCCCTCACTGCTTTAACGCACCGCCCCTTATGTTTTATTTACGGACAGACAACACGTGTGCTCACTCTAACCTTGTTTCTACTACTGATTCTATGCGCGGGGGGGGGGGCGGAGCGTTAAAGTAGTGCAGGTGGGTGGGTATGGTTCAGTTCGGATGCAGTTTGAATGCAGTTGACACGACTGCAATAGAACTGCAAACCAAACTGCATCCGAACTGCAATTTGCGGTTGGATTGTAGTTAAAATGCGGTCCGTCTGTCTAGAGCCTAAGTGTCCGCTGTCCATCTGTCCATCTGTCTGTCTCTCAGCGGCCTGTATCAAAAGAACCGTAATAGGTAGACAGTTGAAATTTTGACAGTGTGTTTTTCTATTGCCGCTATAAAAACAAATAATAAAAATTAAATTTAATTTAAAATTAAAGGGGGCTCTCATACAAGAAACGTTTATGGTACAAAGTCCTTCACTTGAGGGTAGGCCTCAAAAACTAAAGTGTATAGCTCCGTTTTAATTTTACGTATTTTATCTGTAAATCCAAACTTCATTGTTAAACTACACAATTAGTCCAATAACGAAGTGTGAGTGTTATCTTAAATAGAAAATGAAGAATCAGTAAAAAACTAATCAAAACAGCTAAAAATGACATTTCTGGCCCAGAATCCGAGACTCAACTTTGTCGGACTCCTTCCTATCGTAGTTATTTTTTGTCATCTAAAGTAGAGCAAGAATATGTTTTTTTTTTTCGATTTCAATGTCGTTGAATATGAAATATGTTTTCAGACGAAGTCTCCAAAAATTATTTTACATACATTCTTAGAAGTATGCCGGTCGTGTTTGTGCTCATTTAAATCCTTTTGATGAACACTATTGCTGTTGGGAACAAGGATCTGATGATGGAAACCATAAACTCCTATACCCATCGTGTTTGGACTCGTATGGATTGTACGGGGCGGTATTATTCATTGTAGCTGGTAACAACAATCTGATAATGGAAGCCATTAAGGTGTGTAGCGGCTCTCTTAATTGACTACTCCTCTACCCATCACATTTGGGCTCAATTGAATCTTTGAGCTAGTGCTCACATCGTTGGCAATGTATACATAGTTCCATTGTAGCTGGTAACAACGATCTGATGATAGAAACCATAAGGGTGAGTAGTAGCTCACTTAGTTGAGTACTCTTATACCCGTCGTGTTTGGGCTCATATGAATCGTACAGGGCGGCACCATTCATTGTAGCTGATTACTTTGCTGGTTTGGTTGGCTTTCTTAGTTTGCCTACTCCTACACCCATAGAGTTTGGACTCATATAAATTGTACGGGGCGGTACTCTTAACTGACTTCTCCTATACCAATTGTATTTGGGCTCATTTGAATCTTTCTGATGAGCACTATCCATTGTAGCAGATTACAACGATTTACTGATGGAAAACAAAAAGGTGAGTAGTGGCTTTATTAGTAGCTTACTGTTAAACCCATCTTGTTTCAGCTCATATGAATCGTACGGGTTGAACTATTTACTGTAATAGAATGGAATGGAATGGAATAGAATAGAACAGGAGAGAACAGGAGAGAACAGGATAGAACAGGATAGAACCGAATAGAACAGGATAGAACAGAATAGAATAGAATACTTTTTATTATGTACACCAAATAAGTAATGCCGCGTTGAATGGCAATACTGATTCTTTGGCCGAAGAATAGTACAGCCCTCTGGTCACGTGAACAGTCGACAAGTTGTTTACTGATGTCCCGAAAGACTTGATGCGCACTCGGACCCCATTGGCCTAAGGTTTCAATGCCAAACGGCTCAAATATATAACTCCCAATTTAAAATCAACTCCCAAACAGCATTGCCATTCAACGCGGCAATGTTGCCAGTGTTCTGGGCGCTTTTGCCATTGCCAGCGATGTGGAATATTTTTTTGATGCCCAATGATAATTTTGGTTTTTATACGCATTTGTACATAATTTCTTGATAATTAGTGTAGTTGTTTAAGTCTTCATGTATATATTAAAAGGAAAATTTTACCATCTTATTGTAAACCCATATAAGTTACAGATAAGATAGATGAGAAACATTTCATAGGGCGCCAACACAATGGGCGGCCTTATCGCCAAACGCGATCTTTTCAAGACAACCTTTGGATGGAACCTAAAGGGAAAAGGAGAGATAGTACTGTAGGTAGTCTTAGGTGTACTATTTTTACAAACATCAATACATAATAAATAGATAAATTAACACAAAAATAAATATGGCACAAAAGCAGAGAACTCTAATAAAAACGATTAAAGAGAGAGATAGTAGTTCTTGACCAAAGTTTTAAAATAGACAAATATTGAGCACGCCTCATTGACACGGGCAAAGGTATTCCATAACCGCACCGCTTGAATCGTGAAAGACTTGTCGAAGAAGCTGGTGGAGTGTATCAGCATTTCTAGTCTCGTGTTTTCCTGCCTTTATTCTCATGTGTGTCATGAAGGAACTTGAATCGTTCTTTACGGTAAGAGGGTGTTTTAGGATTGAACAGAATACTGGAGAGCAGAAATAAAATATGAGAATTCCGGCGAAGACGTATGGGAAGCCCCTTGAGTTTTGTCCAAAATTCAGAAATATAAATCTTATACAAAGGTTTTGAAGACGCTCAAGTTTATATCACTCGCTCAAGTTGATAGTATCGGAACGTCAGCTGTTGACATTTCCAAAGAATATTCGTAGGTAGACCATACGGTGGCGTTGCAATAATATTAAAAAAAAAATAAGTTAAAATGCAAAATAATAGAATGCGACAATCCACGTCTATGTGCAATTGAAATTCACACTAATGTTACGAACACTATAATTCTACTCATAAACGTGTACTTTCCTACTGTTAACACCGACATCTTTCCGAAACATTGTGAGATACTTGTACTATTCTATGTTATTCTGTTCTGTTCTGTTCCGTTCCATTCCGTTCCGTTCCGTCTATTCCGTTCCGTTCCGTTCCGTTCCGTTCCGTTCCGTGTCGTTCCGTTCCGTACGACGTTCCGTCGATTTTATACGAAGTGTTTCTTTCCTCCAATAGATCTAGCTTCCATAAGTCCACAAACATTTGCGTGTACGACCTCGAGAAGTTCCTTGCTTCTGTTGTCAACATGACTGAACAGCAACCTGGCCTACTTTTCCTCGCAGCACACAATGCAGTTAGTTTTACTGACCTGAGCCTTGTCCGAGTATAATATTCCTTTTACAGCACCATCCCTCATCACATTAAGGTCTTTGCTGTTCAGGTGACCTAATCTTCTATGCCAAACACTTCCGGACATTGAAGTCATCAAACAATCTACTTGCTTGATTCTCAACTTATAATCACCTCCAACCAAATCTGCAGCTGCTACAAGTTTACTATTTTGGATTAAAATATAACAGTGCTTCGCATCGAATGTCACTGCGTTTCCTTTGCTAATTAACTAGCTGACAGATAACAAGTTCGTAGCCAAGTTTGGCACATATAACACTCCCATCACTGTGTTCTTGTGCTCGGTATCTCCAACAACTGTAGTTATTTGCAAATCTCCACAGCCTTCAACAGGAATTTTCGTCTTATCAGCGATGATAATCTCTTGCACTTGGTGGTAATTTGTTGTGTTCAACAAGCAGTCTTTTTAAGACATTGAATGGCAGCTGGCACCGTTATCGACGTACCAATCCGTGAGATTGAAGTTACCGCTGAGAAATACTGCACTGAATACATTTGATTCCTTGCTTTTTAGAAATTATCACATTTATTCATGAAATACCCCAATTGTTTGCATTTGAAACATCTGACATTTGTTTTGTCACTTTTGTCGTTTTTCCGTTGCGATGACGTTTGTCTATGCGGTTGTGTTTGGTTTCTTTTTTTTGTGTTGCCAACCTTTCGTCGCAAACGCACTCTGTGTTCAACTCGTACCAACTTCACTTCCGTTCTCCATATCCAGTAACTTTGATTTAATGGCGTCAGCTGTCAACTCAATACCTGAATGTTCCACCGCCATTATCACCGTTTCAAATGTCTCAGGCAATCCTGCTAACGACAAAGAGCCGACCCACTCATCACTTATCTTGAACCCTGTATTGTTCAATCGCTGACTTGTTTCTAACAGTGAAGTCACATATTGAGACATTGATTCACAGTTTTCTCGACGGATTGATATGAGTTCCGTGTGACTGTGAAGCAGAACCGGCATTTAGCCAAGCATTGTTATCGAGGATATTATCTTCCAGTTAATAATATGCTTGTCTACATAGTGTGCGTTTTATGCATGCTTTAAATTTTCTCTCATTCAGTTCGAGAATACCAACTGGTATTTTATTAACACAGTACCCCATAAAAGAAGAATGTACTTTAGCCAATCTGAATCGGGGTTGATATAATTTTTTCCTATTTCTAGTATTAAAATTATGCCTGTCACTAATCTTGCTAAATAGATGAAGATTTCAGCAAGATTACATAATATATACCTAATGTTTTCGTAAATGAATTGACAAGGTACCGTCATGATGTTAATATCCATGAAACAGTTCCCTTAGGGAATCACACCGACGGAGATTTTATTTCGCTCTGATGGCTCTTTTCTGTAGAATAAATATAGACTCGATGAGACATGATAAATGCAATACCTCTTAAGGGGTTATTGCACTCATCATCATGAACAACTTTTACTATGGGACCAAACCCGAAATCACGAAAAAAAAATCTGCTGTTCAGTACATTATGATAATAAATGATAAAGGAGTATTTCGTCGATGTGTACTGACCGATAGCTGGTCTAACAACACATATTGGCAGGTCGTTCCCAATGCTATTCACCAACTCTTCGGCGATCGATTTTGCAAATGTGTATGTATTCGGCCAATTTTTTATCAAACTGAAACATTACAAAAAAATAAGCTTTTGTTTTAATGTGAGCCCTAAATCTATACAAAGAAATATAATTGAAGTGTTTGCTTGTCATTTTGTATCAATATAATAGCAATTTACTGAATGTCATCATCATCATCATATCAGTCGAAAGACGTCCACTGCTGGACATAGGCCTCCCCCAAGCGTCGCCACAACGACCGGTCCTGGACATGGTCGATGGGGCCGAAAAGTTCTGGAGTGGCGACCGCGTACCGGAAGACGTAACGTTGGAAGGCCTCCCACAAGGTAGACCGATGACCTGGTGAAGGTCGCGGGTAGCCGATGGATGCGAGACGCACAGGACCGGCTGTTATTGAATGTATCTGGTTGTATTTACGATGCTTATAACAAAAACAGATATTTTTAAATGTATTCTGGCTAATCTCTGAAACGGCTGGACTGATTTTAAAGAGGCTTTGGTGGACAGACAGTTGATGTTACAGACTTTTATTTTAATGAAAAGAATAGAAAAAATAATTAGGGTACCGTGTATCAAAATTAAAAAAAAAAACTAAACACGATCAAAGCAGCGGGCTACAGCTAGTTGATCAGACATGTTACTACTAGTATTGTCAAATAGATGTTGCCCGCTCTCACCTTGCTGTGATATCATTTATTCTTTCTTCGTCGACAGTTTCGGCTATCAGGATCATAGCGTCCGGGCTTATTGGACTTTTGTAAAATTGTTCAGACACTGTACTATTTATACGATCTGCACAAGCATGCGAGTATGCCGTTGAAACATAGACAAAGGATCTGAAAATATAAATATTTTATTTAATTTTATATTTTAAAATTACGCAATTAAAACGACGGAGGTTAGGCTCCCTTTTTTATTTGAGATGGGTTTGTTCTTAATACTAGTCTAGGTCAGACATGGTAAAGACAAAGTCTACGATGGAGCAAGCTTACCCAGAAGGAGCCGGTTCACTCTGACTTTAAAAGAGATGAGGGTTGTAAGCGTTCGGAAACACAGACGCAGGGAGACTTTCAATCCTTTTAGCAAGCTTTAAGCCCATTATAAAAGACGTTTGGAAACGCCCAGTACGAATTGATGGTAAAGCAACAAGTTAAGGATAGTAACTTGCAGTGCGTCTGGATGTCCGATGGTATAAGGGGGTCGGTGCGATGAGGTCATGGAGTTTTTGGGCTCACGCACCAAAGAAAAATCTGGAGAAGACCGTCAAGCAGGCAACCTTGCGGCGATGAGCTAAGCTGTGTAGCTTGGCATCCACCAGTTTTATGTTGCCAATGAACATCTTAGCTCTATTTTCCACAAAGACCAGCGCGGCAAGCTGGTACTAAGCTAAGTCATCCCAAAGGTGGCTGAAATAATCCGTGTAGGACCGGATTTATTTATTTATTTATATATGCTTTATTGTACATCATCATCCACAGCCTGACTTCGCCCACTGCTGAGCAAGGTGAGCATAGGCCTCTCTATTGTTGAGCCGATCCCCACATTCCTGTGCCAACCTCATCCAGGTTCTTCCTGCGATAGCAACAGTGTCATCCATACATCTCGCTGCCGGTCGACCAACACTTCTTCCTCCAGTCCTTGGACGCCACTCGGTCACTGCCTTACTCCACCTTTCATCACTGTGCCTTGCCAGGTGTCCTGCTTAGCTCCATTTTAGTTCCACAATTCGTTTTCTGATGTCGAAAACCTTCGTACGTCTTCGGATCTCGACGTTTGGGACTCGGTCCATTAGCCGTATGCCAAGCATGGAACGCTCCATAGCTCTCTGTGCAACTCTCAGCCTGTATACAGTCCCCTGCGTAAGCGTCCATGTCTCGGCACCGTAAGTCATAGTGGGCAAAACACATTGATTACAGAGGCGGGATTTCAGATATTGTGGAATTTTGGCTGACTTAAGAATGTCGTCCAATTTACTAAAAGCGGCCCACCCAAGCTGTATTTTTCTCGATGCCTCCGTTTGCTGGTGTTCTTTGCCAAATGAAAAAAAGTATGACCAAGGTAGATATACTGTAAACCATCTACAAAACCTCATTTCATTCATCATTGGAGGGTATGAATTGCCGGAGATACTTGCCATAACCTTCGTTTTGGCTATATTCATCCTTAGTCCTACGTTAAAAGAGACACCATAAAGGATTTGTAGCATTTTTTGGAGGTCTTCAAAGATTTTAGCGAAAACTACTAAGTCATCTGCAAATCTCAAATGATACAGGATCGCCTTCAAGAGAAATAGGTTCTCCAGATTTAGACGCATATAGTTCGTTGTGGAGTTTCTCAACAATAGCTACAATTTGAGTCCGGTCTGTCACTGCTAGGCATGCCTTTTAAGTTCTGTCGTTTCCATATTTCCCGGCAATTTTGAATTTGGAACTGTTTTATATTCGAATGTATTTAAATTTTGAATCTCATAACAGTTGAAAGTATTAGGATTAATGCTATTGTTTAGTCACAGCGTCGATTGGAATCTGTCAGGTTACGTACGAAAATGAATCTTTCCAGGGATAATGTTCGTGCAATAATTTTCTACAACTTTAGAAGAGGCCTGACACGGCTTCAGTATTTTAAAGAGCTAGCATCTGTGTTCAGTGATGAAGCCCCATGTCTGCGGACTGTCGTGCTAGTATTTAGAATTCCAGCGTGGATATACTAGTGTTAGTGACAAATCTCGCAAAGGACGCCCAAAATCCGCCATCACTGATAACATCATTGCTGTGAGAAAATTTATTCTAGAAGATCGTCATGTGACGTATCGAGAGATAGAGGCTCTATTAGGCATCTCAGGGACAACCATTCAGAAGATTTTGCATGAAGCGTTTGGTGTGAGAAAGCTAGTTTGCCGTTGGATACCGCATCTGCTTTCCGACGATCACAAGGCAGCTCGCGTCAGATGGTGTAAGAAAACTCTGCAAAGGTTCAACCAAGGAGAGTCAAATCACGTCTACGACATCATCAGTGGTGACGAATCTTGGATCTATGCCTACAATCCTGATTCCAAACAACAATCTACAAACTGGGTCTTTCAAGACGAGCCAAAGCCGACTAAAGTTGTTCGTTCTCGAAGCACAAGAAGATGGTGGCCACGTTCGTTGGAAAAACCGGCCACGTTGCGACTTTTGCACTTGAAGATCGTACAACGGTTAACGCAGAGTGGTATACCACAGTTTGTTTACCACAAGTCATCGCCGAACTTCGAAAATCTAACTCAAAGCGACAAATTATCCTGCACCACGACAACGCAAGCTCACACAGCGCTCGACAAACGATTGAGTATTTGAAGCAAAAAAAAGTAGAAATTCTTTACCATTCTCCATACAGTCCTGACCGAAGCCCTAACGATTTCTTTACATTTCCTAAAATTAAGAAAGTCTTCGTGGTCAAAGGTTCCAGTCCGGTGAAAAAGCAGTCGACGCTTTCAAGTCAGCCATTTTGAATGAAAGAAAAGGAAATGAATGAATTAATAAATGAGAATGGAATAAATGTTATAGTAACTCATCATAATCATATCAGCCGAAAGACATCCACTGCTGGACATAGGCCTCCCCAAGCGTCGCCACAACGACCGGTCCTGTGCGTCTCGCATCCATCGGCTACCCGCGACCTTCACCAGGTCATCGGTCCACCTTGTGGGAGGCCTTCCAACGTAACGCCTTCCGGTACGCGGTCGCCACTCCAGAACTTTTCGGCCCCATCGACCATCTGTTCTGCGAGCAATGTGCCCTGCTCACTGCCACTTTAGTTTGGCGATCCTTCGGGCTATGTCGTTAACCTTGGTTCTCTTGCGGATATCGTCATTCCTGATTTGATCACGCAAAGAAACTCCAAGCATTGCCCTCTCCATTGCCCTTTGAGTGACTTTGAGCCTTCTGATGAGGCTCATTGTAAGCGACCACGTTTCAGTTCCGTATGTCATCACTGGCAACACGCACTGAACATAGATTTTAGTCTTGAGACACTGTGGTATATGGGACGAGAAGATACCGCGTAACTTCCCGAACGCTGCCCAGCCGAGTCGGGTTCGACAGTTGACCTCTTTCTCGAAGTTGGCCCTATCTAACTGGACCGTTTGTCCTAGGTAGACGTACTCGTCTATAACTTCGAGTGTAGAGTTTCCGATCTTGATGTTTGAGACCCACTCTATTGGAAGCTCTACTCAGGTCATCGAGCATTGTACTAAGGTCCTCCGTAGTCTCAGCCATGATGACTATATCGTCGGCAAGTCGAAGGCGACTGATGTACTCGCCATTGACATTAATGACTAGCCTTCTCCAGTCCAAAACGTTGAAGACATCCTCTATTGCGGCTGTAAACAGTTTCGAATAAATGACGTCTCTCTGCCTCACACCCCGCTGCAGGAGGATAGGTTTCGAGGTCTGATCCTGAAGTCGGACTGACATGTTGGCGTTTTTGTACAAACTTTTCAACACCTCGATGTAAAGATAGTCAATCTGGCACCGTTGGAGAGACTGCAGCACAGCCCAAGTACGTAGCCACAAACGCTAAACAGAGGGGCAAATTATACCCTTCGGTCTTCTGTATAACCTGACGGAGCGTATGTATGTGGTCTACGGTGCTGAAGCCTTTTCGGAATCCAGCTTGTTCGGGAGGCTGGAAGTCGACAAACCTGCGTGCGAGATGGTTCGTGATGACTCTGGAAAACAGCTTGTAGACATGGCTTAGATGTGAGATGGGCCTATAGTTCTTAAGTAGGGCATTGTCGCCCTTCTTAAAGAAGAGTCCCACCACACCTCTACTCCATGCCAGTGCCGTTTTCCCTTCAAGTATGACGGAATTGAACAATTCCTGAAGGGCCTCAAGGATCGGTCCTCCACCCGCCTTCAGAAGTTCGGCCGTAATTCCGTCCTCACCCGTCGCCCTGTTGTTTTTAAGCTGCTTCAGAGCCATCCTAATCTCATACAGGCTGATGTCCGGGGTGTCCTGGGTATAGTGCCGGGTCAATCAAACTCTTGGGTCGTTAGCTAGATTCGTATTGGGTTTAGTCACTGACGTGTATAACTGTCCGTAAAACGTCTCGATCTCTCTCAGAAGCTTCGATTTGGCGGATGTCAGTGTCGGATTTCGTGAGCTGGCTTTGCCCAATAGACAGATCTCTAGCAAAGACCCTAGAGCCCTTATTCCGCTCTATGGCGTCTTTAATCTTTTCAGTATTAAAGCGGCGGAGGTCTCTTTTCAAGGACTTGGAGATCCGTCTATTGAGCTGCCGGTATCTGCACGCATCTTCTGAAGACTGCAGAATCATTTTCCGCCTCTCCTTCATGAGCTTTAAAGTAGGATCAGAGACCCTCTTGTTCCTATCTGTACGGCGAGTCTTTGTTAGACTCCCTAGGCACTCGAAACGGCTCTGGAGTTCGAGCTGAAAGCTCTCGGAGTTTTGGATCTGGATCTGTGCTGGACGGAGCGTAGACCTCATCAGTCGAGACCTTTCTAGCTTGATATTTAGATTCAATGTGCCCTTTACCATGCGGTGATCACTTCCGGTTTTCACCGCGTTCATCACAGAGACATCATTAAATATTTGCTTCTTCGTCGACATGATGAAGTCAGTCTCATTTTTGGTTACACCGTCTGGGCTCTGCCAGGTCCACTTCCTGTGCTCACGCTTTCTGAAGAAGTAGTTCGTCATACAAATGCCCTCCTTCTCTATAAAACTAGCCAGTAAGTGCCCCCGGTGGTTCCGACGTCCAAATCCAAATTGCCCCACTCGCAGCTCATCACCGTCTCGTATAATAACTGGTTTGAGCGAATGAAAAAGTGTATTAAGGTTCGTGGTGAACAATAAAAAGTACTATAAGGTTCTAGTTGTGCTTTTTTCTTCAAACGACAAAACTTAAAAGGCATGCCTCGTATGTTATCTTTCTCATCTTTGTTTGGAACCTGTACAAGTAGTTCTTCTAAAACTTTTGGGCCTCTGTATGATTTTTTTGTATTAATACTTACGTTAGTATTATCTTTCCGTATTGACTTATTCATTTCTTTATTGATTTTATCTACTTATTTTATATTTATTGCTGTATTGATTGTCATGTCTCTCTTTTTCTGTATCAATTCTAATGTTTCCGGTGACAATTTCTTCTGCTTCTTTTTAACTCCACAAAGGTGTTTTTTGCTGTTTCCGTCATAGACCGGTACAAAAGATAATTTATATCTAGATTTTCCTCTTCAAGCCCTTCAAATTTATTTTGTAGTTATACTTGGAAAGGGTCTTGCGAAAAACTTGAAAGGCGACTTCCTGTTTCTGATACCTTCCTGAGGATGTTATCATTTTATTGCGTTCACTCTTTAAGTCAAATCTCACTCCCAGCATTAAAACGCGAAAGAACTGAGACATCGGTGGCAATGTATTTATGAGAGTGGATTAAATAATCTATCTCGTTCTAATTTTTGCCATCTGGACTTATCCAATTCCATTTTCTCGGCACTCTTTTCTGAAAAGAGGTGTTCATCGCATATAGTTTGTTATGCTCAAGAAAGTTAACCAGGGTTTGTCCTCTTCTGTTCCACAAGCCAAGGCCAAAATTGCCTACGGAAGTTTTGTAATTCGGCGGTGCTCCTATTCTGGCGTTGAAATCACTGATCATGGTGGCGTAGTGGCACGGTGTGTCATTAAGGGTCTTTTCAACGTCTTCATAGAAAGTCTCCACTTCTTCGTCTGAATGGTCCGACGTTGGAGCGTATACTTGAACTATCTTCATGGAGTATCGTTGGTTAAGTTGAACAGTTAGAAAGCAAACGCGTGTTGGTATACTCTTGACGTTTGTCATTGACGAAGCAATAGATTTTCCAATCAGATCCGATCCCTCCATAAGTGAAGTCTTCATGCCTCCTGTAGAAGAATTAGTCACCCGAGGTTAATTTAATCAGATCTTCGCCTTTCCTTCTCATCTCAGACAAGCTTATAACATCCCATTTGATATTTTCCAATTCATTCTGTAATTCAAATAATCGGTCGTCCGTGAGCAGCTTACTGGCGTTGTAACACGCCAAGGTCAGGGAAACTTTCAGGGATTCTTCGCACCCTCTGCCCCGCTGTTACCGAAGCCGCTGTTAGAACCCGGAATAGCGAGGCTGCTGGGTACTGAGGGCCGTGGTTTATTGATACTATTCATGAAAAGAGGGGTTTAGCCTTAAAACGCCACGCTGGCCAGTGCGTCTTGGCGAGTTTTCGTCAGAGCCTTGTTAGTCGATCAGCAGGGGCACTGCGTGCAGGAGAGGCTGATTTGGATGATTAGATCTGCTGCCACCCCTTTGCCCTCACACATATACACCAAATATAACCAAATTGTACTTATATTTAGGATGCCCAGCTTTTTGACCGCAGTTCGGGCTTCGTACTCAATGGTGGTGCTGAAATTGAGACTGGATGTCAACTCCATTCCTAAGAGCTCGAGCCAATAAGACACAGGAACAGATATTCCCCGAAAAGTAGGAATTTGGTCAAAACCTTTCCTTTTCATGGTAAAAAGACACGCCTTCGGAGACAAGGTTCAAGGTCAAATTTATCTGCTCTACCATGGCTTCTCTCAAGGAACGAACTCCATCTCCGCTGGTTGTTGCACTAGACAAGTATCTCTCTGAAACCGTATTGTCATCTGCGTATCCAACAAGACCAGGCTGAAGAAGGTCATTGATGTGCAGCAGGAAGAGAGTTGCTGAGAGAACAAACCTCTGAGGAACTCCGGCCCTGAGTAATCAATAGCCATGAGGTCAGAGGAGCAGCTGCCAACGACTACTCGGTTCTACCGTCTACTAAGAAAGTCTAGCTACGAAGAAATCAGCTGGGATGCCATAAGCAGGAAGCCGTGAGACATCAAGCAATATAGCAAGTGCTTCACCCTGATACTCGATGGCTCGTGCGACTCCCTTTTCTGCCTGCAGAAATTAAAGGGCCCTAACATCCCATTCGAACCTAACTTATCCGTATCAAAGTTCCTTAAGTTCCCATACGACTTGAATAGGCAAGTCATTAAAGATATTAAATCAAGTCATTTACCTAGCTATTCCATTAAATTCCGATCATACGGCGCCGTTCAATAAAAATTCTATGCCGCGAATTAAACAGCTGACAACCATATTTTAAGAGCGCGTAACTCGATGAAATTTACTGAACAGTTGTTTTTTTTCTCGATTTCATAGTTGTTTTTGTTGTAAATGACTTGATTCAATAAGTTCATCGTAAGAAGTACTCTGACTCTTTTTCAGATTTTGTTTGTAAGGTGAATAATCTCAAAAGTTCGTTTACCTTAGGTTTTTGCAAGCCTTGCCGAGCATAATAGTCTCCCTAGTGCCTCGTATGTTGATCAAAGTCGCCATGCGAAGTGACTCATCGAATCTGGTCGTGGCTGCCAGATGGAAGACTATGTTCACCTAGATAACGTTTTTACTATAAATTAATACTTCTTGCTTACCAAAAAGCATTTATTTGTGTGTTCTTAAACAAATTAAGTTTATTATCGACATGCAATCAATATCATATTTAAAATACACATTTTAAATATGGATTATTGTTATCTGAAATAAATAAATGATTGATTGAATGAATGAATGAATCTCTAGACTTTTTCCAAGTATGTCAAGGTCGGCTTTTAGTCTAATCGGATGCAGCTAAATACCAATATTTTATATGGATCGATTGCTTATCTGAAATCCACAACTCAATAATTGGGATATACGATACTTCTTGGCAAGGCTGTGTCAGATTATCTGGCTTCTTACTATCCGAAACTAGAATCAAATTGTCAAATGACAGCCGATATCAACGGCTTAATGTACTTTCCGAGGCACGGAGAAAACTTGTTATGTAACAGACGGTCACCCATCCAAAGAGCGACCTCGGCAATTGAGCTTAACCTCGAAGTTCCCGGCCAGCTGTTGTTGTTTAGCCGTGAGCTCCTCCAGATTTATAACCGACATGCATGTATGGAAAACGAAAGAAATTCTATACATCTAGTATGGCATCTAAGAGATTCAATTCTAAGAGAAAACCTCGTCTACTTTAAAAACGTCTTCACTATCAAAAACTAGTCCTTTAGGGTTATAATCGCCAAAATTTGAAAAAGAAATAATCGTGATTTTTTCGATTTTTGACAAAGTTGCGTGCGGCGCTCGAGGTCACAAACTTGGGCCAACATCATAAAAAATCCGCAAAAAATCAGAACTACCGGATTTGACGCAAACTTCCCGTACTTTCAGGCGACCAGGGCCCCAAGTCTGCTATTACAATAGTGTCAGAATGGTCTCATAATGATTTCATTATGGTCGATTTTGACAAGTTATGCCAGATTTCTTTTATATATGTTTTTAAATATTATTTATTAATTTGTCATTATGTACGAGATTACCATTCTATGCCATTTCTTTTAATGGAGTGTCAGTGGTTGACTATTGAAAAGTAATAATGACGCTTTCATATTAGTAGACTAACTGACTCGCGCAACTTCGCCTGCGTCACAATTTTCATTACTGCTCCTCTCCTATTGGTCTTAGCGTGATGATATATAGCCCATAGCCTTCCTCGATAAATGGGCTATCTAACACTGAAAGAATTTTTCAAATCGGACCAGTAGTTCCTGAGATTAGCGCGTTCAAGCAAACAAACAAACAAACTCTTCAGCTTTATTATATTAAGTATAGATATAGATATAGATTACCAAACTTGTCAAAATCGACCATTATGAGACCATTCTGACACTATTGTAATAGGAGACTTGGGGCCCAGGTGACTAAGGACTATTGTGTCTTTTCCAATAATTTAATACCTGTTGTGTGATAGCATTCCAGTCTTTTTCACTCAAACCAAGTCTTAGTTCTGCTACATCTCCGGATACTGGGACGAGCTTTTCTTCGAAATCTGGTTGTTGCTTTCGCAACAAATCATACAGCTGAAAATAATTTGTAAAAAGAAATCATTTTAGGGGTCCGCTGTAATAATGATAATTGCCAAATACCTTCAATTAATATTATAATATGTCACATTTTAAGTTTATTAGATGTAAAAAAAAATGTGACTTATTGTGTTAAGCTTTTGAGAAGGTTTTTCACAAAGATATTCATTAAATGCACTGATTGATGGCTATGGTCTCTGATAAACAAGGTTTTAAATTCTATGGCACATGTTTCTTCCATAGTCATTACAGAGGAATAAGTTGCCCCCTAAATATATATATATATATATATTTTTTTTTTCAATAAAAATAGTATCTTACGGGATCTTTTAAAATATCAACCAGCCTCTCTTCCATGGATTTTCCTTTTTTGCTTCTTAGTAAAACAAATATTCTGGATATTTTAGTCGCTCTGAAAAAAAAAACCATTAGGTCAATGTGTAGATCAAATGCACATACGTAGGTACATAATATCTAGTTTGATTCCAATTGAATATTAGTTTAATTAATTGTTTTTCCTCAGATGTTAAATAGGTCAGTCACCGTAGACAAATTAAACGCTTTAGGTCGCAGTAAAATGAACTGTTCTGATTTTGTGGGTGGTCGTTAGGATAGATGCCAGTAGTATCCACCCAATTTTTCAACCTCGGAAGTCCTTTGCTTATTCCGTGGTGCTCAGAAAACTTCTTAATTTTCGATCATTTTAAGATTTAAGCTTAATTCTTCTAAACGGTGCGTTCTATGCAGAAAGTCAAACTACTTTTAAAGTAAAAAAAATCTTATTTTGGGTGTTACGGTTCCTCTATAGATTTAATTAATAGCTGGTGAGGTACAGCACTTCAAACATTACTAATTTATTCCAAAAAGTTTGAAATTGTATTTTCAACTTTAATTTCGTTATAAGCAGAATCATTACATTTTTTTGCGTATAACATTTCAATTAGTACACGGCTACATATATTGTGACATAAACGGCCGTTTCTTTTTCATACATTAACTTAGAAGTTTGATTTTTCACAGCTTCAAAGGAATTGGGTTTTAATTTCAACGAACATCAACAGTGAACGCGTTCTTGAGATAAAGGGTCTTGACGGAATGACGGACCGACGGACAACATAGAGATCCTATAAGAGTTCCTTTATTTTCTTTTGAGATATGGGGCCCTAAAAATCTATTTTATTTATGTCAATTTAAAATAGTTTTTTAAAGAAAGGAACTTCATTCGTATCTAAAGATATGTTCTTGCTTTCCTTAACTTACCTTAATAGTTTTTCAATAAGATGCTTGCCTAAAAAGCCAGATCCTCCTGTAACAAACACAGTGCCTCCGCTATAAAACTGTTGCACGGTAGAGTTTCCACGTGATGTCAATTCATGCAATGGCTTTATACGAGCCAGCAACTTTTTCTCAAACTCCTGGGCTGGATCCATTGTATCAATTTCCATCGTGAATTGGGAAAGTCTGCAAGAGAAAACACTTTCATGAGTTCGATCATAACAATAAAATAGAATACTCTTTGTTATGCACCACATAAGTTACAGAAAATATAGATAAATTTATCGCCCACACATTGGGCCGCTTTATCGATCAAAGTGATCTTTTCAAGCACAACCTTAGGCCCTAGACAACTGATATTCTGTCGATGGTAACGTCGTAAAGGCGATGTTTATCCGGCTTCCAAAAAAGGAGGAGGTTCTCAATTCAGTAGGTATTTTTTTAAGGTATGTACACCAATTACTCCGAGTTTTCTGATCCGATTTCTATGATTCTTTTTTAGTTCGATATGTTATACTTGCCCTTTGATTCCTTAAAGCCTTTTATTGAGAAAGACTATAGGCTATATAACATCATGGTACGACCAATAAGAGCGGAGCACCCAAGAAGCCTAATCTACGTCTGCGAGGCGTACACGCAACCGAATATCGTTTGTCTGTTTCTAACGGTTGAAGCTAGCGTGTCGTGCGCTTTTGCCAACTCTGTGGCCGACGGAAGCTAGTGGACGATGCCCGTTTCGCTATGGTAAGTCTCACCATTTTTGATTCATCGAAGTATAGCACGCCTGCGAGACGTATGTTCAGGCTTTGTGTAACTTTTAACTAGGTTTCTGTGATTTTATCTTTGTTTGTTTTTCGTATATTTTATGTCTTTTTCGGCGTTGTTTCAGGTATAAATATGTCACGGTCTAAAAGATTAGACGACGACAATATTTTAGCAATCTTAAAGGGGGAAGTTCCTTCTTTGGAAGATTCAGATTCTGAAGTTGAGGGTAACTAGAAAATATGAGCCAAATACTCGTAAAACCTACTGATTCAAATAATGAAAATCGAGAAGAAGCTCCTATAAAAAAGGAGAATGTCAAAATTATTGTATTATAATTGTAAAAAATCTACGTATGGCGAGCACTAAGTTGATATGTGTGTAGACTGGTCTTAAAGTTTAGCTGGTCTTTTAAATTCTGATTAGTTATAATGTTTACTTTAAGAATAACTAATTAGCGTTAAAAGAAAGGTATTCTTAAAAAATATATATATGTTTCAGTTGATTTTGAAGAAGTTATTTTTTTTTGTTCCAATTTATGCATATAAATAGCTGTGACATAAATAACTGTGATTATAGTTAAAATTCATAACAGTGTTGTTTTATTTTTAGTTTATTTTCCAAATTTAAATTTCCGCTTAATAATATTTCTAAAATAGGGCTATATTTGAATACAGATTGTAATTTATACGTGTACGCCTCTGAGACGTATATTAAGGCTTTGTGTACGTCCAAAATAGATAAGGCTTCTAGGGCTAATAAAAAAAAAGTGACGCAGACAAAGTTGCGCATTTCAGCTAGTATTTCCATAAATTCTGTGTTGCATCTTCTCTATTTTAGAAGGAAAGGCCTAAGTAGTCCGAAAGTCGTGTTATGTGCTCAAATAGCTCCAGAATTCATCTCGAAATATGTGTTTAAAAGGGAACAGCGTAGTGGCAATGCTCATATATTTTCAATATTTACTGCGTCAGCTGACTGACTTTCCACCGCCAGCCAAGCTGCTGACCGTTGTTTTCATACCGCTGCTGACCGTTGTTCATTCGGCTCAGTACTTATTTTTTCTATTTTTTTCGAAGTTCATGCAAGCAGCTGACTCATATTCCACCCTTCACCATGCAGTTGACTTCTATTTCTCAACTCAGTTTGATGTCATCTATTCATAAAAAACTGGCCAAGTGCGAGTCGGACTCGCGTGCAAAGGGTTCCGAACCAATCTCATTTTTTTGACATGTTATTTTAACACTACAGACTTCTCTCATAGGTTTTCCTGTAATCTTAAGGTATAGAACTATAGGCCCGAATCTGCATGATGCAGTGCGGGGCATGACTAGAGGCTCTGGAGTCGCGACTACCTCTTGCCGAAATCCTCCGGCCGCCACTTGCGGCGGATAGACGGAAGAAGGAGAGGTCCACAGGAACAGGGCCCGTACTGGCGGGCAGAAAGCCTGTCGAGGGGACAAAAAAGCCCACAGAGGGGAGTAGGAAGCTCACGGCAAGTGCGTCCGCACCCTCTCCCAAAGCGAATGCGTTCCCAGCGACCACGCCTTCTACCCAGGAGCCTCTCGCCTGGACGACGGTGGTGAAACGGAAGCGTAAGAGGACGGCTTGTGATAGCTGCGGTGAACTCCATGAAGGTATTATTGTCATTGTACGAGAAAATAATTTGCCACCCTTATAGTGGAGACTGGCTCGCGCCAATGCTCTTCGTCCGGGTTCTGACAATGTTACTCGGGCTGGAACTTTACAAATGGGCAAAACTTTTTGAAACGCTCCGTCGTCAAAATATGTCCTTTGCCCTTAGAACAAATTAATTATTTTGTAAGATCCAGTTAATATTGTTGCGAATTTTAGTAAAGTCATTTTCAATAGAATAACTAAAAAAAAACATGTATATAAAGGCTTCATGCTTTCATAGCATTTTCATTCCTCTTTCGAGTAGAACATGCAGATTTCTTTGATTAAAGATTAAAAGAACTTCATTCTTTAAGGCGAGCGGCATTTTATGTACCGTTCGGTCGAAAGTCCATAATTTATTAAATCTTATGGAATTTTTGGGATAGTTTTTCTCTTCCGTGTGCGTTTTTCAGCCACACTAATTGTGAACGTGCCACGCGCATCTGCGCAACAAACGAACACTTTGTAATGATCCTTCAGTGAAAATTGTGATATGTGCAAATAACCCCCACTCAAGATACGACGCCTGGCCCTTGGACCTGGACGGCGAAGGCAGTGAGCGATAAGTCTGCCGTTTTGTTTAATTCGAATTCTCAACCAATCTACTACACAGGTCCGGATGAATGGGCGATAAGCATCCCCAAGACCGCCGCCTCTGAACCCAATAGGGGGGCCGGGAGAGAGCAGCATATGCCTCCTTCGATACCCGGTGCGTCTGCTGAGGGTCAGGAGAGAGGTCGAGATCTGCCTCTCTCTTTCCGCAGCCTCCTTCTGCGCGATAACTGTTTCGCCGAAGGAGACCACCGCGTCTCAGAACAAACCAGTGTCGTTTACGCATAGTGACGTTTTTTTTTTTTTTTTTTAACTGTGGATCAAACTGCATTGAACCTCCTAAAATGACAGAGAGGGTGAGGCCGCTCGCCATTGACCTGGTGAACCTCCGTGGAAAATGACCTTAAGAATACCCAATTGCACGAAACAACCCAATATCGCCTGACTTGGCGCAGGAAAGTGAGGAGACCCGACCCCAAATAATGGGTTGTAGAGAGGAAGAAGACGCGTCGGTAAACTACTTATGTATATCGTATTGAAAAAGAAAAATGTTATAAAATTATATTTTAACAAAGTAATTCTTCTGCTTAGTCTACATTTCCGATAAATTAATCTTAAACATCTGAGTTTGGTTTAATATCGCTTTCGGGATCTTGAATAATTTTTTTTAGAGATTTTCTCACTGATCGCTTTTTTAATTCCATCTTCGATGGTTTCCATCACGTCTGCTGTTTTTGTCTTTCTGGGCCTGCAAATATATTTCGAAAGCCGTTTGTACGTAGTGAAATGGTATTCTGTCAAGATTGTTTTATTCCTGAAAATTTGTTGTATGCTCTCTTTTTATGCCAGTACACAGTAAAAAAGATAATTAATGACCTTTGGCCAGCCAGCACAACGCTTGAAGCTGAAACATAGACTTTGGTAATACCACTGTATAGTAAATAACTTTTCAAAAGAATTTAATAAGCATTTGTGCTTGATAACAAATGGATGCCATTTTAGCATTACAAAAACGATTTCTTAATAAATACCCAAATGGTTTCTTATACATTTCAGGATATTTGATAGCTATTAGTTCAAACAAAATATTTTCCACGTACTTCATAATAGAATACAATAAGTAAGAAAGCAATAATTTTAATTATAAATCTATAAATTATTCGTACACCATTATTCTTTTGAAATATTTTTGTACAAGGCATCGGGTGAGGACAGAATTACGGCCGAACTCCTGAAAACCGGTCCCTAAGCTTAAGGCCCTTCAGGAACTGTTCAATTCCATCATACTCGAGCAGAAAACGCCACAAGAATGGAGCAGAAGTGCGGAAGTACTCTGTTTTTAAGAATTACTGGCCCATCTCACTTCTGAGCCATATCTACAAGCTATTTTCCAGAGTCATAACGAATCATCTCGCGCGCAGTTTTGACGACTTTCAGCCTCCCGAACAAGCCGGATTCCGAAAAGCCTTCAGCACCGTAGACCATATACATACGCTGCGGCAGGTTATACAGAAGACCGAAAAGTATAATCTGCCCCTCTGCTTAGCGTTTGTGGAGCACGAGAAAGCATTCGATTCGATCAATATTGTATTTATTTATTTATTGATAGGAAACTTGTTTTTACAACGTTCAAGATATGGTAACAATGGCATATGGGGTTCTGAAGCCTATTATAGAGTTTCACAGCATGCATTATATAAAACTAGAAAGTCGAAGAAAACTTAGCTTAAATATTGTAGTTAAAAAATTGGTGGTTGTAAAACTTTAACTAAAATGAAAAGAAAATAAAACAACTGATAAAAATATCCGAATATTATTCACTTATTGATGAGTATTTTTTCAAGAGATTTACGAAACGCTACCTTGGATAACTGGAATATATCCAGGCTTTCAAATTTGTCTATATATAAGCGAGGCAGTCGAGTCATAACAGCATTCTGCCCATAATTGCAACGGTGTAAAGGTACACTAAATAAGTGGGTATGTCTTGTGCGAGACCTTTGCGTGCAAAATTCTATGCATGACAAAAGGTCACTGCAGTCAATCTCCCCACGAAGAATATTAAATAAGAGCTGCATATCCATCATTTTACGTCTATCATGGAGTGGAAGCAAGCAATAGTGACTAGAGTCTGCAAGATAAGAAGCATGACGCTTGTTGCTTTTAAAGTTTAAAAATTTTACAAATCGTTTTTGTAAACTTTCTATTATAGAAATATACACATTATACTGAGGTGACCAGACTGGACTGCAATACTCTAGAATACTTAGAACATAGGCACAGTATACAATCTTAAGACTATGGAGGTTTCTGAATGGTTTACAGGTGCGCATTACAAAGCCAAGATTACGGGAGGCTTTACTGACTATGCTATCTATATGTTGAGAGAACAGTAATTTGGAGTCGAGCATTATACCAAGATCTCTGACTACATTAACTCTTTCAATAATTTTATCATCAAAACTATACATAAAATTGATTGGTTTTTTGCAACGAGTAAAACTAATGCACTGACATTTAGAGATATTAACGCTGATGCTATTTAATGAGTAGTATTGATATAATGAATTATATTTTAGTAGTAGTATTGGTATAATTATTAAAACTGATTTGAAAAATATAAAGAAAACGAAATGTATAAGATTTGCTTTACCCAATGTTAGCAGTGATTGTGACATAGTATTGAACAGGGAAATACTAGAATTTGTCGATAAAACGGTTTTCCTGGGAACTACGCTTGACCCAAGGCTACATTGGGGCCCTAATATAACATCTCTTTCTGGACGGCTAAGTTCAGCAGCTTATGCTGTTAGGAAAATCCGCCAATTAACGGATGTCGATACCGCGAGACTGGTCTATTTTAGTTACTTTCACAGTATCATGTCTTACGGTATTTTACTATGGGGACGGGCTGCAGACATTGAGTCTATTTTTATTCTGCAGAAAAGAGCCAACAAAGCGATATACAATCTCCGCCGGCGCGATTTTCTAAGGGAACTGTTTCAGAATATTAACATCATGACGGTACCTTGTCAATACATTTACGAAAACATCAAGTATGTCAGAAAGAATTTACATCTTTTTAGTAAAAGAAGCGACAGGTATAATAGGGAATATGCACGAAAAAAATATAAATTATTATATATTCAAAATTGCTCGAAAAATAAACTCCAGATAAGAGTCCTAGAGGCACGAGTCGAGTATGGCGATACGAGTCAGCAGACTGCGATGAGATGCGACACTTTTTTGCGTCTTATCCATGGCGACAAGTGTGCTTCCCCTCGGGTAACGCCTCGTGCTGTGCTGACATGATTGCGGACGTGATTCGGCAGGGGATGGAATATTTTATTCCATTCTCCGACATTCCGCTCGGTCACAAATCCCGGCCTTGGTATAATGCAGAATGCGCCCAAGCTGAGTCCCGTAAAGAGTCTGCTTACCAGGCATGGATCAAGGCCCGCGACCGTAAGGTCAAAGCATGTAGGGTTCGCGCGAGGAAAAGAGCCTTCAATTCTGCCGCTAAGTTTCGCAAGCGGGTTTTGCGTAGGGCACGTTTTGACCATGTGACTAGCATTGCACCCTACGGGTTGAAACGAATTTCTGTCGACCCACTTTGCCTCCAATGTTGAAACCTGATGGCTCGCTGGCTCACTCTGCAAGTGAGAAAGCAAATTTATTTGCTACACTCTTTGTAAGCAATTCGCGTCTGGGCGCTGGCTCCAAGCAACCACTAACTTTACCTCGTTGTGACTCTTCGATGGCGGAGATTGCAGTTCATATTAAAGAGGTCCGTAGAGTATTGCGCCGTCTAGACGTGAATAAGGCCAGTGCACCTGACGGCATTCCAGCGAGAGTGTTGAGGCAATGTGCACCCGAATTGTCCCCTGTGTTGACTCGCCTGTAACGCCTCTCTCTTGAAAAAGGAACGGTGCCGAAATCATGGAAGCTTGCGAATGTGCAACTGGTGCCCAAAAAGGGAGACCGTGCTGACCCTGCACATTACCGTCCAATCGCCATTACCTCCATCCTATGCAAGGTTATGGAAAGGGTTCTGAACAGCAAGCTGCTGACCTACCTTGAAGACAATGATCTCCTCAGTGACCGTCAATATGGCTTTCGCCGGGGACGGTCAACTGGCGATCTTCTTGTGTATGTCACGCACTGCTGGGGCGAGGCCATCGAGAGACACGGCGAAGCACTTGCTGTGTCGCTCGATATCTCGAAGGCATTTGACAGGTTTTGGCACGCAGGTCTTCTCAGCAAGCTTCCTGCTTATGGCTTCCCAGCTGGTTTTTGTAGCTGGATATCAGACTACCTGAGTGAACGGTCGATCCGAGTAGTCGTTGACGGCTGCTCCTCGGACCTCATGGCTATTGATGCCGGAGTTCCTCAGGGGTCTGTTCTCTCTGCAACTCTTTTCCTGCTGCACATCAATGACCTACTTCAGCCTGGTCTTGTTGGGTACGCAGATGACAGTACGGTTTCAGAGAGATACTTGTTCAGCGTAACAACCGGCGGGGATCAAGTTCGTTCCTTGAGAGAGGCCATGGTAGAGCGGACAAATTTGACCTTAAGCCTTGTCTCCCAGTGGGGTGATGACAATCTGGTTACTTTTAACGCCACCAAAATGCAGGTGTGTCTTTTTACCGCAAAAAGGAGTCGTTTTGACCAAACTCCTACCTTTCGGGGTGCATCTGTTCCTGTGACTGATCGACTAGAACTCCTAGGCATGGAGTTGACGTCTAGTCTCAACTTCGGCGCCACCATCGAGTACAAAGCCCAAACCACGGCCAAAAAGCTGGGCATCCTAAATAGGGTGAAGCGATATTTCAGGCCTGGACAGCTTTTAACCCTATACAAAGCACAAGTCCGATCCTGCATAGAGTATTGTAGCCACCTTTGGGATGGCTCAGCTAAGTATCAGCTTGCCGCGCTTGACTCGGTAGAACGCAGAGCTAAGAGGCTCATCGGTGACGTAAAACTGGTGGATGCCAAGCTACATAGCTTGGCTCATCGCCGTAAGGTTGCCTGCTTGTCGGTCTTCTACAGATTGTACTTCGGTGAATGTGCCCAAGAACTCCACGACCTCGTCCCACCGGCCCCCTTCTACCATCGGACATCCAGACGCACTGCATCTTACCATCCCTACCTTGTTGCTATTCCACCAATTCGCACTAAGCGCTTCCAAACGTCTTTTATAATGCGCACAGCAAAGGAGTGGAACTCTCTGCCTGCGTCTGTGTTTCCAAACGCTTACAACCCTAATCTCTTCAAAGTTAGAGTGCACAGGCTCCTTCTGGGTAAGCTCGCTCCATCGTAGACATTGTCTCTGTCATCTCTGACCTAGACTAGAGTCAAGAGCAAACCCATCACAAATAAAAAAACAAAAAAAAAAAACGATATATAATTATTTTAAACAAATGTATCCGTCCCTCTCGCGAAAATGCTGTTATCTATGGCAGCTGTATAGGCGCCAAGAACTTTGACGTCGCAATTCATATCGGACTTCTCTTTCTAATTGTAAACTTTGAAGCTTTATTACTTCATCGCTGATGAAGGTATTTAAAAATAATTTCATAATTGTTTATTAGAGTTAATAAGTATTTCATTTTGTAAATAAAAAAATCGCATGCATATTCCCTATTATGGTACTAGAAATAGGGACCAATTAGTTCAACCATGTTTCAGACTGGCTAAAGTTGCCTCATCTTTTATGGGGTACTGTTTAAAATATTATAATAAGATACCTCCCCATATTTAAGAACTTAATAAGACAAAATTAAAATTTTGTATTAAACGCACACTATGCAGGCAAGCATAAATTATAGGTTGGGGGATTATATTGAAGATAAAATGCTTGGCTGAATGCTGGTCCTGCTCCACAGCCACTAGAGCGCACAAAATAATCTGTTAGCATTTGAAAACATTGTTGGACCGGTTGCATTGTAAAGTTAGTCTATACAATGCAAATATTGTTTTTTTTTTATTTAGCAATGTATAATTTCATCCATTTTAACGGCACATGTGTGAGTACTGTGTACCTTAAACTTAAGCTATAGCTATCAGTTTTAGGTTTGTTTTTGACTTGAATGTACCCGGGCGGTTGAGAGTGTCATGCTCACACAAAAGTCTAGCTGATGGTGGCATATGCGTTGGATCATTTGGCTCCCTTAAAATGGTTGAGCCGAATGGTGCTAGCGCATGCGTTATGTTCGTGAACGGCGCTGTAAGTTGGGACTGGTCATGTCTCAGTTGCCATGGTTTATTTTAAATATTTCTTTGAATTGTTCCTTTTTTCCCGGACGCTTTTATCCTGCTCGTCTTTTACATCGTTCTGGCACGTTTGTATAATTTCAACTTGATGTAAACAAAACTTTGTAACAATTTATTATTTTTAAAAGAGTGTCCGTGGAGTTTCTTGCACGTTCTTCTCCATAGAGATCTACGCTTTGGAACGTGCAAATAGCTTCATCTTTTTGGACTGACCGACCCTGACAATTCAAAAGTGCCTGTAAATGGTTTATTTGAAATATACGATTTGATTTGATTTGATAAGTTCACGTAACCAGGCCTTCAAGATTCAGGCGCTGCCTAGTTTAGGGACCACCGCTAAATGACTATGTTAATTATTTATCTTATTTTTTAAGTATTTCTACAATGTCAAATTATTCTTTTGTAACAATGGGCCAATAAACTATTACATATTATATATCTCAGTCAGACTTCATGATCAGACCTGCAGCGGAGTGTGAGGCAGGGAGATGTCGTTTCTCCGAAACTTTCACGGCCGCAATGAAGGATGTTTTTAACGTTTTGGACTGGAAAAGGCTAGGCATTAATGTCAATGGCAAGCCATCTTTGATTTGTCGACGATAAAATGGTTACGGCTGAGACTACGGAGGACCTTAGTACAATGCTCGATGACCTCAGTAGAGCTTCCGAAAGAGTGGATCTCAAAATATACATGGACAAAACCAAGATCAAGGTAAATACCCATGTAGTACCCACTCCTATCAAGATCGGAAGCTCTACATTCAAAATTGTAGATGAATACGTCTAAATGGATAAACGGTCCAGTTAGGTAGGAACTTTGAGAAAAAGGTCAACCGTCGAATTCAACTCGGCTGGGCAGCGTTCTGGAAGCCGCGTGGTATCTTCTCGTCCCACATACCAGTGTCTCAAGACGAAAGTCTATGACCAGTGCGTGATGCCAGTGATAACTAATGGAACTGAAACGTGGTCGCTAACAATGTGCCTCATCAGAAGGCTTAAAGTCACTCAATGGGCAATGGAGAGGGCAATGCTTAAAGTTTTCTTGCATGATCGAATCAGGAATGATGATTATGCGCAAGAGAACCAAGGTTACTGACATAGCCCGAAAGATTGCCAAACTAAAAGTAGCAGTAAGCAGGGCACATTGCTCGCAGAAAAGATGGTCGATGGAGACGAAAAATTCTGGAGAGACGACCGCTTCCCGGAAGATGCAACGTTGGAAGGCCTCCTCCCACAAGGTGGACCGATCCCGAACCAGTCACGAACCCTTCTAATGTTTTTTTACGCAACTAAATGTATAAATTTGGACGTTAAAATTATGAGAATTAGATACAATGAAACTCACCCAGTGAAATTCAGGATACAATTTTTTTGTAATTATTATATTTTTAGTTAACACAGTACTAACATACAATGTTGACGCAACTGATGGAACTTCTTTTACTATTTCTAGTTCCATGTACATGTACAATGTATATTCACATTAAAATACAAAGAATATTCATGATTGAACAAATAATACAGTGAATTGCAATTTAGTGATATTTGCATTTATTAGCATTGTTAAATAGTTTTTCGGGTTCCATCGTCCGTACAAAAAAATGAAAATAGGTATTACTCGTGTATGTTGTCCATCTGTCTGGTTTTGAACTATCTTCTGCCCGCCTTTTAATTTAACATACGGTGGCCAAATCGGATGTAGGTAGTTATCGATATATTTTTTCAAGATTATTTATAACTAGCACTTCACTGCGACTACGGTTTACAGTAGGTACTCGGCGAACTTCACCTCCAACACCTCCGTCTTTATAGTTTAATGTGTAAATTACTTATTAATAGACTCAACGTAGGGCAGTTCGCTCTAACCGCAACGTTTTTCTTACTTAGAGCATTTTATACCCGTCGTAACTTTTAAACGAAAGGTCAGATTTGAATAATTTAAATGTAAATTACATTTACATAATCAACCTTAATTATTATCAAACCATTTAAATGGATAAGGATTTATATCATGATACAAAAATCACCACTATTCCATTGCGCTTGGGTTTAGTTTGAATTATTTGAAGAAAAAGCGGTCATGGTAACTTAACCATAATAGTTAGACATATACACCCTCGCGGATTTTTTTATAGATAACTAGCTGACCCGCGCAACCTCGTTTACGTCACATTTTTCATTAATGTTCCGCTCCTATTTGTCGTAGCGTGATGATAAATATAAACGTCGATAATTGGGCTATTCAAAACTAAGAGCATTTTTATTATTATTATTTATTTTTGGGAAGCATATATTAAAGAACAGGCATAATGTGTCATGAAAATAACTAAATGCTTTATTTATGCCCTTTTCTGCGTAAATTTCGGACCAAGACAAATTTTGTAAGCATTCTTAAATTTTTTTTTTTGTTATTTGAGGTGAAAACTCTTTTGTAGGCATTGTAAGTTGTTTGATTTTGTGAGTTATGTCTCACCGGAAAGCTGAACATTTATGCTGTGTCGTGGTCGGATAAATGGAGTATTATTATGGTACTAATAGCATCAGGAATGCTGCTGAGAATGTGGTCGATACAAGAAGACTTACGAGTTGGTTCATTAATGCAGTTTAAGATTATAATAGTGTCCTAGATCTTGTAACTGATTTGTAATATTTCCCTTTTTAAGAATGTTAATGTTATAGTACCTGTAAGAGCCACGTTTGTTTTCGAGTTATATTTTTGAAATACCTGATATAAAAGACTGTTTATCTTGATTAAGAATTAGATAGGGATGGATTGGGCTTGAAAAGAGGTATTTACTTATTAAGGTAACTTATGGGTCATTGCCCTCGACTGTAACAAATTGACTTCTCAGCTTGAGTAGAAATACCCTCCGAATAATAATTATTCGGAGGTACCGAATAATTATTATTCGGAGGGTATTTCTACTTGGGCTGAGAAGTCGTTAAGTTAGTCGCGTGTATAGGCTTAACATTGCTCCTTCGCTAGCATGAGCAATGTTAAGCCAATACTCCGAGGATCGCCCGGAGGACACGGTGGAGGACAAGGAAGAGGCCAAACGCGTGAGAGAGAGGGAAACTTCACGCACGCCCCAGCTGCCGAAACAGAAGAAGACGCCCCGAGCGTCGTGAGTCGCAGGGCGCTTCTCGGCCACCGTAAGTGCGGGCCTGCGGACGGCCAGCATTGCGTGGCTCGCCGTCTGATCAGAACCAGGCCCGGGTCGACTGCACGCTGTGTTCCAAGCGCGCCTCAAAGAGCTGTCAGCATTAAAGGCGGGGCCCGCTAGGGCACTGGCCCTAGCGGGCCAGTGCCCGCTACGGACGTAGCCGCTACGGACTTTGTTCGAAAGAGTCACCGTGGCTCTGAAACGCAAAGGGCACTAGGAGGAGCACGAGTGGGTTAATTTGAGTTATTACAAAAACTTGTCTTTTTTAAGTTCAATCTTTTTTGCAGTATTTTAAAGTATACAGGTAATTTTATTTTTAACATGCTGTTACCCGCGACTTCGTTAGCGAGTAAATCGGAAAGTAAAATGTTGTCGCTAGATAAGATTTCTAAGATAAGATATACCTATACGAACAATCAATATCTAGCATTTCTTGACTCTTCTTAGATTTAGGAATATGGAAGTATATTATGCAAGGCACTGGCTGTTTCACCTCTTCTGTTCCAGCCCTAGTATTTTTTTGTAATGAGAAATATTTTAATGATAACGCTTCTCTATGCATGATGTTAAAGAAAGTTGCTAGAGTTGTTAACACGTTGCGGAATTTGTTCGAAAGAGTCATCTCAGCCCTGCAACTCAAAGGGCATAAGAAGGAACACGGATGGGTTTTAGTCCGTAAGAGTCTGACATTCCCTTCTGCTTCGCCTAGAGCGAGTCATTTGATGATTTCCCATCCTTAAAAATTTTTACAATAACCGACTTCCAAAAACAAAACACTACAAAGTTTAAAATAGGTTAAATAGTATAAATAGGATTGGTGGGTAGGTGCATAAAAAGTAAAAAACACGCTCTGTAAGATTTTATCTTTTAATTAATAAATTTTATTATTTTAATTTTAACATATAGTAAATAATTACCCTACCATTAAGCACATATTATGTGGGCAGTAGTATTCTTAACAGTACAAATTGCATTTGCTTGCCGGCTTGGGCTGTTACATTTAACTTTGAAAGTCACTGAAGCGGAGTCACTATTATGGTCACTATAGCTGACATTGCAGAGACCCAGCGCATGGCTATAATGTCACTAAACCAGAGGATGGCTGATTTTGAAGCACACCTTAAGGCTTCTCCACCTGAAGCTGACTTGAGCAGCCTTCACAATGACTTCACCGTTTTCAAGGAGCATGTTTGGAGTGTCCTCAGTGCCTTGCAGCTACAGATTGTTGAATTGAGCAGGAGTGTAGACGAGATAGAAATGCGTCACAGAAAAAAGTTTCTATTGCTTGGTGGCGTTCCAGAGAAACCGGATGAGAAAGTTCCTGAAACCGTGGCAAACACTCTGCAGACAAAACTTGGTTTAACAGATGTAGCACCCTCTACGTTGACTGTATGTCACAGACTGGGCTCTGCTTCAGAAGGCTGCACCAGACCCATCCTGCTTCGGTGTGCTGACTCATCCATGCGCAGCGAGATTTGGAGAATCAAGACCAAATTGAAAGGATCTCCTTATGTGGTGTCTGAATTCCTCACTCGACAGCGACAGTCTACTTTTACGACAGCTCGCAAGCCGTTTGGCGTGACGAACGTGTGGATCATGGACGGCAATATAAACGTCAAACTTCCTGACGCCGACGCCTAGTCTTCAGTCTTGGGGAAGTCATCGCGCTTGGACTGGAGCATGGCAAGAAGAAGTAATAGGTCTAGGTATTTTTTTGTTTGTTATCTTTTGTATCTATTTGTGCGTGTTTCTGTATTGATTCTTTGAAACTTTTTCTTGTTAAGTACTGGTTAAAAATAGGTACGTGTAATGAGATAAACCTTTACTAGATAACGGTTTTAATCAACAAAATACATGTTAGAAATTAGATAAAATAAGTTGACATAAGTGACAATACAGAGATGCCATATATTATTATTATTATTTGTTTGTGATGGGTTTGCTCTTGACTCCAGTCTAGGTCAGAGATGACCGAGACAAAGTCTACGATGGAGCGAGCTTACCCAGAAGGAGCCTGTTCACTCTAACTTTGAAAAGATTAGGGTTATAAGCGTTTGGAAACACGGACGCAGGCAGATTAAGATTAAGATCTCATCACTGAAGAGGTTGACATACCACATTCTTCCGACCTTCTTAAGAAGTAACGTAATCTCCAAAACGAACAGGTGGTCTGCGTTCTCTTGTTGAACGTCGGGGCTCTGAGTGTGGCGTTGTATCCTGTGTATCGTCTTGTCCTTGGGATGGCAATACAGTTGTGGGTGGCACCTCAATATCTTGGATATGAAGCTCATTTTGTGGAATGGAATCAGTTA
Organism: Lacanobia wlatinum; assembly: GCA_947578705.1. Lineage (NCBI taxonomy): Eukaryota > Metazoa > Arthropoda > Insecta > Lepidoptera > Noctuidae > Lacanobia > Lacanobia wlatinum. The sequence goes on from OX388037.1 coordinate 5,916,953, forward strand.
ATTCACCATCAGCTGTTTCGATTTCAATTACTTCTCCGTCTTGGCCTAATGGTGCTAAATAACGATTTGATACGGTCGTTTCACGACCATTCGGTAAACGTACGTACGAATAATCTGGATTAACTTGAATCAGGTGAACTTCTTCTACGATTGGTTGATATTTATGAGTGCGATCGAATCTCCGCATTAGTACTTGGTCTGAGTTCGTTAACCAAGTAGGTATAGAATCACCATTTGGTGACCTCCTCGTGTGTGTAAACATCCTCTCGTGCGGCGTAGGAGTAGGGAGCGAATGAAGTGTAGAGCCTGATTCAAAGTCCTTTCTCAATTCTCTACAGGCAAGTTTCTGGATCGTAAGGCCAATTGGATAGTTTTCCAAAGAGTGGAGTTAAGGCGCTCTACTTGTCCGTTCCCTTGGGGATTATATGGCGTTGTTCGGCTCGTTGCAATACCACGAGAGTGTAGAAACTGCTTAACTTCAGATGATAAGAACGATGTCCCACGATCAGAATGCAGGAATGCAGGCATACAAAATAGCATAAACAATTCATTGAGATTCTTGATGACCGTTGTCGAGCTCATGTCTGGGCACGGAAATGCAAAGGGAAAGCGAGAGTATTCGTCTATCACTGTCAGGATGTATTTATTCTTCGTGCTACTAGGTATAGGACCTTTAAAGTCAATACTTAGTCTTTCGAATGGAGATGTCGCCCTAATTAGATTAGGACCAGGTTCGGTTGATTTATAATATCTAGGCTTCAATTCCGAGCAGATACGACAAGAGTTTGACATATTTTTGATTTTTTCAATAGAATAAGGTAGATTCTTGGATCTCGTCCAATGTACCATTCTTGTTACACCAGGGTGACAAAGAATTTCATGCAAGGAAACAAGTTTTGCTGAACGAGATTCGATAGCGGCGCATACACGCGACAATGTGTCAGCAACATTATTTTCTTTACCTGGACGGTAAACGATATCGTATTTAAACGGAGCCAATTCTAAACGCCATCTTTGTATTTTCTCGTTTTTTGATTTTGCTATTTAGCTTGTTATTGAACATGAAAGCTACCGATCGTTGGTCTGTAATTAAACGAAATTGTTTTCCAATAAGAAAGTGCCGCCAATTCTTTAACGATTCGACTATGGCGTACGTTTCTTTCTCAACAGCGGAATGGTTTTGATCACTTTGATTCAAAGTTCGAGAGAAAAATGCTACGGGTCGATTAGCTTGCGATAAGATTGCAGCAATCGAATGTTCAGATGCATCCGTTTCAACGAGAAAAGGTATGTCGTTATTGATAGCGTGAACAAAAGATTTTACAATATCGGCTTTCAATGCTCTGAAATTTTCGACAAGTTGTTTATATAGTGGGAATATTCTTGTATTCAGCTAAATCTGGCTTGACTGGAAGCCAACCCCAATGTAGTTGGGAAAAAGGTCAGGCAGATGATGATGATTCTTGTATTTGCTAAAGCGTGGATTCTTTCTGAGAAGTTTGGAATCCATTTGCTATAATGTGCAAACATTCATACCACTCTTCGTAATGACTGTGTGTCATTTGGTGGTGGTAGATTTAGAAGTGGGCGCAGCCGTTCAGCATCTGGCTTTATGACATGGTCTTTGATGGTATAGCCTAAGATATTGATGCTATTCAGCGAGAACTTGCTTTTCTCTTTATTGAGAGTAATACCATATTTTCGTGCGGCTGCTAAAATTTTTTTCAAGTTTGCATCATGTTCAGATTGAGATCGCCCACAAACTGTTATATCATCAAGATATGCGAAGGTACCTTCTAACTTTTCGTTTCGAATAACCCAGTCAATGGTTCTTTGAAAACTTGACACTCCGTTTGTTACGCCAAATGGTATGCGACAAAACTGGTATAGATTTCCAGCAGCTTCGAAAGCAGTATATGGTTTTTCTTCTTGTAGGATCGGTACTTGATGGTAAGCACTCTGCAAATCGATCGCACTGAAAATAGAATACTTCGAAATATTGGAAACTTGGTCCTCCATATTGGGAAGTGGATAAGCGTCGAGCTGTGTGTACCTGTTTATCGTAAGTGAATAATCAATGACAAGGCGCTTCTTGTGATTGGCGTTCTTTGTAATTAGTACTTGAGCTCTCCAGGGGGACGTGCTTTCTTCAATAATGCCATCAGCTAGGAGTTTTGTGATCTCTCCTTCAATAAACTTTTATCGTCTTCACTGTGGCGGCGAGATTTAAACGCAATAGGCCTGAAATTTGGACTGATATTTGTAAATAGTGGAACAGCAGGTACAGACGCTTCTGCAACATTGCATATTTTTAGTGGTTCTTTAGGTCCACCGAATGAAAATTTGAGAAAGTAGTGCTGATCTAATATGTCATGACCGATTATCAAGTCAGCACAGAGATTTTTTACAATTAGTAAATTCACGTTTCTATAATCATGGTCTCCGATACAAACTGACACACATGCTTGACCTTCGACTTGTGACGTGCGACTGGTTGAAGCCATTGATATAATTTGCTGGCAGGGTATTTTCTTTAATTTACATAATTGAAAAAAAAATCTGATTGATGAAGCTAATAGAACTACCAGTATGGAGTAAAGCTTCAGCATTTATCCCTTTTATGTAAGCTGAAACTGTAGCTTTCTTCAAGGAAGTTGGCGATGCAGCTACAATACAACCACAAAGGCTATCATTTCCTTCGAAAATAGCGGCATTGATATGGCTCTTGCTTCGACACACAACTGCATAATGGCCCTTCTTGTTACAAAATTGACAGATAAAGTCTGCAGCGGGACAGTTTCTACGAGGATGAACATAGCTACCACAAAAGAAGCATTTGCGTCTCTGGTAATTTGGCGTCACTGCTATTGTACTATTAGATTCTTGAGATTGTTTAAGTGCAACAGATTTTCCAGATTCGATTTGTTTGGAAGTGGTGGCGATGACAGCGGCGGTATTTGCATTTGAAGAGTTAAAGTTTGTTGCATTAACTTCTGCCATTTCTAGTGACAGTGCTTGATTGTGTGTTTCTTCTAGTGCTAACGACAGATTTTCTAGTAACCTTTGTCTTATCGTACTAGATTTAATTCCAGAGATAAATGCGTCGCGTTTATTGTCGTTCTTATTTGTTTCGGCATCTACGGTTTTGAAGTCGCAGTCTTTGGCTAACTGTTTTAATGCTTGTAAGTAAATGTCAATTGTTTCGTCGCTCAGCTGTTTCCTAGACGCGAGGCGAAATTATATTTTTAGGCTTTGACCAGTCACACGTTACAAGTCGAATATTTTTCCATGGTGGCAAACTTATAAAACATTTTGTTGATTAAATTGTAATGAGATAAACCTTTACTAGATAACGGTTTTAATCAACAAAATACATGTTAGAAATTAGATAAAATAAGTTGACATAAGTGACAATACAGAGATGCCATATATTAAGATCTCATCACTGAAGAGGTTGATATACCACAGTACGTCACTGAATTTTCTGTTCGATATACCGACACTAAGTTTTTGTTTTGTATTTGATCTGTCAGTGTCACTAGTGTCATTGTGTTTTTCTTTATCTCTCTTTGACTTCTTGCGAATTAAGTTTGCGTTTGGAAACACGCACTCGCAATTTGCATTACTTTTTTTTTGTGAGCAGTCTGCCGGCAGGTAATGCAATTACAGTGAAGTTAACTTCACATTAAAATTAGTACTTTTTTATCTTACCTATTATGTACTATTATAGATTTATTTTTATTATTTTATAATAATTATTTCTGACGACGACTCGTTTTTTTCCTGCCGTTGTTCTTCTATGTCGTATTCATCTTTAGACGATTCCTTTTCTGTAAATAGCTTATTGAGTACTAAGTTTCAGCAATTTCAAAAGTGTTTCAATGTGTGTCATGTGAACGCACAGAGTATCCCTCAAAATCACTCTGAGATGCTTAATTTATTTAGTGATGTTGCATTGCACGCCGTCCTAGTTTCAGAAAGTTGGCTCAAGCCCGAACTTCCCTCTTCTTACTACAGTCTACCTAGTTGTATCTTAATTCGCAATAACCGCACGGGAAAAAGAGCCGAGGGTGTTGCCATTTATTTACGCAGCGACATTCCCTACAAAACTGTATCCTCTTCGTCGGGAACAGTCTGCGGCAATCCCGAATACTTAGTCCTTGAAATTGATGTCAAGGGGATAAAGGCCATTCTTGGAGTAGTTTACTGCCCACCTGTTATTGATTATTTCTCCACTCTTGATTCTCTTTTTGAATCCCTTTCCTCAGAGTACAAACATCACATAATCATGGGTGATTTCAACACCGATCTCGTGAAGGATAACTCTAGATCATGCGGACTGAGAGCAATCCTGGAATCGTCGAGTCTATCTCTTCTCTTGCTGAATCCGACTCATCATAATCTCGACACAAGCGATTCCTGGCTTGATCTCATCTTCGCTTCTTCAGTTGATCTAGTTGCTAACCGTAGTCAGATTGCAGTTCCTGGGTTATCTAGGCATGATTTAATCTATCTTTCGTATAAAATTAAGCCCCCCAAGCAGTGGCCTGCCATTGTGTTTCTCCGGAATTTCGCGAGGTTGAATAAGGACCAGCTTAATGAAGATGTGAGAGCCGTTGATTGGATCGATGTTGAACAGGCATCGACATTGGATGAGAAAGTGGAAATATTTAATAGGACTGTAACTCGTGTTATTGATGCACATGCACCTCTGAGGGCTGTCCGTGTTAAGCGTCCCCCGGCTCCATAGATCAGCTTTGGAGTTCGTATGGCAATGAGACGCTGTGACAAGGCCTTTCGCAGATACAGAGGAGATATCGCATTGAGGAGAACTGGAACCTCTACAAGTTGGCCAGAAACCGCTGTAACCAGATGGTAAGAGCTTCTAAACGTCGATACATTTGTGAAAATGTTCTTAACTCTTCACCGGCTGATATATGGAAGTTTCTCAAATCACTCGGCATAACAAAGTCCTCGTCTAATGTTATTTCTTCTAACGTCTCCTTGAGTGATTTGAATAAACATTTTTCATCGTCGGCGATGCTTTCGGTTGCTGTTAAAAGCAACACTATTCTTGAGATATCTTCCTCGCCAATCTTACTTCTCGATTCTTTCTCTTTTTCCCCTGTGACCGACCTTGAGATCCTCAAAACTTTCCATGCGATTAAGTCCAAGGCTGTTGGCTGTGATGGTGTCAGCAGAACTATGTTATCCCTCATAATCCAAAGTATTCTCCCTATTATCATACACATAATCAATGCTTCCTTACAGACTGGGGTATTTCCCGAAATCTGGCGTAAGGCCTTCATAATCCCTCTTCCTAAAATAACCAATCCCAGTTTATTTAATCATTACAGACCAATCTCCATTCTCCCTTTCCTATCTAAGATCCTGGAAGCAGTTGTCCTTAAGCAAATATCTTCCTTTGTGTTTAGGAATAATCTGTTGTCCCCTTTCCAATCAGGTTTTTGGCATGGCCACAGCACAGCCACAGCTTTGCTTAAGGTTACTGAAGACGTTAAAGGCGGTATACTCTCTCCACTCTTATTTTTTCCACTATTCTCAAATGCTCCTACCATCTGTACGCTGATGACCTACAGCTCTACGCTCAAACTGGCATTGACAACCTGAACAATAGATCAGAGTAGCAAACATCAGCATAGTCAATTATAGGAAGCACAAGTGATTGGACTAAAGTGGTTTTAGTGCTTGAGGGAAGAAAATGCTTGAATCTATAGAGAGATCGCAGTGAAAATGTTACTCTCTGGCTAACTTGAGCAATCTGCTTGTTCCAACTTCACCTATCGTCAATGTATAGGTTTAAGTCTTTAACGTGTAGCGAGAAAGGGATGACGGTTTTGTTGAATGAAAGCGGCTGTAATTGGCTGGTGTACAAGTTGCGTTGAAAATAAGGACTACCAATAAGGATAGCTTGGCACTTACTGACATTGACAGTGACCCCAAATCTGCTTGACCAATCACTGATTGACATAAGGTCAGAATTCAGCAAAGAGATGCAGTTGTCCAGGTTGTCAATGCCAGTTTGAGCGTAGAGCTGTAGGTCATCAGCGTACAGATGGTAAGAGCATTTGAGAATAGTGGAAAAAATAAAAGTGGAGAGAGTATACCGCCTTGAGGAACGCCAGTATTCAGGGCGCACCGGTCAGAAAATTTCTGATCAGCACGAAACGTTTGCTGGCGATCACGAAGATATGATGAAAACCAATCCCGTGCCGACGAAGAAACCCCAATTCGAGACAGAATAGCCAGGAGGATGTTGTGATCAACGGTGTTAAAAGCATTAGAGATATCTATTAAAACTAAGACCGTTAATCTCGAATCCTCCAGGCCACTCCTAACGTCTTCAGTAACCTTAAGCAAAGCTGTGGCTGTGCTGTGGCCAGGCCGATAACCTAATTGGAAAGGGGATAACAGATTATTCCTAAACACAAAGGAAGATATTTGCTTAAGGGAAACTGCTTCCAGGATCCTAGATAGGAAAGGGAGAATGGAGATTGGTCTGTAATGATTAAATAAACTGGGGATGGATATTTTAGCATATTTTATTGTTGCACGTTCTTTGAGCTTTACTGTAACATCTATATGTAATCTCGTGTCGCCCCATTGCGCCGTGGCGGAAGTATCATCGCAAAGTTATAGTGGGTGCTGACGTGAATGCATCTTCTTCCCTGTGGTATGGCAAAGTTTGGGCCACTGATTCCGAACGACGTTGTGCCGTTGAAAATTTTATTGCTGAGATGAACTTATCAATTCATAACACCCCAGACGCACCGCCTACTTTTTGCAGACAAATGGGCGAATCTTGTATTGACGTCACACTTTCTAGTGCAGACGTACGCTTGGATAGGTGGCGTGTCCTTCTTGATGCGTTTTGTAGTGATCATCGCCTGATCGCGTACAATTTTGTTCCTATGTTTACTCAAGGTTCGTCACACTTAATTGGGAATCTTAGATATAAAAGAAAGGGCGCGAATTGGGAATTCTTTAGCTCACTTTTTGCTTGTCATGCCAAATACTTCACTCGCGATGGACTGTCAGCTGAGGAAGGTGCTGAGATAATGTCAGACACCTTCACTTACTGTGCTGACATTGCTGTTGGTCGCGCATCTATGTATTCGTAAATGTGATTGGTGGAATGACTACCTTATTGAACAACGTAAAAGCTACCGCAGAGAGCGCAGAAAACTTAATTTATTTATTTAGGCATTATGAAAGACATACAGCTAAAACAAACAGGTCGAGATCAATAAATAAGACTGTCAGCCAATTACAAGTCTCCACTTATAAGATACATAAAAAGAGTAAGTTATTTCTATGGACATTCACACCAAGTTACTCAATAACTAGTACAATGTAGCTCGTACTGCTAAACGATCACTATAATTATCAATGCTTAACAACTTATATGAAAAAGTTTCGGCTTAAGCACCTCCTGGCTTAGGACACACTAGTTGTGAAGGGATCTAAATCGTGCTACTTTGTACTGTGCAAGCAGAAATTGAAACAGGCTTTGTACTGTTTAAATTTCTGCTTGCACGCACAATGTATGAGTTCTGCCTATAATTTGTTGAGGCAAATGGCTAACGCAAAGGTGGATTATAACGTTTAGACTTCCTGGGGGTGTTGAAATAGAATTTTGACAAAATATCAGAGCAGTTAATGTGGTTATTAAAGACTAGTGGACGTCACGCGGTTTCACCCGCGTAGTTCCCGTTCCCGTGGGAGTACGGGGATAATATATAGCCTATGTTACTCCCTGATAATGCAGCTATCCAATGCTAAAAGAATTTTTCAAATCGGTTCAGAAGTTTCGGAGTCTATTCAATTCAAACAAATAAACAAACAAATCTTTCTTCTTTATAATATTAGTATAGATATAGATTTTCAACAACATTACGCAATCAGAAATCTCGCGGCGGTTGGCTAGAGGAAGAACATGATATTTTTTGCAGAGGTTAAGGTAATTCTCCGAGTGATATGGAATTTTCTGATGGTAACAAAATAACTTATAAACCTTTTTTTGATGCTCTCAGTTCGGTTAATGTATTTGTGGTAACATGGGTTCCATATTATTTCCGACGCATACTCCAAATGGCTTCTAACATAAGTGCAGTATAGGATCTTTAAAGTTTTGGCTTGAGAGAAGCACTTGGATAACTGCATTATGAAACCCAATGTTTGAGATGCCTTAGCGACTATTGCATCTATGTGTACTTCAAAACTGAGCTTAAAAATTAAGTCGACGTGACTCTCTCTGTCCGCAAAATTGTTAATTTATCGGAACATAATACGTGGGTGGAATCTATCTCGACATATCTGGCGCTTTTGATAACGCATGGTGGCCGATGCTACTACTTAAAATGAAAACCCGTGGTTGCTACAAAAATATCTATAATCTGATTCTTTCGTATTTTATAACGGCTCCGCGAAACTCAAACTTGAACATCATTCCATTTCTAAGTCTCTAACCATGAGATGTCCTCAGGGCTCAGTTATCGGTCCATATGTATGGAATTTTGGCTACGATGATTTTCTCGCGCTTCCGCTCCCATGCGGCTGTTCATTAACCGGTTACGCGGACGATGGCTTACTGTTCATTGAGACAAGCACTCGGGCTGGACTCGAGAACTTGGCTGACACATGTCTACGTTTAATATCACATTGGGGCGATCGAAACCGTCTGACCTTTGCACCGCATAAAACCTATCAACTTATTTTAAAAGGAAATCTAAAATCCTGGCTTAGTATTAAATTTAATAACGTACCCGTTACAAGAAAAGAATCCTTGTGCTACATCAGTATGCTACTAGAAAGGAACATTTCATTTATTGATCATTTAAAAAGAGTAGTTGAAAAAGCAAAAAAAGACTTCTACGCTTTGACGAGAATATCCAAAACTACTTGGGGTCTCTCATTTTAAACCTAAAAAACTACTTATGGGGCTAGAGGTGCAGCGGCGTGCTGCAATGTACTACTACGCTAGAAAGATCACGGACCCAGAATTATATTGTATGTCCCTTGGTGCCTATTGGCCTAGCTCTATTCTGTCTCCTGCTTGATAAGGAGGGAAGTGGAAATTATAATTATATATTTTTTTTTCCTACTCCTCCGCTGTACTTTTTTGATTAAATTCGTTGCAGGATCCAAGACAGTTAAATCTTTTCTCCGGCACTCGTCGGGTTTCATCGGCTCGGCGTTTTTTTGGTGGTCGCCACTGTTGATTCTGGCTTTCAGGAGTTGCAGTGGTTGGGAATGGATGGCGGGCTTGTCCCAAAAAAAAGACTGATATGGTTGGATGTCTAAATGATAGGTACATAAGGACCTTAAGTACCGCCCGTTGAGCTCTTTCAGCAGCAATAAAGTAGGTTTTACCAGCACCACCCCACGCACATATGCAGTACCTAATCAAACATTCACACAGCGCCTGTATGTTTGGATTAGAAGTTTGTGGTTTGCCACAACACGTAACTTTTTAAAAATGTAAATCATTTTTCTAGTCCTCCCAACCAGTGCTGCTATGTGAGCGCTCCAGGTAAGCTTATCGTCCAGTATTACGCCCAAGTATTTAAAGTTCTCCACGCGTGAGAGTACTGGGCACTTACAATTGGACCGGTCCAGGTCGCGGTTACAAGGGTATGTGTGTATTTTAAGTGTGTGGTCATTTTCTGCTTTAGTTGATACCGACTTGGTGAAACACATGAACTTTGTCTTCTTTGGGTTTAGAAACAGGAGACTGTTTTCAAGCCACTCAGTTACGTTAGCCAACCCAGTTTCTGCTAGTTGGAAAACTCACTACCATGACTTCCCGTGAAAAAGCAGAACTGTGTCGTCCGCAAACATGAGTATATGTTGTCCCGGCAAAGCACCACACCGGTCGTTAATGTAGATAGGAAAAAGCGTTAGGGCCAGTGTGCTACCTTGCTGAACTCCGAAACTACATGCTGCGCCATCACTGCAGTAGCTCTCCACCCGCACTCGCTGAGACCTTCCCGACAAGTAATTTCTGAACCATTCTAGAGCCAGTCCCCTGATTCCAGTATTTTCCAGCCTAGCAAGCAATAAAAGCACCGACACGGTGTCAAAGGCTTTCTGGAGATCAAGGAAAACTGCCATACATCGTTCGCCGTTTACGACGTTATGGACGTTGTGAGTGCAAGGACCGCATCTTCTGTCGACTTGCCCGCTCTGAAACCATATTGTCACATTTAAACAGACCATTATCCTCAAGATAACCAATCAATCTCTTATTGACAATTTTCTCTAGTATCTTAGAGAAAGATGACAAGAGCGATATTGGTCTGTAATTTGATGGCATCTCTTTCGGGCCGGACTTATGAATGGGGCATACAACAGCTCTATTTAGAATGGCCGGAAAAACACCTGTTTTTATACTTAAGTTGCACATATGTGCGATTGGGCCGCTAGGTATATTATGTTCTGTTTCAAAATCAAAAGTCATTTATTCAAATTAGGCTGAGTACCAGCACTTTTTGAACGTCAACGTTTACAAATAGACAGTCCCCCAAAACGCCCGCCCGTCACCACTTCCTAGTATTTTAGCTGTGGAGAAGAAGTGGCCAACAAACTCCCCAGCAACACATCGGTCTGTTGAGGTAGAAGAACTCGCATTTATACAATAGTATGCAAAGCTTAATTACAAAGAATAATAGACTTTGGGTAACACGTATAACCTAAAAACTAAATCATTTGCCAATTGTAAGCTAGCACACTCCATTACGCCATCATAATCAGACAACTCGCCGTATTTGAGGGAAAGAGGTAAACCGACCTCCAACGCTACCGCAAGCAGTGAAAGCTTAGGATAGAATAATATGAAACAATTGTCTAAGTCACTAGTTAATCACATGTTGCAATACACTCAAAAAATGACATTGTATTCAGAGTATGTAAATACAAAAAAAACAATAATAATAAAAAAAAAAAACTATAATTGACCTCTACGGATAAGTCAACAAATATATTATGAACTCATAGAAACTGTCTTATGCTAACTATGAAGGAACATTAAAACATATTTCTAGTGTTCAACACTGCGACCAACTATTATTATCGTCTAAATAATTCTTGATTGAATAGTATGCCTTCGAACAAAGGTTAGATTTAACTTTAGCTTTAAACGAGTTAAAAGGCAGCTCAAGATAAGAAAGAGGTAGCTTATTGTAAAAATGGATACCGAGCCCCACAAATGAGTCTTGAACTTTTCGAAGACGGTGGGATGGTGCATGTAGTGTGTGCTTGTTTCTAGTGTTAAAGTTATGGATATCATTGGTTTTAGTGTATCAATGTATATTTTGCCTAATAATATGTTTGCAAAAATGAATTTATTGAGATGCTACCGTGAGAATTCCAATGTCTTTGAAAAATTTTCTTAAAGAAACTCTTGACCCCAGCTGATATATTGCTCGTACAGCCCGTTTTTGTAATACAAATATATTTTGTATGTCTGCAGCTTTACCCCACAATAGGATACCGTAAGATATAACGCTATGGAAATAACTAAAATTATACTAACCGAGCTGTGTCAACGTCAGTGAATTGTCTTACTTTTTTGACGGCGTAGGCGGCTGAGCTGAGCCTTCCCGACAGGCTTGATATATGCGGGCCCCACTGAAGTTTGGAATCAACAGTTATTCCCAAGAACATTGCTTAGTGCACAGTTTCAAGCACCTCTTGGTTTAAGATGACATTCGGTCCTAGATTTCTAACGTTAGGTAAGGCAAACTTGACACATTTCGTTTTCTTGGCTTTGAGAACTAGGTTATTTGTCGTAAACCAATGCGTAACCATGGAGAGAGTACTATCTAGGTTTTCAAAATCTTGTCTATTTCTATCTACTTTAAAAATAAGAGAGGTGTCATCTGTAAATAGTATTACATCACAGATATCCTTTAAGAAAAATGGTAAATCATTTATATACACCAGAAACAAGAATGGACTCAGTATAGAACCTTGAGGCACACCTAAATGAACTGGAAGCGCGGAGGACTTTACAACATTGATATCACTGAAACCTATTATATAAACATGAATCAATTACGTTAAGAGCTTCGTTTTGGAGACCATAATGACGTAGTTTACGCAAAAGCGTATTATGTTTTACGCAATCAAAAGCTTTGGAGAGATCACAGAAAACTCCATTTTGCGAGTTCTCCCTTGCGATAAAGATGTGTTTTAGGAGAGCAACCCCCGCATCTGTAGTTGAAGGCCTTTTGCAAAGCCATACAACTCATTATGTAGGAGGCTATTGACATTAAAATGTTTTAGCAGTTGCTTGAGTATTAACTTTTCAAATATTTTGCTAAACGCAGGTAAGATAGAAACGGGCCGGAAGTTTCCGATATCATTTTTATTACCAGATTTGAATAAAGGTATGACTTTACTACTTTTCATGAGGTCAGGGAAAGTTCCCAAACCCACGCATTTATTTAAAGTAAGGAGTAAGGTAAGGGGCCACGATGTCTATTATGTTACTCAAAAGTTTAATGGAAATGCCCCAGTAATCACCAGTGTTTTTTGACTTAAGAGTATTGACAACATTAACCACGTCACTAGGTGTTACGTGCTCAAAACTAAATAATTGACTACATTTAGGCACACTACTATGTAAAAGGTTTTCAGCACTAGGCGGGGACGAACTTAGGGAATGAGTCGTAGTTATAGGTATGTTTGCAAAAAAGTCATTAAATGCCTGAGCTACGTCAGCTGATTAACTTACTAATTTGTTGTCAACAATTATTTCTACTTGACTTTCTTGTTTAACTGACTTGTCCATTTCATTTTTAATGATTTCTCAAGTTGTTTTTACTTTATTTTTAGAATTTTTAATAATTTTACTTAAAAATTTAGATTTGGCAGTAGCACAAATCTTTTAAAATAATTTAGAATAATTTCTAACATACTCTAAAAAAGGGGTATCAAACTTATATTTTTTTAAACCGTATAATTCATATAGTCTCGCTTTACTTTTATAAATACCCGGTGTAGCCCAATGGTTGAAGCCAAAGGAGGTACCTCTAGTGTTTAAAGTTTTCGACTTAAATGTAGATTGGTACTCATTTTGCAACACATCAAAAAGGGCTCCATAGATATCGTTAGGATCTTCATGTTCTACTATAGATGGTGAAATATTTTTAGATACATTAATTTTAAACTTATTGCAACGGCTAGATGTATAAGGCTGGTGTACGATTTTATGTGGCATTATATTTAGTGGCATAGGGAAGCTAACTAGTAATCCACAGTGGTCAGACGTTAGGTCACTTAACACAAATTTATTTTCGGAATCATAATTGCTAAAAATATTATCAAGACAAGTAGATGAAGTTGCCGTGATTCTAGTTGGTTCAAAAAACAAGTTACATAAATTATAAGACCTATACAGATTGAGAAGTCGATCACTTAGTGGAGTTACATCTAAAATATTAACATTAAAATCTCCACATAAAATTATACTTTTACTACTAGACTTTATTTTTTTGAGTGAATCTTCCATTACCGACCCGAAAAGATCAAAATCACCAGAGAGCGGACGATAAACAAAAATTATAATGTATCGCTCGAGTTCAACACAAGACAACTCAACAGTGCGCTCGATAGAGAGATTAACTAAATCTAAATGTTGTTTACATTTCAACTTGTTTGAAACAAGGATTAATGATCCACCGCGAATGGCACTTTTTCTTACAAATGCACTTTGTATGGTAAAGTATTCGTTATTGTTAAAAACTACTTCATGTTCCTTCAACCAATGTTCAGTAAGATTTAAAACCTGAACATCATAGTTCTGCATAAATGAACTTAACTCTAATTCTTTGCCGGACAGACCTTGCATATTTTGATGTACAACATATGAGGCTTTTCCGTTGTCAAACCTAATGGTTTAAATTAATACTAGGGATATCAATAAAAATGTTAGTATCATAACTAACAGTAGTCTTTGGTACACTACATTTACCGGTGTCACACTGTATATTGTATGCTAAAAGATTAGCAATTTGTCTCCTACAAATAAGTGATAAGTACATATCATAACTAGTCAGTTTGTAATCAGTAACAAATTGATTACAATCAAAATATAAAATAGCGTCACTATGACGACAGGTCCTATTATAAATGAGTAAATTCAAATCAAAAATATATCTATTTTGCTCCTCAGAAAAATATTGAGAATAGGGCAAGGCACAGAAAATAAATTTACAAGTATTGGTTTCATACAGGTGTAACATTAAATTGACACATTTAATTATGTCTTTTTTACTTATAGCTAAACTATCCCCAAATAATAATATAATAGTTGAGTTGGGGTTTATCTTTGACAAGTTAATATTCCTAATTAATTGGCTAAGACTGGCGCCGGGTAAACAATGATTTATTACATAATGGGTTGAACACTGGTTAAATACACTACCAAAACCCTGTCCAAATTTGTCAGAAAATACATATGTTGTTTTGAACAAATTATTTGTATTAATGGCATAATTATCAATACAGCTACTCACAGGCTGAGCTACTGAGGGTGTGGTGCCTGGGAGCAAGCACAGCTACAAGAGAGATAATTTTTCAGAGACTCATATCTCACTGCATTGTACGTTACCAGGTCCACAAGCTCATTAGCCTCCTACAAGCTGCTTACTCAGATCTAGTTGAGAAGTCTCATCTATACTAATATTATAAAGAAGAAAGATTTGTTTGTTTGTTTGTTTGAATTGAATAGGCTCCGTAACCACTGGACCGATATGAAAAATTCTTTCAGCATTTGATAGCTACACTATCAGGGAGTAACATAGGCTATATATTATCCCCTTATTCCCACGGAAACGGGAACTACCCGGGTGAAACTGCGTGACGTCCACTAGTATTTACTAAAGATATCCTTCAGAGTTTAAATAGTTCCTCCTAAAGGTGCTGTGTATTATTTTCATACATAAGTTTACATAAATCTAGTTCATCACTACTATTATTTAATTCAAGCAAGTTTCAGGATGTTTGTTGGTATATTGTCCCATCCTGGAGCACTTTGTGTCCGAAGTCCCAGTACAATATTTTGCACCTCAATGGGATCTGTCGGTGTTAGCGACATAGATTTCAAGGGCTGGCTTGATGATTTTGCTCGTGCCACTAGGTCATCTTCGTTTGTATGCATTTGCTTCAGTATCTGGTCAGCAAGTGTGCCTCATACTGAGGTAAAGTAGGCGTTGACCTTGTTCAAGGACTCCACAGGCGAATCACCTAGATCTAGAAGCTCCTTTGCGATGACTTTACTTGAATTGGTGTTGCATATTTCTTTTATTATTTTCATTATTTCTTTTATATTTCCCTTGTTATCGATTAGTTTTTCCTGATAATATTTGATTTAAGATTACTAACTATTTTGTAACATGAGTTCCTATATTTAATGTACTTGTGTTTAAGTTGTGTGTCATTTGGTTGTTTTTAACTTGCATGCGCAGTTTGTCTCTTTTTCGTATGCACCTCACTACACCGTGGTAATCCACGGTTTCAGCGGTTGGCAACGCTTGGCGATGTTTTTAACATTTGTGTTTCTCTCTATTATATACTAGTGGACGTCACGCGGTTTCACCCGCGTAGTTCCCGTTCCCGTGGGAGTACGGGGATAATATATAGCCTATGTTACTCCCTGATAATGTAGCTATCCAATGCTAAAAGAATTTTTCAAATCGGTCCAGTAGTTTCGGAGCCTATTCAATTCAAAAAAAAAATATTAGTGTAGACAAAAGTCTTGCTAGAATTATTTCACATGCAATGTTGGGGCATACAGATGCATAGCAATCATCCCATTTTTCCTCACTTAGTAATTCCCTGATCGCTTCATGGTTTAAAGTGAATTTTTGCTGTGGAGTATTTCTATTTTTGCCACGGGCGTTGCCAATACAAAGCAAAATAGGTGAGTGGTCTGTTAGCTGCTGTTCGAAAACAAAGGTCTTCCATTCCCTGTTACTCCTGACTATGAAGTGGTCAAGATACGTGGTAATTCTTGTTGGCTTAGTAATTCCTTGCCTCAACCCAAAAATTGCGAGTAGGTTTAGATAATCTGTAACAGAACCTTTATTGTTGTCTAGGGTATCAATGTTAATGTCTCCTGTGAAAACCATATTTTGTGTCGTGACGTTATGTAGAATAGAATAGAAAATCATTTATTCAGTACAGACAAACGCACAGCGACAAAGTAAACAGAAGTAATAGTAGGTACACAATTGCGCTGAACGTGCCCATACCGAAAGGGTAACCATCTCAGCATTTTTTGGGCGTCAGACACCCAGCGCTGGTTTTCAGTTGGCACCCTGGTTTTCAATTGTGTATTCTGTATCGATGGTGATAATAAGGCAGTTTCCTTCCGAAAATTCTGGTTCGCTGACAGAAGCCTTACACCACTACCCCATCATTTTGATTCAGACTGTTTTGCGTCCAGTAAACATCATAGTTGCAGATGTTGGGAGGAGGATTGCCTACGTTTGTTCAGCACTCAGTCAAAACTATTATATCCACTGGCATGTCAAGAGTAGCTAAAAATGCCGAGAGTAGGTCTAGATTACAGTGGATACTTCTTATGTTAACAGTTATTATTGATAAGGAATCTCGATTGTTATATTGTTGAAGTTTTGTACACAGTTTTGGTTCACTTAGTACGGTACAATCAACTAAATCTGAGTTATCTACTTCTAGGCTAATAAACTCGTTAATGCTGTCGAATTTTAAATATTAAAAAATACAGGCACAGTTCATTTGGCATTGGAAGATTACTATGGCGTAGGGCGTATGGGTTAGCAAGGTAGGTTTCATAAAACGATGTATAACTACTGAAGAACGATTCTTTGTTTTTTATGGCTGTTTTGTTTGGCGTCTATTATTGTGGTTATGGCGTATGTGAAATTGATGATGTGAGTGTGGGTTATAGGGTGCTTATATTTAAGAATATTCAATTTACTTAACAATATCAAATTAAGATCATGCTTAAACAAAAAAAATAATTAAAACATTTAGTATGAGACAAGTAATTTCGGCAAAAGGAGAACAATGTGTGTTTGGAGGCATTGCGATACAATATGCATTAGGCGTTAGTCAGATAGCTTGTTTCGGTTTTAATTTATCGAGATCGAGTTCATCCATGATTTTGCACGCAGTTTCACCTTCCCTTTTCTGAATGTATACGTTGCCGTGTGCGGTCCAGCAGTAGGTGTACTTATATAGTTTGGCATATTCTCGTGCTTGGTAGAAAACTTTTTTAGTTTTAGTAGTGAGGCATTCGGCGAGGTAAATAGGCGAGTTTCCCGGCAAATATATGTGGGAACTGTTTAGTTTGTTATTTTCATTGTTCCTATTGTAGTTTTTTATATTAGCAATGAGTTTTTCTTTAGTTAAACCTAAATTCACACGTTAAATTTAATGAAATCTGGTCAAGGAAAAAAACAAAAAAAAAATTACGAAAGATAGCCAAAGAAACAAAGAAAGGATATTTTGTTACACTGCAGCAACATTACACTACAGCAACTTTTGTCAGTAACAGAAGAGTAAACAAACAACAAAGGTAAAAATATTTAAAGTTGTTTTTATTTACGAATATGTAAAGAAATAACGGTACTGGCAACACCTTATTTCAAAAAAATTTAGCTGAATGCAACTTTAATACTTTTTAAATAAGGAGTTTTCCATACAACGTACTTAATATAGAAAACGGAAAACAAATAATTCTGTACAAGAAATAAAAATATAAAGTAAAAACAATTAATGTTAAAAATCCAATAAGCGTATGTTTTTTACGGCCACTTAATGTGCCTGTCAAACCATCTTTCAAGATATACTTTCTTAAACCAATACACCAAGTTATGATAAACTCTGTCCAGTCGATTTCTTTTATGTCAAAGTTAAATATCTTTTTGTCTTCTTTTGAAAGACTGTCGAATAGTGCTGCCGTATTCTGGTCATCAAACTGCCACTGGTGGCAACTAAAGTAAGAGAACGCCGATGACATCTTGTATACTTTTCTGGCCAGTTTTACATACCTGAAAATGGAAAACAAAGATTATTATTTTATTTGCATTCGATTTCTGGTTTAATATCAACATGTTAAAATTATTATGTATTTATTCATTATAAATATGTGTTGTGTGTGTGCTTCTTTGTTTCACCAATGATTTGGCGTTTATGTTTTTTAGCATATAAACGATCATTACCTTCTCTTTTTTCCAAGCATAATGCTTATCCCATCTAAAATGTGCGCAGGAATCAAATGCAACAACCATGAGTATATCCAAAAAATAATAGGATTGGACGTAATGCAAACAAAAGGGTATCCCACCATCATCGGTGATGGGTAGTTTCGGCTTTTTTTATCCAGGATATTGGCCATGTACTCTGTGGAAAAATATTGCGAAAAATTAAATTGTACTATTTTTTTCTTTAGGAATCGCACTTTCTTCGATTTTATTTTCAATTTTTTATGTAGATTAAGAGTGAGGCTAGGCCATATCTGGCTCAGATTTCATTAGACTAGAGCCCTGACGCAGCTAGGTAGGGTCGCGGCATTGGATGGTTTTCTTGAGAATTGACGTTACGAAGCACAACACACGACTGAGGAAGCACCCAGGAGTGGAGCAAGCAAGGCTAAAAAATTAAAATAAATATATACTTAATTTAGATTGTTAATGTCCAAAATGTTTTCAAAACGTCTTACCAAACGTAACAGGGTTTCTGGATGACGAAGCAACTCCATAGATTTTTGTTTTATTCACGCCAGTGTCATGTTTTTCAGCCGTTTCCCATCCAGCAGCTATTATAGCATTATTTACATAGTCTACAGGTACTATATCAATACAATTTGCTGTACGCACATACATTACGTGCATAACACCTAAGCCAATTGCGAGGACAAACTGAAAAAGAATAGATATATATGTATGTCAGATCTGTCATTTTGACTTGAAATTGACAGAAACGTTTTTGTTTACATTACATTGAGCGGAGTCTAAGTTGATAATGTGTTGATGAAACTCAGAAGGACAGTCATTGTTAGGACG
This sequence comes from Lacanobia wlatinum, assembly GCA_947578705.1. Classification (NCBI taxonomy): domain Eukaryota; kingdom Metazoa; phylum Arthropoda; class Insecta; order Lepidoptera; family Noctuidae; genus Lacanobia; species Lacanobia wlatinum. Next base: position 5,936,029 of record OX388037.1, read on the forward strand.
TGGTCGAGTCGAGACACATACTGGCCTAGGAAGTTTTTCGCACTCCACAGCAAATTGTTGTTCTGGGTATTACATACATAACTAATTTTGTTGCGATCATCGATACAATCGTAAATATTGCACAGAGTTCTTTGTGGGATGCATAAGTACGATAGTAACGAAAATGCATGGCCTTCAAAAATTTTCTTTGAACTTTTTCGATCATATCGGAATATTAAACATATAAAATGGGCGGAAAGTGTACCATTTAAGACGCACCACTTTAAAATTGGTTTTCCAAAGGCCGATCAAATACATACAATACAGTATATTCACAATATTTAGTCGAACCAATTAGAACAAGATAAACTCGTGATAACGATCGGATGTTTTTAATGTAAAAATTATTGCTTGATTGTGAACGTGCGCAAGTTACCTTTGACCACAACGGAAATAGACAGGAGAGGCAGCTTAGTAGCAGTCCACGCAAAGGTCTTTAAAGTGGTCCAAACAAATCAGTTAACTCTTCGCTCGACGTTCGCCAATGACGGACGTGGAGTTTTGGAGGTATGCGGTACAGAGAGTAAAATCCCGTACACCTTGATTGAAAAGGGAGGATCCTCCGACCAGGCGGTTGTTGTGCCTGGTGTAGGCAACTGCCCGATAATTGATATTTGAGCTGATCATCATCATATCAGCCGAAAGACGTCCACTGCTGGACATAGGCCTCCCCAAGCGTCGCTACAACGACCGGTACTGTGCGTCTCGCATCCATCGGCTACCCGCGACCTTCACCAGGTCATCGGTCGACCTTGTGGGAGGCCTTCCAACGTTACGCCTTCCGGTACGCGGTCGACACTCCAGAACTTTTCGGCCCCATCGACCATCTGTTCTGCGAGCAATATGCCCTGCCCACTGCCACTTTAGTTTGGCGATCCTTCGGGCTAGGTCGGTAACCTTGGTTCTCTTGCGGATATCATCATTCCTGATTCGATCACGCAAGGTAACTCCAAGCATTGCCCTCTTCAATGCCCTGTGAGTGACTTCGAGCCTTCTGATGAGGTCCATTGTAAGCGATCACGTTTCAGTTCCGTATGTCATCACTGGCAACACGCACTGATCATAGACTTTCGTCTTGAGACACTGTGGTATGTGGGACAAGAAGATACCACGCAACTTCCCGAACGCTGCCCAGCCGAGTCGGATTCGACGGTTGACTTCTTTCTCGAAGTTGGCCCTACCTAACTGGCCCGTTTGTCCTAGGTAGACGTACTCGTTTGCAACTTCGAGTGTAGAGTTTCCGATCTTGATGGGAGTGGGTGCTACATGGGTATTTACCATGACCTTGGCTTTGTCCATGTTCATTTTGAGACCCACTCTTTCGGGAGCTCTACTGAGTCCAACTGGCATTGTACTGAGGTCCTCCATAGTCTCAGCCATGACGACTATATCGCCGGTAAATTGAAGGTGACTGATGTACTCGCCATTGACATTAATACCTAGCATTCTCTAGTTCAGAACCTTGAAGACATCTTCCATTGTGGCTGTAAACATTTTCGGAAAAATGACGTCTCCCTGCCTCACACCCTGCTGCAGGAGGATAGGTTTCGAGGTCTGATCCTGAAGTCGGACTGACATGGTGGCGTTTTTGTACAAACATTTCAGCTCCTCGATGTACCGATAGTCGATCTGTCACCGTTGGATAGACTGCAGCACAGCCCAAGTCTCGATAGAATCAAAGGCTTTCTCGTAGTCCATACACGCTAAGCAGAGGGGCACATTATACTCTTCGGTCTTCTGTATAACCTGACGGAGCGTATATATGTAGACTACGGTGCTGAAGCCTTTTCGGAATCCGGCTTGTTCGGGAGGCTGGAAGTCGTCAAACCTGCGTGCGAGACGGTTCGTGATGACTCTGGAAAACAGCTTATAGACATGGCTTAGAAGTGAGATTGGTCTATAGTTCTTAAGCAGGGCATTGTCGCCCTTCTTAAAGAAGACTACCACCACACCTCCAATCCATGCCTGTGGCGTTTTCCCCTTGAGTATGACGGAATTAACCAGTTCCTGAAGGGCCTGATGGGCTGATGTATATGTTAAAATCACACGATAAAGTGTGTTTACGCGATGCAGGATTTTGACGTAGTAGTTCGCTACTAGTTGGATAGATGGCGTCGCGGTTCTTTTTGGTGCGATATAGATTTTGCTCCGTTGGTTTTTCTTGTGGCGGCATTGATGCCGGCTACAGAGTTCCAATCTCCGCACCCACTCAACGATTGCATTATTTTATTAAATTCCTTTTGTCTCCTTTAACGGAGACATGGCCTACGGGGACACAGGGAGTACAGGAGCGTATGGAGAGAGCTCAGAGATTACGGATACTATGGAGTTTCTAGTACGTTTTTCTTCATGTGAACCTGGCTTTTCGAATTGACGGTTACAGCGTAATATACTGCCCTCGTAATAGCAAATGCTGTACTTGCGACAAAGTGGTTTTGAGATAAACGCAGTTTAGTGTTTTTTTTTTTTTCTAAATTTCTACTTTAACTTATATAAAACTCATATGTTTTGGAGTGTACTACGTGAGCTCGACAAATGAATGTGCGATTAACGCTTATGCGATAAAACTGTACTGCGACTCACCACAGTTCGAATGCACGCTTGTGCGACACACTAAAGATCGGGAGCCCTATTTCTAAAGGAGGTTTAAAAAGTCGGGCCGAGTCGGTGTACTCTGAGTCGAGGTGTTGTCGATCTTCAGTGTGTCGTACAAGCGTACATTCGAACTATGGTGAGTCACAGTACAGTTTTGTCGCATAAGCGTTAATCGCACATCCATTTGTCGAGCACGTAGTACACTTTATGTTTTGTTATAGAAATGGTACAAAACTACAAAGAAGTGCTTAGTTTTGTTTTTGAAGTTCATTTTTCTTACGTGGGTCTTTAGAAAATGTAGTACTGCACTTAAACCTTGTGTCCCTATTTGTAATTTAAATCAAAGTAGTGCAGAAAAATGCAGCACTCGTGTATGTTACTGCATTTGTATCTAGGAAACACATAAATTGCATTAAGCACAAGCAAAGTAAATTACTGAAAATAAAAGGCATAAGGCAGTATACGAATAAGTTTTCAAACACTTAAATAGAAAAAAAGGTAAAGCATGATTAATAATAGTGATTTAATTTAATTACTTTATTTTCAAAACTTTCCACTAACTTAAAATGTTAGCAGAAACATTCTGCAACGTCACATTTTTTTTTTCATTTATCCAACATGTTGACGGCATTTTGCTATTAATTTTTTCGACTTCAGCAAATCAAACCAAATGAAATCAAATCGTATATTTCAAATAAACCTTTTGAATTGTCAAGGTCGGTCAGTTCAAAAAGATGAAGCTATTTGCACGTTCCAAAGCGTAGATCTCTATGGAGAAGAACGTGCAAGAAACTCCACGGCAATACATACCTAGTCTATTTCAATTTTCGAGTAGGCAGTGAACACTTCGTATTTTTACATATTTTTTATAATACTAGAGTCAAACGCAGTATAAACCTTTACTGCATATGTCACCTCATAAAAATTGGTAAAAATCAAATACGAATGTACTAAATTAAAACGCAGCCAAAATGGCAGTAGTGCATTTAAATCTAGTTTATGATCATTGCTGCATTTATACTAACGATATCAGATAATTTCACACGAATTGCTGCATTTTTTCTTATTTTTCACCATGTTCTAGCTATCTAAGAAAAAAAATCCTACGTATAGCTGAAAGTCTCAAAATGTAACTTTTGTCAAAACCGGAAAATCGTAAAAATTATGATTTCTGCATAGGCATATTATGAGAGCAGTATATATAATGGCTGAACATTTTGACCTTCAAAAGTTCAATTTAATGGTTTTATTGAAATAAATATTTTGACTTGATTGAATTCGACTTTAAATATATTACCATTTCGTAAAGCAGACATAAAAAATCTCCCATACAAGAAACGTGTTTTTTTATGGTACGGAAACAACCTTCGTGTGAGAGTCCGACTCGCACTCGGTTGGTTTTTCATACATTTATTCTCTAACTATTGCCACTGCATGTGTTTGGTGCGTCGTAAAATTGCCTAGAATTTCAGCATACGAATTGTTGTGTAGTTAAACTATCACCTTGCTTTTCACACATCTTGGAATCGGCTGTCAATTCAACCAGACATATCTTAATATCAGTAGGTATTTCACATGAATCAACTGCTTATGGAAATTTTAAAGAAACAAGATACTCTTTAGTTAGATTATTAGATTTTCGGGTTTCTAACTACTCATTAAAACAATTACATATTATTGTACATGGGATGTAAAACACTCGAGAATCTTATAATTCTTATAAATATGGCCAGCTCGTAAATACACTAAAACTTACACTAGAGGCTCCGTATATACAGCACATATCAACCCATCCTGGAATCGGTTCAAGTTTAGAACATGCAACTGAAAATTGATACAAATATTTATATAATTATAATATATCTATATTATAGTAAAGGGTTATTTTTCCTAGAGTAGTTCAAATGAGGTAAGTTAACATTGCTTAAAAACTCCCAAAAATCTTAGTCCAAGAGAACTAAATTGAGTGGATCTTTTAAAGTCAAAAAGCCAATCATCAAATCATTCAGCGGTCTATTCTGAAAACAATCGAAGTGAAGGTTTGGGTGAAGTTATCACGAAATGAGCTGTCATTCCATCTTAAATACATGGATTGACAGCTCATTTCACCCAAGCCTTCACTTCTAACAGAACTGACCGCCAGTAAACAAGTCGAAGTGAAGGCCTAAGTGATCACGAAGTGACCTGTCATTCCATTAGATTACTTGGATTTACAGCTTACTTCATAACTGCCTCCGTGGTCGAGGCATTTTAGGCATTTGCCTTGTGACCCGGTGGTCGTGGGTTCGATTCCCACGGGAAGCATACTTTGTGAATTTTTTTCCAGTTTGGCTAGGACATTGTAGGCTTGAATCACCTGATTGTCTGATAAAAAGATGATTCCGTGCTTCGGAAGGCACGTATAAGCCGGTGGTCCCGGCCGCCTAATGGCGGTCGTCAAATAAACCATGTCAAAGGCCTTGAGGCGGTTCAGAAACTCTGACTCTGGGGTGTGTGGGGTCGTTAGACCTTACTGCCCACACGAGAAGAAGCTTTAATTCCTCATGGAAGTATTTCCTATCCAATAAAACAATTAAATGACGGAGCAGTAAGAAAAATAAAAGTCATAGTGAGAATCTCCACCTTTTTTGTTTGAAAATGTGCGCGACGGTAGCGTCAACATAGCATTATATAACTCGCATACATACGAGCTTATGTAAAACATAGGATAAGTTATAGTTTAGATACTTTGTAACCGAAAATTAAAATCATAATTTTGTTGTCGTTTTCCCCAGGCGCGTAAGACGTTCTTGGGGAACTTAATTTCGCTGAATATAGTTAGGTAGGGTTACACACTCCCCTACACATTCCTGGTAAACCCTTAAAAGGTATCTGGTAAAAGTTAAAGGTAAAGGAGGTACACAGGTGTCGGACATTTCACACATACCGACACAGGACAGCTACTCAAAAGGTAGGGTGGACAGACAAACCACCATTCACAGACACCTTCCTTTACTAAACATGCAGAAAATCTAGATATTTAGGCTTCAGACAATAGGCATTGGAGAGCTGGCACTAATCCCTATCTGAATATGTATACATCTATATGGTCAGTTAAGGCATAAAGCCACAAATTAGGAAAATGTAAAAACACCGTTTTTTTTGCCCTTCCTGGCTTCTGACCCCATAGTACTTCCACCCTTAGAGGGGTGGCTTTGTAAGATGTGTGTCTGGATAGAGGGATGATGCCCTTACCGTAAGACTTATAGCCCAACAGCCCTAAGGGCACAGTTTTTCGGGAAGTCAACCCTTAATAGTTAACAAGTTCACACTTGTGAATAGTTTCGATAGATAAATGCAACAAACCCCTAAGTGGGTATGGTTGAAGGGTTGATTTTCACCCCGTTCGACGGGGAATTTTGTGGGCTTTACAGACAGGTGCATCAACCCCTATCCAGACCTTTTTTTTTTTTTTTTACGGGGGGAAATTTTCATGGATGTCCTCCGCCCTGGGGCGGGCGGAGGGGTCTGTCAGACTCTTACTGACTAAAACCACCCCGGTGTTCTATCTCTCACATACGCCGGGGATCGCGGGAAACTTATGAGACTTCCGTGATCCCCGGCTGGTGCCGGCCCGCCTCTGCGGGCCACCTCGGGTCAGCGGGGGGAGTGAGGTGTTTGACTCCCCCCGCGACGTCAAAGAGGGGCGCACGGGAACACCACGCGCCGCCACCTCGGGTCCGGAAGAATGGGGGGCGACGGACATCCCCAAGTCCGCCGCCTCTGGACCCAGTTAGGGGGGCCGAAAGAGGGCAGCGTATGCCCTCCTCCGACGCCCGGTGCGTCTGCTGCGAGCCGGGAAGGAGATAGAGATCTCCCTCTCCCTTTCCGCAGCCTCCTTCTGCGCGATAACTACTTCGCAGAAGGAGACCACCGCGTCCCAGGACTCCTCGCCGTCGACCATAGCACGATCTACGGCCGGCAGCGAGAGGTCACTGCCTACCACAGAGGTGAGGGCACGGCGCGGCTCCTCCCAAGCGGCACACTCTGCCAGCGTATGCCATGCCGTGTCCTCCCGACAATCGACGCAGTGGTGACACCGAGCGTCCGGCTCCCTGCCTATGCGACACAGGAACCTCCCGAAGCACCCATGCCCCGAGAGAACCTGCGTCACACGAAACGACAAGGAGCCGTGCCTTCTCCCGAGCCACAGATCGAGTACTGGCCGGATGGCCTCGATAGTGACGAGGCCGGCGAAAGGACGTGAGAGCCTGTCCCGCCATTCCGCCACCAGGACCTCGCGCAGCTGCGACCGACGCAGCTCAATATGTCGCTGCATCAGTCGCTCGCCACGCGCCCGCGCGTCCTCGCGCCACCGATGCAGTGACGCGAGGACTTTTGCCTCCAGGTCCCAGAGCGAAGATCCGGCCAGTACGCAAGCCGCCTCGTAGGAGATCGTGCGATAACCCCTTATGACTCTGATGGCCATCACCCTCTGCGGCTTTCGCAGTACAGTGATGGTGCTGGCCGTCAGGTCAGCCGCCCAGATCGGGGCCCCATATAGGGCCATCGATCGCACGATCCCCACGTACAACCGCCTGCAGACGGTGCTCGGGTCCCCCAGGTTGGGAAGCAGCGTTGACAGCGCCCCAGCCGTGTCCAAAAACTTGGGTGCCAGCCGCCGAAAGTGGGGGCCAAAATCCCACCGGCTGTCGAGCACCAATCCCAGGTACTTCATGGTGGACAACCCAACAACAATGTGCGATCCCGGCGGCGGCGCCCGCCGGGGGCCATGAAAGGCTATGGCCTCCGATTTGTTGAGGGCCACCTCCAGGCCAAGGCGCCGTATGCGGCTCACCACCTGTGAGACCGCGGCCGTCGCCAGCAACGCTGCCTCCCTGTACGAGCTCCCCCGAGCAGTGACCAGCGTGTCGTCAGCGTAACACGTCAGGTCCACTCCCGGCGGGAGCTCGCCCCTCAACACCCAGTCGTACCCGATGTTCCACAGGAGCGGGCCCACGACCGAACCCTGTGGAACACCGCACGACATGGGGTGTTGGTGTCTGCCATCACGTCCCAGATAGGTGACACACCTGTCCGCCAAATAAGCCCCAATGACGCGGCGGAGGTAGGAAGGCACTCGATGGTAGCGTAGTGCCTCCCGAATACAACTCCAGGGCAGGGTGTTGAAGGCGTTGGAGATGTCCAAGGACACCGCCAACTTCACCCCGCCCCGGGACACCGCTTCCTCCGCCAGGACTCTCACTCGCGATATCGCCGTGCCCTATCCCTAGAATAACTCTAGATATAACCAGGAATGTACTCTAGTCAAAGTTAAACCGATTGTTAAAAATAAACTAAAACAGTTAGTGATTTTTGGGCCTCGTTACGGTAAAGTAACATAGTACGTTAGTAAATAGACCAAAAAATAGAATTTGTAGTCATTGGCAAGAAAATATAGAACTTTTAACTAGAAAGTAAAGTAGTCGCGAATTCATCCCTTAAACCGCTAGCTGCAGTGTTAAACAATCAATTCTGCATCTTCATTAATTCCCTGGTAAGCAAACATCCCTAACTCCAATCTATCCCGAAGACAGCAAGTACGAATATTAAGATAGAAGAACGGCACACGTGTGGTACAGAGACCTTCGTATACAGGTACAGGACGTCAGCGCGGCTGGACGCAGTTGGGTGGTTCACATCGAAGGAATAGAAGAAGGATAGACCTACCCCAAACACACCCCCGTTCCAGCCGATCACGCCCGTCTGGTACAGAAAAATTCAATCAACGTATAAAGTATAGGAGTATTCGATCGATGTATATTTACCGATAGCTGGTCTAACAACACATAGAGGCAGGTCATCCCCGATGCTATTTACCAATTCTTCGGCGATCGATTTTGTAAATGTGTATGTGTTCGGCCAATTTTTTATAAAACTGAAACATTACAAAAAAGAATAAAAAAAAATAATCGTTCGTTTTATTGAGAATCCTTAATCTATACTTACATCATGGAATTGAAGTGTATGTCTGTAATATCGTTATAACAGTGAATTACTAAATGCATTAAAGGTGTTCGGGTTAATATCTGAAATGGCTTGACTAACTCTGACGAGTCTTTTACAGATAGACAGTTGATGTTACAGGCTTTTATTTAAGAAAAAGATTTAGGGTACCGTGCTATAAAATTAAAACCAATTATATGCGGGTGGTCTAGCTGTTGCCCGCTCTCACCTTGATGTGATATCATTTATTCTTTCTTCGTCGACAGTTTCGGCTATCTGGATCATAGCGTCTGGGCTTATTGGACTTTTGTAAAACTTTTCAGATACTGTAGTATTTATTCGATCCGCACAAGCATGCGAGTATGCCGTTGAAACATAAACAAAAGATCTGGAAATAAAAACCACTTAGTTTATTTCTTCATTTTAAAACCATGCAATTATAATGACGGAGGTTGGGCTCCTTTTTTGCCTACGAGGGATAAAAAGAAGCTCCCCACCAAAAGTGTCCGTCGTGGTGAGGCTTGTGTGTCTTAGTGATCTTGGAGCTCTGCCGGTAGTGTTACTCATGAATAAGATCCAAGTGAGAGACGAGACAAAGAAGGAGACGCGAGGAATACACCGTTTGGAGACTTGAACAGTTTACGGGTTTTCGTAAGGTTTCAAAGGACAGAATCTTGCCCACTGCTCTCTGGTACGCGTTTGCTCATCAGAAGTAACTGTGAGGGCAGCAAGTAAGCAGAGGGAGAGAGGTACCCTGTCGAAGGACGAAGGAGATAAGCACCGCACCCTTAAAAAGAACAGAACAAAAAATGAAAAAGTCAAACGGTAAAGAATAACCCCAGGGCGGTACCAGCTGCCCAGCAGCTGGAGATTCCGCCACGCTTCCAATGAAGGCATGTTGCCCCTCGTATTCTGGAAAAGGCAACCCTTGTCTTCCGCTTGCCAGTGGAACAATAGCCAAAGGGGCTCCCAATTTGAGGCGTCCTTTGAGGGGGCTCGCTTCCCAGGAGGCTCAGCGAGCAGCAAAACTCGTCGATGAGGAGCGTCACCCTAGAGCAACCGGTCGGAGGGCTCTGCCCTAGGCATCTTCCGGCGGTGAGCCGGACAACGGTGGCAGCTTCGATCTGGAGCGCAAAGCCAGGTGTACGGAGGTCATCGAGGCCGTGATCCGCGATGTGGCCTTGAAGAGGACGCAGTCCTTCAAAAACAATGCCATAAGAGCGGCTTCGGCCTCCATTTTGGCGGCAGCGAAGGCCAACTGTTGCAGGCCGCAACAGTTGGCCGTCGGACGAAATGTCCAAGTTGCGCGCGGAGGTTGTCCGCTTTGCGGCTGCCACGGAGCTTCTCCAAAAGGAGAATGAGAAGCTACGAGCAGACCTGGCCTGGCTCCGAGGAGTCCTATAGGCACATAGGACTTAAAGGAGGCGCCACTCATTTGTCTAGCTGTTCAATTAAATGTCGATCATGCAGCGCCGTTAAATAAAAGTCTAGGCCTCGAATTAAACAGCTTTTGAACGATGAATGTGCTAGGGAGTTTGAAGAACTTGGGGTTGCGGGATTTATTCGAAAGAGTCACCGCGGCCCTGGAACGCAAAGGGCATTAGGAGGAACACGGATGGGTTTTAGTCAGTAAGAGTCTGACACTCCCTTCTGCTTCACCCAGAGCGGGAGGAGTCATTTGATAATTTCTCATCCTTAAATAAATAAAAAATAAAAGGGACTTTGAAGAATATTTTCATTCGGTGTATATCACACAACGAGCGGATCTTAATGTGGAAAAAGCAGTAGGCGAATCGGGGGGTTTAAATGGAGGCGCACGGATCCATCTGGAGCGACTACATCTGGATTAGGTAAAACATGCCATTAAACTTAAGCCCACGAAATCTACGGGTCAAGATGGCATACCACCTTACATCTTCAAGGATTGTTGTTCTGAATTGGCCTGCCCGTTGTTGCATATTTTCAACCTTTGTTTGGGGAGAGTAATATTTCTAGAGCAATGGAAGATATCTCGAGTGGTACCTGTTCCAAAAGAAGGTTCCGGACAAACGGCGGAAGGATACAGACCGGTAGCAGTTCAGTCTACGCCGGCGAAATTATTCGAGTCTGCCATTCAGAAAACAATATTTTCGCAAGTAAGCGCGCAGCTATCGGAAGCGCAGCATGGCTTCAGGCCAGGTAAGAGGACCACCAGTAATCTCCTTACATACGTAGCGGACATCTTGCCGGTAGTAGATGGGAGGGGACAGGTGGACGTTGCGTATTTAGATTTTGGAAAAACTTATGACCTTGTTAATAATGACGTTCTACTCAGAAAATTAGCAGCCATTGGCTTCAGTCCGCACTTATTGAGATTTTTTACAAGCTACATGAGAGACAGGCGGCAATATAATAATAATAATAAACGTTTATTTAAGATAACTATGATCCAGTTTGTTAGTAGTATAATAACTTATAACTAGTGTGAGTAAAACAACCTTAATCTATTCGCCCCCTGCCTGACCCATGAATCATGGTATCAATACTTATGTGAGCATTAATACATCGACTCATGTACAGACAGTCGAGTCTACTGGCTATCATACTTAAAACGCTGTTGCGACTAGCCCGCACTCTGCTTAGCATTGACGCGCACCGCCTGCGCAGAGTAGCGTAGAAGCAATCGATGCGCGCCTCCGCGAACATACGAGATGCCCCACAGTGGCCAGGTAGCCCCAACATCGTTCTAGGGCACTGTACGCTTTTTGAGTATAGATTGCCCACAGGCTGCAGGTGTAAAAAGATGTACAGAAGACTCTGAAGAGAATGATTTTTACCTCTTTTGTACATCGGGCAAACCTGCGAGAAATCATGTTTGCTCTCACGGACAGCGCCCTACGTTCACGTTCAATATCCATGTCGTCCTTAAAGTCCTCAGTAATTAGATGACCCAGGTATCTGAATATGTAGAATATGCCAATCACACATCTGAACCCTACTAAACGCTATCAGGAGTAAGTCAAGAAAGCAATCTTGGACCTCTCGAATTAATATTAATGTTTAATGATCTGCCAAAGGTGGTATAACATGCCAAATGCTTACTATTTGCTGACAACCTTAAGCCTTATCTCCCCGTATGTAATTTAGACGATTGCACGCAGTTACAAAGTGACATTAATAGGGTAGTGAAATGGACTCAAGACAACCTTTTGGAATTTAATAACTCAAAGTATGTGGTTATCAGTTTCTCCCGAGCTCGAACTCCGCTGCAATACGGGTACAGCATTAACAGCAATCCCTTGGACCGTGTGAGTGAAGTTAAAGACCTAGGACTGACGGTTAATGCCGAATTGACATTTAAGGACCATATTGTAAAAATATGTAAAAAAGCGTACCGAATGTGGTTTTGTGCTACGCAGGGCTAAAGACTTTTCCATCATTAACGCAATCATTGCGCCTTATAATGCCCTAGTAAGAAGCCAGTTGGAATGGAACGCAGTCATCTGGTCTCCGCATGAAGCTAAATATATGTTGGAGCGAGAACAGAACAAATTCTTTTGATATCTTTATATGAAACTTTACCTTGTTTATTGTAGGCACGGTGGATAATGAACTTAGGATTGGAAGGGAACTTGGTCTTGTGCTTTCCATTTTTAAAGTACTGTGAGGGAAACTTTATAATGCAGCTTTGTTGGAATTTTTGTGGCTATGTGTCCCTAACAGATACGTTTGGCGCCGACTTCGGCCACCACTGTTAAAGGTTCCAAGGGCGAGAACAAACCCGCAGAAGGAGTCGCCACTGATGCGCGCACTTCGTACTCTAAATAACATACACAACAAGTCAAACCTATTCATTCGCAATTTGAGTGAATTTAACAAGGTGGCACTAGCGGTAATTTGCTATGATAATTAATTTGAATATGTACTTATACTGAAAAAAAAATGTATACAATATTCTTCTTATAGGCAGTACTGTCGCATTGGGTTGTTATCCTGTAAAGATAGTATAAGTTTGATATAATAAATAAAATAATAGCTCATTTAGCCAATTGGCTGCGACAACCATATTTTATGAGTGCCAATGAACAGTAGTTGTTTTTTTTTCTGGATTTTATTTTGCTTTTTTCTGTAGTAAATGTTGATCTTCATAATAAGTACTCTGACTCTTTTTCAGGTTTTGGTTACTCGTTGTGTAAAGCAGATTTTATCTCAAAAGTTAGCTTACCTTAGGTTTTTGCAAGCCTTGCCGAGTATAAGAGCCTCCTTAGTGCCTCGTATGTTGATCAAAGTCGCTATGCGAAGTGGCTCATCGAATCTGGTCGTAGCTGCCAGATGGAAGACTATGTTCACCTGGATGACGTTATAACTATAAATTCAATACTTGTTGTTTGGCAAAAAACATTAATACTTTTGTGTGCTGAGTCAAATTAAATATCATCGACATGCAATCAATATCTAACCTTTTCCAAGTATATCAAGGTCAGCTTTCAGTATAACCAGATGTAGCTAAATACCAATATTTTATAAGGATCGATTGCCGTGTCAGATTATCTGGCTTCTTACTATCCGAAACTAGAATCAAATTGTCAAATGACAGCCGATATCAACAGCTTAATGTACTTTCCGAGGCACGGAGAAAACTTGTTATGTAACAGACGGTCACCCATCCAAAGAGCAACCTCGGCAATTGAGCTTAACCTCGAAGTTCCCGGCCGGCTGTTATTGTTTAGCCGTAAGCTCCTCCAGATTTATGACTGACATGCATGTATGGAAAAGAAAGAAATGCAATACTTCTAGTATGGAATTTCACAAACTAACAACTTGAGCAGTTAAGAAACAATAAAATGGTATACATTTAATTTTTTCTTAACTAGAAAGGTTTAAGCATTTAAATAAAGATAAAAAATCTTTGTAGTCCAGTAACTATAAAAATCAGAGTTTGTGTCAAATCCGGTAGTTCTGATTTTTTCATACTAGTTTATGATATTGGGCCAATGAATAATTCAAGTTTGTAACCTCAAGCGCCGAACGCAACTATGTCAAAAATCGAAAGATTGCAAAAAAAAAATCGGATCTTTCTCAGATTTTGGCGATTATAAACCTAAAGATCTAGATAAAGCTTTTCAAATAGAAGATAATATTGTGAAGTTCGATAAAATTATAAACTTTGAAAGGCACGCACAGGGTCGAAATGCTCATCACAGTTTCCGAGATAAAGGAAACTGTGATGAGCATTTCGACCCTGTCTTCCTGCAGCTGCACGCGTTCTCCACAACCCTTCTTGCAGCCGCAAGAAATTATCCACAAAAGATGTTGTGGGGCATTCGTGACTTCACACGAGCAACACTAGCACACTCCGCCGGAAGTAATTGGAACTACAATCCGCTAGAGTTGTTCAAGTGACGTCTAAAATATTGCAAAAAAATTGAGAATTTCGAAAAAATTATGAATTTTGTAAAGCTTTATCTCAAAAACTATTAGGTCTACAGAGACAATTCTTATATCTATATATTCAATTCTAAGAGCAAATTTAGTCTACTTTAAAAACGTCTTGAGAAGGTACTGTCAAAAATTAGTCCTTTAGGGTTATAATGGCCAAAATCTGAAAAAGATCCGAAATTTTCGTGGCTTTTTTGATTTTTGTCAATTTTGCGTTCGGCACTCGAGGTCACAAACTCGGATTATTCATTGGGCCAACATCATAACATTCTGCAAAAAATCAAAACTACCGGATTTGACGCAGACTACCCCGTACTTTCAGGTGACAAGGTGAATACTACGAAAAGGACTATTGTGTCTTTTTCAATAATTTAATACCTGTTGTGTGATAGCATTCCAGTCTTTTTCACTCAAGCCAAGTCTTAGTTCTGCTACATCTCCGGATACTGGGATGAGTTTTTCTTCGAAATCTGGTTGTTGTTTTCGCAACAAATCATACAGCTGAAAATAATTTATAATAAAAAGAAATCATTTTAGGGGTCCGCTGTAATAACGATAATTGCATAATACCTTCATTTAATATCACACACACACACATAAAACACACACACACACATTTAAACTTCATTTTATTTAAAGCATTAAATATGTGAGTTATTGTGTTAGTATAAGCTTTTGAGAAGATTCAAAAATCACAAAGATATTCTTTAAATGCACTGATTGATGGTTATGATATCCGATAAACATTTTTCTGTGCCACATGTTTCTTCCATAGTCATTACTGAGGAAAAAGTTACCCCCCTAAATATATTATTTTATTTTCAATACAAATAATTTCTTACTGGATCTTTTAAAATATCAACCAGCCTTTCATTCATGGATTTTCCTTTTTTGCTTCTTAGTAAAACAAATATTTTGGATATTTTAGTCGCTCTGAAAAAAAAAAATCATTAGGTCAACGTGTAGATCAAATTAATGCACATACGTAGGTACATAATATCGAGTTTGAATTCAATTGAATATTAGTTCATTAATTGTTTTTCCTAAGATGTTAAATAGGTCAGTCACCGTAGAAAAATTAAACGCACGCTTAGGTCGCAGTAAATTGAACTATTCTCATTTTTTGGGTGGTCGTTAGGATAGATGCCAGTAGTATCCACCCAATTTTTCAACCTTGAAAGTCCTTTGCTTATTCCGTGGTGCTCAGAAAACTTCTTAATTTTCGATCATTTTAAGATTTAAGCTTAATTCTTCTAAACGGTGCATTCTATGGAGATAGTCAAACTACTTTTTGAGTTTAAAAAAATCTGATTTTAGGTGTTACGGTTACTCTATAGATTTAATAGCTGTTTAGGTACAGCACTTCAAACATTATAAATTTATTCCAAAAAGTTTGAATTGTATTTTTAACTTTAAAGTCGGTATAAGCAGTATCATGACACTGCCATTTTTTTTGCGTATAACATTTCAGTGACTACACGACGACATATATTGCGACATAAACGGCCGTATCTTTTTCATACGTTAACTTAGAAGTTTTATTTTTTCACAGCTTCAAAGGACTGTAGACCTAAGTATATGGTTTTATTATTTTAAATTGATACGCAAACGCGTTCTTGAGATAGAGGGTCTTGACAGACTGACGGACGGGCAACAAAGTGATCCTTTAAGGTTTCCTTTTTTCTTTTGAGGTACGACACCTAAAAAATCTAATTTACAAATGTCAATTTAAAATTGTTTTGTAAAGAAAGTAAGTTTAACTTCATTCGTATCTAAAGATATGCTCTTGCTTACCTTAACTTACCTTAATAGTTTTTCAATAAGATGCTTGCCTAAAAAGCCAGATCCGCCTGTCACAAACACAGTGCCACCACTATAAAACTGTTGCACGGTAGAGTTTCCATGTGATGTCAATTCATGCGATGGCTTCATACGAGCCAACAACTTTTTCTCAAACTCCTGGGCTGGATCCATTGTATCAATTTCCATCGTGAATTGGGAAAGTCTGAATGAGAAAACACTTTCATGATTTCGATCATTACAATCTACACTAATATTATAAAGAGGAAAGACTTGTAAAATATAATACTCTTTGTTATTCACCACATAAGTTACAGAAAATATAGATAAATACATCACCCACATATTGGGCCGCTTTATCGATCAAAGTGATATTTTCAAGCACAACCTTAGGCCCTAGACAACTGATATTCTGTCGATGGTAACGCGGTAAAGGCGATTTTTATCCGGCTTCCAAAAAAGGAGGAGGTTCTCAATTCAATAGGTATTTTTTTAAGGTATGTACACCAATATATGTATAGTATGTACTCCGAGTTTTCTGATCCGATTTCTATGATTCTTTTTTAGTTCGATACGTTATACTTGCCCTTTGATTCCTTAAAGCCTGTTTTATTGAGAAAGGCTATAGGCTATATAACATCATGCTACGACCAATAAGAGCGGAGCACTAATAAAAAAAAGTTACGCAGACAAAGTTGCGCATTTCAGCTAGTATTTCCATAAATTCTGTGTTGCATCGTCCCTATTTTAGAAGGAAAGGCCTAAGTAGTCCGAAAGTCGTGTTATGTGCTCAAATAGCTCCAGAATTCATCTCGAAATATGTGTTTAAAAGGCAACAGCGTAGTGGCAATGCTCCAATATTTTAAATATTTACTGCGTCAGCTGACTGACTTTCCACCGCCAGCCAAGCTGCTGACCGTTGTTTTCATACTTTTAATAATGTAAAAATTTCCCTTAGGTAAGTTCATTCGGCTCAGTACTTATTTTTTCTATTTTTTTCGAAGTTCATGCAAGCAGCGGACTCATATTCCACCCTTCACCATGCAGTTGACTACTATTTTTCAACTCAGTATGATGTCATCTATTACTAGATATAGGACTGGGCTACCAACTTATCTACCACGGTGTGACGAACACACGGAACGGCGTAGGCATAGTGCTGGACCTTAAACAACGAATTATCCACATAGAGAGAAAAAGCGACCGCCTCATTGCCGTGAAACTTGCCATGGATAAACAGCAGCCACTAAATATCATCTGGGCCTACGCCCCACAGACGGGCTGCACAGAAGCAGAAAAAGACCAGTTCTGGGAAGACCTAGATGACCTTATCAACCAGATACCACTCAACGAATTGAAGTACATCGGTGGAGACCTAAACGGCCACATGGGAGCCACTCACCGCTCGTACCCGGGCGTCCACGGAGGTTTCGGATACGGCACAGTCAGTAAGCAGGGGGAGGAAGTTTTGGAATTTGGTGTGAGACATAACCTGTCGATAATCAATACATTTTTCCAAAAAAACCACTTTATCACTGAAAAACTTCAAAGACTGCAAAGTAATCCCCAGTCATGGCTTAACCTCGCAGCACAGAATATTAATCACAAGCTTGACTCTGCCAAATCCGATTAAAACAACAAGAGATAAAGCCCCAAAAATTAAATGGCAATAACTCTACAATGCTAAGGGCGATGTACTAGTAAATAAACTTGAGAAATATCTGGAAGAAGATATGAGCAACGAATATAACAACAACGCCGAACCAATGTGGTCTAGCTTCGAAACTATGTGTCAAAGAAACGCAGCTACAATTCTTGGAGTATCTAAAGGAGCCTCAACATCAACAAAGACCCTACCTGGTGGAACGATGATGTAAAACAGGCAGTAAATGCCAAAAGGGATCTATTTAAACTGTGGCAAAAAACGCAACTCGAGGAAGATCGCATTGGATACAACGAAGCGAAGAAATTGCCGATATGTGTGGTGGCCCAATCAATTGCGCAATCAAAGGAGAGTCTATACTATTTAAATTAGCTAAACAGCGACACAAATCAACACTAGACATTAAGGTCAATAAATACATAAAAGACGAAAATGAACAGCTCCTAACAGAGAATGCGAGTATAACTAATAGATGGTGTTAATACTACCTCAAGCCATTGAATGAAGAATTCCCTAGCCAGACGTTGCACCCGCTGCAACCCACTGCAGGACCGGTACCCAGAATCGAAATAGCTGAAGTGAAACTCGCAGTAGCGCAAATGAAAAACCACAAAGCGGTAGGCCCTGATGAAATACCCGCAGACATCTGGAAAAGATTAGGTTGCACAGGCTTGGAGTGGCTCACGAGATTGTTCAATACCATCCTTACTTCATGCACTATCCCAGAGGCGTGGCGCCAAAGTTACCTGGAACCTTTTTATAAAAACAAAGGGGACGTCAGTGTCTGTGGAAACTACAGAGGGATTAAGTTGACGTCTCACACCCTCAAAATTTGGGAGAGAATACTCAACAACCGCCTTTTCAAACACGTTGTTATTTCTGAAAACCAATATGGCTTCACACCGTCAAAATCCACTACGGACGCTATCCAGGCCACCCGAATCATTATGGAGAAGCATCGGGCAAACCGCGAAGATCTACACCTGATCTTTATTGATCTTGAGAAGGCGTTTGACCGAGTGCCTCGGAAACTGGTATGGCAAGCCATGAGAGCACAAGGTATACCCGAGTACTATGTCGCTCTAGTACAGGATATGTACTGCAGAAGCTGCACAAGCGTGAGAAGCCTGGCCGGACTAAGCAAAAGCTTCGAAGTCAAAGTAGGCGTCCACCAAGGCTCGGCCCTGAGCCCACTTCTCTTCAATATGGTAATGGATTACTTAACAAAGGACATTCAGTCTCCCTTACCACGGTGTATGTTATACGCAGATAACATAGTCCTCATAAATAAAGATGCTGAACTACTCCAAACTACCCTCGAAAAGTGGCGTCTCGCGCTGGAAAACAACGGCCTCCGAATCAGCAGAAGTAAAACTGAATACTTGAAATGCGCATTCAGTGGTAACACCAACAACTCCAACTCCATTCACATCGACGGGAATCCACTGCCAAAGGTATCCCAATTTAAGTGTCTGGGTGCGATGCTGACAGCCGACGGGAACATTGAGGCTGATTTTACCCATAGAATTAACGTGGGATGGCAAAGGTGGAGAGCTTTGACGGGGGTTTATGTAACACAAGAATGCTGATTAAAACCAAAGGCGTGATCTACAAGACCGCAATCAGACCAGCCATGACGTACGGGCCCGAGTGCTGGGCCATAAAGAAAGCCCACGTACAGAAAATGCACGTAAGTGAGATGAAGATGCTAAGATGGGCAGCAGGTGTAACCCGACTCGATAAAGTGCGAAATGAACACATCAGAGGAAGTTTCAAGGTCGCGCCTATAGCAGAAAAACTCACTGAGAGCCGACTACGATGGTTTGGTCATGTCATGAGACGCCCCGAAGACCATGTCGTAAAACTGGCTTTAGCACTGCCGAATAATAAGAAAAGTAGAGGACGCCCACTGGCCACCTGGCGGTCCACGGTAGCCAAGGACTTTGAGTTTGCCCAAACAAATGTTTCGACAACCCAGGACAGACTGTCCTGGCGCCGCAGAACGAGGAAAGCCGACCCCAAATGATGGGAAGTGGCTAGGACAAAGAAGAAGAAGAGTATGATGTCATCTATTCATAAAAAACTGGCCAAGTGCGAGTCGGACTCGCGTGCAAAGGGTTCCGAACCAATCTCATTTTTTTGACATGTTATTTTAACACTACAGACTTCTCATAGGTTTTCCTGTAATCTTAAGGTATAGAACTATAGGCCCGAATCTGCATGATGCAGTGCGGGGCATGACTAGAGGCTCTGGAATCGCGACTCCCTCTTGCCGAAATCCTCCGGCCGCCACTTACGGCGGATAGACGGAAGTAGGAGGGGTCCACAGGAACAGGGCCCGTACTGGCGGGCAGAAAGCCTGTCGAGGGGACAAAAAAGCCCACAGAGGGGAATAGGAAGCTCACGGCAAGTGCGTCCGCACCCTCTCCCAAAGCGAATGCGCTCCCAGCGACCAGGCCTTCTACCCAGGAGCCTCTCGCCTGGACGACGGTGGTGAAACGGAAGCGTAAGAGGACGGCTTGTGACAGCTGCGGTGAACTCCGTGAAGGTATTATTGTCATTGTACGAGAAGATAATTTGCCACCCTTACAGTGGAGACTGGCTCGCGCCAATGCTCTTCGTCCGGGTTCCGACAGTGTTACTCGGGCTGGAATTTTACAAATGGGCAAAACTTTTTGAAACGCTCCGTAATCAAAATATGTCCTTTGCCCTTAGGATAATCATTTTGCAAGATCCAGTTAATATTGTTGCGAATTTTAGTTAAGTAATTTTTAATCGAAGAACTAAAAACAAAACATGTAAATTAAGGCTTCATGCTTTCATAGCATTTTCATTCCTCTTTCGAGTAGAACATGCAGATTTCTTTGATTAAAGATTAAAAGAACTTCATTCTTTAAGGCGAGCGGCATTTTTTGTACCGTTCTGTCTAAAGTGGGTCCCTAATTTATTAAATCTTATGGAATTTTTGGGATAGTTTTCACCACTCAACAAGTGATTCAGTTTTTATGTGTATTAGTGAGGGTTTCATTTGATAAAGCAATCGGCAGTCTCATCGTTCATTTGCTGAGCAATCCGATTGGTCTACGGTGGCGCCGCTCTTCCGTGTGCCACACTTATTGTGCTTCGAACTGTGAACGTGCCACGCGCATCTGCGCAACAAACAAATATTTTGTAATGATCCTTCAGTGAAAATTGTGATATGTGCAAATAACCCCACTCAAGATACGAACAATAATATTGATCAGTGCCTATGGACAAATGTGTGTGAATTAGGGATAGCAGAATTCAGGACTCCTGGCCACGACGCCTGGCCCTTGGACGGCGAAGGCAGTGAGCGATAAGTCTGCTGTTTTGTTTAATTCGAATTCTCAACCAATCTAATACACAGGTCCGGATGAATGGGGGGCGATAGAAATCCCCAAGACCGCCGCCTCTGGACCCAATTGGGGGGCCGGGAGAAAGCAGCATATGCCTCCTTCGACACCCGGTGCGCCTGCTGCGGGCCAGGAGAGAGGTCGAGATCTGCCTTTTTCTTTCCGCAGCCTCCTTCTACGCGATAAATGTTTCGCCGAAGGAGACCACCGCGTCCCAGAACAAACCAGTGTCGTTTACGCATAGTGACGATTCCGGACAAAAAAAAATTGATCAAAATATTGGTACTTATAATAATCAGAATTATCATGAACCAAGCTGCAAAAAGTTTGAAATAAAATAAAATCTCATAATACAAAATAGTACGAAAACAAGATACTTTTGTTGATATACACCGGTAAACTGTGGTTCAAACTGCATTGAACCTCCTAAAATGAAAGAGAGGGTGAGGCTGCCCGCCATTGACCTGGTGAACCTCCGTGGAAAATGACCTTAAGAATACCCAATTGCACGAAACGACAACCCAATTTCGCCTGACTTGGCGCAGGAAAGTGAGGAAACCCGACCCCAAATAATGGATTATGGGAGGATGAAGACATGTCTGTAAACTGCTTATGTATATCGAATTGAAAAAGAAAAGTGTTATAAAATTATATTTTAACAAAGTAATTCTTCTTCTTTGTCTACGTTTCCGATAATTTCATCTTAAACATCTGAGTTTGGTTTAATATCGCTTTCGGTACCTATGTTAATTATTTTTTTTTAGAGATTTTCTCACTGATCGCTTTTTTAATTCCATTTTCAACGGTTTCCTTCACGTCTGCTGTTTTTGTCCTTCTGGTCCTGCAAGTGTATTTCGAAAGCCATTTGAACGTAGTGAAATGGTTTTCTGTCAAGGTTGTTTTATTCCTGAAAAGTTGTTGTATGCTCTCTCTTTATGCCAATACACAGTAAAAAAGATAATTAATATCCTTTGGCCAGCCAGCATAATGCTTAAAGCTGAAACGTAGACTTTGGTAATACCACAGTACAGTAAATAACTTTTCAAAAGAATTTAATAAGCATTTGTGCAGGATAACAAATGGATGCCATTTTAGCATTACAAAAACGATTTCTTACTAAATATCCAAATGGTTTCTTATACATTTCAGGATATTTGATAACTTTTAGTTTAAATAAAATATTTTCCACTTACTTCCTTTTAGAATTCAATAAGTAAGAAAGCAATCATTTGAATTATAAATCTATAAAGTATTCGTACACCATTGTTCTTTGAAATATTTTTGTACAAGGTATCGGGTGAGGACAGAATTACGGCCGAACTCCTGAAGGCGGGTGAAAAACCGGTCCTTAAACTTAAGGCCCTTCAGGAACTGTTCAGTTCCGTCATACTCGAGCAGAAAACGCCACAAGCATGTAGCAGAAGTGTGGAAGTACTCTTTTTTTAAGAATTACAGGCCAATATCACTTCTGAGCCATGTCCACAAGCTATTTTCCAGAATCATAACGAATCAACTCGTGCGCAGGTTTGACGACTTTCAGCCTCCAGAACTAGCCGGATTCCGAAAAGCCTTCAGCACCGTAGACCATATACATACGCTGCGGCAGGTTATACAGAAGACCGGAAAGTATAATCTGCCCCTCTGCATAGCGTTTGTGGACTACGAGAAAGCATTCGATTCGATCAATATTGTAACAAATATTGTTTTTTTTTCCATCTTTATTGATATAATTGGGGGTTTTTATCCCAATGGATATGCCAACCCCATCATGCCTTTCTAGACTACTACAAAACATTGCTTTAAACTTAAATTAAAAAAAGAATATTAATCAAAACGGTACACCAACTCGCTTAATCATTTCGCCACATCTGACGTCGGTTGTGATAAAATTGATTGAATTAAGCCTACCTGTGATATATCTACACTAATATTATAAAGAAGTAAGATTTGTTTGTTTGTTTGAATTTAAAAGGCTCCGAAACTGCTGAACCGATTTGAAAAATTCTTTTAGCATTTGATAGCTACATTATCAGGGAGTAACATAGGCTATATTATCTCCGTACTCCCACGGGAACGGGATCTACGTGGGTGAAACCGCGTGACGTCCACTAGTTTAAATTAAACTCATTGATTAAAATTCTCCTTTCCTCTTGGTTCTTGACACAATCCATCAGCAAATGATGAACATCCTCAAGTACATTGCATGTGTCGCAGTTGAAAGAAATTACTTTCTTTATGGGAAATACAAATTTTGTCGATGGATAGTGTCCAGACCGTAATCTTACATCTAACTTTACATAACTTCTACTAAACCTGCTAGTGTTAAACCAGGGCGCTTGAGGAAGTTCATTTTGAATTGTTTTTGCCATATTCCTTTGTCTACTGAGTTAATGTTAAAATGTTGTTTCCAGTTATTAAAACTTTTTATTTTAAAATTGACACATATTCTACGTAATCAGGTATAAAATTTAACTCAACTCCTTCCTTCGCTGCCAATTTAGATGAATAATCAGCTTCCTCATTACCCTGTAAACCAACATGTGCTAGAACCCATTGTAATTTCAACTTTGTGCTATTTTCAATAAACTTGATAATAAGTTTTAAAATATCATAAGCTATCGATGTACCTCTAAAGCCAGAGGCGCATTTTTTTTTAATGTGTGGCCTCTCGCAGGTCAACCTAGGAGGTTGTCGACTGCTAAACCGGACTTTCCTGTGGTGGCCTTAATATAAATATTAAAGCCTCCAGCCAGGGCTTGGCCAGAGGCGCATCAAGCTACGTGGAGCAATGCACTTTTGTTATCCGTAAAAATAACAACTTTATCAATTTTTTTCTCTATTGCTTAGGACATGGCTTCCGAAATTGCAATGAGTTCCAACGTCATGACGGATACATCTGACATTATTTGTAACCCCCTCTATAATTACAACTTGGATCGTAAAATGCTGCACCAAACCCATGACCGCCCTTGGATCCATCAGAATATAATTTCTGCCACCCACTTTAATTAATGTTCAATTCTCTCACAACTTCATTAACTAAGTTACTATTATAGCTTATATCTTGATTTAGCTATGGATATACATTCTAAACCCATTACTAAATGTCGAAACTAAACATTGTAAGAGTATCCACAGAAACACCTTCAGTCTGTTTTACATCCTCAATCTTTTGTGTGAGTAAAGGCTTTTTTTTACTAACCCAATAACTAATCTGCGTCAGAGACCTCATTTCAGAAATTAAATTAATAGTACTATTATTTGACCAAGCACTGATTTTTAATAAATACTTATAGGCTAGATATTGTCTTCGAATAAATAAAGGGGCAATGTGTAACTCACTCTCCATGACATGAATTGGAGTACTTTTGATAAATCTTACTCTCAACGCTTGCTTCTGAATTTTATCTAGTTTGCAAATATGACTTTTGGCACTACTATCGTATGAAACCGATGCTTCCACGGCTTCTAATTAAGGACATGTATAATCTTCGCAAATGTATCATGTGCACTCCCCAAGATCTTCCTGCTAATAACTATAATTTATGGATATACATTATATCTTGATTTAGCTATGGATATATTTAATATATTTAAGAATTTTGAGCATTTGCTGACCAGTTCATTTATGTATTTTCCCCAGTTTAGACTCCTGTCTATCCACATACCTAAATATTTTATAACATATAAAAAATATTGTAATAAGAAAAACTGATTAAATGAAAAATATAAGTTCACGTAACCAGGCCATCAAGATAAAGGCGCTGCCTAGTTTGGGGATCATGGTAAATACCCATGTAGCACCCACTCCTATCAAGATCGGAAGCTCTACACTCGCAATTGTAGATGAATACGTCTAAATGGGATAAACGGTCTAGTTAGGTAGGAACTTTGAGAAAGAGGGCAACCGTCGAATTCAACTCGGCTGGGCAGCGTTCTGAAAGCTGCGTGGTATCTTCTCGTCCCACATACCAGTGTCTCAAGACGAAAGTCTACGACCAGTGCGAGTTGCCAGTGATGAGTAATGGAACTGAAACGTGGTCGCTCACAATGTGCCTCATCAGAAGGCTTAAAGTCACTCAAAGGGCTCGCATGATCGAATCAGGAATGATGATTATCCGCAAGTGAACCAAGGTTACCGACATAGCCCGAAGGATCGCCAAACTAAAGTAGCAGTAAGCAGGGCACATTGCTCGCAGAAAAGATGATCGATGGAGACGAAAAATTCTGTAGAGGCGACCGCTTACCGGAAGATGCAACGTTGGAAGTCCTTCTCCCACAAGGTGGATCGATCCCGAACCAGTCACGAACCCTTCTAATGTTTTTTTAACGCAACTAAATTTATAAATTTTGACGTTAAAATGATGAGAATTAGATATTATAAAAAAAAAAAAAAAAAAAAACTTACATTAGTCAGATTCTACGGTAATACATAACTCGGGTAAGTATTGTGGGAGACTGGTGCCTAAGCTAGGCTCGAGGCCTGTGTTTCAGGACACCAGGATCCCCACCCCTTTACATTTTCATTTTATAAATAAATCATTTAATAAGCGCGTTGACAGAATGTAGTAAGGTATCATACGACATTTATAGTTTTATTTATTATGCTTAATATATAGGATAGGCGAGACAAATGTTAGTAGATGTGTAGTACCTATGGGTGTATGAGTGGGTGTGCTGGTGTGTGTGTGTCTGTGTTTGTGTGTGAGTGTGTGTGTCTGTGTTTGTGTGTGAGTGTGTGTGTGTGTTTGTCGTATGTTTAGGTTTTTATAAGCATATTTTCAGTGTCATTATAGTTTAAATTTAGTAGCCAGTCAGTTAGCCTCTTTTTGCATTTATGCTTTGTGAGACTAAATATATTTAACGCCTTATGCGTTTTATTGTATAAGTAGCCACCCAGATAGCAAAAGAAACGCTTTGCAAAACTAGTTTTGTGGCGTAGATGATGGCGCTCCACTGGGTCATAACGTCTTTTCCCCCTGGACAGCGTAGGGTTATAAACCAGGCGACTATGCTGCTTCAACAAAGTGTGCAGTATAAATAGTTGACGCACTGTTAGAACTTTATTTTCTTTGTACAACTGTTCAGTAGGGTAGCGATAAGGTCGAAAAGACGACACTTTCAGTATAGCTCTTTGGGTTCTTTCAATTTCTATTAGGGTAGTTTTCGGAGCTCCACCCCAAGAGGTAATGCAGTAGCATATTATAGATTGAGCAAGGGCATAGTACACTGCTTTCATAATATTTTTATCGACTACATGTCTTAGCGTTTTAAACACATATATTAGTTTCCGTAATCTGTTACTAAGAGTGGTTATGTGGTCTTGAAATCTTAGGTTTTTGTCAATTGTTATTCCCAGGTATTTTACAGTCTCAGCCTTGGTGAGTGATTCACAGTTACAACTACGGGTGAGTGGGTTTGTGCAAGAGTGAGCTACTATAGTTTTAGGTAATGATTGAGAGGATCCATTGTTTTCTCAATCATTACCTAAAACTATAGTAGCTCACTTATTCATTATGAAACTCACCCAGTGAAATACAGGATACAATTTTTTTTTAATTATTTTATTTTTAGTTAACACAGTACATACAATGTTGACGCGACTGATGGATTTTCTTTTACTATTACTAGTTCCATGAACATGTACAATTTATATTCACATTAAAAATACAAAAAATATTCATGATTGAGCAAATAATATATTTGCATTTTTAAAGTATTTATTAGCATTGTTAAATTGTTTTTTGGGTTGCGATCGTCCGTACAAAAAAATGAAATATAGATATTACTCGTGTACGTTGTCAATCTGACTGTTTCTGAACTATCTTCTGCCCTTCTTTTCATTTAACATACGGTGGCAAAATCAGATGTAGGCAAACCATTTAAAATCAAGATTTTCTTGAAAAAGAATGGTAATCGATATATTTTTTCTTGATTATTTATACCGGTTGGTTCGTGTACGAGCATCGCCACATGTAATGTATTGTTTTAGTTTTAACAAGCAGTAGCTAACTCACCAATTTATGTACATTTGCTGACTAGGTTATTCCGCCTGCCACAAGCCACCTACTTTTGGTATTATATAATTTACTGTTTACCTAATAAATTGTCAATCATTATCGGACACAAAACAGTGAGTTTATTTTCCTGTACACATCCCGAGTCCAACCGCAGAACGTCCAACTGCAGAATACATCTCAGTGTGCGGAGCTAGTGCCCGTACAGTTCGAATTTAAAAATGAGACCAAGAAAATTGTAAATGTGTGTTTATGTTTTCAAGCGTATGGCACTCGTTTGTGTTGCAGCTGGAAATCAGTGTCCGGTGGTATACCTTGTGTTGCCCGCTGGCGTTATGCTGAGCAGAGGCCCTTTTGGCATTAACAGTTTCAATTATTTACTAGCTGACCCGCGTAACTTCGTCTGCGCCACATTTTTCCTCAATGCTCCGCTTCTATTGGTCGTAGCGTGATGTTATATAGCCTGTAGCTTTCTTCGTTAAAACGTATCTAACACTTAAGTAATCAATTAGGGCGTACACACAAACAAACTCTTTAGTTATATCTTCTAATATATTCTTTCTTATTCTATCATCTTGAAAAATCTCTCTTCGCGAGTCCGTCTCTGGCGTCATTGCCTGGGGATCTACAGTTCTCCATGATCCACTGGAGGGTGAACCTTCCACTGTAGATCCAGGGCCCGTAACGGATAATTTCTGGCCCTGAAGTGGTCATGACGTACGACGCTACGACCAATAGGAGCGGAGCATTAAGGAAAAATGTGGCGCAGACGAAGTTGCACGGGTCAGCTGGTTATGGCATAGATGAATGCTAAAAAATATACAAAATAAAACAATAAAATGTTATGTATGAAAATATTAGTATGAATAAGGGCCGATTTTTCAATAGTCAGATATTATGATATCAGAGGAATAAAAATGGCGGTTTGACAGCTTTTGCATTGAAAATGTGTCAAACAGCCATATTTATTCTTCAGTTAAAAATTATCAGACTATTGAAAAATCAGCCCTAAAAAAAGAAAGGAAATGAATAATTTAAAAATATATAATTCGTTCTATATTAATAAATTTCTGAACGCACGCATAATTATTTGACAACCAAAATATAATTATTATGTCAATCCTTTTTCATAAATGACATTAATCTACATTTTTAAAATCTAAAATACGCTATTATGCGAATATTGTGGATATATGTTGTCGATTTAAAACCTTTATTTAAATACGTTCTTTAATTTGAGGGGAGACTTTACCGTATCGGCGTGATGAACATTAAATGTTTGACAGTTACAAAACCCGTGAAAATTTTGTATGGGAAAATGTTTTTTCTTTTATTTATTTTTTCGTCAATATTTCAATGTTTTTAATAGTTATTCTGCTATTCGGGATGGAGACAAATACAACAAATTATAAACTATAAAAATCGGTCCAGCCGTTCTCGATTTATAAGTGTTCGAACAAACCCGACTTTGTTTTATGTATTAAGACTAGCACTTCGCCCGCGACTTTGTATGCGTAGACTTTAGAGGTAGCGCGCAACTTCTTTGTCGCATATTCTCAGTCTCGAAAATTCATCTTCATGATTCTTTATTTTGATAGTTTGTGAGTATTTACTGTCCGTGCTTGACGTTAAAATTGTTAGTATAACTACACACAACTCACACATGATACTTATAAATATTGTTATTGCATTGATTTATCTCTTGTTTAAATTCTATGATTTCCCTTCTGAGGTCTGTTTACACATGTAAAGGCGACGCGCCGTTCTTGAGAAAAATTAATTATAGTAACCTAACCTCAAAACGTTTAATAGCCGCTCAATCCAATGGGCCAATCGACGGAAACCCGCTTCGCGGGGCTCCTACTTCTGAGTGGTTTACAAAAAAATAATCACGAAGGGTATGGCGTCATACCCTTCTAACCTAACCTGTCCGAGTCGGGGTGCCCCTAGTCCACAGCTTGCTTTGCTCGCTCTCGCATCCATATTCTCCTAGTAGCAGTAGTAGTAGTAGTAGTCAATGGGGATTTAAATTAGTGACACATAACAACTTTTGATTTTGTGTGAAAATAAAACACGAGAAATTTTATACAACAAATGATGACTGACTTTTTTTTTTCTATGGCTTCGCAAGGTTTGTGCATTTAGTCAATGTCACGTTTGGTTTAGTTAAAAAAATTCGCGTCCGCCAATTTATGACTGACGTTGTAGGCTGACAGATAACATGGCGTCGCTTCAAGTGTAAAAAAAAATCGTTATTTTTTGTGTAAAAAAAGTCAATGTAATTGCATAATACAGCAACAATTATTCTGCACATTTATTACACACAAAAAGTATGTGAATATCTAAAAATAAAATTATTTTTATAAAAAAACATGACAAAATTGAATAAAATACACTTCTAACGTCAACGGAACGTGAAATATCAACTTTGACATCTACTGTGACAATTTATCTAACCTAAAAATTTGCAAATGGCGTACTATTTTCCAATTTTTATTGAAAATTTTATTAATTATATCTCGTAACCGTGACTCCCCGTGTATTGAAAATCTGTAAAAAGCTTTCTATTTGTGAGTGCTATCTACAAAAATAATACGAACTTCCAAAGTAGCGGGCTATAATGAAAATTTTGTCCCCAACACGAATCCCAGTTTCTGATGTCAGCGAAGGTACAACTCTCCAGGTTACATCAGCCAGGATATTGGAACTTCGGTGGGCGTACTATGGGAAGTGTTGGTTATTAGAGTTACAAATGTCTTTATTTCCCATAAGAATTTTCACTTACATGAGAAATATTTAAGTAATATACAAAAAATAACATTGATTTACGTACAAATTTGGCAAGACAACAGTTTACAACATAGGTACAAAAATATTCTGAAAGTTTAGGGTAATCGCTAATAAGTCAAACGCGTGACTATAAATAGTAAAAAAAAAGTAATACAGCTAAAAATGTAAACATACACGGATCGCGCGCATGTAATGTAATGTACTAAGGTGCGCTCGCTTTAAATATATGTAACTTTAAGTGTTTCTTAAATATTGTCATGGATTTTTCATTTTTGATGTAATTTGGTAGTTTATTATACAGTGCAACACCTTCGTACATCACATTTTTCTTGCCATAGCTGGTGCGTGGTGAGTATAATTGTATAATTGTATGTCATTTGCATTTCTGAGCCCAATTTTGTGTATTTGATGTTTCTTTGTAAATTGTGTTTGTGTGTGAATGTTTTTTTTAAGTATTTTTCTTATTAAGATGCAAGTATTATATATGTATGTTTGTGATATGTTCATTAACTTAGTTTCGTTCTATATTTTTTGTGTTGGTGTACTGTAATCATATTGAAAGAGTGTCTTTACCAACTTATTTTGTGCTATTTGTAGCGTTTCAATATTGGTTTTGGCCGCTGTGCCCCATACTTCTATTAGATAGTCTAGGTGAGGTTTTATAAGAGTGTTATATATATTGTAGCATACTTGGCGTGGTAGACATCGGACAACACTACGTAGGGCTCCCGTGAGCGAAATCAGTTTAGATCTAACCCTCTCCAGATGTGGCTTCTAGTTCAGGTGGTTATCTAAAATTAATCCAAGATACTTTTCGTGATCAACTTTTTTGATAGGTTTGGTCACTTATGATTAATTGTGAATTGTGTGTTTTTTTTTTTGTTTTTTGCTGCAAAAATTATGTAGTTGGTTTTGGCAATATTTATTGTGAGTAGATTGCACTGATACCACATATTTAAAAGATTCAGATCATCCTGAGCATCACACATAACAGCGTCTACAGAGTGTTCAAAATAAAATAAAGCTGTATCGTCGGCATACAACAATACATCTTCTTTAAGTCCAATTTCATGAATATTATTAATATATATCAGAAATAATAAGGGTCCTAAAATTGATCCCTGCAGAATGCTAAAACTTAC
The DNA here is from genome assembly GCA_947578705.1 of Lacanobia wlatinum. Classification (NCBI taxonomy): domain Eukaryota; kingdom Metazoa; phylum Arthropoda; class Insecta; order Lepidoptera; family Noctuidae; genus Lacanobia; species Lacanobia wlatinum. Next base: position 5,966,852 of record OX388037.1, read on the forward strand.
TGCTTTAGGACTACTTTGGGTTTCGTTAATCTTAACCACTTGGGAACGGTTGACCAGGTAAGATTTATAGATATCAAGGGCACTACCAGTGACACCAATGTCATTAGTTCCTTTAATAACAGTTTGTGACTTATTGTGTCAAAAGCTTTTTTTAAGTCTATGAAAATTCCTAGTGCTATTTGCTTTTTGTCGATACTTAGTTTAATTTTTGTTATTAGATCTAATGATGCAGAAATTGTATTAGATTTTGGCCTAAAACAGTATCGTTTTTTATAAAAAAAAATTGCGCTCTAAGATGTTTATCGAGGCGGTTGTATAAAACACGTTCAAAAATATTTTTGATAAAACCGGCAAGACAGAAATTGGACGATAATTCCCTGGATCAGATTTACTTCCATTTTTATAGACGGGGCTGACTTTGGCAATTTTGAGGCTGTCGGGAAAATTTCCGAGTTCTAAATTTTTATTTATACAACTAGTGAACGTCACGCGGTTTCACCCGCGTAGTTCCCGTTCCCGTGGGAGTACGGGGATAAAATATAGCCTTTGTTACTCCCTGATAATTTAGCTATCCATGGCTGAAAGAATTTTTCAAATCGGTCCAGTAGTTTCGGAGCCTATTCATTTCAAACAAACAAACAAACAAACAAACAAATCTTTCCTCTTTATAATATTAGTGTAGATTAGTTCACCTAGTATTAAGTCTTTTACGCATTTTATTGATTTTGTGTTTATTTTTCTATTTCATTTATGGAACAAGGTCTTATTTGTGAAAGTGTGTTCCAGGTTCCAGTTGCCTGCGTTCCTTTAGTGTGGGTTAAATTGTTATGGTATTGATTGGTGATTTGACTAGCCAGAACTGATCCAATGTTTGAAAAAAAGTCATTGAAACACAAATGTCAGTCTGATTAGTTAAATTTCCAGATGGCATAAGGAGTTTACTCGGGGCTGGTGACTCTCTGACCTTATTTCTAGAGAGATCATTTATAAAACTCCACATTTTCTTTGGGTTTTTCTTGCATTGATCAAAAGCATTTAGGTAATAAGCACTCTTTGTTTGTTGTATAACTTCTTTGACTTCATTTCTTTGATTGATAAATTGTTCCCGCAATAATTGATCATTTACTTTTTTTGTGCATGTTCCATAGTATGTTCCTTTTGTTTATTAGATTTATCATTGTTTTGTTGATCCAATCTTGCCTGACCGGATTCAATATTTTATGTTATGTTATTTTACTGCTATTAATACTGGATAGTAACTTTTGTTCAAATAGTTGGTATAGACCGTCTTCATTGGTGTTATTCCATTCTGACATAGTATTTTACAGCTTTACATAATCTATAGCTTCATATTTTACTCTTCTAGGTGGTTCTGGTTCATGTTTTTTAACTTCTATGTATATTTGATTATGATCCGACATAGCAGTTGCAATTATAGCTAGATTGAACTTGACATCAGCAATGTTTGTGCAGACATGGTCAGTTATAGTTTTCGTTGTGGCGGTTTCTCGAGTACTATTAGCTCTCCTCGACTTTGTTTAGAAGTCAATAGCCATTAGTTTGTAGTTCTTCTTTGTATTTCATAGTTGTCTGATCCAAATTCAGCACATTGATATTAAAATCACCCAGTAATATTACTCCTTTCCGCTTTTGCAATTGCTTGGTGAATGTTTCAAGGAAGTTTTTCAAATTAGAAGGGTTTGGTTTACGATAGATGCCAGCTATGTCGAGAGAGTATTTTTCAAGATGTATCCATAAGTAGTGGTTGTCATTCAGGCATAGTTCCTTGGTTAAGTTGTGTTGTAAGTTATTATGAGCGAAAATTGATACTCCACCACCCCTTGCACATTGCCTGTAGTTGTAGTATTGTGTATATCCAGGAATTTGAAGTCTTTTAGCTTCATCATCCGTTTTTATCCATGTTTCAGTAAGTATGATAATGTGTATGATACTACGAAAAGATTCCACTACACATTTTAGTTCGTCCAATTTTCCTGGTTTCACGATCCTGCACACATTTGCATGCAAGAATTTTATAGATTTGTTGCTCGTGGTAATGTCGTCGTAGTTGTCACTTATTTGGTAAGTTATAATGTCTTTTCTGTGAGAGTTTTGGTTATGGCTGGAGTTTACTGACATCAAATTTTTGCATGAGTTTGAATTATTTTTGGCACACCCCTAACATACTTAATTGTTAAATTATTCTCGCCATTTTGAGATCGACACTTAATTGCATCCTTAACCCTAGAGTGGGCGCGCTATGAGCATTTTGCCGCCCTTGCCAAAAAAACGTTAATAATTCGTAAAACAATTGTTTGTTAAGTTTACGCTTTTTAGTAGCTGCCCCCACTTTCATTCGCTACTCGTGCCGAAAGGTTGGACGCTATCCGGGTGCGGGGAGCCGCTGGAGGATAAGGTTGTTACCATCAGTCATCGCCTGGTGGCGGTGCGGTGGCGATTTGCTAACCGCGCGCCTACTTACGTAAGTAAAAATTGTGTTATATATCTTATGCAAAATTAAAATTTCGACTTATTTTTATGGTAAAGTTATTGTAAATACTAAAAAAAAATGTTCATAATTTCAGGATTTAAAAGTATCACGTGAGTAAGACAAATTTGAAAGAGATTGCAATGGTCCTAGTTAAGCCATAAATGACCGCAAGGTCTTCTGTTGAGACATTACATATTCTTTTAAGGAACCAAATTGCTCTGTTTGTACCTATAGAACAAGCATCATCTTCAAAGAAGTGCAGTATATGTCCAACAAAGAAACATAGGGGCACGGATAGCTTGTTCTTTGAGATTCGAACGAGCAAGCCGGTGGGACGCATTCCATCGAATCCAGCTCGCTAAATAAGCACATAGCAAGTGCTTCTGGGGTCTCGCCATAGTAAGAACCCCTTTACTTGCAACCGGCACAGACGAATGGAGTAGCCGCTTATTAAACGCAGGGGAGAACGGGGGTAAAATATAGCCTATGTTACTCCCTGATAATGTAGCTATCCATTGCTGAAAGAATTTTTCAAATCGGTCCAGGAGTTTCGGAGCCTATTCATTTCAAACAAACAAACAAACAAATCTTTCCTCTTTATAATATTAGTGTAGATTACGATTGAGCTACCAGTTGCTAGCGGTTCATCTCACGGATCTTCACAAGCGACCCTGAGTTTTGTATACTTTTCTCATGCACATGTTCCCACTGTAGCGCCTCGGAAAGGAGACGAAGATCGCTGCAGGTGGAACACCGTGCCTTAATTAGGGGTTAAAGACTAGGGTGTAATTATTATAAACCTGTGTTTAAATTGTCATTCTCATGCTCCCACTGTGAAGCACCTCGGAACGGAGACGCACACCACAGAGGGAAAGCGTGCCTCCAGTGATAGGGACTAGTTTTTAAGTCTTCTTAACCAGTGTTTTAACTGTAAGTACCTGCTTAGTGCTTATTCCTAAATAAGCTGAAATTGTTTAAATGGTACCAACTTGTCTCATTACATTTTATTTCCCTAAATTTATATACCCTCCAAATTTACTATAGCACGGGTAGCAGTATGTTCGAGCACACCCGGTTATAACTATGCAAAAAATGATTACATATAGCAGGAAAACAAAAAACTGGCAAAGTGCGAGTCGGACTCGGGTGCAAAGGGTTCCGAAGGAATCTTGTTTTTGTAACATGTTATGTTATTTTTGGCCTTATAGGTTACTCTGTGATCTAAAAGAACTATCTCATTTTTTCAAAATATTAGGCTCAGTAGTTTCGGAGAAAAGGAGCGAGAAGGAGTAATGTTTTTTCATCTAATTTTTGACTGACTTTGTTTTTTGATTATGAAAAAAATATAATTCTCACTATAAGCCCTTTTGTTATGTCGCACGATACAGGTTGAAAAATCTTTTTTTGGAATGTTAGTTTGCCCCCAAAAGTGACTCCCATATTCAAAACTAATTTAATTACGTAACGCGTCCATGCTTAGGTCACAAAATTTCAACAGAATCGGTATGGCAAATCAGAAAAAATTGGCTGTGACAGACGGTTCTGTGTTTTAAGAATGTTCGGAACCCTAAAAAATAAGAAATTAAGTTGAAAAAAAAAAACAAAAAGAGATCCCTAAAAATACGAATTAAAAATAATTTACAAAAAAATGTGGTAAGTTGGGGTTCGAACCTATGCCGAATGTTTCGGGAGGCGGCATTGATATACAAAAAAACCCAAGATGCACAGTCTCGAACAAATGCAACACTCGAAACTGTCGTCAAAAACTGACATGTATCAAGTGTCATGTGTGAGTTGTGTGTAGTTATACTATAAACAATTTTTTTTGCAAATTCAACCTTACACGCATCGTTAAAAGTTGTTTTTACAAAGCAGTTCAATATGGCAAGTGATGCGCATTTTTTTTGCAAATTCAACCTTACACGGATCGCTTAAAGTGGTTTTTACAAAGCAATGCACTATGGCGAGCGATGCGAGATTGTTTGAAACTTGCGCATATTGCGCTTATTTTTCGCGGACGTTTTTGAGATGCTGAGTGTGTATCTTGGGTTTTTTATATATCAATGGGAGGCGGTCATAGTATCGGTGGACTATGAACCTTGTTGACACTTCGTTAAAATACCCGATCTTATAATATGTTATGGATTTTGACTGCGGCTGTCAAAACGTACACTGTACAAAACATGTCGAAAATCGACATTGATACGTAATTTTAAAATCTTTAAATTACCATAACTTTTTTCCTGACCACCAATTGTAAGGAAACAAAGCCTAAATGTTGCTCAGACCTAACGTAAACGTAACTGCATAAACCATAAAATGATCTGTTCAGTACTTTCGAAGATTAGTGTTAACAGATAGACAGACAGACAAGATTGATAATTTTTTTTTTGTGTTCTATAACTTCTTAGCATCGCCCTCATTTTTGGTAAATTTGTTTAATGTACAGACACAACGGTTCCTACTGTTTTATCTATACATATAATAAAATAGTAGAGACCGTGTTTTCTGTACATTAAACAAAAATATCAAAAATCGAGTAGGGGTTATCAAAAAAAAAGCTATAGAACACAAAAAGATCATTTTTATTTTTTTTGTCTGTCTCTCTGTCTGTACACGGTAATCTCCGCAAATACTGAACAGATTTTGTGAGCGTTTTCAAAGTTAGATTCAGCTTATTTTTGAGCAACATTTAGACTTAGTTTCATTCAAATTGGTGGCCGGAATAGAAAGTTATGGACATTTAAAGATTTTAAAATTTCGTCTCAACGTTTTTCGACAAGTTTTGTTCAACTTTCAATTTAGCATAAAATTTGCCTTTAAAAACATATCCTTAGAAATTGTAATCATCACGTTATATCTTCGAGGAGCTAAGCAGTCAATTACCATAACTTACTATAATATCGGGTATTAAATCATACGTCAACTGAATCATAGACACGGCGGTACGATGACTGGCTGCCGAAAGATTCGATGTAAGTTCAAACCCCAGTTTTCGCAACTTTCTTAAATTATTGTTAACTTATTTTTTACTTTTTTGTATTCCTGCTCCAATAATTTTCATTGGCCGCGACTTCGTCTGCCTGTACGTTTAAAAATGAGTGGAACTGGATCTGACGAAGTACTGAAATGCCATGAAATACATGATAATTAACAAAATCTATTTTCTGTTTTTCTGTATTATTTTATTCCGCATCCCGATAAAATGTATAAAACCAAAGTAGATAACTTTTACACATAAACCTGATAGGAATTTGTGGCAATGTAGATGAAATCAACTTACTAAACTACGTAAAAAAATACCTGCAATGCCATCTATTTACTTTCGACGGCATGACATTACACCAAAATATATTTTTTAGTTATTACATTTAACACGTCTTTACTTTTCTTTTGATAGTTCAACTTCATATTCCATAGATGGCGTTATGCATTTGATCTCATTTTTGGGGTGTTAAGATTACAATATTCGTCAACTTGCGTGCGCTTACATTTGCTAAGCTAAATAAGCTAAAGCTGATCAATAACACCCGTACTTTGCAGGATTTAACTAATGCCACCGATTTGGCAATTAACGTTGCTACTACTGGGCCTAAACAGAATAGTATAAGAGTTAACTATCGACTCAAAAAGAAGAAGAATGATTACAGGCCCGAAGCCAGGAGGCATATCATACCACCCGCGAGCAGGTGGCGAAGTCCTATGATAGAGGAGTCGCAAAAACTGTTGAATGAGCTCGGTTAATCAGCTGTCTAACTCTGTAACTTAACATCGTTGTGATTTACGTTCCTGGTTCGAAATAAATTAGGAATCAACTTTATTCATAAAGTAGTTTTTTAACTACGTAGTTTGAAGAATAGCACCATTCATGTAGCGTAATATAATATCAACACGTTAATGTTCAAATATGCAAACATATGGTAGGCTGTTGGAGCTAGCTTTATAGAGCGATCCACACTGCAGAAGACCGAATGGCTTGGAGACGCGATGTATGTGGTCGCGATCCTCAGCAGTGAGGAAACGACGACGTAAGAAGAAGGCTACTCAAATGCGCGTAATTTTACGAATACTGTTAAAAATTGCTGACGGCGTATCACCTACCATAATCAAGAAGGTGGTTAGGTTATTTTAGAAGATGGCCTGTGTTGTCCCTTTGCTTCAGCATTAATTCATTTCTTCTGTGTACGGGTAACCTACCGACCAAGCAGCAATCATCAATAGGCATGATATTGACAAATGTTTGTGGGGAAAATATTTCCATGAAAACGGGCCTGAATGAAATGGTACACATCATCCTATTGAGTTCTATGATTTTTATTTACATATTTATTTCGACTAAATTTTGTAAAGGCACTCGGCAGAAAGTCACACATATCCAACAAACTGTTATAGTAGCTGAAATAAGATTTCGGCTGATTGCTTTGTTGACGATGTGATCATTCCCAGAATCCCCCTCATTCCCAATTATTTTCCATTTACTTTCTAAACTGTTAAATTCCCAGTGAGCCTATGATAAGTACGTCATGACTAGATCAGGGCCAGAAATTATCCATTGCGGACTTCACCCTCCAGTAGATCATGGGAAACTGTAGATCCCTTGGCAATGACGCCACAAACGAACTCGCGAAGAGGTTCCAAGGTGGTAGTGCTGGACCCATACCCACTCTTCCTGCTACCATTCTCACAGTTTCGTAAATGAATTTGCCAGAGATCAACTAAACTTCATGAGAACTAATGGTCTCGGGCTGCAAATTGCAGGCAGTCAAAAATGGCAATGTCAAGCCTATACACGCGACTAATTTAACTACTTCTCAGCCTAAGTGGACGTACCTTCCGAATAATAAAAGGTATAATCACGGGTCATTGCCCTCTAAAAAAACCTTTAAACAAAAAAGGTGCCATAGACAGCCCAATTCGCAGGGGTTGCTTCGACGCCGAGAAATCAGTCGCACACTTTATCCTGGAAATGAGGCTGTTGCTTCCCGATGTGAACAAATCCTCGGAACGGTGAGGTCGCTCCGTGAAACCTGTGGAGCACCCAGGAGGTTTTTGTACATTCGGGCGGAGCTAAGCTGGCTAACTTAGCCAGAACACTTACGCGCAATGGACCGAATGGGAGTCTAAATGCGGATTACGTAGTCTGTACTCCGTTTGTTGCGGAGGTAGACTTCTTTTCTGGTTAGTATACCTATGGCCAACTTCATGTAGCTCTAATGCGTGTTAACAACCTTAGAAACTTTCATCAACATCGTGTACAAAAGTTTTTCATTACGAATATTACGAAAAATTACTAGGGTTGGACGGCATTTTCAACAGAAGAGAGGATACAGTCACTGCCTTACATAAGGCCTTTATCACACGGCATTTATTTCGTAGCGGTGCCCCACACGGTAAGGCAGTTTACGTGTATTAGGCTCCAACGGATTTATAAGAGGCCAATGCGACCGCGGCGGTGCGTGGTGCCGTGTGATAATTGCCTAACGGTCTTCCAAATTCCTTATTCTAAGAGGGGTCTGGCAATGCTAGATATTGACTGTTTGTATATCTTATCTTAGTGATCTTACATAGCGACATAATTTTATTTTTCAACATACACGCGAACAAAGTCGCGGGCAACAGCTAGTTATATATATAGATATAGAATATAGATGTCACACGATATAGTTTAAAAAGCTTTTCTTGGTTTGACCCCCAAAAGTGACCTCCATATTAAAAATTGAATAATTTACGTAACGCTTATGTGTTTGAGGTACAGAAGTTCATATCTGTACCAAATTTCAACAGGATCGGTCCAGTGGATCCGGAGAAAACTGGCTGTGACAGATGGACAGATGGACAGACAGACAGACACACGGTCAGACAGACACCCGAGTGATACAGGACCGATTCTGTTGAAATTTGGTATACATATGGACTTCTTTGACCCAAACACAGACATAATACGTGAATAAATATTTTTTTAATATGGGGAAAAAAAAAATCAAACTGTATCGTGTGATATCAAATGAAAGGACTTACTGTCAGGGTTTTAATTATATTTTTTACAATATTAAAACAAACATTTTTGAAGTAATTCAAGAAAATAGACAAAAATGACCATTCCCCCCTTATTTCTGAAACTATAGAGCCTAATGATGCAGATAAAAATGCAGATAATAGTTTTATACCTAAAAATTACAGGAAAACCTATAAGAAGTCTGTAGTATTAAAATAACATGTTAAAAAAAAATGCGTTCGGAACCCTTAGCACGCGAGTCCGACTCGCACTTGGCCAGTTTTTTTATTTTAATATTGCAAAGCTTCTACATGAATCCCTGTAAATTTGGAGTCCGTATTTATTTTATTATTTATGTACACACAGAAAAACAGTAATAAATAACATTATAATTTTGAGTACAAAGGAAACGCTTATTTCAAACGAAATATCTTCCAGCAGACCTGCGACAGGGGAAATGAACAAGAAATGTAGATAATAGTGTGTAAGAACAGGAGAAAAAGATTATGTAAAGCCTTAAAACTAAAGTACAAATAAAAATACTAAAATATACTTACTTATAGAATAAATATACCGAATACTTTAATTATATACATAGATATTATAAATAAATATATAACTATCACAGTAGAGAGGATAGGTAGTGCTCATTATCGATTTATAGTGTCAATTTTTAAAAAGAGAAATTGATTTTAAGTCTCGTACGCTAGGAGGAAGTGAGTTCAACAATCTAACTGCATGGACAGAGAAAGAGAAGGAAAAGTAGCTGGATTTATGAGGATGGGTTTTAAGGAGGGATCTAAGGTGTGATCTACACGGAGCGTCATTAGGTCGAGCGTAAGAAATGCGCTCACGCAGGTAAGAGGGGTAAGACGGGTTGTGAAGGATGTTAAAAAGGAGAGATAGAATCCGAGTGTTCCTGCGAAGACGGATAGGGAGCCACTTGAGTTCTTTACGAAGGTGAGAAACATGGTCATACTTTCGTAGAACAAGCACAAAACTAATGCATAAATTTTGCAGTCGCTCAAGTTTGTTTAATAGCTCCTCAGTAGCATCCAGGTAGCAGGCGTCGACATAATCTATAATCGGCTGAATAAGAGTTTGAGCAAAAGAGATTTTCGTCTTCAAAGGTAAGATACCCTGAAGGCATTTGAGCGAATGAAAAGAAAAATAGACCTTTCGGCTAACCTCATTGACCTGCGCGCGCCAGGAAAGATTGTAGTCAATAATAACACCCAGATCTTTGGTAGTTTCAGTGTATTCAATACGAACACCATCAAGATATAAAGGTGATATAGATGAAACAACAGCAGGAGTACGAACGATTTAGGCTCAGTAGTTTCGGAGATAAGGGGGGGAATGTGCATTTTTCGCCTTATTTCTTGAATAACTTCAAAACCATTTATTTAACAATATGAAAAAAATATAAGTAAAACCCTCACAGTAAGCCCTTTAATTTGATGTGTCACACAATATTGTTCAACAACCTTTTTTTTTAATTTTCTAGTTTGACCCCCAAAAGTGACCCCATACTACAAATTTAATAACTTACGTAACTTGTCCATGTTTGAGTCTTAGAAGTCCATATGTGTACCAAATTTCAACAGAATCGGTCCAGTGGATCCGGAGAAAACTGGCTGTGACAGACGGGCAGACAGACACCCGAGTGATCCTATAAGGGTTCCTTTTTTTTTCGGAACCCTATAAAGTCTAATATGATTTATAACTAGCTCTTCACCCGCGACTTCGTCTGCGCAGATTTAGTAAAAACGATTTTCGACCACTTCAAGGTTGAATTTACAAAAATCGGTTCAAAGTGATCACCTGATTAAAGGAAGCCTTGTGCAAAATTTAATGTTCCTAGTCCACTTAGTGTCTGCTGTATATTGATAAGTTAGTCAGTATATACGGGGTAATTTTTTCAATGGGATGGTCAAATCCAAAACTATGAGAAATAGTGAAACTTCAAAAATCCAATGATGCAGTTGTAGATTCTCGGGTGCCATGTTGTTGAAAACTGAAACTGCATCATTCATCATCGCTGCTATTAGTGGGGGAGACGGTGAAAGATTGATCTTCACCCACGTGATAACCAGATGAGTCATATTTTTTACCAAATTTTATTGACTTATAAACAAGCTTACGATAGCTTTCATCATCATCATCATCATATCAGCCGAAACACGTCCACCGCTGGACATAGGCCTCCCCCAAGCGCCGCCACAACGACCGGTCCTGCTGGTCTTCACGATGTTATATTTATTCGATTGGAATCTTGCATCATTCATAGGTGGGTTTTTATTTACATCTCGTCTAAATTCTACCAACATATTGTCCTCGTATGAAGGAAACGCCACCATTTGATGTGCTTTTCTACGGGCTACGTCGCGCGACGGCACTGCTCCCGGTGCGACAGCGTCGCGGTCGCCACGTCGCTCGCAGGCCACGCACATTGGTCGCGCGACTCGGTCGCGTGCACCCGTAAGTACCCTATAGTATTTCATACAAAGCAGTGGGTCGCGGTCGTACGTCATTGTCGCCGGTCGCAGTCGCGCGTCGCGGTCGCCAATATCGAAATTTTACCTTTATGCGTTTAGAATTTGCATCATGCGGTAGCTACCTACTAAGATTATAAACCCAAAAAGTTTCATTTGATATCACTAATACTGTTCCAAAGCTGTTATATTATTTCGACTTTCGAATCTACTGTGTAAAGTATTATCCATGATTTTTATGGTCATCATTATTGCGAACGTGATAATGTGTACTTGTATTATTGTGATATTTATTACGTAGAGATTTCAAATTTATCAAAAAGGAGGAGATTTTACCGGAATACTACCATCCGGTAAAATCTCCTCCTTTTTTGGACGTTGGTTGAAAAAGAGAGGTGGCAAAGTGTGTCCACTGCGGAGCCCTACATCCGGCTAACTATGGGGAATATGAATCCTCAACATAGTGCACCTACCGAAAGAGGTGAAGACCCTAGCTAGACCCTAATTCAAACTAAGTCAAAGCACGATACAAACTACAAGTGCAAACATCTCATACACTCAAGTAACTACAAAAAGCGTAGCAATAGCACCTTTGGCTGATATGAACAGCAACAAAAAGTTGGATGAAATACGCAGGCGAAGTGCTAGCATAGTAGCACTTCGCCTGTGACTTACTTTTATTGTCATAACAGTAAAATATTTGATGATGATCTATTAAATTGTGTAAAATTTTGTCGTAATCAATAGTCAAATATTATGTTTAAATTTCGTTAAAATGCGCATTTTGGTCACTTGTTAGCTTGACCAAAGGTCAAATACGTAAGTATTCCTTTATAAAAATGTATGAGACTTAGCTTCTTAGTTAACTATTCATAAAATAACTTGACCATAGACCTGAATCGATAAACATACATACCTAAATTCATTTGTATTTAAATTCGGCATTGTTCTATTTCCAGTATGTTAAAAAAAATGGCTAAGTGCGAATTTTGCTTTTTTATAACATTTATTTTAACACTATTGACTTCTTACAGGTTTTTCTGTAATCTATAGGTAAAGATCTATTATCTCCACGTTTTCAAAATTCTAGACTCAGTAATTTCGGAGGTAAGGGGGGAATGGTCATTTTTCGTCTAATTTCTTGATTAACTTCAAAACCTTTAATTTTAAAATTATGAAAAAAATATAATTAAAACCCTCACAGTAAGCCTTTTCATTTAATATGTAACACGATATTATTCAGTATTTAAAAAAGTTTTTTGTTCAAAAATGTTTTTTTTTAATTTTCTACGTTGACCCCCAAAAGTGACCCCCATACTAAAAATTTAATAATTTACGTAAAGCTTGTTTGGGTCACAAAAATCCATGTGTGTACCAAATTTCAACAGAATCGGTCCAGTGGATCTGGAGAAAACTGGCTGTGATAGACGGAAAGACAGACAGACAGACACCCGAGTGATCCTATAAGGGTTCCGTATTTTGTTCAGAACCATAAAAACAGCTGTTGTTTCTTGTTTTTGGAATGCATTTTTGGAATAAATAAATGATACCTATTTAGTTTTTAACTAGGTTAAACAAAACCCTTTAACACTTCAATCTTTTTTGCTCATTTAAAACTAAATGAGGCCGGTGCACCTTGAGAAGAAACACCGAAATAAACTCAGAATGTAGGCCTCTCTAAAAGCCCATACGACCCGTACTGGTCAAATCATATAAAAATCTTGTAGGGCATTGTCTGAGGTAGTATTTTGAGGATAAATGGAGTGATAGTAATTTAGTAAATAATTTAAAAAAAAGTAAATTACAATAAAATTTCAATCTTACTAATATTATAAACTAGCTTCTGCCCGCGACATCGTCTGCGTAGACTTCAGAGGTGGCGCGCAACTTTTTTGTTTCGTATTCTGATCCTTGGAACTCGTGAACCTGTAGAGCTCACGATTCTTACCGAAAAAATAATTTGACATGTTTTTGGTCTCCTGGTTTCTACTTGTGAATCTGTAAGGCTCGTAATTTCAGCCCCGGCAATACTTTGACATACTTTTGGTCTCCCGGTACTTTAGAATCCTCACCGCTCACAATTCCAGCCCCGGAAATATTTCGATATGTTTTTGGTCTCCTGGTACTTTTGAATCCTAACTGTTCACAATTCCAGCGCCAGAAATATGGATAGACATGTTTCTGGTCCCCTGGTACTTTTGAATCCTAACCGCTTGAAATTATGTTTAAAATTTCAAGCGGATTTTTACAAAAAAAAAAAAACCCAGGAAATACTTCGACATGTTTCTGGTCTCCTGGTACTTGTGAGCCTATAGCGTTCACCATTCCAACCCAGAAAAAACTTCGACATATTTCTATTCTCCTGGTAAAAAAAGTTCTTGCTCAAAAATACTTTAAGGTTTCTGTACGTCTACCATGAGTTTCATCAATCTATACACGCTAGCGACTGTAGTTAAAAAAATGTGTGAAAACTTTAAAAAAACAAGTGTCTTATTTATTTTTTTACTAAAGTAAACAAATAAACATACGAACATACAAACTTTCACATTTATAATATTAGTAGGATGTGAAAGTTTGTATGTTTGTCCGTCAATCACACAAAAACGGCTAAAGGGATGTGAATGAAATTTTGCACACATGTAGTTTATACCCTTTTTTTTATTTATTTTTTTTTTTTTTTTGGATGGGAAATCATCAAATGACTCCTCCCGCTCTGGGTGGAGCAGAAGGGAGTGTCAGACTCTTACTGACTAAAACCCATCCGTGTTCCTCCTAATGCCCTTTGCGTTCCTGGGCCGCGGCGACTCTCTCGAACAAATCCCGCAACCCCGGCAGGCACTGGCCCTAGCGGGCCCCGTCCTTTATGCTGATACCTCCTTGAGGCGCGCGTGGAACACAGCGCGCCGTCGACCCGGGCCTGGTTCTGATCAGACGGCGAGCCACCCAATGCTCGCCGTCCGCAGGCCCGCGCCTACGGTGGCCGAGAATCGCCCTGCGACTCCCGACGCCCGGGGCGTCTTCTTCTGTTGCGGCGGCTGGGGCGTGAGGTTTCCCTCTCTCTCACGCGTTCGGCCTCCTCCTTTGCTAGCATTACTGCTTCGCAGAAGGAGGTGACCGCTTCCCATGCCTCCTCGCTCCGGACCATGGATTGGACCAGGGCCGGACGCGAGAGGTCGCCTTCGCCGATCGCCTCGACGAGGACACGGCGGTGCTCCGCCCAAGCAGGGCAGACCTCCACCGTATGCTCCACCGTGTCCTCCGGGCGATCCTCGCAGTGTTGACACCCGGGCGTATCCTCCCGCCGAATTCGAAACAGGTACCTCCCAAAACAACCGTGTCCGGTGAGTACCTGCGTCAGGCGGAAGGTGAGGACGCCGTGGCGCCGCTCTGGCCACTCCTCAAAGAGGGGACTTATCGCCGCAATTGTGGCGTGCCCAGCGCTGGGTTGCGACAGTCGTTGTCTCCATACTGCCATGAGATCCCGCCGGAGCTCCGTCCGCCACGCTGCGATTTGCCGCGGCAGAGGAGTCTCGCCCCGACGTAGCGCCTCCACGCGCCATTCGTAAATGAGCGCGAGGGCTCTCGCCTCTAGATCCCATGGCGGTAGTCCGGCAAGGAGGCTCGCCGCCTCGCCAGAGACCGTGCGGTATCCCCGGGTCAGCCGGATGGCCATGACCCTCTGGGACGCATTGAGGTAACGGGCATGTAGTTTATACCCTGGAATAACACAAGGGCTACTTTTAATCCCGGTAACTTACATGGCTTAATGGAGACTGAGAAGGAAGTGGCAGTCCAGAGCCACTGCTGCCTAAGTACTTCCGATTCACAAGTACCAGGAGACCAGAAAAATTTCGAAGTATTTTCGGGCTGAAGCAATCTGTGCCAGGAGAGCAAAAATATTTCGAAGTATTTTTGGGGCTGGAATATGTGAATTAGCGCTCACAAGCGCTAAATATGCACATGTACTAGGAGATCAGAAACTAGTCGAAAACTATCCAGTGCTGGAATTGTTAATTAAATTAAATAAAACTTTATTTCAGACTATTCATCCATAATTTTGTTAGTATTTTGGTGTTAGTAACAATGGTGCTTACGAAATTACGTTAGTTTTGTTAGTTTTCATAAATTATTTATTTATTCATACCTATGACTGTTCCCACTGTCCCTGAAAGGGATAGTCCGGTCTGCTACTAACTGTGCAAACAAGGAGCCTCAAGCCAGTTTGCTCAGCTGCATGAGCACACCAAGAGATTTACCTGAATTTTCTGGTGACCAGTTGGACTGCTTCATTTCAAACAAGCCTATGATGAGTCGTCGGCGTTGTGTAAATTCACGCCAAAAGAAAACCTATGGAGGCTTCGAAAATGCTTACGAGGATGTGATGGTACATCAGTCCTATAATAGAAAATATTTATTTTGTTTCGAAACGTTTCACATGTTGTCAGACACTTAGAAAAATCATAAATAAAATCTTGAATAGCCAGGCGTTAACCAAATAAGAATTTATAAGTATCTGAAAGAGCTCTCACTCATCTGTTTGCGATAAATCACCTTAGAAAAAACCCTAAGCGAATTCTTAAAACAATTAAGACATTACACAAAAAGAGGGTCCGACTGTGAGTCGCCAAACATATTGGGGTTCCATGCTCGGCGAGTGAAGCGCGTAGCCTATCACTGGACCTCGGCCGTCCGTCCGTCCCCGGCTGTCGGTCGGTGGTCGCTGTCTCAAGGGCCACAATGCTGGACGGTTGAAGTTTTCACGGATTATGTATCTACTTTGCTGGTAAAGTAGCAAATAATACAAATAAAAGTTTATGGTGCGGAACCTTTCGTGTGCGGGACCGACTCGCGTTCGGTTGAGGTCTTACCAGGTAGCCACATCTGTTGGAAATCGCAAGGCTCGACGCTGAAGGCGTTGACGTCACTCGGTATTAGGGCTTCAGGGTGAACGGTACTAGTTAACCGAGTTAGGTTTGAATTAGGCCGGAGGCTATGTCTCGGATATGGCTATACGCCATAAACTATGGGCTGGTGTTAGACAAACTTGCAGACGTGTAGTCCATTGTAACCCTTAGGATAGCCATTATTACTTATTAAGTTAAATATAAGTTATATTAATTTAGTGTTAATATATGTGTGTGTGTTGGTGATCTAATGGGTGAGTGGTGTGTGTATTATCCTACCTTATTACCCTCTCTGACTTAAACGAGGTAACCGACACCTGTGTTAAGGTTCTAGGGATTCGGAGAAAGCCTTCCTATAGAGTGTGCTTTAGACAAAGCAACAGACTGAATACAACAATGACTCTAATCTGACTTTAGACAAACCTTACCAAGACGCTGCACCAAGACACTGCTTATGGAAGGCTGAACCGAAAAATACTCGCTAGAAGTTAGGGCCTGTTTGAACTATAATGGTTCCTTGCAATGCCTAATGTTATGTCGTATCAACCAAACATTAGTAGAGGTTACCTCTCCCAATGGACCGACTGACCGCAGAATACTTTACATTGTTTTGATGTACGCGCATTTCCCGGGAGTGGGGGTAGGCTTCACCAAGTACCCTAAACTGAATTTATAGCCGTTCTGTGGAAAGTTAGTAAATGTGTCTCGTCAAATCAAACTTGGTTTTCGGGCCTCTCACTGATACAAAAAAAAAAAAAATATTTGGCGAAACACGTAATTTGGATGCCCAGTCGAAACGCCCCGATGCCTGACAAGAATGTCTGCACACGGCTGCTGATTACACTGCAAGCTTCCTCTAAATGGGGTTAGATTAAGGAAATGCGAGGTGTCGAGTTCCAAACCCACTTCGGCGCGTAGCAAGACTTTTGTAGAGAATTCTGCTACCGACTGACAACGCGGTACGCTTGAGCTAAGTTATATAATGTGTTAGTAATGTATTGATAGGCCGATGTAAGGGGCTGTGTCATTAAAGCGCATTCCTAAAGATATCACTCATGGCAACGAACGACCCACAAAAAGGATTATGCTAAGGTTATAACGTCTATTTTTGATGTCTTGGGATTTCTCGCCCCCTTTACTATTCAGGGTAAAATCTTGCTTCAGGATACTTGGCGCCTAAATATTGGATGGGACGATAGTGTTCCTCATAATATTTACGAAAGGTGGGTGAAATGGATTGACCTAATTAACTTTATCAGTAAACTTCGCATTCCAAGGTACCACGCGATGTCAGCATGCGCTACGACGGTAGCGGGCGCGAGCGAGATGGAAGTACCCATTACCGCGCCGCCACATGCGCCGCTCGCGTCTCACAGTGCAGGTGCTACGCAGCCTTGTGCTACCGGCAACGAAACCGTAGCGACCGATAGCAGTGCTACGAGTTTAGCTACAAGCGAGTCTGTTTATAGCAACTTACAACTACACACGTTTAGTGATTCGTCCACTAAAGCATTGTGTACGGTAGCCTATTGACACTGGGAAACGCAGGGTTAAATACGTGTTTCTTTTATTGCGACTAAATGCAGAGTGGTGTCTGTGAAACCTATGACAGTACCTAGATACGAGCTTCAAGCGGCATTGTTAGCGGCAAGGTTAGCTAACACTATTGGTAAGGAATATAGATTATCTCCAGTGCGTCGATTCTTTTGGTGTGACTCCACTACGGTTCTCCATTGGATTCGGAACAATACGCGTACCTACCTATAAAACGTTCGAAGCGAACCGTCTTGGGGAAATTGACATGTATTGACGAATGTAGATAAGTTCCTACGAAGCTCAATGTAGCTGACTTAGCTACACGGGAAACTTTCGATCCTTCTTTGTATTTCGAGTGGCTAGCCGGTCCAACTTTCCTGCACTTGGATGACGCGTCATAGCCTAAGGATGTCATCCAACTGGAAACTAACGCAGCATGTGAGGAAATAACAGCTGTTGTTCAGGAACATTCAGCTCATTCGCCGGTTTCAGATCCGGTTCGATTTTCTTCTTGGCCTCACCTTCTACAGGCGTCAGCTGCTGTTTTCAAATTTGTTGACAGGTTGAAAGGTCTTCCTAGCAGCGGTTACAGCGTGCAGGTGATGGAGCGTGCAGAGCGGCAGCTATTGAAACACGCACAAGGGCAATCGTTTGCTGAGGATTTGGCCGCGATCAGCAATGGTAAGGCGTTATCTAAAAATGGTCGGTTACTTACTCTCTCACCATTTTTAGACGAGCATAGTTTGCTGCGCGTGGGCGGTCGGATCGATGCAGCTGCAGACGTTGCCATCGAGGTAAAGAGGCCTGTAATATTGGACGGCCGGCACCCTGTGGCTCGACTGATTGTTCGGCACTACCACGTGAAGGCGGCTCATGGGAATCAGGAAACAGTTGTCAAACTGCTAAGGGAAAAGTATTGTTTAGGAAGCCTTAGACCTACCGTGAAGACTAGTGTCGCATTGTATGCTGCGCCGCATCAAGAAGTGCAGACCGCTAGTTCCTCGCATGGGCGACTTACCTCAGTCTCGTGTGGCACATCATCAGCGACCCTTCTCTCACTGTGGGCTGGACTTGTTTGGACCGATAGAGGTAACAGTCGGCAGACGCAGAGAAAAAAGGTACGGTGTCCTTTTTACCTACTTAACAATACGAGCTATTCATGTTGAGATTGTTGCTTCACTCACGACGGACTCATTGATCACGGCGCTACGGCGAATGGCAGCAAGGCGTGGCTGGTCACGTCACTTGTATTCCGACAATGGGACAAATCTAAGAGGCGCTACAAAGGAACTCCAACGGTCTATGCAGGATCTGTATCAGGAAGTCCTGAAAGATGTAGGAGTCAACAATGGGATGGACTGGAATTTCATACCTCCCACCAGTCTCCATTGGGGTGGGCATGGGAGCGACTGATTTGCAGCGTCAAGTCGTCGCTCAAAGTAGTTTTGCTCGAACGGGCACCAAGGGACGAAGTGTTGAGCACACTTGTAGCAGAAATTGAAAACATAGTGAATAGTTGTCCCGTTGGGCGTAGAATGTTTCACCTCCAACCACTTTTTGCTGGGTACGTCGTCAAACTTACCTGTAGTCGGAGCCTTTGACAGTTCTGACCTGTACTAGCGTAGGCATTGGCGTAAGAGTCAACGGTTAGTCGCCTTGTTCTGGCAAAGGTGGGTAAAGGAAATATAATCTGATCTTCTACCAAGTCGAAAGTGAAAAACGGAGCGGCCACCACTACGAGTAGGCGATCTCGTATTGGTTGTGGATCCAAACTCTCCCCGCCACTCGTGGCCGAAGGGACTTATCACCGAGGTATTCCCAGGTGAGGAAGCCCACCTTCACTTCCACGAGCCTGATACAACCGTCGTATCAGACTCGTGGAAGTGAAGGTGGGCTTCCGGACGTGGCGCCGCTCCGCGGCACGCTTCGCTCCTATCACTCTAGATAGTGAGTGCTGTGACAGCATTGGGTTGGGGAATGTTAGCGAAGCACTCAGTAGTTAATTTTAAGAAGTTTTAGTAAAGAAATCAAGTAGCATCTCTAGTAATTAAGAAGCGGGACACGCTGACATGCTTGTCACACTGTGGGCCCCCCGCCAGTCTGCCACCTAACGTGAATCAATGCGCACGCCAATTTGTCAGATTTATGCGCACGCGGCCATCTTGTTCCTTTGCAAAAAGCTCAAAAACGTGTGTATTGAAGTTCGCCTGTGTTTTCGTTGCACCCCGTTAGTTCCTACAGCAACACCCCTATCACTTACTCTTCAGCAAGATGGGGCTCCAGCTCATAACAGTCACAGAACAAGGGGCTATAGGAACAAATGGACAAATAAGATGGCCGGCGAGATCCCCAGATCTAAGCCCGTTAGATTTTTTTATAGGGTAATGTAAATAAATTAGTTTACAAGAACCAGTATGAAAATGTCCACGAGCTACAAACAGAACTTAGACGTATTATTCGAAATATCCACCACAACAAGATCAAAAAATCGACAGGGAGTGAAATAATCAAAAGAATGTGACTTCGTATCCAACAGTATGGGACTAATTTTGAGCATTTGATAAATTGATTAATTTTGTATTAAAAATGTTAAAATTCATGGTCTTCCTTTTATTTCTGACACAATGTTATTTAGCAAAAAGTAATCATTTTGATGAAGTCTTTCGATCGGTATGATAAAGCTATAGGGTAATTTTTTTTTTTCGTGTACCGGTTTCGAATCCTGGTTCAACCATGTAATTATTTAAAAATTTATGAATGCAGTTTAAATTATTTTTTAAATTAAAATAATGTCTTCTTTCAGTAAAATGTTCCATCTACAATATTCAAGGTACTATCCCTCCATGTGGCATAGCTGTGGGACGCCCTGTATACGGAGGCTCTGGTGTAAGTTTAGTTTAATAAAGTTTAAAATTTAAAGTGAAATTCAATCAAGTCGCAAGATTTATTTCAATTGAAACATGAAATGATACTTTTGAAGGTCAACATTTTCAGCCAAAATATTTATTACACTGTAGCCATTCGAAAAGCTAGGTTCACGTGAAGAAATCGTACAAGGAGTTCCTTGTACTTTTTAGGGTTCTGTACCAAAATGGTAAAAAGGAATCCTTCAGACTTCTTTTCATTATTAAACACTCAATTTACTGACACTTTTCCCTTAAAGTCTAAAAGTATTTATACCAAGTTCTTATGTAGCGATTGGGCAACTCTAGGCATTCGTAGAAGCAGGGAAAAGCTAAATGAATTGTATGGCCAAAAGCAATATACGAATAATACAAGCTTTCATAAGTATGTTGCAAAATATTCAAAAGTGTATGCAAAACAGCAAAAGCTCTGCATATTAGCAATAAAATAAAACCAGCAGACGACAAAATAAAAACTACTTGGAATAAATAACGAAACAGGTAGGAAGAAACAACGTGAGAGTAAATTTAATTTAAATACTGTTAATGGCCCAATAAACTCAGATGCAGAGGTAGCTCAAGAATTTGAAGACTTTTTTGCTAATATTCCTCTTAAAACTACAGAAAGTCTCAACTCGTCTCCCACGCTCGCTGCTGCATTACTTAGAAAGAATATAAATGTTTGCCCATCGGAGTTTAAGTTTCAACATACAAACCCCCAGGCCATTATAAAAGCTTTTAAAGATCTTAAAATAAAATCAACTGAAGATCTTTGGGGAATGTCTGTAAAAGTCTGTCAAAAGAGATAAATCTGTCATTGAAACTATTGCCCCCTACCTAGCTGTCATATTTAATACTAGTGTAGACCATGGAGTATTTTCGGATCTTATGAAACAGAGTAGAGTAGTTCCTGTGTTCAAATCAGGTGATAATAAGAAACCCAATAATTATAGACCTGTGTCAATTCTGCCAGTCCTCAGTAAGGTGTTTGAAAAGTTAACGCTTAATCAGATGTTACTACACTTTAATAAAATTCCATCTTTCATGAACAACAGTATGGTTTCACCAAAAGGCGTTGTACAACTGACGCCGGTATCACCCTCATAAAGAACATCTTTAACGCCTGGGAGGAGTTGCAAGACGCCATTGGAATATTCTGTGACCTCTCGAAAGCGTTCGATTGCGTTGATCATGAGACACTTTTGTTGAAACTTGAGCACTATGGAATTGGAAATACAGCCCTTGAGTAACTTAGGTCATACTTGATGGGCAGACAGGTTAAAGTTCAGGTAAACGGTGTAAACCCACTAGGGTCTGAAATGTCAATGGGAGTTCCATTGGTCGTTCAATATTGGGTCCATTTCTCTTTCTAGTTTGTATAAATGATTTGCCCCAACTACTTCAAAATCACCCAAAGATGGTGTTATTTGCGGATGACACATCATTGATATTAAAAATAGAGCGACGGTCACGAAATCTTGACGTCGTCAATAACTCTATTCTTCAAGTCTAAAATTGGTTTACGGCAAACAACTTGGTATTAAATGAAAAAAAAAAACCAAATGTATTAAATTTACTTTGCCAAATATTAAAAAAGGCGAATGTGACATCATATTGAATGGAGAAAAACTGGAGTTTATTAATCAGACAGTTTTCTTGGGAATCACCTTAGACGAGAAATTACAATGGGGACCTCATATAACATCTCTAGCGGGGCGGCTAAGCTCAGCTGCTTATGCTGTTAGGAATATAAGACAGTTAACAGACGTAGAAACAGCACGTTTGGTCTATTTTAGCTACTTTCACAGCATTATGTCATACGGTATTTTGTTGTGGGGTCGGGCTGTTGACATTGAATCCATATTTATTTTACAAAAGAGAGCTGTCAGAGCCCTTTATAATCTGCGTCGCCGCGATTCTCTAAGGGAACTTTTTAAAAAGATTAATATTATGACAGTCCCTTGCCAATTCATATATGAAAATTATTATGTATGTACGGAATAATCGCCATCTTTTTAGTAAACATAGTGATAGACATAATTTTAATACTAGAAATAAAGATAAATTAGATCAACCATTTTATAGATTAGCTAAAGTACACACATCTTTCATGGGGTACTGTGTTAAATGTTACAATAAAATGCCTTGTGACATATTAGAACTAAATGAAAGACAATTTAAAATGTATATCAAAAGCACACTTTGTAAACAAGCTTACTACAAATTAGAAGATTACATTCAGGATAAGAATGCTTGGAAGCATGCTAGTCCTGCTTCATAGGACAATCAATGTTGTGGACAAAATCAAACTGCTTGCTTTATGTTTTAACTTTATAGATGTTCTGTTTCTTCTTGTGTTTGTATTTTTCTGCTAACTCACACACTATTAATTAGTGATTCCAATATTTGTAAATGTGTGAGTATTATGTACTTATTTAGAAAATTAATAAGTCTACCTCTGCATACCCTGGGTGCATGGTCCTCACATATAACTAAATTTTTGTATACCAAATATTGTAAAAGAGTAACTATGGAGTTTCTTGTCCGTTCTTCTCCATAAGAATCTACCTTTCCGAATGGACAGTAGAATCACTTTAGTATTTTATATTACTTGAAATGTGAATGACGTTCAAAAGTGCCGTTTAATGGCCTAATTGGAATAAACGTTTTGACTTTGACTTTAGTCACAACTAAGTCTGTCCGTCTGTCACAGCTGGATATCTTAAGAACCACTAATGCTATCAACTTAAAATTTGGATCAGTTTTAGATGACGTTTGTTCAACTATTTAGCAAATAAGAAAGAGATAAAAATGTTTATATTTTTTTTTGCAACAACGACTGAAAAGATTCCTAAAAATCGCAGTGAGGCTAATAGGGCATGTGGGATATCATATAAAAGAGCGCTATTTGCACTTTCTCAAACTTTTTTTAGGCCGCTAGCAATTATTCTATATGATAAAAGTTTATGTAAAGATTACCGAAAAATAAAACAATGTCTCTAAATAGCACACTTTTTCAGAAATCATCAACAAAGATTGCATTAGTTCCAGTATCGGTCAATTATTTCTTTGCAATATTGTATATTTTGCAAAGTAAGTACACACACTACAGCAGTTTTCTTTTTTTCTCTTTTCTTAGTTACTTGGTCATTAAAAACATAGTTTTGTATAATGTAGAACCATATTTTA
Organism: Lacanobia wlatinum; assembly: GCA_947578705.1. NCBI lineage: Eukaryota > Metazoa > Arthropoda > Insecta > Lepidoptera > Noctuidae > Lacanobia > Lacanobia wlatinum. The sequence continues at coordinate 5,990,365 of OX388037.1, forward strand.
AATTTTTTGTAAATGTGAGTACTATGGAGCTATTTACAAATATAATTAGTTATAGATTTTTTTTATTAAACTTGTTTGACAATAACGAGCGTGGCAGTCGAGAGCTTGTCATGCTCACACAAATGTTTCGCTGATGGCGGCGCGTGTGTTGAATCATTTGGTTCCCTTCAAAATGGTTGAGCTAGATGGTTCTGATACACGCGTCATGTTCGTGAACGGGTGCCGTAGTTGAGACTGATCATCACTTACCATTGGCTTATTTTCATCTGTAAATTTTAATTGTTAATATACTTTCTTATTCTTTGCTTTGTCCTCACATATAGAAGCAATCAAAGATAATGTTAGCAAGTTTTTTGTAATACATCACATGATTTAAAAAAAGTGTCCGTTGAGTTTCTTGCACGTTCTTCTCCATAGAGATCTACGCTTTGGAACATGCAAATAGCTTCATATTTTTGCGTGAACGGGTGCCGTAGTTGAGACTGATCATCACTTACCTGCCATTGGCTTATTTTCATCTGTAAATTTTGAATTGTTAATATACTTTCTTATTCTTTGCTTTGTCCTCACATATAGAAGCAATCAAAGATAATGTTAGCAAGTTTTTTGTAATACATTACATGATTTAAAAAAAGTGTCCGTTGAGTTTCTTGCACGTTCTTCTCCATAGAGATCTACGCTTTGGAACATGCAAATAGCTTCATATTTTTGACTGACTGACCTTGACAATTCAAAAGTGCCTGTAATTAGTTTATTTGAAATATATGCTTAAAGTTTGATTTGAGTTTGAGGAGATGGCGCTGATCTAAAACTGAAGCGTTAAAATTCTATGGCAAATATAGGCCCCGCTGGTGAAAATATTTTTCGTTTTATATGATGGTACAGAACCCTCGGTGCGCGAGTCCGACTCGCTCTTGACTGGTTTTTTTTCTTCACTTGAACCTAGCTTTAATCAAGTTCCATAGGCCATCTCTGTGCTCTCTATACGCCATCTGTGCACGGAACTCCACGTCCGTTATTGGCGAGCGTCGAGCGGACAGTTAAACGATTTGTTTGGACTACTTGAAAGACTTTAACACGTTTTCATGTTACATAGACTGCTACAATGCTGCTTCTTCTATCTATTTCCGTTGCGTTCAAAGATCACGTGAAACTCTCAGGCGCTCATTCACAATCAAGCATTCATTTTTACATTAAAACATCCGAGAAATCACGGGTTTATCTCGTTCTCATTGATTTCGTTAAATCTCAACCTAAACCCAACCACCAAACATTCAACCCTAATTTTTTCAAAGTTGGATTAAACATGCTTTTCTGGGTAAGTTCTTTAAACTGGTTTTCCAAAGATCGGTGTTGACGCCTTGCATGTGTGCGTGCACGCACACGCATACGGCACGGCGCGGCGCGGCGCGAGAGGGCGGCGCGCGCGGGGTACCTGCGCGGAGGGCGCGGGCGCGGTGCGCCCCACCGGTACAAGGTAGTCTGCCAACGACACCGGCCGTGGTCGCGTGTCGCTCATTAAGATTTTTTTGGTAGCTCACATTATTGTCAGTAGAAAGTCTATCATTAAATGACTTAATTATTGTATCCATTTTGAGTCTCAATTATTACCGACCGAGTCCACCCTTTCGCTGCCAGCATTCCAGAGTTTACATTTGGTCCAATCGAGCCGGACTACGGGCGACGCGACGACGCGAAGAACAAAGAATCTGCGCACGAGGCGGCCATTACGTGGAACGTGGACTACGCAAGCACAACACGTGGAAAGATATTATACTGGATGGAAATCACGGATCATAGTGCCAGTGCCAACCTTAACAGTGCCAAGTCCGTCCTCATATTTCACCTAGTTCCCTGCTAACCTACGTTACATACGTCCCTTTACCTATTATCAAATTATTAGTACGACGAGTGTTCGATTAATTTCTAGAAATCCCATTTTCAGGCCTTAGTTTCTTGTGACGCCCTATATGCATGGTTATTTATTGTGTTCATAACCTCATACCTATTTATTATTTCGTGTTCACAGCTAGCAGTACCTACCTATATTGCGAGAACGTGGTCGCTGTAGCCTTCCGCGGCTGGGCTACTTGGGGCGCTGAGCTAGCCCACGTGCATGCCAGCACGTGGCATGTTTTGCGTGCCGTGGGGGCCGTGCTAGCGCATTGCACTCGCTTGCTTGGTGTTTGACTTTTTTCATGCGCACCCTCGCTGCTTCCTTGCAAAAAATTAAGTATAACCTTGCACATTTACTTCAAGATTTCGTAGCTTGCTCTGAACTTAAATTAAATTCATCGCCTTCATGGAATACAAGTCGTTACTTAAAAAACGTGGAACCTGTAAGGCTAAATTAACTCAATTTAAAACTTATTTAGAAATAGTTAAAAGTTGTGACAGTTTGAGTTCCTTACAAATTAGTGAATTGAAAATAAGATTAACAAAAATAGAGGAGTTATATCCTGAATATGACAGTATACAAAGTGAAATCGAGAATGTATCTGAAATTCCAGAGGACCAGTATCAGGAACGCGAAACCTACGAGATCCAGTACTATACTGCGATTGCTGCTGCCCAGGAGCTGTTGAGTAAGCAGGAGGCCTCTGCGGGAAATGGATCTGTCACAGGTGCTAGTACTGTTTCTGGAAATAAAGGTGGGATAAAACTTAAACTTCCTACAATACATTTACCTACCTTTTCGGGTCAATATCACAACTGGCTTGAGTTCCATGACACATATGTCTCATTAATACATTTAAATGACAGTATTCTAAGAATTAGTAAGTTCCATTATTTGCGAGCTGCTTTAAAGGATAGTGCTGCTTTAATAATAAGTTCTATTGACTTCTCCGATGAGAATTATGATGTTGCATGGCAGCTACTATGTGACCGCTATAATAACAGACGGCTTCTAGTTTACAATCATGTGCAAGCTATCATTAATATTGAACATGGAAAACAAGAATCCTTTAAAGTTCTACGCAATATCATTGACACAGTTAATCGTAACATAAGAGCTTTGAAAACACTTAAGTTGCCCACGGATGGTTGGGATGTGCTCATTATTCACATAGTCTCAAGTAAATTGGATTCAGTGACAAGTAGGGAATGGGAAACTTACCGTAATGCATTAGATGATTTAGCCACACTTGCTGACTTTAACAAATTTCTTAAGAATCGAGCAGATTTATTGGAAACTGTTACGGAAGTTCATAAAAATGGTTCAAAGGAAAGACATAATGGCAGTTCACACAAGCAAGGTGACAGTACACATAAGCAAAAAACATTCACTGTCAACTCGGAGTCTTCAACCAATAACAGACCGTACAGTTGTCCATTATGTAAGGGTAACCATGCCATTTATCAGTGCTCAAGTTTTAAGTCGCTTTCCATTGAAGCTCGCATTCAAAAAGCAAGATCCCTTAACCTGTGCCTTAACTGCTTACGTAATGGTCATAAATCATTTAAGTGCAAGATGGGTGGCTGTGGTCACTGTCGTGAACGACATAAGACCATGTTGCATTTGAATGAGTCATCCAGTACACAGGATACAAACAATGGTAGTACTGATTCTCCACCTACTTCTACACAACCTACTCCTAACACTAGTAGTGTAGTACTCTGTACAGCACAGTCAAACACACAGTTGTCAACAAGCTCACAAGATAATGTTTTTCTGTCAGCTACTCATAACGTCAATGCGTTATATTATTGTCAACTGCTACCATTCATGTTACTGATCACAAAGGTCACAAACACAGAGTCCGTGTGTTATTAGATAATGGTAGCACATCAAGCTTCATTACAAAAAGCCTATGTGACAAACTCAGATTACCAACTCGTTCAACCTCGACATTAGTTGAAGGGTTAAATCATCAATCTAGTTCTATATTTAAGAGATGTGTTGTCGTTATATCATCACTCATTAATTCATATTCTGAGAGTGTAAATTGTTTTGTGGTTCCACACATTACTCAAGCATTACCTTGCAAACAAGTCAACCATAAGGGACTAGATATACCCCAAAATATTACATTAGCGGATCCTTTATTCCACACACCGTCACAAGTAGATATGCTGCTTGGAGCAGACTTATTTTGGAGTGTATTGTGTAATAATAATATTTCATTAGGTAAAAATAAGCCCACATTAAGTGAAACAAAGTTTGGATGGTTGATATCTGGGCCCACACAGTCATTACAACATAACATTAATACAGTCCACTGCAATCATTTAAATACACATTATGATGATCAACTTCAGGATCAATTAACCAAGTTCTTTGAGCTCGAAACAGTCACAGTGCACAAACCTGTATCCAAAGAGGAACAGGAATGTGAAAGTAATTTCATACAAACTACTACTCGTGCAGATGATGGTCGATTCATTGTAACAATTCCATTAAAAAAATCGCCTCAACAGCTGGGTAGTTCATATGAACAAGCCCTGTCTAGGTTCATATCGTTAGAGCGTAGATTCAAGCGTGACTCTATATTCAAAAAGCGATATGCTGAATTCATTAAGGAATATATATCGTTAGGTCACATGACTGAATATACAACTCCAGATAAGGATGAATACACATACATTATGCCACATCATGGAGTGGTACATGAAACAAGTTTAACAACTAAATTAAGAGTTGTTTTTGATGCATCTGCTGTAACCTCATCCGGGTTATCGTTTAACAACATTCAAATGGTTGGCCCCACAGTACAAAGTGACCTCATTAGCATATTAATTAGATTCAGACAATTTAAATATGTTGTTACTGCAGATGTTGAAAAAATGTATAGAATGGCAAAGGTAATTGAAAGCTAACATATGTTACAACAGATACTATGGCGTTTCGAACCTAACGAGCAACTTAAACAGTACAAACTCAATACTGTAATTTATGGTACCGCATCTGCACCATATCTTGCAACACGATGTCTAATTCAGCTGGGAAAAGAATGCACTGATAAGTCTATTTCAGATGCTATCATTAAAGGGTTTTATGTCGATGATTTTATTTATGTGGACAATGATATGTCAAAGCTGGTAGACATCTGCAGAGGCGTCATTAACCAACTTGAAAGCGGACTACTTTCTTTGAGAAAATGGAATTCAAATAATTCACACATTATACAAAAGCTCATAGGTGAAAATAGCAAAGACAAATTACTCAATTTAAGTAACCATGAGTATTCAAAAACATTAGGATCACTTTGGGGTTGTAAAGAAGATGTGTTGTTATTTTCAGCAAACATTAAGCAACATGAACACATTACAAAACGCACAATCTTGTCTACCATGGCTCAAATATTTGATCCACTTGGACTCATTAACCCTTGCATATTGCAAGCTAAAATTATTTTACAAAAGTTATGGTCATTAAAAATAACATGGGATGAAAAGGTTTCAAGTGAGGTTCAAGCAGCTTGGTGTAACTTTATCAAGTCATTAAGTGATATTAGGAAAATAAGAATACCTAGACATGTCACCTGTGACTATCCTGTCATTTGTGAACTGCATGCCTTTAGTGATGCATCAACACAAGCTTACAGTACTTGTGTTTATCTCAGGTCTGTGTCCCAAAATAATGAAGTGACAGTGAGGTTGGTGACTGCAAAGAGCCGTGTAGCCCCACTGAAACCAATGACGGTGCCACGATTGGAATTGAGTGGAGCCCTATCAGCAGCTCGTTTAGCTGATAAGGTTTAATCTTCGTTAGGACTTCACACTTGTACTTACTGGTGTGACTCGACCATTGTATTAGCTTGGATTAATACTTCTAAGACTAATCTGTTAAAACAATTTGTTTATAACAGAATTCATGAACTGAAGTCTCTTACAGGGCCAAGTACTTGGCGTTATGTACCTACAAAGTCAAACCCAGCTGATATAGGGTCGCGCGGTGCAGATGCTCGTCATCTGGAATCCAATAGCTTGGTCAGGACCAGCATTTTTAACAGAACCAGAGTCCAACTGGCCTGAGCCACCAACAAACGTTAAGGAAGATGACTTGCCAGAATTTAAGGTTCAAAGTCATTTAAATGTCTCAGAGCAACAATCAGTCGAATTCGTAAACCGATTTTCCGATTTTAGCAAACTACAGCGCATTACAGCCTACGTATTGAGATTTATCAATAATTGTCGTTATTCACAAAACAAATGAATAGGGTTTTTAACTTTACATGAACTTAATCGGTCTTTAATTACATTATGTAGAATTTCACAACTTGAATCATTTCATGAGGAGTATAGATTATTAAAAAACAAACAACAATTGCCATTAAAAAATAAATTAACTAACTTGAATCCATTTTTACATTCTGATGGTCTTATTAGAGTTGGAGGTAGGCTCTGTAATTCACATTATGGGTATGACACCAAACATCCTATATTGCTACATGCATCTAATCACATTACAGTACTTATTTTTAAATACTATCACAAATTACTCATGCATGCTGGTCCACAGTTGCTACTATCAAACATTCGTCATAAATTTTGGGCATTGAATGGTAGGAATCTTTCTAGAAAAACAGTACATAGCTGTGTCACATGTTGTCGTTTTTCAGGCAGAATCACACAGCCAATAATGGGCAACCTTCCTGAGCAACGCCTACATGCTGATTATCCATTTATGAACACAGCAGTAGATTATGCAGGACCAGTTATGATTTTGAACCGAAAGGGTAGAGGTGGTCATTTAATTAAGGCATACATTTGCATTTTTGTGTGCTTGGCTGTTAAAGCAGTACACATAGAGCTTGTGACAGATCTCAGCTCCGAAACCTTTATTTCTGCTTTAAACAGATTTATTGCCCGCAGAGGAAAACCTGTCAACATCTTCTCGAACAATGGTACATGTTTTGTAGGAGCGTGTAATGAACTGGCTAGGTTTTTAAAATCAAATGCCAACTACTTAAGTGCACATGCTTCAAATTTGTCAATTAACTTTAAATTCTCACCTGCCTATAGCCCACACTTTAATGGTTTAGCTGAGGGTGCTGTGAAATCAGTCAAACATCATTTGAAACGTATACTTGCTCTTGCTAATCTTACTTACGAGGAAATGAATACAGTACTTACTCAGATAGAGGCTATCTTGAACTCAAGGCCTCTAACTCCTTTATCTTCTGACCCTTCAGACCTAGTAGCCCTCACACCTTCACATTTCGTTCTTGGAAGAACATTAACCGTTTTACCCTCTCCTCAGGCACAAGACACTACAAGGTTGAGCACTTTCTCACGATATATGAGAACTCAACAGCTGAAGACCCATTTCTGGGATAGATTTTATAAAGAGTACATTACAGAGCTGCAAAAAAGACAGAAATGGTGCAAAGGGGGAAGAGACCTGCGACTTGGAGAGATGGTGCTAGTCAAGGATGATAGACTGCCACCAAACAGATGGCAGCTCGGGCGAATAACCAGCGTGTATCCAGGCTCCGACGGTGTGACCAGGGTAGCAGACGTAAAGACAACATCGGGCACTCTTCGGCGCGCCTTCAATCGGCTGTGCCCGCTACCAGTTGAAGATGATCCTGATGTGTCTACAAGCCACAGTCCCAACAACTTGCTGACGCCTTGGGGGCAACTTGTTGACGCCTTGCATGTGTGCATGCACACACACGCATACGGCACGGCGCGGCGCGGCGCGAGAGGGCGGCGCGCAGCCGGCGGTAGCAGCGAGCGGCGCGCGCGGGGTTCCTGCGCGGAGGGCGCGGGCGCGGTGCGCCCCACTGCTACAAGCTAGTCTGCCAACGACAACGGCCGCGGTCGCGTGTCGCTCATTAAGATTTTTTTGGTAGCTCACATTATTGTCAGTAGAAAGTCTAACAATAAATGACTTAATTATTGTATCCATTTTGAGTCTCAATTATTACCGACCGAGTCCACCCTTTCGCTGCCAGCATTCCAGAGTTCTACAATCGATTTTGCAAAAAATGGCAGGCGTATGGGCATACTCATAAATACTGCAGAAAAGAGCCACGGTGTGTAAAATGCACTGGCAAGCATCTTACAGCCAACTGTACCAAATCTCCGCAAGAGAAGCCAAAATGTGTTCACTGTAGTCTACCTCACCCTGCCAACTATAGAGGGTATGAAGTAGCTAAACAGATGCAAATTATGAAAAACAAAAATATTAAAAAGAAAACTGGTACCAACTACCCAACAGTCTCTTCCTTTATTAAAACTTGACAAACAAGCACAGAAAGCAAGTGTTCAGTCAACTGCAAAACCCATGTAAGTAACCACCTATGCGGAAGCTGCAAAACTAAGATCACAGCCTATGAATTTAGAAATAAATCAAATTTTAAAGTGTATTACATCATTTGACAAGAGATTAGAGAAACTAGAATCCGGTTCTAGAACAGCTGTTAAATAATCAAAAATGAATAACACCCTTAAAATAATGGCGTGGAACTCTAATGGGCTCCTAAAACATTAAAACGAGTTGCAGGAAACTTCACGAAACAATCTTATGTCAAGTTTAGAAGATACTTGGTTTATAATTCGCTCCACCCCAATAACTCTGCCAGAGCAGGTAGTGCGGTTATAATCTAAGACAACATTAGTCACTACGTCCAGTGTAAATATGAAGAACCATACATTCAAGCCGTGGCAGTATCTGTTAAAACCAAATATTGTCACGTGTCCATTGCAGCCGTATACTGTCCTCCACGGCACATGATAAAAAAAGAGCGATATTTACAACTCTTTGAACTATTAGGCCAGAGATTTATCCTAAGCGGCGATTTTAATACTAAGCATACGCATTGGGGATCAAGACTTACTACAACTTAGGGAAGACAGCTCTTAAGTGTAGTTAAAGATACACATTCTGAAGTTATGAACATAGGCAAATCAACGGCCCACTGACCATCAAAAAATACCTGATCTTATAGATTTCTTTATTTGCAATAATACATATATCCGCCAATTACGACAGTTTGGAGGAAGGTTTTCATATGAGTTCGGACCTTTCTTCGATTATACTAATGCTCAGTCAAAGAATCCTACTCAAAGAAAGCCACTTAACCCTGGTTAATAAGTTCACAGATTGGGAAAGTTTTGCCCTAGATCTAAATAATAATATCGACCTTAAAACACCGATAAGAAGCGAGATCAGCTTGATTCTGAAGTAATCAAATATATTGTTAATATCCAACAATGTGCGTGGAACAACACACCGCAATTAAAACGTAAATATAAGGGATTTATCTATCCTAAGGAAATTGTGGATTTACTATCTGAGAAAAGAAAACAAAGGAAGCAATGGCAGCAAACAAGGTGCCCACGATACAAAACATCACTAAGTAACCTAACTAAACGATTAAGGCGGAAAATTCTAATCAACGGATTACTCCCTTTGGAAAGCGACAAGAAATCTAAAACGACCGATTATACAAATACCATCAGAGATTACGACGGAAAATGGGCCATAAGCAATGAACAAAAAATGTCACAAAACCAAAGAATTAAGCTTGTGACTCCTAAAGAAGTAATGAGAGAAATTCAAAATAACATAAGCTCAAAAAAGTCTCCTGGCTACGACCTCATTACAGGTGAAATTCTAAAACACCTCCCGCGCAAAGCCATAGTAAAGCTGACCAAGCTCATCAATGCTGCATTTATCTTAAAACATGTACCTGAGTCATGGAAGGTTGCTGAAGTAATTATGATCGCAAAGTCTGGAAAACCACCCCATGATGCATCATCATATAGACCTATTTCTCTGTTGCCGTGTTATCAAAACTTCTTTTCGAAAAACTGTTATTGAAACGGATAAAACCAATAATAGAAGATAAAGGCCTTATTCCAAATCATCAATTTGGCTTCAGGGAAAAACACTCAACAATAGACCAGGTATATAAAATAACTAACATTGAAAAAACGCTTGAAAATAAGGAAGTCTGCGCCACCGTGTTTTTAGATGTCGCGCAAGCTTTTGACAAAGTTTGGCATAGGGGTCTAATATTCAAGCTCAGACGCGTGCTACCAGAATTTGCAGATATCCTAGAGTCGTATTTTACTAAAAGAAAGTTTACAATACGGCAGGAGGACGCATATTCCGAGCTAAAAACCATAAAAGCTGGTGTACCTCAAGGAAGTGTGCTAGGCCCAATTTTCTACGTGTTATACACATGTGACATCCCAGAACTGGAAAACAACACACTTGCGACCATTGCAGATGATACTGCAATTATGGCTACCGGATCAAGCCACAGATAAGCGTTAATAAAGTTCAACTAGCTGTGAACAAAGTTTATGACTGTACACAAAAATGGAAGATCAAACTGAATGAGTCAAAATCAATTCACATTGACTACACAAATAAACACTTGGACTATCACCCAATCTACATAAATGGCATGCAAGTGCCTTATGCTAATACAGCCAAATACCTTGAGATAACTCTCGACGCCAAGTTGCGTTGGACAGCTCATATCAAAAAGAAAAGACAGGAACTCGATATACGTTATAAAAGTATGTATCGGTCACTCGGAAGGGAAGCTTGTCTATCAATACATAGTAAAATAACCCTCTAGAAGCACATTCTGATGCCAATTTGGACGTATGGTATTCAACAATTCCAAAATAAAGTACTCAGGGATGCTGTCAATGCACCCTGGTACATAAGAAATGATGACCTCCACCGGGACCTTAAAATGGAATTCGTCACCACCATTATCCAAAAATTTGCTGAAGCCCACGAACACAGACTTTATCGACACTTGAATGTTGAAGCAATTCAGCTACTAGACAACAAAGAATTAGTGCGTAGGCTAAAAAGAACTAAACCATTTGAATAAGTGTAGTGTAGTGTACAAAGGGAATGAATAATAGTAACAATGTTGTGCTATACATATAACACATGAACATAGTGTTTTTGTTATAATTTATATCAGACTCTAAGAAAGTGCTACGGACTTGTGTAAAAGTGCAAATGGACACTATTCTTAGTTTTAACATAATCTATTACGTAAAATATTAAGTTAGAATTAAATTACTTTTTAGTCTTTTAGGTTAGATCGTAATTAATTATTAAGAATTTAGTTCTTACTAATAAAGTAAAAAAAAAATGTGACTGGATTTGTTTCAAAAATAACAATACTAGGTTCCTAAAAGTTAGCAATTTTATGCGCAAACGCATTATTTACAGTTTAAAATTAATTGTCTCGTATTTTAAAAGCAGCAACAATAACATTTGCATAATACCTACTGACGTCCATTGTTGTGATGGAATCTAATTAAATTAAATTAATGCAACTTTTGGTAAGACAATACATTATTTGGTTTATTACTTTTTACACCACCTGATCGAAAACGACAAATTATATGTCATGCAAACTTAACCTAAAGTGGGCAGTTATTAGCCAAGGGTACAGCTGGGCAATCATTTTGTACTAAACATTATCATTATAACCCGTCGGTCAATAATGTGATTTAAAATTGGAACCCCACCTGTCAGCTAAATTGGCGGCTAGTATCCGATCTATTCTCGATACTCTTACTACGTACGAATGACATTCTCGAATTTCTACAGAATCGTAAGGACTGCTCCTTCATATCGTTGCTGTGCTTTCAATGACAATATTGTAAGAATTAGATCAGTACGGATCATTGTATAACAGCATTAGAATAACACTTTAAACACATCTTTAGTCGATTTAATACATGAATTAATTAAAAACTATTTTCTTGAGCGTCTCCTATGACGTTTATTTATTTAATACTTCATGCACACAAATGTACAGAGGCGAACTTAATGCCTTAGTCATTTTCTACCAGTCAACCTTTGGGTGATGCAGAGACAATAGTGGTAGGTGCAATGTTGAGCAAGAAACGCGATTGATAGATATTTAATAAATACAAAGATATACATATGAACTATACATACAATAGGTACTATAATATAAATACTCAATAAACAAACTAATACACGAATATACTTTAACAGTTCATGCAAACAAACAATGACTAAAAATTTAGCGCTGTGACGATACTACTGCCTCCTCTCCTCAACCTAACCTCCTGCGAATGTGCTCGCGAACTCTGACCTTTAAGGTCAATTGGTTGGTTGCCATCCTGATTTCCTGGGGTAGCGCATTTCACAGAGAAATTGATTGAATGAAGATAGAACAGTGAATGAAGCCAGTATGGTGAGCGGGACAATGAAGAAGACGGTTATGCGATGAGCGTAGTTTCTATTTTGGTTTGCACAAATGTATTGAAAGTGGGGTGCTCGATAACTAGGGGGATTAGGAGAGTTAAGAAATGAGAACAAGGTAGTTAGCGCCCTCTGCTCTCTGCGCTGGCGTATGGGCAGCCAGTTCAGAAGAGACCGATTCGCAGAGACATGTTCATATTTGCGCAAATTGAAAACAAATCGAATGCAGTAATTTAGAAGGCGGTCAAGTTTGTTGAGGAGATCTGCATTCAGATCATAGTAGCACACGTCACCATAATCGATGATGGGAAGAATTAGGGTCTGTACAAGAATTGTCTTCGTATTCGATTGTAACAAATTTTTCAAGCGATACAGAGCCCGCAGCGTTTCCGTAACTTTCTGACCGTAGCTAGCGACTTGAGTACGCCAGTTCAGGGTACTGTCGATACGCAAGCATAGGTCCCTTACGTCAGTACTAAATGGAACGACCTTACTATCGAACAGACTCCCATTAATGATAGCCTGGCACTTGTTAGGGTTTACTGTAACACCAAATTTATCGGACCAGGTTTGAATGACTATTAAGTCCCTATTTAACTTGTCAACAATGTTAGGTATTTCATCAACCCTCCCCTTGAGATTAATGAAAATGGAAAACAAAAGAGGAGAAAGTATGCCGCCTTGAGGAACGCCAGTTTCTAAATCACACCAGTTAGAAGATGAGTCCCCAACGTGAACCGACTGCATCCTGAAGGTAGGAAGTAAACCATTCCAGTGCGTCAGGAGAGACCATGACATAGGACAGAATGGCCAACAGGATGTCGTGACTGTCGGTATTGAAGGCATTCGAGAAATCGACCAACACCAAAACTGTGACTTTAGTGTCTTCTATTCCTGCCCTTATGTCGCCCGTCACTTGAAGAAGGGCGGAAACAGTGCTGTGCCGGGGCCTGAACCCAGATTGTAGGAGGCTTATCAGTGAACTACACTGCACAAACTTAGAGAGTTGTTTGTGAACACAGACCTCAAGCACTTTGGATAGGAAGGGAAGAATGGAAATTGGGCAAAAGTGGCTTTGAAGAGTGGGATTGGGGACTTTGGTCAATGGACGAACATAGGCTTTACGTCACAAGGTGGGGAATTTTCTAGAGTATAAGGAAAATCTGACAATATGGGTGATGGCAGGTAGGAGGTGATCTAAAATAGTTATTATCATACCACGAGTGATTTTATCACATCCTACCGCATTGGATTTGATGGAAACTATGATCTCTCTGATCTTTCCCGGCTCAACTGGAACGAAACGAAAAGGATCAATATGAGGACGCGTTAGAACAAAGATCAGCGACAGAGTTTGTTGTTTAGTGAGACGATCCATGGTAGGCACAGTGGAGAAATGTCGGTTGAGATCGTCTAAGTGAATGGAATTGGGAAGGTCTAAATGTCGCGGTTTGTCGATATCTAGTGTTCCATGGAATTTCCAAATATCGGCAAAAGAGGAAGTAGAAATATTTTCTAGAATGTTTAGCATTGCGTATCATCTGGTTGCATCTATTCCTTGATACGCTAAATTGAGTCCAGTTCTCATCAGTACGGTCCCTCTTATATTTATGGAACACACGGTCCATGCGTTGCATGGCCATCTGTCATCCAAGTTGCAGGAGGACGTTTCAATTAAACTTTTCTGACTGGAGCATGGATGTTATAAAGGTTGACCACAATATCGTTGAAGATCGCCTTATCGTCGACAGAAGTGGCCTCCGTCAGGGACTCCTAATCAACCACAGACACATCCTTTCTAAGCTTTTCAACGTCCATCCTCGGAAAACAACGCCTGTACAGAATCCTGGCTTTAGGTTTCGGAAGTTTAAGGATACAGGAAAGGAAAATCATGTCGTGATGGGAAAAACCAGCAGCATCATGTTGACCATGGTAAGAGAAAAGGGAAGGATTCGAGGTGAGGATAAGGTCGAGCAAGGTGTCATCGTTGGCAGTATTGTGGTGAGTAGGTTGCAGTGGTAGCACATGCAGACTAGCTGACTCGACAAGGTGGAGAAACTTACGGGATCGAGGGGAATTTTGGGCAAGGAAGTTTGTATTGAAATCACCCATGATTATGTGGTGTGCATACTCTGAACCCAAGGATTCTAGTACCGATTCGAATTCAGTAAAGCAATCGACAGCAAGGGGACAGTAAACAACACCGTTAACAGTTTTGGCTCCTTTGACGCAAACTTCGAGGAAAATAAACTCAGCAGAAACAGTATAGTTTGAAGAGGAAGAAGCAAGTATTTTATAAGGAAAATCACTTCAAAGGTATATAGCAACAACACCCCCTCCCTTGCCAATTCGGTAACTCCGTATGAGTATGAAACCAGTGAGAGGGTAGGTGGTGGACAGAAGATGCGGTTTGAGTCAAGTTTCAGAGAACAAAATGGCGTGAACGTTGCTGTTATTGAACGCATCTTACAGCTCGCTATAATGACTGGCAACACTTTGAGCCATAATATGACATACATTCACCAACCGATTAGGCTTGTCATCAAAGTTACGCTGCAAAAAGTCACCAAGAGTTTCGCCAAGAGAGCAAAAACAGTGAGTCACTGGAAGTGGCAGCAGTTTCGTTAGCTGAAAAATAAGTCTCATTGTCTGACATTAATGATATTAAAGAGAAGTTGCGAAAAGAGTTGAATTAAATTGGTTAATCGGATGTCTGTGTTCTAAAAACTTAAAATCGTTTCAATTTGCGTTCCTGATTCGAAATAAATTGAGAATCAACTTGATTCATCAAGTAGTTTATGGCAGCATTTCTTTAATGTCTCAAATATAAAAGTTACAGCGGTTTCAAAAGTTCAATAATTACAGTTAAAAATGCTAATATTATGATCTAATAGTGCGCATGCAATTGTATCTAAATGTTGTCATCAAAATGCATTTTTCTCTAGTATGTATCATCTTAGGCTTAAAAAGTTTAGTGAGTATACGTAAGTGGTTTAAAAAAAAAAACAAATATAAAAACCGAAAACTATAACATTTAAAGAGGCCATAAGCCGTGCCTATACCGTGACTATTTTTCATAAAATTTTGGCGATTTAAAAACTATAACATAATCATGCATCAGCTGATTATGCATTATAATTATTATTAAAAAAAAATATAAAAGTCATTGATGGGCGGGTATCATTAGGTGTGATCGTCCGTCGGTTATCGAAAGGATTAATCCGCTCTATCGCGTCTTTAAAGACGCGAGAGAGCGGGATTGAGGGTCCAAGGCCTTTGCAATAGATCTGTCTATTGCGCAAAGGCAGCTCACGAAAGTGAAGACCGACGATGGTAGAACCATATCCGTCGTGGTGGTACACTTTTTTAAGATGGGCGACATTACTCTGCTTAAGAATTGCAGGCCCATCTCACTTCTGAGCCATGACTATAAGCTATTTTCCAAAGTCATCACAAACCGTCTCGCGCTCATGCTTGACGACTTCCAGCTTCCCGAACAAGCGGGATTCCGAAAAGTCTTCAGCACCGTAGGCTACATAAATACGCTGTGGCAGATTATACAGAACATTTTGGTCTTCTGTATAACCTGTCACAGAGTATAATCTTCCCTTCTGATTAGCGTTTGTGGACTACGAGAAAAGCCTTCGATCCCATCGAGACTTGGGCTGTGCTGTATTCTCTCCAACGGTGCCAGATCGACTATCAGTACATCAGCACGAGGAAGTGTTTGTATGAACAGGATGAGACCTCGAAGCCTATTTTCTTTTGAAGCCTTGAAGACGTCTCTCTGCCTTACGGGGTGTAAGGCTAAATAGCCCATCTATAGCTAATCGGGACAAGGCTATGGACTGGAGAAGGCTAGGCATTAATGTCAATGGCGAGTATATTACTCACCTTCATGTAACCGATGATATATAGTCCTCCGATGATGAAGAGGGGATAGAAAGTGAACACTATAACTTCGAGAAAGAGGTCAACCGTCCAATCCGACTCGGCTGGGCGGCGCTGGAAGTTGTGCTCACATACCACACTCTGTCTCTAGACGAAGTCTATGACCAAACCGTGTTGCCAATGATGACTTATGAAACCGAAACGTTCGCTCACAATGGGCCTAATCAGAAGGCTTTGCCTTAAAGTCACCCAAAGAGTAATGGAGAGGGTATAAGTGATCGAATCTGGAATGATTATATCCGCAAGAGAGCCAAGGTTACCGACATAGCCCGAAAGATCACCAAACTGGAGTGGTAATAGGCAGGGAACATTGCTCGCAGAACAAATGGTCGATGGGGCTGAAAAGTTCTGGAGTGGCGACCGCGTACCTGAAGACACATCGTTAAAAGGCCTCCCACAAGTGTACCTGGTGAGGATTGCGGGTAGCCGATGGATGTGAGACGCACAGGACCGGGTGTTGTGGCATTATTCGGGAGAGGCTTATATCCAGTAGTGGATGTCCATCGGCTGATATAATGATGAATGAATGAATGATATTAGCATTAGCATTTGTAACTGTCATTAATGAACTTTTTGAACCGCTGTAACTTTTTTATTTGATGCATTAGAGAAATGCTGCTATACAATAAAATATTGAGATTAATCGAATCTTCATATTAAGATAGATAAGAAAGTGCTACGATGCTGGGCCCATTCTGCCCGTTGTTCTTTGCAAACATATGGTTTTTTTATTGTCCGGCACCATACGAAGGCTGATAGAGGCAGGGTGCACAAAGCGGTCGGTCCACGCAGCAGAAGACCGCATGAATACGTGTCGTGTGTGGTCGCGATCCTCAGAATTGAAGGAACGACGGATAAGTAAAATGCGAACATAATAGAAGAAGTCCACTCAAATGCGCATTATTTTACGAATATTGTTAAACGTTATTTTAGAAGATAACCTGTGTTGTCCTGTTGCTTCAGCATTCATTCATTGCTTCTGTGAACAGGGTAGCCACCGACCAAGCAGATCATCAATACGGATAAAATTTAGAATATTTTTAGGAAGAATAAGGAAAATATTTCCATGAAAACGCCCATAGAAGAACATTTTAAATACCATCCGATTCAATCATTTCAGCCAACTCCCGTCACTGCTGAACGTAAGCCTCTCCCAAAGAGCGCCAACCATCCCAGTCTTGAGCAGTCCGCATCTATCCGCTGCCAGCCACCTTCTTTAAATCATCGATCCATCGGGCCGCAGGGCGTCTCACACTACGTTTGCTCATACGCGGTCTCCACTCTAACACATGTCTGCTCCATCAAATGTCTGTCCGTCTGTCTATCTGCAGAAATAGCCGGCCCACTTCCTCTTCAGCATGTTGATTCTACGCGCAATATCGGTGACTTTAGTTCTCTGGTGAAAATTCGCAATCAAGTTATGATTGCGAATTTTATCCACCAGAGAAACCCCGAGCATTGCTCTCTCCACACTCTCTTGCTCACTGAGTAACCTTGAATTTGTGGACCAGACCTATGGTGAGTGTCCATGTTTCGGCTCCGCAAGTCATCCGATTAAGTTTTATGATTTATATTTACATATTTAATTTCTAAAAACTTTGAAAAGGCACTCAGTTGAAAGTCATACATATCCAACAAACTGTCATAGTAGCTGAAATAAGATTTCTGCTGATTGCTCCTGCATGGCTAAAAACTGTTTAGTTTTCAGTGAGCTCATGATACGTCATGACCAGCTCAGGGCCAGAAATTATCCATTGCGGGTTTCACCTTCCAGTGGATCATGGGAACTGTAGATCCATGACGCCAGAGACGAACTCGCGATGAGAGTTTCCGAGACGGTACTGCTGGACCCGTAACCATTTTTCCTCCTACATTTTTCACGGATTCGTATGTGACTGTTTCTGAGTTACCCTTTTTTTATGGGTGGGAAATCATCAAATGAATCCTCCCGCTCTGGTTGAAGCACAAGGGAGTGTCAGACTCTTACTGACTAAAACCCATCCGTGCTCCTCCCAATGCCCTTTGTTTTCCAGGGCAGCGGTTACTCTTTCGAACAGATTCCGCAACCCCGGCAGGCACTGGCCCTAGCGGGCCTCGTCTTCTATGCTGACCGCTCTGTGAGGCGCGCGTGGAACACAGCGCGCCGTCGACCCGGGCCTGGTTCTGATCGGACGGCGAGCCACCCAATGCTCGCCGTCCGCAGGCCCGCGCCTACGGTGGCCGGGAATCGCCCTGTGACTCCCGACGCCCGGGGCGTCTTCTTCTGTTGCGGCGGCTGGGGCGTGAGGTTTCCCTCTCTCTCACGCATTCGGCCTCCTCCTTCGCGTGCATTACTGCTTCGCAGAAAGAGGTGACCGCTTCCCATGCCTCCTCGCTCCGGACCATAGATTGAACTAGAGCCGGACGCGAGAGGTCGCCGCCGCCGATCGCATCGACGAGTACATGGCGGTGCCCCGCCCAAGCAGGGCAGACCTCCACCGTCCTGAGTTACCCTAGGCTGACAAAATTTTCGTTTTTTCTGTAATTAACCTTATTGATAAGGTCGGTCTCGCCCGTAGGCGTGAGGACCAGGTCCCTTGGCCTTCCGCCTGGCCCTGTAGAGCTTGCCTCCAGACTAGACACTCTTCCACCGATAATACGAAATGAATACCCAAAAACTACTACCTTGTCCGATCTTTGAGGCTAGGGACAAGGAGGGGATAGTATACATACGTAAAACAATAAATAATTATAGAACAATAACGAGATAACAATGTATGAAGCTAAGAAGATAAGAGGACTGCAAAAGGGAAAACGTAACACGTCAGGCATCGGGGCGTTTCGACTGGGCATCCAAATTACGTGTTTTGCCAAATATTATTTTTTGCATAAGTGAGAGGCCCGATCCAGGTTTGATTTGACGAGACACATTTACTAACGTTCCTCAGAACGGCTATGAATCCAGTTTAGGGTACTTAGTGAAGCTTGGGTTTTTTCTAACGTGATTTATTGCAAACAGATGAGTGAGAGCGCTTTCAGATATAGAAATAAAATAAATATTTTGTATTATTAGGACTGATGGACCATCACACGTACATGAATTTGCCAGAGACGAGAAGTTCAGTTCAACTTCAGGACAACAAACGGGCACGGGATACAAATTACAGGCAGTCAAAAATGGCAAAGTCAAGCCTATACACGCGACTAACGAATTCTCAACCTAAGTAGAAATACCCTCCGAATAATAATAGGTATAATTACGGGTCATTGCCCCTAAAAAATATCTTTTCAACATAGGCGCTGCGGCACGATGGATCGATAATTTAAAGAAGGTGGCTGGCAGTGGATGGATGCGGACTGCACAAGACCGGTATGGTTGGCGCTCTTTGGGGAGGCTTCCGTTCAGCAGTGGATGGCAATTGGCTGAAATGATGATGATGATAGGCGCCATAGCCCAATGTGCAGAAGTTGCTTCGACACCGAGAAATTAGTCGCCGACTTCATTCTGGAAATGAGGCATTTGCTACCCGACGTGAAAAAATCCTCGGAACGATGAGGTCGCTCCGCGAAACCTATGTGTGGAGCTACGTTAGCTAACCTAACCAGGACTCACAACGGAGCCAATGGGAGTCTAAGTGTGGATAACGGAATCTCATCTCTACTCTCTCCGTTGCGAGGGCAATTTTTATTCTGGATAGAGTTTCATATTTCAACTGTATGTAGGTCTATCGCGTGTTAGCAACCCTAGCAACATTCTTCAACATCGTGTAGAGAAAAACGTTATCATTAAAACGTTTTTCATTACGAAAAATTAGATAGAAGAGGTTACAGCCAATGCCTTGCATTCTGAGGGGGTCAAGTAATGCTAGAAGTTGACTGTTCGTATATCTTATCTTAGTGATCTTACCTAACGATATCATTTTACGATACGACATACACGCGAACGAAGTCGCGGGCAACAGCTATATATCTTTTTCTAATCTTCTTACGCATAAAAATCTCAAATCACAGTGTTCTTTATCAAACTCCTCCGATATGGCTTGACCGATTTTTATGAATGATGATGATGATGATGAGCACCAAGCAAAATGTTTTTTTTTTGGTAATTAACATTCCGTATAAATACTAGTGCATAGAATCTACTTAGAAGTTTCTGAACGTAGACTTAAATGTCAAATCAACTTCGTTTCTTACGTCAATTTGACAAGGAGGCGGAATAGACTATGACATATAAATATTTTTGACGGTATTGATTAGCAAACAAATTAAAAAGTAATTCACCTACATGAAAAATTGAATCAAGTAAACAACGGGGGCACAATCGACGTCTGAATGGTAGGATTAGCGTCAGCGATCAATACATCTCATAGCAAACGACGACGTCTCGTTCACAACAGTAGTCGACAAACAATGCTCGCTTGTAGTCGTGTGATATAAAATGGATATAAATTCGACACTTTCAGCGGCGCTTGTGTTACTTGAAGAGGAGGTACAAGACGATCGCATATGAAGAAAAATCAGGGCAATAAGGCACCGAATATTTATGAAGAGAAAGAAAGAAGGATGTTTCCAGTTTTGATAATGAAACAACAACACTAAATTTATCGAATAGTTTCGTGTCAATCAAGAACAATTGTAAGATATCGTAGAGCTTGTGCTAAGCCCATTATATAAAATTTTACTGATTTGATCAAAAAAAATCTTTTTCTTTATCAAATTTCGACATTTTGTACTGACGCCAAATACGACATTCACGCTGCAATGCTTCGAAGTAACTAGAGACGCCGTGCAAAGCGTTTGACGCGGTGTACGGCGTGACGCTGTACGCGGCCGACGGCGTTTATAGGAGACCATAGCCTTAGAGACATTTGCATTTTAGTTGCACTCTGTCAAAAACACCTCAATTTCCCTACACTGTTGAGACTGAAATTATGCCTCTGGTCTTGAGACGATAAGAATTACTTAATTGACTTTAGAACTAGAATGATGTTAACTTGACATAACATCAAGTACTGGGATTTGCCAACTCATGAAGAAAGTGGGTGTAGTATAATCGAATAAGAAAACGATTTTGATTCGAGAAATGTTGTCAAAAAAGTGAGAGTTAGTTAAGGAATTTTGCTCATATACCACGTGCTTGGAGGAACCTTGTTCATGTTATTTTTTAAACTTAACTGATTAGTCAATTTCAAATTATTCTTATAGACGATGGTTCAGAAGCTCGTCTCCCCGCAAACACCCACGCGTTTAGCCTTTTATGATAAAGATACAAGTAGTGTGTTGATCAATTATGTGAGATCTGTAACACTCGAAACTAGTTGGTTAAAACTTGTATCTAGACGAAACCAGACTTTACGCACACAACCCATGACTTCCGTTACTGAATGAATGACTGATAGAACACGCACAGCCGAAACAACTACGTACGAATACAAACTTTTTGGGTAAATAAATATTATTATTTATTATTATTCCATTTATTAAATTAAATATGTATATAGGCTTATTGGCAATAATAGTCCTGTCAGTGATAATAGACCGATCCCAATACAATGTGCAATTGCCACTTTCGAGAACTGGGTCGGGCACATACCTATAGTACGGTACTTCCGATTCCACAAGATTGTATTTAAGAGCAAGTTGCTGGTGGATAATCCTGGCTACAATATTATGCCTGTGTAAATAGTCTCCGTTAGCCAGACTAGAACAACCGGAAATAATGTGGCGGATGAATTCCCCGGACCGGTGACATGCCCGACATATGTCAACCGTGCCGTCCTTCACAATGTATTTCCGGTAGTTGTTCGTCATCATAACTTCGTCCATAATTGCATACCTTCGGTTTCCCCGAATAGGTCACCAAAACGCAGCCAGGCTACGGACGCTAAGAAGTCTACATCGGGCCCATGTAGGACCCGATAAAAGCGTCCGTGAAGCTCCTTGCTCTGCCATACCTCCCTGCGGTCATTAGTATCTAATACCACAGGTTTGCGCCAGTTCTCGTTAGCCAAGGAGAGCGCGGTAAGGCCTTTGTCCACCGCTACCACATCTCGATGCATACCCACGTCGGCCTCTAGGAAGTACTCCCTAAGGCTGCATACCTCGCGGTTGTGCAGGGTCTTAGCATTTAAGAAGCCACGACCTCCGCACTTCCGCGGGATATACAGCCTCATCACCGATGACCGTGGGTGATGCATCCGATTTGCGGTGAGCAGAAAGCGTACCCTTCTATCCAGGGCGTCAAGTTCCGTCTGAGTCCATTTGAGTATGCCGAAAGAGTACATCAAAACCGGCATGACCCAACCGTTGAAGGCGCGCACCTTGTTTCCGCCTGATAAAAGACTATTATTAAAGCTGAACTTTAGCATGTCCTTGAGAAGTGCAGGGGAGTAATTAAGAAAGGGTTTCCCGAGTTCCTACGAGAACGGAGAAAAACGGAATATGCGCGTACGAAGTTCCGGTTAGAAGGTAGTATTAAATCTATTATCTTATGAGCCGAAAAACGTCCACTGCTGGACATAGGCCCCAAGTATCGCCACAACAACCAGTACTGTGCGTCTCGCATCCATCGGCTACCTGCAAACTTCACCATTAAATCTATACTATGTAATATTATAAAGCTGAAGAGTTTGTATGCTTGTTTGTTGGACACCAATATATGCGTAGATAAAAAAAAAGGTAAGCCAATAATAATTATAAGACGAAAATACTTTTTGTATACTTTGAAGCGTTCTTAATGCAAACATATATGCAAATGTTTCCGGGTACTTACCATTGTATTCATTTATAAAGTAATGTTATTGTAATACACGTAAGGGGTTTGAAACCGACCAGATTTTTCTAGATGTATTTTTTTGGGGATACGATTTCCATTCTTGGGCGAAAAACATTTTTTGCGGATGCACTCAAAATGCCTAAATCTAATTCAGCTGAGTAATTACACGGAGTAACTGCACTATTGCTTTGAAGAGTCGACATGGCAGCTACTGCTTTTACTGATGATTGCTTTCACGTGGAGAATACCATGTTATGCCTTCGTGTTATTAATCTGTTGAGCTACGAATACAAATTTTCTTAATAAGAAGAGGCCGCACGCAATGCATTATGATACACAAGTGATATTTTGAGAAGAACATTTTCAGCTTTAGTTAAAAAAATCTTCAGAAGTCGGTGTTAAAAAACAAAATCAAAAACACCGACTTCCGAAATTAAGGTTATTTTATACTTTGTAGTGTTTTGTTTGGAAGTCGGTTATATTTTTTTGTAAAGAGTTTTTTATTTTTCACTTTTAAGTGGTGATACTTAGACGACGTCTTCGTCTACGCACAAATTGAAATAAGCAAAATTTTTACCTCGGAGTAATCGGTGTGCATACATAAAAAAAATACCCACCGAATTGAGAACCTCCTCCTTTTTTGGAAGTCGGTTAAAAAAGAGACAGTCCAGTCCGGTCCGGCCCAGTCTCAACTTGGGCAACACCATTTAGTACAAAACCCAAACTACAGTCAAAAAGCTGGGCATCCTAAATAGAATGAAGCACGTTTGTCCAACTTTTAACCCTTTACAAAATACAAGTCCGATCCAGCATGGAGTATTGCAGCCACTTTTGGGATGGCTCAGCTACATAACAGATTGCCGTGCTTGACTCGGTGGAAAACAGATCTAAAAGGCTCGCTCTGCTTGTCAGTCTACCACAGATTGTACTGCAGTGAGTGTGCCAAAGGACTCCACAACCTTTTACCATCGGACATCTAGACGCACTACAAGTTACCATCCCTTCGTTGTTCCTATTTCACCAATTTGCACTAGGCGGTTCCAAATTTCTTTTATAATGCGCACAGCAAAGGATCCACTCCTTTGCTGTGCGCATTATACTACCACTCTCTAACTGCGTCTGTGTTTCCGAACATATTCAACCCTAATGTCTTCATAGTTCAAGTGAACAGGCTTCTTCTTATTGGTAAGCTCGCTCTGTCGTGGAATTTGTCTCTGTCACCTCTGACTTAGACTAGTGTCAAGAGCAAATCCATCTCAAATAAAAAATAGAGACGAACTGACAAGAAATACAGAACCTATGTTTTGTTTTTTATATGGACGTTCGGAATCCTAAAAAATGGGTACACTACATAAATACGAAAAACTTTATTCCGACAGTCTCAAATACGAATTTCTAAATACCGATTTTTATAATTCCGAATGGTTCAAAATTCCTAATTTAACAACTCCGATTTAAAAAGAAATTTCGAAATAAAAAACGCATTGTAAAACTGAATAGCAAGGTAAATAAAGAAAATTGCTCGTCAGAACAAAGTATTATATTATGTTTAGTATGGGGAGGTAGAATTAAAAAACTAATGACAGATGCGTCTTCTTACTCATTAAATAGCATCGTTAAGTGATTGTTTACAGTTATTATCCTTGTGCTATCCTTGTATCATACTGCTTGTTTTGACAATGAGTGAAAACGAAGATAATAATGTACAGTGTAGTAAATTTTTCTATAACAAAGGAGGATTAAAATGTTTTTGGATGGATTTACATATGAAAAAAACAAAATGTGCAGTGAGAATTATTATCTGAGGTTTGAATTTAAAAAAGATAAATTGTAACATTAAAAACTAAGTTAAATGAAAATAATAATGACCAACATGTATTGTTATCACCAAAACCACAGAAATTTAAAATAACTTAAAAGATGAATGCAGGAACACAACAAAAAGACATACAACATTGTTCAAGATGTGCTGGGAAACTGCTCCAATAATGAATTAAGTAATTTGCCGTCGGTTTCAGCTATAAAGTAGTGTATTAACCGAGAAAAACGTTAGTATAAATATCAGATCGAATCATGTAATATTAACTTTGAGATTAATATGGATTTGATCAAAATTAATGATGAAATTTTTTATTAAAGACATCGAATATAATGATAAAAAAGGATAATGTTGTTCTCACAATTGGCAACACTGGCCGCCAGCCGTCAAAATTTTTCGTGTTAGATAAAAATAAAAATTTAATATTGTTTCGTGTTAAATAATTGATAAATTTGTTAAAAAACAATTGATATAGTTATAAATATCAAGGATTTGTGTTAGTGAGTTGTTTCACTGCAAAATTAATGAGAAAATCACTAAACTAGTTCCAGCTGTCACCTAACGGACGGATTTGAAATCACCACCTAACCCGGGGAGTATTTTCTTTTAATTACTGGCTTATTGCGTTTTCACAGCTCGTCCCTGTGAATAGTGTCATAAATAACCCTACTATTGCACTGGTCATTAATGTTTTTTTGCACATTTTATTTTGATTAACATATACATAATTAGTATCAAGTAACCTAACAGTTATTACTTTCCCTGTCATGTATAATTAGTTGAAAGGTCATATTTTTCCAGCCTTAGAATAATAACGCATAGAAACCTAGTACGAGTGCAAAAAGCGAGGCAGCTAAACCTTAGCCTTATCCGTAAATCCGTCAAAGTAAGCCTGCAGTACTCAAGGTCACGTTCCGTCGAACACAGCTCGCGAGTAAATAATTGAAAATGACAGTTTGTTGCATGAAATGATGTTATAGCACTTTAGGAAAACAATAAAAATATGATCAAATTACATTTCACAAGTAAATATTTTCATTTTATACACTATTTTTACGTAAATCGATCATTAAAACAAAATCCTAATAACCCAACTTGACATAACACAGTGTTGCTATTTGTGTGGAAAAAATACCCACATTGCTTCCACCTTTGCACTTATTTTTGTTCAGCAAAAAGAAAATAATTTTTGATGTATCTTTATAAGTAGTATACTGGTGGCGATTCTGTATGCGTTAAACTAAACTATATTTATTTACAGCCTCTGAATTATAGTCGTTATCGACATACATTATTTTTAAACTAAATGTTAATTAGTAATTTACTGATATTTAAAAAAACCGGACTAAATAACTAAGTTTATTTATGTTTATTTGCCTGAAGTTGTTTGATTAGGTAGATGAATCAAGTGTTGTATTAATTACCTGGTGTGCCTATTCTGATTGTAAAAATAGTTTTTTTTTATATCTAAAAAAGAGAAAATATTATAAGAGTCGTTGAGTCAAAGCGGAAACTCCTTAGGAAGCAGTTGCAACTGCAAGGTTTTTAAATGATGGTAAAATATAGATTACAATATTACTGATTAACATGTTTTTCATTTTTGTTATTTTAATCCTACTATAATATTATAAATGTGAAAGTTTGTATGTTTGTGCCTCAATCAGGCAAAAATGGCTGAAGGGATTTGGATGAAATTTGGCACACATATAGTTCACATACTGGAATCAAACATAGGCTACTTTTTATCTCGGTAAAAGGCATGGCCTAATGGAGATTGAGGAGGAAGTGGAAACCTAGCGCTTCTGCTGCCTTAGTACTTCAAATTCACAAGTACCAGGAGAACAGAACGATGTTAAAGTATTTTTGGGCGTGAATATTTTTTGTTTATTTTTTTTAACCGTCGTACAGAAATATGTATGTTAAATTTTTTTCCGGGTTGGAATTGTAAACGCTATAGATTCACATGTGACAAAAAACCAGAACCATGTCGAACCATGTATTTCTTTGGCTGCAATAGTGAGCGCTAATGATTCACAAGTACCAGGAAACCATAAACATGTCGAAATATTTCCGGCGCTGGAATTGTGACAGGTTAGAATTCAAAAGTAACAGGAAACCAGAAACATGTCGAAGTATTTTCGGGGCTAGGATTGTGAATGCTAAACATTCATAAGTATATCAGGAGGCCAGAAACATGTAGAAATATTTCCGGTGCTAGAATTATGAGCGGTATGTTTTCAAAAGTACCAGGAAATCCGAAATATGTGGACGTGTTTCCCGGGCAGGAATTATGAGCATTAAAGATTCATTATGTACCAGGAGACCAGAAACATATCGTAGTGTTCCCGGGGCTGAAATTGGGAGCGCTCAAGATTCACAGGTACCAGGAGAACAGAACGATGTTAAAGTATTTTTGTGCTCGCATATTTTTATTTTTTTTTTAGCCGTCGAACAGAAATATGAGTGTTGATTTGTTTTCCGGGTTAGAATTGTAAACGCTATAATTCACATGTGACAGGAGACCAGAACCATGTCGATGAATCAGAACCATGTATTTTTTTGACTGAAATAATGAGCGCTAAAGATTCACAAGTACCAGGAGACCATAAATATGTCGAAATATTTCCGGCGCTTGAATTGTGACAGGTTAGAATTCAAAAGTACCAGGAGACCAGAAATATGTCGAAGTATTTTCGGGTCTAGGATTGTGAATGATAAAGTTTCATAAGTACCAGGAGGCCAGAAACATGTCAAAATATTTCTGCGCTAGAAATATGTGCGGTAAGGATTTAAAAATAACAAAACAACAGAAAAATGTGGAAATTTTTCCCGGGCAAGAATTATGAGCGCTAAAGATTCGTTATGTACCAGGAGATCAGAAACATGTCGAAGTATTTCCAGGGTTGGAATGATGAGAGACTAGCACTTCGCCCGCGACTTCGTCTGCGTAGACTTTAGAGGTGGCGCGCAACTTCTTTGTCCCATATTCTCATTCTCGGAAATTCATCTTCATGATTCTTTATTCTGATAGTTTGTGAGTCTTTACTGTTCGTACTTTCAGCCCCAGAACTACTTTGACATGTTTCTGGTATTCTGGTACTTGTAAACCTTTCGCTCATAACTCCAGCCCAAAAGAAACTTCGATATGTTTCGGTTCGCCTGGTATTTTTAAATGCAAACCACTCATAATTCAATATCAACCCGCATTGGGCCCGCGTGGTGGATTACGGCCCGTTCCCTCTCCTAGAGAGGAGGCCTGAGTCCCAACAGTGGGAACATTATAAGGCCGACTATACTATGCTACTCATAATTCAAGCTGCTTTGGAAATACTTCGACATGTTTCTGGTATCCTGGTACTTGTGAGTCTTTAACGCTCATAATTACAGCCCGGAAACAACCGCTATATGTTTTTCTTCTCCTGGTACTTTTGAATCCTAACCACTCAAAATTCTAGCGCCAGAAACATTAAAACATGTTTCTGGTCTCCTGGTATCTACTTTCGTATCTGTAGCGCTCATAATTACAGCCCCGAAAATACTTCGACATATTTCTAATCTCCTGGTACTTTTAAATCCTAACCGCTCATAATTCGAACCCTGAAAATACTTCGACATGTTTCTGGTCTCCTAGTACATACTGAATCTTTAACGCTCATAATTACTGCCTGGAAAAACCTCCACATTGTTCTGTTGTTCAATCCTAACCGCTCACGAATCCAGCCCCAAAAAAACTACGACATGCTTCTGATCTCGTGGTACTTTTGAATCCTAACCACTCACAATTCCAACCCTGGAAATACTTCGACATGTTTCTGATCTCCTGGTACATAATGAATCTTTAGCGCTCATAATTCCTGCCCGGGAAAAACTTCCACATTTTTTTGTTGTTTTGTTACTTTTAAATCCTTACCGCACATATTTCTAGCGCAGAAATATGTTGACATGTTTCTGGCCTCCTGTTACTTATGAATCTTTATCATTCACAATCCTAGCCCCGAAAATACCTCGACATGTTTCTGGTCTCTTGGTACTTTTGATTTCTAACCGGTCACAATTCAAGCGCCGGAAATATTTCGTCATGTTTATGGTCTCCTGGTACTTGTGAATCTTTAGCGCTCATTATTTCAGTCAAACAAATACTTCGACATGGTTCTGGTCTCCTGTCACATGTGAATCTATAGCGTTTACAATTCTAACCCGGAAAAAAATTCAACAAACATATTTGTTTTCGACGGTTAAAAAAAAAAAAACAAAAAATATTCGAGCCCAAAAATACTTTGACATCGTTCTGTTCTCCCGGTACCTGTGAATCGTTAGCGCTCCCAATTTCAGGCCCGGGAACACTACGACATGTTTTTGGTCTCCTGGTACATAATGAACCTTTAACGCTCATAATTCCTGCCCGGGAAAAACGACCACATATTTCGGATTTCCCGGTACTTTTAAATCCATACCGCTCATAATTCTAGAACCGGAAATATTTCTACTTATGAATGTTTATTTAGCATTTACAATCCTAGCCCCGAAAATACTTCGACATGTTTCTGGTTTCCTGGTACTTTTGAATTCTAACCGGTCACAATTCCAGCGCCGGAAATATTTCGACATGTTTATGGTCTCCTGGTACTTGTGAATCTTTAGCTTACTATTTCAGCCAAAGAAGTACTTCGACATGGTTCTGGTTTTCTGTCACATGTGAATCTATAGCGTTTACAATTCCAACCCGGAAAAAAATTAACATACATATTTCTGTACGACGGTTAAAAAAAAAAAAACAAAAAATATCCGAGCCCAAAAATACTTTTACATCGTTCTGTTCTCCTGGTACTTGTGAATCTTTAGCGCTCTCAATTTCAGCCCCGGAAATACTACGACATGTTTCTGTTCTCCTGGTACTTGTGAATTTGAAGTACTAAGGCAGCAGAAGCTCTAGGTTTCCACTTCCTCCTCAATCTCCATTAGGCCATGCCTTTTACCGGGATAAAAAGTAGCCTATATTTGATTCCAGTATGTGAACTATATGTGTGCCAAATTTCATCCAAATCCCTTCAGCCATTTTTGCCTGATTGAGGCACAAACATACAAACTTTCACATTTATAATATTAGTAGGATTAGGATTCAAAAGTACCAAGAGATCAGAAACATGTCGTAGTACTTTCGGGGCTGGATTCGTGAGCGGTTAGGATTAAAAAACAGAACAATGAGGAGGATTTTCTGGGCAGCAATTATGAGCGTTAAAGATTCAGTATGTACTAGGAGACTAGAAACATGTCGAAGTATTTTCAGGGTTCGATTTGTGAGCGGTTAGGATTTAAAAGTACCAGGAGATTAGAAATATGTCGAAGTATTTTCGGGGCTGTAATTATGAGCGCTACAGATACAAAAGTAGATACCAGGAGACCACAAGCATGTTTTAATGTTTCCGGCGCTAGAATTTTGAGTGGTTGGGATTCAAAAGTACCAGGGGAACAAAAACATATAGCGGTTTTTTCCGGGCTATAATTATGAGCGTTAAAGATTCACAAGTACCAGGATACCAGAAACATGTCGAAGTATTTCCAAAGCTTGAATTATGAGTGGTTTGCCTTTAAAAATACCAGGCGAACCGAAACATATCGAAGTTTCTTTATGGCTGGAGTTATGAGCGAAAGATTTACAAGTACCAGAATACCAGAAACATGTCAAAGTAGTTCCGGGGCTGAAACAGGAAAGACTCACAAACTATCAGAATAAAGAATCATGAAGATGAATTTCCGAGAATGAGAATATGGGACAAAGAAGTTACGCGCCATCTCTAAAGTCTACGCAGACGAAGTCGCGGGCGAAGTGCTAGTATACAATACTTACTGTTAATTCCTATCAAACCCGGTTTTTTTACATGTCATTAATACATGCCTATAATATTTGATTATAACACATCAAGCATTCTAAACACATTGAACAATACTCCATTCTTCATGCGATTTATTTCATTTTATTTTTAAATAAATTGAATATTACCTTCCGAAAAAATATGTCATACTACATGAAAAATCATCTTCATCTCTTCCAGTTCCCAATTACATGTAATACTTGTCTTGATTTGATAAAACAACATAGTAATGTGTTTTCCCGTATTTCGTGGGTATCACTGAAAGCTATATCTGTGTGCGTTTTAGGAAAGTAGACACATTTGGCTCACGCACACAAGGAAAATGAAGTGGACACACGATTTCGCTCGTGTTTTGTTCTAGACGCGGCTTCTATGCGTTATTATTCTAAGTTTTCAGTTTAATTTAAGAAATTAGATTAACATTCACTATAAAATAGAAGTTAGTACTCTCAAAATTAATAAGTGTTTTTCCCTATGTTTTTTCATATAAATAATTAAAATAATAATTCCTTATTAAGATATCACATACATCTTGCCATTCATTTAACCTAAATTTTTTCATTTAATTTGTTTTTAAACTTACAATCAGTATTTCATCTTAGGTACTTTCTACTTAGCTTTTTTATATCTCCTTTTCTCTCATATACTTAGGTATCTCTTTTCAAATTCCAGGATGCCTCTGGGGTTGACCTATCAACATGTTGACCCGTAGAGCTGCATCCTTGGAGGAAAAACTGAGGGCAACGTTGAAAAAGTTGGAATCTTGTAAGGACCAGTGCAATAAGCTGCTACAGGAAAGGGATGAAAGCGAAGTGGAAATTGAACTCATCAATCAAAAGAACACTCAGTTAAAAAACCAGTTGGCCGAACTAGACATTCATCATATGGACATACTGGACCAGCATCAACAGCTCCGTCAACTTGTGTCTAATTTCCAGCACTGCAGCGATACACATGAACTGGCTTTGAGACGCATATCTGAGCTGGAATTGGAGTTAACCAGAGCCCACAATTCTATTACCCACTTGGAAGCTCTTAAAGCCAGTGAAGAGTCTGCGAAGACCAGCAGACTTTATGATGAGTTGGTTGGTAGCGGGTCCGGACCAATTTGTGTAGAACCAATGGTTACAATAGACTTAACCAATAAAACCATTAATAAATGTAATTTATTTAGAGGCCATAATAAAATAAAAAGGATATTAAAGTTAATAGATTAATTAGGAGAATCCATAAATATTAAAACAAAAAGTCAACAAATTAAATTTAGAACTGAGGCAAAAAAATAGTAATTTAATTTTAATGTTTGAATTAAAAGATAGTAGTGATGAGTTAAATTTATGTAAACTTATTTATGAAAAGGATACTCAGCAGCTTTAGGATGAACTATTTGTTAGGAAACAAACCCTTAAGGAAATATTAAGTCAATATGAGGCTTCTCAACTGGATCTGAGTAAACGCTTGCAGGAGGCTAATGAGCTGGTGGACCTGGTAACGTACAATGCGGAGAGGTATGAGTCTCTGAAAAATAATCTCTCTTGCACCTGTGCTTGCTCCCAGGCACCACAGCCTCAGCATGTTACACTCACACCCTTGGTAGCTCAGCCTGTAGGTAGCTGTACTATTAATAATAGCATTAATTCAAATAATTTGATTAACACAACATTTGTATTTTCTGACAAATTCGGTCAGAGTTTTGGTAGTGTATTTAACCAGTATTCAAACCATTATGTAAAAAAAATTGATTAACCGGCGCCAGTTTTTGCCAATTAATTAGGAATATCAAATTGTCAAAGATAAACCCCAACTCAACTATTATAATATTATTTGGGGATAGTTTAGCTGTAGGTAAAAAAGACATAATTAAATATGTCAATTTAATGTTACATCTAAGTGAGATAAATAGTTGTAAATTTATTTTCTGTGCTTTGCCTTACTCTCAATATTTATCTGAGGATCTAAACAAGCACATTTTTTACTTAAATATGCTTACTTATAATAGGACTTATCGTCATAGTGACGCTATTTTATATTTTGATTGTAATCAATTTATTACTGATTACAAACTGACTAGTTATAATTGTATTTACCACCTAGTTTTAGGAGACATAATCGCTAATTTTTTAGCATTCAATATACAGTGTGACACCTGTTTATGCGGTGTACCAACGTGTACTGTTAGTAATGATACTAGCATTTCTATTGATACACATAAAAGTTTAAACTATTAAACTCGACAGCGGAAAAGCCTCATATTTTGAATATTGTACATCAAAATATGCAAGGGCTGTCCGGCAAGGAACTTGAGTTAAGTTTATTTATGCAGAACTATGATGTTCAGGTGTTATGTTTAACTGAGCATTGGTTGAAAGAACATGAAGTAGTTTTTATTAATGATGATTACTTTACCGTGCAAAGTGCGTTTGTCAGAAAAAGTGCTATTCGCGGTAGATCATTAGTCCTTGTTTCAAACAAATTGAAATGTAAACAACGTTTAGATTTAGTTAATCTTTCTATTGAGCGCAGTATTGAGTTGTCTTGTGTTGGACTCGAGCGATACGTTATAGTTTGCGTCTATCGACCGCCCTCTGGTGATTTTGGTCTTTTCGAATCGGTAATGGAGGATTCACTTAATAAATTAAAATCAAGTGATAAAAGTATAAGACTACTCCATAATGAATAGTACGGCTTTACAAAAGGTCTTTCGACTACAGATGCGGGTGTCGCTCTCCTAAAACATATATTTAACGCATGGGACAACTCGCAAAATGCAATTGGAGTTTTCTGTGATCTCTCCAAAGCCTTTGATTGCGTACACCATGACCCGCTTTTGCGTAAACTACGTAATTACGGTCTCCAAAGCGAAGCTCTTAACGTAATTGATTCGTATTTACATAAAAGGTTCCAATGTGTCGATGTCAATGGTGTGAAATCTTCCGGGCTACCAGTGTATTTAGGTGTGCCGCAAGGCTCAATACTGGGTCCCTTCTTGTTTCTGGTGTACATAAACGATCTACCATTCTTCTTAAGGGGTATCTGTGACATAGTATTGTTTGCGGACGATACCTCTCTTATCTTTAAAGTAGATAGGAATAGACAAGATTTGTGTTGCTGGGGAGTTTGTTGGCCACTTCTTCTCCACAGCTAAAATACTAGGAAGTGGTGACGGCCGGGCGTTTTGGGGGACTGTTTTTTGTAAAACTTGACGTTCAAAAAGTGCTGACTCTCAGCCTAATTTGAATAAACGACTTTTGATTTTGATTTCTCTACTCGCAAATTAATAAAATGCTCAGTGATTCTACGTTCTGGATTTTAGATGGAACTGTTATATCCCTGCTATATTAGACCCTTAAGACTAGCTCAGCACCCTTATAGATGACCGTCATGCTTAGGTCATCAGTTAGCAGTTTGCCCTACGCGCCCAGAGTTGCGCGCCTCAGTCCATTCCCGACCTCAGTCACAAACGGTTGCCAAAAGATAATTATTTTATAGTGTTTAGACAATAAACCCGTCTAATTAAATTGTCTTTTTTTAAAAAAGACGTTTACTCAAGGCCGTATAACATTTTGGTGGCATCCGTATAACATTTTGGTGGCATCGGTGGGATTCGAAAATCTCTAGTAGCTGGCAACCGTTAAGTGGACTCCGGTTCCCGTAAACCAACAAACTCTTAATCTAAATCGTGAAAACTTTGTGAAACTTTATTCAGGGTAATAAGTGCTGTTCTAAATCCAAAGTGCTTGCCGAAATCCTGTGCTCATAGTGAAGTGCAACTAAACCTGAAAAGAAAGTGTCGCATCCCTCACCGCGATTACTCCCTGTTTTTCCGTCGTCCCGAAAAGTGCCGATACCCGTGGGAAGATTTCCGCAAAACTCACCAATCACCCCACTTCGTTGGTTGCTCGTCGTGTCGCCCTGCTTCCTATGAACGAACCTTAAGTCTAGTACCTGCGAGCATCCAACCGAAGGTTATCTATTCATATGACTTACCGTTTTTTTGCATATCCCGACTTCACTCAACCATTCCTCTTAACTTGTGACGCCTCGAACTATGCTATCTCTGCTATATTATCCCAAGGAATTATCGGGCAAGACCGCCCTAAGACAGCTGTTAGGTTATTAATATGGGACAGTAAGTCATATGAATAGATAACGATGTCATCTAAGTAAACAAAACACCTGGAACCTTGAAGGCCAGCGAGGCAGTTATTCATTAATTTTTTAAACGTAGATGGGCCTTTTTTAAGTCCGAATGACATTCGGTTGAATTAGTAATATCCTTGAGGCACGGATAAAGCAGTTTTAGGTGCATTTTCAGAGGAAATAGGAATTTGGTGAAAACCGATTTTATGTGAGGTCTAGGGTAAAAAAGTATTTACTATGCCCTAGTTGATCAAGAATTTCTGATATTTGTGGGATAGGATAAGTTTCACCTATAGTGACATCGTTTAATTTCCGATAGTCAGTTACTACTCTCCATTTGCATTGTCCTGTGGAGTCTACCTTTTTGGGTACTATCCAGATTGGTGAACTCCAAGGTGAGAGAGAGGGTTCTATTATGCCTCGATCGAGCATTTTGTCGATCTGAGTCTGTACCTCCTTTTTATGGCATTCCAGGAACCGATATGATTTAATATGGATAGGCGTGTCGGTCATTGTTTCGATCCGATGGTTAATGACGGAAGTACATGTTAATTAATCGTCGGGCAAATGGAAGGTATCTGAATATTGGGTGCAGTGTTCGATAAGAGCTTCAGTTTTTTCTTGATTGAGATGCTCTGTTCTTAATAATTCTATTATTTCATTGGTTCTTGAAGTAGTAGTTTTTTGAGAGTTGTTGAAAGTTTGAAATGCAGTGGAGGCCAGAGGCATAATATTAAGATTTAGGTTAGATTTAACAGTTATAGGTACTTCAGAGGTGTTAGCAACGGTCAAATTGACACGGTTATTGCTTTTGACCTTGACAAAACAATTGGATATCAACAAGTCTTCTGAAAGACGTTGGTCTATTATGATACCTTCAGTAAGGTCAGTATTCTAAACTGCACATTCAATTACGGTTTCTGTTCGAGGTGGAATTATATAACAAGGATCTGAAAAGTGTAATATTATACTCAGATTCCCTATTTTTAGGATGTCCTGGATGTAGTCAATTTTACAGCCAAAGGCGGTTAGAAAATCAGTACCTATTATACCATCGTAAGGTAAGTTGATGTTTCTTACAACATTTGAACGTTGCTGAGTGTTTTTCACCTAATTTTAGTTTGAGTTGAAAATGACCTTCGGTCGGTGTTGGTTCATCACCAGGGTCGATACCCTTTAGTTTAATTGGTTCCTTGACGAGTCTTTGACTTTTATTGATACTAGACTCTTTTAATAGACATATAGCAGAACCTGAATCTACTAGGAGAGATAATGGAATATGGGATATCTGGGATTCAACCAGAATATGAGGTAGTAATCTTTTAGAAGTGTCGAGATTAATTTTATAAATCTTGTTGGATTTAGAAGACATATTAGTAGCTTGAATGTTAGAATTTGACTTATTGAGTTGACCTTCGGTTTGGGGCTGGTTACCCTGTCGGTTGGCATTGGAGTTAGTAAATTGACCGTCGATTTGGGGCTGGTTACCCTGTTGGTTGGTCTTGGATTTAGTAAATTGATCGTCGATTTGGGGCTGGATACCCTGTTGGTTGGTCTTGGATTTAGTCAGTTGGGCACTTATTTGGGGCTGGTTACCCGTGTGGTCCCTGGATTTGGAAGATTTAGGAGTATGACAGGTATCGGCTTTCGGACACTGTCTCGCGCGACAACGATTCGAGATTTTTATTCGTTTAAAGAAATGAAATCAACGCCTTCTATGAGACCTGGTTCGTCGGATTGTTCAACTGAATTCACCTGAGTAGGTAGTTTGGTTGCGTTTTGGCTTTTGCGATTGTTGAATTCCCGTTTCTTACAGTTGGATATATCATGGCCTGGATTTTTACAGTAGCGGCACACGACATTAGAAGAAGTTTGAGAAACACTTTGTGGTTTCTGAGAATATTTTGGGTTCGGTTTGGCATTAGTTGATTTACTGGTTTTGTTTTCCAGTTGTGGACGTTTATATAAGGTTTTATCCGTTCTTCAGATACAGCTAAGTTGATGGCTTCATTTAGATTTTTAGGTGATCTACATCTCACAATGTTCGAAACTCTAGAATGCAATCCCATGAGGAAATGATGGAGGGCGAGGTCCTCCATGGCTGCCGTACGACCAGGTAGTTCCTTGGCTTTAATATTGGAAAAGGATATTTCGGTAAGAAGTTGAGAGAGGTAAGTTTCCACGCGTAATGCGTATTGGCTTACATTTTCTGACTGGTCTTGTTTACTTTCTTGAAGATCAGCCAGAAGATGGGAATAATGTTTACGCTCACTAAATTGCGTTTTTAAGAAGTCTTTAAGTTGCTCCCATGTAGTGAATTCTTTAATTGAGCAGGCAGTCTCTGCTTTGGTTGGCTGAGAATAAATTTGAAAATAATTTGTTTCTGAGATTCTGAAGCGAGGTCGTACGCATTGTCGCAATTCACTAGAAATGAATTTAGAGTTTCCCGTTTACCATCATAAGATTTTATGAATTTTAATAAGATATTTAGATCGATTTCTGACATCATGAGGTTTGCTTTGGTTTGTCTAGTTACACGAGGAGATGTGACGGGTGACTTCACGAATTCACTATCACTTACTAGCTTTTCCGGTTCCGGGATATCTTAAGTAGTAATTTAATGTCCTCGGCATCACAGCCTCGGCACGAAATCTTCCCACGGGTATCGGCACTTTTCGTGACGACGGAAAAACAGGGAGTAATCGCGGTGAGGGATGCGACACTTTCTTTTCAGGTTTAGTTGCACTTCACTATGAGCACAGGATTTTGGCAAGCACTTAACACTTAGGATTTAGAACAGCACTTATTACACTGAATAAAGTTTCACAAAGTTTTCACGATTTAGATTAAGAGTTTGTTGGCTTACGGGAACCGGAGTCCACTTAACGGTTGTCAGCTACTAGAGATTTTCGCATCCCACCGGTGCCACCAAAATGTTATACGGCCTTAGGTAAACGTCTTTTTGAAAAAAAGACAATTTAATTAGACGAAGGGTTTATTGTCTAAACACTTTAAAATAATTATCTTTTGGCAACCGTTTGTGACTGAGGTCAGGAATGGACTGAGGTGCGCAACTCTGGGCGCGTAGGGCAAACTGCTAACTGATGACCTACGCATGACGGTCATCTATAAGGATGCTGAGCTAGTCTTAAGGGTCTAATATAGCAGGGATATAACAGTTCCATCTAAAATCCAGAACGTAGAATCACTGAGCATTTTATTAATTTGCGAGTAGAGAAATCAAAATCAAAAGTCGTTTATTCAAATTAGGCTGAGAGCCAGCACTTTTTTAACGTCAAGTTTTACAAAAAACAGTCCCCCAAAACGCCCGCCCGTCACCACTTCCTAGTGTTTTAGCAGTGGAGAAGAAGTGGCCAACAAACTCCCCAGCCACATATCTGTCGGTTACGTTTTAAGAACTTGAATCTATGTAAAAGTATGCTAAGTAATTATACATGACACGAAATTTACTTGTTAGCTAGCACACTATGATACGGATAATGATAGAAATGTATATTAAAAAAAAAAAACGAATTGACCTACATAGTCAGATAAATAAAATAATAACAAAAAAAAAACAATATTAAATGAATACATATAACCTGTCATAAGCTTATTACTTAAAGAGAAAGAACATGATAATTATGACATTGTCTTGCGTTTGCAAAACACAGCGACCAACTATTCTTATCGTCTAAATAATCATTAATAGAATAGTATGCCTTCGAGCAGAGGTTAGATTTAACTTTAGCTTTAAATGAATTAAAAGTCAGGTCAAGAAAAGAACGTGGAAGCTTATTGTATAAACGGATACCGAGCCCCACAAATGAGTCGTGGACTCCTTTTTGCGTTAAAAACACCCGCCTGTGTTTTGGTGGCGTTACAAGTGACCAGATTGTCAGCACCCCACTAGGAGACAAGGCTTAAGGTCAACCATGGCCGCTCTACCATGGCTTCTCTCAAGGAATATACTTCATTCCCGCTGGTTGTTGCGCTGGACAAAGTGTACGCAAATGACAGCACGGTTTCATAGAGATACTCCATAACCCTATATAAAGCGCAAGTCCGATCTTGCATGGAGTATTGTAGTCACCTTTGGGATGGCTCAGCTAAGTATCAGCTTGCCGCGCTTGACTCGGTGGAACGCAGAGCTAAGAGGCTCATCGATGACGTAAAACTGGTGGATGCCAAGCTACATAGCTTGGCTCATCGCCGTAAGGTTGCCTGCTTGTCGGTCTTCTACAGATTGTACTTCGGTGAGTGTGCCCAAGAACTCCACGACCTCATCCCACTGGCCCCCTTCTACCATCGGACATCCAGACGCACTGCAACTTACCATCCCTACCTTGTTGCTATTTCACCAATTCGCAATAAGCGTTTCCAAACGTGTTTGATAATGCCCACAGCAAAGGAGTGGAACTCTTTGCCTGCGTCTGTGTTTTCAAACTCTTACAACCCTAATCTCTTCAAAGTAAGAGTGAACAGGCTCCTTCTGGGTAAGTTCGCTCCATCGTAGACTTTGTCTCTGTCATCTGTGACCTACACGAGAGTAAAGAGCAAACCCATCACAAATAAAAACAAAATATAAACTATATATATTTAGAGGAACACCCGAACACTCCGAAATAATTTATTCCGATTTTTGATGTTCCGATTTTCAAAAGTCCGAATTTCATAAAACCTAAGAATCATAATATCTATTATCAAAAATCACGAAACTTATTTTACCGAAAGTTGTAAATGCCATTGGTTTGTTTTCCGATTTTCATACGTCCGAAGAATCAAATGCTCGATGGGTTTTTGGTCTGAAAAACAATATTCCGATTTTCAATACTTCGAATAAACTGCTAAAATTAAGATTCTGATTTGAGCGTTAAAACCATCTGCCACGATAAGTTCGCGGGGGACCGCAGGAGCCCCGCAGCGCCGGAGCCGTGACAGAAATCATGACTGCTGCATGTTGCATGCTCACTTGCATGCTGAATTTTGCCAAATCACTTGCATGCTGCAGTTTGCCAGCTCGCTTGCATGCTGCATGCCAAAAGATGATTCTGACTGCGCAGCGGCAGTGGCCGCCGAGCGCCAGATTCCATTCATTGTTGGTGAATAACTCTGGTTAGGTTAGGTTAGAATTGTGATCAGCTGAAGAAAATTATATTAAAGAGCTGGTATTTAGCTGAGCTATCTCAAATGTGGATGCAATACTCCATCATGCAGGATCGGACTTATGCTTTGTATAGGGTTAAAAGCTGTCCAGGCCTGACGTATCGCTTCACTCTATTTAGGATGCCCAGCTTTTTGGCTGCAGTTTGGGCTTAAGACTCAATGGTGGTGTCAAAGTTGAGACTGGATGTCATCTCCATGCCTAGGAGCTCGAGCCAATCAGTCACAATAACAGATGTACCCCCAAAAAGTAGGAGTTTGGTCGAAATGACTCCTTTTTGCGTTAAAAAGACCCGCCTGTGTTTTGGTGGCGCTACAAGTGACCAGATTGTCAGCACCCCCACTGCTGTGTCTGTGCTGTGTGCTGTCATTTGCGTACCCAACAAGACCAGGCTGAAATAGGTCATTGATGTGCAGCAGAAAAAGAGTTGCAGAAAGAACAGACCCCTGAGGAACTCCGGCATTAAAAGACATGAGGTCAGAAGAACAGCCGTCAACGACCACTCGGATTGATCAATCACTAAGGAAGTCTGATATCCAGCTACAAAAATCGGCTGGGATGCCCTAAGCAGGAAGCTTGCTGAGTAGACTTGCGTGCCAGACCCTGTCAAAGGCCTTCGAGATATCAAGTGACACGGCAAGTGTTTCGCCGTGTCTCTCGATGGCTTCGCCCCAGCAGTGCGTGACATACACAAGAAGATCGCCAGTTAACCGTCCCTGGCGAAAGCCATATTTGAGAATGCTAAGTAAATATTTTAATTTATATGCAAATATCGCATTATGTTAATTTTATTTCTTCATTGTTAATATATAATAGTTCAGCAGTTGTAGTATCAGTCGCGTCAACATCGTATATAGAGCTAGGTGTTAATTAAAAATAGTATAATTTATCATTATTTTTGCATCCTGAATTAACTGCGTGAGTTGTTTAATGTCTAACTAGCACTTCAACCGCGATTTCGTTCGCGCGGTTTTAGTTGGTACTCCACAAACTTAATCTTCCATCTAACTTCTTAAAGGGTATGTGTAAACTACTTATGAATAGACTAAGGGCTGATTTTCAATCCATGGATAAAACGTATCCGTCCAATAAAGTGTTACTCAATAATATGAAAATTTTACCTGTAAAATAACAAAAGAGGGCAATTAGAACACATTTTTGAAATGGTTGTTTAATACGATATTCGACAGATAAGTTTTACCTAAGTATTGAAAAATCAGGCCTAAACGTAGGGCGGTTCACTCGCAACATTTTTCTTACTTAGAGTATTTTTTAAATCGTCGTAACTTTTAAACGAAAGGTCCGATTTGAATAATTTTAAGTTTAATTTACATGCACATAATCAACCTTAGTTATTAACCAATTTAAATAGATAAGGATTAATATCATGATACTAAAATCACCACTATTCCATTTCACCCGGGTGTTGAATGAATTATTTGAACAAAAAGCGGTCATTGTGACGTTGCCATAACAGTTAGATACATACTCTCGCGGACTTTTGTTGTAGATATTTATAATGTCTTCTATAAAACTTTAGTATACCACTTTGCTCTATTGTCAATAGTTTCCGCAGCATACGCGATATAAGTATCTTTTTTGGTATTTTCTTCACACCTTGGTTTACATTATCCAAGTTTTCATACGGATCCCTTACTTTTTTGAAAATATTCTATAGCCTGTGTTCATGGGGGTTAATGTAAGATTCTAATGGTGAAAGAATTTTTTAGATTCAGTGGTTTCGGAGATAAGGGGGGCAATGGATGATTTTTCGTCTAATTTCTTGAATAACTTCAAAACCATTTATTTCAAAATTATAAAAAAATATAGTTAAAAACCTCACAGTAAGCCCCTTCATTTGGTATGTCACACAATATTGTTCTTACTTTCAGATTGTGTAATAATACCGGGTGTGTTTTTTTTTTCAAAATCAACCGTTTCTATTTATGGCTAGGAATACCGAATTTTCAAAAATCCAATGATTTTGTTGTAATTTTCATCAAAATCGAGTTCGAGACTCCTTTTAGTGTTTTTTTAAATTCATCATAGTTTTGAATTTATCCATCCACGTACAGTTTACAAATTCGCGGATAAAAGCTAGTATAATATTATATTTATAAAGCTGAAGAGTTTGTTTGCTTGTAACTAATATGGTGCACATAACAAAGAGTATTCTAATGATTGCACTCAAGAAAATATTTTCTCTTTCAGACTTTCCTAATTCACGATGGAAATTGATAC
The DNA here is from genome assembly GCA_947578705.1 of Lacanobia wlatinum. Taxonomy (NCBI): domain Eukaryota; kingdom Metazoa; phylum Arthropoda; class Insecta; order Lepidoptera; family Noctuidae; genus Lacanobia; species Lacanobia wlatinum. The sequence goes on from OX388037.1 coordinate 6,032,470, forward strand.
AATGGATCCAGCCCAGGCGTTTGAGGCAAAGTTGCTGGCACGAATGAAGCCATTGCATGAATTGACATCACATGGAAACTCTACCGTACAACAGTTTTATAGCGGAAGCACAGTATTTGTAACAGGAGGATCTGGCTTTTTGGGCAAGCATCTTATTGAAAAACTGTTTAGGTAAGTTAAGGAAAGCAATATCTTTAGGTACGAATGTAATTATTACTATAACTTCATTCAGAAAGGAACTCCTTTATTTTCCATTCTAATTAGGGCACTCGCTGCTAACAATAAAAAATCGGCATGGTGCGACTGTCGCAGACACTCAGTGTTCAGTATCACAAACCGAAAAACACGGTTTTTGTTTTATAGGAACTTGACGCTACTGAAAAGAATGACATGAAAGGGAGCATGGACTTACTGCCGGTTGCTCGTGCAAGTAAGAATGAAATCAATAGAATAGAATAGAATAGAATAGAATAGAATAGAATAGAATAGAATAGAATTTTATTCTGCAAATATGGGTAGTATACATAGTTGTTACAAATAATTAAATTAAGGGTCAGCCATATTTTACCATTCGGCATGCAGACATTTAGGTACCTACTTACATTATTTCTTAAACATACATTTGATGTCCATAACAATCAATGAGTAATCATTACCGTATTATTATTCAATATAAGTTAAAAATAGCCATTATTCAAATTACTAGTCAATATAAATTAAAAAAATAAAAAATTAAAAAACATATATCAATATCATCAAATTATACAGATGTCAATAAAAAATTACCATTATATACTATAATTCAAAACAAATATTTTTCTCAGTTAGAAATTCAGCTACACTGTAGTACGTTTTATTACTCAAAAAATTACGTAGTCTTCTCTTAAACTGCAATGTATTTAGGTCTTTCCACCCACTTGGTAATTTATTGTAGATGATTGGGGCCATGCAATATACACTGTTGCGCATCAACGCGGTTCGACATGACACCTGACATAATTTGCTATTGTCACGCCTATTCCTTGGGAATACATCGGCTAGGCGTTCAAAACGACTTGGATTTTGCTTGACAAACATGGCTATTTCGAAGATATAAATACAAGGAAGTGTCAAGATGTTGTATTGCTTAAAATAGGGATTGCAACTGTCTGTAGTTTTAAGTTTAAACATTGATCGGAGACATCGCTTTTGAGCCTTAAATGCTATGTCTCTATCAGTTGAGTTTCCCCAGAAAATTATGCCGTAGCGTAGATAAGACTCAACTATGCCGTAGTAAGCCGTGACAAGTGCTTTGGTATTAACTATGGAGGATAATCTATATAGAACATAAGCAGATGAGCTCAGTTTTTTACACAAAATATCTATATGCGCCTTCCAATTTAAGCTGTAATCTATTTGTAAACCTAAAAATTTGGTATCTTCTGCTTCCTTAATATTGTCATTCTTGTAGTGTATGTGAAGATTACTCAAGCCGGGAGTACGTTGTCTAAAGTGCATTATCTTTGTCTTACTTAAATTTATAATCAAATTATTGTTATCTAGCCATTTAATTAGTGAGTCAAGAGAAGTATTAATGTCATTTTCATATGTGGTTGCGTTTTTACAAGGGATCGTTATTGTGCTATCATCTGCAAACATTGTTAAAGGTTGTTCAAGGGACCTGGGCATGTCATTAACATATAATATAAACATAAACGGGCCCATTACGGTTCCTTGTGGTACACCGTATGAGATTTTACGTTCTCTCGATCTTATTATCTCTTCATGTTTATTGATTACATTAATGTGGCTAACTTCGGTAATTTGTGTTCTATTTTCTAAATAAGATTTTATGAGTTCCAGCACGTTACCTCTAATGCCGTAGACTTCTAATTTATTAAGTAATGTGTTATAATGGACATAATCAAACGCTTGCGTCATATCGCAAAATATAGCACATATGGGGGATCGCTTATCTATATTTCTAATAATATTATACAAAAAGTCATAAATTGCCATATTGATGGTTTTGTGCTGTCTAAATCCTTTTTGTTCTTCACAAAGTAAATTATTTTTCTCCATGTAATTATATAATTCTCTGTAGATGTATTTCTCAAATATCTTTGAAATAACCGGTATGAGTGAAATTGGTCTATAATTTTCCATCAACTCCTTATCTTCTTTCTTAAATAAAGGTTTAATTATAGAAGTTTTTAGAGCGTCTGGATATATACCCTCAGAAATAATCAGATTGAGTATGTGACTTAGATGGCCGCATATCTCGGCTGATACTGACTTCAGTATCTTTGTGGCGATTCCATCAAAACCCACACTGCTAGTGTTCTTTAGGGACATTATTATTCTATATAAATCGTGTGGTGTGCTAGGAGCCATAAACATTGAATTATTTTTCATGGAGGACATGCATGCCCTCGGCTTAAATTCGGCATTTATTTTTGGCTGTATTTTGTCAACGTAAAAGTCATTAAAAGCACCAGCGATATCCAACGGTTTGTATATAATTTCACTACCGACTTTCAGTTTCTCAATTCGTTGTTTAGGGACATTGTACTTTGTCAATCAATCAACCAAGGATGTTGCTATTTAATGACATGTTAAATACATTATAAAACATTAGATTATGCCAACAAATAAAAATAAAGTAAAATCGAATTGACACATAATCAGATAAATTAATTCGTATTATATAAAGTAATGTAACCTGCCATGTGCTTGCTCTAGAGGAAGACTAATCATATCGTCTATTTGGTGGTTCATAGAACATTATGCCTTGAAACAATAGCAAAAACATTGCTTTACAGCTGACAATCACGTCAAGGTTAAGATAAACCATAAAATGTATCATTGTCAGATTCGCGCCGATATGATTCATTTTCTCAAATACTATATATGTTACAGTTAGAACCCGCTCTTAGTTACAACGCGTTTTTCTAATTAAAACTTGTTTTCGCTAATGGCTTTAATTTGAATAATTGACTTTTGACTTTTTTGACTTTTGAGAGGTCCGGACACGATCACACTCAAATCCAGCAATCTGCTCTGTTTTGGGACGGCCTTAGGTAAACGTCTTTTTGAAAAAAAGACAATTTAATTAGACGAAGGGTTTATTGTCTAAACACTTTAAAATAATTATCTTTTGGCAACCGTTTGTGACTGAGGTCAGGAATGGACTGAGGTGCGCAACTCTGGGCGCGTAGGGCAAACTGCTAACTGATGACCTACGCATGACGGTCATCTATAAGGATGCTGAGCTAGTCTTAAGGGTCTAATATAGCAGGGATATAACAGTTCCATCTAAAATCCAGAACGTAGAATCACTGAGCATTTTATTAATTTGCGAGTAGAGAAATCAAAATCAAAAGTCGTTTATTCAAATTAGGCTGAGAGCCAGCACTTTTTTAACGTCAAGTTTTACAAAAAACAGTCCCCCAAAACGCCCGCCCGTCACCACTTCCTAGTGTTTTAGCAGTGGAGAAGAAGTGGCCAACAAACTCCCCAGCCACATATCTGTCGGTTACGTTTTAAGAACTTGAATCTATGTAAAAGTATGCTAAGTAATTATACATGACACGAAATTTACTTGTTAGCTAGCACACTATGATACGGATAATGATAGAAATGTATATTAAAAAAAAAAAACGAATTGACCTACATAGTCAGATAAATAAAATAATAACAAAAAAAAAACAATATTAAATGAATACATATAACCTGTCATAAGCTTATTACTTAAAGAGAAAGAACATGATAATTATGACATTGTCTTGCGTTTGCAAAACACAGCGACCAACTATTCTTATCGTCTAAATAATCATTAATAGAATAGTATGCCTTCGAGCAGAGGTTAGATTTAACTTTAGCTTTAAATGAATTAAAAGTCAGGTCAAGAAAAGAACGTGGAAGCTTATTGTATAAACGGATACCGAGCCCCACAAATGAGTCGTGGACTCCTTTTTGCGTTAAAAACACCCGCCTGTGTTTTGGTGGCGTTACAAGTGACCAGATTGTCAGCACCCCACTAGGAGACAAGGCTTAAGGTCAACCATGGCCGCTCTACCATGGCTTCTCTCAAGGAATATACTTCATTCCCGCTGGTTGTTGCGCTGGACAAAGTGTACGCAAATGACAGCACGGTTTCATAGAGATACTCCATAACCCTATATAAAGCGCAAGTCCGATCTTGCATGGAGTATTGTAGTCACCTTTGGGATGGCTCAGCTAAGTATCAGCTTGCCGCGCTTGACTCGGTGGAACGCAGAGCTAAGAGGCTCATCGATGACGTAAAACTGGTGGATGCCAAGCTACATAGCTTGGCTCATCGCCGTAAGGTTGCCTGCTTGTCGGTCTTCTACAGATTGTACTTCGGTGAGTGTGCCCAAGAACTCCACGACCTCATCCCACTGGCCCCTTTCTACCATCGGACATCCAGACGCACTGCAACTTACCATCCCTACCTTGTTGCTATTTCACCAATTCGCAATAAGCGTTTCCAAACGTGTTTGATAATGCCCACAGCAAAGGAGTGGAACTCTTTGCCTGCGTCTGTGTTTTCAAACTCTTACAACCCTAATCTCTTCAAAGTAAGAGTGAACAGGCTCCTTCTGGGTAAGTTCGCTCCATCGTAGACTTTGTCTCTGTCATCTGTGACCTACACGAGAGTAAAGAGCAAACCCATCACAAATAAAAACAAAATATAAACTATATATATTTAGAGGAACACCCGAACACTCCGAAATAATTTATTCCGATTTTTGATGTTCCGATTTTCAAAAGTCCGAATTTCATAAAACCTAAGAATCATAATATCTATTATCAAAAATCACGAAACTTATTTTACCGAAAGTTGTAAATGCCATTGGTTTGTTTTCCGATTTTCATACGTCCGAAGAATCAAATGCTCGATGGGTTTTTGGTCTGAAAAACAATATTCCGATTTTCAATACTTCGAATAAACTGCTAAAATTAAGATTCTGATTTGAGCGTTAAAACCATCTGCCACGATAAGTTCGCGGGGGACCGCAGGAGCCCCGCAGCGCCGGAGCCGTGACAGAAATCATGACTGCTGCATGTTGCATGCTCACTTGCATGCTGAATTTTGCCAAATCACTTGCATGCTGCAGTTTGCCAGCTCGCTTGCATGCTGCATGCCAAAAGATGATTCTGACTGCGCAGCGGCAGTGGCCGCCGAGCGCCAGATTCCATTCATTGTTGGTGAATAACTCTGGTTAGGTTAGGTTAGAATTGTGATCAGCTGAAGAAAATTATATTAAAGAGCTGGTATTTAGCTGAGCTATCTCAAATGTGGATGCAATACTCCATCATGCAGGATCGGACTTATGCTTTGTATAGGGTTAAAAGCTGTCCAGGCCTGACGTATCGCTTCACTCTATTTAGGATGCCCAGCTTTTTGGCTGCAGTTTGGGCTTAAGACTCAATGGTGGTGTCAAAGTTGAGACTGGATGTCATCTCCATGCCTAGGAGCTCGAGCCAATCAGTCACAATAACAGATGTACCCCCAAAAAGTAGGAGTTTGGTCGAAATGACTCCTTTTTGCGTTAAAAAGACCCGCCTGTGTTTTGGTGGCGCTACAAGTGACCAGATTGTCAGCACCCCCACTGCTGTGTCTGTGCTGTGTGCTGTCATTTGCGTACCCAACAAGACCAGGCTGAAATAGGTCATTGATGTGCAGCAGAAAAAGAGTTGCAGAAAGAACAGACCCCTGAGGAACTCCGGCATTAAAAGACATGAGGTCAGAAGAACAGCCGTCAACGACCACTCGGATTGATCAATCACTAAGGAAGTCTAATATCCAGCTACAAAAATCGGCTGGGATGCCCTAAGCAGGAAGCTTGCTGAGTAGACTTGCGTGCCAGACCCTGTCAAAGGCCTTCGAGATATCAAGTGACACGGCAAGTGTTTCGCCGTGTCTCTCGATGGCTTCGCCCCAGCAGTGCGTGACATACACAAGAAGATCGCCAGTTAACCGTCCCTGGCGAAAGCCATATTTGAGAATGCTAAGTAAATATTTTAATTTATATGCAAATATCGCATTATGTTAATTTTATTTCTTCATTGTTAATATATAATAGTTCAGCAGTTGTAGTATCAGTCGCGTCAACATCGTATATAGAGCTAGGTGTTAATTAAAAATAGTATAATTTATCATTATTTTTGCATCCTGAATTAACTGCGTGAGTTGTTTAATGTCTAACTAGCACTTCAACCGCGATTTCGTTCGCGCGGTTTTAGTTGGTACTCCACAAACTTAATCTTCCATCTAACTTCTTAAAGGGTATGTGTAAACTACTTATGAATAGACTAAGGGCTGATTTTCAATCCATGGATAAAACGTATCCGTCCAATAAAGTGTTACTCAATAATATGAAAATTTTACCTGTAAAATAACAAAAGAGGGCAATTAGAACACATTTTTGAAATGGTTGTTTAATACGATATTCGACAGATAAGTTTTACCTAAGTATTGAAAAATCAGGCCTAAACGTAGGGCGGTTCACTCGCAACATTTTTCTTACTTAGAGTATTTTTTAAATCGTCGTAACTTTTAAACGAAAGGTCCGATTTGAATAATTTTAAGTTTAATTTACATGCACATAATCAACCTTAGTTATTAACCAATTTAAATAGATAAGGATTAATATCATGATACTAAAATCACCACTATTCCATTTCACCCGGGTGTTGAATGAATTATTTGAACAAAAAGCGGTCATTGTGACGTTGCCATAACAGTTAGATACATACTCTCGCGGACTTTTGTTGTAGATATTTATAATGTCTTCTATAAAACTTTAGTATACCACTTTGCTCTATTGTCAATAGTTTCCGCAGCATACGCGATATAAGTATCTTTTTTGGTATTTTCTTCACACCTTGGTTTACATTATCCAAGTTTTCATACGGATCCCTTACTTTTTTGAAAATATTCTATAGCCTGTGTTCATGGGGGTTAATGTAAGATTCTAATGGTGAAAGAATTTTTTAGATTCAGTGGTTTCGGAGATAAGGGGGGCAATGGATGATTTTTCGTCTAATTTCTTGAATAACTTCAAAACCATTTATTTCAAAATTATAAAAAAATATAGTTAAAAACCTCACAGTAAGCCCCTTCATTTGGTATGTCACACAATATTGTTCTTACTTTCAGATTGTGTAATAATACCGGGTGTGTTTTTTTTTTCAAAATCAACCGTTTCTATTTATGGCTAGGAATACCGAATTTTCAAAAATCCAATGATTTTGTTGTAATTTTCATCAAAATCGAGTTCGAGACTCCTTTTAGTGTTTTTTTAAATTCATCATAGTTTTGAATTTATCCATCCACGTACAGTTTACAAATTCGCGGATAAAAGCTAGTATAATATTATATTTATAAAGCTGAAGAGTTTGTTTGCTTGTAACTAATATGGTGCACATAACAAAGAGTATTCTAATGATTGCACTCAAGAAAATATTTTCTCTTTCAGACTTTCCTAATTCACGATGGAAATTGATACAATGGATCCAGCCCAGGCGTTTGAGGCAAAGTTGCTGGCACGAATGAAGCCATTGCATGAATTGACATCACATGGAAACTCTACCGTACAACAGTTTTATAGCGGAAGCACAGTATTTGTAACAGGAGGATCTGGCTTTTTGGGCAAGCATCTTATTGAAAAACTGTTTAGGTAAGTTAAGGAAAGCAATATCTTTAGGTACGAATGTAATTATTACTATAACTTCATTCAGAAAGGAACTCCTTTATTTTCCATTCTAATTAGGGCACTCGCTGCTAACAATAAAAAATCGGCATGGTGCGACTGTCGCAGACACTCAGTGTTCAGTATCACAAACCGAAAAACACGGTTTTTGTTTTATAGGAACTTGACGCTACTGAAAAGAATGACATGAAAGGGAGCATGGACTTACTGCCGGTTGCTCGTGCAAGTAAGAATGAAATCAATAGAATAGAATAGAATAGAATAGAATAGAATAGAATAGAATAGAATAGAATTTTATTCTGCAAATATGGGTAGTATACATAGTTGTTACAAATAATTAAATTAAGGGTCAGCCATATTTTACCATTCGGCATGCAGACATTTAGGTACCTACTTACATTATTTCTTAAACATACATTTGATGTCCATAACAATCAATGAGTAATCATTACCGTATTATTATTCAATATAAGTTAAAAATAGCCATTATTCAAATTACTAGTCAATATAAATTAAAAAAATAAAAAATTAAAAAACATATATCAATATCATCAAATTATACAGATGTCAATAAAAAATTACCATTATATACTATAATTCAAAACAAATATTTTTCTCAGTTAGAAATTCAGCTACACTGTAGTACGTTTTATTACTCAAAAAATTACGTAGTCTTCTCTTAAACTGCAATGTATTTAGGTCTTTCCACCCACTTGGTAATTTATTGTAGATGATTGGGGCCATGCAATATACACTGTTGCGCATCAACGCGGTTCGACATGACACCTGACATAATTTGCTATTGTCACGCCTATTCCTTGGGAATACATCGGCTAGGCGTTCAAAACGACTTGGATTTTGCTTGACAAACATGGCTATTTCGAAGATATAAATACAAGGAAGTGTCAAGATGTTGTATTGCTTAAAATAGGGATTGCAACTGTCTGTAGTTTTAAGTTTAAACATTGATCGGAGACATCGCTTTTGAGCCTTAAATGCTATGTCTCTATCAGTTGAGTTTCCCCAGAAAATTATGCCGTAGCGTAGATAAGACTCAACTATGCCGTAGTAAGCCATGACAAGTGCTTTGGTATTAACTATGGAGGATAATCTATATAGAACATAAGCAGATGAGCTCAGTTTTTTACACAAAATATCTATATGCGCCTTCCAATTTAAGCTGTAATCTATTTGTAAACCTAAAAATTTGGTATCTTCTGCTTCCTTAATATTGTCATTCTTGTAGTGTATGTGAAGATTACTCAAGCCGGGAGTACGTTGTCTAAAGTGCATTATCTTTGTCTTACTTAAATTTATAATCAAATTATTGTTATCTAGCCATTTAATTAGTGAGTCAAGAGAAGTATTAATGTCATTTTCATATGTGGTTGCGTTTTTACAAGGGATCGTTATTGTGCTATCATCTGCAAACATTGTTAAAGGTTGTTCAAGGGACCTGGGCATGTCATTAACATATAATATAAACATAAACGGGCCCATTACGGTTCCTTGTGGTACACCGTATGAGATTTTACGTTCTCTCGATCTTATTATCTCTTCATGTTTATTGATTACATTAATGTGGCTAACTTCGGTAATTTGTGTTCTATTTTCTAAATAAGATTTTATGAGTTCCAGCACGTTACCTCTAATGCCGTAGACTTCTAATTTATTAAGTAATGTGTTATAATGGACATAATCAAACGCTTGCGTCATATCGCAAAATATAGCACATATGGGGGATCGCTTATCTATATTTCTAATAATATTATACAAAAAGTCATAAATTGCCATATTGATGGTTTTGTGCTGTCTAAATCCTTTTTGTTCTTCACAAAGTAAATTATTTTTCTCCATGTAATTATATAATTCTCTGTAGATGTATTTCTCAAATATCTTTGAAATAACCGGTATGAGTGAAATTGGTCTATAATTTTCCATCAACTCCTTATCTTCTTTCTTAAATAAAGGTTTAATTATAGAAGTTTTTAGAGCGTCTGGATATATACCCTCAGAAATAATCAGATTGAGTATGTGACTTAGATGGCCGCATATCTCGGCTGATACTGACTTCAGTATCTTTGTGGCGATTCCATCAAAACCCACACTGCTAGTGTTCTTTAGGGACATTATTATTCTATATAAATCGTGTGGTGTGCTAGGAGCCATAAACATTGAATTATTTTTCATGGAGGACATGCATGCCCTCGGCTTAAATTCGGCATTTATTTTTGGCTGTATTTTGTCAACGAAAAAGTCATTAAAAGCACCAGCGATATCCAACGGTTTGTATATAATTTCACTACCGACTTTCAGTTTCTCAATTCGTTGTTTAGGGACATTGTACTTTGTCAATCAATCAACCAAGGATGTTGCTATTTAATGACATGTTAAATACATTATAAAACATTAGATTATGCCAACAAATAAAAATAAAGTAAAATCGAATTGACACATAATCAGATAAATTAATTCGTATTATATAAAGTAATGTAACCTGCCATGTGCTTGCTCTAGAGGAAGACTAATCATATCGTCTATTTGGTGGTTCATAGAACATTATGCCTTGAAACAATAGCAAAAACATTGCTTTACAGCTGACAATCACGTCAATGTTAAGATAAACCATAAAATGTATCATTGTCAGATTCGCGCCGATATGATTCATTTTCTCAAATACTATATATGTTACAGTTAGAACCCGCTCTTAGTTACAACGCGTTTTTCTAATTAAAACTTGTTTTCGCTAATGGCTTTAATTTGAATAATTGACTTTTGACTTTTTTGACTTTTGAGAGGTCCGGACACGATCACACTCAAATCCAGCAATCTGCTCTGTTTTGGGAGGGTTACCAAAAGTCCCAGGGTAGTGTCGGGTTTATCGTTCACAGGTCCCTTGTGTCCAATGTGGTGAAGATCGAGAGTGTGTCGACCAAGACAGCGTACCCTATAATCAGCATGTCGTCAAGATATTCCTTGACGGTCCTGTGGTACGGCAGAACGATCCCACCAAAAGCGGTGGTAGGCTCCGCAAGGAGCCGCCTGGCTCGCTACCACCATCCCGTTAATTACTAGTTAATTTCAAAACGCGATAGTGAATTTATTAACAATAAACTAGAGACCAACCCCAATGATGTACGGCCATCTTACAACTGCCTGTACATCGTACGTGTGCCGTCGAGAGTCCTAGGTGCATAGGCCTAGAGAAAACCTGCTGCGGTCACAACAGCACACGTTCCCTACACTCAAGCATGTCTTACACAATCCTAAGGCAGAGGACTGCGAAGTGCCTCTGTCATTGAGCGAGACATGTTTCCAGAAATACTGGATGCGCGCTATATAAATTAGCCCCTTACATCGGCCTATCAACCCGTTACTAACACATTATATAACTTAGCTCAAGCGTACCGCGTTGTCAGTTGATGGCAGAATTCTCTACAAAAGTCTTGCTGCGCGCCGAAGTAGGTTTTGGAACTCGACACCTCGCATTACCTTAATCTAACCCCATTTAGAGGAAGCTTGCAGTGTAATCGGCAGCCGTGCGGACAATCTTGTCAGGCATCGGGGCGTTTCGACTGGGCATCCAAATTACGTGTTACGCCAAATATTATTTTTTTTGTATCAGTGAGAGGCCCGAAAACCAAGTTTGATTTGACGAGACACATTTACTAACGATCCTCAGAACGGCTATAAATCCAGTTAAGGGTACTTGGTGAAGCCTACCCCCGCTCCCGGGAAATGCGCGTACATCAAAACAATGTAAAGTATTCTGCGGTCAGTCGGTCCATTGGGAGAGGTAACCTCTACTAATGTTTAGTTGATAAGACATAGCCTTAGACATTGCAAGGAAACATTATAGTTCAAACGGGTCCTAACTTGTAGCGAGTATTATTCGGTTCGGCCTTCCATAAGCAGTGTCCTAGTGCAGCGTCTTGGTAAGGTTTGTCTAAAGTCAGATTAGAGTCATTGTTGCATTCAGTCTGTTGCTATGTCTAAAGCACACTCTATAGGAAGGCTTTCTCCGATTCCCTAGAACCTTAACACAGGTGTCGTTTACCTCATTAAAGTCGGAGAGGGTAATTCGATAGCTTATGGCGTATAGTCATATCCAAGACATAGCCACCGGCCTAATTCAAACGTAACTCCGTTAACTAGTTGCCCAGGTTACACCGAGTGCCCAAACGCCTTCAGCGTCGAGCCTCGCCGATTTTCAACACATGTGGCTATCTGATAAGATCTCAACCGAGCGCGAGTCGGTCCCGCACACAAATGGTTCCGCACCATAAACTTCAATTTGTACCTTGACGGACGGCCGAGGTCCAGTGCCAGGCTACGCGCTTCACTCGTCGAGCATGGAACCCCAATATGTTTGGCGACTCACTGTCGGACCCTTTTTTCGAGTAATTTCTTAATTAGGGTTCCGAAAAAAAAAAGGAACCCTTATAGGATCACTCGGGTGTCTGTCTGTCTGTCTGTCTGTCTGTCTGTCTGTCTGTCTGTCTGTCTGTCTGTCTGTCTGTCCGTCTGTCACAGCCAGTTTTCTCCGGATCCACTGGACCGATTCTGTTGAAATTTTGTACACATATGGACTTCTATGACCCAAACACGGATGCGTTACGAAAATTATTAAATTTTTAGTATGGGGGTCACTTTTGGGGGCCAAACAAGAAATATAAAAAAAAAAGTTTTTTGAAGAAGAAGTTATTCAAGAAATTAGACGAAAAATGACCATTCCCCCCCCCTTATCTCCGAAACTACTGAGCCTAAAATTTTGAAAAAAATGGAGATAATATATCTTTACTTAAAGATTACAGGAAAACCTATTAGAAGTCTGTAGTGTTAATATAACATGTTAAAAAAATTAAATTCGTTCGGAACCCTTTGCACGCGAGTCCGACTCGCACTTGGCCAGTTTTTTTTTTAAGAAGTCGCTTGGGTTTTTTGTAAGGTGATTTATCGCAAACAGATGAGTCAGAGCGCTTTCAGAAATCAGATAATTTCTTATTTGTTTAACGCCTGGCTATTCAAGCGACAATTTATGATTTTTCGAAGTGCCTCACAACATTTGAAACGTTTCAAAACAAAATAAATATTTTGTATTATTAGGACTGATGTACCATCACAATGACTAAAGTTAAAAAGAAAAACAAGGTATAACAACGGCTGCACTTCCTCCCGCTAAAAGTGCACCTCACTAATATTAGGGGGTTGCACTCCAAACTCGATCCGGTCCATCACCATCTTGAGACCGAGAAACCGCACCTGGTTTTCTTAACGGAGACGAAGATAACAATCGTCGGACGTGGCGTACCTCAACTACCCGGGCTACTCTCTGGAACACAAGTTCAAGAAGCAGGCTGGGGTCTGTGTATACGTCCGCGATGACATTTGTTGTCGTCGTCTCCGTTGCTTTGAGAAATCGGGTTTTTCTGCCATATTGCTACTTGTGGAAACAGGCGTGGAGAAATTTGTTTACATCGGCGTATACCGATCGCACAGCGGTGATCAGGAGACAACAGCGCTGTTTAATTCCCTCGTGGAGTCGACCGACGTAGCCCAGCAAAGGTACTCAACGACCAAGCTCATTTTTCTGGGGGACTTCAACGCCCAACATAAAGAGTGGTTGTTTCCGTACCAGAAAACAGACCATGCCGGGTTGGAGGCACGTAAGTTTGCTTTAACGCTTGATCTGACCCAGCTAGTGAATGTAGCAACGCGAGTACCGGATGTTGACGCCCATTCACCCAATTGCTTAGATCTTCTGCTGACAACAACTGATCCGGGCAGTCATCAGTATCGGTCTCAGCCCCGCTGGGAACGTCTGACCACTGCCTGATGAAATCCGTATTGACCTGCTCTCCTCCAGATAAGAGTCCTAGAGGCACGAGACGAGTATGGCCATACGAGTCAGCAGATTGGGATAAGATGCGGCACTTTTTTGCATCTTATCCATGGCGGCAAGTGTGCTCCTCCTCGGGTGACCCCTCGTGCTGTGCTGACATGACTGTGGACGTAATTCGGCAGGGCATGGAGTATTTTATTTCATTCTCCGACATTCCGCTCGGTCACAAACCCCGGCCTTGGTATAATGCAGAATGCGCCCACGCTGAGGCCCGTAAAGACTCTGCATACCAAGCGTGAATCAATGACGTGACGTAGGGTTCGCGCGAGGAAAAGAGCCTTTAATTCTGCCGCTAAGTTCTGCAAGCGGGTTTTACGTAGGGCATGTTTTGACCATGTCGGACGTATCGGGGCCAAACTAGCATTATACCCTCCAGGTAGAAAGCAGTTTTTTGGTCCCTGTCGAAAGCGGTTGAAACGAATTTCTGTTGACCCACTTCGCCTCCTATGTTGAAACCTGATGGCGCGCTAGCTCACTCTGCAAGTGAGAAAGCAAATTTATTTGCAGGTCTCTTTGCAAACAATTCGCGTCTGGACGCTGGCTCCAAGTAATAATAATAATAATGAATCCACTAAACCACCCAAACCCATAGCCTATCACCTTTTGTTTCCATATTATGCAATAGTTTTGCACCTACCGGGGATTGTCCTTAGGTATACTTTGATAGTGCATATAGGGATAATCGTCGGTTGGTGCCCCATTCCATTAGAAATGTCTAACAGGGCCTCTGCGAGTTGGCTTCGGCCCCTCGTATGCCTACCAAAGGTCCGGGACCTCAGGGTCCCGAGATTGTTCAAGACATACCTTAAATAATAATAATAATAATAAATGTTTGCAATACCTCTCCACTCCTCTAGCACCTCAGGATATGTTGCCTCCTTGGAGCTACGTCACTTTGTGCTAGCGACCGTTTTCGGGGGCCCATTTATTGAGTGTGCAAGTCACCCCCTGCCATTTTAAAGCCGTGTATATTTTCAGTGGTCAGGCAGGGGCCAATATTTCTTTCATAGTATGATAGTAAACGTTAATGAATCCACTAAACCACCCAAACCCATAGCCTGTCATCTTTTGTTTCCATATTATGCAATAGTTTTGCACCTACCGGGGATTGTCCTTAGGTATACTTTGATAGTGCATACAGGGATAATCGTCGGTTGGTGCCCCATTCCATTAGAAATGTCTAACGGGGCCTCTGCGAGTTGGCTTCGGCCCCTCGTACGCCTACCAAAGGACCGGGACCTCAGGGTCCCGAGATTGTTCAAGACATACCTTAAATAAATGTTTATTGTTTCTTATTACATTGTCATGCAACACAAAAATTGAGGCATCCCCGTTAAGTTAAAGAATACTTGTGATGGGATTGCCTCGCCCTTCCCTTAGTTTCTAAAATTACAATGATGTGACAAACAATTAAACATCGGTAAGGTAATTTAAAATAAAAATAAAAATTAGGGACAAATTGGAGCATGTGAATGTGTATGAGTGTGTGGGGGTGTGTGTATGTGTTTGTGAGTGTGGATGGTGATTGTGAGACTTTCGCTAACAGATTCGAGCTAGAATAAGTTCTGTTTCATCGTATGATAAGGTTTTTAACCAATCAGTCAATACTTTTTTGCATTCATATAATCAACATGGGGTAAATATTTAATGTATGGTTCAATTTATTATATATGTAAGTTGACTGAATATTATATTGCTGTCTGGCAAACATAGTTCTGACCATCGGTGAGTGGGCCACGATATCTTTACGTCTTCTGTCTAACTTTGTAGCATCATATGTCAGTGATTTATGTAGGGTTAAGATTGTATTTAATATATATAATTTTCTGACCGAGAGCAGGTTACAGATCTTATAAAGATTGTCTGTGGAATATCTAAAGGGCTTAAAATACATAACTTTTAAAAGAGATCTCTGAGCTCTTTCAAGATCTAAGAATTTGGTTTTCGTGGCTCCACCCCAAACTGGTATACAATAGGTTGTAACCGATTG
The DNA here is from genome assembly GCA_947578705.1 of Lacanobia wlatinum. Taxonomy (NCBI): domain Eukaryota; kingdom Metazoa; phylum Arthropoda; class Insecta; order Lepidoptera; family Noctuidae; genus Lacanobia; species Lacanobia wlatinum. Next base: position 6,048,080 of record OX388037.1, read on the forward strand.
TGCGAGTGCGACATATATTTGGTTAAGCAACTGGGGCGGAACTACATGGCGCAATGTTTTGACGATCCATATTAATTTTCTAATCCTGGTCATTGTATTTTCAATGTGGGCATGCCAAGACAGCCGTTGGTCAATTATTGCTACTAAATATTTAATTGATTTAACTTGACTGATGCGATTACAGTTACATTGATAGGGTGGATTAACACACTCATGGATCACGATACCAAAGTTTGGACCTGGCTGTGTCCTCTGAGTAACCACAAACTTTACCTCGTTGTGACTCATCGATGCCGGAGATCACAGTTCACATTAAAGAGGTCCGAAGAGTATTGTGCAGACTAGATGTGAATAAGGCCTGCGGGCCTGACGGCATTCCAGCGAGAGTGTTGAGGCAATGTGCACCTGAACTGTCTCCTGTATTGGCAAGCCTGTACCACGTGGTCAGCCGTGGCCAGCCTGGACGTGACGTCACGGACGCCTTACGGTGCATATCAGCTGTTCGTGTTTTCACTATAATAAAATAATAAACAAGAGTTAACAGAGTAAAGCTTTTATACTACAACTTCGTGACAGTGGAACTTACGTGTTAGTTCGTTTGCAAGTTAAATAACAGTGATTCGGCAGTGCAAATTCTAAAATACTAATTATCATCTTCGTACTTTTTTTCCAAAATTGAAGCTACCTGTACATTTTGTGTTGTGACCGGTACCTCCTAAAAGTGTTATTTTACTAGTTTTTAAAAGTGTTGCTAGTATTGGACCATAGATCTTTCACTCGGATCAATATTTTTCGCGGAGTAGGCGCCATCTAGTGTCGCCAAGGTGATAACTGCGCCAGCGCCATCTAGCTGCTAGTAACCGTACCACGTAGAACAATGGTCAAGTGTGCAGCTTGTGGAAAGTTCGTCTCGGCAAAAGGGGGCGCTACATGCGGCAACTTCGCGTGTCACAACAGATACCACTTAGCATGCTTACCGGATGCATCGCAGATAAGCAGTGACTGGTTGTGCCCTGAGTGCAAAAGCAAAGTTCCTAAGGGTGACAATAGCGCCACACCTGTCAGGAGCCTAGGAAGTAGTACTCCTGCCACGCGAGCGGTTACGGCAGGCTCAGCAGCGTCAGCGGCGGCGATCGCTGCACCAGACCAGGGCGCTACGAACAAATCGCCGACAAAAGTAGCCCAGGTTCAGGGCCCCTTGGCCGGGAGCGAGCAGGGTACTGATGGGGAGCCTTCGCCTGACACGCAGCTCACCCTTCGGGAAGAAATTAGGCTCTTCAGGTCTGAATTGCGGGAGGTACGGGATGAGATGCGGGAGTTTCGTCGGGAGATGGCTGGCCTGCACTCAGCGATGGGAGTCTGTACCCAACGAGTCGATGGCCTGGAGGCCAGACTTGAGGCTCTGGAAAGCAGACAAACTGTGGCTCTGTCTGACAGCAAAGTCAGCCAACTTGAGCACATTGTTGGGCAGCTGCAAATGGAGCTGAATGACCGGGAACAAGACTTGCTAAGCGCCGACCTGGAGATATCAAATATTCCAGAAATACCTGGCGAGAATGTGGTGCACACCGTCGGGCTGGTAGCGGCAAAGCTTGGGGTGAGCCTGGAAGATAGAGACGTCGTGTTTGCTCAGCGTGTGGGTCTGCGAGTGGAACGCGAGCCGGCTGCGGGCGCAGGGAGTCCAGCGGGGGCAGCGTCGGCGACAGCGCGCGGGCGGCGCATCGTGGTGCGTCTGACGCGCCGCGCTGTGCGCGACGAGCTGCTGCAGGGCGCGCGTGTGCGCCGCGGAGCCACCACGGCGGACTTTGGCCTCTCAGCGCCCCCGCGTCGGTTCTTCCTGAACGAGAGGCTCACGCGAACCAATAAGCACATATTTTATCGTGTGCGTGAGGCTGGCGGTCGTCTTGGGTGGCGATACACTTGGACGAAGAATGGTCGTATCCTTGCCAAGCAAGGCGACGGCAAGCCGACTCATTGCATCCGCACATTGGAGGAGCTGACCCGTGTTTTTGGCCAGGATATATCTGCAGAGAAGCATGTCTAGGTTTTTGTTCAATTGCATGTCTCATGTAGGTTTAATTTTAAGGTTTTATGTTTTTCATATATATGTTTTAGGTTTTTTTAAGTCATTAAGTGTGCTTTGCGCGAGGTCAGCAGTTTTCCTGTCTCGGTGCTTGATTATTTTATTGTATGGAACAGCTGCACGAGCATTAACTATATACATATACACACATTATTTATTTGTAAAATTATTATTCTTATGCTATAATATTATTATAATTATAACTACTACTCAACTACACTATACTTTACTAACTAAATTACATAACTCATCACCATCACATACTATTTACATTAAATATACTATATACTTTGCCCACCATGAAAATGATTAAGACCAAGAACCTTAAAGTTGGTTTGTTTAATGCGGGGTCGCTTGGTTCTCGCCATGACGAGTTTCTGGTGGCCATGGAGAACATTGCGGTGGACATCATGGCGATAAACGAGACTTGGCTCCGCGCGGGCGAGGAGGGCCGCGCGCCCGTGGTGCCGGGATACCGGCTGCGCCACGTGCCGCGCGCGCGCTCCGTGCGCGGCGGCCGCGGTGGCGGCGTGGGATTCTATGTGCGCCGCGGAGTGCGCGCGCGCGTCGTGCCGCACCCGCCCGCGCCGCAGGTCGAGCAGATGTGGCTCCGACTGAATGTCAACTCGGTTTCAGTTATCATTGGCACTGCATACAGGCCACCGTGGCTCGATGTCAATGTCTTCCTGGATGCGATCACAGACTCCCTTTCTTCTTTAACTGCAGATAAAGTTATTTTGTTAGGTGATTTCAACATTAACATGTTATGCCAATTGGAAAACAAAACTAAGCTACTTAATAACTTCCTACTCTCCTGTAGATTAAATCAAATTATCACAGAGCCAACACATTTTACTGATCATAGTGAGACACTTATTGACATAGTATGCACCGATGCTCATGTATGTGAAGTATCTGTGTCTCATATACCTGAGCTTGGCCAACATGCAGTTATCTCTGTTCAGTTTAATTTTAAAATTGAGAAGCCTTCCCCGCACTGGGTCACTTACAGGCCCCTTAGAGACATAATGCTTGACCAATTTAACAACGACTTGAATAGGATGGATTGGGAGTATATTGAAAGTCTGGAGGATGTTAATGCCATGGTGGAAACTTTTAATACTTATATATTAAACTTATTCAACTTACACGCACCCCTTAAAAAAACTCTAATTAAAGATAAGTCATTACCATGGTTAACAGACACAGTAAAAGAAATGATGAGGTTGCGAGACAGGGGCCATAGGAAGGCAAGAGCTACCAAAGCATCAAAACATATTGAATACTATAGGGAGCTTAAATGCCTTGTTAGGGCTGCTGTCGAAAGTGAAAAGCGTGCGTATTTCAAGTCCAATATCACTCAAAACATTAAACAGCCTAAGAAGTTATGGAATCACATAAAATCCACCATAGCTAACCCTAAAAAGCCAGAGCCCACCTTGCCGCACTTTTGTAGTGATCCAGAAAAAATTAATGAACACTTTTTGAATGTACCTGGTAGTGGTATGGTCACAAATGCTAACTTATCATTCTTTGAACACCATAGATTTGGCAATTATCATTTCCAACTTGAGCCGGTCCAGGAGGACATGGTGCTGAGACTACTGCATGGTCTGAAGTCCAATGCTCAGGGATCTGACTCCATCTCGCTTGAGATGCTGATGATGACTCTTCCTCGGTCTCTTGCAGCTATAACAGCCATCATCAATCGTTCCATCACCACCTCGTCGTTTCCGGATCTGTGGAAATTGGCTTTAGTTAAACCCATTCCTAAGGTACTTAATCCTACCAGCGTAAAAGAACTTCGCCCTATTAGTCTGTTGCCATGCCTCTCCAAGATCCTTGAGAAGGTCGTCTCTAACCAGCTCCGGGCATACCTTGAGGAGCACGATATATTGCCGCTTTATCAGTCAGGTTTTCGCAAGGGACACAGCACAGCCACAGCCCTTCTTGACGTGGTCGGAAACATCCTGGAAGCCAGAGACAAGGGCATGGGTACCATGCTTGTCCTACTCGATTTTTCACGTGCTTTTGACTCGATTAATACTTCACTTCTCCTCTCCAAGCTGTCTTACTATGGTTGTCAGCCTGAGACAGTGAAATGGTTTCAGAGTTACTTGACTCACCGATCGCAGTTAGTCCAGGTTACAGGTGATGATGGGGCGGTTAAGTGCTCTGATCCCAAGTGGGTGAACAGGGGCGTGCCACAAGGATCAATCCTTGGTCCGTTGCTTTTCATCCTGTACAGTGCTGATATTACAAACTGCCTGCTCAACGCCAAGTTCCACCTATATGCTGATGATCTGCAGATGTATATGCCATTTCATCCTCAGCAGACTCTTGACGCTGTAAAAAAAATGAATGAGGATTTGGATAGGATCTCAGCCTGGTCAATGAGAAATTCCCTGGTTTTGAACCCAGTGAAAACAAAATTTTTAATATTGGGAACTAGAGATTTTTTAATTAAAATGAGTACAGTCAGCTTGGACTTGAGGATTGACGGGTGTTCCATTGAAAGGGTGCAGGAAGCCCGAAACCTAGGGGTGGTATTTGATGAGCAACTGCATTTTGAGACTCACGTCATGGAGGCTGTGCGCAACTGTTTCTACCGTCTCAAACTCCTATACCGTGTCCGTCCCTACATTAGTGTGGATATGCGTGTCATGCTCTGTGAGTCACTTATTTTATCCAAGCTGAACTACGCTGACACTGTGTATGGAGCGTGCATTCTTGGGAGGGGCGAAAGGCTGATTCAGCGGGTACAGAATGCTTGTGCAAGATTCTGTTTTAATGTCCCTCCTAGAACACACATAACGCCATTTTTAAATAAGGGTAATTTGATGAGAATGTCAGACCGGAGAAAGCTTCATCTGGCTACCCTGCTGTTTGGCATAATTCTCACGAAAAAACCAAACTATCTATATAGTAAATTAACTTGGGCCCGAGATGTGAACAAAGTCAAAACAAGAGCATCGGCTTACCTTTTGTTGTCCATGCCCCACCGAACTGCTGCATTCCGTGGGAGTTTTAAATTCGCAGCTTCTCGTTGCTGGAACGACCTGCCTCCGCCGTTTCGTGCTATAAAAACAATTGGTACTTTTAGCTCAAGATTCAAGCAACACCTACTCCGCATTCAAAAAGAAACTACATAGAAACAACTTACTTACCCAGGGTATGCACGCAGCTAGTATTGGTGAATTTGTCCCATGTTCTCAATATAACTCTTTCTTGTGACAAAACACTACACCACACAGTCCTCAACTGTTCAATCATATTTATTTTTAACCTTACTATTTTAGACGCACTCGATAAGTCTTTTGTTTTGTTTTATTTACATTGTTTGTTGTGTTTCTGCCATGTTTTAATCTCGATATTGCAACCTTTGTGAACCATAGTCTCCAACAGTGCGCCCGCGCGTTCCGTCATTTGTCTATGACATTGACAAATGATACTGGAGCACTGGGCCATTGAGATTTGGTTAATATTGAAATTTTTTATTTATGTATTCCACATTTTAAATTGTTTTATCTTTATACAAATTATTATATTCATTATTTTACTTGTATATATATCTTAGTGTTGTGTTCCGTATGTGTGTCCGTGACATCACACCAGGCCCTGTCATAACACCAGCGCTGTGATATTTATTTTTTAAATATCGCAGCATATGCTGAGACAGGGACCTTTTTGGCCTCGCACAAATTAATTTTAAGACGCCGCTTATATGTATGTATTGATTGATATGTATGTCTTGTGCGAGTCCCAAATAAATATTTTTCTTTCTTTCTTTTACCACCTCTCTCTTGAAAAACGACGGTGCCGAAATCATGGAAGCTTGCGAATGTGCAACCGGTGCCCAAAAAGGGAGACCGTGCTGACCCTGCACGTAACCGTCCAATCGCCATTACCTCCATCCTATGCAAGGTTATGGAAAGGGTTCACAACAGTAAGCTGCTGACCTACCTTGACGACAATAATCTCCTCAGTGACCGTCAATATGGCTTTCGCCGGGGCGGTCAACTGGCGATCTTCTTGTGTATGTCACGCACTGCTGGGGCGAGGCCATCGAGAGTCACGGCGAAGAACTTGCCGTGTCGCTCGACATCTCGAAGGCCTTTGACAGGGTTTGGCACGTAGGTCTACTCAGCAAGCTTCCTGCTTATGGCATCCCAGCTGGTTTTTGTAGCTGGATATCAGACTTCCTGAGTGAACGGTCGATCCGATTAGTCGTTGGCGGCTGCTCCACTGACCTCATGGCTATTGATGCCGGAGTTCCTCAGGGGTCTGTTCTCTCTGCAAATCAAATCAAATCAAATCAAATCGTATATTTCAAATAAACCATTTACAGGCACTTTTGAATTGTCAAGGTCGGTCAGTCCAACAAGATGAAGCTATTTGCACGTTCCAAAGCGTAGATCTCTATGGAGAAGAACGTGCAAGAAACTCCACGGACACTCTTTTAAAAAATAATAAATTGTTACAAATTTTTGTTTACATCAAGTTGAAATTATACAAACATGTGAGAACGATGTAAAAGACGAGCAGGATAAAAGCGTCCGGGAAAAAAAGGAACAATTCAAAGAAATATTTAAAATAAACCATGGCAACTGAGAAATGACCAGTCCCAACTGACAGCGCCCGTTCACGAACATGACGCATGCGCTAGCACCATTCGGCTCAACCATTTTGAAGGGTGCCAAATGATCCAACGCATACGCCACCATCAGCCAGACTTTTGTGTGAGCATGACACTCCCAACCGCCAGGGTACATTCAAGTCAAAAACAAACCTAAAACTGATAGCTATAGCTTAAGTTTAAGGTACACAGTACTCACACATGTGCCGTTAAAATGGATGAAATTATACATTGCTAAATAAAATTGAGTCTATACAATGCAAATATTGGTTTTTTTTTTACAATCTTCAGTCGGTCCAACAATGTTTCCAAATGCTAACAAATTATTTTGTGCGCCCTAGTGGCTGTGGAGCCGGACCAGCATTCAGCCAAGCATTTTTATCTTCAATATAATCCCCCAACTTATAATATGCTTGCTTGCATAGTGTGCGTTTAATACAAGATTTAAATTTTGTCTCATTAAGTTCTAATATATGGGGAGGTATCTTATTATAACATTTAAACAGTACCCCATAAAAGATGAGGCAACTTTAGCCAGTCTGAAACCTGGTTGAACTAATTGATCCCTATTTCTAGTACCATAATTATGTCTGTCGCCTCTTTTACTAAAAAGATGTAAATTATTTCTGACATACATGATGTTTTCGTAAATGTATTGACAAGGTACCGTCATGATGTTAATATTCTTAAACAGTTCCCTTAGAGAATCGCGCCGGCGGAGATTGTATATCGCTTTGATGGCTCTTTTCTGCAGAATAAAAATAGACTCAATGTCTGCAGCCCGTCCCCATAGTAAAATACCGTAAGACATGATACTGTGAAAGTAACTAAAATAGACCAGTCTCGCGGTATCGACATCCGTTAATTGGCGAATTTTCCTAACAGCATAAGCTGCTGAACTTAGCCGTCCAGAAAGAGATGTTATATGAGGGCCCCATTGTAGCCTTGGGTCAAGCGTAATTCCCAGGAAAACCGTTTTATCGACAAATTCTAGTTTTTCCTTGTTCAATACTATGTCACAATCACTGCTTTTGACATTGGGTAAAGCAAATCTTATACATTTCGTTTTCTTTTCAATCAAAACCAAATTATTCGCCGTGAACCAATTTTGGACTTGCATTAGGGCATTATTTATGATATCAACATTGTCTGTCTGTCTATTTATCTTAAAAATTAAGGAGGTATCGTCGGCAAACAGCACCATATCAAGTTTTTGTTGCAATAAATAGGGTAAATCATTGATATATACCAAAAACAAGAAAGGACCCAAAATCGAGCCCTGGGGAACGCCCATTATCACGTTTAATCCCGACGAATTGACACCGTTTATTTGAACTAATTGTCGTCTATCATTCAAATAAGATTTGACCAAGTTTAACGCTGTTTTGACCAGTCCGTAATGCCCGAGCTTCAGGAGTAATGTATTGTGATCAACGCAATCAAACGCCTTCGAGAGATCACAAAAGACACCTATGGCATCCTGTGCGTCCTCCCACGCATTAAAGATGTGCTTTAGTAAGGTAACACCAGCGTCAGTTGTACAACGTCCCTTGGTGAAACCATACTGTTTATCATGAAAGATGTTATTCGTGTTAAAATGATTTAGCATCACTTTTTCAAATACCTTACTAAACACTGGCAACACAGATACTGGTCTATAATTACTTGTGTCTTTACTATCCCCAGATTTAAAAAGTGGTATCACCTTACTGAATTTCATTAGGTCCGGAAAGACTCCTTGATCCACACACAAATTAAATATTACAGCTAAGTACGGCGCTACAGTCTCGATGATTGAGGTACAAACTTTGATAGACAATCCCCATAGATCTTCGGTCAATTTAATTTTGATTTGTTTAAAAGCTTTTATTACTACTATGGGGTTTATATGTTTAAAATTAAATTCAGTCGGGCTGGCTGAAACGTTCGCCTGTAATAAATCAAAAGCAAGTGAAGGCGAGGAATTTAAGGCTTCAGTAGTTTTAATAGGGATACTCGTAAAGAAATTTACAAATTCTTGAGCAACTTGTTTGTTATCGCTAGTAAGTCCATGAGAAGTCTCCAATCCGTAATCAGTGTTATGTCTTTTGTTCCTATTTGTTTCATTGTTTATAATTTTCCAAACCGTCTTTATTTTATTGTCTGCTGTTTTTACCTTATTACTTATATATAAAGCCTTAGCTACCTTACAAGTGTTTTTATAAATCTTTGAGTAGGTAGCTACATACTTATTAAAAGTCTCAGTGATAATAAAAGGCTTAAGGCCATACAACTCATAAAGTCTTTCCCTACTTTTTCTGAGTCCTTTAGTTGCCCAGTCACTAAATAAAAACTTAGGGCAGATAGTTTTAGTTTTCTTTTTAAAAGTATTATTGAATTCGGTTTGGACTAAAGAAAAAAAATCTGTATACAAAATATTAGCATTATTCATTGTAAGGTTCCAATCACTTAACTTCCGGATTAAAGTGCGGTTAAATTTATTTAAATTACCGGATGTTATTGGTCTAGTTTGTATTTGCACTTGTTGAATTGGAATGTTGGACTCAAAAGATACCAGTAGCCCACTGTGATCAGAAGGAAGGTAATTTACAATGGCTTTCTCTAAGTAGTTGCCACGACAAAAAACATTATCAATACATGTAGCAGTAGTTGTAGTTGTACGGGTTGGTTCTATGAACACATTAGACAAATTGAATGATTTAAAGAGATTTAATAATCTACAGCTATCTGAATTGTTTTCTAAGATATTAATATTAAAATCTCCACAGATGATTACTAGTTTATTACCAGTTGCAAGTTTTGCCAATATATCTTCCATCACTGACTCAAATATAGCGTAGTTCAGATAATTAGGGGGTCTGTAAACGCACACTATGACATGCTTATCTAGCTCAACACAGGACAGCTCAATGCTATGTTCAACAGACAAGTTAACTATGTCTTTACGGGTTTTAAATTTAATACATTTTTTTACTAATATTAGTGAAGCCCCACGTAGCATTGTCTTTCGGTTAAAAGAACTTCCCACACTATAATTCTCGTAATTAATCAACATTTCAAAATCCTTTAACCAATGCTCAGTGAAACAAATAATGTCAAACATTGTTTTTTCTAAAAATAACTCTATTTCCAGCTGTTTTGAAGAAAAGCCTTGAATATTCTGATAGAATAACTTAAAGGATTTCTGCTTAGCCCCTTTATTAAAATTAGCTATGCGAGAGCAAGAAGATACCTGGTTCATGGTAGAATTGGTAGATGTAACTATACTGTTATTGGTATCCTCTGTTGTCGTACAAATCAGTTTAAAGGAACATCCGGAGCGAGCCCCACAACTCCCATGCCATCACTAGGCCCCAAGATCCTGCTACTTGTGGACCCCACACTAAAAAAATTGTCCAAAGTGACACATGGATTCTCCTTCGTACAGTTATTGTAAATATTTATAGCATTAGTGCTACAGTTTATTAAGGTATCCACTTGTACATTAGTATTATTACTAATAATTGCAGTGCTAATTATAGTACAAGACGTTGACATACTACTTATGTCTGAGTTTATATAATATGCTAATAGCCTAGCTATTTGATGTCTAAACCTAATAGGCAGATACACTGTATCCCTAGTCGACTTTAATTTATCAACATATAAGTTGATGTCTAGAAAAACAAGTTTGTCACTGTGATGACTAACTAAGAAATGTATTTGCTTATTAAGCATGTGAATATAATTATTTTGTCTATTTGACAATTTTTCAAAATATGGGAAGCACACAGTATTATTTTATTGCAATTTATCTTTAGTATTTCAGTTACAAAGTCAGTTATTTGTTCTTTTTTTAAATTAGAACTATTACCTATGAACACAGTAATATTGGTTTCTGGTTTATAAACATTTCTTGTTACCAAATCCATGTTTGTAGTTTGACCCAGGTATACAATAATTATGAGTACAATAACTAAGGTTGTTATTTAATAATTTACCTAAACCTCTCCCTATACTATCTGAGAACATAACCGAATGAAAACTATCATTACTATTATAAAATGGAATGCTAGTTGTCTCAGGCTGGCCCACTTGACATAAACCTTGTGTAATGTCAGTTATCACACAGTCCTGAGTCAACCTTTCAGCTTGGGACGGGTCCTCCGTAGCCTCAAGCTGGTCAGAATTTATTTTTGATACCGTCTGACAGGTACACTGACACATCACCAGCTTATTTGCAGCTAGGATGTGTTCTTTAATTTGAAATTTAGAACTCACATATTTATTATAAAGAGAACTAAGTCTGTCCTCAAGTACCTGTATATCAGTTTGAAGGCGCTGCGTATCAATTTCATAGATTTTTTTACTATCCTCCAATTTAATCTGGTAATTGTTTAATTTATTAATAAAGTTAACACGTTCTTTCCTCAGTGGAATATTTTTGGAAAAGTGTTTATGTTGTTTTCTGTACCAATTACATTTTTTTATTATTCTATTAAGTTTTGCATATTTTTTAATTTTCTTATGACTAACTTCATAACTGTTATTTTGTTGCAATAGGGAATCTTCAGTTAAGTCAATAGTAAGTATAGAATGAGGGTTACAATTTGAATGTAATAATTCATTATATAAATGGTTTGTTTCCTTAACCTGGGTACATTTCAATTCTTTCCGCAACTTAAGATTATGATTATGAGCTTGATCCAATTCATCTTCTAGATTCCTAACTTTACTTAAAGCCTCCTCATATAAGTTACTACAGTTGCTGAAACCGTCCGTGATAACCCGCAGTTGGTCGCGTTCATCAACAACATCCTGGTATTGCTGACTAAGGTCTACTAGCTCCCGTTTTAGGCAAGTGTTTTTGTGTACCATCTTCAATACTTCCTCCTCACCCTCCTCTCTCTCCTGCAACATTTGTTGGCATTGGTGTTGCGATTCTTTAAGTTCTTTGAGGGCCGTTCTTAGTTTAAGCTCCATATCCTGAGCAGTAGCCTTACGGGTCATCACAGGCATAGTTACAGGGATATTTACTGAAAATAGAAATTAAGAAACGGTGAGAACCAAAAAGACAGGTAAAATATAGAAAAAATAGATATGAGGGGGGAAAAAAGATATATGAAAATGGAAAAAGTTAATGTTAGTTCAGAGAAATAAGGTAGGCTGCTGTATTGGCTTGAAAAGCTTTTAGTAATTGAATTATGTAGCTTTCGCTTGTGATATTATACTTAATGTGGGTAGGATACCCAGAATATGAATTTATTATAAAACTCGGTTTAAAACTATAATAATGGAAAAATTACTATCATAGACGTTATGAACAAGTATATATATTGAAATTAAAACATCAAAATAATAGAATTATGGAATAAATTTCAACTTTGTTTCGATTCTACTATGTAAACAAAACGATTTAGAATGTACGCTGCGTGCTAAGCCAGTCAACTTATTCTGGTAAATCTTAGAATGAACGTTTTACAACGTAAAGAGACTAATGTGTGCTGTTATAAATAAAATAAAATTAACAATACTCCCCGTATCACAGTTTGAACGTCAGCTGATCGTTTTAGGTTACCGGTAACACCGGGTACCAAATCTCGTGCTTTGGACGATTGTTTTTCCAAGATAACAATAATCCTGTGTATTTACGCATTGACATTACGTTTTCACAAATAATTACAACTTAATTTCACTTAAATACTAATTAAATTTAATTCTAAAATACGGGAAACAAATTTGATATGTCACTTGGACAGTGTTGCTAACCAACTCTTTTCCTGCTGCACAGCAATGACCTACTTCAGTTCTTGGTCTTGTTGGGTACGCAGATGACAGTACGGTTTCAGAAAGATACTTGTCCAGCGCAACAACCAAAGGGGATGAAGTTCATTCCTTGAGAGAGGCCATGGTAGAGCGGACAAATTTGACCTTAAGTCTTGTCTCCCACTGGGATGATGACAATGTGCTCACTTTTTATGCCACTAAAACACAGGCGTGTCTTTTTACCGCAAAAAGGAGTCGTTTTGACCAAACTCCTACTTTTCGGGGTGCATCTGTTCCTGTGACTGATCGGCTCGAGCTCCTAGGCATGGAGTTGACATCCAGTCTCAACTTCGGCGCCACCATTGAGTACAAAGCCCAAACCGCTGCCAAAAAGCTGGGCATCCGAAATAAGGTGAAGCGATACTTCAGGCCTGGACAGCTTTTAACCCTTTATAAAGCGCAAGTTTGATCCTGCATGGAGTATTGTAGCCACCTTTGGGATGGCTCAGCTAAGTATCAGCTTGCCGCGCTTGACTCGGTGGAACGCAGAGCTAAGAAGCTCATCGGTGACGTAAAATAGGTGGATGCTAAGCTGCATAGCTTGGCTCATCGCCGTAAGGTTGCCAGCTTGTCGGTCTTCTTGTCAGACTGTGTCAGATTGTACTTCGGTGAGTGTGCTCAAGAACTCCATGACCTCATCCCACCGGCCCCCCTTCTACCATCGGACATCCAGACGCACTGCATCTTACCATCCCTACCTTGTTGCTATTTCACCAACTCGCACTAAGCGTTTCCAAACGTCTTTTATAATGCGCACAGCAAAGGAGTGGAACTCTCTGCCTGCGTCCGAGATTCGAAACGCTGACAACCCTAATCTCTTCAAAGTTAGAGTGAACAGGCTCGTTCTGGGTAAGCTCGCTCCATCGTAGACTGTCTCTTTCATCTCTGACCTAGACTAGAGTCAAGAGCAAACCCATTACAAATTAAAAAAAAAATATTCGTATACTAGTAAACGTGACGGGTTCATCTTTTGCCTTGTCTTTTTCAACTGTATGAAAGACGGTTTAACTTCTTGGTAAATTCAATAGAATATACGAATTTTGAATTTAATTAAAACTAGTTATTATTTACTTACTTTCCACTATATAGTTGGGAAAAGGCAAGACAGATGATGATTATTCACTTATGTGTATAATATATTATGATCTAATGAATGAACATTTGTTTTCAGAGCGACTAAAATATCGAAAATGTTTGTTTTACTGAGAAGCAAAAAAGGAAAATCCATCGAAGAGAGGCTGGTTGATATTTTAAAAGATCCGGTAAGATATTATTTCAAATTGAAAAAAAAGAATCATTTCTGAGCTTCTAAGGCTCAGAATTGTGCCCCACAGCTCAATGTAAAACTCAAAGGCCTTTTTTTGAATTCCGATAAAACGTAATTTGTTAATAATGAGCGCTTTCCTTTAGTTTGCCAAGTGTAATTACTTCCCTGAAGTCTATCCTTAGTAGGGACACTTTCGGTTGATGCTAAAATACAGAATGTGTTTTTTTCAAAATTAACCGTTTGGATTCCTGGCTAGGAAAACCGATTTTTCAAAAATCCAATGTTGCGGTTTTAGTTTTCGTCAAAATCTGGCTCGAGACTCTTGTCAGTGCTTTTCGTTATTCATCACAGTTCCGGCCACCATCACATTTGGTCATCCACGAACACTTAAAAAACTCACCTGTATGTATATTGTAGTCTCGTTTACAAAACTAGCAATCAAGAAAAAGTAAAAAATATTTACAATTCCAAGGATATTGGCAGTGAACGATTCCTAATATACTATAAGACGAACGGATACTACTCAATAAAGTCCTAGTTTTTAAAAATAACATAAAATAAGACCATTGTTTTCCTAGTTAGTAAAGCTGAAATAATGGAATAACCCAATAATAATGACGTGATAGGACTATTGATGCCAATTAGCCTGATAAAGTGGTGGTGGACCAAATAGTGAGGCGTGCAATGACTGTGGACATAACCGTCCCACATGACGAAAACCTCGTGAAAGCCGAGAAAGATAAACAAATCAAGTATATTGACTTCGCTCGCGTTGTCGACGTGTGGAAAGTGGACTCCGCAATCATTGTACCGATAGTTGTGACAGCCAACGGCTTAATAGCCACGAGCCTCGACCAACACCTCCGTAGGCTCTTGTAAGGCAGCTGGGTCAAGGGCTTGATTCAGATATTGGTACTTCTGGACAAAGCTCGTATTGTTAGAAGGTTCCTCTCTCTGGAGCCCTGACCGCCGGTAGCTTGGACCCTGTTCCCGTTTCCGGTGGGCTACTATTTTTATATTTTTAAATGATATTTTCATTTGAATATTTAAAAATGTACGAGTAGATCAGATATAACTCTAGTTTAATTGAATAAAGGATAATAATTAAATGATTAATTACTACAGTAATAACCCACCTGATCCATTAATCAGGTAATACCACGGAGCCTAAAAAATATCAACCGATCACGTGTTAACCGACGGTCTATAAAGTTCTTACATCCATTTTGAGAGCAAAGACTAATGCCTGCTTCTCAGAATGGATGTAGGAACAGGTCTCGCGGTACTAAGGAGCTGTTCCTCATCGTCATAGCCATTAGCCAAGAGATTCGTCGGTCCCGAAGGGATCTGTCGACATACTGGATTGATTATAAGAAGGCCTATGACTCAGTGCCACATACATGGCTCATGAGGTAACTGGAGCTGTTCAAAGTTGAACAGTTCTACGCAACTACGTGATGTCGTGTATGGGGCAGTGGAGGATGGCTAGGTACGATGCCCAGTGTAGCCAATTCAGAGGAGTTGGGTCGAAATAGTTATTCCAATGCAGGCAGACCAGGCTTGCGCTGACATGGGCGTATCGGGAGACTAGTCGCGGAGGGTACCGGGATCCGAGGCATGGTGCCCCGCTGGCCGACCGCAGGTAGTTGGGGGCCCAAGTAGTGTGTTAGCTACCCCGCGAACTGTCGAATAATCCTGGAATGCACCATCGTGCTGGTTGGCGACCAGATGAGAGGGCCCGATGGACATTCCCGGGGGGGCTGGGGCGTCCCCACAGTCTCCAGGCTAGTCCCCCAATGATGCCGTCCTGTCAGAGCGTACCTGAAGGTTAGCAGCATGGAACCTCATTTCACTTCCTTCTCCTCTCCTTGCTTCACTCAAATCACACAATGAATAGGAAAATAAAGAGAAAAGCTGTACAGGGGCAGCACTCACTCTCACACAAAGTGCACCTCTCCAACATACGAGGTCTGCACTCAAATCTCGCCGCAGTCTGTCACCACCTCGAGACTGAGAAACCAGCGCTCTTATTCCTGTCAGAGACGCAGATCGGATGTCCGTCAGACGTGTTATACCTGTTACCCTGTGTGTTACCCTGGAGCACCACTTAAGACCACGCGCGGGCGTATGTATATACGCCCGAGACGACATCTGCTATCGGCGTTTCGGAAACCTTGAAGACTCCAGGTTCTCAACGCTGTGGGTTATACTAGACACAGGCCTGTTCAAAATTGTCTACGCCTGTGTCTACCGTTTGCAAAGCGGTGATTTAGAGACAACTGGGCTCACACAGCACCTAAGTGAGGCGGCGGATGCGGCTCAGTAGCGGTACCCTTCTGCTCAATTGGTGCTACTGGGGGACTTCAACGCCCACCATCAGGAGTAGCTCTTTCCATACCAGTACACAGACCACGCTGGACGAGAGACGCGAAAGCTAGCGGTAGCGTTAAATCTTGCCCGGCTGGTCCAGGGGGCAACAAGGGTGCCGGATGTTGATTCGCACACTGCCAATTGCTTTGACCTTTTGCTGACAACAGATCCAGACCGTAACTCGTTAACGATTTCTTCACCACTGGGTAGTTCGGACCACTGTCTGGTGAAGTCTGTGTCCATCTACTCCCCGCCCGCTCCTAGCCCAAGAGGCACCCGGCGGGTATGGCGATACAGGTCAGCAGATTGCGATGGCATGCGATCTTTCTTCGCATGTTACCCTTGGCAGCCTACTTGCTTTTCTTCGAATGATGCTTCGTCGTGCGCGGACGCCGTGACGGATGTGTTGCGGAGGGGAATGGAGTACTATATTCCGTTCTCTGACGCACCAATGTCTGGCGAAGCTCGT
Source organism: Lacanobia wlatinum (assembly GCA_947578705.1). Lineage (NCBI taxonomy): Eukaryota > Metazoa > Arthropoda > Insecta > Lepidoptera > Noctuidae > Lacanobia > Lacanobia wlatinum. The sequence continues at coordinate 6,064,710 of OX388037.1, forward strand.
CCATGGTTTGGTGCCGAGTGCCATCGCGCTGATGCGCTTAAGCACGCGGCGTACCTAGCATGGGTCGACGCTCGTACGCGCAAAGCAAGTGACGTGAGTCAGAAGAAGAGAGTCTTCAACAGGGCTGCCAAGTCCTGCAAGAAGGTGTTGCGGAGAGCTCGATCACATTAGCCGAATAGGGAACAAACTTTCTTCATACCCAGCAGGTAGTAAGGCTTTTTGGTCCCTAGCTAAGTCGGTCGAATCGAATTTCTGCCGCCCCTCACTACCACCACTGCTGAGACCCAACGGGACGCTGGCCCACTCCGCTGAGGAAAAAGCAAACTTGTTCGCTTCTTTGTTTGCCAAATCTTCATGTCTGGATCCTGATGGCGCGAGACCCCCTGCTTCTCCTGATGGATGTGATTTGAGTATGTCAAACATTCGCATTCATCACAAGGACGTCCGTAGGGTACTGCGTAATCTAGACGTGAACAAAACTAGTGGCCCCGACGGGATACCGGCAATTATTCTGAAAACTTGTGCACCTGAGTTGTCTCCGATTTTGACACGCCTATTTCGCCTTTCGTTTGAAACTGGAAAAGTGCCGAAGGCTTGGAAGCAAGCTAACGTGCAGCCCGGGCCCAAGAAATGTAGTCAAGCTGACCCGTCGAATTATAGACCTATCTTGGTAACGTCCATACTCTGTAAGAGGATGGAACGCATGCTGAGTCATAAGCCCCTGGCATACCCAGAAGCGATTGATGTCATTAGTGACCGACAATACGGGTTCCGCCGAAATCGGTCTAATGTGAATTTATTTTATTTGGGAAAACAAACAATCGTACATTGAATAATACATCGAAATAGTTTAAACTATAGATAAATGTACAATCCATGATGTTTCCAAATCTTACTATTGTAGGATACAATGCAGATACATGCAATTAATATATTTATGTACACTTAACAAAAAAGAATAAATAAATTAAAACTGTTCGAACTATTTGGGATCTTCTTGCGTATGCCATTCACATCTTGAGTGAAGCCATAGAGAAGCACAGGGAGGCTCTAGCGGTCTCCCTTGACATCTCGAAGGCCTTCGACAGGGTTTGGCACGATAGCCTTCTTATTAAGCTTCCTTCCTTCGGTCTGCCCGCCGGATTGTGTGATTGGATCGCGGATTTCCTGAGGGTTCGGTCTATACGAGTGGTCATAGATAGCTGTTCGTCTGGACTGCTGGATATTAATGCCAGGGTTTCTCAGGGGTCGGTGCTTTCGGCAACACTGTTCCTGCTCCATATTAATGATCTGCTTAAACCCGGTACCTTTGGCTATGCAGACGACAGCACTGTTGCTGAGAGATACGTGTCCGACGCACGAGCTGAGGGGTCGCAGATCCAGTCTCTGCGGGAAGCTATGGTTGAGCGTTTGAACGTGTCCTTACAGGCTGTCTCAGAATAGGGCGATGCCAATCTGGTCAAGTTCAATGCTGCTGAGACGCAAGCGTGACTATTTTCCGCTAAAAGGAGCCAATTCCACCCAGCTCCATCTTTCCGTGCAACCGTGCCGATAACCGACCAACTTGAGCTTCTTGGAGTTACATTAACATCTACCCTCAATTTTGGCCCTTTTTTAGAGGCAAAAGGTCAAGTGGCGGCAAAGCAGTTTGGGATTCTAGCAAAGGCGAGACGGTACTTCACACCGGAACACCTGCTCAAACTCTATCAAGCGCAAGTTCGATCATGTATGGAGTACTGCTCTCATCTTTGGGACGGATCTGCCAGATACCAGCTTGATGCCCTTGAGTCAATTGAGAAACGAGCCAAGAGGATCATCGGCAATGATAGGCTCGTCGTGACGAAGCTCCAAAGTCTTGAGCATCGACGACGAGTTGCTAGCCTGTCGGTTTTCTACCGGTTGCATTTTGGGGAATGTGCGAATTGCATAATTTAATTCCGCCAAGCCCGTTCCATCATCAGACCACAAGACAAACGGTGATGCGCCACCGGTACATGGTGGACATCTCACCCACGCGCACAAAACGTTTTGGGAACACATTCATATTGCGTACAGCTAAGGAGAGGAATTCCGTATAGCTACAACCTGGGAGTATTTAAGTCAAGAGTGAATAGATTACTTCTAGGCAAGCGTGCTCCATCTTCGATCACATCATCGCTTACCATCAGGTGAGATAATGGGCAAACGCGTGCCTATAAAGAGTAAAAAAAAACCGTATACAGGCAAAAATATTAATGTTTCCACAGCACTGCCAACGTTTGTTTGTAATGTGTGCATTATATTTTTTTAAGCTTTTGTCATACTTACGAGTGTATTGTACAATAATTGACTACTCAGCACACTCAAAACATTGTTTAATATTAATAATTAATATAATAAAAAAATATTCTCCAAAAAGTACAAAAGCTTTACCGGAAACAAAAATTTCTATCTATTTTGTGAAGTGAATGTACAGAAGCATTTTATTTTGAGACATCGACTCCCAAACTGAGACATGCTCGTATCTTGGGTAGTCGGCGGTCGACCGTTTTAGATGTCGTATACACATAACAATTTGACATAATTAGCAACTTTACATGATAAAGTGTATGTTTCGTGTAAAATTATTACTTAACAAAAAAATTAAAAAGGGATCTTTTTATTTTACTATTTCAATAAGCTTCTCAGACTCATCACAACTTAATAACTTTAACCAATTAGTTAATTTCTCTTTAAAATTGTGCTTATTTAGTTTGCGCAGTGAGATCTTTTTGTTTATTTCATTGTACAGCCTGGAACTCAATGCGTTGTATTGTTGCCGTGCGAAAGCTGTTCTACATTGCACAGAGCGGCAAACAAGTGCACCACTTCGTTTTTTGTGACTTCTTTATTATTATTATATTTTTTTATTTGTGATGGGTTTGCTCTTGACTCTAGTCTAGGTCAGAGATGACAGAGACAAAGTCTACGATGGAGCGAGCTTACCCAGAAGGAGCCTGTGCACTCTAACTTTGAAGACATTAGGGTTGTAAGCGTTTGGAAACACAGACGCAGGCAGAGAGTTCCACTCCTTTGCTGTGCGCATTATAAAAGACGTTTGGAAACGCTTAGTGCGAATTGGTGGAATAGTAACAAGGTAGGGATGGTAAGATGCAATGCGTCTGGATGTCCGATGGTAGAAGGGGGCCGGTGGGATGCGGTCGTGGAGTTCTTGGGCACAATCACCGAAGTACAATCTGTAGAAGACCGACAAGCCGGCAACCTTACGGCGATGAGCCAAGCTATGTAGCTTGGCATCCACCAGTTTTACGTCACCGATGAGCCTCTTAGCTCTGCGTTCCACCGAGTCAAGCGCGGCAAGCTGATACTTAGCTCAGCCATCCCAAAGGTGGCTACAACACTCCATGCAGGATCGGACTTGCGCTTTATATAGGGTTAAAAGCTGTCCAGGCCTGAAGTATCGCTTCACCTTATTTTGGATGCCCAGCTTTTTGGCCGCGGTTTGGGCTTTGTACTCGATGGTGACGCCGAAGTTGAGACTGGATGTCAACTCCATGCCTAGGACCACATTGTCATCACCCCAGTGGGAGACAAGGCTTAAGGTCAAATTAGTCCGCTCTACCATGGCCTCTCTCAAGGAACAAACTTCATCCCTGCTGATTGTTGCGCTGGACAAGTATCTCTCTAAAACCGTACTATCATCTGCGTACCCAACAAGACCAAGCTGAAGTAGGTCAATGATGTGTAGCAGGAAAAGAGTTGCAGAGAGAACAGACCTAGGTTTTAGTCAGTAAGAGTCTGACACACCCTTCTGCTTCACCCAGAGCGGGAGGAGTCATTTGATGATTTCACATCCTTAAAAAAAAAAAAGTTCGCGCGCGCGGGACGGGTGGCCTGCGCGCGGGCACTCCCGCCGACCGCTATAGTCGACTCAAGCCTGCGACACGTACCGCATGTGGTCTGCCCTCTCGCACTTTGCTTTTGTTTACTTCCGCGCGGTTGTAATAAAGTTACCCGCTTACCTGCTGTGCTTTCTGTGCTGTAAGACTATAGACTTGACTCATTCTCCTTCTATTACTTCATATGCTTTTGCCTAAGCTGTAACTGTGTTGTGTAACATTATATCGCATCGCAAGAAACCTGTGCCTTATTATTTGGAACTACCCTATATCCGCGGCAATGTAAGTTCCCCACATTGGTGAACCCGACGGAGCACAATATGAGTCAAAATCAAGTAAATCAAGATTGCGGAGCAAAACCTTCAAGCAACCCCAGCCGCTACCACGACATCTTGCCCCGAAAGAAGATAACGGGTGGCGTCCATGTGGCGATTGTAGAATGTTGAACGCGCGAACAATACCGGACAGATATCCAATCCGCCACATTCACGATTTCTCACATAACCTATCCGGGTGTCAGGTCTTCTCTACAATAGACCTTGTAAAGGCCTATAACCAGATCGCAGTTAACCCAGATGATATATATACCACCACACCATTTGGTCTTTTCGAGTTCCCGTATATGACGTTTGGCCTCCGCAACGCAGGACAAACATTTCAGCGATTCGTTGATGAAATGTTGCGGGGGCTAGATTTCTGTTATGGATATTTAGACGATTTTTTGGTTTATTCGAAAGACCAAAAATAACACGAAGACCACCTACGGCAGCTGTTCTCCAGACTACAACAACACGGGATGGTTATTAACTCTTCGAAATGCGTATTTAGTGCCCAGGAAGTCACATTTTTAGGATATAGCATTACGCCAAAATGCACCAAACCCTTGCCAGGAAAAGGTGAGGCCATCAGCAGCTTCCCAGCACCCAAAACCGTACGCGAGCTGAGAAGATTCCTAGGCATGGTAAATTTTTATAGGCGGTTCATTCCAAATGCAGCACAGCACCAAGCCCCTCTCAACAAACTCTGGTCAGGGTCCGTAAAAGGATCACATCCTGTGAATTTTGGACCAGATGAGGAGGCAGCCTTTGAGGATTGCAAGAAAGGTCTCTGCAAGGCCGCAATGCTGGCGCACCCAGACACTGGAGCAAAGCTCTCTGTAGTTACAGATGCCTCAGACACAGCCGTAGCAGCAGCACTACAGCAGCAGAAGAACGGTTCCTGGGAGCCACTGGCCTTCTTCTCTCGCAAGCTGAGTACAACACAGCAGAAATACTCACCCTATGACCGCGAACTGCTCGCCATATATGAGGCCATTAAATATTTCAAACATATGGTTGAAGCCAGGGAATTTGTAATCTATACAGACCATAAACCTATCTGCTACGTATTCGTCTCACTCAAAAATGACCACCACGAAAATTTAGACATTTAGATTACATATCACAATTCACCACAGATATCAGACACATCTCAGGGAAAAACAATATTGTGGCCGATACACTGACATTAGTGGAAGAAGTAGTGCAGCCCATCTATCTGAACGAGTTAGCCAAATCTCAAAGCACCGACCCAGAAACCTCGCTCTGTTTGAAAAAGGTAGCACTACCCGGACTAGATACACAACTATACTGTGATCAGAAAACCAATACACCAAGACCATATGTCACCAAAGAATACCGACGCCAGGTATTTGACAGTCTACACTCGTTCAGCCACCCAGGCGCAAACGCGAGTGCGAAATTGGTAGCGGAACGATACGTATGGCCAGAAATCAGGAAAGATTGCAGGGCTTGGGCGCGAACCTGACTAGCCTGCCAACGCTCTAAAGTCACTCGCCACGTAACCGCACCGCTCAGTCACTTCAAGTTACCTCGTTCTCGCTTCATGAGCATACATATAGACTTAATCGGGCCACTGCCACTGTCACAAGGATACCAGTATTGCCTCACCGCAGTCGATCGATTCACGCGATGGCCTGAGGCGATACCTATCAAGGACATTACAGCAGAAACAGTGGCGAGAGCGATTCTGTACGGATGGATCTCACGCTTCGGTTGCCCTATCCAAATTGTAACAGACCGCTGAAGACAATTTGAGTCAAACCTCTTCAAACGATTATCAGAAACAGCAGGTTTCGAGCACCGTAAAACCCGGCTTGCAATGGACTAGTTGAGCGTTTCCACAGGCAGCTGAAGACGGCCATTACCTGTCACAGTAACGAAAATTGGGTAGAAACACTTCCGCTGGTTCTCCTGGGCATGCGAAGCGCCTACAAAGAAGACATTAAAGGGACTACTGTAGAAATAGTTTACGGGGAGACGTTACGACTGCCAGGAGACTTCTTCCAACCGGATAACGACATGGCAGCGAACGCAAGCGAGTATGTAGATAGGTTACGCATGTACGCCAAAAAGCTACAACCATCACCGGCTGCACGATACGGTAATAAACGAGCAATATTCATCTATAAGGATCTAGCTACAACATCGTACGTATTCTTGTGAAATGACGCAACATCTGGCTCATTTAAACCATCTTACACTGGGCCTCACAACGACCTAGAACGGAAGGAAAAAGTGTTTAAACTCCTCCTAAGCGGTAAAACAGTCACAGTATCGATAGACCGTATCAAACCAGCCTACATACTGAACGACACAGATACCACGATCAACAACAACAACACTGACACTAACAGTAACACAGATCAAACACAACAACATACACTTGTCACCAATCTGCTCCTAAACCCGAAGACCCTAGTGTCGTACGGACGCGGTCAGGACGTAGGGTGCACTTTCCAGACTATAATCGCCCGTAGTGACGGTTTCTGGAGGGGAGGGTGATGTGGCGGACTCCACACATATTTGTAACAGTTCTCATAAATTAAATAGGTATAAATTGTAAAACTTCAACAAACAAACAGTCTGTTAAAATATAGCTTATTATAAGTGGTTTAGTTAGCGCGCCACGGCGACCGGTTCTTTATCGCCGCAGGCACTGGAATGTCGAGGGGAACGCCCGCGCGCGCGGGACGGGTTGTCTGCGTGCGGGCACTCCCGCCGACCGCTAGTCGACTCAAGCCTACGACACGTACCGCATGTGGTCTGCCCTCTCGCGCTTTGCTTTTGTTTACTTCCGCGCGGTTGTAATAAAGTTACCCGCTTACCTGCTGTGCTTTCTGTGCTGTAAAACTATAGACTTGACTCATTCTCCTTCTATTACTTCATATGCTTTTGCCTAAGCTGTAACTGTGTTGTGGAACATTATATCGCATCGCAAGAAACCTGTGCCTTATTATTTGGAACTACCCTATATCCGCGGCAACGTAAGTTGCGCACACCTGCGTGCCAAACCCTGTCAAAGTCCTTCGAGATATCGAGCGACACGGCAAGTGCTTCGCCGTGTCTCTCGATGGCCTCGCCCCAGCAGTGCGTGATATACACAAGGAGATCGCCAGTTGACCGTCCCCGGCGAAAGCCATATTTACGGTCACTGAGGAGATCATTGTCTTCAAGGTAGGTAAGCAGCTTACTGTTAAGAACCCTTTCCATAACCTTGCATATATAGATATTATTTAGAGGAAGTTGTGAATGTCGCCGGAGCATCGTGCGGAGAATAAACAGCTGTCGCACCGTTAACACCTTGCACTCTTTGTACAGTTCTGTGGTAGAATAATAACGCGGCTTACTATGCATGACCTTGAGAATAGACCTTTGTGCCCTCTCTAATTTCAAAAACAATGTTTTATAAGTCCCACCCCAAGCAGAAACACAATAACCCAATATTGATTGACACAATGCAAGATAGACTGTATTCAATAACGTACGGTCGGCAGAGTACGAAGATTCTTAAACACGTACAGTAGTTTTCTGACACGTCCGGTGAGGGTCTCCACCTGTGGACGCCAGTCAAATCGTTCATCAACTAAAGCACCAAGATACCTGATACAGGCAACATTTGATAAAGGGGAACAACGACAGTCTATTGTTGATCTGGCACAATTGTGGGCAGTATGTTTTATAGTTTCTTCTGATGGCGTTGAGGTGTTGGGGAGATAAAAACGAATATATTTCGATTTATCTACGTAAGTAAATTAGAAGATAACCATAGCATGACTTCATTCAGATTACTCTCGGCCCGCATTTTAGCCTCCACCCAGTTTTTCCCATACATTTAGAGTGCTGTGTCATCCGCATAAGTAAAATATCACAGTTTTTTAGTTTCATCCTGCACAAGTCATCAATAGATATTATAAACAATGTGGGTTCAAGAATACTCCCTTGCGGGACTCCGTATTTGATTTCTTCGTCCTCACTCATCACTGTATCAATTTTGACTGCCTGAGTACGATTGGTCAGATAATCTTTAAATATATTTAATGATAGACCAAGAACACCAATTTGCTCCAGTTTTGATATAAGGATTGGGACAGAGACCGTATCAAAAGCTTTTGATATATCCAAAAATATACCATATCACTTGTAGCTTTTGTCAAGTTTATTAGCTACCGTGGCTCTGAAATTAGTTACAGCATCTTCAGTGGACACACCGGACCTAAAACCGTACTAGTTTTCTGAGATGATGTTAAATTGAGTGAGGTACATAGTCAAGCAGTTTTTAAGTATTTTTCTAGTATCTTTGATAATTTACTCAGCACAGAAATAGGCCTGTAGTTCACCAGTCGCTCTTTGTCCCCACCCTTATACACAGGAGTCACTATAGCTTTTTTCAGGCAGTTTTGAAATACGCCAGTGGCGATAGAGACGTTGCAAATGTGCGTAATAGGTGGTACCAGCACTTCCTGTGAGAGCTTAATTACCAAAGCTGGAATATTATCCCAGCCAGTTGCACAGCTATTACGTAGTGAAAAATTGATCGCTGCCACTTGTTCATGGCTCACTGACAGTATCCTGAGAGAGTAGTGCCGTGAGACATTTTTCTTGGTGTGACGAGGTACTGAAGAAATATTCGGTGGCACCAGCTTCGCTGCCAGGTCCTTCCCAATGTTGACACAGTTTGTTGACAATTTGGCATCAGCTGTTAATTTTAATAGTTCCTGGCCTTGTGACTGACATTCCCTACCTGAGATTCGGTTTACAACATCCTATATTGCTTTCGGACTATTTTGAGCTTTAGCAAACTGACATTTTTCGTACTCGCATTTTAACTTCCTGAGCAGCCCATCACAAAAGTTTCGGTACCTTTTATCAGCATTTTTCCTTAGTTTGAGGTGCATTCTATCGCGGTTCGAAACAACGAAGCAATCCTTCAGCAATCCATGGTTTCAGAATACGGGTTCGCCTACTAACTTTTTTCTGCGTTGTGTGCTTAATTATTACGTTACTAATTACCGAAATTAAATTATCAGTGGCATTATTCGCAGTCAGTTTTATGGGTGTCTAATATGATAACTTTTACCGAGCTAGTGGATTTTAATAAAACTATGATCGAGGCAAATTCCAAGTCTTGTAGGATACACATGTACCGGCAATACGCCTAACGAAGCGGTTCAAAATAAATAGTCGCTCGAGTTTCGATCGATATTATTATTTTGTTTTATATCGACATTGAGATCTCCTATCACAGCTATGTTTTTGAATGATTTCAGACTTGACATTAGTGTTTCTAGACTGTGATAAAATTTGGTTAGGTCTGTACGAGACGGTGATCGGTAAAGCGATTATAACGGTATCTTTTAAACGGCAAATTAAGTAGTTAGCATCTGAAAACGATGGTTTTCAGATGCTAACTACTTCATTTGTGTCATCCAAATCCGTTCCCAACTCCATCGTTATGTGTCAGATTGTTGGTTGTAATGTGAGATGTGTAATTATCGAGATAAGGTGGTGGGCCTGATCCTTTTAACCAACACTCGGAAAGTATGATAGAGTCGAACTCAAATTTGATCACAGACAGCATGGATATGAATTGTTCTCAATTTTTATTTATGCTTCTGATATTTACATGTATAATTTTAAGATGGGTATTAGGATCCGCAATAAGCCCTGTACATTGGTCCGGTGTACAAATGTGGGAGCTAGCAACCTCAAACTTATCAATCGCATTGGCAGCATTATTAATGTTATCCGTCATTTTTAAACAATTTTCTAACGTATAAATTCAACGTAACCAATGTTGTGCAATAATAACGAAATATAATAATTAAAAAGCAACTCTTATCGGTTGGTGGCTGACATTTCCTTTTTAATGCGACTTCAATCGCATTAAAAAGGAAATGTCAGCCACAGTGTAGATCACACTATTTCTATTTACGTTGTTGCAAGTTAGCTGGCTAGATACCTAATAGCTTTGTTGACTGTAATCTTTCGGCATACTCGAATGGACTCAGACGGAACTTAACGCCCTGGATAGGAGGGTACGCTCACTGCTTACTGCAAATCGGAAGCATCACCCACGGTCATCGGTGATGAGGCTGTATTTTCCGCGGAAGTGCGGGGGTCGTGGTTTCTTAAATGCTAAGACCCTGCACAACCACGAGGTATGCAGCCTTAGGGAGTACTTCCTAGAGGCCGACGTGGGTATGCATCGAGATGTGGTGGCGGTGGAAAAAGGCCTTACCGCGCTCTCCTTAGCTAACGAGAAGTAGCGCAAACCTACGGGATTAGATACTAATGAGCGCAGGGAGGTATGGCAGAGCAAGGAGCTTCACGGACGCTTTTATCGAGTCCCACATGGGCCCGATGTAGCTTAGCGCCCGTAGCCTGGCTGCGTTTTGGTGACCTCTTCGGGAAAACCGAAAGTTTTCTCTATGCAATTATGGACGAAGTTAAGATGACGAACAACTACCGGAAAAATATTGTAAAGGACGGTACGGTTGACATATGTCGGGCATGTCATCAGCCCGGGGAATCCACCCGCCACATTATTTCTGGTTGTTCTAGTCTGGCTAACGGAGACTATTTGCACAGGTACAACCATGTAGCCAGGATTATCTTCACTGACAGGACTATTGTTGCCAATTAGCCTGATATAGTGGTAATAGACCAACTAGAGCGTCGCGCATTGATTTTTGATATAGCAGTTCCTCATGTGTTGTGCTTGTGTGTTGTGTTTCTTTCCTTGTTCCAAGTAAATGTTCTATCTATCTATATATGACGAGAACCTCGTGAACTCTGAGCAAGATAAACAAACGAAGTATTTGGCTTGGCTCGTGAGGTTCTCAATATGTGGGATGTGTGCACTGCAGTCATTGTGCCGATAATCGTGACGGCCAATGGCGTAATTGCCTCGACCAACATCTCAAGAGGCTCTCGTTGGGCAGCTGGATTAAGGGTTTGATCCAGAAAACAGTACTCCTGGACACGGAGCGTATTGTGAGGAGGTTCCTCTTTTGGGAGCCCTGACCACCGGTGGCTTGGACCCTGTTCCCGATACCGGTGGGCTACTATTTTTATATTTTTAAATATTTTTGTGTTTTTATAGAAATATTTAAAAATTTACATAGTATTTATATAAATGAATGGAAAAATTAAAATGTACTATAACCAGTTTTTTTTTTATTTTAATATCTTATATTATTATTTTTATACAAGACTTTTCATTTACATTAATGCAATTGAAACGCAAATCAAACAAGGTAATACGGACATTTATCATAATTGCAGTAGACTACCGCAATTATTTCTTTTAACAAATAATGATTTTCAGCTATACGATTTCTTGCAAAAACAACAACCAGATTTCGAAGAAAAACTTGTTCCAGTAGCGGGAGATGTAGCCGAGCTAAAACTTGGCTTGAGTGAAAAAGACTGGAACGCTATTACAGAGCAGGTATTAAATTATTCGATAAATACATAGTCGTAATATAATACAAGGTGCCATTTTAACAACGCCAGCGTACTTCATTTATCCAATGATTTCTCCACATTCATTAAAAAACTGATTTTTGTAAACATTTAAATTATTTATTGGTATTTTTGTGGGAGAACGTAATTTTAAAATATTTGCTTATTTTGTCGAGTAATTTCCGTTATAATAATTTAGTGTATTGACTACCCACTCCCCGCCACTGTAACGTAATTCATTAAAAGCATCTAGAAGTAAAAGTAAAAAGAAACTTTTGCCACGTGTTCATAGATGATGGGCATACTAACAATCATTCGATTTTGAGATTGAGTATCATAAAGGAGAGCGCATACCTCACGTAGATTTTCTCAGTAGAAACCACGCAATTCTCAACATAAGTAATGTTTTGCCATTGGGCTGGGGGCACGGGTCGCCCCCAGCCCAATGGCCATTGCCACCCCGGCCACCCCGGCCACCCGGGCCGCCAAGCAAAAGCCGAAATCCCCGCCACCCCTCTTCATTCATGAAGCGGTGAAGTGGACGGAGGTTTCGGCTGCTTGCAATGAGCGCCGTATCCAATTTTCGCACGCCCGTGCAATTTAAAATGGAATTTAGGTCCAAGTACCCTCAGCCTCCGACTACAGGGAGTTGCACAAACTCCTTGTGGCAAGGAAGGTCCCCTTCCACAGCTTTGCCTTCCAAGATGAGCAGCTGGTCCATGTGGTCGTGAGGAATGTCCCTCACGGCATTACATCTGATGAGATCAATCCCGGTCGCTGCAGTTCACCGCATCCACCACGCACGCTGATAAATATCATCTTCTTTTCAAGATCTCCAAGATTTGCTCCTAGGAGGGTCTTAAAATCGAAAAGCCTCGCCGTAGCGGCATTATTGGCCAGTGCCATAACTGCCAGCTAGACGGCCATTCGCAGCGCAATTGCTTTGGCAAACCGCGCTGCGTCAAGTGCCTGGGTGACCATGGCACCTCTGACTGCCCCCACCCCAAGGACCACTCCCAATGTGCCGACCCACACAGCTATGTGCTGTGTGGGGAGGCTGGGCACCCGGCTAACTACCATGGTTGCCCTAAGGCCCCGAAATCGTCTGCTCCCAAGCTAGCAAAGCGTGCAAACCCTCGTCAACAGAGGGAAGCCTCCACGACCCAACCCCCCGTGGCCCTATACCCTCAGCGCCCTAGCCCATGGAACGTGCTGAACCATATGGCCCATTTCCCGGCGCTGAGACTCGCGCCTACCCAGGCCCCAGCGACCACTCCGGTCCCTGCAGCCTCAAAGCCCTCCCCGGCCATCCCGGCCCTTATGGATGTAGCCATCCCTCCCTTCCCCCGGCCAACGGTCGCCGGAGCAGCCACCCCTCAGACAGCTGCTCCCCCCCACCTAAAGCTACACCAAAAGTTGCTCCTCCAGTAAATGCGCCTGAAATGGCCATTGACATTAACATGGCTTTTTGTAAAGCCTTTTACTCCCCCAGAGCCCTGGAAATGTCCAGTGCCAGTGGCTTCTCACATAACTGAACACGGTGCCATATACTGTGAGTTCAGTGATGTAGTCCACTATATTGGCCTATATGAACGTCTTCATGGATAGGTCCAATATAGCATGTAGGTTCAGACCGAAGGCGCTCCGGATAGGGCACTTCAACACGAATGGCCTTCCAAACCAACGCGATGAGATCGCCACTTTCCTGCGCGACCATCGCTTAGATGTCCTGCTGGTGCAAGAGACCTTCCTTAAGCCCCATCACTGGGACTCTAAAATTGTCAACTATTATTTAAAAGATCGCTTTTAGCGATAAGGCCGCCCATTATGTCACCCTATGTAATGTTTCTCATCTATCTTTTCTGTAACTTATGTGGTGTACATAATAAAGAGTATTCTATTCTATTCTATTCTATAGAACCCAATGTCACAAGGGAGGTACTCTTATTTAGAGCTTGAGGTCTCTGTCTGTCGGCTGGATATGACAGGCCATCCACCCATCACGGTCATCTCTGCATACGTCCCTCCCGCCACTTCTGACTCTGCTCCCATAAGAGATGACCTCTCAATACTTCTTGGTTTGAGCGACTCCGTCCTTCTGGCGGGGGACCTCAACGCCAAACACCCCTCCTGGAATAGTCACACGGCTAATACCAGAGGCAGAGCTCTGTTTGAGCTTTGCAGTCCCCTTAATTTCCATGTCATCGCACTGATGCATCTCACTCATTTCCCACTCGACCCTGACCGCCGACCTGACGTACTCGACATCGCTTTCATCGTTTGCAATCTGTGGAGACGGTTGACGAGCTCAACTCGGACCATCGGCCAGATATTCTGGAACTCACTCCCAGACATGTTTCCATGGACCCCTCCCAACCTCTTCCTTCCCGAGTTAACACTGACTGGCGCAAAGTAAGTGATAAACTGAAAGTCAACACGTCACATCACTTGGATAAGATTCCAGACCACATCGAGTCAGTTGCCGACATGGCGGCCGCGATCGGCTCACTCACTGATCACGTGCAATCCATTCTGATCGAATGTTCAAGGGAGGCTCCGGCGATGAGCGATCATCACTAAAAACTCCCGGACGATGGGCATGAGCTGTTGACCGAGAAGAACGCGGCCGTCCGTGCCTACAGCTCTTTTCCCTGTGCTAGCAACAAGGCTTTTATGCGTTACCTACAGCGTAAAGTAAGTCAACGCATCAAAGAGCTGTGTGACAAGCAATAAGATCAGATGCTCGGTAACCTCCAATCCACCACCTCGCATTCTGGAAACTTCAGAGAAAGTTACGTGCCTCTTAGGTTACCTCAATGCCTCTCCTCACCCGCCCCGACAACTCTCTCGCGTTTAACGATGACCAGGAGGCTGAATGCCTGGCTGACAGACTAGAGTCCCAGTGTTCCCCAAGCTCGAACCCAGTTGACCCGGCTCACCTCGCTGAAGTTGACGCCGAGGTCGAACGTAGAACCTCCCTCCCTCCCGTCGAGGACCCCGATGACCCTCTCCCGGATCCCGTCACTTCAGACGAGGTGGAGAAGATCATTGGTCAACTCATACCCAGGAAAGCCCCTAGGTTCCGACCTACCCTACCCTACCCTGTTGGTTATTACGTCCGCGTAATAACCAACAGGGTATTCCGACTATTCCCCAAGACTCTCATTGTGTTGATGACCGCCATCTTCAATGGCGCTCTGTCCAACAACATGTTTCCACAAGAGTGAAAGGAGGCTACCGTTATCGGTATTCCCAAGCCGGGTAAGCCCAAGTCCGTCCTCCGTCCTCCTGCCACCCCATCAGTCTACTCAGCTCGCTCGGCAAAATCTACGAGAGGCTTATCTATGAGCGTCTCAAAGATTACGCTGAGCGCAAGAGCCTCATTCCCAACGAGCAGTTTGGCTGTAGAGCCACTCACTCGTGCGTCCAACAGGTGTACTGCATCATTGAGCATATCAACGGCCGCTTTTAATGCGGCTAGATGACGGGAGCCCTGTTCTTTGACATAGCAAAAGCTTTCGACAAGGTCTGCCATAACGGTCTGATATACAAGCTATATCAACTCGAGGTGCCAGATCGTCTCGTGCTCATCTTACGAGACTATTTATCGAACTGCACGTTTCGGTACCGAATCAAAGGTGCGCTTTCCACCCCCCGCCCCATCCGCGCCGGCGTACTGCAAGGCGGTGTACTGTCGCCCCTCATTTTCACGCTGTTCACTAGCGATATCCCCTCCGACCCCAAGTCACAGTTAGCACTTTTTGCCGACGACACAGCCATCTACTACTCTGGTAAGGGTGGTAAAACCATAGCTCAAAACCTCCAAAGGTCCGCCTACCGCCTAGGCGGTTGGTTCCGGAAATGGAGGTTTGAGGTAAACTCCGAGACAAGCCAGGCGGTCTTGTTTCGCAAGCCGCGGGCTAAGCCCCCCGAGACCCCCAGACCGATCCCCATGTTTGGTAAGTTGATACCTTGGGAAGAGCAAGCCAAATATCTAGGTGTGATCCTTGACCGAAGCCTTACCTTCGGTGAGCACATTAGGCGGCACGCGAGCGTACCGGCTTCGCTCTCGGTAGGCTCCACTCCATGCTGAATGCACGCAACTACTCTCCTAGATGCACGGCTGCACTTCCTCCCACTAAAAGTGCACCTCACTAATATTAGGGGGTTGCACTCCAATCTCGATCCGGTCCATCACCATCTTGAGACCGAGAAGCTGCACCTGTTTTTCTTAACGGAGACGAAGATAACAACCCTGTCGGACGTGGCGTACCTCAACTACCCGGGCTACTCTTTGGAACACAAGTTCAAGAAGCAGGCTGGGGTCTGTGTATACGTCCGCGATGACATTTGCTGTCTTCGTCTCCGTTGCTTTGAGAAATCGGGTTTTCTGCCATATAGCTACTTGTGGACATAGGCGTGGAGAAATTTATTTATATCGGCTTATACCGATCGCACAGCGGTGTTCAGGAGACAACAGCGCTGTTTAATTCCCTCGTGGAGTCAATCGACGTAGCCCAGCAACAGTACCCAACAGCAAAGCTCATTTTTCTGGGGGACTTCAACGCCCACCATAAAGAGTGGTTGTTCCCGTACCAGAAAACTGACCATGCCGGGTTGGGGGCGCGTAAGTTTGCTTTAACGCTTGATCTAACCCAGCTGGTGAATGTGGCAACGCGGGTACCGGATGTTTACGCCCATACACCCAATTGCTTGGACCTTCTGATGAAAACTGATCCGGGCAGTCACTCAGTATCGGTTTGAACTCCGCTGGGAACGTCCGACCACTGCCTGGAGAAATCCGTGTTGACCTGCTCTCCTCCAGATAAGAGTCCTTGAGGCACGAGACGAGTATGACGATACGAGTCAGCAGACTGGGATGAGATGCGGCACTTTTTTGCGTCTTATCCATGGCGGCAAGTGTGCTTCTCCTCGAGTGACTCCTCGTGCTGTGCTGACGTAATTGCGGACGTGATTCGGCAGGGCATGGAGTATTTTATTTCATTCTCCGACATTCCGCTCGGTCACAAACCCCGGCCTTGGTATAATGCAGAATGCGCCCACGCTGAGGCCCGTAAAGAGTCTGCTTACCAAGCTCGGATCAAGGCCCGCCACCGAACAGTCAAAGCTTGTAGGGTTCGCGCGAGGAAAAGAGCCTTTAATTCTGGTGCTAAGTTCTGCAAGTGGGTTTTACATAGGGCACGTTTTGACCATGTCGGACGTATCGGGGTCAAACTAGCATTGCACCCTCCGGGTAGTAAGCAGGTTTGGTCCCTGTCGAAAGCGCTTGAAATGAATTTCTGTCGACCCACTTTGCCTCCAATGTTGAAACCTGATGGCTCGCTAGCTCACTCTGCAAATGAGAAAGAAAAGTTATATGCAACTCTTTTTGCAAGTAAGCAAGCAAGCAAGCAATTCGCGTCTGGACGCTGGCTCGAAGCAACCACTAACTTTACCTCGTTGTGACTCTTTGATGCCAGAGACTGCAGTTCATATTAAAGAGGTCCGAAGAGTATTGTGCAGTCTAGACGTGAATAAGGCCAGCGGACCTGACGGCATTCCAGTGAGAGTGTTGAGGCAATGTGCACCTCAACTGCCACCTGTGTTGCCACGCATGTACCGCCTTTCTCTTGAAAAAAGAAAGGTACCGAAATCATGGAAGCTTGCGAATGTGCAACCGGTGCCCAAAAAGGGAGACTGAGCTGACCCTGCACATTACCGTCCGATCGCCATTACCTCCATCCTATGCAAGGTTATGGAAAGGGTTCTGAACAGTAAGCGGCTGACCTACCTTGAAGACATCTGACACAGATCTCCTCAGTGACCGTCAATATGGCTTTCGCCGGGGACGGTCAACTGGCGATCTTTTTGTGTATGTCACGAACTGCTGGGGCGAAGCCATCGAGAGACACAGCGAAGCACTTGCCGTATCGCTTGATATCTCGAAGGCCTTTGACAGAGTCTGGCACGTAGGTCTACTCAGCAAGCAAGCTTCCTGCTTATGGCATCCCTGCTTGTTTTTGTAGCTGGATATCAGACTTCCTAAGAAAACGGTCGATCCGAGTAGTCGTTGACGGCTGCTCCTCTGACCTCATGGCTATTGATGCCGGAGTTCCTCAGGGGTCTGTTCTCTCTGCAATTCTTTTCCTGCTGCACATCAATGACCTACTTCAGCCTGTTTTTGTTGGGTACGCAGATGACACTACGGCTTCAGTGAGATACTTGTCTAGCGCAACAACCAGCGGGGATGAAGTTCGTGCCTTGAGAGAGGCCATGGTAGAGCGGACAAATTTGACCTGTAGCCTTGTCTCCCAGTGGGTTGATGACAACCTGGTCACTTTTAACGCCACCAAAACACAGGCGTGTCTTTTTACAGCAAAAAGAATCGTTTTGACCAAACTCCTACTTTCTCTCTCTCTTCTGTTCTTCATCATCTGTTCCTGTGACTGATCGGCTCGAGCTACTAGGCATGGAGTTGACATCCAGTCTCAACTTCGGCGCCACCATCGAGTACAAAGCCCAAACCGCGGCCAAAAAGCTGGGCATCCTAAATAGGGTGAAGCGATACTTTAGGCCTGGTAAGCTTTTAACCCTACACCTTTGGGATGGCTCAGCTAAGTATCAGCTTGCCGCGCTTGACTCGGTGGAACGCAGAGCTAAGAAGCTCATCGGTGACGTAAAACTGGTGGATGCCAAGCTACATAGCTTGGATCATCGCCGTAAGGTTGCCTGCTTGTCGGTCTTCTACAGATTGTACTTCGGTGAGTGTGCCCAAGAACTCCACGACCTCATCCCACCGGCCTCCTTCCACCATTGGGCATCCAGATGCACTGCATCTTACCATCCATACCTTGTTGCTATTCCACCACTTCGCACTAAGCGTTTCCAAACGTCTTTTATAATGCGCACAGCAAAGGAGTGGAACACTGCCTGCGTCTGTGTTTCCAAACGCTTACAACCCTAATGTCTTCAAAGTTAGTTTTAACAGGCTCCTTCTGGGTAAGCTCGCTCCATCGTACACTTTGTCTCTGTCATCTCTGACCTAGACTAGAGTCAAGAGCAAACCCATCACAAATAATAAAAAAAACCACACAAATGAAATGTTTTTGCTAAACAAAAAGTATTGAATAGTTATAACGTTATCCAGGTGAACATAGTCTTCCATCTGGCAGCCACGACCAGATTCGATGAGCCACTTCGCAAGTCGACTTTGATCAACATACGAGGAACGAGGGAGACTCTTATACTCGGCAAGGCTTGCAAAAACCTAAGGTAAACTAACTTTTGTGATAATGTCCGCTTTACACAACGAGTAACCAAAACCTGAAAGAGTCAGAGTACTTATTATGAAGAACAACAATATTTACTACAGAAATAAATTTGAAATCGTCAGAAAATAAAACGACTGTTCATTACATTTTGTCAAGTTATGCACTCTTTTTAACCGACTTCTAAAAAGTAAGGTGGTTCTCAATTCGACAGCGTATATATTTTTTTTATTTTTTTCATACGTGTTCGCGGATAACTTCGTCGTTTATGATCCGATTTCGATGAATCTTTTTATATATGAAAGAGTATGCTTTCGAGTTGGTCTCATTGCCACCACGTCAGGATCTGATGATGGAAACCCTGAGAAATCGAGGGCAACTCTCGAAAATTGTAGGCACGCATCTAGTAAAAACTTAATATTCGTGTGTATATCGAGTCATACTACAAAAGAATGAAGGTATGGATCAGACCTGATGATGGAGACGACAGAGAGTCAAAGGAACTCCACATCGGTATCTAGGAACTACCAAGTGTTTGGGCTTATTTCATTCGTACTGACGAGACCTTTACACCGAAAGCACTTAGTAAGTTTTATTTTCATAACATAACATCACGCCGGTACGCTGTGGATGGGTACACATAGCATAGCATAGCATAGTCGGCCTTATAATGTTCCCACTGTTGGGACTCAGGCCTCCTCTCTAGGAGAGGGAATGGGCCGTAATCCACCACGCGGGCCCAATGCAGGTTGGTACACAGGTACCACTAAAAAGTGAAAAATAAAAAACTTTTTTATAAAAAATGTAACCGACTTCCAAAACAAAACACTTCAAAGTATAATATAACTTTAATTTTGGAAGTCGGTGTCAAAAAACGAAATAACCAAAAACACCGACATTTTTTGGAAAAAAGTTTTTTGAGTAATATAGTATAATATAGTTGTCGCAGCCAATTGGCTTAATCAGCTATTTAATTAGCGGCCTAAACTTTTCATTGATCGGCGCCATATGATCTGCATTTAATTGAAAACCCTGATACTGATAGCTAGGTTCGAATGGGATGTTAAGTTCGTTTAATTCTGCTAGCAGAAAAAGGATTTCAACCTTCGTTGTTGTAATTGCATAGTTTTAAAATGAAGAAATAAAATAAATGATTTTAATTTTCAGATCTTTTGTCTTTGTTTCAACGGCATACTCGCATGCTTGTGCAGATCGTATAAATACTACAGTGTCTGAACAGTTTTACAAAAGTCCAATAAGCCCTGACGCTATGATCCAGATAGCCGAGACTGTCGACGAAGAAAGAATAAATGATATCACAGCAAGGTGAGAACGGGCAACATCTAGTTGACAATACTTGTAGTAACATGAGAATTGTCAACTAGTTGTAGCCTGCTTCTTTGTTCGCGTCTATTACAATATCAGGGATTTTCATTTTTATTTCACGGTACCCTAATTATTTATTTTAATAAAATATAACATCAACTGTCCGTCCGTAAAAGACTCATCAGAATCAGTCCAGCCATTTTGGAGATTAGCCGGAATGTATTTAAAAGAATTTAGTAAATCGCTGTTATATTCATATTAAAAACATATACTTACATATATATTTCTTTGTTAATATGTAAGCATAGATTTAGAGTTGTCATTAAAACGAACGCTTATTTTATCTTTATCGTTATGTTTCAGTTTGATAAAAAATTGGCCCAACACTTACACATTTGCAAAATCGATCGCCGAAGAGTTGGTAAATAGCATCGGGGATGAACTGCCCATATGTGTTGTTAGACCTGCTATCGGTAAGTACACAAACACACCGAACGAATGCTGCTATACTTTATTACCTATTGGTGGTTCGTATAATATTAATGTTCATTAACAGTTTCCCCAGAGAATCGCACCGGCAGCGATTGTATATGACTCTTACGGCTCTTTTCTGCAGAATAAAAATTTACTCGATGTCTGCAGCCCATCCTCATATTAAGATACCGTAAGACACGACACCATGAAAGTAATTTAAAATAGACTAGTCTCGCGATATTAACATCCGTAGATTGGCGGATTTTCCTAGCAGCATATGCTGTCTTAGCCGTCCTGCAAAAGATGCTAAATGAGGACCCCATTTATCCTTGAGTTAAGCGTCATTTCCAAGAAAACCATTTAAAACCGCAAAAAGGCGTTATTTACGTCGTCAATATTATTACTACGTCAATTTATTTAAAAAATCAAAGAAAAATCGTCCAATGGAGTAAATAATTCAGAGGTATATTAACTTAAAATAAGAAAGGACTCAAAATAGAGCCACGGGAGACGCTCATTTTCACATAATTATAATTCCGAGGAATCGACACTGTTTATTTGAATTATGTGTGAACTATGTGTTAGTGAAGTAAGTTTGGTAAGCATCATAGCATCATGTTATAAAGTAGCGTACACATTGCACTGTCAGATGGAGTTGAACAGAATGATTTGATGATTGGCTACTTAAAAAAATCTACTGAATTTTCAAATTTGAAATTTGGGAGTTTTCAATCCAGAAAAAGATACCTCATTTATACTTGGAAAATTAACACTATGCTATTTTATATATGCAATTTTTATCGATTTTCAGTTGCGTGCTCTAAACTTGAACCGATTCCAGGATGGATTGATATATCCTGTACATATGGAACCTCCGGTGTAAGTTTAGTGTGTTTACTAGCTGACCATCTTCACTATCTATATCTATCTATACTTATATTATCCTACTAATATTATAAATGTGAAAGTTTGTGTGTTTGTGCCTCAATCAGGCAAAAATGGCTGAAGGGATTTGGATGAAATTTGGCACACATACAGTTCACATTCTGAAATAAAACATAGGCTACTTTTTATTCCGGTAACTTACATGGCTTAATAGAGACAAAGGAAGAAATGGAAATCTAGAGTTGCTGCTGCCTTAGTACTTCAGATTCAAAAGTACCAGGGGCCCCAGTAAAATTTGTCACATTGTAATTTAATTTTAATAAATCAATGAAGTAGAAACCCTACGTTAAGTAAATATACAACGGAATCCAACCACGAAATCGCAAGCAAATAAAAAAAAACCTTGAGAGGTGTCAAGGGACACCCAGATGGAACGAAGTTCCTTTCGATTAATTAGTGAAGAAATTGTAAAAAATAAAAGAAGCAGTGACATGGTTTAATATAACGTTTGTGATTTATATATAACTAGCTGACTACTCGTCAACTGGCTACCCTACCCTACCTACCTACCCTACCTCTACTTTACCTACCTACCCTGCTTGCCCAGCCTGCCCTGCCTACCCTGCCTGCCCTGCCTACCCTGCCTACCCTGCCTACCCTGCCTACCCTGCCTATCCTGCCTACCCTGCCTACCCTGTCTACCCTGCCTACCCTGCCTACCCTGCCTAACTGGCTTGCTTTCTATGAGAGAGAGAGAGAGACAGAGAAACACGCGCTCGCCGCACGGCTTACAACTATAGCAAAAAGTGTCGTTACAACTTTTCGTATGATTTTTTTCCGTCTAGCCCCCTTTCACAACGCGCAATAAGGAACTTCGTTCCAATAAGCTATTCAGCCCATTTTGTCGAGTTACTTAATAGTTGGTCCCATATTAGAAGCCATTCAAAATGATGAGTATTATGATCACTTTTCAGGTATTGCAATTATTCTATTACCTCCGTAGTAAATACTACTAATATTATAAATGTGAAAGTTTGTATGTTAATAACATTTAGGTTACTTTTAATCCCGGTAACATACATCTATACTAATATTATAAAGAGGAAAGAATTGTTTGTTTGTTTGTTTGAAATGAATAGGCTCCGAAACTACTGGACCGATTTGAAAAATTCATTCAGCAATGGATAGCTACATTATCAGGGAGTAACATAGGCTATATTTTATCTCCGTACTCCCACGGGAACGGGAACTACGTGGGTGAAACCGCGTGACGTCCACTAGTGGCTTAATATAGACAAAGGGAGAAGTGGAAATCTAGAGATGCTGCTGCCTTAGTACTTCAGACTTAAAATTACCAGGAGAACAGAAACATGTAGAAGTATTTTTGGGGCTGGAATTGTGAGCGCTAAAGATTCACAAGTACCAGGAGACCAAAAACATGTAGAATTATTTTCGGGGCTGGAATTGTTAGCGCTAAAGATTCACCAGTACCAAGAAACCAGAAATATGTCAAAGGATTTATGAGAAAAATATTTTTTTTTCACCAGGAGTACAGCAGTGCGATTCTGTAAACATGTCGAAGTGAATTGAGTGAAGTTATCGTAAAGTGACCTGTCGATCCATGTAGTCAAGAACCAAGAAACCAGAAATATGTCGAAGTATTTCCGGAACGGCGCACGCCGTATGGTATCGGCCGGTGCCGTTTGGTGCCGTAAAAGAATAATACCATCCCATCACATCCCTTGGGTGTCGTAAGAGGCGACTAAGGGACTTGCCAGAGAATGGGCAGCAGCGTTCTCTGTAAAACTCAACACCATACACTACGATCGCCAACCCGCCTGCCAAGCGTGGCGATTATGGCAAAAAAATGAAGGGGTGCGAAGAATCCCCGGAGTGGACCCGGCTACCAAAACAAACACCGACGACTGGACCTGGCAACACTGAACACGAGAACACTCCGGACCGACGAAAAGATCACCGAACTTGAGGAGGAATTGAGTAGGTTGCGATGGAGTATTGTAGGATTGTCTGAAGTCCGAAGAGAGGGGGAGGACACGATAATTCTCAAATCCAGCAATCTGCTCTATTTCCGGGAGGGTGACCAGAAGTCCCAGAGTGGTGTCGGGTTCATCGTTCACAGGTCTCTTGTGTCCAATGTGGTGAGCATCGAGAGTGTGTCGAACAGGGTGGCGTACCTGATACTTAGAATATCGTCAAGATATTCGTTGAAGGTCGTACAGGTTTACGCCCCAACCTCGACACACCCCGACGACGAAATAGAGACCATGTATGAGGATTTATCCAGAGCCATACATGGTCATAAAACTCACTTCACCGTGGTCATGGGACTTCAACGCGAAACTGGGCAAACGAGACGGTGACGAGCTGCGAGTGGGGCAATTTGGATTTGGACGTCGGAACCACCGGGGACACTTACTGGCTAGTTTTATGGAGAAGGAGGGCCTCTATATGATGAACTCCTTCTTCAGAAAGCGTGAGCACAGGAAGTGGACCTGGCAGAGCCCAGACGGTGTAACCAAAAATGAGATTGACTTCATCATGTCGACAAAGAAGCCAATATTCAATGATGTCTCTGTTATTAACGCGGTGAAAACCGGAAGTGATCACCGCATGGTAAGAGGCACATTGAATCTGAATATCAAGCTTGAAAGGCCCCGACTGATGAGGTCTACGCTCCGTCCAGCACAGATCCAGATCCAAAACTCCGAGAGCTTTCAGCTCGAACTTCAGAACCGTTTCGAGTGCCTAGGGAGCTCCGTGGACGAATGTTACGATGGGTTCGTGGAAACTGTCCATACGGTTGGGTCTAAGTTTTTCAAGACTCGCCGTACAGATAGGAACAAGAGGGTCTCTGATCCTACATTGAAGTTCATGAAGGAGAGGCGGGATATGATTCTGCAGTCTTCAGAAGATGCGTGCAGATACCGGCGGCTCAATGGACGGATCTCCAAGTCCTTGAAAGAGACTTCCGCCGCTTTAATACTGCAAAGATTAAAGACGCGATAGAGCGGAATAAGGGCTCAAAGGTCTTTGCTAGAGACCTGTCTATTGGGCAGAGCCAGCTCACAAAACTGAAGACCGCTGATAGCAGAACCATATCCGCCAAATCGGAGCTTCTGAGAGAGATCGAGACGTTCTACGGACAGTTATACACGTCAATGACTAAACCCGATACGAATCCAGCTAACGACCCAAGAGCTGGATTGACCCGGCACTATACCGAGGACATCCCGGACGTCAGCCTGTATGAGATTAGGATGGCTCTGAAGCAGCTAAAAAACAACAGGGCGTCGGGTGAGGACGGAATTACGGCCGAACTCCTGAAGGCGGGTGGAAGACCGGTCCTTAAGGCCCTTCAGGAACTGTTCAATTCCGTCATACTTGAAGAAAAAACGCCACAGGCATGGAGGTGTGGTGGTACTCTTCTTTAAGAAGGGCGACAATGCCCTGCTTAAGAACTATAGGCCCATCTCACTTCTGAGCCATGTCTACAAGCTGTTTTCCAGAGTCATCACGAACCGTCTCGCATGCAGGTTTGTCGACTTCCAGCCTCCCGAACAAGCCGGATTCCGAAAAGGCTTCAGCACCGTAGACCACATTCATACGCTCCGGCAGGTTATACAGAAGACCGAAGAGTATAATCTGCCCCTCTGCTTAGCGTTTGTGGACTACGAGAAAGCCTTTGATTCGATCGAGACTTGGGCTGTGCTGCAGTCTCTTCAACGGTGCCAGATCGACTATCGGTATATAGAGGTGCTGAAATCGTTGTACAAAAACGCCACCATGTCAGTCCGACTTCAGGATCAGACCTCGAAACCTATCCTCCTGCAGCGGGGTGTGAGGCAGGGAGACGTCATTTCTGCGAAACTGTTTACAGCCGCAATGGAGGATGTCTTCAAGGTTTTGGACTGGAGAAGGCGAGGCATTAATGTCAATGGCGAGTACATCAGTCACCTTCGATTTGCCGATGATATAGTCGTCTTGGCTGAGACTACGGAGGGCCTCAGTACAATGCTCGATGACCTCAGTAGAGCTTCCGAAAGGGTGGGTCTCAAAATGAACATGGACAAAACCAAGATCATGGTAAATACCCATGTGGCACCCACTCCCATCAAGATCGGAAACTCTACACTCGAAGTTGTAGACGAGTACGTCTACCTAGGACAAACGGTCCAGCTAGGCAGGGCCAACTTCGAGAAAGAGGTCAACCGTCGAATCCGACTCGGCTGGGCAGCGTTCGGGAAGTTGCGCGGTATTTTCTCGTCCCACATACCACAGTGTCTCAAGACGAAAGTCTATGATCGGTGCGTGTTGCCAGTGATGACATACGGAACTGAAACGTGGTCGCTTACAATGGGCCTCATCAGAAGGCTCAAAGTCACTCAAAGGGTAATATAGAGGGCAATGCTTGGAGTTTCCTTGCGTGATCGAATCAGGAATGATGATATCCGCAAGAGAACCAAGGTTACCGACATAGCCCGAAGGATCGCCAAGCTAAAGTGGCAGTGGGCAGGGCACATTGCTCGCAGAACAGATGGTCGATGGGGCCGAAAAGTTCTGGAGTGGCGACCGCGTACCGGAAGACGTAACGTTGGAAGGCCTCCCACAAGGTGGACCGATGACCTGGTGAAGGTCGCGGGTAGCCGATGGATGCGAGACGCACAGGACCGGTCGTTGTGGCAACGCTTGGGGGAGGCATATGTCCAGCAGTGGACGTCTTTCGGCTGATATGATGATGATGATTTCCGGCGCTGTAATTATGAACGGTTAAGATTAAAAAGTACCAAGAGAACAGAAACATGTCGAAATTTCTTCCGGGCTAGAATTATACCCGCTCAAGATGCGCAAGTACTAGGAGCCCAGACACATGTCAAAGTATTTTTGGTCAAGAATTGTGAACGTTAAAGATTCACAAATACCAGGAGACCAGGAAAATTTCGATGTTATTCCGGGGTTGTAAGTACGAACAGCAAAATTCACAAACTATCAGTTTACCAGAATCATGGAGATGTATATCCATTGATGAGAATATGAGACAAAGTAGTTGCGCGCCAGGTATAAAGTCTACGCAGACGTAGTCGCGGGCAGAAGCTAATAAAATTATAAAGAGGAACGATTTATTTGTTTGTTTGTGGTCCGATGACGGAACGGGCTTGGCGGAATTAAATCATGCAATTCTGTCGCACACTCCCCAAAATGCAAGCGATAGAAAACCGACAGGCCAGCAACTCGGCGTCGATGCTCAAGGCTTTGGAGCTTCGACTCGACGAGCCTGTCATAACCGATGAACCACTTGGCTCGTTTCTCAATTGACTCAAGTGCATCAAGCTGGTATTTAGCAGATCTGTCCCAAAGATGAGAGCAGTACTCCATACACGATCGAACTTGCGCTTGATAGAGCTTGAGCAGCTGTTCCGGCGTAAAGTACCGTCTCACCTTTGCTAGGACCCCCAACTTTCACTATTATAAGACACTCTAGTGTTAAAACGCACGAGAGTCTAATAATACAAAACTCTTAAATGTATGAGACGTAAACGTAGTATATACATTAGTCTTTAATTGTTATAATGTGGTTGGAAACCCGAAAATTTAATAATCTAACAAAAGAGTATCTTGTTTCTGTGAAAGTCCCAAAAGCAGTTGATTCTTGTGAAATACTGATATTTAGATGAATCTGGTTGAATTGTCAGCCGATTCTTAGGCGTTGTGAAAAAGCTAAATGATGGTTTTACTACATAACTATTGTGTCTGCTTTACAGAATGGTCGTACGTACGTAGTATATTTTAAGTCTAGTTCAATCAAGTCAAAATATTTATATCAATTAAACCATAATTACACTTTGAAGGTCAAAATGTTTAGCCAAAATATTTATTATAATGTAGCCAGGTTCACATGATGTAATCTCTGAGCTCCAAAATCGTCAAATCCAACAGCCAAATCAGATAACAAGTTCCCTTTATCCGCTTCAACAAAATATAAATAAAATAATGCTTTCCGTGAGCGAGCGCGGAGCACGGAACTCCACGCCCGTCATTGGCGAGCGTGGGTCGGGCGGAGAGTTAAATGTTTTGTTTGGACTACTTGGAAGACTTTTACACTACTTCATGTTCCAGGAGGCCATGTCCGATATATGTGATGTGGCAATGCTCCGGGTCCATCCAGGACGCGCCCGCCGTCAGGTGTACTGGTGGTCGCAAGATCTGGCGACGCTGCGCGAGGCGTGCACGACGCCCGTACACCAGGCACCGCAGGCTCTGCATCCACAGTGGACGCCATCATGCGCATGAAAGCCCTCTCGACGGGGGATGCGGTATCTCGGGGCAGGGTCGTCTTGACGGTGTCTCTCGACATCGTCAATGCCTTCAACACTCTGCCCTGGAGTTGCATCAGAGAGGCACTTCGGTATCACTGGGTGCCGACTTACCTCTGTCGCGTAGTCGAGGCTTACTTGACGGACAGGGCCGTCATCTACCTCGGTCACCTGGGAGAGTGGAACCAGTGAGAGATGTCGTGCGGTGTTCCATAGGGTTTGGTTGTGGGGCCGCTCCTGTGGGACATCGGATACGACTGGGTGCTGCGCGCCGACCTCCCTAGTGGCATCAGCGTGGTCTGCTACGCTGACGACACGCTGGTCCTGGCGCAAGGGAGTTCGCACCAAGCGGCGGCCGACGCTATAACATGCAGGGTTGCGACGGTAGTTGAGAGGATCCGGCAGTTGGGTCTCGAGGTGGCCCTACACAAGTCCGAAGCCATGTGCTTCCATGGTCTCGGAACAGGCCACCATCGGGATTCTAAATAACGGTAGGAGGGGTTCACATCGGCGTCGGGTCGACGATGACGTACCTTGGTCTCGTCTTCGATAGCCGGTGGAACTTCGTAAACACTTCCGACGTTTGGTTCCTAGACTGGAGCGGGCCGGTGCTGCCTTCAAGCGGATTCTGCCTAATCTAGGGGGTCCAAACGCCTCCTACCGGAGGCTATACGCGGGGTTCGTGCGGTCTATGGCCCTTAATGGGGCGCCGGTGTGGGCACTTACTTTGAGGAGGCTTCCTGCCCGATACCTCAACGCGTCCCAGAGGGTCATGGCCATCCGGCTAGCCCGCAGATACCGCACGGTCTCCGGCGAGCCTCCTTGCCGGACTGCCGCCATGAGATTTGGAGGCGAGACTCGCGCTCGTTTATGAGTGGCGCGTGGAGACACTACGCCGGGGCGAGACTCCCCTGCCGCGGCAAATTGCAGCACGGCGGACGGAGCTCCGGCGAGATTTCATGGCGGTATAGAGACAGCGACTGTCGCAACCCAGTGTTGGGCACGCCACAATTGTAGCGATAAGTCCCCTCTTTGAAGAGTGGCTAGCGGTGACACGGCGTCCTCACCTTCCGTCTGACGCAGGTACTCACCGGACACGGATGTTTCGGGAGATACCTGTTTTGGATTCGGTGGGAGGACACGCCTGGGTGTCAACATTGCGGCCGGAGGACATGTGGAGCACACGGTGGAGGTCTGCCCTGCTTGGGCGGAGCACCGTCGTGTCCTCGTCGAGGCGATCGGCGGCCTCTCGCATCCGGCCCTGGTTCAATCACGCACCCCGGATAGGTTTTGGTGTTCTTTTGATCATTCATATGTAAAAAAAGAAGTAATTTTGTTGAATTATACAGAAAAGCTCGATGACAAAGAGAGTGCAGAATGTAAGAGCGAGCTCGAAATTCACACACACACCTCACCTTGTACAGGTTTCATTGCGTCCCCCGTTAAGGGGTGACACCCGAACATAACAAAAAAGTCAACGAACGGTCGAGTGTCACCCCGAAATGCAAAAAACCTCAATAACTGAACAAATTCTTGCACCTCATCTCGAAAGAGTTTTACTATATTTTGTTGATTAATGGTGCAGAATGCAAAAGCGAGCGAAGCGAGCTCAAAAATTTTTGAGTCTCACCACGGGCGGTAACGGCGTACCACCCGTGGTGAGGGGCAAAGCCCAGAAAACCTGCGGGTGACCTTATGTTGCCGGGTTTCCGCATAATAAACCAGGATCGATAATTTTTGACACGAAAAAAATTATAGTACGATAGAACCCATTGGAAAAATGAGAGAATATAACAAAAATCAAAAGAAAAATAATTTACGGGCGATCTGAGGTCGGGAAGCGGATGGGGTGAGGTTTCAAGGGGAAAAAAATGATCTCGATTTACGGCAAAACTGCAAGTTCTATGGAAAAAAGTTAAATGACAAAGTTGTAGGTAATATTTTCACTTTTTTTCACACAACTTCAAAATTTATGTGAAAAATTCAAATAACCAAGTTTTTGGTTTTTATTTTTCTTTTACGAAATTTGGTGAAAACTTACCTTTTCATGTCCCAAACACAATGTAATTTTTTTGAGTTAAAACATTTATTTATTCACATTTTTTTGACTTAATACGTGTCCTTACAGGCTGTCTCAGAATAGGGTGATGCCAATCTGGTCAAGTTCAATGCTGCTAAGACCCAAGCGTGTCTATTTTCCGCTAAACGGAGCCAATTCCACCCAGCTCCATCTTTCTGGTGCAACCATGCCGATAACCAACCAACTTGAGCTTCTTGAGGTTACATTCACATCTACCCCCAATTTTGGCCCTTTCATAGAGGCAAAAGCTCAAGTGGCTGCAAAGACGTTGAGGATCTTAGCAAAGGTGAGACGGTACTTTACGCCGAAACAGCTGCTCAAACTATAAAGCGCAAGTTCGATAATGTATGGAGTACTGCTCTCATCTTTGGGACGGATCTGCCAGATACCAGCTTGATGCCCTTGAGTCAATTGAGAAATGAGCAAAGAGGATCATCGGCGATGATAGGCTCGTCGCGACGAAGCTCCAAAGTCTTGAGCATCGACGACGAGTTGCTA
The DNA here is from genome assembly GCA_947578705.1 of Lacanobia wlatinum. Lineage (NCBI taxonomy): Eukaryota > Metazoa > Arthropoda > Insecta > Lepidoptera > Noctuidae > Lacanobia > Lacanobia wlatinum. The sequence goes on from OX388037.1 coordinate 6,095,256, forward strand.
GCCTGTCGGTTTTCCACCGGTTGCATTTTGGGGAATGTGCGACGGAATTGCATAATTTAATTCCGCCAAGCCCGTTCCATCATCGGACCACAAGACCAACGGCGATGCGCCACCGGGACATGGTGAACATCCCACCCACGCACACAAAACGTTTTGGGAACACATTCATAGTGCGTGCAGCTAAGGAGTGGAATTCCCTGCCGGAGTCTGTGTTTCCTGATAGCTATAACCTGGGAGTATTTAAGTCAAGAGTGAATAAGTTACTTCTAGGCAAACGTGCTCCATCTTCGACCGCATGATCGCTTACCATCAGGTGAGATTATGGTCAAACGTATGCCTATATATAGGAAAAAAAAGGGGAGATAGTGGTCAAACGCGAGCCTATAAATAGTAAAAAAAAGCTCCCTAAATTTCAATCGAAAGTTCTCGCGTCAAAATATCTTTTTTATTTTTAAAAGTCGGTAGGTTTTTGTTTGTTGAAATCTTTATGATGGTGTAAAAAAATATACCGATAATGGAGTTAAAACGTTTTTTACCCCTAAAAACTCACCCCCATCTACTTCCCGACCTCAGATCGCCTGTAAATTATTTTTCTTTTCATTTATGTAATATTTTCTTCCTTTTGCAGTGGGTTTCGTCCTACTATTATTTTTTTTCACTTTTGACCATTTTGAAAGGCTTCAGCCCCGTTCTATAAAACCGGGGTTTCACCTTTTAGCAGCTTTAGCTTATTATAAGTTAAGGTAACATGTATTAGAAGCGGACATGGACGAAGGTCCTTCTTTCTCAAAGAACAACGCTATTCAGAAGTTGAGATCAAATTAAAAATGCTATCCATCGACCTTGAAGTGGATCTGGCAAAATATTAATAAGGTTATAAATAACTAGCACTTCGCCCGCGACTTCGTTAGTACTCCACAAACGTCATCTCCCCTCTACCCTCTTAAAGGGTAATGTGTAAATTACTTATTAATAGACTAAACGTAGGGCAGTTCGCTAAAACAGCAACATTGTTCTTACTTTTATACCCGTCCCAACTTTTAAACGAAAGGTCCAATTTGAATAATTTAAAATGTAATTTACATATACATAACCCATCTTAATTATTTAATAATTTAAATAGATAAGGATTAATATCATGGTACTAAAATCACCACTATTCCATTTCACCCGGGTTTTGATTGAATATTTTGAACAAAAATCCCTAACGATAAGATAATAAAATGTTCACTTTTTCTTTGCCACGTATCAAATGTTTCACAAATAACTCCACAGTTCTGGCGTTATTTCCATGATTGTTTGTAGTACTATTTTTGTTAGTATTTGCTTAACTAATGAAAATTAAGTTCTCCTTAAACACTTTTAATTCACATTTCTGTTGATAGAGTGAACCGGTTAGGATAAAACAAAACCTTAATTGTACTTTGAATTACAAAATTACAATAGATAAAAGTTATCTACATTTGTTTTGTATTTGCCACGTGTTTTGTACAACTAAACAGACAAACGGTAAATAAAATTTAATTCTGGAAATGGGTTCTGTTACTAATCCTGGCAATTTTATTTTTAACCCCCGACCAAAAAAGAGGGGTGTTATAAGTTTGACGTCGATGTTTCTGTCTGTGTGTCTGTCCGTGGCATCGTAGGTCTCAAACGAATGGACCGATTTCGATGCGGTTTTCATTTGAAAGCCAGGTTCCTTCCGGTGGTTCTTAGATAAGTTTTATCAAAATGGGTTTAGCCGTTTGAAGATCATCAGCTCTTTTCTAGTTGATGAAGGTATTTAACCAGCTTTTACGAGTCTTATCGATGCGAAATTTGGTATTCTGTTACTTCAATGACATTGCATGAACATGGTTATATTGACCTGATGCTGTAGCATAACCTAAGGTGTGCAGAATCCAACTCCTCACGAAGTTACAGTAGAAATATCGTATATGGACTCACTGGAATGGTTTCAATGAACAAATTATATTCAGATCAGTAACCTTAACCTGATGCTGAAGCATGTCTTGAAATCTGCAGGATAGCCAACTCCTCACTTCTTACAGCAGACCTTCAATTTTCATCTTCTTCTAAATGGTCGCAATGAATAGGTTATAAACAGATTGTGATCAGGGCCTGATGATGAAGCAGAAAAGAGAAATGAGTGAATATATTGGTGAGAGATGCTAAGCTACTTTAACTCGTTCTACCGATATGATATTTTGGTATACGATGTCGGATGTAGTGCCGTTTAGATGAGTGTATATCATGTGGATGGATAGAGAGGGAGAGGAAGGCCTGATAGGATAGAATGAAAGTAAAAAATGTGTTGTGCCGACCCCAAGTAACATGAAATAAGGGCAGGAAGACGAATACTACTATTAGAAAACCTATGATCTTTTCATAGGTTTTCTAATAGTAGTATTAGGTAAATTAAGTTTAATAAGCACTTAATTTTTGTTTCACAAAAATTAAGTTAATAATTTAAAAAAAAAACGAAAAAAAAACAGTCATCGCGTCGAGGGACCGCTAATAATATAGGTACTTAACAAATACAAAAAATTGCTTTCTCCCGAGGCAAAGACGCGTGGCCCAAAGACAGGTACAGAAATGTTCAAAGTACAGCCGTGGTCGCATATCTGTAAAACTATAAGTTTTATAGGTGTGCCGGGCACCCACTTTGTATACAGGCATGCGACCACGGCTGTACTTTGAACATTTCTGTACCTGTCTTGATTTGTTTCCGAAACAATTTCTTATTTCGTACTTTTCATATCATTTTTATTTTTCTGTAGTAAGTTTACAGTTTTATAAACGAACATTTTTTATTTCAGGTATTTCTCACAGCTGGCTTAGGTGTTATGCACGCAATTAATGCTGATTTGGCAACTTGTCTTGATGTAGTACCTGTAGACTATGTAAATAATGTTATAATTGCTGCTGGATGGGAAACGGCCAAAAAACAAGTCACTGGCGTGAATAAAACAAAAATCTATACCGTTGCTTCGTCATCGAAAAACCCTGTTACGAATGGTAAGACGTTTTGGAAATATTTTGCAAAATATTGATTTATTTTTCTTTATTAGCCTCATCTTTTCCACTCCTGGGTCATTCTTCAGTCGGGTGTAGTGCTTCGTCACGCCAATTCTCGAGGAAGCCATCCAAAGCGTCCATGTTTTTCTTGGTCTTCCGCGACCCCGCCTAGCTGCGTCAGGGCTCCAGTATTGTGAAATACGTGCCCACGGCTTTGACAGTATCCTTCAGATATGGCCTGCCTACTCCCACACTCCCACTCCTAATCTACATAAAAAAATTAAACTCATAAATTCCAAGAAAGTTCGTTTTCCTAACAAAATAAACAGTACAATTAAATTATTAATCGTAATATTTTTCCACAGGAAAAATGCTCCATATCATGGATACAGAAAGCTGAAACTACCCAACACCGATGATGTTAGGATACCCTTTCGTCTGGTTTACGTCCAATCCTATTATTTTTTGGATATACTCATGGCTGTTGCATCTGATCCCTGCACACATCTTAGATGGGATAAGCATTATGCTTGGAAAAAAGAGAAGGTAATAATCATTTATATATGCTAAAATAAATGAATCCTAAATGAGTCATTGGAAAAACAAGTAGGCATCAGACACACACACAAAACTGACCAAATGCGAGTCGAAGTCTCGCGGAAAAGGTTCCGGCTGAATTACACCTTCTTAAAGATAATGTTTTTAAAACAAAAACCCTAAAGTGGGTGATAGACTTACGAACTTAAAGTACGCGGTTTTTAAGTTCGTGAATTTACTCGGCTGCGTCGCGGTCGGTGACACACGTGAAAGCTTGTTCATTACTCTAGTTACCCCCGACCGCGATGTCGTCAATGGAGGAAACATATTCAGGAATATTTTTTTATTATAGCCAGACAGAATACTTGTATGAGAGAAGCAACTCACATTGAAGTGAAGTTTACTTTAGTGACATAATTTCGGCACATAATATTTGGTCGAATACTAAACCTGTTACAATCGTGTTCCTGTAAAAATTAAGAATTCTGATAATAATTTGTATGAGTAGCTTCGAAAATCAGTAATTATTGCAACACAATAGCACTCGACGTGCCACAAAACAAAATGATGGCTCGCGGCTTGCGGCTCGCGGCGTTGACAGACGTGCGAGCCGAGGCGAGCGACGAGCAAAATATCAAACCTGTTGGATCGCCAACGAACTTACTCGGCGGTATTTAAGTACGCGTACTTAGGGTGACACACGAGCGAAAAAGGTCATCGAGCCATGAGTACGCGTACTTGCACGTACCTTTATCACCCACTTAAAACGAATGCAACGAATAATTAAATGTCTTTACTTTTCAGGTTTGCAAAACTAGCCAAAAAATTGTACAAGATGTCAACGGCGTACTCTTACTTTCTTTGCCACCAGTGGCAGTTTGAAGACCAGAATACGGCAGCACTATTCGACAGCCTTTCAAAAGAAGACCGAAAAATTTTCAATTTTGATGTAAAAGAAATTGACTGGACAGAGCTTATTATAACTTGGTGTATCGGCTTAAGAAAGTTAATCTTGAAAGATGGTTTGACAAGCACATTAAACGCGCGTAAAAAACAAACGTTCTTAGGATTTTTAACATTAGCTGTTTTACCTTTATATTTCTATTTATTGTACAGGATTATGTGTTTGGCTTTTGCTGTGTTATATGCGTTGTATGGGAAACTGCTTATCTAACAGGGGGTGTTAATGAAGGCAGCTTCTTTAAAATGTCACTCTCGTCTTAAAATACATTTGCTGTCTAATTAATTAATAGGTCAGCGACTAATTTTTACCTAATAGATACAAAATTATATTGTAAAACAAGCTACTATTAATATGCACGCAACATGGCGAAAATTTGTGATTATGTCTATGCATTGCCAGCTGCTAACAAGTGTATCAACTGCAACTGCAAAATAATTTCGCCTCGGTTTCAAAACTTCCTATTAAATATTGCTCATAAGGCGTCCTATGAGCAAATTACAAAATGACCTATTAGGAGTTGAATAACATGGCTAATTCTGAGAATAGAATTTGATTTTAGTAGCAGACAGATTTTGAACCTTAAAATATATAAATTCAAAATATTAGTTGCTGAGTTATCAATTCAGAAGTAATATATTTATCGGTAGCTCTGAGTCATAATAATTTACGTTCGATTAATTCGTTGCCCTCAGACAAAAAAAGACGTTAGGTTGCAGGTGCTGAAGAAAACTTTTAATGCTGCACTCATGATTACCCTTATCTGACTTCAAACAGGAAAAGGTTCTCAATTCGACTGTGTTTTTTTTTTGTATGTCTGTTACGCGATCATTCAGCCAACAATCATGAATCAATTTTGATTATTCTTTTGTTGTTTTGTTTCGACCTCTGAATTATGATGTAGCTTCAGAGATGGTTCCATAAAATTTCATCAAAATCGGTTTTAGTAGTTTGGCTTTTAAATCAAAATAACTGGAATTTGTTTACTTGGATGACGTGTCTTCAAGTAAACGAAATTGCGTATTTTGCTTTCCTGCGACTTTCCATTGGTGTTGTTAGGTGTAGGGTACCACTAAAAAGTGAAAAACAAAACCTTTTTTACACAAAAAATACAACCGACTTCCAAATGAAAAAAAAAAACTACAAAGTATAAAATAACTTTAATTTCGGAAGCGGTGTTAAAATACGAAGAAACAACAAAAAATACAGACTCACAAGTTATTTTATACTTTGTAGTATTTTTTTTTTCATTTGTAAGTCGATTGGCCCTTGTATTTTTTTTTAAGTTTTTTTTTTAGCTGAATCTCGTTGTTCTTTTTATTCACATGTACGTTATAAAAAATATAACTTCAATGTTTGAATATATTTTCCTTTGTTGTTCTTCACTCTTCTATAATAAATCCTACTTTTGTCTCTTTGGATATCTTTTTTTTTTCTTTTTTTTTTCCTTTGACCAGGTTATATTAAGGGATATAGTCCAAAATATATGAAAAAAAAAAAACAGAAACGATTGTGATAAAATGGGAATCTGTAGTTTCGTTAATTGTGATAAAATGGAAATCAGTGGTTGCCTGCATGTCGGTCTTCTATAGATTGTACTTCAGTGAGTGTGCCCAAGAACTCCACAACCTCATCCCACCGGCCCCGTTCTACCATTGGACATCCAGATGCACTACATCTTACCATCCATACCTTGTTGCTATTCCACCAATTCTCACTACTAAGCGCAAAGCGCGCTACTTACTAAGCGTTTCCAAACGTCTTTTATAATGCGCACAGCAAAGGAGTGGAACTCTCTGCCTGCGTCTGTGTTTCCAAACGCTTACAACCCTAATCTTTTCAAAGTTAGAGTGTACAGGCTCCTTCTGGGTAAGCTCGCTCCATCGCAGACTTTGTTTCTGTCATCTCTGGCCTAGACTAGAGTCAAGAGCAAACCCATCACAAATAATAAAAAAAACAATGGTAGCTGGTAAACATAATCCAACCATCCTGGCCATGCACCGTATAACAAAACCATGGTTGTATATAGATATTACAAAAAAATATGTAGTGTGCACGCATACATCCTCACTACCAAACAGTACATACTTACAAAAAGATCAATTATTATAATCGAGATTATAATAAAAAACAAAACAGAAAGTGATATATTATGTCTTTTCTGTACACAACTCATAGTTTTATCGTAGTCTTTATAACAACATAATGCCGAGTAGCCAAAAATATTATACCTACCCACATTTCAAAGTTCTGTGTTATAATTAGTATTATTTACTACTACTGTATACTTAAGTGATTGTTCACCTCATAACAAGTAGGTATGTACAGGACAAACGTACGTACGTACATAACGTATTATGTACGGTTTTAAGTAATAAATTGAAGATTGGCAACTGGAATAATATTTCTACTGGGTTTGGGCATGATGTTATTATACAGAACCGACTGGTACTTCTAGAGTTTGGCGCGTTTAAACAAACAGAAGCTCTTCAGCTTTATTATATAACTAGTGGACGTCACGCGGTTTCACCCGCGTAGTTCCCGTTCCCGTGGGAATACGGGGAAAATATATAGCCTATGTTACTCCTAGATAATGTAGCTATCCAATGCTGGAAGAATTTTTCAAATCGGTCCAGTAGTTTCGGAGCCTATTCAATTCAAACAAACATACAAACAAACAAATCTTTCCTCTTTATAATATTAGTGTAGACTATAGATTAGCGACAATTACGTCACAAAAATTAAATTAGGTACTTAACTAATTGTATAGAGGAGCTTGAGGCTAAAGAATAACAGCCGCACGAGTCAATATTCAAGGTTTAGCAAGGCTTGCCAAGGTTGGCCTGTAGATGGGTGACCATCTTAACATACCGAGTTTCCTCTGTGCCTCGGAAAGAATGTTAAGCTTTTGGTCCAGGCTGTCATTTGTAGATCTTTGGCAGTCGTTATGGATTGTCAGAAGCCAGTAAAATCTGACTCCAGTCTTGCCAAGAAGTACCGTGTTACCCAGTTAATGGATTGTGGAGGTCTGGTAGGCAGCCGCTCCTCATAAAATACTGGTATTCATCTGAATCCAGTTTGACTGGAAGCCGACCCCAATATACTTGGGAAAAGGCTAGGCTGATGGCTAATTGTATACTTGCACAATTTATATTGAGAGAATCATGGTTTTCATAAAGATTTAGTTAAAGGCCACGCAAATTAATTAAGAACCTATCTACACCGTATTATGTTTAACCAACATAAATTCAAAAATATAATTAGGTCCACGCAAAGAATACTTGTAAAAGTAAAACAATGCTGAATCTGCTACTTTATCTGGACCAGTTGATATCATGAAGGAATTTGTTTCTGATCAATCCAAACGTGGTATCATTGCTAAAGAAGTAGCTTGTTCCAATATCCCGTACCACTCAAAATACATTGCAGATGTTGGTGAGAACTATACTACATACTAGACTAAAATAAGCTAAAAAATACAACGTAAAAACTATATTATGTTCCTTTTTCATAAAAATTGTATTTAGTCAGGCCCAAAATTGCTATCGTTAATGAAAAAGTTAGTCCCAAATCCAAAGTTACGCAGTGAGAAATGGATTACAACGTCAGTACCACTGGATAAGTGGGATGAAGATGAAACAAAGTATGCGTCTTCTGAATTCTTCACCAATAATTTGCTGGTATGACCTGACTTCATTTAGTTTTAAAACTAAAACTTAGCCTCTAGATTGCAGCAAAGAAAATTCATTAATGTAACTCAAAATAGTGTATTACCCGATGCAAGTGTTACGTGTCAACTACCCTCAGTCTTATAACTTTCACAATTCAAAAGAAAAATAGATATCCTTTGGGGGCCGAGCCACCCGCGTCCGTAGGAGAATACCTAATGTTAGACCCTACACGTGGTCTCCGGGTGGTGTTAATCAGGTGACCCTAACTGATGGTAGACTTCGGCCGATGGCTTATGACCACCCACTGGGCAAAGACGTACCGCCAAGCAGCCTAGCCGCGTTCCAGTGTAGCCAATTCAGAGGAGTTGGGTCGAAATAGTTGTTCCTATGCAGGCAGACCAACCGAGCTTGCGCTGACATGGGCGTATCGGGAGACTAGTCGTAAAGGGTAGCGGGATCCGAGGCACGGTGCGCCGCTGGCCGACTGCAGGTAGTTGGGGGCCCAAGTAGTTTGTTAGCCACACATGAAAGGCTGCCCGCCAACTGTCGAAAAATCCCGGAATGCACCATCGTGCTGGTTAGCGACCAGACGAGAGGGCCCGATGGACATTCACGGGGGGGCTCGGAACTCTACTTTTTTTGAAGTGAAAACTTCTTTAGCGGCGCTGAGCACTTTTTGTTGGATGGGTAAAAACTTCCAAACTCGCGTCAGTGTCACGTGATGCTGATCGAAAAAGCGTAAGATCGAGGGGAAGGGAGAGGAACTAGTATCTCCCACTCTTTCTACCGTGCCTGAGTGTGCTGCTCCGCTTAGGCGGCACAGGGCGCTTGCGCGAATGTCCGTCTGTGTTTATGTACAGCGTGCCACGCGTATCCAAGGATACGAAATTACGGAATTACGAAATTATGGATGAAAGTTGATTTTTCTAAGAGATAAAAATTAATGTAATATATAAATAAATAACGATATAATATTATGAATAATAACATGTAAATTGTCATATTTGTGTACGATAGCGCAATAAATAAACATTGTATTCTACCTCATAAATGATAGTATTTTTGTACTTATAATTAAACACAACGTTAATACTAAAGTTTTCACTTCTGCCGGCACTCCCGGAGTGCTACCGGTGTTTTTTCTTTTTTTTTCCAAAATAAATGATAGCTTATGTTAATTCCTGATAATTTAGCGTTCTATTAGTGAAAAAAGGGTTTAAATCGATTCTGTAGATTCGGAGCCTATTTGGTACAAACAAAACAATATTTCCTCTTTTTAATATTAATATAGTAATATATCCCCCCGCCCGACCGACTCCGAATCGAGTGGACGTCTTTGTTGTGCTCGCGAACATTTTATTTTGGCTAAATAGTTTAAAATGCAGTAATCTGTTCTAAAGTTTCACCATTACTTGCTCAACAATACTTCTAGCAAACAGTGAAAAAACAAAATAAGTGTACAAACAATTAACGGAGTTATAACCAGAAACATTAACAGGATTGTAAAAGTGAACGAAAATAATTTCTTTGTCTCAGTGTTGAAGTGTTTTGACCTTTGATTGGGTCAATGACACACGTCTGAGTTACTTAGAATATTAGAAAGGAAGCATCTATTTCGTCGCTGTCAATAAAGTCTCGGTGGTCTAAAGGAGTAAGCCGTTACCTGACAGTGTGTGAAGACTCAAGTTCGATCCCCGCAACAAGGCAGCACTTTTTGGATGTTTTAATTCATTGTCTGATCATAACTAACCGACCTACCTCAATAAGTACGAATAGTAGCCCAACTATTAACATGTCAGTAGAAGATCTAAATAAATCACTGTCGGAACCAAACTTGAGTGGACTGAACACCAACAAAACACCCCCGAATTTTGTCTCAATGCGCAATAAAAGGAGGAGAGAGGATGATTTTTCTGAGGAATTGAATAAGTTTAAAGATGAGATGAAGGAGATGTTTTCTAAGTTTATGTCTACTCAAAAATCGGAACTTATGATTTTAACAAGCAACTTAAAGGAACTTCATCTAACAAATAATAAAATAGAAGCTTCTCTTGCTCAATTGACCAGTCAACATGCAGACTTTCAAAAAAAGATCGAATTCCTTGAGTCGCAGAGTAAAAAAGATCGGGAGTACATAACAGTACTGGAAGAAAAAGTGGAGGACCTCCAAAGATGCTCACAAAAAACTACCATTGAGCTTAAGAATGTTCCTAGGAAACCGCAAGAAACTCGGAATGATCTTATAAACATGGTCTTATGCCTTTCAAAGACCATTAGTCTTGATTTGGATGTGAAAGAAATAAAAGATATCCACAGAATCCAAGGGAAAAAAGTAGAAGTTAAAAATACCCCCATTATTGTTGAATTAGGGTCAACTCTCATAAAATCGGATATTCTTCAGAAAGCAAAGAATTATAATATAAAAAACAAAACAAAGCTACAGGCTAAACATCTCGGGTTCACTAGCAATGAAGACAGCCCCGTGTTTATATCCGAACAACTTACATCTAAAGGAAATCGACTTTACTTTTTAGCACGGGACCTAATCAAAACTAAGAAATATAAGTTCTGTTGGACTGCGTTTGGACGAGTCTTCGTGAAACGAGATGAGAATTCACGGGCTATTCTTATCAAAAATGAAGCTCAGGTACATCAATTACAACAAGAAAAATGACTATTTTATGTAAAAATCTACAATGCAAATTCTGAATGTACTAATTATCTAAGCGCCTGTTACTATTCATTAGCAAAGGTACATATCTTAACATTAATTTTGAATTATTATTTTTTTATAACGCATGTTCAACCATTATTTACTGTATTAAAATGTAAAAACTACACAATTTACTCAAAACAATTACCCATGTTTACACAGCTTTTCTTTCTCATTAGAACTACACTCTCACTTACACAAAGACTTTACGCACTTCCAAATAGTTGCAAACTTTCGCCCATGTACAAATGTATAAAAAATTTGAAATATGGATACGTTTATGTCTCTCAGTGGCTAATAACTTTCATATATGCTATGCATCACCAATTATATCATCCGTTCAAAAATGGATAGTAATTTAAATTCTTTACAGGATCTAGATGAAATCGAGATCGCAAATTCAGAAATAATAAGTATTGACGAGGTTCATAACTATTTACATACTGACCGCTTCAATCTCACAATTGTAACGCAAAATATTAGGAGTATATACAGTAATTTTGACGACCTGCAACTTAACTTATTACAGATAAAGCACGATATCGACGTGATCATTTTGACTGAATGTAGGCTTAACTATAATAAGCAGATCCCCTCGCTTAATAATTATTCTTCTTACTATACAATGAAACAAAATAATCAAAATGATGGAGTTGTGGCGTACATAAAGAACGGCCTCTCGGCTCAGGTAACAGAGATTGCACTTGCGAACGCATCGGCTATCCAGATGTCAATAAACAACTATACAGTGATAGGAATATACCGTTCTCCATCCAATACCTGCGCTGAAGGTTTTATTCATTCTCTGAATTTGCATCTTAGTACTCTGGAATCACACAGTAACATCATAATCGTAGGTGACATAAATATTAATTTAATAATAAAAGATACAGAAGTTTCACATCAGCGTGGAAATAGATTAAACTATCTTAATATGTTAGCAGTACACGGACTGTTGCCGGGTCATTGTTTACCCACTAGGGAGCGAAATTGCTTAGACCATGTAATTATAAAAATGGACAATACATGTCACTCGGCCTTTGTGGGTATCTTAGAGACGTCTATTACAGACCACGCTATGGTATTAACTAGTATAACCACCAGACAACCAGTTATAAGTAAAAAATCTGACAAACATAAAAGTGTTACAAACTTTGACAATGCCTACACTAGTTTTATAAGTACCGACATGACATTTTTTAACTCGTATAAAGACCCTGATCTTATAGCTAACAAATTTATAGATGTTATTAATAAGGCTCTCCTATCAAATACTATAATTAAATCAGTCCCCAACAGATTAAGGTTACTTAAACCCTGGATGACTACCGGCGCACGTCGCTGTATAAATCTCCGGAACAAAATGCAATTGCGAACCATATCAGACCCTTATAATATTATTTTAAAAATCACATATAGACGTTTTCGTAATTACTGCACAAATCTAATAAAAAAATTAAAACGAAAATACCAAAGAGAGCAAATAGATTCTTCTATAAACAATCCGAAAAAACTCTGGTCAAAAATTAATGATATTACACAGTTTAAACCCCCTAAGTCATCTAGTATATCTCTCCTCAATATGACACCACATCCTTTAAATTCACTAAACCGCGTTAACCAGTTTTTTGTGACAATTGGCAAGATTTTGGCCGATGAGATAATAAAAAAAGGCACTCTTCCAAGCCACACTTCTTCACGCCGTTCTGCTTCGTCCTTTGTTCTACTTGCTACTGATCCTTTGGAGGTGGACGGCATACTCATGGGTCTTGATTCTGAGAGCTCGCCTGGCTGGGATGGCATACCGACAAGATTTCTAAAAATCTCTAGAGACGTCACTGTCCCACTTATATCTCAATTGGTTAACCTGTGTTTTGAAACGGGGAAGTTCCCTGCTGCTTTTAAGCGTTCCATAGTCACACCTGTGCATAAGGGGGGGGACACGAACGATGTCAACAACTACCGTCCGATATCTGTCATATCATGCATGGCAAAAATCTGTGAGAAAATATTAAACAATAGGCTTATCAGTTACTTGAACAAATATAAGCTATTATCCAAATCACAATTTGGTTTTAGAAGGGGTTTTTCTACTCAAGACGCTGTTAAAGCGTTAACTAGTGATATCGTAGCCAATGTTGATAAGGGGTTAAAATGCCTAGTAGTTTTCCTGGACCTAAAAAAAGCTTTTGACACCGTCTCTGTCCCAATCCTTCTGCACAGGCTTGAATCGATTGGTGTAAGGGGCATGGAGCTTTCTCTCTTCAAAAGTTATTTATCTGATCGAACACAACAGGTAAAACTTGGTAAATCACATTTTAGTGATGAAGAAAGGGTTGAATTCGGGGTGCCACAGGGAAGTGTGCTTGGTCCGACGCTGTTCCTGATTTATATAAATGAGTTGTGTAATATTGGGTGCAGCGGCGGACGAATCTTCTCATATGCTGATGACACTGCAGTAGTGTTTGCCGGTGAGTCTTGGACTGCCGTGCAGAGGACTGCTGAATGTGGTCTGAAGGAAATAGCCGGTTGGCTAAACGCAAGTCTTTTATCCCTTAACGTCAGTAAAACAAATTTTATATGCTTTACTCCCAATCAGAGGACACAGCCAGGTCCAAACTTTGGTATCGTGATCCATGAGTGTGTTAATCCACCCTATCAATGTAACTGTAATCGCATCAGTCAAGTTAAATCAATTAAATATTTAGGAATAATAATTGACCAACGGCTGTCTTGGCATGCCCACATTGAAAATACAATGACCAGGATTAGAAAATTAATATGGATCTTCAAAACTTTGCGTCATGTAGTTCCACCCCAGTTGCTTAACCAAATATATGTCGCACTCGCACAATCGGTTACAACCTATTGTATACCAGTTTGGGGTGGAGCCACGAAAACCAAATTCTTAGATCTTGAAAGAGCTCAGAGATCTCTTTTAAAGGTTATGTATTTTAAGCCCTTTAGATATTCCACAGACAATCTTTATAAGATCTGTAACCTGCTCTCGGTCAGAAAATTATATATATTAAATACAATCTTAACCCTACATAAATCACTGACATATGATGCTATAAAGTTAGACAGAAGACGTAAAGATATCGTGGCCCACTCACCGATGGTCAGAACTATGTTTGCCAGACGGCAATATAATATTCAGTCAACTTACATATATAATAAATTGAACCATACATTAAATATTTACCCCATGTTGCTATATGAATGCAAAAAAGTATTGACTGATTGGTTAAAAACCTTATCATACGATGAAACAGAACTTATTCTAGCTCGAATCTGTTAGCGAAAGTCTCACAATCACCATCCACACTCACAGACACATACACACACCCCCACACACACACACACACTCATACACATTCACATGCTCCAATTTGTTCCTAATTTTTATTTTTTATTTTAACTTATCTTACCGATGTTTAATTGTTTGTCACATCATTGTAAATTTAGAAACTAAGGGAAGGGCGAGGCAATCCCATCACAAGTATTCTTTAACTTAACGGGGATGCCTCAATTTTTGTGTTGCATGACAATGTAATAAGAAACAATAAAACATTTATTATTATTATTATTATTATTATTATTATTATATAGACTGATTTCTTATAACTAGGTCACATTACTATCGTATTTCCAATCTGTTTCAGATAATACGAGCCTGGTTTAAATCCTAGCATTGACGTATTGTATCCTAAAGTGGAGTTTCCAGTTTCGACAGAAGCAGCGTTGTTGTCCTATTTAGTTGAATGGGACCACAATGTTGATTGGTAATTATATTAAAATAGTTTCTATTGAATTTTGTATCAGTAGGGTATATCCTATGTCTGGTTTCGCTATTTTGAGATTCTTCTGTCTCAAGGGACCTAGTCAATAAGACATAGTCAATAAATGAAAAAAGAGGTGTAAGTTGAATTTTTCACAGAAGAAACCCTTTAGTTAAATCAAATTTAAGCTTGAATGCCTTTTTTTTAAAGATGGTAAATCATCAAATAATTTTCCCGCTCTGGGCGGAGCAGAAGGGAGTGGCAGACTCTTATTGACTAAAACCTATCGGTGTTCCTCTTAATGCCCTGCGTTCCAGGGCCGCGGTAACTCTTTCGAACAAATTCCGCAACCCTGGCAGGCACTGGCCCTAGCGGACCCCATCTTCTATGCTGAAAACTCTTTGAGGCGCGAATTAAGTAAGCGACAACGGAAGTATTTAAAAAATAACTTTATTCCGACAGAGTTACAGCTAAACAGTGATCTTTTAATCTAATAAAATATTCATCTTATATACTAACTTTATTGCTAACGTCGTACATGCATAACGTGATCAGAGATGACGCACGTCCTAGATTATTCTGAGTGCTGATCAAGCGATGGAATATTTGGAAAAAGTATTTCTAATAAATACTTAATGGCTGACAAAGCTAATATTGGTAGATTGGGGTTCCTTAACTCGCGCGTGAAACACAACACACCACGAGCGAGAGCACACACAGCGAGCCACCCAATGTTCGCCGTCCGTTGGCTCGCACCACGGCATCCAGGAATCGCCCTGCGAACTCCGACGCCCAGGATGTCTTCTTTTGTTGCGGTTCTCCTTCGCTAGCATTACTAGTTCGCAGAAGGAAGTGACCGCTTCTCATGCCTCCTCGCTCCGGACCATACATTGCCAGGGCCGACCGCGAGAGGTCACCGCCGCCGATTGCCGCAACGAGGACACGGCGGTGCTTTGACCAAGCAGAGCAAACCTTCACCGTATGTTTCACCTTGTCCTTCGGGCGATCCTCGCAGTGTTGACACCCGGACGTGTCTTCTCGTCGAATTCAAAACTGATATCTCCCGAAACAACTGTGTCCGGTGAATAGCAGCGTCAGGCGGAAGGTGAGGACGCCGTGGTGCCGCTCTAACCACTCCTCAAAGAGGGGACTTATCGCCTGGATAGTGGCGTGCCCAGCGCTGAGTTGCGACAATCACTGTCTTTAAACCGCCATGAATCCTGCCGGAGACCCGCTCGCCGTGCTGCCATTTGCCGCGGCAAGCTTGAATGCCTACACAATAGACAATTTTGTGCCCAACGACTGAAGTTTTGTTGAATATTTGAGATGCTTACCGGATGCATCGCAGATAAGCAGTGACTGGTTGTGCCCTGAGTGCAAAAGCAAAGTTCCTAAGGGTGACAATAGCGCCACACCTGTCAGGAGCCTAGGAAGTAGTACTCCTGCCACGCGAGCGGTTACGGCAGGCTCAGCAGCGTCAGCGGCGGCGATCGCTGCACCAGACCAGGGCGCTACGAACAAATCGCCGACAAAAGTAGCCCAGGTTCAGGGCTCCTTGGCCGGGAGCGAGCAGGGTACTGATGGGGAGCCTTCGCCTGACACGCAGCTCACCCTTCGGGAAGAAATTAGGCTCTTCAGGTCTGAATTGCGGGAGGTACGGGATGAGATGCGGGAGTTTCGTCGGGAGATGGCTGGCCTGCACTCAGCGATGGGAGTCTGTACCCAACGAGTCGATGGCCTGGAGGCCAGACTTGAGGCTCTGGAAAGCAGACAAACTGTGGCTCTGTCTGACAGCAAAGTCAGCCAACTTGAGCACATTGTTGGGCAGCTGCAAATGGAGCTGAATGACCGGGAACAAGACTTGCTAAGCGCCGACCTGGAGATATCAAATATTCCAGAAATACCTGGCGAGAATGTGGTGCACACCGTCGGGCTGGTAGCGGCAAAGCTTGGGGTGAGCCTGGAAGATAGAGACGTCGTGTTTGCTCAGCGTGTGGGTCTGCGAGTGGAACGCGAGCCGGCTGCGGGCGCAGGGAGTCCAGCGGGGGCAGCGTCGGCGACAGCGCGCGGGCGGCGCATCGTGGTGCGTCTGACGCGCCGCGCTGTGCGCGACGAGCTGCTGCAGGGCGCGCGTGTGCGCCGCGGAGCCACCACGGCGGACTTTGGCCTCTCAGCGCCCCCGCGTCGGTTCTTCCTGAACGAGAGGCTCACGCGAACCAATAAGCACATATTTTATCGTGTGCGTGAGGCTGGCGGTCGTCTTGGGTGGCGATACACTTGGACGAAGAATGGTCGTATCCTTGCCAAGCAAGGCGACGGCAAGCCGACTCATTGCATCCGCACATTGGAGGAGCTGACCCGTGTTTTTGGCCAGGATGTATCTGCAGAGAAGCATGTCTAGGTTTTTGTTCAATTGCATGTCTCATGTAGGTTTAATTTTAAGGTTTTATGTTTTTCATATATATGTTTTAGGTTTTTTTAAGTCATTAAGTGTGCTTTGCGCGAGGTCAGCAGTTTTCCTGTCTCGGTGCTTGATTATTTTATTGTATGGAACAGCTGCACGAGCATTAACTATATACATATACACACATTATTTATTTGTAAAATTATTATTCTTATGCTATAATATTATTATAATTATAACTACTACTCAACTACACTATACTTTACTAACTAAATTACATAACTCATCACCATCACATACTATTTACATTAAATATACTATATACTTTGCCCACCATGAAAATGATTAAGACCAAGAACCTTAAAGTTGGTTTGTTTAATGCGGGGTCGCTTGGTTCTCGCCATGACGAGTTTCTGGTGGCCATGGAGAACATTGCGGTAGACATCATGGCGATAAACGAGACTTGGCTCCGCGCGGGCGAGGAGGGCCGCGCGCCCGTGGTGCCGGGATACCGGCTGCGCCACGTGCCGCGCGCGCGCTCCGTGCGCGGCGGCCGCGGTGGCGGCGTGGGATTCTATGTGCGCCGCGGAGTGCGCGCGCGCGTCGTGCCGCACCCGCCCGTGCCGCAGGTCGAGCAGATGTGGCTCCGACTGAATGTCAACTCGGTTTCAGTTATCATTGGCACTGCATACAGGCCACCGTGGCTCGATGTCAATGTCTTCCTGGATGCGATCACAGACTCCCTTTCTTCTTTAACTGCAGATAAAGTTATTTTGTTGGGTGATTTCAACATTAACATGTTATGCCAATTGGAAAACAAAACTAAGCTACTTAATAACTTCCTACTCTCCTGTAGATTAAATCAAATTATCACAGAGCCAACACATTTTACTGATCATAGTGAGACACTTATTGACATAGTATGCACCGATGCTCATGTATGTGAAGTATCTGTGTCTCATATACCTGAGCTTGGCCAACATGCAGTTATCTCTGTTCAGTTTAATTTTAAAATTGAGAAGCCTTCCCCGCACTGGGTCACTTACAGGCCCCTTAGAGACATAATGCTTGACCAATTTAACAACGACTTGAATAGGATGGATTGGGAGTATATTGAAAGTCTGGAGGATGTTAATGCCATGGTGGAAACTTTTAATACTTATATATTAAACTTATTCAACTTACACGCACCCCTTAAAAAAACTCTAATTAAAGATAAGTCATTACCATGGTTAACAGACACAGTAAAAGAAATGATGAGGTTGCGAGACAGGGGCCATAGGAAGGCAAGAGCTACCAAAGCATCAAAACATATTGAATACTATAGGGAGCTTAAATGCCTTGTTAGGGCTGCTGTCGAAAGTGAAAAGCGTGCGTATTTCAAGTCCAATATCACTCAAAACATTAAACAGCCTAAGAAGTTATGGAATCACATAAAATCCACCATAGCTAACCCTAAAAAGCCAGAGCCCACCTTGCCGCACTTTTGTAGTGATCCAGAAAAAATTAATGAACACTTTTTGAATGTACCTGGTAGTGGTATGGTCACAAATGCTAACTTATCATTCTTTGAACACCATAGATTTGGCAATTATCATTTCCAACTTGAGCCGGTCCAGGAGGACATGGTGCTGAGACTACTGCATGGTCTGAAGTCCAATGCTCAGGGATCTGACTCCATCTCGCTTGAGATGCTGATGATGACTCTTCCTCGGTCTCTTGCAGCTATAACAGCCATCATCAATCGTTCCATCACCACCTCGTCGTTTCCGGATCTGTGGAAATTGGCTTTAGTTAAACCCATTCCTAAGGTACTTAATCCTACCAGCGTAAAAGAACTTCGCCCTATTAGTCTGTTGCCATGCCTCTCCAAGATCCTTGAGAAGGTCGTCTCTAACCAGCTCCGGGCATACCTTGAGGAGCACGATATATTGCCGCTTTATCAGTCAGGTTTTCGCAAGGGACACAGCACAGCCACAGCCCTTCTTGACGTGGTCGGAAACATCCTGGAAGCCAGAGACAAGGGCATGGGTACCATGCTTGTCCTACTCGATTTTTCACGTGCTTTTGACTCGATTAATACTTCACTTCTCCTCTCCAAGCTGTCTTACTATGGTTGTCAGCCTGAGACAGTGAAATGGTTTCAGAGTTACTTGACTCACCGATCGCAGTTAGTCCAGGTTACAGGTGATGATGGGGCGGTTAAGTGCTCTGATCCCAAGTGGGTGAACAGGGGCGTGCCACAAGGATCAATCCTTGGTCCGTTGCTTTTCATCCTGTACAGTGCTGATATTACAAACTGCCTGCTCAACGCCAAGTTCCACCTATATGCTGATGATCTGCAGATGTATATGCCATTTCATCCTCAGCAGACTCTTGACGCTGTAAAAAAAATGAATGAGGATTTGGATAGGATCTCAGCCTGGTCAATGAGAAATTCCCTGGTTTTGAACCCAGTGAAAACAAAATTTTTAATATTGGGAACTAGAGATTTTTT
Organism: Lacanobia wlatinum; assembly: GCA_947578705.1. NCBI lineage: Eukaryota > Metazoa > Arthropoda > Insecta > Lepidoptera > Noctuidae > Lacanobia > Lacanobia wlatinum. The sequence continues at coordinate 6,114,839 of OX388037.1, forward strand.
AATTAAAATGAGTACAGTCAGCTTGGACTTGAGGATTGACGGGTGTTCCATTGAAAGGGTGCAGGAAGCCCGAAACCTAGGGGTGGTATTTGATGAGCAACTGCATTTTGAGACTCACGTCATGGAGGCTGTGCGCAACTGTTTCTACCGTCTCAAACTCCTATACCGTGTCCGTCCCTACATTAGTGTGGATATGCGTGTCATGCTCTGTGAGTCACTTATTTTATCCAAGCTGAACTACGCTGACACTGTGTATGGAGCGTGCATTCTTGGGAGGAGCGAAAGGCTGATTCAGCGGGTACAGAATGCTTGTGCAAGATTCTGTTTTAATGTCCCTCCTAGAACACACATAACGCCATTTTTAAATAAGGGTAATTTGATGAGAATGTCAGACCGGAGAAAGCTTCATCTGGCTACCCTGCTGTTTGGCATAATTCTCACGAAAAAACCAAACTATCTATATAGTAAATTAACTTGGGCCCGAGATGTGAACAAAGTCAAAACAAGAGCATCGGCTTACCTTTTGTTGTCCATGCCCCACCGAACTGCTGCATTCCGTGGGAGTTTTAAATTCGCAGCTTCTCGTTGCTGGAACGACCTGCCTCCGCCGTTTCGTGCTATAAAAACAATTGGTACTTTTAGCTCAAGATTCAAGCAACACCTACTCCGCATTCAAAAAGAAACTACATAGAAACAACTTACTTACCCAGGGTATGCACGCAGCTAGTATTGGTGAATTTGTCCCATGTTCTCAATATAACTCTTTCTTGTGACAAAACACTACACCACACAGTCCTCAACTGTTCAATCATATTTATTTTTAACCTTACTATTTTAGACGCACTCGATAAGTCTTTTGTTTTGTTTTATTTACATTGTTTGTTGTGTTTCTGCCATGTTTTAATCTCGATATTGCAACCTTTGTGAACCATAGTCTCCAACAGTGCGCCCGCGCGTTCCGTCATTTGTCTATGACATTGACAAATGATACTGGAGCACTGGGCCATTGAGATTTGGTTAATATTGAAATTTTTTATTTATGTATTCCACATTTTAAATTGTTTTATCTTTATACAAATTATTATATTCATTATTTTACTTGTATATATATCTTAGTGTTGCGTTCCGTATGTGTGTCCGTGACATCACATCAGGCCCTGTCATAACACCAGCGCTGTGATATTTATTTTTTAAATATCGCAGCATATGCTGAGACAGGGACCTTTTTGGCCTCGCACAAATTAATTTTAAGACGCCGCTTATATGTATGTATTGATTGATATGTCTTGTGCGAGTCCCAAATAAATATTTTTCTTTCTTTCTTTCTTTCTTTATGTGGTGGTGTTGAACTAGATGGCCTTATTTTTAGTGATAAACCGAAATTGAATAAGCAGCCATGTGTATTAATAAATCGAGTATTTGTGCCACATGAAATTGAAGAATCTGTCAATGTAAGCTTAAATAATTAAAAAAATACTTTATGAATCCCAAGTTGATTGCAACAAAAATTTTTGCAATGTTTTGTTTCAGATAGAAACAGCCAATTCGATTAACCTTCAAATAGTTACGGATAACGTGAAAAATAATAATATAAAAGTATTAGAACTTCTAAATTCATCTTCGAAAACTTTATCCAATATCATCAAAGAAATCTCTGTGAAGTTTCCATCTCATCATTTCGATGTAAATTGCGTTGAAGTTGGCAACAATATTGAGATACTGATGTTATTGACGTTAAGTTATTTGTTGTTCACAATTTCGTTGAAAATGAAAAGGCAAGTTTATTCGATACAATTTTTCTACCAAAACATTTAGTACGTTAAGAATTCAGCATATTGATAAAGTTTAATTAATAGCAATTAAATTTTTCAGATTCAGGAAATCGTAAAACAAATACAGACGGAAGACGCATTTATTCTAAGATTGAACGTAACCTATCTATATATATCTATACATATAAAAAAACAGTAGGAGCCGTTGTGTCTGTACATTAAACAAATTTACTAAAAATGGAATGATGCAAAGGAGTAGTAGAACCCAAAAAAAGAATTTTCTAAAAATCTTGTCAGTCTGTCTGTTAACGCTAATCTCCGATAATACTGAACAGATCATTTTATGGTTTATGCAGTTATGTACTAGTACTGAGCAACATTTAGTCTTTATTTTACTAAAATTAGTGGCCAGGAAAAAAGTTATAGTTATTTAAAGATTTTAAAATTACGTATCAATGATGATTTTCGACATGTTTTGTACAGAGTATGTTTTGACAGCCGCAGTCATACACATACACATACTATAACATCCGATATTTTAACCAACTGTCAATTTAGGTTCATAGACCAGCGGTACAATGACTGCCTCCCGAAACGTTCAACGTAGGTTCGTACCCCAACTGCCACATATCTTTTTTTAGTTTGTATTTTTTAATGGTATCTCTTTTTGTTATTTTTTTTTTTTCAATTTAATTTTGTATTTTTTAGTGTTCCGAACATTTTTTAAAACAAAACCGTCTGTCATAGCCAATTTTGTCCGAACATAATATACCGATTCTGTTGAAATTTTGTGACCTAATCATCACGGATGCGTTACGTAAATAAATAAGTTTTGAACATGGGGGTCACTTTTGAGGGACAAACTAGAACATTCCAAAAAAAGATTTTTCAACCTTTTTTTCGTGCAACATAGCAAAAAGGCAATTAGAAAATTATATTTGTTTCATAATTATAAAATTCAAGTCAAGGTTTTGAAGTCAATATTCTCAAGTCGACGCGTATATTTTTTTTTTTTAAAGTCCTGATTGTAATGTATGACCACGCATAACTTTTTTCAGAGTAGTCCGATTTTGATATTGTATTATTGGATAGGGTAAACCTCGAAAGTGGTCCTACATAAATTTGTTAAAAAAAAACCCTACACTAAGGGGGGGAAAATAGGGGTGATTTATTGTTCACTTACAGATTTTAGTGCAGAGTTGTGTAGTATTTTTTGTAGACCTACCCATGTGGGTACATAAATCCTGTTTTTTAAAGTATTTATATTATTCAACAAGTAATAGTTAAAGTAGGATTATATAACAGTTAACCAGCTACCTATCTAGGTAGCTATTTTAAAAGTAATAAAACACTAAGCTTGTATTAATTAGTAGATTAGAGACACCAAAAAGTATAAAATAAAAACTTTTTAACAAAATATTTAAACCTCCGAAAAAACTGAAAAGCAAAAAATAATAAAACTTTTTCAAAAAATAACTTCAGGTAATTTCGGAAGTCGGTGTTAAAATACGAAGAAACAATAAAAAACATCGACTTCCGAAATTCCCTAAAGTTATTTTTTGAAAAAGGTTTATTAGTTTTTGCTTTTTAGTTTTTTTTTTTATTTTGTTTCGAAATGCAAATATGATGAGAATAATTAGGTCTCAATCATCAGAATGGTTTCTTAAACGATTTGGAACGGGTGCACAAAGCTGTGGAAGCAGCAGTCAGGACTTTGCCTTACACAGTCGTTACGGTGTTTTTCTAATAATTGCAAGCATGCACTCCCAATAATACCCCGAGGAGCAATAGCTGATGCAATAGTGCAATGTGACTGCCCTAAAAGCTCTTTTCTGTGTCGCAATATACATACTATCAACATGATTTTTTCTTCAACGAACTATTAAGTCCCCTTGAAACGACCTAGTGGCCAATCCATCTAATCCACAACCAAACCATCAAAAGTACTGATGTTTCTAGAGAAAGTAGGAAATCGATTTCTATGAACAATATCATCGAAGAAAATGACACACATTATCTGGTTAAGTTTTATGATTTTTACTCAGAATAACCCTCTAAAAATTTAAAAAATAACAACAAACAAACTGTTATCGAAGCCGAAATACTAATATATTGCTCCGGCGATGTTGTATTCTTTACCAGGAACCATCTCATCACCAATAATTTAACCAACTTCAAAAAAGAAGATACTTTTTCGGTAAGAATTGTATCGATGGTGGCTGCCCGCGATTTTGTTTCTATATAGTTTCAAACATTTAATTTCCCAGTAAGCCCTATCATCACAACATGGTAAAGCTTACTGGGAAATTACATTTCATGACCAGCTCACGGCTAGATATTAGCCCTTGCTGGACTAGACTTCTTTTCCGGTTGTTTTTCCCATGGCCACCTTTATGTAGCTCTATTGCAGGTTAACAAGAAGAACCCTCGAACTTTTTTGTGTATGTCCAGGTGATTTTGTCACCGGAAAATAGCAAACTTCGTGAGATTATAAAATAGTTTAAGAGACTGTATACCTTCGATAAATTGTCAACTGAACATTTGGAATATTTTTTATAATTTGTCGAAGTCATTCCGAGAAATTGTGGACTGACATAAAATGGCGACCAATTAGAGTACAAGTCTGCAAGAAACAAGGCTCTTATTGGTCTGTTCAGATGTGCCGTCACTTGTACGCCACAGAGTTACGAACTAAATGGACCTCCCGCTATCCGATGTTGGTTGGGTTTACTTTGAGTGTGTAATGTTAGGTATAACTTATATTTAATATGAATGTACATTCGGCTTAAATTACGGTTGTGACGAAGGTAAGTTGATGGAGCCTGGAGGTTTAAAGTCCGTATCGGGGTTCCATAAGTTTCCGAGCTAGCGTGGTCGCTCTTTGTTCAGCGGTTACATCAAATTTCAATAATACAAGGTGATAATTAGATCAGAAGAACATTATACTAAATAAGAATATACTGAACGAACAAAAAAATCCAATTTTTTGTCATGGGTCTTTTTTATTTCCTGAAATTGAAAACGACTCCATTAAATTCGAAACTTTAAGGCGTACACGTGAGCTCATACCAACAAAGAGCTATGAGGGACCAAGTTTTCAATTTAACTATCACACCAAAATAGATAAATTGTAGACTTATGCTTTGATTGGTCGCCATTTCATGTCAGTCTTCAATTTCTCGAAATGACTTCAAGAGATTATATACTATCAGTTTGATGCATAAAATAGCATTCCAAATTTTCAGCTGACAATTTATCGAGAGTTTACAATCTCTCACGATATTTGGTAGTCGTAAGTACGTTGCAATTATCTGGTGATAATTCCGCCGCTAATATCGTGGAGCTCATGACGAAAATTTATCAGGACTGGTCGTCATTTAAATGGAAGAGGTGATACAACTAGTGCCTTGCATAAAACTCTTTCAATTCCTAATTCTAAAGAGGTCAGCTAATGCAGGATTTTGACTGTTCGTTTATCTTATCTTAGCGACATGAACCGACATACACGCGAACGAAGGCGCGCGCAACCGCTTTTTTGAAATAAATACTACTGAATTTAAAGTCATTACTTATATGCCTGTAGATGGGGGGTTAATTGCCTAACTGAAGAGAGGATGTGGTAATGATAAAGAAAATGTAATTTACCTTCCAATAGACGACGACAGTGAATTTTCATGGATGCCTCGAGTGGTGAGTGAATTGAAGAAAACTAGACGTGTAGTATTGTTAGCTGAAAGACAACCTTATTGTGGATTATTGGGCAAGTATCATAAGGCTAGAGAAGATAGTATTCTGTTTGTGACAATTTTAGAAATTCTAGGCATAAATGTCTGAATCTGATTATTATTAACATGATTTATCGATTTTTGAGGGTTTTTTAAACATTTGAAAAATAAAGGAAACAATATTGGTGTAGCTGTTGTGGACGACTATCATCATCATCATTATCATATCAGCCGAAAGTCGTTCACTGCTGGACATAGGCCTCCCCCAAGCGTCGCCACAACGACCGGTCCTGTGCTACTTACATCGGCTACCCGCGACCTTCACCAGGTTATCGGTCCACCTTTTGGGAGGCCTTCCAAAATTGCGTCTTCCGGTACGCGGTCGCCACTCTAGAACTTTTCAGCCCCATCGACCATCTGTTCTGCGAACAATGTACTCTGCCCACTGCAACTTTAAACTGCCAAAAAATTGTCGCTGATTAGTCGAAATTAGTCGCCAAATATCAGAATTTGTTATTTTTAAAACTTAAACTGATTTTGTACGCCTTAAATGGCAAAACATGTAGCAAACTCATCATAATTTATAAGACCTGCATGCTGTACTCATGTTATACAAAATAAATAAATATATCTATCTATCTAAAATAAAAATATTTTTCTTGGCAATTTTTCGTAATCTCTTCAATCTCACTCTTGAACTGTACCTTAAAAATTGAACTCATTATATCTTCTAAACTAAGACCCGACTAAATCTGTGACTTAGCGAAAAATTGCGACTAATTAGCGACAATATTTGGGAGAAAACAGATCTTCGCTACATGCCTTTTAAGATTCAAATGGGCCAAGCTGGGGTAGGCGCACCCCAGATTGGCCACCTATAAAGCCTTATAACTTTTGAATCAGTAACCGAAAAATTATGATATTTGGCGACTAATTTCGATTAATTAGCGACATTTTTTTATGTCGACCTGTTGCGACCTGTATTGTTCCTGGATAGATTTGATTTCATCATCATCATCATAACAGCCGAAAGTCGTCCAATGATAGGCCTCTCACAAAAGTATATATATAACCCAAAGGTTGACTGGTAGAGAATGCCTCGTTGCATTAAGTCCGCCTAAGTACCACTATATTGTATATGAAGTTTAAATAAATAAATAATCGCCACGCTTGGCAGGCGGGTTGGCGATCTCAGTGTATGGTGTTGCGTTTTAAAGAGAACGCTGCTGCCTATTCTCTGGTGAGTCCCTTAGTCGCCTCTTATGATTTCCTACTAAATTTAGTCACTAATAAATCGCAAGTTTTCGCCAAGTCCCAGTTAGTCTTGTCTTAGTTTAGAAGATATAATGAGTTCAATTTGAAATTATACAAACGTGTGAAAACGATGTAAAATGATGGCGCCAAATGATCCAACTCACACGCCACCATCAGCCAAACTTTTGTGTGAGCATGACACTCCCAACCGCTAGGGTACATTCAAGTCAAAAACAAACCTAAAACTGATAGCTATAGCTTAAGTTTAAGGTACACAGTACTCACACATGTGCCGTTAAAATGTATGAAATTATACAATGCTAAATAAATTGAGTCTAAACAATGCAAATATTGTTTTTTTTTTACAATATTCAGCCGGTTCAATAATGTTTCCAAATGCTAACAGATTATTTTGTGCGCCCTAGTGGCTGTGGAGCAGGACCAGCATTCAGCCAAGCATTTTTATCTTCAATATAATCCCCCAACTTATAATATGCTTGCCTGCATAGTGTGCGTTTAATACAAGATTTAAATTTTGTCTCATTAAGTTCGTGTCTCATTAATATATGGAGAGGTATCTTATTATAACATTTTAAACAGTACCCCATGAATGATGAGGCTACTTTAGCCAGTCTGAAACCTGGTTGAACTAATTGGTCCCTATTTCTAGTACTATAATTATATCTGTCGCCTCTTTTACTAAAAAGATGTAAATTCTTTCTGACATACATGATGTTTTCGTAAATGTATTGACAAGGTACCGGTTGATGCCAATATTCTTAAACAGTTCCCTTAGAGAATCGCGCCGGCGGAGATTGTATATCGCTTTGATGGCTCTTTTCTGCAAAATAAAAATAGACTCAATGTCTGCAGCCCGTCCCCATAGTAAAATACCGTAAGACATGATACTGTGAAAGTAACTAAAATAGACTAGTCTCGCAGTATCGACATCCGTTAATTGGCGGATTTTACTAACAGCATAAACTGCTGAAGTTAGCCGTCCTGAAAGAGATGTTATACGAGGGCCCCATTGTAGCCTTGGGTCAAGCGTAATTCCCAGAAAAACCGTTTTATCGACAAATTCTAGTTTTTCCCTGTTCAATACTATGTCACAATCTCTGCTTTTGATATTGGGTAAGGCAAATCTTATACATTTCGTTTTCTTTTCATTCAGAACCAAATTATTCGCCGTGAACCAATTTCGGACTTGCATTAAGGCATTATTTATGGTATCAACATTGTCCGTCTGTCTAAATATCTTAAAAATTAAGGAGGTATCGTCGGCAAACAGCACCATATCAAGTTTTTATAGGATAAATTATTGATATATACCAAAAACTTACTACTACTTACTAGTTTATTATATACTAATTGCCATCTATCATTCAAATAAGATTTGACGAAGTTTAACGCTGTTTTTACCAGTACGTAATGCCCGAGCTTCAGGAGTACTGTTTAGTGATCAACGCAATCAAGTATAGTCCAAGAGCTAGATCAAAGGGTTATCTCTTCGAACAAATTGCCAAGAAAAAATATTTCCATTAATATGTGAATTATACTTCTAGTTTTTTCGGTCTAAAATCCGTAGAGTTATCAGAGAGAGATAAATTCTCAATCCTTCGATATAGCTCTTGGACTGTACCTGCACTAGGTCGACCCACTGTCGTTTGCGTTTTAATTTTTTACGTTTAATTTTTATCTATTTCTTCTGCAAGAAGCTAAACGATAAAAATCTCGCACATAGAGATGTCCATTTTAAAAGCACAATACTCAATGAGTAAAGAGCGTGACTACCGCCAGACCACCTTCAAAGTCTATTATCTCGAAAACTACGAAGGTACCAATTATTGTGTTCGAGTACTAATTAGTACCAATTGAGTACTAATTATTTACCAAATATGGAAACGATTGGCGTCGGTGGTCCTGCGATAGTCACGGACATTCAGCGCCTTTCCCATTCTTACGACACTATATGCGACTGATAGAAGCAGAAATATATAAGTGTGACCAGAATCGTTAAGCGAAACGCGAATGAAGCTGAATAAATGTGAGTAGTCCCTAATATGCGACATGAAGAAATGAAGAGATTGCACACCTATCAAAATTCTCCGAACAATATATCAAGGTCTCTGCCAATCAGTTCTCCAGTATAGTATTTCCATCTGGGGAGGAGCCGGGAAAAGTTCATTTACTGAAATAGAAGGAGCTCGAAGAGCCGCAATTGAGGTGATGCTTAAAACTCTTTAGGTTCCCGACTGATCTGCTTTACGACACATTTCTAGTCCTCCGAGTACGGCAACTATTTATCCTTAACGCTATACTGCACGCACACAAATCCTTAAAAATAGACCTGACTATCAAAGCTTGATCTCAAAACGAATTTTTCGTGTCCCTCTTCCTAACGCAAACAGTTATCTTGCCAGACAATGCCATGGCAATAAGTTGACTTCTTTCCCTATCATACATCGAAACTGAGTCGTTACTCGATAACTGCAAATTCCTACCCCCAAACTTCTGAAACTCCGATTCATCATTGAAACTGCACTTCATCACTCATACTGTCATATTACATTATTTACTATTATAATATTTTCGGTTAGTTAGTTTTTGTATTTTTTGTCTGCTATCCTCACTTGATTAATGTCTATTTTCAAATGTAAATGTAATGTAAAAAATGTAAGTTCACGCAACCAGGCCCCCAAGATACAGGCGCCGCCAAGTTTGGGGACAACAGTTAAATGACTATATTAATTATTTATCTTTTTTACTGTAAGCATATTTTTTTAATATATCTACCATTTGTCATATTATTCTTTTGTAACAATAGACCAATCATTATCATCATATCAGCCAAAAGACGTCCACTGCTGGACATAGGCCTCCCCCAAGCGTCACCACAACGACAAGTTCTGTGCGTCTCGCATCCGTCGGCTACCCGCGACTTTAACCAGGTCATCGGTCCATCTTGTGGGAGGCCTTCCAACGTTACGCCTTCCGGTACGCGGTCGCCACTCCAGAACTTTTCGGCCCCATCGACCATCTGTTCTACGAGCAATGTGCCCTACCCACTGCCACTTTAGTTTGGCGATCCTTCGGGCTTTGCCGGTAACCTTGGTTCTCTTGCGGATATCATCATTCCTGATTCGATCAGGCATCGAAACCCATAGCATTGCCCTCTCCATTGCCCTTTGAGTGACTTTGAGCCTTTTAATGAGGCCCATTGTAAGCGACCACGTTTCAGTTCCGTATGTCATCACTGGCAACACGCACTGATCATAGATTTTCGTCTTGAGACACTGTGGTATGTGGGACGAGAAGATACCGCGCAACTTCCCGAATGCTGCCCAGCCGAGTCGAATTCGACGGTTGACCTCTTTCTCGAAGTTGGCCCTACCTAACTAGACCGTTTGTCCTAGGTAGACGTACTCGTCTACAACTTCGAGTGTAGAGTTTCCGATCTTGATGGAAGTGGGTGCTACATGGGTATTTTCCATGATCTTCGTTTTGTCCATGTTCATTTTGAGACTCACTCTTTCGGCAGGTCTACTGAGGTCATCGAGCATTGTACTGAGGTCCTCCGTAGTCTCAGCCATGACGACTATATCGTCGGCAAATCGAAGGTGACTGATGTACTCGCCATCGACATTAATGCCTCGCCTTCTCCAGTCCAAAACCTTGAAGACATCCTCCATTGCGGCCGTAAACAGTTACGGAGAAATGACGTCTCCCTGCCTCACACTCCGCTGCAGGAGGATAGGTTTCGAGGTCTGATCCCGAAGTCGGACTGACATGGTGGCGTTTTTGTACAAACCTTTCAGCACCTCGATGTACCGATAGTCGATATGGCACCGTTGGAGAGACTGCAGTACAGCCCAAGTCTCGATCGAATCAAAGGCTTTCTCGTAGTCCACAAACGCTAAGCAGAGGGGCAGATTATACTCTTGGTTCTTCTGTATAACCTGACGGAGCGTATTTATGTGGGCCACGGTGCTGAAGCTTTTTCGGAATCCGGCTTGTTCGGGAGGCTGGAAGTCGTCAAACCTGCGTGCGAGACGGTTCGTGATGACTCTGGAAAACAGTTTGCGTTTTTGTTTGGTGAAATGGGCCTATAGTTCTTAAGCAGGGCATTGTCGCCCTTCTTAAAGAAGAGTATCACCCCACCTCTACTCCATGCCTGTGGCGTTTTCCCTTCAAGTATGACGGAATCGAACAGTTTCTGAAGGGCCTAAAGGACCGGTCTTCCACCCGCCTTCAGGAGTTCGGCCGTAATTCCGTCCCCACCCGACGCCCTGTTGTTTTTAAGCTGCTTCAGAGCCATCCTAATCTCATACAGGCTGACGTCCGGGATGTCCTCGGTATAGTGCCGGGTCAATCTAGCTCTTGGGTCGTTAGCTAGACTCGTATCGGGTTTAGTCATTGATGTGTGTAACTGTCCGTAGAACGTCTCGATCTCTCTCATAAGCTCCTATTTGGCGGATATGGTTCTGCCATCAGCGGTCTTCAGTTTCGTGAGCTGGCTTAGCCCAATAGACAGATCTCTAGCAAAGACCCTGTAACCCTTATTCCGCTCTATCGCGTCTTTAATCTTTGCAGTATTAAAGTGGCGGAGGTCTCTTTTCAAGGACTTGGAGATCCGTCTATTGAGCTGCCGGTATCTATACGCATCATCTGAAGACTGCAGAATCATCTCCCGCCTTTCCTTCATGAGCCAGTAGGATCAGACACCCTCTTGTTCCTATCTGTACTGCGAGCTTGAAAAACTTAGACCCGACCGTATGGACAGTTTCCACGAACCCATCGTTGCAATCGTCCACGGAGCTCCCTAGGCACTCGATACGGTTCTAAAGTTCGAGCTGAAATCTCTCAGAGTTTTGGATCTGGATCTGTGCTGGACGGAGCGTAGACCTCATCAGTCGAGACCTTTCTAGCTCGATATTTAGATTCAATGTGCCTCTTACCATGCGGTGATCATTTCCGGTTTTCACCGAAGAAGGAGTTCATCATATAGAGGCCCTCCTTCTCCATAAAACTAGCCAGTAAGTGTCTCCGGCGGTTCCGACGTCCAAATCCAAATTGCCCCACTCGCAGCTCATCACCGTCTCGTTTGTCCAGTTTCGAGTTGAAGTCCCCCATGACCACGGTGAAGTGAGTTTTATAACCATGTATGGCTCTGGATATATCCTCATACATGGTCTCTATTTCGTCGTCGGGGTATGTTGAGGTTGGGGCGTAAACCTGTACGACCTTCAACGAATATCTTGACGATATTCTAAGTATCAGGTACGCCACCCTGGTCGACACACTCTCGATGCTCACCACATTGGACACAAGGGACCTGTGAACGATGAACCCGATACCACCCCGGGACTTCTGGTCACCCTCCCGGAAATAGTGCAGATTGCCAGATTTGAGAATTATCGTGTCCTCCCCCTCACTTCGGACTTCAGACAATCCTACAATACTCCATCGCAACCTACTCAATTCCTCCTCAAGTTCAGTGATCTTTTCGTGTTCAGTGTTGCCTGGTCCAGTCGTCTGTGTTTCTTATGGTAGCCGGGTCCACTCCGGGGATTCTTCGCACCCCTTCCCTCGCCGTGACCTTAACCGCTACCGGAGTCAAGAGTAGACGGACTACCGGGCACTAGTGGCCATTTTTTGGTTTTGCTTGTCATTGGGGGGGTTCGCCATAATTACCACGCTTGGCAGGCGGGTTGGCGATCGCAGTGTAAGATGTTGAGTTTTACAGAGAACGCTGCTGCCCATTCTCTGGCAAGTCCTTTAGTCGCCTTTTACGACACCCACGGGATGTGATGGGATGGTATTATACTTTTACGGCACTATACGGCACCGGCCGACACCATACGGCGCGATGATTGTCGATGATGAGTTCGATGACTACTTTATAATCTTATCGAATTATTTTAACCTCAAGAGTTACTAAATATTTTTTTTTTACTTAAAATATATTGATGAAATAGACGAAAACCTAACATTCAAAGACGTAAATGCGAATGACATGGTTATAAAAGAAATCCAATCCAAATTGAACCCAGTAACATATTCAACAGATGATTTGCTCGAAATGACGATTGCTTGTTGAGAGTAGTTTTATGAAAGGGGTTCGAACATTTTTCTATGCAAGTTGGCGTAGCCATTCGTCACAATTTTGTTTTTTGTTTCAATATGGTGTCCTAAAGTGTCACGTTGTCGAGATATTCAGATTTAATTAGCTAGGCTAATGAGACCTGACTGTCTGTCTAGAATATGGTCTTAGTCATCGTAATTTGTCTCAAATTAGTATTTTTACGGTTCCAAACATCCGTGAGCAACGGAACCCTTATAGGATCACTCGGGTGTCTGTCTGTCTGCCTGTCTGTCACACCCAATATTTTCTGGATCTACTGGACCGCTTCTTTTGAAATTTGGTACACATATGGACTTCTGTGACCCAAATATTGACGCGTTACGTAAATAAATAAATTTTGAGTAATTGTAGGTCACGCAAGCTCAAAGGGGGCAGATGGGAATAAAGGACCTTTGGGGGTCAAACTAGAAAATGTCTAAATAGTTTTTCAAACTGTATCATATGACATATTAAATGAATCAACTGATGTTATTTTAAATGAAATGCAGAGATTTTCACTAATCGAGCTGTTTTATTTTTAACTGTACACTGCACCGTTACAAGTTTTGTGTCAGGCAAAAGCAATAGACAAGAATCATATCTATCAGTATCTTAGCTATGGAAACAAAATATAGCCAACTTAGATAAATGTATAAACATTGTACAATTTATTTATTTTTCAGTGAGGGTAATTTTTTTTTTCACAATTTTTAAATAAATATTTTTGAAGTTATTCAAGAAATTAGACCAAATATGACCCCACTTATCTCCGAAACTACTGAGCCTCACATTTTGAAAAAAACTGCAGATAAAAGTTCTTTACCTACAGATAACAGGAAAACCTATAAGAAGTCTATAGTGTTAAAATAACATGTTTAAAAAAAAATATATATATATTAAGTTTTTTTATTTGTCACTTTTAAGTGGTGATACTTGGACGACGTCATCTTCTACTTAGAAATTGAAATAAGCAAAAAACCGGCCAAGTGCGATTAGGACTCGCACACGAAGATTTTTATTATTTGTTGTTATAGCAGCAATAGAAATACACAATCTGTGAACATTTCAAATGTCTACCTATTACGGCCCTTTCGATTCGATTCGAAGATACAGCCCGCTGACAGACAGACGAACGGACGGACGGACGGATGGACGGACGGACGGACGGACAGCGGAGGCTTAGTAATAGGGTTCCGTTAGTTACCCTTTGGGTACAGAACCCTAAAAATGCTAATAAAATAAAGCTGCTGAGCCAAACTGAATTAAAATTTTACGGGACCAAATGGCAAGTATCATCGAACTAAAAAAGTATCACAGAAATCGGATCAAAAACATCAGAGTAATCGATGTAAATAAAAAATACCAACCGGATTGAGAACCTTATCCTTTTTTGGAATGAGTCCGACTCGCACTTGACCAGTTTTTTACCATCAATTAATGTAAGTACTAATAGCCAACCATCAATATAGAATTTGAATACTGATCGTTTTATTTTTCCGTGTTAAAACCTTGTGGCATAAAGCAGTAGAGAAGAAAATGACTAATTTCGATGCTGGTCTGGGAGGATTTTACAGTCATTTCGAAACCAATGAATATGTAGCCGTTGATGCCGTTGTCCCGATGAAAACACTGCAGTTATCTTTTGGAGTAAGTAGTTTTATGTATAGTACGACAGAAAAAAACAGTAATTATGACTTGGCCAGAGTTTGATTTTAGTTTTCATTGACTATTTTAATATTTGAGAGATAGATCAATGCTTTCAACTATCTGCTCTCAAGCAGAGGTGGTCCAGTAGTAACAGCACAGATATACGAGATGAAGGACGTGAATTTCTCACTCAGTCTCTCAAAATACTGAAAGGAAACATCTTGAAGAAACTGTCATGACTTATAAAGGAAATTTTGTAAGCGCGGGTTGAGTCCGGATTGATATTTAACCCATGACATCTACCAACCCGACTGAGCCCACTTAGTAAATAACAACATTTGCTGATTCTATGTTACCAAAGAATCAGCAAAAACAATGCCTATAATGCAAGCTGTTGTCATAGACATAGGCCTCCCCTAAGCGTCGCCACAACGACCGGGCCTGTGCGTCATTTAAGGTTTCTCTGACTATAAATAATAATATTATACAGTGAGATCGAAATAATAAGTCTTCTCTTACAGGAAAATGGATACATTGACAGAAGTGACAATCACTTGATGATAATATCGGGCTTTGAAGGGTGCCACCAAGAATTTGAGTCTATCGCAGAACGATTAAAAATAAGAGCTGCTATACTGCAACTGGGACCTGAGATGGGTCGAAATTAGAAAAATGTAAGTTAAACTTAAGATAACGTTAAGCCTTTGTATTTTTACAAACTAGGCAGAAGTATTAATTACCTCTTGCCGAGTTGTTATGTACGTTTTGTTAGTTATTAAATTTATTTATTTATTTTCTCAGCACATCAAGTCACAATTGGAAATCTAGGAAAAGTTCTACATTTTGGGCTATTCATTTGAAGTTAATGTAGCATTGGAAAATCGCCAAATTTTTAGAAGCTGAAGGTATATTTTGCTTTTTACTTCAATTAATAACTTTCAAAAATAAAATGCCTGCAATTGCCAAGAAGGAAATCATCATTGTGATACTTGTAATGAACGGACGAAAGCAAATCATAGTGCAGCGGCATCAATGCCGCCACAATAAAAACCAATGGAGCAAATCTACATCGCAACAAAAAGAACCGCGATACCATCTATCTAACTAGCAGCGAACTACTAGGTTGAAATCCTGCATCGCGCAAGCAGAGTTAACCTTGCGATTTGAACATATACATCAGCCCGAATATCAACTATCGGGCAGTTGCCCGCCAGACACACCAACTGTCTGGTAGGAGGTTCCTCCCTTTTCAATTGAGGTGTGCGGGACTTTACTCTCTGTACTGCGGTACTCAAAATAGGATGCAATATTAGTTTACACAATTAACTTTTGATTTACCTCTAAACACTTACACCTATGTAAGCTTTAAGTTGTGATTTTAGAGTGTCTGGGCTACTTCAGTTAATTCACCTATGACTTAACTGAAGCAGAACTACAAAACACTATATTAGTTCATATGTTACAACTCGTGACCGAACAAGAAAGAATTGGAATAAAAGAAGAACTAGAAAAAACAAACAACTAGTCAAACAAAATTGAAATTTGGTTGAACAAACTTCGGGGTTGGTGTAATTTTCAATGGAGCATAAACAAACAATTTTGAAATCGGCGTATAAAAGAATCATGTTGGCTAGATCATATGAGCCCGATTTTAAACTAGAATCAGAGGTGGTGCCAATGAAAGGTACTCCTCATCCAGGAGTGGAAGATCTGGCAGATAACCTGTCTAAGTTTACGAAGCAGCCAGTCAAAGTGTTTACCATAGATTCTGACCACGCTTCAGCACCATACGATTGTAAAGTCTCCAATATTGTCAACAAAATGCTTGGCCCTGATTTGTTAGAAGAGTTCAAAAGAAAGAATCTTTGTGAATATTATCATTTGTAAAGACCTTGTAATGAGAACTTGCAGTGGTTAATTGATATTATATTTTTTATTTTACGGCCAAATATCTGTTTTATTTTGATAATATTTTCCAAAATCACGTTACATTACATTACACATGACTTAATACTTAATGACATTGTTCAAAGCCATAAATCAAAAATAAAACAAGTCTTACTTATTTTCTTAAAATTTGATTTTGTTTGTGGACAAAAAAGTAAGATATTTCTGCCCACAAAAGACCAGATATCCATCTTTCAATAACACGCCGACACTGTCTCCAAAAACATTTCTACCGTCCTTTATTATCACCACATCAATGCCTAACAATAATTGTAAAGAAAATGACAAAATGAATTGAATAAAAACGCTTTCAAAATTTCAAATTGTCCCGTTTTTATACGAGGCGTCTCCAAGCAATAATTTAAACATGAACGTCTAAAATTGGCCATAAATTATAGTGAGAGCGCAGGGCTTTTGAATGTTGAGCAGAAAAACCTTTACAAGATATATTTGTTACAAATTACTACATTTTCACTCTTGTCTCCTTATATATTATTTAATGTCATGTTACTTTATCTTGAGATGTAATAAAAAATTAAAGCCTTCGACGGAGATTTACTTAGCATCTGGTGATATAGTAGTCAAACGTGTGCCTATATTTTATCACAGGGAAAAATACGAAGCCGTTAGATTGCAATAATACAACACAGCAAAAATAGCACATATCCTGCAACATAAGATTCAAAACTATTCCTATCGTAAGCAAGTATTTTTCATTATAACCAATATCACAGGCGTGCTAATTTCGCCGGCAACTGACGGTAAATATAAAAAAAAAACTCGCGACTACGAGCTACGTGGGGATATCGTTTGTCATACAATTACCTTGGAGTCCGCAACCTTGTTAGTCGAGTTACATAGATGTCGAGGTAATGGAAGCAGCCAAGCCACGGTTCTTATGTCTGCTGTTTTTTTTTTTATTATTTGAGATGGGTTTACTCTTGACTCTAGTCTAGGGCAGAGCTTACCCAGAAGAAGCCTGTTCACTCTAACTTTGAAGCGATTAGGGTTGTATTAAAATTATGATTTCTTATGATTGTCACTGTTGTATCTGGCTTTTAAGAGTGGCAGTAGTTGAGAATAGTGTGTCAGGCTTTCGACCTTCTTGAAGATGAAATATGGTTATAATCGAAAGCAACTATTTTGTTGCTACTTCTTACCAAATAAATCCCAGTCTGCGATTAATAGATATTTATATATTTTTGCAGTTTATTAGAATTCCTAAGCAAAACAAAATTCGGTATCTATCTCGTTATGTCATTCTGCTGAACAAAGGTCTCTCAAGCATATAGAAAATCTTTGCATTTTTGCATTTTGCATGACTTTAAACGAAAAATACTTTATGTCTCTGCAGGAAGAGAATGCCTCTTTCAGTAAGAACTACTCTATCCATGTAAGTCTGCACTCATAAAACTTGCCTGTTTAGTTCCAGCGCTAAAAACCGAGTGGTAAAATATTTATACACGCTGCAAATTAAGTTTAAAACTGTTTGCGTAAAGTACGAAGTTTGTGCCAATTTGAAGAATTGCTCGTTTTTACTGTAACCGCTGAGGTGTTTTCATGGGGTCTTAGCAATACAGACTACATTACCAGATCTTCTTTTTATCGTAAGGGCAGTAAGGTCTAACGACTACACTCACCATCAGATGAAAACTATATATTTTTTGCTTTAATTATAGGCTTGTAAGGCTTGATCTGAGTGTATTTCAGCTTTCAACGAAATCTTCGGGTCAGCACAAACTTTTTAACTGAGTATGCCATCGCAAGAATATTGGACGCAGCTTACGACAAGATTTAGATAAGAAAGAAGGTACCTTTTTCAGATTAGGCGGGAGGACACGCCCGGGTGTCACCACTGTGTGGATCGCCCGGAGGACACAGTGGAGCATATGGTGGAGGTCTCCCTGCTTGAGTGTAGCACCGACCTGTCATATCCGGCGGTAGTTCAATCCATGGTACGTAACTACATCGGAAGCAGTCACCTCCTTTTGCGAAATAGTAATATAAGCGAAGGAATAGGCGAAGGGGGAATTTGGACCACAGTTCAGGCAAACATGGCTTCATCACCATAGGCAGAACCTATGGTGATGAAGCCATGTTTGCCAAAAAGTTAAAAATTGGTGGTTTTTTTGTCAGTTGGATAATGGATTGCAATTCCTTTTCCAACCAGCGAATCAATCTTCGTAATGTTTACTTGAAAACGCGACTATTTTAAAAAGCACTCACGTTTAATACCCACTGTCCTACCTACCACTTACAACTGTAATCAATTGCATTAATTGCATCCGCTGTTCTGTACGAGTAATTCTTGTATTCATCGAATGTGTTAATAGAAATGGAATCTGGACTTTAGTTATCAAGAAACAGAGTTTAAAATTGTTTGCTGGTTAACAATTTACATAAGACAATTTTATTTTAATCACTCGTATCGAACAATCGGGCGACGCCACCACAGACAATGAGCAGTAATTACGCCATTCTCTTTGATAAAAATCTGTTTTCTATTTTTTGTTAGGAAATGGAAAAATAAAAAACTCTTCAAGATTGTCTCCTTGGGCTTTTCTTTAAGTCTTTGATCTGGATCTGCAGATGCATTGAAAGTTTCTTTTCTTTATTATATGAAACGTTTCATTCACCAAAGAACTACAAGATAGAAAAAAACATCCTTGGAGCTCCTTCCTCGAATATATCGCCGTAATATTTAAGTATGAGTTGGTCTTGCGATATTAAGTGTGCTTGCAGACTATGATGGGATATGGAGTTTTCCAGGGTTGCTCTCCATTACATTTTTTTCTGAAGCAGCCCTCAATTTGGAAGTTGGTGTGACAGCCCTACCCAACCATGCAAAGCCGTTGGCCTTACGGCTCCCTGATCTCCTGTGAGTCGTGTTGGATTGCCACCTCATTAGAGTATGAGAGTGATGGAAGAGTGAGTATACCTGTGTTTGCGCTACGTCTTTGGATTTGGCTAGTCTAAATTGAGATTGCCTTTTTCAGATATTATTTGGCTACGTTCTTAGCCGGCAAATTTTTCGATTCAATCACAACGATGACATCAATACTGTCCCAGATTCTAGACACATTGAAATGTTAATGTAGCATTAGTATTTAAAAATATACATTGATTTTCTCATTTATATTCATAAGTGAATGTTTATCATTATTGATGAAAGACTAAAATCTTCAAGCTTTGTAAATATGATTAAGTTCAATAGCTGTTTTTTTTTTTTCCTGGCCTTGTTTGTATATTTGGTTAAGAGTGCGAGCGCTCCTAAATCTTGGCCAGATAGCCTTAGGCCGCGGACACGAACTCAGTGGCGCAGCGAGCGGCGCGGGCAGTTACACTATGAATTTGACGCGACCAGCGCTGCAGCAGCGCGTTCAAATGCAGAGATGTATAATGTAACGCTTAGTTTTCATCCCTTAGACAGTCTCATAACCCATTGTAAGAATGTATTCAAATGAAATTCACGATATCTTGACTCTGCATTGCTTGGCAGTTCCGCAAAAAAGAATAAAAAGTTTAGTTTTTTTGTAAATAATGTCGCTTAAGTACGTCTGGAAGTTAAATAAATATAAACTTGAATATCTTGACAGTAGGCGGTTGGTAGTTTATGTTACATACCTTTATTTTTTTTTTCAAACATCTTCTGAGATTGAAAACCTCAATTAGCATCATTTACTTTATTTTAAGGTTGGGAAATCATCAAATGACCTTCAATCAAATGACCTTCAATCAAATGACCAATCCAAAGTGTCAGTGTCTTACTGACTAAAAATCATCCGTGTTCCTCGTGATGCCCTTTGCGTTCCACGGCCGAGGTGACTCTTTCGAACAAATTCCGCAACCCTGGCAGGCACTGGCCCTAGCGGACCCCGTCTCCTATGCTGAAATCTCTTTTCGTTTTCGTTTTGATCGGATGACGAGTCACCTAACGCACGCCGTCCGTAGACCCGCTGCTACAGTGGCCGGGAATCACCCTGCGGCTCCTGATACCCGAGGCGTCTTCTTCTGTTCTCTCTCTCTCTCAGGCGGTCCGCCTCCTTATTTGCTAGCATTACTTTTTCGAAGAAGGGGCATCATCTACCTGCGATTGCCCTGCGCTAGGGTGGCCCAAACAAGCATGTCTTCTTCTTCTGTAGTTTAGTCAACAAAGCTATTGAAAATATCTATGTACCAGAAAACTATGTAATGTTGCTACAAACTACTAACGCTATTCTAAACCAAATACGACCAAAGCAAAGGTTAGACTGTACCAAGCCGTAAAGACAAAGTTACGGCCCAGCTTATATTGAAATATAGCCGCAGGTATTATGTATTCGACTTTTATTCTGACACGTAATAGATACCACATAGTATTTTATATCGTACATGGAAAGGTAAAATGTAGGCAGGTATGTGTGGATTGTGTGCAAAAAAAATTTAAATTAATTTTTAATTTATATACAGGGTTATTTGTAAAACACCAACAACCTCTTAGATAGTGAAAGTACACAAAACCCCGAAAATTCGAAAAAAAAAATCAGGTATTTCATACAAAATGCAATATTTAGCCAACGAAAATGTATGAAACAGCAGATATTAATTTCGAGTTTTCGGAGTTTTCTCAAAGTAAAAGTTGTTAATAATCATGTGTACCTAATTTCACTGCCTAAGAGGTTGTTGGTGTTTTACAAATAACCCTGTATAAATATTTTAATAAATATCTTTACTAGCACTACACCGCAGGCCACCGCCATTTTTATTTTTAGTTCTCTCAGTAATCCAAGGCTGTCGCGTAAATATCGCTATCAGCAATAAGACCATCACACTACCCCAAAGAATTTAAATTGTGTAACTATTTTTTGGCTACAATGTTTGTAGTCTTTGTTACTTAATGATTCACAAAGACTTTATTTATGAATTTCTATGGAATAGGAAACTACCAAATATTCTTAATTAAAACAAAATATATACACTTAAAATAAAAAACCCTAACTAAAATAAGGCGTCAAAAAATTCGTCCGCATCGTTGTCCACTGGAAGTGAGCCCAAAAGAATGGCGGCATTGCCACGTTGTATGGCAACGCTTATCCTCTGTTCGAGGTAATAGCCAGCCCTTGGGTCACGCAAAGTGTCAACTAAACGTTTAGAAAGATCTTTAAATAAGGCACTCGGTCCAAGAGTTTCAACCCCAAAGGGCTCAAAAATATAATTGCCAACAAGGTTATTATATTTTCGCCGCTGGGATGGTGCAAGAGTATCGACACATGTAGCATCCCACACTAAATTCCTACCCATCTTCCATGGAAACCTTGCCAGGCCATTGGGTTCTAGTAAAGCTGGAACGCCGACGGCGATAAGAGCGCGTCGCGTAATGTCGTTGATGTTTGTGTGCCGTGCAAAGCGACCCGCACTTCGACTGCATGAGAGGCCGTGGTGCCCGAGGCTGTTGACAGCTTCACCACAGTGACAGCGATGAGGAGAACAACAGGATGCGCCTAAGCGAAAGGAAGCAGCGAGGCGGAAAGTAGTATCGTTGAACGAGGTACCAATGTTCAACGACGTTAGTGCGTGAAGCCAGAGGCCCGACTCCCACTCACCCACAGCCAGCAGGCGCGCACGCTCCGCAGTAGAAGCAGAAGTGGCTATTAGGTTCCTCTGAACTTCTCTGCAGAGGGGCTCATCCCACTGTCTCTGGTATGATGGGTTGTTGGGTAGATTTACATTCAGGCAAGCGAGATTCCAGGTATTCACAGCCTCGGTGAAGCATGGCACATCAATATCAGCTACTACCTGGGAGTCTTTAAGTCAAGAGTGAATATGTTACTTCTAGGCAGACGTGCTCCATCTTCGACCGCATCATCGCTTACCATCAGGTGAGATACTGGTCAAACGTATACCTATCAAAAGTAAAAAAAAACCACTAAACTTTGTCCGACCCGGACAACGAAACACCGGATTCAGACATTTAATGCATGTAATAATTATTATAGTCACCCACAAAGCAACCAAGCTAGCAATGAAACTGAGCTGGGCACGTCTGCCGTGTATCGAACCTTTAGTGGGCTAAATCACCTACAATGCAATATTATACAATTTAGCGTTGTCGTGGCAGACCCAGGCGACCATAGCAGGACGCGCTTGATGTCTCTCAACAGGATTGGTCCACATTTGCCTTAAGCCGGAAGGAATAAAAGAGGTAGGCCTATGCCTTACAGGCTGAAAATAAATGTAATATATTTTGTTTTATAATTGACACGTTTGACCACTATCTCACCTGATGATAAGCGATGATGTTGTCCAAGATGGAGCACGCTTGCCTAGAAGTAACCTATTCACTCTTGATTTAAAGACTCCCCGGTTGTAGCTCTGAAATAACTAAATTTCCTATTGTATATTTTATAATTATAATAAGTATGAACTTGTAATTGGGCTAAAACTTTTCCACTTGGAAAGGTTGTAGCCCACGAACGCTGATTGTCATTCATAAATCTGAGCTTTTGTAAGTAGATAGTCCATAAAAATGTTATCAATACTTGGCATTTAAGAACTTCGATATTTTTCAAGATTTTACCAAGAAAATCTAACTTTTCCACTTCAATAAGACCAGATGAACTATAACCTTAAAATATTTAGGACCTATCCTAAAAATGTAGCAAAATATTTCATACAAAGTTAGCTTTATCGAGTTCTAAAAGATGGAAGCTTAAGTAGAAATAAAAAAAAGAAATTATTTAACTTCCTTTTAAATAAGTGTTACTATTCAACAAATGATTTTTTAAATGAAAAAAATAATTCAAAATTTAAATTAGGCGAAGACTTACCTGAATGTTCCTAATCTAATACATAAAAAATCTCGTGTCACGGTGTTTGTTACCGAACTCCGCCGATATGGTTCGACCGATTTTCATGAAATTTTGTGAGTATGTTCGGTAGGTATGTTATTTTATTTTTTTGTATGGCAAAACAACGTTTGCTGAGTCAGCTAGTAATTGAATATAATTTGATATAACATGTGTTACTGTGTTAAATTATTGTTTATGTTTTATTTGATCATACATTTCATTGTATTTCTTAATTCTGCCATTGTATATAATAATCCAGCCATTTTATTTAAAAATCCTGACATTGTATTTGATAGTATTTAAAGTATTCCTTATCCATGTAATTTGCTCTAATAACATACTTAATTATCGTTTGAAATATTTGTACGCTGTAAACAGCAGAATATAATGGACGTCTTATGTAGCTATAACACTTTGTAACAACAATATTCTAAAAAATCAATTTATTATTATTCATCATCATCATATCAGCCAAAAGACGTCCACTGCTGGACATAGGCCTCCCCCAAAGGAGCGGAATTTGCCATAATCGCCACGCTTGGCAGGCGGGTTGGCGATCGCAGTGTATGGTGTTGGGTTTCACAGAGAACGCTGCTGCCCATTCTCTGGCAAGTCCCTTAGTCGCCTCTTACGACACCCACGGGACGTGAAGGGATGGTATTATTCTTTTACGGCACCATACGGCTTATTATTATTATTTATTGTCTGTAAACTGTCTATATACTGAAATTAATTATATTGTTTCACTAGCTGACCCGCACAAATGCGTTTGCGTCAAATTTTTCATTTATGCTCCGCTGCTATTGGTTGTAGTGTAATGTTATATAGCCTTCTACCTTTCGCCCGCGATTTCATACGCGCACATCACGTTTTTTCCCGTTCCCGTAGGAATTTCGGGAAATCCTCCATCCCAATCTTAGGGCCCCCCTACACTCCTCAAGGAACCTACATGCCAAATTTCAGCTTTCTACGACTAGTAGTTTCGGCTGTGCGTTATCTGCCAGTCACTCAATCAGTCAGTAACGGAAGAATTTTATATATTAGGATAAACTTTTCGATAAATGGGCTATCCAAAACTAAAATATTTTTCAATTCGAACCTGGGGGCTACTCTCTAAGCCCGAAGTCCGTAGTTTCGGGCTTAGTCGCGGCCGTATTCTACTCCGTATCACATAACCACTAGTTCGGGTTCGGGACTAAACCTGAATTCGTAGGTGATACGGAGTAGAATACGCCTGCAATTAAGCCCAAAACTACGGACTTCGGGCTTATAGAGTAGGTCCCCAGTAGTTCTTGAGATTAGCGCGTTCAAACAAACAAACAAACAACAACAATAGAAGTATAGATTATCTCATTATTTCTAATTAAAAGGTTATTTGTTTGTTTGTCAACGGAAATCCCTGCAAATACTGTAGAAAACTTCTTAGCTGATCAAAAGCTAC
Source organism: Lacanobia wlatinum (assembly GCA_947578705.1). Lineage (NCBI taxonomy): Eukaryota > Metazoa > Arthropoda > Insecta > Lepidoptera > Noctuidae > Lacanobia > Lacanobia wlatinum. The sequence goes on from OX388037.1 coordinate 6,139,576, forward strand.
ACTGTTTTTAATTGCTTATAATTCCCACGGGAAGCATTCTTTGTATGGTTGTTTCCAGTTTGGCTAGGACATTGCAGGCCTGAATCACCTGGTTGTCTGATAAAAAGATGATTTCGTGCTTCGGAAGGCACGTATAAGCCGGTGGTCCCGGCCGCCAAATGGCGGTCGTCAAATAAACCATGTCAGAGGCCCTTGAGGCGGTTTAGAAACTCTGACACTAGGGTGTGTGGGGTCGTTGGACCTTACTGCCCACACGATAAGAAGAAGAATTGCTTATAGGCTTTTACCCCAGAAAAATAAACCATTTCTGTGGTCACGCGATTGAAGTCATAAGGTTAGTTATAGTATACTTAGACAGCATGCTTCATCCGGCGGATATGAATGATACTAAGAAATATTAAAGTCTGAGGCAAGTCACAATCTTCGAGCATACGACCACGTGATATAATGGTCAAACGCCAGCATATCCCTTATTAAAAAAATAAATAATATGTTTATTTACCAAATCCCAACAGACCAACACTAAACCGAAACCATCCAAATCAATAGCCAACACCGTCCGAATCACAAAATGCAAATCTAAACTATGTCCCAATAATGGGACATTCACCAGTGCATTAGCCTGTAATTCGGGCCAGAACGCGGGGATTGCTGGCATTTGTGAACAGATAATGTAAACGACTTCCCACAGCCCAGTGCGAATTGTATTGACAACTGAAACAAGTGTTGATGACCTCGGGTAACGATGTCGAGTGTGGGGGTACAGCGATTAGCGTAACTGTGTGATTGGGCTATAGAATAAATTTTGTGGGATGCGTGGAAAGAGTCGCTCTGAGCAGGATTTTTATAATTACTATGGCCTGTCCTGTTACGATTTTATGCTTGCCACATCTGCAAGAAATATGTAGTGTTTATCAAAATAAAATAAAAAAAACTTGGCCTCATCCCTACAAACGTTCGTAAGTCTGTTAGCTCCGCATGCTATGCCATCAGAAGCCTGAGGGAAGAACTAACTTTGGCCCAACTTAGGATGGTATACTTTGCTTTGGTTGAGTCTAGGCTTAGATACAGTATTGGGTTTTGCGGCAACAGTTACAAATACAATATCCACTCGGCATTTGTAATTCAAAAGAGAGCCTTATGGACAATGCTCCGCTTGAAACAAACTGATTCATGTAGGGAACACTTCATTAGACATACAATTTTGACTGTGCCATGCCACTATTTACTAATTTTGCTAACTAATCTAGTTAAAAAATTGCACAAACTCGAAACTGACGAGCAAAGACATGCTAGACAGAAAACTCGAAGGAAAGACTTACCTAACGTAACCCAACCGAAATTGAACTTTGTTCGACACAGTCCCAGATATCAGTCAGTCTTATTATACAACAAGTTACCCGTAGAATATAGAATCATAAATAGTACAAACTTATTCAAAAACAAATTCAAGGCATACTTATTGAGGCCCTTCTATTACAGTGTTGATGAGTTTGTGGAGAACAAACGACAATTATGTTACTTTAACTTTGGAATATGGATTGTTAGCATCACTAATCATTTATTTTTGACATTTACTTTTTCTTATTTTTTATTTTTGACTTGATTTACTAATTATTTTGTGGTTGCACATTTTGACATTATTACATTTTTTTTTATTTGTTATTGAACTTTATTTTTTACATTTAATTTAATTTTTATCTGACTGGATTAATTTTAAAATGGAATTTGGATTGTTATTGTATGACATTATGGTATGCTTCAAAACTCCTATTGTTTTTTTTTCTTTTCTTATTTTGACTTGAATGCTAATACAGCAATTATTTTGTGATTTTGTGCACATGACGTGACATTTTTTATTATTGAAATTTATTTTTGACATAATTATATAATTTTTGTGTGACTAGAATGATTATAAAATAGAATTGGGATTATTGTGATTATGCGATATTATTGATTTGGAATATTAGATAATTGGACTTTGTATTATTATCTTTATTGTTGCTTTATGTGAAATTATTGATTTTTTAACATTATTTTTGACATTATTTTTTTTACTGGAGGTTTTTGAAGTGAAAACTTCTTTAGCGGCGCTGAGCACTTTTTGTTGGATGGGTAAAAACTTCCAAACTCGCGTCAGGGTCACGTGATGCTGATCGAAAAAGCGTAAGATCGAGGGGAAGGGAGAGGAACTAGTATCTCCCACTCTTTCTACCGTGTCTGAGTGTGCTGCTCCGCTTAGGCGGCATAGGGCGCTTGCGCGAATGTCCGTCTGTGTTTATGTACAGCGTGCCACGCGTATCCAAGGATACGAAATTACGGAATTACGAAATTATGGATGAAAGTTGATTTTTCTAAGAGATAAAAATTAATGTAATATATAAATAAATAACGATATAATATATTTTTTTTTTTTTATTTGTGATGGGTTTGCTCTTGACTCCAGTCTAGGTCAAAGATGACCGAGACAAAGTCTACGATGGAGCGAGCTTACCCAGAAGGAGCCTGTTCACTCAAACTTTGAAGAGATTAGGGTTGTAAGCGTTTGGAAACACGGACGCAGGCAGAGAGTTCCACTCCTTTGCTGTGCGCATTATAAAAGACGTTTGGAAACGCTTAGTGCGAGTTGGTGGAATAGCAACAAGGTAGGGATGGTAAGATGCAGTGCGTCTGGATGTCCGATGGTAGAAGGGGGCCGGTGGGATGAGGTCGTGGAGTTCTTGGGCACACTCACCGAAGTACAATCTGTAGAAGACCGCCAAGCAGGCAACCTTACGGCGATGAGCCAAGCTATGCAGCTTGGCATCCACCAGTTTTACGTCACCGATGAGCCTCTTAGCTCTGCGTTCCACCGAGTCAAGCGCGGCAAGCTGATACTTAGCTGAGCCATCCCAAAGGTGGCTACAATACTCCATGCAGGATCGGACTTGCGCTTTATACAGGGTTAAAAGCTGTCCAGGCCTGAAGTATCGCTTCACCCTATTTAGGATGCCCAGCTTTTTGGCCGCCGTTTGGGCTTTGTACTCGATGGTGGCGCCGAAGTTGAGACTGGATGTCAACTCCATGCCTAGGAGCTCGAGCCGATCAGTCACAGGAACAGATGCACCCCGAAAAGTAGGAGTTTGGTCAAAACGACTCCTTTTTGCGGTAAAAAGACACGCCTGTGTTTTGGTGGCGTTAAAAGTGACCACATTGTCATCACCCCACTGGGAGACAAGGCTTAAGGTCAAATTTGTCCGCTCTACCATGGCCTCTCTCAAGGAACGAACTTCATCCCCGCTGGTTGTTGCGCTGGACAAGTATCTCTCTGAAACCGTACTGTCATCTGCGTACCCAACAAGACCAAGCTGAAGTAAGTCATTGATGTGCAGCAGGAAAAGAGTTGCAGAGAGAATTTTATGAATAATAACATGTAAATTGTCATATTTGTGTACGATAGCGCAATAAATAAACATTGTATTCTACCTCATAAATGATAGTATTTTTAATTAAACACAACGTTAATACTAAAGTTTTCACTTCTGCCGGCACTCCCGGAGTGCTACCGGTGTTTTTTTTAATGAATTTGTTTCTGTTATAACTATTATTATTTTTCTACGCAATTTATATTCTTAAGAAATAAATAACTTATGACTTATGACTTAAACCATAGATATTTTAAAAATCCGAGTTAGTTTTAACTTTTTGTATTGGCCACCAGGGTATATGTAATGTTTTTTTTTACTGTTGATAGGCGCGCGTTTGACCATTATCTCACCTGATGGTACTACGATGATACGGTCGAAGATGGAGCACGCTTAATATTAACCATTGGCTTAGCAACTTCATCTGATTAAAAAGGTAACTCTAGTTAGCTCAAGCGGGCCTAAGAGGGCTGTGATTTCATATTCTAACGGATGGTGCGTAGTTGATAAGAAATTTCTGCTGTAGCTATAATTATAACTACTCAAGAAAAACACTGTAAAACACAACATTCCACGCAGCATTTAAACTCTCAACCAGGAGATATGATATTCTTGGTTGCTGTATTAATCTATCAACAATTTTATAATTATTTGGCCCAATTTCTCTTATAATAACGCCATCACCCAGTTTTATAACTGAATTCAGAAAGTTCACGTCATACATTTTTCATTTCACCGCTCTTTATAATTTGTTTATCATACCAATAACTCAGAAACATTGAATTAAAAATGGAAATATTCGCGTGTTTATTGTGTGAATACAAATACTTTCATCCTCTTTGAGGTCGGCGGGCGTCGCACCTGTCATGTTATAAAATGATAAATATACGGACGTGTCTCTTCACGATACACGTGTTCGTGAGGTTCGCAGAGTTACCAAACCCTGCGAACGATAGCGATCTTCAAAATCATGGCAATAGAATTAATCACAGAATTTATTAATGGAGGAGGAATTTTATTTATTCATTCTGTTTGTAGCTATCAAAGGCTTAGTTCAAACTCCGAACTAAGTAATTCCTAAAATATTTCATCTTGAGAGCGTTGTCTTGAGACAGTCAAAATGATCTCATTTAGAGCAACTTTTTTCATTCACAAAAGGAATCTCTCTCAAGCTCCTGAAATGCTGGGGGCCGAGTCACCCGCGTCCGTAGGAGAATACCCATTGCTAGTCCCTACACGTGGTCCCCGGGTGGTGCTAATCAGGTGACACTAACTGGTGGTAGGCTTCGGCCGATGGCTTGTGACCACCCACTGGGCAAAGGCGTACCGCCAAGTGGCCTAGCCGCGTTCTAGTACGATGCTCAGTGTAGCCAATTCAGAGGAGTTGGGTCGAAATAGTTGTTCCAATGCAGGAAGACCGACCAGGTTCGCGTTGATATGGGCGTATCGGGAGACTAGTCGCGGAGGGTAGCGGGATCCGAGGCACGGTTCGCCGCTGGCCGACCGCAGGTAGTTGGGGGCCCAAGTAGTGTACTAGCCATACATGAAAGGCTGCCCCGCCAACTGTCGAAAAATCCCGGAATGCACCATCGTGCTGGTTGGCGACCAGACGAGAGGGCCCGATGGACATTTCCGGGGGGGCTCGGGCGTCCCGGCAGTCTCCAGACTAGTCCCCCAATGATGTCGTCCTGTCAGAGCGTGCCTGAGGGTTGGCAGCATGGAACCTCATTTCACTTCCTTCTCCTCTAACCTACTAACTCTAAACAATATGTCCAGGAACAAAAAGAGAAAAGCTGTACTGCGGCAGCACTCCCTCTCGCATAAAGTGCACCTCTCCAACATACGAGGTCTGCACTCAAATCTCGCCGCAGTCCATCACCACCTTGAGACCGAGAAACCAGCGCTCTTGTTTCTGACGGAGACGCAGATCGGATGTCCGTCTGACGTGTCGTATCTTACATACCCAGGGTTTACCCTGGAGCACCACTTGAGACCACGCGCGGGCGTATGTATGTACGCCCGGGACGACATCTGCTATCGGCGTCTCCGTAATCTTGAGAACTCCAGGTTCTCAACGATGTGGGCTTTAGTGGACACCGGCCTAGATAAAATTTATCTACGCCTGTGTCTACCGTTCGCACGGCGGTGATCTGGAGACAACTGGGCTAATGCAGCACCTCAGTGAGGCGGCGGATGCGGCTCAGCATCGGTACCCTTTTGCCCGATTGGTGTTGCTGGGGGACTTCAACGCCCACCATCAGGAGTGGCTTTTCCCATACCAGCACACAGACCATGCTGGACGAGAGGCGCGAAAGCTAGCGCTTGCATTAAATCTCACCCAGCTGGTCCAGGGGGCAACGAGGGTGCCGGATGTTGATTCGCACACAGCCAATTGCTTGGACCTTCTGCTGACAACAGATCCAGACCGGTACTCGGTGTCGATTTCTTCTCCACTGGGTAGTTCCGACCACTGTCTGGTGAAGTCTGTGTCCGTCTACTCCCCGCCCGATCCTAGCCCAAGAGGCATCCGGCGGGTATGGCGATACAGGTCAGCAGATTGGGATGGCATGCGATCATTTTTCGCATGCCATCCCTTGTTACCCTTGGCAGCCTACTTGCTTTCCTTCAACTGATGCTTCGTCGTGCGCTGACGCCGTGACGGATGTGTTGCGGAAGGGAATGGAGTACTATATTCCGTTCTCAGACGTAACAATGTCTGGCGAAGCTCGCCCATGGTTTGGTGCCGAGTGCAATCGCGCTAATGCGATAAAACATGCGGCGTACCTAGCATGGGTCGACGCCCGTGCGCACAAAGCTAATGACGTGATTCAGAAGAAGAGAGCCCTTAACAGGGCTGCCAAGTCCTGCAAGAAGGTGTTGCGGAGGGCTCGGTTTGACCACATAAGCCGAATAGGGAACAAACTTGCCTCATCCCCAGCAGGTAGTAAAGCTTTTTGGTCCCTGGCTAAGTCGGTCGAATCGAACTTCTGCCGCCCCTCACTACCACCACTGCTGAGACCCGATGGGTCACTGGCCCACTCCGCTGAGGAGAAAGCAAACTTGTTTGCTTCTATGTTTTCGGATTCGTCGCGTCTAGATCCTGGTGGCGCGAGACCCCCTACTCCTCCTGATGGATGCGAGTCGAGTATGTCGAACATTCGCATTCATCAGAAGGACGTTCTTCGGGTATTGCGTAACCTAGACGTGAATAAGGCTAGTGGCCCCGACGGGATACCGGCAATTGTTTTGAGGACTTGTGCGCCTGAGTTGTCTCCAATCTTGACACGCCTATTTCGCCTTTCGTTTGAGACTGGAAAAGTACCGAATGCTTGGAAGCAAGCTAACGTGCAGCCCGTGCCCAAGAAGGGTAGTCGTTCTGACCCGTCGAATTATAGACCCATCTCGGTAACGTCCATACTCTGTAAGAGTATGGAACGCGTACTGAATCGTAAGCTCCTAGCATACCTAGAAGCGAATGATATCCTTAGCGACCGACAATACGGGTTCCGCCGAAATCGGTCTACTGGGGATCTTTTAGCGTATGCTATTCACATCTGGAGTGAGGCCATAGAGAAGCACGGGGAGGCACTTGCGGTCTCCCTCGATATCTCAAAGGCCTTCGACAGGGTCTGGCACGATAGCCTTATTAGTAAGCTTCCTTCCTTAGGTCTGCCCGCCGGATTGTGTGATTGGATTGCAGATTTCCTGAGGGATCGGTCTATCCGAGTGGTCATAGATGGCTGCTCGTCTGGACTACTGGATATTAATGCCGGGGTTCCTCAGGGGTCAGTGCTCTCGGCAACATTATTCCTGCTGCATATTAATGATCTGCTAAAACCCGGTACCTTTGGGTATGCAGACGACAGCACTGTTGCTGAGAGATACGTGTCCGACGCACGTGCTGGTGGGTCGCGGATCCGGTCTCTCCGAGAGGCTATGGTTGAGCGCTTGAACTTGTCCTTACAGGCTGTCTCAGAATGGGGCGATGCCAATCTGGTCAAGTTCAATGCTGCTAAGACCCAAGCGTGTCTATTTTCCGCTAAAAGGAGCCAATTCCACCCAGCTCCATCTTTTCATGGTGTAACCGTGCCGATAACCGACCGACTTGAGCTTCTTGGTGTTACGTTAACATCTACCCTCAATTTTGGCCCTTTCATAGAGGCAAAGGCTCAAGTGTCTGCCAGAAAGTTGGGGGTCCTAGCAAAGGTGAGACGGTACTTCACGCCGGAACAGCTGCTCAAGCTCTATCAAGCGCAAGTTTGATGGTGTATGGAGTACTGCTCTCATCTTTGGGACGGATCTGCCAAATACCAGCTTGATGCCCTTGAGTCAATTGAGAAACGAGCCAAGAGGATCATCGGTAATGACAGGCTCGTCGAGTCGAAGCTCCAAAGCCTTGAGCATCGACGCCGAGTTGCTGGCCTGTCGGTTTTCTATCGCTTGCATTTTGGGGAGTGTGCGACGGAATTGCATGATTTAATTCCGCCAAGCCTGTTCCATCATCGGACCACAAGACGAACGACGATGCGCCACCGGTACGTGGTGGACATCTCACCCACACGCACTAAACGTTATGGGAACACATTCATAGTGCGTACAGCTAAGGAGTGGAATTCCCTGCCAGAGTCTGTGTTTCCAGATAGCTACAACCTGGGAGTCTTTAAGACAAGAGTGAATAGGTTGCTTCTAGGCAAACGTGCTCCATCTTCGACCGCATCATCGCTTACCATCAGGTGAGATTGTGGTCAAACGTATGCCTATATATAGTAAAAAAAAAAAAAAACTTTTTTTTTCTTGGGATGGGTTTGCTCTTGGCCAGGTCAAAGGATAGAGATAAAATCGACGATGGAGTGAGCTTGCTTAGAAGAAGCCCGTTCATTCTTATTTGGAAGAGATTAGGGTTGAATGTGTTCGAAAACACATACAGAGGTAGAAAGTTCTACTCCTTTTGCTGTGCACATTATAAAATACGTTTGTAAACGCTTAATGCGAATTGGTAGAATAGCAACAAGGTAGGAATGATAACTTGCAGTACGATATCCGATGGTAGAAGGGGGCTGGTGGGATTATTTCATGTCATGGCTGCAGCTGAGAATGTAGGAGGATAGATTTCTGTCCTTACTCAGATAAAACTCGTACTCTTAACTTTTATTAATTAGTTATTTCGTCTATTTATTTATATATAACATATATTTTACATTTTTAATTATATCTTAAAAAAAACATTAAAAAATACATTTAAAAATACAAATAATAGTAGTCCGCCGGTGTCGGGAGCAGGGTCCAAGCTGCCGATGGTTAGGGCTCCAGAGAAAGGAACCTCCTCACAATACGAGCCGTATCGAGGAGTACTGCCTTCTGTATCAGGCCCTTTGCCCAACCGCGTAACGCCAACTTTGACAGGTGGTCGTCGAAAATATTGGCCATCAGGCCATTGGCCGTAACGACAATCGGCACAATGACAGCCGAGTCCACATTCCACATGTCGACAACCTCGTGTGCTAAGTCGAGATACGTAATTTGTTTCTCTTTCTCAGCTTTCACGAGATTCTCGTCATGTGGAATGGTAACATCGATTATCATTGTGCGGCGCGCTAATCGGTCTATCACCACTATGTCAGGCTTATTGGCAACAATAGTCCTGTCAGTAATGATAGACCGATCCCAGTACAACGTGACATGGTCATTTTCGAGAACTGGGTCGGGCACATACTTATAATACGGTACCTCAGAATCCACAAGTTTGTATTTCAAAGCAAGTTGCTGATGGATTATCCTGGCCACTTGGTTGTGCCTGTGCAAGTACTCGCCGTTAGCCAGACGAGAACAACCAGAGATAATATGTCTGATGGACTCACCCGGACGGTGGCATGCCCGACACACGTCCACCGTCCCATCCTTCATTATATGCCTCCGGTTATTCGTCAAGATAACTTCGTCCATAATCGCACAGATAAAACCTTCAGTTTCTCCGAAGAGATCACTGAAACGTAGCCAGGCCACGGATGCTAAAAAATCTACATCGGACCCATGAAGAGCCCGATAGAAGCGCCCGTGAAGCTCCTTGCCTTTCCATACCTCCTTGCGGTCATCTGTGGTAAGTATCACAGGTTTGCGCCAGTTCTCTTTAGCCATGGATAGCGGGGTGAGTCCCTTGTCTACTGCGACCACATCTCGGTGCATACCCACATCAGCTTTGAGAAAATATTCTCTGAGACTGCACATCTCGCGGTTGTGGAGAGTCTTGGCGTTTAAAAAGCCTCGACCTCCACACTTCCGCGGGATGTACAGTCTCATCACCGATTAATTAATTAATTAATTATTCATTAATTAGTTATTATTATTACTTTCTAATTCATTTAACTTTGGTGTTTAACTGGTGCGAATGATGCGAAACCAAATAAACATTTTGTATGGTTTCAGATACCTAGTTGTAAATTTGTTACCGGGAGCTTTATTACAGGGTGATACAATTTAAAAAAAACTGGCCAAGTGCGAGTCGAACTCGCGTACATATGGTACCGAACCAAGATTTCTTATAGATTTTCCTGTAATCTGTAGGTACAGAACTATTATCTCCATTTTTTCTTCAACATTTTAGGCTCAGTAGTTTCGAAGATAAAGGGGGATATAATTTCTTCAATAAATTCATAACGATTTAAAAATTATAAGATAAATATAATTAAAATCCTCTCAGTAAGCTCTTTCATTTGATATGTATACTCAAAAGGAGATGGAAAATGGTGGGCCCAGATGAGATATGATCTAAAAAATAGTTATATTTTATCATCTTAAAACCACCTCAATTCTCAATCTGGAAGCGTAGAAATATGAGAAAGATTGTTTTTGTGAGATAATCAGTTACACTATTTAAAAAATCCTTTTCACTAAAGTAACCGATTCAACGTGTTATTAAATGCCCTATATATTATACTTATACTTATATGCAATATAATGCATTTAATTACAGTCATTTTAGTAAATAAAATATAAATATGTTACAGAAAAACCATGATTTTGAGTATTGATTTCATTTCGATTTATTCAGTCTTTTATTTTTAGTTTATGTCACTAGAATGACAGCTGATGTTGATACTAGACAGTTGCCAACTTTTACCGCCCAGCGCATTGCGTGTTTTCCGATGAGATTTGAGTGCTTTCCCGATTATTTTTCATATTCAACAACCACTGTTTTGTTTTTACGGATTCTGACTCTGCCTGCCTTGTACGACCCTTGCTTTCACTCTGGAGACCAAAGATCGCTCACACGTATGACTTGGAATTATTATTTTGTGATTTTACCGCGGATTTTACAGTGGATGAGATGTGGTCGTGAAAAGTGAGCTTACGGTCGAATATGACTCCCAGGTCATTCATGGACTCAGTTCTTGTAATTTTATCTCCATTCAGTTTGTATAGAAAGTTGACTGGACACCGCATTCGACCGAAAGACATCACGTAGCATTTTGACTTATAAAATTCCATTTTATTTTCTAAACTCCACTTATATACAGCATCAATGTCTGATTGCAGAGCTTAGCAATCACGCTCAGATTTTATATCTTAAAATAGTTTTAAATTGTCAGCATATAAGAGGGATCTGGCATTCGCAATCACATCAGAGAAGTTATAAACCATCAAAATGAAAAGGAGTGGGCCTACAACCGAACCTTGACTCACACCCGAGCGAGTGTGGTATGGGAGTGATTCGTACAAACCTAATCTGACAAATTGTGGTCGATCCCGCAAATAATCTGCAAGAAGCCGTATAAGCCCCGGAGCAACACTTATCGCACTGAGCTTTTGACAGCAAGACGTCATTGTTGACTTTGTCGAACGCTTTTTGGAAATCAAAGTAAAGAACTTCTACCTGGCGTCTGCGATCAAGACTAGAAGAGATATAATTAACTAGTATAAGTAAGTTAGTATTGACGGATCTTTTTTGCGTAAGCCAAGTTGCTCATTGCACAGGTACTAATTCACTTGCTTATAAATTCCTTGATGTAGGATATTCTTGAAAACTTACGCGGGAGAAGATAGTATCGCTATTGGACGATATTCATCGACTGAAGATTCACATCTATTAATTCACATTTTTATTACGTTACATTTAGGCCCAAGATTGTATGTAATCGTTTCGGTCTCCTTTATTTATTCACGTAACGTGTCCCGGTTTGGGTCGCAGAAGTCCATATGTGTTCAAAATTTCAAAGAATCGGTCGAGTAGATCCGGAGACAACTAGCTGTGACAGACGGACTGTCAAACACCTGAGTGATCCTATAAGAGTTCCTTTTCTTGGATGTTCGGAACCCTAAAAAACACTTAATGTTCCATCTGTGTTTCATGTCCACCACTAAAAAGTTTTGACTGACAGATTTTATTGATATCTTGTGGCGTTGCATTGTCAAGAAAATTCATAAAGATTTCGAAATTAAAAAGTGCGTTTTGTGCACTTTCAATGCTATGGCATCCGCAGCAACTGTCAAGGTGGCATATTTCTAAAAACTTAAATCTTTATAAATTTTCTTGACATCGCCACAATATATCAATCATATTAACTTTCTTCAATATTTAACTGAACTTTTTATAACCTACTGTAATATGCAAGTCTCAATGATTAAATGGAATAATAATTATGCCCGTTTATTACTTTTCCACAGCGCAGGAAAGGTTAATTCTTCTACAGAGAGAGTTTGAGCAGAGTTGTACGAAGTAGCTGGGCGATGCGGGGATGACTAGTGGTACTGTGAAAATGTGTGATTGTTTCCACCAAACCTGTGCGAGGAGCATGTGCGGTGCGTAAATACGTAGCGAAGCTTTGAAATGATATGTAGCCGGTGTAAGGATGCATAACGGACTCTTAGCTTGACTAACTAAATTGATCATTCGCACATATTCCCTGTCCTTTTTTCTCGCTTATAGGGTTCCTCACCCGAAGGGTAACCAACGGAACCATATTACTAAGACTGCATTGTCCGTCCGTTTGTCCGTCCGTCTATCTGTCAGCGGGCTGTATCTCAAGAACCGTAATAGGTAGACAGTTGAAATATTCACTTAGTGTATATTGATATAACAACAAATAATAAAAATTTAATTACATTGAAAATTTAGGGGCGCCTTATACATGAAAGGTCTTTTTTTCGCTTTATGGTACCCTTCGTGTGAGAGTGTGAGAGTCCGGCTCGCACTTGGCCGGTTTTAATTTTTTTATGTACGGAATACCTAATCCCGGTAGTTTTTTTTCAACTAGAGCTGCTCGAAGTAAGGCATTAAACACGTGATAGGTAAGGGAACTTTTGTGCGAAAACACCATTAAAAAAAAAACAAAAAGAATATCGCAACCACAGCAGTATCATGTTTACATTCCTGTATGTATCTACTGAGTAAAGTTAACGATGGGAATCGTTAAAAGTAATTATTTTCTGAAAACAAGCTACTGATACTAAATTAAATTTCTGGAAAACATTAAACTTTGTCTCTTCAGTATTAACTCGTACTCAGTTTTGTGTATGCAATTTGAACTACCTGTAAATTCGAGTGGTCCGTTAATTGCTATGCTTTCGTTCACAGAAGTAATGATTCGTAGAAGCAAGAGTATTTTGGTATTAAAATCTAAATGAAGGATACATTACTAACACAGTCATTCCCGCACGTTCATCAGGCATCCATCGGATATCTACATACCTTCTTAGCTCACATTAATTAAGCGGAATAAGGACCACAGAGACATAAGCCTGCCTCAAACCTCGCCACAACGATCAATTCTATGTTTCTCGCATTTAGATGACTCTCATGGCTACAGATAAAGTTAAATTCTATCTGATAGCGGTTATTGAAATGACTAAGCCTAAGACGACCCACTGACCAAAATCTTTGTATTTGACGACGTGACTTTGGTAGCGCTTGACAATCTCACGCATATTTGACTTGTTTCACACATACCACAACCACAACACGTGCGAGGGCGCTAATTTTTTTGAAAAGACATTGTGATGTGGTTGTGGTACGTGTAAAACAAGCCTAAGACATTTTGACAACTTTTTTTATGAATGGGAAGATGGGATGTCATCAAATGACTCCTCCCGCTCTGGGCGAAGCGGAAGGGTGTCAGACTCTTACTGACTAAAACCCATCCGTGTTCCACCTAGTGCCCTTTGCGTTCCAGGGCCGCGGTGACTCTTTCGAACAAATTCCGCAACCCTGGCAGGCACTGGCCCTAGCGGACCCCTTCTTCTATGCTGACATCTCTTTGAGGCGCGCGTGGTACACAACGCGCCGTCGACCCGGGCATGGTTCTGATTTGACAGCGAGCCACCTAACGCTCGCCGTCCTCAGGCCCGCGCTTACGGTGGCCGGGAATTGCTCTGTGACTCCCGACGCCCGGGGCGTCTTCTTTTGTCGCAGCGGTTGGGTCGTGAGGTTTCCCTCTCTCTCACACGTTCGGCCTCCTCCTTCGCAGAAAGAGCTGACCGCTTCCCATGCCTCCTCGCTCCGGACCATAGATTGAACCAGGGCCGGTCGCTAGAGGTCGCCGCCGCCAATCGCCTCGCCGAGGAACCGGCGGTGCTCCGCCCAAGCTGGGCAGACATCCACCGTATGTTCCACCGTGTCTTCCGGGCGACCCCCGCAATGTTGACACCCGGGTGTGTCCTCCCGCCGAATCCGAAACAGATATCTCCCGAAACAACCGTGTCCGGTGAGTACCTGCGTCAGGCGGAAGGTGAGGACGCCATGGCGCCGCTCTAGTCACTCCTCAAAGAGGGGACTTACCGCCGCAATTACTAAAACCACAGACTGACGTCTGAGAGGAACTTTTATGCGAATGGCAATGTAGGTGAAAAAATTCTATCAAAGGCCGTTACCTCCACTAGTTTTTTCCATCCGTTCGTGAGCGGCTGAATAGGACGTGGCTGGAGGTGGATCACTGTGTTGCCCAATTTCTCACAGGTCATAGTAACTTAAAGAGTAAATTATTTTCCTTTAGGCTTATGGCGTTGCCTTTATGTCAATGTTCTACAGCTGACCATGAATACGAACAATAAGCATGTTATATCTTATGGAAGTGTATTCTTTGACAAACTGAACGCAATATTATGTTATATAGTGTTCAGGTTACATCTGGAGTAGTTTACTACAAGGACCTTGTAGAAATCAGAACAGAATTCCGTGCGTTCAAGCGATTTTTCCATACCTATTACTGGAATCAAAAGTAGGTAGCTAACAATTTAGGACCCATCAGTTTTAGTGATAATATATAATCCATGGTGCTTGGCAACTGGGCTTACTGGGCCCAGTTGTATATGTGCCTTGGTGCCTGTTGGCCGAGCTCTATTCTGTCTCCTGCTTGACTGCCTACTCCTCCGCTGTACTGTTCTGTTTAATTTCGTTGCAGGATCCAAGACAGTTGAATCGCTTCTCCGGGACTCGTCGGGCTTCATTGGCTCGGCGTTTTTCTGGTGGTCGCCACTTTTGATTCTGGCTTTCAGGAGTTGCAGTGGTTGGGAATGTGTGGCGGACTTTTACCAAAAAGAGAGGGAGAGTCATAGAATGTTACTATATCTAGAGGCTTTTGTAGCAGTAAATTGTCAGTTTCATCTGTCAGAAACATCAAACTTTCCACCCAACCACAAACTGAATAGTGAACGTCGCAGCACAGAAGTGACATAGTCAAGTATATTTAACCGACTTTCAACAAAAAAAGGAGGAGGTTATCAATTCAATGGGTATTTTTAGGGTTCCGAAAAAAAAAGGAACCCTTATAGGATCACTCGGGTGTCTGTCTGTCTGTCTGTCCGTCTGTCACAGCCAGTTTTCTCCGAATCCACTGGACCGATTCTATTGAAAATTGATACACATATGGACTTTTATGACCCAAATACGAACGCGTTACGTAAATTATGAAATTTTTAGTATGGGGGTCACTTTTGGGGGTCGAACTAGAAAATTAAAAAAAAAAGTTTTTTGAACAATATCGTGTGACATATCAAATGAAAGGGCTTACTGTGCGGGTTTTAATTCTATTTTTTTTTTCATAATTTTAAAATAAATGGATTTGAAGTTATTCAACAAATTAGACGAAAAATGACCATTTCCCCCCCTTATCTCCGAAACTACTTAGCCTAAAATTTTGGAAAAAATGGAGATAATAGATCTTTACCTAAAGATTACAGGAAAACCTATTAGAAGTCTGTAGTATTAAAATAACATGTTAAAAAAAATTATTCGTTCGGAACTCTTTGTACGCGAGTCCGACTCGCACTTGGCCAGTTTTTTTTTATGTATGCACACCGATTACTCCGAGATTTTTGATCCGATTTCTGTGTTTTTATTTTAGTTCGATGCAGTATACTTGCCATTTGGTCCCGTAAAAATTTAGTCAGTTTGGTTTTGGTAGTTTTTATTTTATTTCAATTTCTGCGTAGACGAACACACTTTTTTACAACAAAAAAAAAAATGTAACCGACTACCAAACAAAACATTACAAAGCATAAAATAATCTTAATTTCAGAAGTCAGAGTTTAAAAACAAAGAAACAAAACTAAAAACACAGACTTCCGAAATTAAGGTCATTTTTTACTTTGCAGTGTTTTGTTTGATTACTTACAAGTTTCGAAATTGCAACGCTTGATAGCACAGTCTACTTCGTGCACGTTCCCCTATACGGGGCATGCAGGAACAGTGGCAGCACAGAAGCGTCAATGTGAAGTAATTTTACTTCACATTGACGCTTAGTTCCGAATATGCATATACTAGATGGCATAGTCAACGCCATGCACGTTCCCTTTAACACCACTTCATAGAAAAATGAGTTACAAACAAAACGCAAGATAAAATAAACATAATAACAAAAGTTAAACTAATTGCGTAACTTTCATTTCCCCTTAATCAAATAGAAACATGTTGTAACTAAATATGTCGTTATCGCAAGAAGAAAAGTTAATCTAACTTTATTTATTGCTTTATTACTGAAACTCTGTTTTTGGTAAATATGATCAACACTGTATACGTTATGTTTGAAAGCCCTTCAATTCAAGCATGAACGAGTTATGAAACCTTTTTTTTATACCCGTTGGTAGGCGTATGGGGGGCCGAAGTTAACTCGCAGAGGCACCGTTAGACATTTCTAATGGAATCAACCGACAATTATCCCTGTATGCACTATAAAAGTATACCCAAGGACATTCCCCGGTAGGTTCAGAACTATTGCATAATATGATAACAAAAGGTGACAGGCTATGGGTTTGGGTGGTTTAGTGGATTCATTACCGTATACTATGAAAGAACTTAATTATCAAATCAGGAATTGGGAAGTGGCTCCAGTCGGAAATAATTTCTGGCAAAATAAAAGCAATTTTGCAAAATTTTATATCTATGTGTGGTATGACTGTAATTTTCGTATTCTTTTGTTTTTAGTACGTATTGCTAATAGGGCGATTTACTAACGTTTACGAGGCGACCAAATAATTTCCTTGAAACTTTATTGTAACACGACAACAACTCTTAAAAATCTCCAATAACGTATACGTTATTGGAGATTTTTAAGAGTTGCGAGCGAAAGGCTTATGTATCCATCATGTTTAATCACGCAACAAAATGGCTCCAAATATTTACTTCACACACCTTACAAAACTGATTCACATCCGTACAAATTAACGAAAGGTTCAGTTGAAAACCAGCTTCAGGCAATAGTCATGGTCTGGCATTTTGCTGAACTGGACCTATTTGGCGCAGCCGCGGGGCACACAATGTTATTGTTGTAAAATTAGTTTTCCCTTTATTTGTACCTACATTATGTGTATCTGTGTGTGCCAAATAAACTAGTTTCCTTCTATCTTCTCCTTTTTCTTCAAACATAATTTTGACAAAGGTAATAAAAAGTTAGTCTCCAGAAAAATATAATGTGTCTGTGATTCGACCCTCGCAAGCAAATCTTTTTCGGTCTAAGTCATGTTTTAAATGTGTACTTCAGTAAATTCAACAAGATTTTCATCGAAGGCCGACTTGTCAATATTCCGACACACTGATCTGGAAGCCGCTTTGCCAGCAAACGTCGTAAAATTAAACACACCAAAAAATAAACTGTATTTATGTACACTAACCAAAGTTTTACAGGTGATAAGTAAGAAAATTGCAATCTTCAAGTACAGTTGTCTGCAGAACTGCCAACGAGTCATATATTTATTTCGAAAAGCTCACTCAATTTTGTCATCTTGTCCTTACTAATATAGAGGTAAATGTTAAAATAATTGTCTGTCGGTTTGTCATCTTTTCTTGGTTTATCAACTGAAGGCATTTTTTGGAAATATGGCCCACTGCTAGATCTTGTGTTATTTATTTTATTTTGTTATTTTATTTATCATAAATAAGTTTTACAAAAATCTTTCTTATAATTATGCCCCACAAAACCATTTATACGGTTTGTCTGCGAGAACGGAACAAACTGATGCTACAAAATATCTTATAGTAGTAGTGCGGACACGTATAATTACTTTTTAACAACTTATAATTCTAAAAATTCCTGAGAAAGAACTGCTTAACTAACTTGGCAAATTTACTTTTTATTTTCTGGCTTCTATATCAGCAGATAATTGGTTGAGAAGATATGGTACTCTTTTAGCAAGCGTTCGGTCGCCAAAATAATTAATTATTCTAGGAACATCAAATTTCCTTGCCGATACTGTCCTAGTTGCGTGGTTATGAGTAACTAGCGAGTGACGCTCCCAGCTGCCATAACTGTTAACCAGAAGTAGGTACTTATGTTTTAAACTGATTGGAAGAATGTAGCATATTTTATTTAACCTATTATAATTATCTTTGCATTTGTTTTATTATTGACTAATAGTTTTAGGAATCTAATTTGCTGTGCTTCTATTTTATCTAAATTCGTTTTGAATGTAAGTCCATAACAGTCGAGAGTGTAACTTAATATTTTATTGTTTCATAATTAACTAGGTACAGCATTAAAGTACTAAATATATACACTTAAAATAAAATATCCTAACTAAGATAAGGCGTCAAATAATTCGTCCGCATCGCTGTCCACCGGAAGTGAGCCCAAAAGACTGGCGGCATTGCCACGTTGTATGGCAATGCTTATCCTCTGTCCGAGGTAAAAACCAGCCCTTGGGTCACGCGAAGTGTCAACTAAGCGTTTAGATAAATCTTTAAATAAGGCATGAATAATAAACTTAATATTGGTTCTACTAATTGTAAATAAAGACACTTTAGAGTATTCTTTGGTACTTTAAAGCTTAGATGGTAAAACTTACCTAGTAATATTCTAAGTTTATTGCACAAGTACTTTATGTGACCACGAAACGTTCTCGTCAACTTTCACTCCGAGATATGTTACGCATTTATCACGAACGATTGGTTTACAATCGCAGTTTACATAGTTGTTGTGAATGCATGCAAACTCATGTGTGTACATTGGAGAAGGGTCACCAGGTGGACGTAAGTAAGGTAAGCGAATTATAACTAGTTTCGTTTTATCGGCGTTTAGAACTGTTCCGTTGTCGTGCGACCATTTAACAACTCTGTCTTCGTCGAGCTGCACGAGTCGACAAGTCTCAGCGAGATCGGCGCCGGCGCGCAACGCGCACAGGTCATCCGGGAACATATACGCCGAGCAGTTGCGTAAAACGCCACACAAGCTGTTGACGTACATGAGGTAGCATACAGACCCGCATCCCTCGCCCTGCGGCACCCCGCACCTCACCTCCCTCGCGTCACTGTTAAACTCGTCCACCTTTACGCGATATTGTCTCTTTGTGAGATAGTCACTAAACCACTTATTGAGTGGTTCCCCCACCCCACACTCCTTCATTGCGTTTAATAAAGTTGTTATATTATACATAGGATACTTTTTCCCCACGGAATGATTCGGAGCTGCTATCAGAAGCTAGTCTCTAATAAAACCAACGATCAAAAGCATATTCCAAACCACACTCATGATATAATTACGTCGTCAAGTATCTCTCATCAACCTGTCTTCAAGAAAAAACGTCGACACAAGAAAAAATATAATAATATTTCACTTATTTGGCTGTCAAGTGAATGGAATTAATAAATCACCCTCATTTCGAGACCCTCCGAATGAAAGTTGTAAGGAAGATGAGACAAAGGGGGCTATTTCCGATGATCTATCAAAACACTCAAGAACTGGTACAGAGGTTGACTAAAGTGCTACGAATATTGAATTATTTAAAGGATTATTTATTTATGTTAATGCGTTGAATTTCTTGTCGCGTCTGCAGGAAGGAAATTCGCACCGTACCTTGTGAGTGAGAGGTGAAATATTTAGTCAGATGTATAGACTGTGATTATGTGAAGGAGGGCTGATACTGCGGTAAAGGTATTAAAGTAATATTATTTAAAAAAATGAGTAGCATGATGATTGATATGGCGAAATGTTAATATTATGTATTTTTTAGTTTTAAATGGATACCAAAAAGTGAAGCTATGAACTGAACAGAAAAGTAATATGAAGTTCGGAACAAATACTCGGAAAAATAATAACAACAATATTTTTGTCCAAAAAAAAAAACGATTTAACCAGAGATTTCAACAATCAGAATGCTTTTCCATTTTCCAAAGAATGTTGAAATTGTAAATGTACAGTTCATAATTTTAAAAATATTATTTCTGGAATAATGCGTGTTGATGGAATTGAGTTTCCATGAAAGTTGATAAAGTAACAATATCACTGCAGTTGCTATTCATAAAATTTAATTAAAATTGTGGTTGCTGACTTATTTACCTTCCTTTCAAAAGATATTACGGCTTTGACATGGCAGTGCCTCTTCAATTATGTTTATGAATAATATAAAAATGTAAATAAATTATCCGGACGTTTCCTTTTTTATAGATTTTCAAGAAATCATAGAAATGAGG
This sequence comes from Lacanobia wlatinum, assembly GCA_947578705.1. Taxonomy (NCBI): domain Eukaryota; kingdom Metazoa; phylum Arthropoda; class Insecta; order Lepidoptera; family Noctuidae; genus Lacanobia; species Lacanobia wlatinum. Next base: position 6,159,874 of record OX388037.1, read on the forward strand.
AAGTTGTCTGAAATGTGAAAAGACGTATTTGTAATTTTTTATTTATTTATTTATTTGGCTAGCCAACAATAGGGTATTTTACTTTAAAAAATCTAGTTAGTCCGTCAGATAGATTTAAAAAAAATATTGGACAGGTATTTTTTTCTTTTTTCACGTAAACAAAAAATGAAGACGATACAGCGCGTTGAAGATACGCGTGACGTCATGTGGCTTGGTAAAATTTTACCATCATAGTGACGTCACGCGTGTTTTATCTCCTCATCGTGGCACTATATCATCTTCATCTTTTGTTTACGCGAAAAAAGAAAAAATACGTGTTTAATATTTTTTGAATATCTATCTGACGGACTAATTAGATTTTTTTAGTAAAATTCCCTTCCCCTACCTCTTCTCATAGAAAATGCCTTGAAAACTTATTAGTACAATAACTTTTTCAGGCCCTACACATAGTAAATTGTTTGTGTAAACATTTTTCACCCTTTCTTAGGTCACTTTACTTTTAGCTTCAACGTTCTCTAGCTAGATGGCGGTAGTCATTAGGCTGATAAGGACATTAAGGTACTAAGTCACTGATACTGCGGATAAATGAGGTTGAACGATGAATGATAGCAATCTTTCGTCAACGATATCCTAAATTCAAAGAAAAAAAAAACAAACGAGGTTGTCCTCGTTTGTTTTTTTTTTCTTTGAATTTAAGAAAGTAAGATTTTTTAAACTTTCATGAAATAGTTGGTTATAATATATAATGGGCTATTATAAAAAAGAAGAAACAATATTAGTAAATCTCAAAATAAGCTATTTATATTTGGTTTTGAAAAATTAATTACTTCAAACATTAATTACAAAATAAAATACCTTAAGATTTAGTTTTTAATTATCTCAAATTAATTTATTTGGAAATAATAACGTAACTTGATTTCACTTCTATAATTAACAAACTTCACTTAATCGCAGAGAAAATTGAACTAAACTAAATCTTGATACTTTAGTCTTACTAAATTAGATTGCTGTTAATATAATTACGAAGATCTTAAACTACAAAACGTTTTAATAACTATAATAAACTTAATTAACTATAGAATGTTTGGAAAACAACTTCTGAAACTGATACAGTTTCCAATACGAATATAATACACAAGAAACGCAAAACCCTGTGAATCATGGATTGAATATTTTACTAATTTGATAGTTCTGAGAGTATCAAAAATATTATTATTATAATTTTGCTGGGAATATCAATTCAATTTAATTATATAAATATAAATGATGTGGGCACAAACTGGGTCGACTGATATTTAAATAATAAGTTCAAAATATATTGGTTTAGCGTGGGCGGGTTTGATGAGTGAACTTTATGGGGAGATTAAACTATGTAAAAATCTGGGTTGAACAAGCTTGGTTTAGACGATAGGTTATTCACTCGTACGACATAGAAAAAATCAGAATATGTTGTACAGAAACAAAACTGTGGATAGGTTATCATAATCAACATATTCTCTGCTGGGATACCAAGTCTGCAGTCTACAAGATGGAATGGGCTATATCCGCAACGTGGAATACTAGTATTAGTGATTCATGTCAGTATTGTCTTATGCTTGTACTTCACTTGGCGTACTTGCGCAAACATTCGCCTGTTTTATTTAAAAAACGAACTTTAGGCCGATGATTTTAGGGTATATTTTCTACTATCCAAGTAACGTGAATATTTTGACAAATACGCTAATTAAAATACCACCTTCACAGTTTCAGGCCATGAATGCCTGTTTTGCTTACAATACTTTCCTTGGGAGCACTGATTAAATAATTTACGCCTTACTTGAATCTAAACTACTACCAGTTACTATACTGTAGAATAATGATTCGATCGTGTCAGGAGCGGGTGTTCAAAAATCCTTTATTTGCCAATACTGTTGACGTACAGATAAGATGGCTTTTCGTTGTGTTTTGTTATCCTATGAGATTTGTATCCGCTACAATTATGTATACTACAATTTGTATCCCTAGCTAAAACATTAGAAATACGTAATATTTTGACCCCTCAAATAACTTAAGTATCAAAACTGAGCCTAGTATCAAAATCACCCAGTCGTTATATTCTGCTAAGACTTTTGGCTCCGATAGTACCTACCTATCTATCAGAGAGAGCCAAGCCTCTAATAATGGCTCTTCTATTTTTTGTGACGTAATATCACCAAGCCAGCGGTACGGACCGATGACGTAATTGTATTAAAATTGCCTGTGAACATAAGCGAGTGTTCTCACTGTGTCGTACCGATAGATTATCGTGATGCTCAGTGTCGTGGCATTTACTATAGGTATAACACGACAAGTTAACCCGTCGAACTGGAGATTATTTACATTATACAGTGCGTTTTGACGTAATAACGTCTTATAAATCGATGAACGCCGGCTGCACGCACGAAAAAGTGTCACTTTCCGCCTGAGCCGAGCATGCAAGCGAGAGCGCGGAACAAGCGATAGAGAGGCACGATCGGCCTTAGCGTTCGGCTTGTTTGTTAAGAATTCAATTGTTTTCTTATGACGTTATCACGTAAAATTATCGTCCGAAAACCGAATTTACAGACAAATCATTTTTTTATAGGGTTCCGTACCTGTAAGGTATCCAACCAAAACCTTTTAATAAACCTACGTGGTTCGACGTCGGTCGGACGTCTTTCAGCGAGCTATATCATGAAGTACCGTGTTACCCAGTTACTGGGTTATAGAGATCAGATAGGCAGTCACTTTGCGCAAAATACTAGTATTCAGTTGAATCCGGTTTTACTGGAAGCCGACCCCAATTTACCCAGTTGAAAAAAGTTTTTGCCGAACTTTAGTCTGCCAAGGTTGCGGAATTTTTCGAAAGAGTCACCGCTGCCCTGGAACGCAAAGGGCATTAGGAGGAACACGGATGGGTTTTAGTCACTAAGTGTCTGACACTCTCTTTCACTCCGTCTAGAGCGAAAGGAGGCATTGCATGTTTTGCTATCCTTAAAAAAAAAAGGTAGAACTGGTATAAAACCCACGACACAACACAAAATTGTTATTTTAACCCGACTTTACTCCGTAGGTGTTTATGTATAGATTTGCTTTTGTTTCATCAGACGATCTGAAAGAATGTGTCGGAGCAAGGTCGGAGCTTGTCATTCCAGTATTGTTGGGAATGAGTGGCTGTGTATCGGGGCTCTTAAGTGATTGGACGGCAATTTGTCACCCTTTAATGGTTGTATTGCCCTGTTACACTGTTTAGTTAACCATGAATGATTGACGCCTATTAAGGCTATTTTGTAAAAACAAAATGCTGAGATAAGTAATATTTAGAACATGAATATAAATGCCTTAGCCAATGCCAATGCCTTGTCTATGGTCGAGAAATAGTAGTACAGGTACCACTCAGTTTTAAATTTCAGGGAATAGGCGTGGAGTTAAGTTTGCGCCTGGCGCCGAAAAAGTCACAATGATATTCAGCTACGGAATGAAAAAATCAGCCAAGTGAGTGTCGGATTCTCACAGGAAGAATACCATACCATAATATAAACCGAAAAAAACACGTTCCTTGTCGGAGCTCCCTTTCTTTTTTTGGAACGAAGTTCCTTATCGCGCGTTGTGAAAGGGGGCTAGACGGAAAAAAATCATACGAAAAGTTGTAACGACACTTTTTGCTATAGTTGTAAGCCGTGCGGCGTGCGCGTATTTCTCTGTCTGTCTCTCTCTCTCTCTCTCTCATAGAAAGCAAGCCAGTTATTTTCGTTTCGTCTTTCTATTTCTGTTAACATTATATTTTTTAATAATATAAAAATAATATTAGAAATATTACAATTCCTTCACTAATTAATCGAAAGGAACTTCGTTCCATCCGGGTGTCCCTTGACACCTCTAAAGTTTTTTATTATTATTTATTTACTAGCTGACCCGCGCGGCTTCGCTCCCGTCAACTGGCTACTCTACTTACCGACCCTAACCTACCTACCCTACCTACCTACTCTACCTACCCTACCTACCTACCATAGCTACCCTACCATAGCTACCCTACCTTACCTACCCTACCTACCTGCCTACCTATCCTACCTACATACTCATTTTTTTTGTATTTTAATTCTTATTATGCTATTCCGGACGAAGACTAATCCAAAAACACAAAAACTTTGAAAACGGTCGAGCCGTTCTCGAGTTAGTTAGAAAAGTGTTCGAACAAACCCGACTTTGTTTTATATATTGAGAAGACTAAGAATTTTGCTATATTGTGAAAGATTCGACCATTTTCTAGAAGACATTTTTATATTAGCGAGACAGAAATTAAACGAATAAACTGAAGGAAGACGGACAGCGGTGGCTTATTAATAAATAGGGTTCCGTTAGCAACCTTGGTACGGAACCCTAAAAATCGACTTGGTTCGCACGAATAAAAATCGTACGCGAAGGCTAAAATAATAGGGTCCCATAAGCAACTTTGGCACGGAACCCTATAATTTGCCTTGGCTCGCAAATCGAACCGTCTGATACTTAACACGAATTAAAAACTTAGTTGCGGGCAACCTGAGAGTCTTTAAAACAAAAGTGAATAGGTTGCTTCTAGGCAAACGTGCTCCATCTTCGACCGCATCATCGCTTACCATCAGGTGAGATAGTGGTCAAACGTGTGCCTATCTATAGAAAAAATAAATAAAATATATTCTACTCCGTATCACCTAACCACTGAGAAAGAATGAAAACACGATTTGACAGTTACTGTGAAATCGTGTTGTCATTCATTCTTAGTTCGGGATAGGGACTAATCGTAAGTCTGCAGCTGGGGGGCTACTCTCTAACGAAATCCGTAGTTTCGGGCTTAGTTGCGGGCGGGCGTATTCTACTCCGTATCACCTACAGACTTACGATTAGTCCCGAACTCCAACTGAGAATGAATGACAACACGATTTCACAGTAACTGTCAAATCGTGTTATCATTAGTTCTCAGTGGTTAGGTGATACGGAGTAGAAAATGCCCGCCCGCAACTAAGCCCGAAACTACGGATTTCGTTAGAGAGTAGCCCCCCTGATACGGAGTAGAATACGTCCGCAACTAAGCCCGAAACTACGGACTTCGGACTTAGAGAGTAGCCCCCAAAATCGATCGCTCCCGTCACCGTGACCACCTTTGGTACGGTACCTTATTAAAATTAGCCTTATTTCGCCAATCGAACCGTTCGTTGCTTCGCTCTAAACGGAATCAATAGCGGAGGCTTAGCAGTAGGGTCCCGTCAGCACAGCACCTTTGGTACGGAACCCTACAGGCCTGATCCTCAAGTTTAACCGTCCAGAACTTCGCAAAACTAATTCAGTTTTAGACTCTACGATAAATGCACTTTAAACGATAGCAGCATAACTCAGAGATTTAAGCAATTTTGATCCCTAACAGTTTAAGACCTTTCAAAGACCTAACCGAAATTCCTACGAACTACGACTGTGTTTATCGTATAATCGTGTGAGGTCATTCTCCAGCGGAAAATATTAACACCGCAATTCAGAAAAACGCGTCATCAGTGCAACGCCATCTATCGACCATGTAAACTGACAAAATATTTGGCAGCGGAAGACGTTAAATAACGATAAGGTATTAAAATGTTTACTTTTTTTTTGCTATGAATGTGTTTTGGTGTAACATTCATGCTTTCATGCATTTTTTGATTCCTCAATAGATGGCGCTCTGACTGATCAGAATACAGTAGGAAGTTTATTACTAAACTAAAAATTCAATTTATTTTGATTTTGTGGATCGATTGTAACAATAAATAACGAAAAGGTATAAAAATGAGCACTTTTATTGTGCCACGTGTTAAAAGTTTCACAAATAACTCAACAATTTTGAATGCTTTCGTGCATTTTATTTTTTCTCAATAGATGGCGCTCTGACTCATCAGAATACATTAGGAAGTTTCTTCCTAAATTTAAAAATTCAATATCTTTTGATTTTGTTGGTCGATTTTGATGAAAAAAACGCTAAATGTTACTCGGGTTATCACTTAATATTTTTAAGTACTTAGATTTGCTATCCAATCTGTGGTTTATGCGTGATGCTCCCACAAACGCACAGACAAACAGACAAAAATTTCAAAAATTGCTTTTTTGTGTTTTATACCTTTTTTCTAAGTTTTCTGTGTTATTTTCATGGAAAAATATTCAATGTACAGACACGGTTAGTCTACAATTTTATTATACGTATAGATTAAGAATTTTGCTATACTGTGAAAGATTCGACCTTTTTCTAGAAGACATTTTTTATATTAGCGAGACAAAAATAAAACGCATAAACTGAAGGAAACTTGGTACGGAACCCTAAAAATCGACTGGGTTCGCACGAATCAAAATCGTACACGGAGGCTTAAATAATAGGGTCCCATTAGCAACTTTGGCACGGAACCCTATAATTTGCCTTGGCTCGCAAATCGAACCGTTTGATACTTAGCACGAATTAAAAACTTAGTTGCGGGCAACCTGGGAGTCTTTAAGACAAAAGTGAATAGGTTGCTTCTAGGCAAACGTGCTCCATCTTCGACCGCATCATCGCTTACCATCAGGTGAGATAGTGGTCAAACGTATGCCTATCTATTGTAAAAAAAAAAAATATTCCACTCCGTATCACCTAACCAATGAGAACTAATGATAACACGATTTGACAGTTACTGTGAAATCGTGTTGTCATTCATTCTTAGTTCGGGTTCGGGACTAATCGTAAGTCTGTAGGTGATACGGAGTAGAATACGTCCGCAACTAAGCCCGAAACTACGGACTTCGGACTTAGAGAGTAGCCTCCCAAAATCGATCGCTCCCGTCACCGTGACCACCTTTGGTACGATACCTTATTATAAAAAACCAAACTACTAACCTAAACTAAACCTAAACCTAACTACTAACCAAAAAATGGAGTCTGTCTGAAATATAAGATTTTTATTTATTATTATTAGCCTTGTTTCGCAAATCGAACCGTTCGTTGCTTTGCTCTAAACGGAATCAATCGCGGAGGCCTAGCAGTAGGGTCCCGTCAGCACAGCACCTTTGGTACGGAACCCCACAGGCCTGATCCGCAAGTCGAACCGTCCAGAACTTCACAAAACTACTGAGTTCTAAATCAGTTTAAGACTCTACGATAAATACACTTTAAACGAAACCAGCACCAGAGATTTAACCAATTATGGTCCCTTACAGTTTAAGACCTTTCAGAGACCAAACCATTCCTTCGAAACACGACTGTGCTTAGAAATTGTGTGAGGTCATTCTCCAGCGGAAAATCTTAACACCGCAATTCAGAAAAACGCGTCATCAGTGCAACGCCATCTATCGACCATGTAAACTGACAAAATATTTGGCAGCGGAAGACGTTAAATAAGAAGCCCGAATGTAACGGTAAATAACGATAAGGTATTAAAATGTTTACTTTTATTTTGCTACGTCTACGTATTAAAAGTTTCACAAATAACTCAATCAATGTGTTTTGGTGCAAAATTCATGCTTTCATGCATTTTTTGGTTCCTCAATAGATGGCGCTCTGACTAATCAGAATATATAAGGAAGTTTCTTACTAAACTAAACATTCAATATATTTTGATTTTGTGGATCGATTGTATCGATCTATAACGAAAAGGTATAAAATGATCACTCTTATTTTGCCACCTATTAAAAGTTTCACAAATAACTCAACAATTTTGAATGCTTTCGTGCATTTTATTTTTCTCAATAGATGGCGCTCTGACTCATCAGAATACATTAGGAAGTTTATTCCTAAACTTAGAAATTCAATATCTTTTGATTTTATGGGTCGATTTTGATGAAATAAACGCTAAATGTTACTCGGGTTATCACTTAATATTTTAAGTACTTAGATTTGCAATTTAATCTGTGGTTTAAGCGTGATGCTCCCACAAACGCACAGACAAACAGACAAAAACAAAAATTGCATTTTTGTGTTTTATACCTTGTTCCTGAGTTTTCTGTGTAATTTTCATGCAAAAATATTCAATGTACAGACAAGGTTAGTCTACGATTTTATTATATCGCACCTTTAAAGACAAACCGTTACTAAACGAAAATACAAAATTTTACACAGGAGCTTAAATAAAAAAAGTGCACTGCATTTTCGCAGTACAATTTAAGATTATGGTGATTTGAGCCATCTTTTGAGGTCAAAATGATGGATACATTTTAACACTATTATATGAAATTCAGAAAAGTTATATTTTGGAAATAGAACATTGTTAATTATGAATTTGAATTTTTATTGTAACACTTTTCCATCAATTTTTTTTTTCGATTTTGATTGATTACTGCTAAATTTCCATATAAACGATGTAAATAAATAAAAAAATATTTAAAAACTTATTATAACAATGATTTTACAATACTTTCAAATTGGAAATAATATATTAAGTATTCCATCTAACTGAAACTGGACCGATAAATAAAATAACACGGTTTTAACAATGTTCTATTCCAATTAAAAAAGCGAGAACCATACATTTCTTTGACATTATGGCACTTAAATTTTAGGATGTCTTATTAATCAGTCTTAATTCTGTACCTACTGTTAAATCACAGCTAGTTATCTTTAAACTTATAATTATCATCAGAATAAAAAACGAATTACTAATTAGGAGACAAATTGGCTTCGTAGGCACAAGCTATTTTCCACCAAAAGGAGCCAATTCCACCCAGCTCCATCTTTCCGAGGTGCAACCGTGCCGAAAACCGACCGACTTGAGCTTCTTGGGGTTACATTAACATCTACCCTCACTTTTGGCCCTTTCATAAAGGCATAAGCTTAAGTGGTTGCAAAGAATTTGGAGATCCTAGCAAAGGTGGGACGGTACTTCACGTCGGAACAGCTGCTCAAACTCTATCAATCGCAAGTTCGATCGTGTATGGAGTACTGCTCTCATCTTTGGGATGGATCTGCCAGATACCAGCTTGATGCCCTTGAGTCAATAGAGAAACAAGCCAAGAAGATCATCGGCAGTGATAGGCTCATCGCGACGAAGCTCCAAAGTCTTGAGCATCGACGACGAGTTGCTAGCCTGTCGGTTTTCTACCGTTTGCCTTTTGGGGAGTGTGCGAAGGAATTGCATAATTTAGTTCCGCTGAGCCCGTTCCATCATCGGACCACAGGACGAACGGTGATACGCCACCGGTACATAGTGGACATCCCACCCACACGCACAAAACGTTTTGGGAACACATTCATAGTGCGTACAGCTAAGGAGTGGAATTCCCTGCCGGAGTCTTTGTTTCCTGATAGCTACAACCTGGGAATCTTTAAGTCAAGAGTGAATAGATAACTTCTAGGCAAGCGTGCTCCGTCTGCGACCACATCATCGCTTACCATCAGGTGAGATAGTGATCAAACGCGTGCCTAGCAATTAGTAAAAAAAAAACTTTCTTAACTTGGACACGGAAGTATACTGTTGTCCACTGTTGCGAAGCCTTTTAGTTTCTTGTTTTTTAGATAAATTATTAAGTCCTTTACGTCTTCGTTTGATAGGTACATTATAGTTTGTCAACAGATTCATACGATGCAAGAAAATGGTATCATTTTAATCTTGAACTTGTTGTATGTTGTGGTCATTTGGAGGAGATGGACTGAATGATACACGTCTAGTTGGCGTTAGCAATACATAGTCTAGATTGCGATCTGCTTCATCAGGTGAAAAGTCCTTACCCGACGTAGATGTACTAGATGATGACGACGAAGTTAAACTTGATGATGAAGAACTTGAAGATGATTCTGAGCTAAATGAATTAGATCTTTCCTTTTTGCTAGAGCTGGGTGCACTTATTTCTTAATCTGCAGTTAACATCGGAAAATCAGAATTGGCGAAGCACTAAATGTTTATTCTGTCATTAGAATGCATGTTACACTCATCAACAGTTACGTGGTAAACTGATTGAGGTAGCGTTTGTACTTGCAATACAGAAGGAGATCTCCTAGTTTTTGCAGTAAATTTATCCACAGATAATGAACCTGAAGTACGAGTTTCTAATACGAAACATAAGTCTGTAGTTTTTAGGCATGGTTGAGATTCGATTCGGTTTAGCGAAAAAGTCTCATCTGCATCGGGGATATGATTCAAATCATCCAAAGATAGATTTTTGGGGGCTTCGATCGCTAAGGATTCTTTTACTGTTTCCATAGCGGCCACGATACGTTTCATGCGAGGGTTCCGTAAATATGACATCTGAAGCTAAGTTACTTTTATTATTACCATGAATAGTGAAAAAACTGCTACAACTATAAATTACACGACAGCAAAAATAAATTCAACACTATTAATTCGTTTTCTATAGGTAGAAAAGTGAAACTCAATTGAAATAAAACTATCTGACATTAACTTTTTAGTATATTATTTATAGTGAATATTAAGAGTAAACAGTATTTAACTAAAATGTAATATTTTACCCACAAATATTCTAATGCGAATGTGCCCTGCGTATGGTGACAAACTGCAACTAACCTAAATGTCCCATTATTGGATTTATATATATTACTTATTTGTTCTTACAGTAAAGAAATAGGGTGACTAAACCAATGATTACTCTTTAGAGATAAATACGATTTCATAAATATCTCAAAACTTAAAAGTAAATGGTAACTATACGAAATGTAACATTTTACCAACAGAATTACATTATGAAGTGCATAATTTGGTAAAAGGAAAACTGTAACCAAATAAAATGTTACACTGTACGAATTAAAGTGACTAAACAAAACACCTTTATCTTGACGTGCAGCCGGGGTTATCCCAATAGTCACACTTTTCCGTCAATCTTCCATCATCACTCTTCAACGAACAATTCACAACTGGTTTATACACGATATTGCGTTTAGCAAGCAAATCTTATTTGGTTTTGTAACGGTCAAAATTAGCGCCATCTACCTCTAAAAGTGGACTTTTTATGAAAGTGTCAAATTCATCGTATAGTTTACGTAATTTTAAGAAAGATGGCATTAATAACTCGATTCTTGAAAAATTTCGTTTAGTAACGGTTTGACTTTAAAGGTGCGATATGTATAGAAGACTACGTCTACGTATTAAAAGTTTCACAAATAACTCAATCAATGTGTTTTGGTGTAAAATTCATGCTTTCATGCATTTTTTGGTTCCTCAATAGATGGCGCTCTGACTAATCTGAATATATAAGGAAGTTTCTTACTAAACTAAACATTCAATATATTTTGATTTTGTGGATCGATTGTATCGATCAATAACGAAAAGGTATAAAATGATCACTCTTATTTTGCCACCTATTAAAAGTTTCACAATTAACTCAACAATTTTGAATGCTTTCGTGCATTTTATTTTTCTCAATAGATGGCGCTCTGACTCATCAGAATACATTAGGAAGTTTATTCCTAAACTTAGAAATTCAATATCTTTTGATTTTATGGGTCGATTTTGATGAAATAAACGCTAAATGTTACTCGGGTTATCACTTAATATTTTAAGTACTTAGATTTGCAATTTAATCTGTGGTTTAAGCGTGATGCTCCCACAAACGCACAGACAAACAGACAAACAGACAAAAATTTCAAAAATTGCATTTTTGTGTTTTATACCTTTTTCCTGAGTTTTCTGTGTAATTTTCATGCAAAAATATTCAATGTACAGACACGGTTATTCTACGATTTTATTATATGTATAGATTAGCAAGTATCATGAGACTTATTATTTGGCGAAAAATTTGGATGAACAACACAAGACATACAATTAAATTAAATTTATTAATTAAAATATAGATTATTGGTCATACAAAAATAAACAAACACAATAATTATAATTTCCTAACCCGTCACTGGAACAGCAACATGCCTGCCACAGCAATGCCGGATTTAATTTAGTCTATATGTTATAGCGGCAATAGAAATACACACTCTGAAAAAAAATAAGTGTCTACGTATTACGATCTTTGAGATGTATCTCAAAGATCGTAATACGTAGACACTTATTTTTTTTGGCTGTAGCCCGTTGACAGACATAGACGGATGGACGGACGGACGGACAGCCGAGGCTTAGTAATAGGGTTCCGTTAGTTGGTCTTTGGATACGGAACGCTAAAAAACTAACTTTTAATGATTGGCATGATTTTAGACCTATACAGTTTCCACCGAGCAATATACCAAGGTATTGCACCTCGGTCTTAGCTCGTCTGTGTTGTGTTAAGATAAACAAAAGCATTTATCGCTTCTATAATTCAAAATTATCCACACTTGTAACTTTAACTGCCTCCGTGGTCAAGTGGTTTAGGCGTTTGCCTTGTGACCCGATGGTTCGATTCCCACGGGAAGAGCATACTTTGTAAAGTTGTTTTCCAGTTTGGCGAGGGCATTGTAGGCTTGAATTACCTGATTGCTTGATAAAAAGATGATTCCGTGGTTCGGAAGGCACGTATACGCCGGTGGTCCAGCCGCCAAATGGCGGTCGTCAAATAAACCCTGTCAGAGGCCCTTGAGGCGGTTTGGAAACTCTGGCACTAGGGTGTGTGGGGTCGTCAGACCTTACTGCCCACACGATAAGAAGATCTACACTTGTTTTACCCTTTACGCAATTCTGCACGACAGACAGAGCAAAATACTGCTTATCATTATTTCTATCTAACTTGTTATATTTTTGTTACTTAACCCAAAAATACTAATGAAAAAGGCTTTAAAGAAAAAAGCTCAAATTAAGTTTTTGACGTTAACTCGTCTCTAGTACTAAGAATTATATTTTATCTTGAACAAAATACTTTTCTTTAGCTGTCACTTAGAAGGATGATAGATTAGTCACCTTAGGCTTTTCGTTAGGCCCTTAGTTATTTGGACAATGGCCCGTCTTCGTTAAGATTTCTTTTCTTAGTTTGATCATTTATTTAAGGATTTTTATATCTCAATATTTTGTTACATTATTTTTTTTTTAAGAAATGTTATCTAAGCTAGGATTTGTGTTAAATGTATACAAGCAACGCATTTAAATCTCATAAATCTACAATCTCCAAAAAAACGCATTTGTAAGTAATACTAATTTTTATTTCATGTAAAAACCGACGTGATCCGTAACGCAGTAGTGAATTGCTTAGTCATTTCGCCAAAGTGTACTTTATTCTTGAAAGACATAGTAGAAAGTATTGATACCATATATTAACGTTGCTTTTTTGAAGCCCAAATATTACTTATGGTACACCATAAAATTTTCCTTTTTTATGGACGGAAAATCATCAAATGACTCCTCCCGCTCTGGGCGGAGCAGAAGGGAGTGTCAGACTCTTACTGACTAAAACCCATCCGTGTTCCTCCTAATTCCCTTTGCGTTCCAGAGCTGCGGTGACTCTTTCGAATAAATTCCGCTTCCGCTACGGTACACCATAACCTAGACTAGAGTCAAGAGCAAAACCCATCACAAATAAAAAAAAAAACAAATTACAACAGCTTAAAAATAAGGAGTAAAAATGAAGTCTTATCGCACATATTATTATTTGCTTATTTTTTAGGGTTTCGTGCGTCCGTACGATATATAAGCGTAATATGTATAACGGATCACTCGCCTGTCTGTCCGTCCGTCTCAGCCAATTTGCTCCAAATCTGCTAGACCGATTAAGTTAATATTAACATGTATTATGGACTTCTGTGACAAGGTCGTGAAACCTAAATGATTACGTAAATCTACACTTCTATACTAATATTGTCAAGTCAATAGATACACATATTATGTCAACTAATCTATACTAATATAAGAGGTAAAGTTTGTGAGTTTGTGAGGTTGTAGGGGTAAGCTTTTCTGCTAAAACCCGGTACCTTTGGGTATGCAGACGACAGCACTGTTGCTGAGAGATACGTGTCTGACGCACGAGCTGGTGGGTCGCAGATCCGGTCTCTCCGGGAGGCTATGGTTGAGCGCTTGAATTTGTCCTTACAGGCTGTCTCTGAATGGGGCGATGCCAATCTGGTCAAGTTCAAGCGTATCTTTTTTCCGCTAAAAGGAGCCAATTCCACCCACCTCCATCTTTTCGAGGTGTAACCGTGCCGATAACCGACCGACTTGAGCTTCTTGGTGTTACGTTAACATCTACCCTCAATTTTGGCCCTTTCATAGAGGCAAAGGCTCAAGTGGCTGCCAGAAAGTTGGGGGTCCTAGCAAAGGTGAGACGGTACTTTACGCCGGAACAGTTGCTCAAGCTCTATCAAGCGCAAGTTCGATCGTGTATGGAGTACTGCTCTCATCTTTGGGACGGATCTGCCAAATACCAGCTTGATGCTCTTGAGTCAATTAATAAACGAGCCAAGAGGATCATCGGTAATGACAGGCTCGTCGAGTCGAAGCTCCAAAGTCTTGAGCATCGACGCCGAGTTGCTGTCCTGTCGGTTTTCTATCGTTTGCATTTTGGGGAGTGTGCGACGGAATTGCATGATTTAATTCCGCCAAGCCCTTTCCATCATCGAACGACAAGACGAACGGCGATGCGCCATCGGTACATGGTGGACATCCCACCGAAACGCACTAAACGTTTTGGGAACACATTCATAGTGCGTACAGCTAAGGAGTGGAATTCCCTGCCAGAGTCTGTGTTTCCAGATAGCTACAACCTGGGAGTCTTTAAGACAAGAGTGAATAGGTTGCTTTTAGGCAAACGTGCTCCATCTTCGACCGCATCATCGCTTACCATCAGGTGAGATTGTGGTCAAACGTATGCCTATATATAGTAAAAAAAAAGACTCTGGATCTACTGATCCGCGATTTTAAAAATTCCTTTACGAGTAGAAAGCCACGTTATTTGTGAGTGTCTTAGGATATATATTAACCAGAAAAATACCGTCCACCAAAATGGGCACGGGTCAGCTAGTTTTAACAAAGAAAACCGCATTTTAATAAAATATCCCCCAATCTTATGTATAAAAAAAGTTTTCTATGAAAACTTTCTATGTATGTAATTTAAAAAGCTTGTCGTATAATACGCTGAATTACAGTATATAATACATACCTACGTTTAATCTGGTACCATAGCTACTAGTGCTCTCATGCGAACGAGCCTTAAGGTCACACGCTTACCACAGTAGCGTCACAGTTGTGACACGCATCACGCCTCCTTAATAATAACGTCACTCTAGTCTCCAAGCGGACATGTATTATACTGATTTTAGATTAGAGCCAGCCCGTTAGGGTTATGTAAGGTCTTAGTCGATATCTGTCTCGGTTTTTGAATATATCTATACCAATATTATAAAGCTGCAGAGTTTGTTTGTTTGGCAGAAAGCGCTACTCTTAGCAACTACTAATTCGAATTGAGAAATTATTTTGGTGTTGGATAGCCCATTTATCGAGGAAGGCTATAAGTTATATAATATTACGGTATGACCAATAGGAACGGAGCATTAATGAAACATGTGACGCAGACGAAGATCCGCGAGTCTAGCTGTACTGTTATAGTTTGGGTTTTTTGTTTAAGGCTGCTCTCTCGAAAAATGTTTAAAAACAGCGTGCAGATGAAGCAACTTTTCGTCGGCATTTACTGAGAAATTACATCTGAATAAATTAGGGAGTAATCTAGATGATATGATACGTAACTTGGTTTAGCCAGAATTTAAGTATCGGTATCACATAATAAGAAAAAATATCACGAAATCACCTCCAAATCGTTGAGATGAAACCATTTTACTCCTTCATTTTTTATCTAAAGTCTTAAAAAAAATTATCTACCGCTTTGTAATACAAATGAAAATAATTTGGTTTTTTTACTTTTTTAAAATATGTGTTATTTTTTTATAATAAATCAAAAATGCGGGTAGCGGAGTGGCGCGTAGAGGAGTAGTTAGCTCTGTTTGTATGCACAAGGTCATTGGCATGTATACAAGCCTTAATAAGTATTGACTTTTCAGTGTCGAGTGTTTCAAGGTAAAGTTAATCCTTGTTTAAGGGCGGTTTTTTTTAATAAGCTCTTATAGACTCAAATAATGTATAAACTTTATCCTTTTTTGAGTTAGTTACTTGGGCAAGAATACAGATTACATATAGTTGTCATTTGTACGTTTACTCACGTATAAATGACGGACTGTAACTGCCAAAGCCAATGTTTTTTTTTCTCATAAAATTTTCGTCTGGATAAAGTTTAAAAATCATCTACATAAATCTAACGCATCTTGCAACAAAAAGTAACGTAGTCGCTCACAAATTTAATTTAATTTCGTTTATTTATATATTTCGGACAACAATATAGCCCATTTTGTTTGTAAAATATATATCTTATAACTAGTGTTTCGTAAACATATTTGCAATTCCCACCGGGTCATTGGCCCCTTCTACGCTCGCCGGTAGACCAAGCCTAGTATCAAAGGGACAAAGGACATCATCAGAAGGCTTATATTCACCCAAAGGGCAATGGAAAAGGCAAAGCTTGGAGTTTCCCTGCGTGATTGAATCAAGATTGATGATATCCGCAAGAAAGCCAAGGTCACCAATATAGCCCGAAGGATCGCCAAACTGAAGTGGCAGTGGGCAGGACTAGGCTGAAAAGTTCTGGAGTGGCGATCGCGTACCGGAAGACGCAGCGTTGGAAGGCCTCCCACAAGGTGGAATGATGACCTGGTGAGGGTCTCGGGTAGCCGATGGATGCGAGACGTACAGGGCCGGTTGTTGTGGCAACACTCGAGGAAGCCTATGTCCAGCATTGGACGTCTTTCAGCTGATATAATCCCCTGTTTTCCTACCCATAGGGTTGGATTGTTTTTTCAAAATTTATATCGGACCAACTTCGAAATAAACTCTTTCCAATAAAAAAAAATTATCAAAATTGGACTACTCTGTAAAAAGTTATGCGTGTTCATACATAAAAAACTGGCCAAGTGCGAGTCGGACTCGCGTGCAAAGGGTTCCGAACGAATTTAATTTTTTTAACATGTTATTTTAGCACTACAGACTTTTAATAGGTTTTCCTGTAATCTTTAGGTAAAGATCTATTATCTCCATTTTTTTTCAAAATTTTAGGCTCAGTTGTTTCGGAGATAAGGGGGGGGAATGGTCATTTTTCGTCTAATTTCTTGAATAACTTCAAAACCATTTACTTTAAAATTATGAAAATATATAATTAAAACCCGCACAGTAAGCCCTTTCATTTGATATGTCACACGATATTGTTCAAAAAACTTTTTTTTTTAATTTTCTAGTTTGACCCCCAAAAGTGACCCCCATGCTACAAATTTAATAATTTACGTCACGCGTCCGTGTTTGGGTCACAGAAGTCCATATGTGTACCAAATTTCAACAGAATCGGTCCAGTGGATCCGGAGAAAACTGGCTGTGATAGACGGACAGACAGACAGACAGACAGACAGATAGACAGACAGACAGACACCCGAGTGATCCAATAAGGGTTCCGTTTTTTTTTCGGAACCCTAAAAACGATATACGACTTGAGAACCTCCTCCTTTTTTTCGTCGGTCAAATACAAAGCATATTTGAACCAACTTCATAAAAGGGAGGTTCTCAATTCGTTGAAATCTTTTATCACACAGAAATCACATTCCATTCGAGTTACAGCGACTAATCAATTAAAGTTATAAGGTTTTTTATTTCATTTTATTCATCGGAAGGGAATAAATAAATACTTTCTTAGAGTGGATTTCGAGTTAAAGAGGTTCCACTAGTTTCAAACAGACAAACAAACGCAATTCTATAAAAAGTTTAGTTTTTATGCGTTAGTTTAAAACCCTGAAAACTGTTTAAGGTAAAAACATCTGGCCAAGTGCGAGTCACACACTAAGGGTTTCGTTCCATAAACCGAAAAAAAAACGTTTCTTTTGTGGGAGCTAGCCCCTTAATTTTTATTTAATTAAATTTTTATTATTTGTCGTTTTAGCGGCTATAGAATTACACACTCTGTGTAAATTTCAACTGTCTACCTATTACGGTTCTTGAGATACAGCCCGCTGATAGACAGACAGACGGATGTACAGACGGACGGCGGAGGCTTAGTTATGGGGTTCCGTTGATTACCAATCGGGTACGGAACCCTAAAAACTCTACAAGATAAAATAAACCAAGTTGTTTTAATGGCTCAACTTATATACTTCCACAAAAAGGCTGAGAAGTGACATATTACAAATGATAACGCTATTTTCATAATTTTAAGGTGACTGTAAAGCAAAACGCCTACGTAGTCACTTTACTTGTACACATGTAGTAGAATAATAAATTAAATATGTCTGGTACGTAGTGTCTGACCCTGATACTAACTCCGCTAAAACCTTTGGGATATTGCTTGATATGATACATTCATTAATCTCCCCAGTATGTCCCAAGGGATCTATACCATTTTTGTTTCAGTCCAAACTCTGGACAGAATGTCAAGGACAATATTCATGTTGTCTATGAGGCTACAACTATGTTTCGGGACATAAGACATTTTAATAGTATCGCCTGTATGTTGCGGAATTTGTTCGAAAGAGTCACCGCAGCTCTGGAACGCAAAGGGAATTAGGAGGAACACGGATGGGTTTTAGTCAGTAAGAGTCTGATACTCCCTTCTGCTTCACCCAGAGCGGGAGGAGTCATTTGATGATTTCCCATCCTTGAAACAAAAATAACCTGTATAGTTACAACCCTTCATTTTAACTCATTAGGGATGATTCCTAAGTAAGAAAAACTGTTTACAAAAAAAGATAACCGACTTCTAAATAAACGTTTACGGGACCAAATGGCAAGAATACTGCATCGAACTAAAAAATAATCATAGAAATCGGATCAGAAACCTCGGAGTAATCGATGTACAAACATAAAAAAATACCTACCGAATTGAGAACCTCCTCCTTTTTTGGAAGTCGGTTAAAAATATGATTCTATTTAGTCCGTCAGTTAGATTATCGAAAAATATTGGACACGTATTTTTTGCTTCGTCAAATCAATAAAAATTGACGAAGATGAAATGCATCAAAGGTTAGGAGTGGGGGCTTGTGACGTCACTATTCTGTTAAAAATGTACTGAAATGTGACGTTACACGAGTTTGCAACGCACTGTATCGTCTTAATTTTTTGTTTAGGTGAAAAAATACGTGTCTAATATATTATTTTTTAAATCTATCTGATGGACTAATTAGGTTTTTTAAAGTGGTGTCAGAATAATGAACAACAGATAAAAATGGATATTTTATCTGAACTTCACTCAAACAAGAAATTCGGCCATTTCTGGAAAAATACTAATAAAATGAATCATAAGCCGGGCCTCCCCGTCAGCGTCTCTCCTCTGGGGCTAGCGCTGCAGGAGCCCGATGCTGAGGAGGGTGGTGAGCGTAGTGTGCATTTTACTATGAAGGAAGTGTATGCGTTGATCAAAGGCATGGTGAGGGGTAAATCGCCGGGTCACGACAGCCTCAGCATCGAGCACCTGCAGCACGCAGGTGTACACCTACCCAGAGTGCTTTCTATGTTTTTTACCCTGTGTTTAGGCCACTCCCATCTACCCGAAAATCTAATGCGTACTATAGTTGTACCAATAATCAAAAATAAAACTGGTGATACATCAGATGTTAACAACTATAGACCGATCTCTCTAGCCACAGTAGTCGCCAAAGTGCTGGACAGTCTGCTTGGTCAGCACCTAGATAAACACGTCTCGCTAAACGACGCGTAGTTCGGCTTCAGGACCGGGCTTTCCACCGAGAGCGCTATCCTGTGCTTCAAGTAGACCGTACAGTATTACACGAGTAGAAAGACCCCACTGTATGCGTGCTACCTTGATCTGTACAAGGCTTTCGATCTTGTGTCGTACGATGTTCTATGGGGTAAATTAAGGGATGAAACTTGTCTGCCTAGGGAAATTGTGCTATTATTTATGCATTGGTATAACAACCAAAAGAATTTTGTAAGATGGGCAGGCTCTCTCTCGGGGGAGTACAGGCTGGAATGCGGGGTAAGGCAGGAGGGGCTGACCTCTCCCACGCTATTCAACCTGTATGTCAACCGACTGATCGATGAGCTCAGCAGCACCGGTGTCGGGTGTCATATAGATGGAGTGTGCGTGAATAACATCAGTTACGCAGACGATATGGTGCTGCTGAGCCCTTCGATTGGTGCCTTGCGAAGGCTTCTGAAAATTTGTGAGTCCTACGCGGTGGTTCATGGGCTCAAATACAACGCACGAAAGAGTGAAATAATGATTTTCAGGCCGGACAATAAGCGTTACACATTCGTTCCGAATTTCACTTTAGGTGGTGTAGCTCTAAACAAAGTAGATAAATTTAAATATTTGGGCCACTGGGTCACCGAGGACCTTAAGGACAGTGTGGATATTGAAAGGGAGCGCAGAGCGTTGTCTGTCCGATGCAACATGTTGGCCCGCAGGTTTTCACGGAGCACGGGGCCTGTCAAAGTTGCGCTTTTTAAAGCGTACTGTCTGTCCTTTTACACCTGCAGCCTGTGGGTTAACTATACGCAGCGGACATATAGCGATCTGAGCGTTCAATACAATAACGCGTTCCGAGTGCTGATGGGGCTGCCGCGCCACTGCAGCGCCTCAGCGATGTTCGCGGCGGCTGACACAGACGGCTTTGCAGCCATCATGCGCAAACGGTGCGCTTCCATCATGCGCCGCACGCGCGACAGTCCCAACACCATCCTGCGTGCGCTGGCGGACCGGTGGGACTCTCCAATGCTGGCTCGCTGGATACGGCTGCACGCAGTCATATGATTGCCACCATCATCGATGAGTCCACCTGGATCCACTAAGATATCTAATCATATTTTTTTCGTATTATTACTAACATTAGTTTTTAAGCAATTTTACTAACAAATATGGATCCTGAACTATCTGAAATAAATGATTTATTATTATTATTCCATTTATTTATTTATTTACATATTATTTATATTTTTAAATATTTCTAAAAAACATTTAAAAAAAACATTTGAAATTACAAAAAATATTAGCCCACCGGTATCGGGAACAGGGTCCAAGCTACCGGCAGTCAGGGCTCCAGAGAGAGGAACCTCCTGACAATGCGAGCCGTTTTATTATTATTATTATTGATAACATTGCGGTCCCCCTGGTACCAGACTAATGAGCAAGCTTTCACGTGTGTCACCAACGTCATGTCGAGTTACAAATTCACGAACTTATAAACCGCTTACTTTAAGTTCGTACGTCTATCACCCACTATACAGTGGAATTATGATGGAATTGATACATTTTGGTATGAAGTGCAAATGCCATCAATCTATTTTTAGCCGACTTCTTCAAAAAGGAGGAGGTTCTATGTTCGGCTGTATGTATGTTTTTTTATGTATTTCACAACACGAACTATCGGTCAACCCCACCAAAACAGAATTAATAATGTTCACTAACAAAAGAGCCCTGGAACCTCATAAACTCCGTAAGCTATTCAACACAGAAATAACACTTACAGAAGAAGTCAAGTACTTAGAAGTGATTCTTGATAGCAAATTGCTCTGGAATAAGCATCTTGAATACAAACTTAACAAAAGCACAATCGCACTTTACCAATGCAAGAAAATGCTAGGACAAACTTGGGGGCTGTCTGCGAAGATCACGTTGTGGCTCTACACAGCTGTGATCAGACCATTGCTGACATATGGCACCTTGGTTTTTAGAACTTTCGACCACCGCCTCCAGGATCCAGCGGTTCCAAATGCTAGCCTGCTCTGCTATCACTGGCTGTATGAGGACAACGCCAACTGCAGCAATGGAAATAACCCTACAATTAACTCCCCTTGACTTGTACATACAGCAGGAGGCGGCACTAGCAGCCATCAGGCTTATGCACTTAGGCATATGGGGCAAGAACCACACTAGCCCACACGCAGGCATCCTGGACCGGGCGATTGAGTACCAACCTCTCATCGCTGCCCCGTGTAATAGGACACCAAATAAACCTATGTTCAACAAAGGTATAGCATACAAACAACAGAGGAAGATAGGGATCAGTCAGGAGTCAACGAAGTACGCATTTATACAGATGGCTCAAAAACTCAAAACGGTTCAGGGGCTGGCGTACACTCCCTAGACCTCAACATTAACTTTCACCTACCACTAGGCGAACACAGCTCGATTTTCCAATGCGACTGTGTCGCTATAACACAAGCTGCAACAGCAGTAAAACGTCTAGGGATACACAACTACGCAATAAGATTCGTATCTGATAGCCTAGCTGTGCTCAAAGCCCTAGAAAACAAACAAACTAACAGTAAACTAATCTTTGAATGTCACCTCGCCCTGGAGAGCATATCACTGTCTAACAGAATCACCCTCCAGTGGATCAGGGGGCACAGTGAATCCTTGGGCAACGATGCCGCGGACGAGCTTGCGAGGAGAGGCTCCGAGATGGCAGTGCTAGGCCCGTATCCGCTCCTCCCTCTACCTTTCTCGCAGTTTCGTTCATGGATCCGCCAGAGATCAACTGAACTTCATAATAACAAATGGTCACGGGCTACAGACTGCAGACAGTCAAAAATGGCAGTACCAAGTCTACATCCGCGACTAACAAAACGACTACTCAGCCTAAGTAGAAATAACCTCAGAATAATTTTAGGGACCATTACGGGCCATTGCCCCTAAATAAACATCTCTTTAACATAGACGCCACAGACAGCCCACTCTGCAGGGGCTGCTTTGACGCCGAAGAATCGGCCGCCCACGTCATCCAGGAATACGAGGCAGTAGCTACCCAACGTCAACAAATCCTCGGAAGGAATCCTCGGTCGCTCCGCGAAGCCTGTGAAGCTCCCAGGAAACTTCTTTGCTTCTGGGTGGAGCTAGGCTGGCTTACTTAGCCAGGATAATCACGCACAACGGACCAAAAGAGAGTCTAGGTGCGGAGAATAGAATCCCCCATCACTACCACTACCACTATGTATTTTCACCGATTTCTCCGGAAATTGTGGACCTATTTTCAAAATCCTTTTTATAATCGAAAGCCAATACTCCTGAGGTGGTCCCACTGTCACCAAGTCAGAATCTTATGATGGGATCCCAGGAAAATCGAGGGCAACCCTCAAATTTTATCGGCACTTACATTTTCTTATACTTTCTATCGCAATTCAGATATTTGTGCCCGGTCATCATCATTTCATATTTCTGAGCTGATGATAGAAGGTATAAGTCAGGATCTGATGATGGGATCTAAGGAAAAATGTTTGTTCAGCGAAATTTTCGCCAATTTTCAACCGATTTGGATGATTATTTTTTTGTTTGGAAGAATTTTTCTCGGACTGGTTCCATTTCAATTTGGTGAAGATCTGATGAAGAATTTTGGAAGTAGGCAACGGAACTCTTCAATAAATGATAGCAAACCTCCCGGGATTGCTGAAATTGCATGCCTGTTCATTTTTTATAACATAATGTCACGCCGGTACGCTATGAAGGGGCATGCAGATTACAAATCGCACCACTGAAATGTGAAAAATAAAAAACTTTTTTACAAAAAAAAAATACAACCGACTTCCAAATAAAAAACACTACAAAGTATAAAATAACTTGTCAAAAAATAAAAAAACAACCAAAACAACGACTTCCGAAATTAAAATAATTTTATACTTTGTAGTGTTTTTTATTTGGAAGTCGGTTGTATTTTTTGTTAAAAAGTTTTTTCTTTACTAATATTATAAAGCTGAAGAGTTTGTTTGTTTGGTTGACCGCGTTTATCTTAGGAACTACTAGTTCGAATTGAAATTATTTTAGTTTTGGGTAGCCCATTCGTCGATGAATTAAGTATTATGTGTATAGCTTACAAGACCATGCAGAATCGCTATTCTGTAAATACGAGTATCTCATATTTTTTGTCACCAGACGGCGCTTATTCTGTTTCAATACTAATTAACATTTAATCTAACGCGATCGAGTACGTAAATAAACTTGCACTAAGACAACAGAGGTGAAGTGGGTATGGAGTGAGCTAGGACTCCAAACAAATAGTAATAAAAAATAAATATTTTTTTTATTGAACTAAAAAATGTTGTACAATCTTTACTTACAAACAACTATTATGCAGCAAGAACAAAAACATATTAGAGAGTAACAGTCGTGTCAGCAGTATTTGTATTGAATACTGGTACCCATGGAAAGATATAACTTGTGTTAAGGGTTACCAGGATTCTCACGCTACTTTATTACTTCAAAAGTTACATCAGAAGGTCAAAAGTTGGACAAGTGATAATTTGAGAAAAATCCCTTTTATGTGTGTGAGTGTTGTGAATATGGAGTTGTGCCTTAGAGAATAAGATGGAATGACATTTTAACTCACACTCACTCCACCTAAGTGGACACAGTGAGATGTTGACAGAATATATCGGCTTGTCTATGATATCCATAAGCATGTAGTAACACCAAAAAACCGTTTCACGAAATATGAACCGAGCATAACAGTCACGTTCCTCAAATTGATTACGTCAAACGTGGCTTCAGCAGAATCTGTCTCATTACGCCTTGTCCCCGTCTGGCTCAGACAATGTCTTCTTAATTAAGTGATATTAGATATTACAAGTGTGCCGTGTATTCGCAGAATACGAATATCAGTTCCCGAGAGTAAAATAAAGGTGACGTAGGTCGTAAGAAATTATATTAGGTAGGTAGGTATTTCGTTATTTTATCTTTATGCCTTAATAAGGCGAAATAGAGTGTTCTCGTTTGGAAGAATGTTGGCCTAAAATATGTAGTACTAGTGGACCTCACGCGGTTTCACCCGCGTAGTTCCCGTTCCCGTGGGAGTACGGGGATAAAATATAGCCTATGTTACTCCCTGATAATGTAGCTATCCATTGCTGAAAGAATTTTTCAAATCGGTCTAGTAGTTTCGGAGCCTATTCATTTCAAACAAACAAACAAACAAATATTTCCTCTTTATAATTTTATAAATAATAAATAATAATAAAAATAATAATATATAGTGTAGATTTAGTGAAAATGTTGGGATCGGCTTCCAGACAAACCGGATTCAGCTGAATACCAGTATTTTACGTGGAGCGGCTGCCTACCTCCACAACCCATTAAATGGGTGAGACGGTACTCTATGGCAAGACTGATGTCAGTTTTTCTGACCGAAATGTCAATCCGTAACGACTGCTTAAGATCTAAAAATGACAGCCGAGACCAACGGCTTGACGTGCTTTCCGTGCCACGGAAGTAGTTAGAGAATAATAAGGTTATCTTTTAATATATAAAAATCTCGTGTCACGGTGTTTTTTATCGAACTCCGCCGAAACCACTCGACTGATTTTCATGAAATTTAGTGTGTGTATTCGGTAGGTATGAGAATAGGTGGTAGGATATATTTCTTTTGTTTGGCAAAGCCGAGTTAGTAGTCATCATAAAAATTAACTGTCTAAAAAACACGTAAAATATATATCATGTAAAATTTTAGTTCTGTGAGTTTTTTTTTTTTTTTTTTTTTTTTTTAATTCTGTAAGGTTTTGATTTAGCGGCAGTTTCAAGCTTGTAAAAAAGCGCTTAAGGGTCAATTTCCACTTAACGGCCTGTTTATTTTCTCAGTCCGTCTAAAAAGATGGTTATGCCACTGGCAGTGCAATAATTTATATGAAACTGTTCACATTTAGGGCCCGAGAAAAAGAACCGATCCGAGATTTTAGATGGATGGGCCCTAAAACTGAACAGTTGTTAGTAAAGTAATGAATACTTTTTCAGATTGTTACCCGTCAGGCCTCGCAAAATTAAAAGACAATAGTAAGGAGATAAAAGTCTACGCCCCACATGTGGGAAGGCCGAGATATTATGAAGTTTTTGGATAAAAGTAACAATCCCAATCAATAGACAAGCACTAACTGCCTCTGTGGTCGAGTGGTTTAGGCGTCTGCCATGTGACCCGGTGGTCGTGGGTTCGATTCCCACGGGAAGAAACATACTTTGTAACCTTTTTTTTCCAGTTTGGCTAGGACATTGCAGGCTTGAATCACCTGATTGTCTGATAAAAAGATGATTCCGTGCTTCGGAAGGCACGTATAAACCGGTGATCCCGGCCGCCAAATGGCGGTCATCAAATAAACCATGTCAGAGGCCCTTGAGGCGGTTTAGAAACTCTGACACTAGGGTGTGTGGGGTCGTTAGACCTTACTGCCCACACGATAAGAAGAAAAATAGACAAGCAAAATATTCTGCATTTTGTATGAATCGTGTTCCACTTCTAAGGGCTTATGATAATGTGACATTCAGCCAACTGTAACGACTGTCCAAAACCGGCCAAGTGATATTCGGAATCTTATTCGACGGGTTCCGTACCATAAACCGAAAAAAACCTTTTCTTGTATGGAAGCCCTTTTTAATTTTATTACATTATTATTTTTTGTTATCATAGCGGCAATAGACACACTCTGTGAAAATTTCAACTATTTATCTTTTACAGTTCTTGAGATACAGCCCGCTGACAGATAGACGGACAGACAAACATCAGACGATTAGTAATAGGGTTCCGTTCCATGTACCTTGTGTACCATGAGCCTCTCGAAGTTATGCTTAGATGAACGCATAATATGTCTCAAAACTGAGGGCATGCTCCTGATACTTGAAAATGCCAATGATACTGCCCGGGGTATTCTTAGGAATCTGATTTTACTCATTATGCCTCCGAAAGCACGCTCAAACTGCTCCGGTTGTTGTGAATATTCACAGAACTGCCCGTATTTTCAAAAGTAGATAGCAATTCTAGCAAAATGCATCAGTATTAGGAGCTCAGGCGCTTTAGGCTTGATTGAAGTACCATACAACTGACATTCATAATATTATGCTGAAGTCACTCATATTAAAGCGAGAGACAAACTGATCCCACGTACGCAACGTATACAGCATTGTGATATCTGGACTCTTGACTTTATATGAAAGACTATGCAATAGAAACACACTTATCGTATGCAACGCAACCTACGATAAGTGTTTCTATTGCATAGTTTTTCATATAAAAAAAAAGTTCCATATAATGCGTTGCATACGTTGCATACGTAGGATCAGTGTATCTCTAGCTTTATACGTACTCGCCTTAAAATTAAACTGATGCATATACGAAATGTGATTTGCAATTGAAAATATGCAATTATTATTATATCGGGGGTTATTGAAGTCAAGAATAAATAGAACACTTCTATGCAAAAGTGCTCAATCGTCAACCGCATCAGAGCTTACCTTCAGGTATTATAGCGGTTAAACATGAGCCACTAAAAAAAACCATTATAGGTAAGTATTCCAAGAATAATAAAGATTACTTCCATAGAAATTAAAATAGTCGTTTTATTCGCTTTCTCGTCGTATCCTATTACTGGCTATCCAGTATATTACCGCGTTCAAATGTATTTTTTTTTACTAACACTCACATTACAGAACTAAACGAACGTTTCTCGTAGCAAGTCTAATCTTTATTTTTCCGAAGTGTCCATAACATTTTCATGAAGAGCTCGATTACCACGATTTCTTCTTCTTTTCAATGATGTACTTAAGCTAGTGGAAACGGTAACTACACGGTAAAAACTTTCGCACGCTGTGTGTACAGTATCCTGGATTACTCTGTACTGTGTCAGGAGCCTAATCCAGCCATTGAAAGAAAGCTTCTTAAGACGGTACTCGAAGTTGCGCTTAAAGATGTAAGACTTCACGGTTTATTTTCAGTTTTACAAGCAAGTTTTGAGATAAAAAGAGAATAAAATAAAGATTAAATTAATTATTATTGACGTAGTAATAAGTGGTAGTAAGGTATTCTGTTTTTTCTGCTTACCCCCATGGAAAAAATACGCGAACATATGTATGATGATTTTTTATGGTTTAATTCCAATGTATTTTAGATTATTGTCAAAAAAAAATATTGCCGGTAATTATCTCACACCAAACAAAATTTAACCTAAATTCAATACAAACAAGATCAACATTGTTATTCTACTCGGCTACTTTATAGTACAAAAAAAAAATGTCGTGCCCATCGGCGTAATTAAATAAACGCGTTTATCATAATTTATGAGCATTCGTAGCGCTGCCGCTGGCTACGGCGTAGCGCTACGGGCTACGCGAGTCATTTGGGAGCTGGTACGGGCAGGATTCGGAGACTGCGCGTCTCCCAGTGCTACGCCGGCAACTATTCCGTTCAGACGTGTGACCGTGTTTTGTGCGTACGAATTCAGCGCGCGTTATCCGAACTACAGTTACCTACAAAGTTAAACACCGTTATCTCCTTAACCTAGTTCTACGTGCTGCAAATGTGATTTAATAAAAAAACGGTGAGTGAAGTGCAATTTTTTAATGTTATTTTCTAGTGTAAAATTGTTTGAAGTGCCGATATCATATTCATATGATAAAGTATTGCCCGTTATTGTTGTAAAAGGAATCGTGCATTTGCATGGAAGATAAATTATTGGAGATGATTTTACGATTCGTTTAATCGTATTCTTTTGGGCGGTAAGCGTTAGATTTGCAAGTGACATTTTTATGTGACTTCGTTGTGTGGATTGTTGGAGTTTTATCTACTGGAATATAAAAATAAGGTACCATCACAAAATTAAGCATCTTCTTCAGGTGACAAAACAGGTTTTTCTGATTAGAGGCGTTCAAGTGTCCAAAATTTCAGTGACCCATGAAATCCGCTTATAGATAATTAGTGATGGACCCTAATTTATAAATATCTAATATGATTACACGGCTCGTTTTTCATGACAAAATACTTTTAGCTAAATTAAGTTTTGTGTCCTAGGATGAGATCCCGGGTCTAACATACATATTGCTTACTTAGGTAAATTGATGTTCGTAAAATATGAGATTTTTTGAGACGGAAAATCTTCAATAAAGTCTCTAGTTTGTCACCGAGGAAGCCTGAATTTATGGCCCTAATTTTAGAAGGTTTTTACCGTGAAATATGAACAAACATTTTTCTTTTTAAGGCTTCAGCTTAAACTCTACTGATTTCCATATAAGATTGGAGTGGACAACTGTTTCGTAGTGTGCAGTATACGTTAGCAGGCTTATATATAAGAAATCTAACTATATGTCTTAGTTTAAATTCTGATTAGCAGATTCTGAATTCAAATTCTTTATAGAATTGATAAAATAAAGAATCTGCTTATTTGTATTTCAAATAAGCATAAAATTAAAAGTTTTTAAGGATAGGGCTGTTGTCTAAGGATTATAATATTGTTTTATAATACTAAAAAGCTCCCATCAACTTGACTAAAGCAGTTTTATGATGAAATGCTAAAATTATTTTATACCGTTTCATGAAAGTTATACGTATATATTTATGTAAATGTCTAAACCTTTTAGAATATTTACACACGTCAATGCTTGGTTCAATGTTTTAAAAGTATATTTATTACTAAATTGCCAACTAAGCACTAACATTTTTATTTCTGCGCATATTTTTTGGGGCTCAAAACGATCTCTATTTTATGGTTTAAATTTATTTATGGTTTAACGAGCATTAATTTCATTTGAGCCTTAGGTATTATAATGTTTTCTGAGCATTTCATAAGCACTATTCCGAACCTTAATAGGTTCTGACATTTGTTTACGCTCAAACAACTTACGAGGCAAGACAAGCAGATGACAATTATTTCTTAGAATATTGGGCGGTGACAGTGATTATTTTTGCTACAATATTATTAGATAACTAGAGTTTAGTCTTCGTCTAACTTACCTTAGGTAAATATATATATATATTTGCACTATTTACACGAATCTGAAATACCAACTATTGGATTGACATAATAATATGAGATAGGTCTGATGCTTAACCATAAATAGTTTCTAAATATGATTTATAACAACGTTTTGTACGTAGGAATGTTCAATAGAAAGATTTGTATTGCGTTAGCACCAGTAGTAGAATGTATTCTAATCAGGAAATCGAATGGTTAGACCAATCATGAAATATGTCAAATTTTAAACAAAGCTCGAATTTCACTATTGCAAATTGTAGTGGACTGAAATGCGTTTTAATATTTGTAACTCAAATGCCATATTGAACTATTCGGGGTTGGATTTGTGAAAGATTTATTCAATTAATTAGAACAATTAATCAACTACATTAAATACTCTACCTCTATGTGATATTGTCGTGTGTTTGTAAATGTATGTGAACGCCTTGGGTTGAGTTGGTTAATAAGGGCTTTATACGGCTTCTTCTAAGTTTCACTCGCTGATAAAGAAATCATGTAACTTATTGAATAATCAAAATAATTATCACAATTTTAGTCACACAACTAGAGTGCCATTTCTAATTTTTAACCGACTTAAAAAAAAAAGGAGGAGGATCTCAATTCAGTTGTATTTTTATAAAGCAATGTTCGCATATGCATGTCAGTCGCAATCTGACAAATTAAAAACGCCCTAAATTTCGAAACGAATGCGAACATTACGCGTATTGGCGAATTAGTAGAATTGGCCCCCAGGTCACAAATGAGTAAAATGGTAGTACGTAAACCGTAAAAAAAATGTACAACTTTTATATTATTTTGCTCATCCACCCGACGCGCCAGTGGTTCGCATACAAAAATTATTGCGGTATAACCCAACCCCGAAATATTCAGAATGTCAGTGAAAACCCTAATAAAATCTACTTTCATACACGCTCATATCAATCTGCTTTATGTTTATCAATCTTACAAAGATCAAGAAATTGATATAAGAATAATCTTTAGTGATATAAATTGGGATGAAATTGGAGTAAAGGGCAAAGGTTAAAGTATGACGGTATTGTAAAGTGGAATGCTAATGTTTTTGCTTTGTCGTTTTATTATATTGTTATGTTTCTTGACTACTTGTTAATTCTTCTTCTTGTGGTATTAAGATACACCTTTTTTAGTTTAGGATGGAATATCATCTTATGATCCCTTCCGCTCTAGGCAGAGCGGAATGGAGTGTCGTACTCTTACTGACTAAAACCCATCCGTGTTCCTCCTAGTGCCCTTTGCATTCAGGGCCGTGGTGACTCTTTCCGCAATCCGGGCCAGTAGGCCAGGTAATTTCATGTTATCTCGTATCGTTACAATTTAGGCCCACTTGCACCAGCGAGAGAGAGATATCTTATTAATTCCAAGTTACATACTAATAAGGGCCCATTACGAAAAAAATATATTTGTTACTCAACCTCGTGTTTGCAGCTAGTAATACTGAGTAAAGTTTTTGGCGCAATTAAACCTTAGCGACTAACTGATGGCTGAGGAGAAAAGATAAAGTAGTTAGCCAGACTTTAATGAGGCTGCTTGTGGTGCGCCAAAATACATTAGTGTGACCAGCTGTGAAGCTGTCCAATTCAAAATACTTTGATGTACTTTAGCAACATAAGATTCAGTTAATCTATAAAGGTTTGTGCATTTCACAACACGGTTGTACCACAACAGGGTTGTACGTTTCATAAGTTGTAATCACAAATAGCAATGTTGTGGCCATGTAGATACGATTTTGTACACGCATAATTTTCTTTTATTGGCTAAACAAAAATAAAGAATGAATTAATTTTGCGTGACAACAGCCTGTTTATTCCTAGTAGTGACTTACTTTGATGCGTGTTTTACTTGTTATTTTTGTTGATGTTTGCAACATATATTAATAATGTAACTGACGAACCAAATATATTTTTTTCTATTAAAAAACATACCAAAAATCATCATCAATATATATAAAATTCTTCCGTTACTGACAGATTGAGTGACTGACAGACAACACACAACCGAAACTACTGGTCGCAGAAAGCTGAAATTTGGCATTTAGGTTCCTTAGGGAGTGTAGAGGAGCACTAAGAGATAATTTCCCAAAATTCCTAGGGGTACAGGAAAACGCTAGTTTTACATATTTTACGATGACAATGACGGCTAAGTAAACTTTTCCTTATTTGACTAACGACTTGCAACATTTTCTGAAAGATTAACTACCAAAACTGAGAAGTAAACAAACTTCTGGTTTTCTACCAATGAAAACTTGGCTCAGACTACTATTTTAATCAAATTGTGAGAAGCATGATAATGAAGTTAGCGGTCTCTTTGAGAAGCAGCACGTTTGTGCAGAACGTTTATACAGTCACTGCCTTTAACTCGCCAAATTAATTAGGAAGACATCGTGAGGCTAATATCTAAATATATATAACTCAAAGGTGACTGACTGACTGACTGACATAGTGATCTATCAACGCACAGCCCAAACCACTGGACGGATCGGGCTGAAATTTGGCATGCAGGTAGATGTTATGGTGTAGGCATTCGCTAAGAAAGGACTTTGATCAATTCTACCCCCAAAGGGATAAAATAGGGGATGAAAGTTTGTATGAAACTTTGTCAATTTTAAACTTCTTAACGCGAGCGAAGCCGCGGGCAAAAGCTAGTTAAGAGTATAAAAAACAACTTGTTTAGTGCTTTATTTCTGTAAGACAACCGCTTAAAGAAAGTGATATGTTGCCGCGTTGATGCGTTCAATCGCAACAAAACCATCCCGTGGCATTAAAAAACACTATTCTAACTGTTGCTACTGCTGTATAGTTTTAAAGCTTAAAAAAAAGAGTTAATGGTGATTTTTGGAAAGATAGACTATATCATACATGATAAAGTTTATATTCCAATACCAACCAACAGTATTCTTAGGGCCATTTTTAATGCACATGGTCATATAACGCTGACAGAAAACCATTGCCATGCAAAAACTAGCACTTCTTCTTTAATAAATGGATAGCTCCAGAATTGTTCTTAGCGTTGTGAGTCATGACTGAGTGATTGAGTAACTGAGCTGAACACTTTTAAACTATAGACTTCTTATAGGTTTTCCTGTAATCTTTAGGTAAAGATCTATTATCTTCATTTTTTACAAAATTTTTGGCTCAGTACTTTCGGAGATAAGGGGGGGGGAATGGTCATTTTTCGTCTAATTTCTTGAATAACTTCATAACCATTAATTTTAAAATTATGAAAAAAACATAATTCAAACTCATAGTAAGCACTTTCATTTGATATTTCACCGATATTGTTAAAAAAACTTACAAAACATAAAATCATAAAAGTCCATATGTATACCAAAATTCAACAGAATCGGTCCTGTGGATCCGGAGAAAACTGGCTGTGACAGACGGACAGACAGACGGACAGACAGACAGACAGACAAACAGACACCCGAGTGATCCTATAACGGTTCCGTTTTTTTTTCGGAACTCTAATATGGAAATAATGTTTTTTGGGGTTCCGTACCCAAAGAGTAACCAACGGAACCCTATTACTAAGCCTCCGCTGTCCGTCCATCCGTCCGTCCGTCTGTCTGTCAGCGGGCTATATCTCATGAACCAAAATAGGTAGACAGTTTAAATTTTCACACTAATTTTACTTCTGTTGCCGCTATAACAACAAATAAGTAATAAAAATATGATGGTACGCCGTATGGTGTCGGCCGCTGCCGTATGGTGCCGTAAAAGAATAATACCATCCCATCACTTCCCGTGGGTGTCATAAGAGGCGACTAAGGGTCACCAGAGAATGAGAGCAGCGTTCTCTGTAAAACGCAACACCATATACTGCGATTGCTAATCCGCCAGCCAAGGCCTTTGGGGGAGGCCTATGTCCAGCAGTGGACGTCATCCGGCTGATATAATGAACCCTTCATGCACAAGTCCGACTCGCACTTGGCCAGTTTTTTTCACAGAGTGAGACTGTCATGCGAATGTTGCTTAAAAATTGATGGAAGTGGCCCTGTGATCAAAAATTCAGTACCAATAAAGCTTAGTTCTATCTTATATAAATATGGTTTATCTAATATTCTATTTAGAATCCAGCCAGTTTTGAACTACTAGGGATCTTAGAGATCTTTGCAAAGTTGAAGTAGGAGAGTCGAACACAGTTTACTGTTATTATTCAAGACACTGCCGTAGTAAACTAAAATGCCGCTATCCGACATCTGGTCGATTTTTTACTTTTGATGCAATATTAATGAGAAAAAAAAATATCTATCGATCAGTGTTTGTGACTTTCCAAAGCTATTCATGGTATTGTAGTATGTTGTGTAATATTGTGTATTCATTTTTGTTATACCGCCCACGGCAGCACTACGGTATTGCGCGGATGCGACACATATTTGACCAACTTGGATAAGTCACTCATTCTTTTTTATAGTATGGTGTCGTGCTTGACGCAAATATTGTTTCTTTCTCAGGGTCGGCTCACATATGGGCGCAACGCAGAGCATTTTTCACTGTCAAACTATAATATAATCGATGTTGTCCTCATTGAAATAATGTCTAAAATCAAAAAATGACCATTCCCCCCCCCTTATCTCCGAAAGTACTGAGCCAAAAATTTTGAAAAAAATGAAGATAATAGATCTTTACCTAAAGATTACAGGAAAACCTATAAGAAGTCTATAGTTTAAAAGTGACATGTTAAAAAAATGAAATTCGTTCGGAACCCTTTGCACGCGAGTCCGACTCGCACTTGATTTTTTTTATTATTTTATTTGAGTTGGATTTGCTCTTGACTCTTGTCTAGGTCAGAGGTGACAGAGACAAAGTCGACGATGGAGTGAGCTTACCCAGAAGAAGCCTCTAACTTTGAAGAGATTAGGGTTGAACTTGTTCCGAGATAAAGACACAGGTAGAGTATTAGAAGTCTGTAGTGTAAAAACAACATGTTAAAAAAAATCGTTCTGAACCCTTTGCACGCGAGTCCGACTCGCACTTGGCCAGTTTTTTTTGACATATTGCGACTGACATGCGACTGTGAACTTTGCTTTAATATTTGTAGAATATTTGCTTTAGATACATTTTCCTTCAAAATATCTACAGGTAGTCTAGTGACAGCCTGTTCCCTTAGTATAAAATACGACAGATTGTCCTTCTATTGACGCAAAAGTTAAGGTAAAATATTACAGTACCAGCTTTTGCCCGCGATTTTGTATGTCATATCCCGTTTATTCCCGTTCCCGTAGTAATTTATGGAAATCTTCTCTCTCCTCTGTAGGGGAATCTACATGCCAAATTTCCAGCTTTCTACGACCAGTAGTTTCGGCTGTGCGTTGTCTGTCAGTCACTGAGTCACTCAGTTACGGAAGAATTTGATGATGGATTGATGATTTCATGACTCACAATGCTAAGAACAATTCTGGAGCTATCCATAAATCAAAGAAGAAGTGCTAGTTTTTGCATGGCAATGATTTTCTGTCAGCGTTATATGACCATGTGCATTAAAATGGCCCTAAGAATACTGTTGGTTGGTATTGGAATATAAACTTTATCATGTATGATATGTTATATCATATAAATGCATATTTATATAAAATCAATTAACACAACAAATAATTTCTGAACAGCATCAAAGCGACTACGTGTTTATTGTTTTTAGATATTATTTAAATGAGGCCAATGTCGATAGTGGTTTGACAGTGAAAAATTTTCTGCGCTGTGCTCCGCCATATGTGCGCCGGCCCTTATACTAACAGTTGAGTCCAAATATAACATTCTGTTTTGATAAAGAATAACAATTTTAGCGTAAAAACATAACAATTGCTAACCGGGTTTCCACAATGTCAAACTTATACAATACAATACAAATTGTTTTATTTGGGACAACAATAGGAAACATTTTTTGTAAGTACAAATCTTTTATACTCAAACTTATACACTAGGATTAGTAGTAACAAAATAATTCAAGAATAGTTAGTGAGTACGTACTTACAAGGCACTTCATACGGGCAATGATTCTGCAAGAGATGTCCAAGAGCTCTCGGGTCCTCAGCTCTAGTATTAGGGTTCCGAACATCCGTAAGAAACGGAACCCTTTTAGTATCACTCGGGTCTGTTTGTCTGTCTTTATGTCCGTCTGTCACAGCCAGTCTTCACCGGATCTACAGGACCGATTGTGATGAAATTTGGTACACATATGGACTTCTATGACCCAAACACGGGCGCGTTACGTAAATAAATACTTTTTTGAGTAGAGGGGCACTTTTGGGATACAAATTAGAAAAAAAAAAATTCGTGTGACATATCAAATGAAAGGGTTTACCGTGAGGGTTTTAATTATATATTTTTCACAATTTTAAAATTAATAGTATTGAAGTTATTCATGAATTTAGACCAAAAATTGCCATTCCCCCCCTTATCTCCCAAACTACTGAGCCAAAAATCTTGAAAAAAATGCTGATAATAGAATTTTACCTACACATTACAGGAAAACCTATAAGAAGTCTATAGTGTTAAAATTACATGTAACAAAAATGAAATTGGTTCGGAACCATTTGCACGAGAGTCCGACTCACACTTGGCCAGTTTTTATAGAATTTCTTTGTTGTAATTTAGGAATCATTCTTAAGGATGCATGATTCGGTATTTAATGCTGCCGTATTACTTAGAAACATTTGGTATTTAACTTTGGAGTATTATATAAAACGATGAAAACATCGTACGAAACAAATATGGCGTCCTTAGTACAGTTATTACAAATCACGAGTGCACTTGAAGTGGCTTCTATACTATTGTCATAAGGACGAGATTACTTTGATTAATGCGCACTTGAGCAATGAAACATTTTAGTGAAGGCAGTTTATTGTGAATTGACTGTAAGTGATATCTGCGAGCATTGGGTTCTATTGAAAACGTACGTAACGTGCAGAGAATAGACAAAGAAACGTTTCCTACAATGAAATTGATTTCTGGAATTTTTCCGTTATGCCTTGAGCTAAACAGTTTTCTTTTTATTGCCATTTTGTTATACTCTACTGATAGTAATATTTTATCTAGTTATAATGTTTTTAGTTTGCTACCTTCTTGTTATGTACTAGATCCGAACCGCAGCTTTGCTAATGTAGAATATTAACCGAAATACTCTAGATAAAAAGGTAAAGTACGGATAGTCAGAAGCCAGAAAATCTGACACCATTCTTGCCTAGGAGTATTGTGTTACCTAGTGCATGGGTTGTGGAGGTCTGGTAGGCCGCCGCTCTACGTAAAATACTCATATTTAGCTGAATCCAGTTTGACTGGAAACCGACCACAATATAGTTGGGAAATGGCTAGGCAGATAATGATGATAATATTCAGGAAAACCTATTAGAAGTCTGTAGTGTTAATATGACATGTTAAAAAAATTAATTCGTTCGGAACCCTGTGCACGCGAGTCCGACTCGCACTTGGCCAGTTTTTTGCCATACTTGTTTTTTGGCTTCCTAAAATGTATCTAAGACCGTACATAAATATACAAAAATATACCTCTGTATTTAATAATGAACTGTATTTAATAACTCAATAGAGACTCCTTTTTTCACTCAAGACCAAACTACAATATCTACCATACCTTTCATTTAAAAAAAAACACCTTCCGTTCTTTTCATCACAAAAAATCTTCCACCACCTTAATTCACCGACATACTTTATAAAACTCACTGTGCAGCGAAAAACTTCTTTGACATTTCCCGCCTTTTAAAACTAATATTTCATTACGAAGCACGACTTTCGTAAAGGCGAGTTCAGGCACGACCCCTCGGTCACAAAATAGGTGGGCACAGAAGGCTGGCTCTACACAGTACTCATTTCACGTACAGCGAAACCAAGCGTATCGTGACTGTCATTATTGTGCGAGACCGCCGTACGTACTTTTCAAATCTCGGAAAGCATATGTCGTTATCCCGGCTGTCATTTTGTAGATCTTTGACAGCCATATCCGTTATGACAAGTCAGAAGCCTGAAAGTCTAATAAACCGTCCTACCAGGGGCTATTGTATTACTACTAGCTGCTACAGGTCTACTAAAGTTCAGATAGTCAGCTTCTATATGTAAAAGTATTGATATATTTACTAGCGTCCAGTAGAAACTAACGTCAACATAGTTCCGAAAGACTATAAATATTGACATTGCTGTAAATACGTATCAAGTTTTGCGTGCGCCTGTTCTCGTTGTAAAAGCTGACTTTCTGTGCCTACTCATACTGTGACAGTTCAGATTGCCGCGATAGATAACGTGAATGGTGACGTCACACCGGATTATAATGACCGATGGCGCTCTATCCTTATCCCCGTAATTTATTTCGGTCAGGATTATTAGGAATCCGCGTTCCGGAATGTGAAAGAATTCGACGTTTTCTATTTTGCGATTTAGATTTAGTGATTACGGAGATGTGTTTGTACGGGTCGGTTCTACGTTACACAATGGGATAGCATGGGTCCCATTGAAGATTAGATCTGCGAATGTGTTGTAAAAGAGAAAATGAAAGATTTTTGCTTGAAAGATTTACAAGGCAAGTTCGTAAAACCTTGGGAACGATCTTGTTTTAGAAAATGCTATTGGTGATGCTCTTCAGAAAGATCAGGGGTGTAATAATTACAAGTGTGAATGCATGACTAGATGCTCACTATATCAATGACGGCATGGCAATTACCCGAAAGAGTCAAATATAAATAGGGTTGACAAGCACTATTGAAATGTCACGTGATTAATCCTGACATTTCGGAGTTTCGACAACTGCAGTACAATTCTATAAACATGTCGAAGTGAAGACTTGGTTGCAGTGATCACAAAGTGAGCTGTCAAATCAAGATAGAATGACAGTTCAATACGCGCTTACTTTACCTGAGTTTTTACGGTGAGAGGTTTACAGAATCGAGCGGCTGATTTCACTGATAAAATGATTCTGACAGCGTTTTAGATGTACGGACATAAATCAAGCTAAGGAGTGGAATTCCTTGCCAGAGTCTGTGTTTCCTGATAGTTACAACCCTGTCTTTAAGTCAAGAGTGAATAGGTTACTTCTAGGCAAGCGTGCTCCATCTTCGACCGCATCATCACTTACCATCAGGAGAGATAATGGTCAAACATATGCCTATCAATAGTAAAAAAAGCAAAACGAATATGTTGGTCAGCGTGGTGAAAAGCATGAGTTTTTGTATGTAAAATTCAAGTGCTTGCAACAACATTTTTAGTAGCATAGCGAGACACGAGCTCACCATGATCATCAACCATATTTTTTCCTTCGGGACATTTATTGCAGTTGGTAATTTAAACTAAACAACATTATCTAGCCCCACAAATTCTCTTAGAATTCCAAACGCATACAACGGAGTTATGATTACTACCTAAGAAGTGGCTAGAACATTTGGATTATTATATTATTCAACTTCAGCGCTACGCCTTTGTCGGTGCAGCAATTTCTACTATTACTTGCCAACTTCAAAGCTTCCTTATAAGACAAGACTTGCTAACTCCCTCTTTTGGGTTCATGGATAAATGATTGAATTAAGTGCACTATAGTGGACATAGTATTTATCTTTGGTAATCTTTTTGACACCGATTTTAATAATTTGACTTCCCTTTTCATATTATAAGCTTTTCCCGCAATTCCGATTCCGTGGCTCACGGAAAACGAGCTTTTCCGGGATATAACGGAACGATTACGAACTCTCTACTGCTAGAGAGTTCGTAATCGTATCAGTATTTCCTTTTGCATAGATATGAACAGGTAGTGTCATCTTCGTTTCCAGCCTAAGTATCAGGATTTTTGATTGTTGATATTTCAATGTTATAAAAGTTTACTGCAATATGGTCTGGATATTAAAAAAGCTGACACTAACCAGCTTTTGAACTTGTTCCACAAGCTCTAGCAAAAGTGAAACTGTGTCAGCGATAATGATTGTCAGAAACTCCGAATGTGATTGACATACCACGCTGCCAAATTTTCACGTAGTCAATCTCGAACGTCCTGACTCCCGAGGCTCTAGAAAAAGTACCAATCTATAAGCAAAAAAACGAGTGTGGAAATGCCAAAATATAGAGTATTGATCACGGGACATTTCAACAGTGTTATTTATTTATTTTTTTACTATTGATGGGCACATGTTTGACCACTATCTCACCTGATGGTAAGCGATAATGTGGTCGAAGATGGAGCACTTGTTTGTCAATCCCATACAGTTTTGATGTTTTGCCAATCATCTTCATCACGCTACTGCCGACAAAATGACACTTGTCTAGAGCTTCTGTACTATCTTATATAACTGTACTTGTTGTCCAAGACCTCAAATTCGTCTAGCAGTGTTTAAGATTTTTTTAGAAACTCTGTGGCATGTCGTTTACATTTCATTTTATTGATCTACTAGCTGACCGGTACCCACTTCGTTGTGCGGTATTTTTCTGGTTAATATATAACCTATGACACACACAAATAAAGTGGCTTCAAAATCAAAATCGGTACAGTAGATCCAGAAATTACCCGCTACAACCTCACGAAACTCACAAACTTTACGTCGTTATAATATTAAGTATATAGTATAGAAATATATTTTTAATATATAAAAAAAACGAACGGAAACGCGAAAAATATTGATATTTTGTCGTTCATTATGAAAGGAAAAACTTTCGACTATCCTGTTGCGTCTCATTGAATGCAATTTGTAAAAGAAAATTGAGGAAAATGACTTCTATGGAGATCTGAGATCGTAGGATGGCCTCCCATCATTACTTGTATTGTTATTTTCACCCTCAATATCCTTGGGGACTTGAAAAGCTTCAATGTTGATTGAACCAAGATTGCCTTATATAAGCTGTATAAGCTTAAATAAAATAAAAAAACGGTAATAAAGCTGTTTTTTATTATTTTATTTGTGTTGGGTTTGCTCTTGACTCTAGTCTAGGTCAGAGGTGACAGAGACAAAGTCGACGATGGAGTGAGCTTACCCAGAAGAAGCCTCTAACTTTAAAGTGATTAGGGTTGAACTTGTTCCGAGATAAAGACACAGGTAGAGAGTTCCACTCCTTTGCTGTGCGCACTATAAAATACGATTGAAAACGCTTAGTGCGAATTGGTGGAAAAGCAACAAGGCCCATACTTCTACAAAAAGCAAATGTGCATTTTTTGAGGCACGTTTAGCTTGAATTTTCTTAAAAAGGAGTATTAAAGGTAGTTAAGTGTTATCAGTTTTGAAATGTACAAAAAATTGGCTGTTTTAATTGTTTTTAAAAAGGAAGATGTTACTGTGTGCTTCTCAAACTTTTTTTCTTTCCTTCTTCTTAGCGTATCGATGAAAAGTCGTCGGGAATAGTCCAAATCCGCGGAACTAGCAATGGATAATTCCGCGTATCTGACAAATTAGCCATACAATATAGTATAGACTTAAATAGTTTTCTACTAATATACAATACAGGCTTTAATAGATTTCTGTTAACAATACATAGAATAGAACACATGAATAATACCCTCCATGTAAAAATGAGGTCAAAAGCCGTTGAAATAAAAAAAAAAAACTTTTAACCTTCCCCTGTAAACCTACACGTAGTGCAGATACGCACACTTTACGTATGGTAGATTCGCGGATTTGCACTATCCCCGACGAAATTTTATTTATTTTTATAACCACACTTATTTTGTGTCGAATTGATAACATACGTTTAATTTTACATGACAACAAATAGCAGAAGAAGCTCAATCGAATAGACGTAAATTACAGTTTAAAAAACTGAAAACATTGAATACTTAATATATTATTGCATTTCTCTGGGGCTACGTAAATGATAGAATAAGTAAATAGCTACCAAGTACTAACTAAAAACATAATTCAAGCAGTGGAAAAGCAGAAAATCCCATTCCAAACACGGAATACTAACCAAAACAAACAAATAAGAAAAACGAGTAATATTCCATTTAATGTCGTCACTTGACTTGACAAATACCAGTATTGCAAATGGCTGTTCTGTCAAAGCGGGCTAAAGGTTTACCTACAGGAAAATGAACATACACTTAGAAATGCGTCTTTCAGTATTTTGCCATTTCTTTTTCCTCAAACATTTTTAATATAATATTTTTCCTTTTGGAGATATATCGTAGGTATCGGAATCGGTTCGACAGTTTACGAGATATGAAGGTTTTATATTATGCGAGCAGAATTTAGGGAAGAAATAAATTCAGGTAAGATGATGATGGCTCTGTTTACCTACAGAATATTCTCTTTATTTTTTTATTATTACAACCTGGGTGTATTTAAGTCAAGGTGAATAGATTATTTTTTGGCAAACGTGCTCCATCATCAACCGCATCATCGCTTACTATCAGGTGAGATAGTGGTCAAACGTGTGCCTATAAATAGTAAAAAAATATTATTGCAATAAACACCACGAATCGGAAAGCACTTTAAGATGTTAATCCCGGCTCTCGTTTGCAAATCTTTGATTGCCGTTACGGATTGTTTAAACCCAGAAATTCTGACACCGGTCTTCCAAAGAATACCGTTTAACCCAGCCACTGGGTTGTGGAGGTTAGATAGTTAGTCACTGTCGGTATGTAAAATACGGTTCTCTGCTGCACGAGGTTAAACTGCAAGCCGACACAAATATAGTTTAAAAAAAGCTGAGATTCATTGCAATAAAGAAATATTCTCGTGGCCCTAATATTGGAATTAGTTGACCCGTGCAACATCGTCTGCTCCGCTCCTATTAGTCTTAGCGTGATTATATATAGCTTTTAGCCTTCCTTAATAAATGGGCTATCTAACACTGAAATATTTTTTAAATCGGACCAGTAGTTCCTGAAATTAGCGCGATCAAGCAAACAAACTCTTCAGCTTTATATATTAGTATAGATTTATACTTCTTTTTTACATACAAGGATAATTATTTCCTTTAAAAATAAATTTATAAAAATCAACACCGAAAACAGCAAAATAAAATTTTACGATACATTTAGTTTAGTACGTAACCTACGCAAAATTATAGGTTCCATAAAATACATTTCACTATAATTTAACGTTTTTCAGACGGAGTAAAAATACGAATGCCTCCCTTGCGAGTCCTGTCAGTTTTTATCACGAAATAAACAAGCCGTTCGGAGAATATACATGGGTATCCCATTATTTACGACCTGCGTAAAACAATGGTGTCTCTTACCATCACCGGAGGGCTTGTTATAATAATAAATTTTCTTTTCACGGTAACACCGTTTTTGTTTCTTTTTTTTGGCGTTTTCGTGGATGTTTTTAGTTCGATATTATTAAAATTATTATAAGCCCGTGGTGTCCCACTGCAGGGCAAAGGCTTCCTTCTTTCCACTTTAGTCTTTCTTGTTTTAACGAAAGGACAACCATTTCCACTAAATTGAAAGTTCAAGTTTTGTTAACAATTTATTTTTATTCGATAAGCAAGGTAGATTTGTTTGTAAGGTGATACACAATTTATTCCTATGACTGTACCTGGTTTATCACGTTAGTTATTGATATCTTCTTGTAACACACATGATTCAAGGCGGATTTAATATATTATGCCGAATTATGCATTATATAAATTATATGGGACGGATGATATTTTTTTTCTATTTTAAGAGTTAATACAAACCCTTTTTTAAAGGATATAAAAATACAATATACTTACTCAAAAAGAAGTCATTTATTTCAGAATAAATTTCAAGGCACATAAACACAAATTGAAATACCGTACACACAGCAAGAAGATTTCCATCTCCAGAAACAGAATTTCATTAGTGAATATCACTTGACCTGTGTTAACCTAGTTCTGATGAACAACGATCACACCGGCTCCCTCTACAGCAGTGGTTCCTAACCTTTATTTGACCTGGGACTACTTTGATTTCCTTGTAGTTTGTTGAAATTTGTAGCATAGTTATTCAGAATTCCATTAGTATATCACTTGATCTGTACTAACCGAGTTCTGATAAACAATAAACAGATATGCAATTTCAGCAATCCCGATCCATTTGCTATCATTTATTGAAGAGTTCTGTTGCCTACCTCCGAAGTTCTTCATGAGATCTTCACCAAATTTAAATGAGACCATTGCCAAAATAAACTCCGTTCGAACATAAAAAGAATTTTACAAATCTATATATGACGGAGACATAAAAAATATATAAAGATCAGAATAGATAACTTCCTCCTTTTTAAAGTCGGTTAAAAAGTAATGAGCATTGATAAAACCTTAAAATCAGTTGACATCAATGTTATTTTTGAGTTCTATCTCAAAAATAACATTTATGTCAACTGACCGAAATTTTAAACCTTTCGCGGACCTTATTTAGGCCCTTGCAGAACACCAGTAACAGGTTGGGAACAACTGCTCTACAGGGTCAGATGTGTACTATCGAACTGTCGGTACGGGTCACAGAAGACGGATTGTGATGATTATAAATGGATAGTGCAACAGTGTGCCAAATTGAGCTTTAATGTTGTAATTAATATCGTGTTTAATGTATGGTGCAAGGATCTAAAAGTTTGAGCTAATTCTTGTGCCACTTAGAAGGCGCATGTCATTTTTCGGCCTTATGATCTTAACGAATGTTGGCAATGATTGTCCCCTGTCAATTTTGATACAGTAAATACTTTTCTTTCTTTACATAGTAATTATATAGAGGTAAGTCAAATAGCATTTATATTATAAATTTAGTGTGTCTAATTTAACAGCAGATTTTTAAAATGTTGGCTTTTAGGCAATATTTTTTGTTCAAGCTTTAATTACATTTTACA
This sequence comes from Lacanobia wlatinum, assembly GCA_947578705.1. Taxonomy (NCBI): domain Eukaryota; kingdom Metazoa; phylum Arthropoda; class Insecta; order Lepidoptera; family Noctuidae; genus Lacanobia; species Lacanobia wlatinum. The sequence continues at coordinate 6,204,283 of OX388037.1, forward strand.
GCAGTTAGTAATTATTCTAGAGTCACTTTATTTTTGTATGTATTCTTTTAAATTTAATTTTCGACGTTAAAAGTGGCTTTTAATGGTCTGATTGAAATAAACGTTTTGACTTTGACTTAGAAAGAAATCTCCAATAAAGTATTTCTCCAGTCACCAATTTGTAGCTCAACTGTCTTAGTTGTGACCTTTTTCTTATTTTCGTCTAGAAAACCAGCTTATATTAATGACCACCGTTTTATTACATATACATACATTATGTAGACTGTAGAGTTTCTTAACAGGCCTTGAAGAATCTCTGATGGCCTCATAAAAAATAAAGTGGTACGCATCACGTAAAAAAGAAAAATGTTCTCACGCACATGTAGACTCTTGTAGTACTTAAGCTACAACCGCTGTGGTGAATGTTAGGGTACTTGAAGAATATCACAGACGTTCTTATGTAAAACATAAGAAAACATTTGTGAGAACATAACTTAGTAAAAATACTCATAAATTCATTCATGACTTTATTTATTAGTACCTAAGGTTGCCTGTCCATTACAGCGGAGCGAGGCAGCGAAGCAGAGAAGCGGAGAAATTTTAAATAATAATAATAATAAGATTTATTTCAGACTTAGTCCATAATTTTTGTTAGTAACAATATCTTAGCCTAGTGTTAGTAAGTACAAATAGGCGCTTGCTCTCGTATGTAGGCCTATCCAGTGCGCCATCAGTAATGGAATTGCATAAAATCGCCGCAACACGTGAGTCACTGACGTTTTGACTGACATGATTGGTTAATAGTTCTCCGTTCCTCTGCTCCACGGCCTCGCTCTGCACAAATGGACAGGCAGCCTAAAGCTGAAATCCCGAAAAAGAATATGTCAGCCTGACTCTGTCGTGCCAGCACAATCATGACGTTGTGTAAATGAGATCCCGGCAAAAACATAAATGTGAAAAAGGGAGCCAAAGTTCAATGTTAATAGTCACACATTTTAGGCAGTTAGTCAAATCTTGAACCTTCATTTACCTTATTTCAGGAATATCTACAGAACTTGGCGCCCGTTTAGAATATAAGTAGCAACATTGTATACGGATATATTTCTCTCGTATAACACATATGTTACAATTGTTCGCAATGATGTCAAAACGCAGAGCTGGTGCTACCAGGAGCAGTTAGTGTTATTATCGGCTGTCTATCGGCGGCTTTAAAAACGACCTTTCATCATGGAACTTATTCTCTTGCGAAGAAGAAAGCAGTTGCTTTTATAATTTTGAAAGACGCTAAGTTCTACCTAATAACATATTGATTAGAAAAAAATAAAATCTTAGAAATTCCCAGTTTTCAGATTTTTTCCTTTGTACACTGCATGCCAAATTTCAACTTTTTGGGACATCTGGAAGTGGGTTATGTTTTTAATCTATATCATCATCATGTCAACCGAAAGACGTCCACTGCTGGACATAGGCCTCCTCCAAGCGTCGCCACAACGACCGGTCCTGTGCGTCTCGCATCATCGGTTTGATCTACATGTCTAACGTTAATATATCAATAACTGATTGAGCTACATTTATGAAATTTTGGATTCTAGACAAGCTAAGGAGTTTTAATAAATGTGCCAAATTTCATGTTTGTAAGTTCAATAGGATTTGAGTTGTGAAGGGGTCAAATGTAGCTTGAAATGGTTCGTGTAATATCACACACGGCTGCTGCGTCGCCAGTTCCTTTTTTCTTTGAACTGTTAGCTGGACACGCTGCCGCGTGTCTAGATAGTGCTATGCATTTTGTTGTATACAACTCAGTCTCACATCGGAATCATGACGTTTTTAGGTAGTCATGTTATTTATTACCTACATATTGTCCAGTTTTACAAACATAAATGTAGTGAGCAGCAGATTTTATTTTCCATGGAGTTCCCTTTGCGAAAGATTTTCATAGTCACAAGTTCATAACACTACTAAAAGAACTTCATATAAAAGTAATTATATGTAGTTTCTCGGCACATTCTTTCATACTCCAATACGATATTGTGCCGAATCATACAGTCATTCCATTTTATCTTCAACCCGAGCCCTAGATAAACATGAGCCTTTCTTATAAATCTTGCAAAACACTGGTATCTAAGCGTCATCACAAAAAGCCGAGAGATGCGTCAGTGCAAGTGAGTACTATGTCAGTGTGAATAGCAGTACAGGCACGAGTCTGGATGGATGGGTATGAAAAGAACGAGGGATATGATGTGCACTTCGTGTTAGAATGTAGGTTGTACCTGGTATTGTGCATTTCTTGTCACTTTTAGAGAAAGTGTAGGATAAAACTCCAGGATGTTTAAGTTCCTCATGGAAAACACGATTAAACTTTATGTCCTAACCGAGGACCCCGCTTTACAGTCGCGAGACCAACAAATTATGGAACTTACGAAGAGCAGAAAAAAATCAATTAATCTACATATACTATCTATACTAATATTATAAAGAGGTAAAGTTTGTGAGTTTGTGACGTTGTAGGGGTAATCTCTAGATCTACTGAACCAATTTTGACAATTCTTTTATCAATATAAAGCCACGTTATTTGTCAGTTGTCAGAGGCTATATTAACCCGAAAAATACCGTCCAACGAAGTGGGCACCGGTCAGCTAGTCTACACTAATATTATAAAGAGGAAAGATTTGTTTGTTTGTTTGTTTGAATTGAATAGGCTCCGAAACTGCTGGACCGATTTGAAAAATTCTTTTAGCATTGGATAGCTACATTATCAGGGAGTAACATAGGCTATATATTATCCCCGCACTCCCACGGGAACGGGAACTACGCGGGTGAAACCGCGTGACGTCCACTAGTAATTAATATTTTGGCATCGAGTCCTAGTTTTTCCCACGACTGTACACACGCTTTTAAAAATTATTATCGACACGGTGTGTAACGGAACATTAATCTGAACCGGATCGAAATTTTTAAGAAGCGATTCTACGAAGAGATAAAATTATGCATTTGAAATTAAAAAAAATGCCTTTCACATAATTATAGTCCCCGTCACTAAAAGCAAGTAACATACGTGTAATACGAATCTAACGAGCAATTTCACTTGGACGGGTATATTTAATCGATAACTAGCTGACCCGCGCAACTTCGTCTGCGTCACAATTTTCATTACTGCTCCGCTCCTATTGGTCTTAGCGTGATGATATATAACCTATAGCCTTTCTTGATAAATGGGCTATCTAACACTGAAAGAACTTTTCAAGTAGTTCCTGAGATTAGCGCGTTCAAGCAAACAAACTCTTCAGCTTTATATATTAGTATAGATAAAGCGCTGCCATCTAATATCTTGGGGTACTGGAACGCGTCTGATTCATGGAACAAACATTTGAAACAATTGAATGTGTGTTTACAAAAATAGTTTTTCGTGACAAGGATTTAGGGTGCCTGTCCATTTCATCGGAGCGAGGCAGAGGAGCGGAGAAGCGGATAAATTTTAACCAATTGAATTGCATAAAATTTCCGTACCACGTGCGTCACTGACATTTTGACTGACATGATTGGTTAATATTTCTCCGTTTGTCCAATCCACTGCCTCGCTCCGCTGTAATAGAAAGACAACCCTAGTACTGTTTTAATTTGCACACAAAAATAACTCTTTAAATAACGATCTTTTTAAATGCCTGCTCTTGTTCGTCACTAGAGTGGATACCGCGATTATTCCTTGTAGACAACAAGAGGAGTGATAGCTTTAGAATTACAACAAAAAAAACGTAGAAAATTAAGCTCTAAACAACAGAAACTACATCCAAGAATCATTTCCACGCAGCAAGCAATTGTTTCTCTCGGTACAATTTCATAACAGCCTGGAGAACGCTAAGTCCACAGTCGTAGTTGCTCGGTACTTGTTTTAGTTGGTAGTTTCATAGCTGCTGTGTTTCGGGTTTTAGGTGTATGAAGTGAGTGTGTTTTGGATGTTGGCAATCAAAATTCGGGGTCCGGGTAATTTCTGTTATTATATAACATTTCACCCGCGTAGTTCCCGTTCCCGTGGGAATACGGGGATATGGCCTATGTTACTCCCTGATAATGTAGCTATCCAATGCTAAAAGAATTTTTCAAATCGTTCCTGTAGTTTCGGAGCCTATTCAATTCAAACAAACAAACATACAAACAAACAAACAAATCTTTCCTCTTTATAATATTAGTGTAGATAACTAACTTATGCCCGCGTCTCCGTACTTGCATATCCCGTTTTTTCCCTTTCTTGTAGGAATTTCGGGAAATCCTTACTTAGTGCTCTTCTGCAAGGAAACGACATGCCAAATTTCAGCTTTCTACTACTAGAAGTTTCAGCTGTACGTTGTCTGTCAATCACTCAGTATCTCAAGTAACGTAAATGTTTTAAATACATATATTGTTGAAATTATTTTTGGCTTAGAGGCTTACAAATGAGCAAGCTTATCCAAAAGAACTAAATGACAACCAAAAAAAAAAAAAACAATTACATTAATCTGCAATTGTACAAGCTGATACTAATGTTTTATTTGGCAGAAATAAAAATATTTTACCTAAATTATAAGGCAGGTATAAAGTTTTACTATAACACCTTTAGATATTGTTTGATAATGTTTTCTAAGACCAACCACAGCTATCTCAAAAATGTAGCTATTCCATTCATTCGAAAACTTCTAAACTCTTGAAACTTTTTACTTGTTTCAAATCCCACGTGTTTTACTTTTGCAGAATGATAGCCAAAAGGCTCTTCTTTTTACTTTATACGATCCATCAAAATTATTGTTTGAAGTTCATTCCAGAAAAATCCATCAATTATTTATACATCATCAGTCATTGTTTTGATTTAGAGAACTTGATTAAAATCTCCATTCTTCTTATCTTTCATTCTGGCAGAACTGCTTGCCATATGTTCATTGAATGTAGTTTAATGTGATACAAACACACTTGGTATTGGTACTGCTTAGAATATTTGCCTAGATTCGGTAAAGATACATCAGACCTACGATGACTAAACTATATTATTAAAATGGCTTAAATCTACACTAATATTATAAAGAGGAAAGACGTGTTTGTTTGTTTGAAATGAATAGGCTCCGAAACTACTAGACCGATTTGAAAATGTGATCAGCAATGGATAGCTACATTATCAGGGAGTAACATAGGTTATATTTTATCCCCGCACTCCCACGGGAACGGGAACTACGCGGGTGAAACCGCGTGACGTCCACTAGTAACCTATATTTTATGAAATTAAAGAATTTTAACAATAAACTATCAATTTTTGGACATTAGTCATTGCGGATAATGTTGAGATGAGACTATATTATTGTATTGACTTTATAACCTTAACATTTCACCGCAAAATTTTCTACACTAATATTATAAAGAGGAAAGATTTGTTTGTTTGTTTAAAATGAATAGGCTCCGAAACTACTGGACCGATTTGAAAAATTCTTTCAGCAATGGATAGTTACATTATCAGGGAGTAACATAGGTTATATTTTATCCCCGTACTCCCACGGGAGCGGGAACTACGCGGGTGAAACCGCGTGACGTCCACTAGTAACCTATATTTTATGAAATTAAAGAATTTTAACAATAAACTATCAATTTTTGGACATTAGTCATTGCGGATAATGTTGAGATGAGACTATATTATTGTATTGGCTTTATAACCTTAACATTTCACCGCAAAATTTCTGGTATAATTTTACCGGCATTCATATCTTCGGTCCACGACACTGAAGAATTAATGAGGAATATCCTGTCTTCGATTTTGATGTGCCGTGCTTCACCGATGCTATCGATGCCTGGAAAATCGCTTGTCTGAACATTAACCTGACAAACAGAGTAGTTCAGAATAACTTACTGTCTACGTCTGGTACTACTGCTGACTGTACGCGGCTGCTGGGTGTGGGAAAATGGGAGTCGGGTCTGTGGCTTCATGCACTACCGTCGACGAACCTAGGTACTTTGTTCGACGACATCACTTTTCGCCTCGCTGCTTCTTTACGCTTAGGAGCCCCTTGTTGTTCTCCTCATCGCTGTCACTGTGATGAAGTTGTCAACAGCCTTGGGAGCACGGCTTTTCTCGTAGCCGCAATGCAGGCCGTTTTGCACGGGACGCTAATTTAAACGACATTATCCGACGACCTCTCGTCATCGTCGGCGTTCCAGCCGTTTTAGAATCCAATGGCTTAGCACGTGACGATGGCAAAAGACTGGACGGCATGTTCCTTGGAAGATGGGTAGGCCTTTAGTGTGGGACGCAACCTGTGTCGATACTCTTGCACCATCCCATTTTCCTAGTTCATCGTGTTGTGCTGGCGCTGCCGCTGCGGCTGCGGAAAACCTCAAGCGGCGTAACTATATTTTTGAGCCGTTTGAGGTTGAAACACTTGGGCCGTGGGGCCCTTGTGCTCACACCCTCTTCAAAGAAATTTCAAAACGGCTGGTTGACACTTCCCGAGGCCCAAGAGCTGGCTTTAACTTTGGGTAGTGATTAAGCATTGCCATTCAACGAGGCAAAGCAGCCAGTCTCTTGGGCACATTACCAGCTGACAGCGTCGAGGACGAATTTTTTAATGCTATATTCTAGTTTGTTGTTAGTTTGTTAATTTTACCTTGACATTGAACAACAATTAACTTATAATATTTTGCATGCAATTGATACATATGCTGTATAGCTAAACATGTGGACTTAAGATTAATAGGTATTAAAAAAGGTATCAGTAAGTCAGTCAGTCATAAGAGCCGAAGACGTCCACTGCTGGACCCCCCTGCCTCCCCCAAAGGGGGCTCCCTCCCTTTGGATTAGGCCTATGTCCAGCAGTGGACGTCTTCGGCTGCCAAGCGTAGCGATTAGGTTTGCCATAATCGCTACGCTTGGCAGGCGGGTTGGCGATCGCAGTGTATGGTGTTGCGTTTTACAGAGAACGCTGCTGCCCATTCTCTGGTTGGCATTAATATACCTTTATTTATACCTATTAATAAAGTTATATTAATAGGTATTAATAAAATTGTTAGTCAGGTGACTGTAACTACTTTATACCATGTTTAAGGCAAATAAAGACTTATCTTACTTTATATTATGAAAATATGACCTTTATCTAAAAAAAAGTTTGATATTGTCAAAGATGACTGATTCATATTGATCATACAATAGAACCGTTGCGCTGAGCGAGGCTAGGTTAATGAGGCGATTCTATTGGTTCTTAACAAACAAATCCCTTGCACATATCTGGTAGAAACGTAGCCCCACTGTACTCACAGCAAATGCAATAGTCAAAGAATCAGCGAAGAACACAAGTAGGCCATGGGCCTGTAAACCGGCTATTTTATTTTGCTCAATCGTGGAGATGAGATTGGCCATTGTGGTTTCCATTTCCAATGATAGAATAATATTTATGTTACCATAAAAGTAATATTTTTAATCAGTTTCAATCGTACTTGTTTGACTTGAAAAATAAATACGAAATTTGTATGGATATTTTTTACTTAATCACGCCAGAACGGCTGAACGGATCTGGATAAAATTTGAGCCACCGATGGATTATATTAGTAGTATATGACATACTTTTCATCCCTGAAATACGATCCCTTGAAATAATATCTCGATATACACACAGGCATATCCACTGGTACCTAACTGCTAGCATAGTATAAAAGCTATTTTATCACAAAACTACAGTTTAGAGGTAACACAACCTCTTTCCTGTAGAGTTTTAAATGAATTGCAGAATTTTATGAGCACTCATGTACCCATATAACGTTTCGTTGACGTTTAAAACCTCATCTAGACTACACTTTAGTCTAGACAAGATTTAAAACGACATAATATTTTTTTTTTCTTTATTTATTAAAGAGGGTTTAATCTAAAAAGATTATGCCACCCTCATCGTTACAAATCAATTTTATAACCTAAAAATAACTAAATTAAATAAATCATTATGCTTAATTACCCCTGCGTTTAATCCCAATAACAACGAGTCTGTACATCATCCTGGCTGCTTTCGAAGTAGGAGCAGCAAGGATGCTGTTACATACCCCAGTCTCGTTCATATTATTAAATAGCATCATCAAATCTTGTCTCTCCGGCTCGTTCCGCACACATTCCATCATGATATGGTACACATCTTCAATTACGTTGCATTCTACACAATTTGGAGTTTCAACTTTACGCATTAAAAAAGCGAATTTATTTAAGGGTATGTGTCCGGAGCGAAGCCGGAGGGCTGTTGTGATCGTTTGCCTTCCCATGTTGGCACTGTCAAACCACGTATTCTTAAGAACGCTTGGCTGTATAGTGGCATACCATATCCCTTTGCTACGACTTCTTTCATCAAAATATTCTTGCCACTCGTCATAACAACGGTTTTTTAGTCCAAAGTAACGTTCTGTATAGTAAGGCAAACAGGAATACTGTTCACCGTCTGTTATAGCCTCTTGTCCACGATCTCATTACCTACAATGCCAACATGAGAGGGCACCCATTGTATTACAATATTTTTATTCTTACTTTTAAGTTTACAGATCAAGTCCAATATATCATAGGCAATTGGAATCCCACGTTTCGGCGCCGTGCATCGAATTAATAACTGTAACGCACTACGACAATCGCTTATGATTAAAAAATTAGAACAAGCAATTGAGTCAACATATGACAAAGCTTCTAAAATTGCTATCAATTCCGCATGCATTATTGAGATCACAGAATCAATTTTAAATTTCATAGATGTATCTGCAGAAGAATCAAAAAATGCAACCCCGACTTCATTGTTAGAAATGGACGCATCAGTATAAATTTTATAATGATAGGCGTAATTTATTTGTATAAATCTGTCACAAACAACTTTTAATTGGCTAGCATTATAATCTTTCTTAGCTTTGTCAACCCCATCAATAGTTAAAATGATATTGCTGTCTAGATCCACGTTGCTGACCCAAGTGGGTAAACTAAACATACTTAAGTTGTCACAACAGTCAATACGTTCGTGCTTAAGTGAGTCATGGGTCGCAACCAAAACAGGTTTTTGTTTACTCCTCCAGTAGCGGTGCGAAGACACTTGCGCGGACAGCTGTTCGAGTACATCAATTGTGACATTGTTTATTAGAGATTTGCATTTTAGCCAAAACTTACCACCTAGAAATTGCCGCCGGATGTGCAAAGGCGCAATACATAATTCATTTTCCATAATATGTATGGGTGTACTCTTTATGAAACCACCTATTGTACGTAAGCATATATTTTGAATTCTTTCTAATTTCAATAAGTGTGTACGACTGGCATTACCGTAAAGAACACTCCCATAATCTATTCGACTTCTTATTGTGGCGATATATACGCGTCTAAGGTGTGTAGGGTGCACTCCCCAACCAGAACCAGCTAACATTCTAAAAATATTTACGAATTTAAGGAGTTTTTCTCTTAATTCATTGACATGCTTCCTCCAATTTAATCTAAAATCAAACCATAGTCCCAAATATTTGATATTATCCACAACTTGTAATGGCAAACCATTGACATATAAGCTGACATTTTCTCTTTTATATCCTCTTTTAAACACGCATACCTTACTTTTCGAGGGGGATATGTCAAGACCTAAACCAGCAATGATATTGTTAAATTTATCCAGAGCCGTCTGTAACTTCAGGGAGCCTAGGTGGCAGTTGTGGCATGTAATATATAAAACAAAATCGTCAGCATATTGAGCTACATGAACGTCATTTATAGTTCTACAAATAGGAACAGTAGCAACATTAAACAGTAAAGGTGACAGGGGGTCACCTTGAGCAAGCCCGCGTCCTGTATTTCTGCTAATTGTAACACTATCATCTATACAAATACTCAGTTGCCTATCTTTGAGAAAGTTCCACAAATATGAGCATATTTTTGATCCAATATTTAGTTTATAATTCATATATTGCAGTAAAGGAACTATTTCAATATTATTATACGCATTCTCAATGTCAATGAAGCAACCTACAGTGTAATGTCCCTCGGAAAACCCCTTTTGTATTCTAGAAGTCAAGTTGGACAGACTATCTAAACTAGAATGGCATTTCCTAAAACCTACCGTACAATCAGAAAATACTTTGTTATGCTCTAAATACCATTCAATTCTGTTCATAATCATATAGTGGAATGTCTTGCAAATACAAGAAATCATAGAAATAGGTCGGAGTTTCGTGGGTTCCGCGTTGTTTTGGTTTTGTTTAGGAATGGGTATATTAATATATAAATATAGGGCTATATTAATTTGTCGCCACTGTTTAGGAACAAACCCGTGAATAAAGAATTGGTTATATAAAAATAGCAGAATATCCTTAGCATTTTCTGGCAAATGTTTTATCATTTTGTAAGATATGTTATCTAAACCGGGTGAGCTGTTTCTATCTTTAATTGATTTTATTATTTCTTGTTTGGAGAAGGGTGCGTCTAGTTTAGGGTTACATGACGTAAAAGTTTGGTCGCCATAGCCGACAAAATCTGGGGTCAAAGATGTGAGGAGGTTCTCAATATTAGTTTTATTGAAATAAGTCCTAGTTGAAACGTATCCCTTTATCCATCGTAATTTACGCCACATTCCGGAAGCAGTAATCTGGTGATCTAATGTCGAGCAAAATTCTTGGAAAGACGATCGTCGCGTCGATTTAATAAGTTTTTCTGATTCCTTAATTTTATTTTTCAAATCCTCATAGTTCGAGTCAATAGGGTTCCGTCGGAAGGTAGCAAGTGCGCGGCGGCGAACAGCAACGGCTTTAGATAAGGAAGCGTTCCAATAAGGTTTCGGACGAAAAGTGGAGGTAGGCCCGGAATATAATTTGTAGTATGGAATGTGTTTATCTGCCGCTGTGTTAAGTAGTTTTTCAAATAAGTCGTATGACTTTTGCAAATCATCTGATTGTGAATAACTATCAAACAAAGTCTGTGCCAACTCTTTGTATGAATTCCAGTCTGCCGCTTTATAATTTCTTTGCTTCTTTTGCCATCGTCGGGGATCAGTGCCTAAACTAGATTTAATTTTTATCATTAAATGGTCGCTGCCTAGTGATTCGTTCAGCACCGACCAGTCAAACCTAACCGCGATATCCGACGATGCCAGCGATAAATCCGGTGATGACTTTTGTACTACGCCATTTACTAATTTTATTCGTGTCGGACTTCCATTATTTAATACCACGAAGTTACTGTCAGACAACGAATCGAAAAGCTGACTGCCGCGATGATCCGTTTTATACGACCAATTACTATGGTGACCATTAAAGTCACCCAACACCAAAGTCTTACTGTTGCATTGAGATAAAAGACAATCCCAGTCAGTCGTAGATGTCGTCACCGAAGATGGACAGTAAATAGCAATAATAGCTTTGATGTCATCACAATTAAACAATTCAACTTTAATTGTTTGTATGCCTGGATTTTGATTGTTAATTAAGTTGATGCTAGACTTTAAGGAGTTATGAACTATCAATGCCACGCCTCCGTAACCATCAGATCGATCATTCCGGTAAATAATATAATTTTTTAATCTTAGTTCCGAATCGGGATCTAACCAAGTTTCACTGAGGGCAGCAACGTGGATTTTTTCTAGTACTAGCAAACTTTCAAAATTGAGCAACTTAGGTTTAAGACTTTGACAGTTCCATTGGATTATATTTAAATAATTATTTTTAATTTGACGATTCATTGTCTAATGTTGTTGAAAACTCAAATAAACTCTTAAGTAAAGGCAACTGTGATATATTACCTGCTAACCTTACTATCACCCACTCTGTACATACTTTTAGGATATTTTGGAACTTAACAAATATTGAGTCGCTTCTGGTAAGAAATATTTTTTCGATTTTTCTAAATAGATCTCTGATCGTAACATTACCATCCGAAGTTCGTCTTGTTGCCGGCTTTCTGCACTTAGTATTTATTTCTGCTTCGCTACTTTCAGATTCAGCATCGGAGCGAGGTGATTCCCAATTTTTAAAGTTAAATTTTTTAGTTGTAGTTTGAGGCTTTGGCTTATCCTTTTTCTTGGGGATAGTCTTGGGTTTATATTGCTGCTTCTGACGGGGACCTTCTTTTGCGGAGTAAGCAGTCGCCGAGAATAGGTTTTCTTCATTTGGCTTATCAGCTGATGTGGATGGCTGGGTAAATACATGGGATACCGGAGGTGGTGACACGTTATTTGGAGAATCTGGAGAAGGGTACATTGTCAGGGCCTTACGATATGTGCAGTTGAATTCCGCCATAATGAGGCGGATTTTCCTTTCTTTTTTATAAATAGGGCATTCTTTGGAAAGCGCCAAGTGTTCTCCTGAGCAATTCGGGCATTTATACCTATTCGTGTCGCAATTTGCATGATCTCCACTACATTTTGGGCAGACTATCTTGCTGACGCATCTTTTCGTGATGTGGCCTAGTTTCCAGCACCTCGAACATTGTGACACAGGGAATACATATTTTTCAACATTGATTTTGAGATTGCCCACAAAAACATACGCTGGCAAGAAATGACCCTTAAAACATAATCGCACGGTTTCGCATGGAATCCATTTATCTCCATTCTCGTCACGTCGATTAAGACGTTTTAAAGATACGAGTTCTGCTGGGCTAGGGCACGAGATGTCTTCTAATATCTGCTCCTCATTTAGGTCCAGGTCCACATTTTTAATAATACCGTAAGAGTAACCAACTTCCATGGACTTAAATATTCTCCATCCCATAGATGTGAATTTCTCACAAGAAATAAACCTTTCAGCACTTACATCGTTATTGAATTCTACTCTTATTCGGTATGGGTTCATGTATTTAATTTTTAATGTATCACAAATGCCTTGTTCCCTAAATAGCTTAGCTAAGCTGAACTGTTTGGGCAGCTTTTCTGTGCTTGATACATAGACTTCAATTTTGTTACTGTCATCTCTTGCCTTTTTCCCACTACGGCCTACTACAGTCCATTCCATTTCGTCTTCTTCTCTGCTACGTTTACTTGGTATTGAAACTACTACATCATTAAATCGTACCTCAGTTGAGTTTTGTTCATGTGAACAATTGTATTGGGCTGCCTCTGTAATCATTCTGACTTCTTCTAGGTTATGGTCGCTTGTATTGCCGTTTGAATCACTTTCTTCCCTTTCGATGTTAGACATTATCATAAAGACAAATCATTCGACGCATAATAACACAAGTCGCAGGGAGCGCGACACGCGGTGCGCGTGCGCTCGATATCTGTGTTGTGAGAGAAACGAACGTATGATGCAAGGATAGTTAGATCGTCAAGGACACGACGCAAACACGATCACTCCGTGCGAGTGTCGCCTCGATGAACATAATATTATACTTTGACTCTAAATATACAGCTTTTTAAGGTTGCTTGCCCATTATAACGGAGAAAAGTAGAGCTAGGGAATCAAAATATAAATCAAAAGGTTGTCTGTAACATATTGCTCTGTGTGATAACACGGCCCATTTTACACTTGTATTCGTTTTTCCTGTGCTTATTATAAGTGTGCCATAAAATAGGTATATATTCGATTATATAGCATACAAACATACTTTTTCATTCAACTCTGCAGTGGCTAGGACGAGCAGAGATTTGTAAAACCAAAAGATTTTAACAATACAATGATACATGTTGAGCTACGTGTCGACATTCGACTACTTTGCACCTTTTGCTAGATAGAAAATCCTCTTAAATCAAGCCCTATCAGTTACCTCTTCAGAGCGTTAATTTCACAAAGGTTTTAAAAACGGGAGTGAGAAATTCAACTGCTCACTACATTTTATCGTACATGCGAACATCATAAGAGACTTTATTTCGAGATTTCAGTGTTAGTAAAAGTTGCTTATGCTTTCGTCATCATCTTTCTGCTCTTAACCTATGTTACTGGAGGTTGCTGCAGGACGTGCTTTTCTTCTATTTTGTTCTGTTATCCTTCACGCTACCCCACTGCTCCTTTTCTTTCATATCACTTCTCATACATTTCATCCATCTTTTCTTTAACCTCCCTCTCCATCTAAACACATTTAAATTCATTAATATTTAAGTAACATGCGTTTTATTTGTCTTGTTCATATGAGCATACTAAAACATGCGATTCCATCCATCTACTTCAAATTTTTTCTAATATATTTTCTCAAATATGCTTGGAAATTAGAGCATTATTTGGACAACCTTCTTCGAGATAAATCGAAATCGCTATCCTGGCCAAATACACGCGAGCAGCAGCCGGCAAAAGTTGTATGAAAATCCATATCTGTCGTGCTTTAGCGGCAAAATAAATAACATAGTAAACTCATATGAAAAAATATAGTAACTTATTATCAAAGGCTTTATTTAAATTTCGAACAGGCTTGCAAATATAAAATTGTTTATTGAAATTAAAAAAAATAAAAAAATAAAAAAATAAAAAAACAAATGAACACTTAAGCGTCGGAAAAATTGTTATTGTTTCTGTTCGTCATTGATTTTGAAAAGTAAATATATTTTCAAATAATTTTAGTTTTCATTCAGTAAGAGTGAGTACTAAATAAAATATATTACTTGAGAAAAGTATTTTACAAGCCTTGGCCACAACTAGGCATTGATGGATTTACGTTTGTGTGCCTTGGCTTCGCCTCGGCCCACATTTACACGTTCGTCCATTAATGCAAGAAGCATTGATGGACGAACGTGTAAATGTGCTGACCGCTGCTGGCCGCTTTGCTGGCCGCTGCAGTAATGTACTATAGTTTCACATTTTATTCATTTTCGTCACTCCGCTCCGATGTTGATCCGATTTTTGCCCTATAAAAAACACCAATGAATTACAAAAAGATGAAGAGTGCACCTCGAACTGCTTCACATTAGTTACTCGATCTTTTTCGCCCATCTAATGTTCAGGCTACCTAAAAGGTCGGTTCCACAAAAAAACCTACCTACTTATTACAAATAGATTCCTATCTCGGTCAGTTTTTGCTACCTCGACATTGACTGATGTGTCTTTAAGGGTTCGATAGAAGGTCACATTTTGCTTCGAAGAAATTTTATGATGGCCTTGTGTGTATTTTTTTATTCTGTATTCTAGAACTAAGATAGTTTGAAATTTGTTTGAAGAGGATTTGTTTATTTTTCAAAATTATTTTTCTTTTGCCAATATTACCTTTTCTGGAATTTGATTTAGCTCATGTTATTTCTTTAAAGTTTTCTATTTATTTTATACTAAAAGTAATGTCATTCTGATCTCGCAAAAACTGAAAATTAATTTGAATTGTGCGTACAGCTAAGGAGTGGAATACCCTGCCAGACGTATGTGTTTTCTGATAACTACAACCTGGGAATCTAAGTCAAGAGTGCTCCATCTTAGTCCGCATCACCGCTCACCATCAGGTGAGATAGTGGTCAATAATAAAAAAAAAAAAGTTTTTTCACGAGTATTCAGTGTCATTATTAACATCATCGGTATCAATGCGATTATGCTCCATTTTTTTTTTTTCATTATTCCATTGCAACGTAGCCAATCCTTCGCTGGAATCGCTCAATAATAAATGTTAATCTACTTTCCACGTTGCATGATATAATATTCAAATCCCTCAATAATTAAATATTATTTCTGTAACGACACGGTTGCTAAAACTGGGTCATAGTGGTACTTGTAATTTATAGGCAATTTACCTGTCAGTGTTGTTACGAAAATGCGTAATTGCTAGCATTTCAACATCAGGCACAACGGAGTACATTACAATAAATTTTAATTTTGTTAATATAGCCACCGATTTATATTATGGGTACGACGAACTGTCAGACGAAGCGATAAGTTTGCAGCCAGTTAACACTACTAATAACCATAGTACCAATTCCACTCATTTTCGCATACGTTCGCATTCGCATGTCAGTTGCAATCTGTAAAATGTAAGGAAATTGAGGCTTCCTTCACATAAAATGACTGAGTCGCAGTTTAGTAATTATCTGTCAAAAAAGCCTCAAATGCTTAAAAATAAATAGAATTAGCTCTCAAAACAATAAGCAATAAGTGACAGTGCGAAAAATTGTGAAATAATGACATTATTGTCATATTTGCGACAGGTGTTGTTTAATTAAGCAGCGAATGTATGAAACTTAAGAAATTGTCGTATTATCGGATTATCGTTAGTCAACTATCGCCGTTTTGTTTATTAATCGTCTGAATTTCGTTGGCTGCACCAAACAATGTTAATTTGATGTGTTGAGTTACCTGATAAAGGCATTGGTTTCAAAGCTGACCCATCTCATTACATAATTTCATTCTCTTTTTGTCATACCTGATGGAGAGGTGCGATATCTTTTCAAACTTAAAATATAGATCTGAGTTTATAGGTACGTATGAACGAGATTTAACGCAAAATCTGAAAAAGGTCATTTTACTCATCATTATGAATAAATTTTACCGGTATCATCCGGAATGAGTCGTTCAGTGTGTTTTTTCAAGTTACGCAAACCAAACTGTAAGGGGCCATAGTTTTCTATTTTCACGAATTCATGGTTCTTTCGATACTAACCTAAATATATGCCGAATGTTTCGGGAGGCGGTCATTGTACCGCTGGACTATGAATCTTGTTGACACTCGGTAAAATACCCGATCTTATAATATGTTATGGAATTTGGCTGCGGCTGCCGAAATATACTCGGTACAAAACATGTTGAAAATCGATAGTGATACGTAATTATAAAATTTTAAAATTACCATAACTTTTTTCCCGACCACCCGACCACGAATTTTAATGAAACAAAGCCTAAATGTTTCTCAAAACAAATTCAAACGTAACTGCATAAACCATAATATGATCTGTTCAGTACTTTCGTAGATTAGCGTTAACAGACAGAGAGACAGACAGAAAATATATTTTTTTTGTGTTCTATAATTCTCATTCCATATTTGGTAAATTTGTTTAATGTACGGTTCCTACTGTTTTATTATAGGTATAGATAGTATTGGGCATGGCCTGTTGCTATTGACATTCTCACAGAATTTATCATAATATGATAAAATTGAATAGAAGATTCTAAATGTCAATCATCAACTTCACTCAAATTCAGAACGTGGCCTGAATATTTAATTAAATTGGTTATTCCAGACATAAGCCCTATTCAATTCTATCTGCTTGTTTGTGAAGACAAACAAAATAACATACGTAATGAAGAAGGTATAGTATACCTTACTTTGTTGATCTGTGCAAGTATTTAGGAATGTAGTTGTATTTAAGGTAGGTACGATTTTTTTTTGTCCGACGTGGACTTAATGTCTTATAAGTCGATGAACGCCGGCTGCACGAAAGAAAAAGTGTCTCCGTCTCAGCCGAGCGAGCAAGCGAGAGCGCGGAATAAGAGATAGAGAGGCACGTTCGGCCTAAGCGTTCGTCTTGTTTGTTAAGAATTTGTTTTCTTATGACGTTATCACGTTAAATTATCGTCCGTAAACCAACTTGACAGACAAACAATTTTTTAATTTTTTTAGTTTGACCGCCAAAAGTGACCCCCATACTAAAAATTTATTTATTTACGTAAAGCGTTCGCATTTGGGTTACAAAAGTCCTTAATTATAAACAAAATTGGTCCAGGAGGTCCGGAGAAAACTGGCTGTGACAGACAGACAGACACCCGAGTGATCCCATAAGGGTTTTTTTTTTGTTTATATAATAGGACGTTTGACTACAATTTTGCCTGATGGAAAGGGATGAAGTGGTCGTCGACCGAACTCGCTTGTATAGAAGTAACCTATTCAATTTAGGCAAGCGTGCTCCATCTTCGACCAAATCATCGCTTACCATCAGGTGAGATAGTGGTTAAACGCGAGCCTATCAATAGTAAAAATATAATAATTAAAGTGCCAATTAAGCCTTCTCTCTCGAAAAATGCTTAAAAACAGCGTGCAGATGAAGCCACTTTTCATCGGCATTTATTGAGAAATTACATCTGGTTTAGCCAGAATGTATGTATCGGTATCACATAATAAGAAAAAAGTCACCAAAACTTCCAAATCGTTGAGATAATACCATTTTACTCCTTAATTTTTTAACAAAAGTCTAAAAAAAATGTCTACGTTTGTATAAGCTGGTTCGGTTACTTTTTTCAAGTATGTGTTATTTTTTTTATAATAAATTAGAAATGCAGGTAGTGGAGTGGCGCGTAGACAAGTAGTTAGTTCCGTTTATACACACAAGGTCATTGGCATGTATACAAGCCTTAATGGCTGGTTCATTAGTCAAGTTGCCAGCACTACTCTGGAGTATCAGACCATGGGTTTGATTCCCGGGTCGGGCAAATTGTTTCTATTGTTATGTAAGAAATCTGTGAAAAAAATATATTTATTCACGAAATTTTTAGCAAAACTGAAAACATATAGGTAATGAAATCATTGAAAATCACTACATCAAAATATTTACTTCAATCTCATCGACCAAAAAAGAATCACTGGTTATTCCAACATGTAAAATACCTAATTACATTCGTAACACAGCTTCTAATAATATGTGGACAATATCAGTGGGAAGAAATTAATTGTATGGTACAACAGACTGTCCTTTGTTATTTTAGCAGAACGGCGTCGGCGATAGGAAATAATAAGGAAATATGAGAGGCCTTTACGTAATATTTCCGAGAAGACAGATCGTATTGAAAAAATTGTAGGTCTATTCTTATAGTTTTTCAATATGCGGCGTTTTGCGAGTTTTTTTTTAAGAAAAGGAAAAATTGTTTGAAACAGTGGCTTGTCCACTGAAAAATCTTATGAGTCCGTCAGTTAGATTATCAAAAAATATTTGTCTTCTGTTATGTAAACCAAAATTGACAAAGATACGGCGCTTTTAAAATTCTCAATACGTCACGAGCCCCCACTCCCGAGTTTTGATGCGTTTTATCTTTGTGAAAATTCATTGATTAGCAAAAATAAAAAAATAAGTGTTCATTATTTTTCAATACTCTGACGGAATAAATAGATTTGCAATTTATTGATGATGGAAACCAGCCAATTGCTGCTACTTAAAAAAGTTGGCTCTGTTATTAATTAAAAGTATTCCGTTCGAAATGAATCCAAATCAAGAGCTCGTAGCAAAGTATCAGCAGCAATAGTCGGAGAGCCAATTCTACTAATTTATAAGCAACGTACGTATTCGTAAACTAGACAAAGTGCATGAAAAATAAGGCTTTTTTGGCAAATTGCAACTGAGACGTGAATGCGAAATTTGGCGTTGCTTAAAAACAATAAAATTGTCTAATACATAAAATTCTTCTGTTACTGACTGGCTGAGTGACTGAAAGACAACGCACAGCCGAAACTACTGGTCGTAGAAAGCTGAAAGACTGAAGGACTAAGAGAGTATTTCCCAAAATTCCTACAGGAACGGGAAAAACGGGATATTTGCGAACGAAATCACGGGCAAAAGCTAGTTTAACTACAGTTTTATAAAGGCAAAGGGATAGGTAAAGAAATATGGATACTTTAATTGTGCGTACAGCTAAGGAATTCTCTGCTGGAGTCTGTGTTTCCTGTGAACCTGATCAGGTCTTAACTATCTGGATAGTGGATAGTAACTGAATTCTAGGTAGGCGTTCTCCACTATCGACCACATCATCGTTTACCACCATGTGACATAATGGCGAGTCTCTCAACCCTTAGGCCTGGGACAGCTGTCTATTTTCAGATCAGCAGCTCACAATCGGTAATCTAGGGAAAATAAGGTGCAAGTAAACGTTTTCTGTTGAGTGTTTAACATAATGATTCATTCCTAGACTTCTGAACTTTTCGGATATATTTTTTTTGATAATGAAAAAATACTTCTTCCGCTCTCGGAGCGGAAGGGAGTGTCAGACTCTTAATGACCAAAACCCATCCGTGTTCCTCCTAAAGCTCTTTGAGTTCCCGCCGCGGTGACTCTTTCGAACAAATTCCGCCACCTTGGCAATTCCGCAATCCTAGCGATTCCGCAACCCTGGATAATCTTCAGTTCATAAAGATTCAGCTGCTGAATTATATTACAACAACCACATTAATCAGCTAAGTACCTATAGTAAACCAAACACTCCTACACTTACCTAAACAATACTCTTCACTCAGAATCAAGTAACCTATACCGGGAACATGATACGAGTACATTTCTCTGTACTAACAAGACTCTAAATTGATGTTGACGTCAATACATTGACCTTTATAAAGACGATGTAGGTTCTCAGATTAATATCGAGGACCTGTCTATATTCCTATATTCGTGAAAATCTAAGAAGTCGGATTTGATAGCTGAGTAGAGACGGGTACAGGATCGCTTTACCAGTAAGTGCGAAAGAATAGTACATTGTTATCTTAGGGTGAAAGTAACTGATTTAGTCCCGAGACGGCGTTTGGCGCCCGAACGCAGCGAGAGCGCCAATAGTTCGTGGGACTAAATAAGTCTTTCACCTGAGGTAAACACTGCTTTTCATTACGAATACAAGGAAAGTAAAAATAAAAACACGAATTAGCTAAAGAAAAAATCCATATCTGAATCTGATGAACTCATCGTGTTAATAACTCTGCTATACGTAAAAAGTATGAACAAAAATGTAAAATTCGAAAAACTAAATATTTTGCCCAAACCTATGTTATTTTAAAATAGTAAAAAGTAAATTATAATAAACTAATTTAAAAATATAATCTATAGTTAATACTTATCTTTTTGTTATTTCAATTTTATATCGCGCTGTAATTGACTGGCTGTATAGAAAGTTGGGACATGGTTAAATAGAAATGTTCAATAAGTTTTTTTTTTGTAATTTGACAGCTGTCAGTTGAAAACGATTCTCCCTAGGGCTGAAAAGTAATACTTTCAACCCGCTCCTCAGGCAACTTCAAGCCTACTTTCCAAGTATGAGTAATTTAGTATGAAAATTTATTTTCATTTCTCTTTCATACTTACTATTAAAGCCGCCAGGCGACATTAGAGACCGCAAAACTCTTTCAGTTTTTAAAAGAAGAGTGAAAGAACACTACCTCTTTTACCGTCATAGTTGCATACAAGTACGTATTATTATTTATCTTATAATATTATTTAGTATGTATCAGTGTCATATTTATTTAAGTAATATTTATATATTGTATGTTATATTCAAAGTTTATTGTTTTATTTGCTACTTATTACTTTTACACCCGGTGTCTGCATATCTTTTATACAACTAACTATAATCTGTAAGTTTGCTGAAATAAATTTGCTATTTATTATTATTTATTTATTTGCAACTTTCCTTTCGCAGGTATGCTGGAAGAGATTTCTTTTGAAATATGCATCACCTTTGTACCTATTTTTCTGTTTCCTTCTTTTTATCGTTTTATGTAATGTGTGTATATGAACTATTCAATAAATTAAGAAATGCTATCAAATCAGTCTTCTTAGATTGCCACGAATTTAGATGCTATCAGGAGAATTGACGGTTGTGTATTTTTGGCTGTCACTTTAAACGCATGAATGCGGTGGTATCATCTGTCATAATACAATTGTCTTGTATACGAAGATTTTCAAATGACTGCTTATAGTTATTGTACAAGTTAAATGTTTGGATGATGGGTTGAAATTCTTCAGCGATCACGATTGTCACAAGTCCGAAATGTGTAGAATTGACAAGAAGCCTAGACAACTTAAATTTTTTCAGCAGTAGCGTGGCGAAGACGAATGTCAAATATGTATGGGATTGACAAATGCTGTCGAAATGTCTCGTGATCAAAATTCTACTCATTTTCAAGCAGCGTTCGCATACACGTCTCAGTGGCAATCTGTCAATATATTAAACATGAGGTTTTTGACAGATTGCGCCTTAGGTGCGAAAGAAAACTTTGTTAAAAATCAGTAGAATTAGCACTCTTATATTTGGCATTTCAATTGTAATGTTTGCTAATAGAATGGTACTTTGTCTAGAGCCTCAGGTGAAATTTTGGCAGCGTTTGTCAAGTCCACAGAAACATTTTACGTTTTGAGAAATTGTAATGGCGGATGGAATGTCACTTTGGCTAAATTATCTTAGCTTTGCGTCATACAGACACCAAGAAGATGTTGAATTCCATTATTTTTGTTAAGTTTTTTTCATTTTTACTTGAGATGGTTTTGCTCTTGACTCTAGTCTAGGTCAGAGGTGACAGAGAAAAAGTCGACGATGGAGTGAGCTTACCCAGAAGAAGCCTATTTGTTCTAACTTTGAAGACATTAGGGTTGAATGCGTTCGGAAAACGGACCACAGACACAAGTAGAGAGTTCCACTCCTTTGCTTTTTAAGTTTTTACGTTCTCCAGATTCCAAATCTTATTCAGCCACTAAACAGTTCCCTAATAATCCTTAGTTATACCCTGACTGCCGATTTCAAACTGCACACCATTATCAGGTATAGCTAAACGTAGAAATCTTATAGCCTCCTTTAACTAGAGCCAACGTAAACTAAAGCTGGCATCCCAAAGATAACCAAAAAGCAATTCAAACTGATATTACCAACTTCTCTACTCATCGCTTCATAATCTTCTCAAGAATCAAACTGAAAATATTATCATTACAGAATCAAAGTGCTACCTCTGTAATTTGCTCCGTTCAGCGGCTGGTTCGCTTTTTATTAACTCTGCAGCGAACTTTAATTGCTTACACAGTACTCGTAAGAACACGTAAAACTAGCGATTTGGCGCACCGTGTGCCATTTTCAGCGCTACATTTGCTGGAAAGTACTAATGTGGACAGCGATATAAAATTATTATTTTTTGAAAAAAGAATTGCTTAATTTAGTGAATGTTTGATAATATTGGAAGTCTCGATAATGTATGAAATTAGAATGTACTATATATATTATGGTGTATCAAGTATATTCATGAAGTTTTGTTTTAAATTACTTATTGTTAATTCTGAAAATGAGTAACGGTACCGTCGGTCGATTCTGAGACTTTCCATGAAGCAAAGATGAAGTAGCCTGACTATTAAAAAAAAAATTCTAAAAAAAATCACTGGGAAAACGTTGGTGTAGTGAGTTTTCAAATTCTAGGTTTGAGAGGATTAACAGTTATTCAAGCTTCCTTCATAATTGTTTTCACGGTGACATATTTATAAAATAGCAATGATGTCACTTTAACTGCGGGTCTATAAAAAGGCCACTTTAGTAGATCTAGAAAGCAAAACACGCTACTCGTCACTGTCAAATTTTCCCAATCAACTTTGAACCTAATTCGTTAGCGATAAAGATGAAAATGAAATTTGACAGATTGTTGCGTGATTAATATTATGATTCTAATATGATTCTCCTAAAGTGTCCTTTTTAGCCCCCCTGATTCTAGGTGTTGACAGCACATTTCAGTTAAGTTTTCAGGATGAGAGTTTCACAGAATAACTGTAATTAAACTTTTCCTTGAGTTTGAATCATCATCATCATATCAGCCGAAAGACGTCTACTGCTGGACATAGGCCTCCTCCAAGATGGAGGGGTTTGCCATAATCACCACGCTTCGCAGACGGGTTGGCGATCGCAGTGCATGGTGTTGAGTTATACAGAGAACGCTGCTGCCCATTCTCTGGCGAGTCCCTTAGTCGCCTCTTACGACACCCACGGGAAGTGATGCGATGGTATTATTCTTTTACGGCATACAGCACCAGCCGACACCATACGGCGAACGGCATGAGTTTGAATACGACGTTTAAAATAACTTGAGTATGAATGGGTTACCTAAGTTTAAATCCACATTTATAAATACTCTAAGTGACGCGTGTAATCTTACTCATGTACGATATGTAACAAACATTTTGTATAAGCACCTCCTTTTTTCAAAGCCTTGTTAGTTTGAAAAAACCTATTGTGAGACCCTTACTACCTGTCTAAGATAGACATCTAGGTTCGACAAATCGTCGCGACAATTTTCCCTTTTTCTTAAGAAATACCTTATATAATTTGTACTAGAGAACAAGTCGTTTCTTTTCGTTGAAATATAATAGTCTAGGTCCTGGATAAGAGGCTTTTGATAAAGTGACATTGTCGAAATAAGATTGTCAAAAGTCGAAAATAATTGTACGGTATTGATATTTGTTAGGTAGCGCAATGTTACGTGATTATTCTTATAGAAAACAAATGTTATGACAATCGTTGATTCTACTTTTATAAAGCTGTTTTATGTGTTAGAGTTGAGGCCGTGTGTGGGCAAATGTATGTGTGCTCTGTGGCACGATAGATCGATGATTTGAAGAAGGTGGCTGGCAGCGGATGGATGCGGACTGCTGAAGATCGCTGGTTGGCGCTCTTTGGGAGAGGTTTCAGTTCAGCAGTGGACGGCAATTGGCTGATATGATGATGATCATGATGACGAAAACTATGAAACTTCTTCTTAACTGTGCATTAAATTAAATTTCATAATTAATTTTTTTATTAAAGTAAGTGAGATAAAGATGCTAAGATGGGCAGCAGGTGTAACCCGACTCGATAGTGTGAAACAAGCACATCAGAGGAAGTTTCAAGGTCGCGCCTATAGCAGAAAAACTCACCGAGAGCCGACTGCGATGGTTTGGTCATGTCATGAGACGCCCCGAAGACCATGTCGTAAAACAGGCCTTAGCATTGCCAAATAATAAGAGAAGTAGAGGACACCTACTAGCTACCTGGTGGTCCACTGTAGCCAAGGACTTAGAGCTTGCCCAAACAAATGTTTAGACAACCCGGGACAGACAGTGCTGGCGCCGCAGAACGAGGAGAGCCGAACCCAAATAATGGGAGAAGGCTAGGACAAAGAAGAAAAGGAGATTAATTTTGTATTAGCAGGTGATAAGAAACTTCTTTCTTGAACGCGTGACTTAATAATAACTACCGCAGAGGTCGATCTTCGAGGTTAAGCGACGCTTTCCGAGGTCGGTCCACGGGTGGGTGACTATCTCAAACCGCACGTTAAGCTGTTGGCACCGGCATTTATTCTAGACCTTATACAGTCGTAATAGGTAGTCAGAACCCAAGGAATCTAAAACCTGCCTTACCAAAGTATCATGCTATCCAGCTACTGGGTTGTAGAGGTCAGATGCAAAGCAGTTGGTCTATGTAGAATACTGGTATTCAGCTGCAAGGAAGCGAACATTCTTGAGAAAAGAAACGGCAGATTGAATAACCTTCTGAGTAAGCTCACTCCATCGACTTTGCCTCTATCACCTCTGACCTAGACTGGTGTAAGAGCAAACCCATCTCAAGTACAAAAATAAAATAAAAATATTCTTACTTAGATTCCTAACATGCAAAGCAAAATAGAAATGAGAATTAATTTTCAAAACGTTTCTGTACGCTAAGTAAGACTCACTTTGTATTTAAAATCACATTTACATTGTAATATTCTAGCAATGTACCTAGTACCTAAGCCAGAAGCAGTCATTTTTATATTCTTGGCTCTACAAACCAGAAAAAAAGTAATGCGGGCCACAAAAATAGGCTGATAGCTGATAGATGCCTGTAAAAACGACAGCAGACTTTTTTCCACAACTTTTCTCCCATAATCCATACCAGAGTGCTATTTTCCGGAAATAAAGTAGCATATGACACTCACTACATTTCTATCGATGAAATAATTTTCGAAATCGGATTAGTCCACAAAGCACCTTGTACAAACATAAGAATGGTAAAAAAGCAAACAATTTTAGCTCCGTCTACCTATGACTACGTGTAATGCGAAATTGAGTCCTTCGAGAGACTAGTAACATTTTCTTTTTCCCAAACTATATCAAATTAAACTGTTTGTATTTTTTGCGCACGACCAGTCAAAATAACCCAATTATCAACTATACCCGTGTATACGCACGAGTAACTTTTACTCAGTAGGTATGATACAAGCTAACATAGTAGTATCTACTTCGAGCTTCGGAATCATTCGTTCTTTTTCGGACGGATTCGCGTGACTCAAGCAATTGCTTAACTATGTTGGTATCTGCTTCCAGTCTAAATGGATGCAGTGGAATACTAGTCTTCAAATCTAACGACTGCTTATGTGAGCTCTACGACCCAATATTACTATATCTCTGGGCAAGAGTATTGTCAGATTTTGACTACCCGTTAAAGATATGCAAATGACAATCAGAGC
This sequence comes from Lacanobia wlatinum, assembly GCA_947578705.1. Taxonomy (NCBI): domain Eukaryota; kingdom Metazoa; phylum Arthropoda; class Insecta; order Lepidoptera; family Noctuidae; genus Lacanobia; species Lacanobia wlatinum. The sequence goes on from OX388037.1 coordinate 6,230,312, forward strand.
CAACGATGCTTTCCGAGACACGGATTAGTCGAGACTCCTCCCCTCGAACCGCAGATATGTGACCATTCATTACAACATAATGGTCACCAATCCACGAACTGACCCGGCAAGCGTTGCTTAACCTTGAATATCGAAATCCCTCTCAAATTCAAATTCGTGCGAATAGCATCAGAAATCTAACCTTGGTCTAACATTGAATTGCCTACGCAAACTGTTTACATAAACTTGTTATGTCAAAATAATGATGCTGTTTTTAGATGAAAGTGGAATAACAAGGTGCCGAAATTGTTATCGTAAGATTAAATATGGTGTTACGAGGTAGGTTACTGAAGATTAATAGGCATTATTACCAGTCCTACTGAAAGGATCAATATAATGTAGAAGGACAACTACAAAAATAGCAAATTAACATATCATAAACTCTAGTAATTTTCATTAATTAGCAACTCCATCATTCGCACAGAACGTTTTAGCAATACTTTCATTGTTCATATTGCTAAGTATTAAAGTTTCTTGCCACAATCTGTGTATCCTGAAACCTACAACCTGGGGTTTTTAAATCGAGAGCCAAAATATAGAAGCAACATTGTCGCATCAAGCGTGCTTCATCTTCAAAAAAACAATGAATGCCTCCTTTAAATGTTAACTTTCACAGTAGTCCATTCCATCGGTTCACATCACGTATTTACCCTCGAAAAGTAAAACAGAGGGTATATCACATTTCAACAGCTTTAGACAAACTAACGTTTTTATTCTGTCCCTTGCCGGAGTGACGAAAAACACATTTAACCTCAGCGAAAGGACTTACCTAAAGGACTTGACGTGCTCTGAATGTGACCTAAAACTTTACTAGCCTAGTGAATAATGATACTTTACTTATACACAATTCTTTGCAGATATCACTAGATGTAGAATGTCTGGCAGTTAGAGTGCTCTATGCGGCCTACCCAAATATCCTTACTTTGGTATTGTTCGTCGAATAGTTGAACTCCTTAAAGCTCTAAGATGAGCTACACGATAACTTACAAATGCTTGCACTGTCAGGACAGGCCCACTTCAACACTGCGAGGTGTCAACACTGCGAGGATCGCCCGGAGGACACGGTGGAGCATACGGTGGAGGTCTGCCCTGCTTGGGCGGAACACCGCCGCGTCCTCGTCGAGGCGATTGGCGGCGGCGACCTCTCGCGTCCGGCCCTGGTCCAATCCATGGTCCGGAGCGAGGAGGCATGGGAAGCGGTCAACTCCTTCTGCGAAGCAGTAATGCTAGCAAAGGAGGAGGCCGAACGCGTGAGAGAGAGGGAAACCTCACGCCCTAGCCGCCGCAACAGAAGAAGACGCCCCGGGCGTCGGGAGTCGCAGGGCGATTTTCGGCCACCGTAGGCGCGGGCCTGCGGACGGCGAGCATTGGGTGGCTCGACGTCTGATTAGAACCAGGCCCGGGTCGACGGCGCGTTGTGTTCCACACGCGCCTCAAGGAGCTGTCAGCATAAAGGACGGGGCCCGCTAGGGCCAGTGCCTGCCGGGGTTGCGGGATTTGTTCGAGAGAGTCACCGCGGCCCTGGAACGCAAAGGGCATTAGGAGGAACACTGATGGGTTTTAGTCAGTAAGAGTCTGACACTCCCTTCCGCTTCACCCAGAGCGGGAAAAGTCATTTGATGATTTCCCATCCTTAAAAAAAAAAAAAAAAAGGACAGGCCCACTTTAATCTATGTGGGTGGTGCTTTCCTTAAAAGACATGCATGCATACATGGTTCTCATATGTTTTAACCATTACATAAACTGTATGAACTTTAGAAGAGACCTCTGAGTTTGTGTCTGTTTCTAATCAGGTTAGTCAGGCCTCATCTGCTTTACTGATGTGTAAAGAAGATACTTGTAACCTATTTGCAAAATTAATATCATTTATTACATACTTTACAATTTACAAGACAAGAAATCTTCTTTCCTTTTTTGTATAGAAAGTTGTGACTCTGAGTTTGTTACTAGCTTGCAACCATCAAACATGATCATATCCCAGTTATTCTTGTTCAAGTACGAGTCAGATTCACATCATAGATTCGCTCGAACTAGTTTGTGCTACTAAGTTTTCTGAAGTTAGGAGTCAGCTAGATGTATGAGAGCACGGCAAACGCTCACACATGCGACTGAGTATGGTTACATATTTCTATGAATGCTGGATTTGTGTTAGTAAGTGATCTTTGAGGGGACTTTTAAGGATGGACTGTCGTAGAAGGTTTTGTAGACATATAAAATGTTCAATCAATACTGCAAGGGGTGATGTATTGGGCTAGTACCGACTAATAAAAAATGAAATGACATGTTTAAAAAATGACATTAAAATCTTTTGTTCTGAAAATGAATTTTTTTAAACAATAACTCTGAAAATAATTCTAAACGAAATCATTATTTTCAGCTTTATTCTAAAATGAGTAGTCTCGTTGGAATTTCTGGAAAACATAATGTTTACTAGAAATTTCCAAGAACCAGTTAACTGTGTTTTTACCAAATTCCAGCATCTGCAATTTGAATTACAAATACAATCATTGTTAGGATTCGATTTCCAACAAAGAACACAACATGAAATGACCGCATACACTCGTACATTTATGTATTTTTCCTCACTCTCACACACACTCACACATAGGTACGTATATACACCATACACCCCTACATCGAAACAGCACGTTCGTATCAAACAAACATAGAAACTATGTTGGTCTTTCAATGTTAGTTTTAGTTCGTGTCCATATCTCGATTACAATTGTGTCCAGTTACAGTTCTTTCCAAAAGAACAATGTTTTGGCTGCCATGCTTTGATACGAATTTTATGAGTGAACCTGTGCCAAATTCTGACGTTCGGTATTGAGCCAATGTTTCTTTTCGAGAACCTTACCTAACCTTTTTTGTTTTGAAGGTTATTGGAACTATTGACCTGAAGTTGTATTTTTTACGCCCTACTCATAAAATACCTATCATGTTTGTATTTTCAGAAATCTTTAAAACATTGTTTTATTTACTAACTGCCACTACTACTGGTTTTTTTTATCAAAAACTGTACAACAGTTTCTTAAACACGATTTTAAATAAAAAAATAGCCAAAAAATACTCATAGAATGATTAGTGAATATGAGAAATAAAAATCATCCATAGTATTTGTTATTAACATCTCCGGTTCTCGAGTTCTGGCCTTGGGGTTACGATAAACCAAAATGCAGATTTAATCTGCAGAATCATAAAGCCAAGCGCCTGCTTAGGAAAACCCAGGTTGCAGAATTGGTTCGAAAGAGTCATCGCGGCCCTGGAACGCGAAGGGCATTTGGAAGAAAAGCAAAGGGCATTTGACTAAAAATGGGTTTTAGTCAGTAAGAGTCTGAGACTCTCTTCCGCTCCACCCAGAGCGGAAAGAGTCATTTAGTAATTTCCCATCTTAAAAAAAATGCTTAGGAAAAACTGCGAGTAGTCCTTTATTTCGATGCATAAAACGTCTTAGGAACACATTCAATATCCTTGCAAGAGCCTGTGTTTCCTGGTATCTACAACCTGTCCAGAGTCAATAGGTTACCTCTAGGCAAACGTACTCCATCTTCGACCGCATCATCGCTCAAACGCGTGCCTAAAAATACTATAAAATAAATTAATCATTTACATATACATTACAGATACCAAAGTTTTCTAACAAAATAATATTCACTCCAGATACTAAACTTGCTTGCAAAGTTATGAATGTACTAACTAGCCATATTAAGTATAGTATTCCCCATCAAAATCGGATAACGGTACTTTTTATGTCTGTCTTGCGTACCATATGCATGAAACGACTTGCTTGAACATACCATGAAAACGTGAATATGGTTTATTACAGACACATATTTCTGAAGTGAATAAAAGTTTTGTGGGTGTTTTAACATTATTGTTTGTGGAAGGTTCCGAATCTTCTTTATGAAAGTCCTAAAATCATGTCACTGAGAAATAACGGAAAGCTGATTATATCACTTGGTCTAAATAGAAAAAGTATGGAACTTTACACTTAGAAAATTTGTACTTAGGAAACTTTTTGTCAGAATTCACCCCCATACGTGACTCCTACAGCTCTGGGCAGACCAGAAGGGAGTGTCAGACTCTTACTGACTAAAACACATCTGTGTTTCTCCTATTGCCCTTTGCGTTCCAGGGCCGCGGTGACTCCTTCAAACAAATTCCACAACCCTGGCAAAAAAATTTAACCCTCTAACGGGGTAGAACCCCAAGGATGAAAATTAGTTTGGAAGGTCGTCATTTCGCTCGAAGTCCGATGGAGTCAATAAATTGCCGAGCCATTTCCCAACTTTGTTTGAATTGGCTTCTAGTCCAACCAGATTCAGCTGAATGAGTATTCAATAATGGTGTTTTTTGAAGGAACTTGAGCAGGGCAAGTGCAAGCATGGCGGACAGCTCCTTAGGTATAAAGATGTGCTAAAGCATCACTTTAACAAGTGCGACTTAGAACCGTCTCGGTGGGAGCAGCAAGCCGCCCAAAGGCTTGAGTGGAGGACTTTGGTTAAAACCAAAGTTCATGATTTTGAATTACAGTGGCGTCTTGAGCTTGATGCCAAGCGTGATCAATTGAAAACCCGACCACCTGCGGCAATTAACTATAATAACATAGATGGTGTGGTCTCGTGCACGTAATGTGCAAGGATCTCCACAAAGAAGATTTGCTAAGCCACATGCGAGGTCACGAACGACAACTAGAGTGGAGCTGAAGCAATCACCTTAGCCGAAATCGGTCGGAACACATCATCATTTTCCAAGAAGTGACTACCTATTTGACATTAATAACCCAATAACTGAGTCATCGTCATCATCATCACATCAGCCGAAAGACGTCCACTGCTGGACATAGACCTCCCCCAAGCGTCGCCACAACGACCGGTCCTGCGCGTCTCGCATCCACCGGCTACCCGCGACCTTCACCAGGTCAATGGTCCGGAGTCAAGGCCATTTTTTGGTTGTGCTTGTCATCATTTGGGAGGGTTTGCCATAATCGCCACGCTTGAGTGGCGGGTTGGCGTTCGCAGTGTATGGTGTTGAGTTTTACAGAGAACGCTGCTGCCCATTCTCTGGCGAGTCCCTTAGTCGCCTCTTACGACACCCACGGGAAGTGATGGCATGGTATTATTCTATTACGGCACCATACGGCACCGGCCGACACCATAACTATGGACACATAATAACTGAGTAACATAATGCAACTTAGCACGACTGCCAATGATAAACAAATGAAAGCAGGGACCAACGGCTTAACGTGCTTTCCGAGGCAAGAAGGAATCTTGGATTTTATTGGATGGTCACCTATCCACAGATCGACCTCGTCAAGCGTCGCTTCACCTGAGTCAGCTCTGCCCTCGCGGCTGCTATTGTTTAGCTACAAATTCTTTAAGTATGCGGCTTATATGTTGGTATTAAGTTGATTCCCACTTCAACGTACAGTTCATTTATTTTTTTTGTAAATAAAAAAATGCGCATGACTTTTAATTAAGGTACGATTGGTGGCACAGAGGCTGCTATTGACTTCTGCGCTACTGGGTCGCGGGATTAATTTCCACACGAAAAAAAAAACACAGTTGTGTGGCCTACAGATGATTGTAGCGGATGTGAGATTCACGATTGTACATGTATTTTCACAATATTTTTAAATACTTTCATTTCAAAATTTGGATCAGCCTTACTGTAAAATTTTGGGAAACATACATTTATATTACAGCATCTGTAGTTATAACATAAAAAGAGTAACACACCACACTTAGGTCCCACTCAACAACACAGAACGCGAAGAAAACATAAACTAACAAACCTAACACGCCATGTTTTTCTTCCATTCCGTGTCCCGAAACCACATTAACACACTTCCCTAAAAAAACATATTCAATACTAGAGCATTGGCATAAAACTACTTTACATCTGCGACCATACATTGGCGTCCCCTGGGGAAATCTGCCCGTATAGTTGCAAAAGTTCGGAATGTTATTCATGTAATTTATAATACGGATCATGGCAACTGGCTGGAGTCTCCTACTCGTTTATAGCCAGTTATGAGTGAAGTTAAGCTAGTTGATGTTCGAGAGTTCTACTAATTACGTTCGTGGTATTTTTAGCTATAAGTATGGAGTGCAAACTTTCTAGAAGTCCGGTTATATTATCCGGTGGGAGTCGTTAAAAAGACAGACAGAAGCTCCTAAGTTTATGAGCCCTACAGGAATTTGTGAAGTTATTTTTTAGAAGAATTTCTTCTTCAGTTTGATGTAATGCAGTTGGTTATAAGTTGGGAAGATTGGCTGTATAGCATTGGCTTGCTGACAATTTTTGTGGTCGATCACTCATCTGTAATGCATTTAGAATAGTTACTTTTTCTGTCAGTGACAGGCGCTGAAAGATGAATGGATATAAATGGTATTTGTACAATAACCGTTCATTTTGTTGTAACATGATAACATCCTAACATTCATGTTATATTAGATCGAAATAGAAATGGATACTTACAGGCAAAGAGATATTGTCCTGACATTTACAATGTCGTTGCGGGAACAATTAAACAGCGCTCATGTAAACGTTAACTAAAACGATAGCTTTTAGACACTAAACGCCTTCGCATTTTCATTACACTTTACTTACCTCATTAGTTTTATTACTAGCCATTTTCCTAGGTACTATGACGTCACCAAGTAGGGATAATGGCCGACCTTCTTTTAGCGCTTAGCAATTTTTACCCAAAAATATTTGTTTGAAAGTCATCGCTACTTAACTCGCTAAGTTTGGAACTCTCAAAGGCTTTTGAGATGTTTTAACAATCAGGGTTTACGGACAATTGTCCGACAACTTTTGTTTTTTGTAGGTGAGATGAATTTCAAGTGGTAAATAAAAGGCATTCTCAAAGTTATCAAAGACCTGAACTGCTTTTGTAATTAACACGGGGACCTAATTCATTTAGATTCTCGTAAAATGCTAATTCCTAAGTCTAAGGTATTATTTAACAAATTTTATTTTAATATCCTTGATAAGGACAGACGGTCGATGGAGCAGACATGTGTTAGAGTGGAATCGGTGTATGGGTAAACGTAGTGTGGGACGCCCTGCAGCAGAACATCGGGATTGTTGGCGCTCTTTGGGGGAGTCTTACGTTCAACAGTGGACGGCATTTTGCTGATATGATGACGATGATCCTTGATATACATAAGCAAGATTCTATAGATTCTACATAAAGATGGGAACGAACTTTTTCGAAAATGAGTTTAAAGATAAATATGAAGATAAATCTCAAAAGCTGTTGATTTCAAATTGTTTATCTTGAGTTCGGTAAAAGTTAGAAACAAATTAATAAAAGATGATAGAAGAGCTCTCCATTGTATTATGTTCTGTTTGTTGAAATGAAAAACCTAATAATAATGATGTACGTCAAATCTGAAGTAACAAGAGTATTTATTCAACTTATTTTCCATAGCAACTGCCAATTTTCTCTTTGACAATAAAAGTACGCCTTTCTCATAATTTCCCGCTCAACCCAAAACAGGATCATCAACTTGTTTCTAAATATCAAACAGTGTTTTGCCGAAACCTCGCATCAGAATCCGCAAATATGGGATTTTCATAAGAAATTGTACTTTCGCATCCGCTTCTGTCAGTTTTTACCAGAGGCTAAGCCCCAGGAGAGTAATGTTCTTTGACAGTAACATACATACATACTGTCGAAAAACATCACCTTTTTACTTATTTGTTTATTTCTTTAATTGGATAGATTTTATCAAATAAGAATATCAATCAGATAAAAATATCAGTCTGTGTGAATGTTAAAAACTAGATGGCGACAGCCGTTAGGTAAGTGAAGTTGTATTGTTTTTCAAAACAAATGAACAATTTTCAGACTTTTTGTTTTACTTGTCTTTTATTACTTTAATTGTACTGTAAGACCTTGCTTCAATCCAGATTTCATTATTTTAGGTTAGCGGGTCATACCTCAAAAGTTTTGATTTTCTTGCGATTGTCAAAATGTGTCGCAAAAATGATGCATAAATAGTCTTTTTTTTTTCGCCTTGTCTTAGAAGCTTTTCAGAGCTCCAAGGGACCGTAACCCTACGTAATTGATATGAATTAATACCCTTATTTGACATGAATTGAGAGATGATGATGTGATTGATTTTGTCGATTGTGAGATTGTGGTCAAACGTATGCCTATATATAGTAAAAAAAAAAAATTCAACATGATAATTCCCTTCCACGCGTTACTGAGAAAAAAGGTTGTGATAGATCGACAGACAGATGAACAACGAAGTGATCCTATAAGGGTTCTACTTTTTCCTGTTGAGGAACAGAACCCTAAAAACCGTTGATTGATACTTCTTCTTCTTCTTCCTATATCATACTGCTCGAAAACTCGAAAACTCGAAAACTGGCATGTCCGCAAATCTGTCGTTTCTAAAATATTTATCGTTTTGTTTCTTTTTTCCCCCTTCTGCCTTCACCTCCTTTAAGACGGCCCTCCGTTACATCCCTAATATCAAATGACGGATTTATTTGAAGTGAAGAAAATAAAATCAAAATGGAAAACTCTAGACACGAAATGATACAGTCATAAAATTAACAAATCCTCAATTATTTACTCTGGTACTTGCAAAAACAGGGTCTAAGGCGTTAATGAAGTCGTTTTACGAGCCTCGATTCATTTTCGCTTGTCATCGTCTGTGACGTCACACAGCTTGAAAAACAAACACCCTGTAAAGATAAAGCGTGAGTGTGCTTTTTAATGAACGTTTTTGTTCTTAGCTTTTTCAAGGTTTTTACCAAAATTTGCTTTATTCAGAGAACAATGAGCACATAGTTTTACTTAAGAACTTTATAAAACATTTCATAAGAGAGCTTCAAGTGGGGATTGCTCGCAGAATTGCTCGCAAAAAATGCCTTTTTAGAAATAAAGGCTGTCTTACAAAACTGGGGATCACCGGCCTCTTTCTACCATCGGACATCCAGACGCACTGCAACTTACCATACCTAACTGGTTGCTGTTCCACCAATTTGCACTACGCGTTTCCAAACGTCTTATATCATGCGCACAGCAATGGAATGGTACTCTCTGCCTGCGTTTGTGTTTTTCCGAACGCTTACAACCCTAATCTCTTCAAAGTTAGAGTGAACAGGCTCCTTCTGGGTAAGCTCGCTCCATCGTAGACTTTGTCTGTGTCATCTCTGACCTAGACTAGAGTCAAGAGCAAACCCATCACAAATTAAACTTACCATACCTAACTGGTTGCTGTTCCACCAATTTGCACTACGCGTTTCCAAACGTCTTATATCATGCGCACAGCAATGGAATGGTACTCTCTGCCTGCGTTTGTGTTTTTCCGAACGCTTACAACCCTAATCTCTTCAAAGTTAGAGTGAACAGGCTCCTTCTGGGTAAGCTCGCTCCATCGTAGACTTTGTCTGTGTCATCTCTGACCTAGACTAGAGTCAAGAGCAAACCCATCACAAATAAAAAAAAACTGGGAATATTTTTTCCTCATGGGTGTTACACATCATAGTGTAACTGAACGGGAACAAACTTATTATTGCTTCGCTACAAACATATTATCTATAAAACCTTTTATTGCTTCTTATACATCGCTGGTGACAAAATACCAACGTATTTTTCATGCCATTACCTAACATAAGGTGAGATATATACCTTGACATACCCGGAATGTTATTTTATAAATTATGAACACATCTTTCTACCGGAGACCGTCAGGGGACTGAAACTGGGGATAATAATTTTTCGTCAGCCTTAAAAGCATCACCAGGTTAAGTAAGTGCTTAAGGCAGCGAGCCAGGACAAATAAGTTACGTAAGGCATTTAAAGGCGCCTCTGGGAGGTAAGGGCTAGTGATGTGCGCTGGGTTTTATCGATAGATTTTTGTTACAACTCCAAAAATTTTTATAGGACAGTTTTGTTCAACTTTTTGTGGAAAAATAACCTTGTTTTATTTAGTATGAAAAAGTTTGGGTTTTGTATCAATATCATTTCCCATATTCACACGAACTATCCTCATTCAAATTTGATTCGGTAAGCGCGAAATGCTAATTGTAAGTAAACTGTGTTCAGTCACATGTTACGGTTGTGATGATAAAACAGTAAAAAATAATAGTTCAAAAAGAAAATATATCAAAAGTTGTTTTTATTGCCAACATAAATGTTGACAACGCACATGTAAAAACATTATTAAAAAAAGAAGAAATAACCCAGCTCAAATTTTAATATGAAAATAATGTCGTCTGAAATCAATGTTTTGCAATATTTGTGTACCAAACATCCGCTTGATTGTTTTATCTATACATATAATAAAATCGTAGACTAACCGTGTCTGTACATTGAATATTTTTGCATGAAAATTACACAGAAAACTCAGGAAAAAGGTATAAAACACAAAAATGCAATTTTTGAAATTTTTGTCTGTTTGTCTGTTTGTCTGTGCGTTTGTGGGAGCATCACGCTTAAACCACAGATTGGATTGCAAATCTAAATACTTAAAAATATTAAGTGATAACCCGAGTAACATTTAGCGTTTATTTCATCAAAATCGACCCACAAAATCAAAAGATATTGAATTTTTAAGTTTAGGAAGAAACTTCCTAATGTATTCTGATGAGTCAGAGCGCCATCTATTGAGAAAAATAAAATGCACGAAAGCATTCAAAATTTTTGAGTTATTTGTGAAACTTTTAATACGTGGCAAAATAAGAGTGATCATTTTATACCTTTTCGTTATTGATCGATACAATCGATCCACAAAATCAAAATATATTGAATTTTTAGTTTAGTAAGAAACTTCCTTATATATTCTGATTAGTCAGAGCGCCATCTATTGAGGAACCAAAAAATGCATGAAAGCATGAATGTTACACCAAAACACATTGATTGAGTTATTTGTGAAACCTTTAATACGTAGACGTAGTCTTCTATAAATATAATAAAATCGTAGACTAACCGTGTCTGTACATTGAATATTTTTGCATGAATATTACACAGAAAACTCAGGAAAAAGGTATATTTAAAACACAAAAATGTAAATTTTGTTTTTGTCTGTTTGTATGTGCGTTTGTGGGAGCATCACGCTTAAACCACAGATTAGATTGCAAATCTAAGTACTTTTAAATTTAAACTGATAACCCGAGTAACATTTAGCGTTTATTTCATCAAAATCGACCCACAAAATCAAAAGATATTGAATTTTTAAGTTTAGGAAGAAACTTCCTAATGTATTCTGATGAGTCAGAGCGCCATCTATTGAGAAAAATAAAATGCACGAAAGCATTCAAAATTGTTGAGTTATTTGTGAAACTTTTAATACGTGGCAAAATAAGAGTGATCATTTTATACCTTTTCGTTATTGATCGATACAATCGATCCACAAAATCAAAATATATTGAATTTTTAGTTTAGTAAGAAACTTCCTTATGTATTCTGAGTAGTCAGAGCGCCATCTATTGAGGAACCAAAAAATGCATGAAAGCATGAATGTTACATCAAAACACATTGATTGAGTTATTTGTGAATTTTTTAATACGTAGACGTAGCAAAATAAAAGTAAACATTTTAATACCTTACCGTTATTTACCGTTACATACGGGCTTTTTATTTAACGTTTTCCGCTGCCAAATATTTTGTCCGTTTACATAGTCGATAGATGGCGTTGCACTGATGACGCGTTTTTCTGAATTGCGGTGTTAAGATTTTCCGCTCACACAATTTCTAAACACAGTCGTGTTTCGAAGGAATTTCGGTTTGGTCTCTGAAAGGTCTTAAACTGTTAGGGACCACAATTGGTTAAATCTCTGAGTTGTGCTGGTTTCGTTTAAAGTGCATTTATCGTAGAGTCTTAAACTGATTTAGTTTTGCAAAGTTCTGGACGGTTCGACTTGCGGATCAGGCCTGTAGGGTTCCGTACCAAAGGTGCTGTGCTGACGGGACCCTACTGCTAAGCCTCCGCGATTGATTCCGTTTAGAGCGAAGCAACGAACGGTTCGATTTGCGAAACAAGGCTAATAATAATAAATACAAAACTTACATTTCAGACAGAGTCCCTTTTTAGGTTTCCGAAAAAAAAAGGAACCCTTATAGGATCACTCGGGTGTCTGTCTGTCTGTCCGTCTGTCACAGCCAGTTTTCTCCGGATCCACTGAACCGATTCTGTTGAAATTTGGTACACATATGGACTTTTATGACCCAAACACGGACGCGTTACGTAAATTATTAAATTTTTAGTATGGGGGTCACTTTTGGGGGTCAAACTAGAAAATTAAAAAAAAAAGTTTTTTGAACAATATCGTGTGACATATCAAATGAAAGGACTTACTGTGAATGAAAGGTTTAATTATATTTTTTTCATAATTTTAAAATAAATGATTTAGAAGTTATTCAAGAAATTAGACGAAAAATGACCATTCCCCCCCTTATCTCCGAAACTACGGAGCCTAAAATTTTGAAAAAAATGGAGATAATAGATCTTTACCTAAAGATTACAGGAAAACCTATAAGGAGTCTGTAGTGTTAAAATAACATGTTAAAAATTTTTAATTCGTTCGGAACCCTTTGCACGCGAGTTCGACTCGCACTTGGCCAGTTTTTTGGTTAGTAGTTAGGTTTAGGTTTAGTTTAGGTTAGTAGTTTGGTTTTTTATAATAAGGTACCCTACCAAAGGTGGTCACGGTGACGGGAGCGATCGATTTTGGGAGGCTACTCTCTAAGTCCGAAGTTCGTAGTTTCGGGCTTAGTTGCGGACGTATTCTACTCCGTATCACCTACAGACTCCTACAATTAGTCCCGAACCCGAACTAAGAATGAATGACAACACGATTTCACAGTAACTGTCCAATCGTGTTTTCATTAGTTCTCATTGGTTAGGTGATACGGAGTGGAATATTTTTTTTTTTATACAATAGATAGGCATACGTTTGACCACTATCTCACCTGATGGTAAGCGATGATGCGGTCGAAGATGGAGCACGTTTGCCTAGAAGCAACCTATTCAGTTTTGTCTAAAAGACTCCCAGGTTGCCCGCAACTAAGTTTTTAATTCGTGCTAAGTATCAAACGGTTCGATTTGCGAGCCAAGGCAAATTATAGGGTTCCGTGCCAAAGTTGCTAATGGGACCCTATTATTTAAGCCTTCGCGTACGATTTTGATTCGTGCGAACCCAGTCGATTTTTAGGGTTCCGTACCAAGTTTGCTAACGGAACCATTTTTATTAATAAGCCACCGCTGTCCGTCTTCCTTCAGTTTATGCGTTTTATTTCTGTCTCGCTAATATAAAAAATGTCTTCTAGAAAAAGGTCGAATCTTTCACAATATAGTAAAATTCTTAATCTTCTTAATATATTTAAAACAAAGTCGGGTTTGTTCGAACACTTTCCTAACTCGAGAACGGCTCGACCGATTTTCATAGTTTTTGTGTTTTTGGATTAAGTCTTCGTCCGGAATAGCATAATAAGAATTAAAATACAAAAAAAAAGAGTAGGTAGGTAGGGTAGGTAGGTAGGATAGGTAGGTAGTTAGGGTAAATAGGGTAGGTAGGTAGGTAGGGTAGGTAGGTAGGGTAGGTAAGGTAGGGTAGATATGGTAGGTAGGATAGGTAAGTAGGTAGAGTAGGTAGGTAGGGTAGGTAGGTTAGGGTCGGTAGGTAGAATAGCCAGTTGACGGGAGCGAAGCCGCGCGGGTCAGCTAGTGTGCACATAAATTTCGAAATTAATGAAATTATATTCAAACTGCTACTGAAAGCGAAACGATAAAATGAAATAATAACACATACGTACGTACCGTAGTACCGCGTACCGGAAAACGCAGCATTGGGAGACCTTCCACAAGGTAGACCGATGATTTGGTGAGAGTTAGCCGATGGATACGAGACACACAGGATCGGTTGTTGTGGCGACACATGGGGGAGGCCTATATCCAGCAGTGGACGACTTTCGGCTAACAATCATATCAGCTACGGTCAACTAAGGTTTGTCAACATCATCATCATCAGATGATGATGATGTTGACGTACCGTAGTTTATTACCAATAAATAAATATCTACGAGTAACCAATACTATGAAAACTTAAAGTGTTTGATTTGGTATTTTACTTAACATCGATAAAATTAATCAATCTTTCAATCAACTGCAAAACAGTGGCTTAACTATGAATTTTGCCTTCACTGCTACGACACAGCGAACGTAGTCTTTTGAACAACATTTTTATTGATATTCATAATCGATACCTCACTGACCCAACCCCTACACTACTGAAGATCTCAACTTATCGGTCGAGTGTGTAACGGGAAAAGGCCACGTAAATAGGCTCATTCAAAATTAAATTACTTCGCATACAAGTATTCACTTAAAGGAAATAACGCGAAGAAAACGGAAAGTTATCAATTTGTAATAATGTTGATAAATCATTATTAGGTATAAGCGAATTGGAAGTAATTTTGTAGTTTCTTATGGGTTTTTTAAAAGTGAAAAATGTTCATTCAATCTCTCGTTTTTAGTGAGAATTGGCACTAAATAGAAGAAGCTTCTCCTTCCTTTCTCTGGTGGATAGAATTCGCAACGAAGTCATTCGCCAGAGAACTCGTAGAATTCGCGTAGAATTCGTAGCTGAAGTGGAAGTGGACCGGCCATGTCAGCAGATGGACAAGCGGTCGATGGAGCAGACATGTGTTAGAGTGGAAACCGCGTATGGGCAAACGTAGTGTGGGACGCCCTGCGGCACGATGGATCGATGATTTATAGAAGGTGGCTGGCAGCGGATGGATGCAGACTGCTCGGGACCGGGATGGCTGGCGCTTTTTGGAAGAGGCTTGCGTTCAGCAGTGGACGGATATTGGCTGAAATGATGATGATGATGATGAAGAAAAGCCTATGTAATAATAGGATTCTGTGATCAAACATTGTATTTATGCTCAACAGTGCTACCGATGTCGGCTTTGAATGATAATGAATCTTATACAGTCAGTCTATTCTGTCAACGTCTTACCGAGTAAACTTAGTTAGGGTGAGTAAGGAGTGAACTGTCATTCCACCATGATTGTATGACTGACAGCTCACTTCATGATCACTTCGTGAGACGTTAAAAGAATTGCACTGCAGACTTCGACAGAGATTTCGAAAATTCTTTGATTAAGAGGATAGACATTGTATGTAAATAGTCATAATTCCAGGTTTGGCTCTCGCCTGTTTTCTCCTTCAACATTGGACCGTTTTTTTATAGATGGGAAATCATCAAATGACTCCTCCTTCTCTGGCGAAGCAGAAGGGAGTGTCACAATCTTACGGAATAAAACCCATCCGTGTTCCTCCTAATGCCCTTTGCGTTTCAGGGCCGCGGTGATTTTTCGAACAATTCCGCAACAATATTGGACCGATTAAAAACATTTTTCACAAACTGAATAAGACGGATGTATACTGTAACCCTATATTTTTCTTTAATAGTTACCAAATTTGTACACTAGGGCTCTGTTGACTCTGTTGGTTTTTCGAACAATTTTGAGCATTTTTTGAGGGTTCTAGCGCTTACCCGTTTAATATATCGTAAAAAAAGGAAACATAGCTATCATAAAAAGCTTCATAAATCTGAGTGCTATACTCATTGATATATAAAAAACCCAAGATACACACTCAGCATCTCAAAAACGTCCGCAAAAAACAAGCGCACAATGTATAATTGTGCGCTAGTTTCAAACAGTCTCGCATCGCTCGCAATATTGCACTGCTTTGTAAAAACCACTTTAAGCGATCCGTGTAAGGTTGAATTTGCAAAAAAAAAATTGCGCATCACTCGCCATACTGCACTGCTTTGTAGAAACAACTTTAAGCGATCCGTGTAAGGTTGAATTTGCAAAAAAAAATGTTTATAGTATAACTACACACAACTCACACATGACACTTGATATATGTCAGTTTTTGACGACAGTTTCGAGTGTTGCATTTGTTCGAGACTGTGCATCTTGGGTTTTTTATATATCAATGGCTATACTGAACAATTTTCGGTCTCCGTATCTCATAGGCCACAAAATTAAAAACAGAAGAAAATCTATTTCCTGAAATAAACAATTTAAAGATATAGCCTACAATTTCATACTTCAAAAGGTCGCCACTTAAACTCTACCCTTTGAGCGAAAAAGAGCAAAAACGCATGTAAACATTTCTGGATAAAAGCTTGAATCATGCAGAGAATATGCTCGCTCCACTTTCGAGGAATCCACTCGAAAACTAAAAGTAATAAAAGTACTGTCATGCACAGCTTGCTCGTTCTCCCAGAAAACACATAAGTTAAATTTTATATGAATAAAACTGAAAATATTATGCAGGTGATATTTCATAAGGATTTTACCTCGGCATCGTTTAGACGATTTTAGACGTAATGTTTTCTTGGTTTAGCTGGTCGTAAAAGACTGAAACATTTATCGTTTCTCGTATGGCATCAAGAGGGTAATGAAAGAGATTAGATGGTAAGAATATTAGCGTTTACCAATTTAAAAGTTGCTTTTAGTGGTGGTTAAAAGCGCAGCAGATTGATTTTTTTTATGGATACTAAAATATGTTTAAAATTCTTTTCTCACCTGCTAGCATATGCTATGAGTCAAAGTTGAGGTAAAAATCTTTGCCATTGACCAGAGGCAAATTCAAGTGTGTGATGGGTTTTTAACGATGTAAATGGCCCTTCAAGATTTCTAGACAAAGTGACAAACAATCAGCGAAAAGGATTGTCAAAAGTCTAAAATATATAATGTCAACGTGACGTTTCAGAAACGAATGACAGTCGTGTTATCGGATACATTTTGGAATTTTCCACAATAGTTTTTGGTGATAGAATAACTCCTTAGGGACAATTCTACTCCTGCCGGGGATGCGGAAACTGTTCGAAAGAGTCACCGCAGCTCTGGAACGCAAAGGGAGGAACACGGATGGGTTTTAGTCAGTAAGAGTCTGACACTCCCTCCTGCTTCACCCAGAGCGGGAGTAGTCATTTGATGATTTCCCATCCTTAAAAAAAAGGGACAATTCTACTAACTTTTAAACAACTTTCGCATTCGCATGTCAGTCGCAAACTGTCCAAAACGCCTTAATTTTCATTATTTTTTTACAAATTGCGACTGAGTTGCAAATGCAAACGTTGCTTGAAAATTAGTAGAATGGGGACTACCGTTTTTGTACTCACCAGTTGGCGCTACTGTCGAGTATGGTTCTTAATCATGGCATTAAAGTTATTAATACGCGCATGTGAACAAAGTTAGAAATAAAATAATGCATGATCCCGTAAACAGGCAATTTAATACAACATAAATAGTGTCGCAGTGTTGCGTAGACTTATCACAATAAAATAAAAAAGGAGATAATGTACATATTTCCAACTAAAAAAAAAGGTCAATCAGCTGTGGTCGGTAGAAACGTAACTTATCTGTTATAGTCAGGCTATTTTAGTAAAATATTCATAAAAATTAAAACAAATAAGTAGATAAACTCGATTCAAAAGCTAATCAACAGTGAAATTCGACATTACACTAGCGCGTCTAGCGGTGAATTCAAACACGATAGCCCTCATTGGCACTCTTTGTCTATGGTCTAATGTTGGTAGCCCGGTTAACTACCTAGGTTATATTGGAAAAACGCGTGAGTGCAAACACTCGTCTGTAAGGTCGTTTATTACAGGCGCAACCCATGCATATTGGATATAAGACTTTATGAGTTGTATGGCCTTAAGCCTTTTATTAACACTGAGACTTTTAATAAGTATGTAGCTACCTACTCAAAAATTTATAAAAACACTTGTAAGGTAGCTAAGGCTTTATATATAAGTAATAAGGTAAAAACAGCAGACAGTAAAATAAAGACGGTTTGGAAAATTATAAACAATGAAACAAATAGGAACAAAAGACATAACACTGATTACGGATTGAAGACTTCTCATGGACTTATTAGCGATAACAAACAAGTTGCTCAAGAATTTGTAAATTTCTTTACGAGTATCCCTATAAAAACTACTGAAGCCTTAAATTCCTCGCCTTCACTTGCTTTTGATTTATTACAGGCGAACGTTTCAGCCAGCCCGACTGAATTTAATTTTAAACATATAAACCCCATAGTAGTAATAAAAGCTTTTAAACAAATCAAAATTAAATTGAACGAAGATCTATGGGGATTGTCTATCAAAGTTTGTACCTCAATCATCGAGACTGTAGCGCCGTACTTAGCTGTAATATTTAATTTGTGTGTGGATCAAGGAGTCTTTCCGGACCTAATGAAATTCACTAAGGTGATACCACTTTTTAAATCTGGGGATAGTAATGACACAAATAATTATAGACCAGTATCTGTGTTGCCAGTGTTTAGTAAGGTATTTGAAAAAGTGCTAAATCTGATGCTTAATCATTTTAACACGAATAACATCTTTCATGATAAACAGTATGGTTTCACCAAGGGACGTTGTACAACTGACGCTGGTGTTACCTTACTAAAGCACATCTTTAATGCGTGGGAGGACGCTCAGGATGCCATAGGTGTATTTTATGATCTCTCGAAGGCGTTTGATTGCGTTGATCACGATACATTACTCCTGAAGCTCGGGCATTACGGACTGGTTAAAACAGCGTTAAACTTGGTCAAATCTTATTTGAATGATAGACGGCAATTAGTTCAAATAAACGGTGTCAATTCGTCGGGATTAAACGTGATAATGGGCGTTCTCCAGGGCTCGATTTTGGGTCCTTTCTTGTTTTTGGTATATATCAATGATTTACCCTATTTATTGCAACAAAAACTTAATATGGTGCTGTTTGCCGACGATACCTCCTTAATTTTTAAGATAAATAGACAGACAGACAATGTTGATATCATAAATAATGCCCTAATGCAAGTCCAAAATTGGTTCACGGCGAATAATTTGGTTTTGAATGAAAAGAAAACGAAATGTATAAGATTTGCTTTACCCAATGTCAAAAGCATTGATTGTGACATAGTATTGAACAGGGAAAAACTAGAATTTGTCGATAAAACGGTTTTCCTGGGAATTACGCTTGACCCAAGGCTACAATGGGGCCCTCATATAACATCTATTTCAGGACGGCTAATTTCAGCAGCTTCTGCTGTTAGGAAAATCCGTCAATTAACGGATGTCGATACCGCGAGACTAGTCTATTTTAGTTACTTTCACAGTATCATGTCTTACGGTATTTTACTATGGGGACGGACTGCAGACATTGAGTCTATTTTTATTCTGCAGAAAAGAGCCATCAAAGCGATATACAATCTCCGCCGGCGCGATTTTCTAAGGGAACTGTTTAAGAATATTGGCATCAACCGGTACCTTGTCAATATATTTACGAAAACATCATGTATGTCAGAAAGAATTTACATCTTTTTAGTAAAAGAGGCGACAGACATAATTATGGTACCAGAAATAGGGATCAATTAGTTTAACCAGGTTTCAAACTGGCTAAAGTTGCCTCATCTTTTATGGGGTACTGTTTAAAATGTTATAACAAGATACCTCCCCATATATTAGAACTTAATGAGACAAAATTTAAATCTTGTATTAAACGCACACTATGCAGGCAAGCATATTATAAGTTGGGGAATTATATTGAAGATAAAAATGCTTGGCTGAATGCTGGTCCGGCTCCACAGCCACTAGGGCGCACAAAATAATCTTTTAGCATTTAGAAACATTGTTGGACCGGCTGAAGATTGTAAAAAAACAATGTTTGCATCGTATAGACTCAATTTATTTAGCAATGTATAATTTCATCCATTTTAACGGCACATGTGTGAGTACTGTGTACCTTAAGCTTAAGCTATAGCTATCAGTTTTAGGTTTGTTTTTGACTTGAATGTACCCTGGCGGTTGGGAGTGTCAGGCTCACACGAAAGTCTGGCTGATGGTGGCGTATGCGTTGGATCATTTGGCTCCCTTCAAAATGGTTGCGCCGAATGGTGCTAGCGCATGCGTCATGTTCGTGAACTGGCGCTGTCAGTTGGGACTGGTCATTTCTCAGTTGCCATGGTTTATTTTAAATATTTCTTTGAATTGTTCCTTTTTTTCCCGGACGCTTTTATCCTGCTCGTCTTTTACATCGTTCTCACATGTTTGTATAATTTCAACTTGATGTAAACAAAAATTTGTAACAATTTATTATTTTTTAAATGTGGGTCCGTGGAGTTTCTTGCACGTTCTTCTCCATAGAGATCTACGCTTTGGAACGTGCTAATAGCTTCATCTTTTTGGACTGACCGACCTTGACAATTCAAAAGTGCCTGTAAATGGTTTATTTGAAATATACGATTTGATTTGATTTGACCGGTCTACCTATTACGGTTCTTGAGATACAGCCCGCTGACAGACAGACAACGGACGTACGGACAGACAGCGGAGGCTTAGTAATAGGGTTCCGTTGGTTACCTTTTGGGTACGGAACCCTAAAAAACGAATAAAACGTTCCAAACAAAATACTTTAAAAACAGTTAGAAAAGGTAAATGGAATAATAATAATAAACGTTTATTTAAGATAACTATGATCCAGTTTGTTAGTAGTATAATAACTTATAACTAGTGTTAGTAAAACAACCTTAATCTATTCACCCCCTGCCTGACCCATGAATCGAGGTATCAATACTCATGTGAGCATTAATACATCGACTCATGTACAGACAGTCGAGTCTACTGGCTATCATACTTAAAACGCTGTTGCGACTAGGCCGCACTCTGCTTAGCATTGACGCGCACCGCCTGCGCAGAGTAGCGTAGAAGCAATCGATGCGCGCCTCCACATAAATCTTAGTATAATCAAAGATGTGATACCGTCTACCACTAACTGCATCTTACTGCTTGTAAAGTGACTGACACTTAAATCGCACTTCTGAAACACCATGCATAATGTACTGAAGCAAAACCACATTTTCAGCTAAAACGATCATTTACCCAATCCCAACGCTACGTAAAAATGAAACCTCTAACATGAACACACGATGACTTGACATTTAACTTCTTAATGGTCTAAATCGACTGCAATCATTGCCGATAAGATCTGAACCCGTTCGTAATGTATGAGAGTCCATACGTTCGTGGCGCAGAGCTAGGAATTTCAGTGCCTGTCTACACTAATATTATAAAGAGGAAAGATTTGTTTGTTTGTTTGAATTGAATAGGCTCCGAAACCACTGGACCGATTTGAAAAATTCTTTTAGCATTGGATAGCTACATTATCAGGGAGTAACATAGGCTATATTTTATCCCCATACTCCCACGGGAACGGGAACAACGCGGGTGAAACCGCGTGACGTTCACTAGTAAAGAATAAACCGGCCAAGTGCGAGTCGGACTATTGGGGGTTCCGTACCAAGAACCGAAGATTTAGGCTCTTGGTTCGGAACCCCCTAAACTTCGGTTTTGTTACGAAAACCTCGTATCTCTTCAAAATCGAAAAGCAATCTTTCATTTCATTCATTTATTTCTTCGAAATCGAAAAACAATCTTTTATTTTCATTTCATTTTCTTTAATTTCATTTAAGTTTTACCCACGACGGTACGGATACGGTATATGCGTTTGGAGTCAGAGGATGTTTGTTTGTTTGTGCAAACCAATGTTACCATTTATGTCCAAAACTACTAGTCCGATTTTGATGCGGTTTTCAGTAATGAGTTTGTGGTTGATTAGTAAGGGTTCTTAAATAAGTGTTACGGTAGTAACTCACTAGGGGGCGCTGCAGTAATATATTTTATATTAGCTACTACATATTAAAGAAACTAAATAAGACTCGTTAATGAGTATTTAATAATACCTAAGCTCTCTAAAAAGTTTGAACAAAAAGCAAAATTATTTTTTTTTTAAAAATACGCGACGTCGACGGTTAAAACAAAAATAAAAACGGATAAAATAATTTAAAACCCCGACTTTAAAATAGTGATGGCAGCCCCCGACGGATATTTTTGGGGTCTTTAACCCCAAGAATATCCGTCGGGGTTGCCATCACTATTTTAAATTTCAACATAAATATAAATGAGTATAGCAATAAAATACATTCAACTAGCTTCTGCCAGCGGCTTCGCCCACGTGGTCCCTAGGGAACATATTCCCGGGACAAAAAGTAGCCTGTGTCCTTTCTCAGGCTCTAGACTATCTGTGTATCAAATTTCATTTAAATCGGTTCAGTAGTTTTGGCGTGAAAGCGAGACAGACAGAGTTACTTTCGCATTTATAATATTACTAGTGGACGTCACGCGGTTTCACCCGCGTAGTTCCCGTTCCCGTGGGAATACGGGGATAATATATAGCCTATGTTACTCCCTGATAATGTAGCTATCCAATGCTGAAAGAATTTTTCAAATCGGTCCAGTAGTTTCGGAGCCTATTCAATTCAAACAAACAAACAAACAAATCTTTCCTCTTTATAATATTAGTGTAGATATATAGTAAGGAAGTAAGAATATTAGTAAGGATTATTCACATCACTATAAAACTGTACTAATACAAACTAGTTCATTTAATGTCAGCCCCAGACGGATATTCTTGGGTTCTTTAAGTCGGGGGTTTTTATTATTTGTAATATTATAACCGAAATGCAACAAGATAGTTCATGAGACATAGCTGACAGACCACTGACAGGGGCTCAGTAACAGGGTTTGGTTGGTAACCCGTTTAATAACTGGTAATCGGATATGGATCCTGAAAATCTAAAGTGAATTTTTGTCTCTCAAAAATTTGGAAAGGTCATCGCCTGTTGAGACAGCTAAAGTACCCGTCACGAGAAGCTATAAATTATGTAAACAAACATGTTTTACTAAATAAACATTTTATACTGCGAGATAATAATAAATTGACCATATTCAATCGACATGAAATATAGACGGGTTATATGAAAGTAACAACCTATTTAATTTAGTCGGATCATATTTTAACGATTTTTTTAACGATTTTTTAGTAAGAATTGACAAGTTCCGTCACTTTCTAGCAATGGCCACCTAAGTGTTTCAGTGCTCTGTGGTCCATACGTTTAAACATACTAAAGAGGTTCGATTCGATTCTAGGAACGGAGCTAGCATTCATATTCATTCGCATTTTATCACTTTTTCCTTTACGAGAAAGCGTTTTGGGATATGGAACGTGGTTTTAGTTGAGTAAAATGCTTGAAATTCTATTTTTGGTAAGTTTCATCGTTTTAAGTGGTTTACTACGAAGAAGATGATTTTACTTAAATAAAACCGAATGCTTGTGTAGTTTTTTTTTAATATAAAAAAAATCTCGTGTCACAGTATGTTATCGAACTCCTCCGAAACGGCTTGACCGATTTTCATGTTCTTTTTTTTGCATATGTTTGGTAGGTCTGAGAATAGTTTGTATGCTATGTGTTATTTAAATGGCAAAACAACGTTTGCCTGGTCAGCTAGGCCTAATATATAAAATTCTTCCGTTACTGAGTGATTGACAGACAATGCACAGCCGAAACTACGTCGTACTGGTTGTAGAAAGCTGAAATTTGCCATTTAGGTTTCTTGAGGAGTGCAAGAGAGGGTTTCCCGAAATTCCTTCGGGAACGGGAAAAACGGGATAAATGCGTACGAAGTCGCGGGCAAAAGCTAGTCAAGCATAAAATGTGTAAGTTATAATTGGTACTGGATCCAAACTTGCAAGCGCCTGTACAGACACAAATAGTACCATCAACGGCTTGGGCCGTTGATGGTACTATTTGTGCCTTTATCAGTAATAAATTGTTACTACTGTTGGCAGTAGTAACAAATTACTGATAGCGTTTTTATGTCATTGCTGTAAGAGCAGTTTTGTTACTGATGTGCTGTTGACTGTAGTATACTGACGTTTGTGTGGTCTGTTTTTCTGTTCATTATTTCTTTAAGGTACTTTTCTCTAAAAAACTGCCCAAGTGCGAGTCGAACTCGCGTGCGAAAGGTTCCGAACCTATTTCATTTTTGTGACATGTTATTTTAACACTAAAGACTCCTTATCGGTTTTCCTGTAATCTGTAGGTTCAGAACTATTACATGCTATTTTTTTAAATTTTAGGCTCAGTAGTTTTGGAGATAAGAGGGAGAATGGTCATTTTTGCTTTTATTTCTTGAATAACTTCTAAACTATTTATTTTCAAAACTTATTAAAAAATATATTTAAATACAAAAAACCCTCACAATATTTTTATCATTTGATATGTCACACAATACAGTTATAAAACTTTTTTTTAAATTTTCTAATTTGACCCCCAAAAGTGACACCTATACACAAAACTTATTTATTTACGTAACGCATCCGTGTTTGAGTCACATAAATCCATATGTGTACCAAATTTCAACAGAATCCGTCCAGTAGATCCGCAGAAAACTGGCTGTGATAGACGGACAGACAGACAAATAGACACCCAATAAGGACAGAAAGATCCTATAAGGGTTCCGTTTTTTACAGATGTTCGGAACCATAAATATGATGGAATTGCAGACTCCCATGATGAGAATAACTCACAAAACATCAGTGTCATCCTTCCAAAATCCAAGACTAAGCTCTCACAAATAAGGTGGTTAAAGTATCCCACCTAGCTTATTCGACACCCTCTATACTCATCATAAGCCTCCGGGTATCTCATAAAGAAAATGGCTGACAATATAATATGTGTACAGAATATAATAAGGCCTGGCACCCATCTTACATGTAACCTGAGTAACACTTACCTCGAACCCGGCCTTATTCACTCATTAGACATGTACCGACATACAACCTTGTACACGTACCTTCGTCTCTGATAAGGTCAAATTATTTCAAACTTTCGATCAAATATCGGTCGGGTTTGGCTTATATTTTGATGAAGGCTATGAAATTACAGCAGTTTGATTTGGATTATGAGTAAACTTTGATTATATTGGTAGTTCTATAGGTAAAACTTAGGTTTCCTAATGAATATTATATTAGGTTCTAGTTTAATAGTCATAGGTATGAAATTAGCTGAAGTAAAGATTTGACTTTGATCTTAACTTAACATAAACTATTTATTCTACGTCTAAGTTTTAGAGAGTTAATTACAGATGATTTGCGTTTAATTTCTGACTTATCGATTCATTTTATCTTATTATATTTTTGTTATTTTACTAGAACTCTTAATTAAATTAACACTAAAATGAAACTCCGCATAATGACAAGTAATCTATACTTAATATATAAAGCTTAAGAGCTTGTTTGTTTAAATGCGCTAATCTCAGGAACTACTGGTCCGATTTGAAAAATTATTTCAGTGTAGATAGCCCATTTATCAAGGAAGGTTATAGACTACTAGTTGACCCACGCAACTTGGTCTGCGTCACAATTTTCATTACTGCTCGTCTCCTATTAGTCTTAGCGTGATGATATATAGCCTATAGCCTTCCTCGGGCATAAATGGGCTATCTAACGCTGAAATAATTTTTCAAATCAGACCAGTAGTTCCTGAGATTAGCGCGTTCAAGCAAACAGTCAAACAAACAAACTCTTCAGCTTTATATATTATAGACCATATTTATCATTACGCTATGACCAATAGGAGCGGAACAGAGGAAGAAGTTGCGCGGGTCAACTAGTATATGATAAATGTAATGAAGATAGAACGAATAAAACTTTTCAATCCTATAGTATTATCTGTTGTCTATGTATAGCTTTATAAACCTATGACATAATTTATTTATTTATTCCTGGCGTATCAATGGCAAATTCGATACGGATTGTCAGAAACCAGTAAATCTGACTCCAGTCTTGGCAAGAAGTACTGTGTTACCCAATTAATAGGTTGCGGAGGTCTGGTAGGCAGCCGCTCCACGTAAAAAAATGGTATTCAAAACTAACAAAATCTGTGATTTGATTGGTGATAGTTTGAAACAAATAGAGGAAAATATAATACGTACATTTCACTGAACTACCTTGATTTATTTGATAAAACGCAATTATAAAACAGATACATTTTCGGGGAAACAAGTACGGGGAGAATCAGAACTAACCCCAATAATAGGCGTTAAAAAAAATTGCACGTAATTGTATGTAGGTCGTACAAAGTAAATCTGCCTTCAATTTTACAATAAGTATAAATAAAGCAATTTCGAAGAAGCATCGCTTTGATACGAAGAGTAAAGCAGTCACGTTGTTATCTCATGAATAAGAAAATTGAATACATAATCGGTTTTGACGTGCGCTCAAAATTATTGGTATCATTTGGCTTTTATGATAAATGTGACAGAAATCAGGTTAAGTTTTATTATATTATGGTTTCAATTTAATCATGTCATACGTATTCTTGCCTAAATAATACAATTATAATTGAAAGGCTCCTGTTTGACCATCTGATGGTAAGCGATGATGAGGTAAACGTTGGAGCACGCTCACCTAGAACTAATTTATTCACTCTTGACTTAAAGACCCTCAAGATTGTAGCTACCAGGGAACGCAGACTCTGATCTTGAAAACCCAAAATGTTTTGTGTATATTATAATAAATAATAACAATAATAAAATTCCATATTAGGCACTAAGTCCCAATATTACAATTAAATTAAAACATAACATTAATAAATATAAAATTACAAATAAAAAATTACTTAATTACATTACAATTTAATCGAATTAATATAATAATAAAATAAAAAATCATTTCATAATTACAATCAAAATAAATTTCCAATCAGAATTAAAATTAAGATCAATTATATGAGTGGGATGTACGCCATGTCACTCCTATGGCGCATAACTATACGTCATGTAGTTCGATGATGGAACGGGCTTGGCGGAATTGAATTGTGAAATGTTACTACTCAATAAAACTCAAAACTAAAAGTATTTATTTAAAATAAACCATTTACAGGCACTTTTGAATTGTCAAGGTCGGTCGGTCCAAAAAGATGAAGCTATTGCACGTTCCAAAGCGTAGATCTCTATGGAGAAGAACGTGCAAGAAACTCCACGGTTACTCTTAAAATAATAAATTGTAAACTAAAAAGCCGGTATCAATGTTCAAAGTTTTCGATTTTTGACTCGACGTGCATCATTGCCGATGAGCCACTTGGCCCGTTTCTTAATTTATTTCTTGGCTCAATAAAAGGATAGGATAAATTCAAGGTTGGGTGCAATGACATTTATCCATTTTTTTCCTTTTTAACGCTATTAACTCTCCAGAATTTTCCTCAACGCTGAAGCAACAACGCTGATCCCATTCTGTATTAGAAAAACAACAATAAAACGGATTTTATATTAGAGAGAGGCTAAACTAAATGCAATTCCCTAGCCTTCTTATTCCTTCAAGAAAATCTACTTCAGTAAGAAGTGTTTACTTACAATTTCTTCCTCATTTAATTTGTGTGCATAGCGTTTTTATTCTTTTCTGCAGATAAAGTGCGATAAATTTTCAGCTTTATATTTGATTTTGACCCTAAGGGTGCCTGTCCATATGCGCGGAGTCAGCGGCTCATGTCGGCCACTTGTTAAACTGACAATATACTTCAATGTCAAATGACTTGACAACCTGACATTGACTTTGAATGTGTCAAAATGACACCAACGTAGCTCGACTATGACAAGACCTATACATGGACTGTTCACTACAATTTTACTAATATGAAAAACTACCCTCACATGGATAAGTCTAACGAGACTTATCCATGTGATGTGTGTGAGGCTAGTAAACAAAGCGATTCTAATGTGTAACGACACATTAGAATCGCTTTGTTTACTAGCCTCACTCAGCGCAAGCGATTCTACTGTTTCTTAACAAACACAAACTTTGCTGCATAATTATCCTCACTTATCTCTGGTGATTGGTTAAACTTAGAGATTGGCACACGGCTGTTATTATTTAGCCACGAGGAGTACTTATCTAAATCAAACATCATCATCATCAGCCTAGCCTTTTCCCAACTATATTGGGGTCGGCTTCCAGTCAAACCGGATTTAGCTGAATACCAGACCTCCATAACCCATTAACTAGGTAACACGGTTCTTCATGGCAAGACTGGAGTCAGATTTACTGGCTTCTGACTATCCATAATGACTGCAAACGGTCTACAAATGACAGCCGAGACCAACGGCTTAACGTGCTTTCCGAGGCTCGGAGACCCATCCACAGATCAACCTTGGAAAGCGTTGCTTAACCTTGAAGATCGACCCGTGTGGCTGTTATTATCTAGCCATGAGCTAACCAAACATATAATTAACAAATTACCTAAAACAAGCCATATCTTCGAGCCTTTGATACGGATCCCTTTCAAACAACTTCCAGAACAGTTCTCTAAAAGCAATAGGACCCCTTTCACATGACTTACACAGTAAACTACAAACTGCTAACATCACATTCAAATCACAGGTGTGAGCCAGCCAAAGGTTCGTTCGTTTGACGTGTATTCGGTGACGCGCGCTTACCCCTCAATAGATTGTTCAGTCTGAATGCCGTATGTCAGTAAAGGGGCAACACTTCGCTTGCACGGCCTTAGGCGTTAGATGTTCAAGCGGAATAGTTCAGGTATACAATTAGCTTATTGACGCTTTGTTTGTGTTCGTTGTTGGCGTGGTTGAATGCTGAAATAAGGATTTTGTTGCACAGATGCTTGGGTATAGAGAAGCTTCTTCTTTAACAAAGTAGGTACATTGTAAACTAGTGATCCGTCATGCTTTTGCACTGGTGTAAATGAAGTATACAAACCTGTTTTTTAACACTCTTTCTATAAGTGGAAGGCATATCAAAATACAAAGACTTTCATACAAATTCCCCCCTCCCATTCCCCCGTTCCCCTTAACTGTAACTTCCAAAAATTCTTTCTTAGTGGATGCTTACGTTATAAGATAAACCTATACACCAAATTTCAGCATTCTAGACTTCAGACTTCGTAGTTTCGGCTGCACGTTGATAGCTAGCCAATACAAAAGATTTTATAAATATGGATAATGTTTTGGAAAAAGGGGTTACCTATTATATTTATCTATAGGTGATGGTAAGTAACGATATAATAGGACATATTTTTACAATACTGATTGGAATGTCTCCGTAGCAGCCTAGAGTCTGGATTTGAGTCTGTTTAATCGCAATCGCCTCTCCCTTATTATATTGGACTTAAACTGGTGAAATATGGATGTACTTTTGGTATAACTCCGCTAAACCCTTAGGGGGAAAACAAACCTGATGTTATGTTATCATCCAGAACTCAGAACGTGATTTGAAGACACGAAGACACGTGATTTATATGAACGCTATCGATCTCTATTTCTAGTAACACTAGCTGTGCCCGCGGTTTCGTCTGCATGAGATTTTGTGCTCCCTTCATGTTGCCTTGCCCTAATAAGAATTAGAATATTTTAAGCCAACAGTAGAGATTATACTCTGTCCACTTGTGAAAATTATTTGAAAATTTGTTCAGCAGTTTTGGAGATGTACGCTAACAAAAAAAAGCAGACAAAAGAATTTTTTAAATGGCTAATTTGTATTCTATCATCGTTCTTAAGTTCCCCCTTCATTTTTTATTGATTTTCTTTCAATATACAGACACCGGATCCTGCTGTTTTATTAGATGTAAAGACTAGCTGATCCATGTACACAAATAACGTGGCTTTCTATTGGTAAGAGAATTTTCAAAATCGATCAGCAGATCCAGAGATTACCCCCTACAACCTCACAAACTCACAAACTTTACCTCTATACAACCTGTAACACGTTGTATAATATTAGTATAAATACAATCCTAAATGTCATAGGGTTCACAAAATCCTATGAATAATGACTAAGCACTTAGAACTCACATTTCTCTTCGCAACGTAAGATAAATCCAAGCACACTATGTAAGTACTAGCTATTCTTGCTCAATCATGCTGAATAAGTAGTACAAGAGTATACCCAATGCTTCGCTTGCTCTCAGTTGTACCGACGCCAAAAGGTGAGCGTCAGCAGAAGGGTCAGTACTTCGCCAAAATACATAGTCTACCTGAAACATAACTCTTCCTGTTGGCTTATAATACCTTATGTCTTTTAATACATATGATGTAGCATCTTTTGCAAGATCTTACAGTTTTCTTTAGCTACTCGTATGGTGTGGTGTTAATTTTCATGGGTCTTGATTTTGAATTCTGGATATTGATGAAACTTTACAGTAATAGTACAGTTACAGTACTAGTTTATAGTTGTTGCTGTTCCAACAACTCGCACTAAGCGTTTCCAAACGTCTTTTATAATGCACACAGCAAAGGATTGAAACTCTCTGCTGCATCTGTGTTTCCAAATGCTACAACCCTAATCTCTTCAAAGCTAGGGTGAACAGGCTCCTTCTGGGTATGCTCGCTCTGTCATAGACTTTGTCTCTGTCATCTCTGACCTAGACTAGAGTCAAGAATAAACCCATCACAAATAAAAAAACAACTGAAGCTACATCAAGATACACCAGACTACCAACCACATAGGCTACAATTTGTGATGGGAAAAAGTAGTAACGTCAAGCGCTGCGGGCGGCATCTAATTACTCTTTTTTTTAACTATATATAGACATACGTTTGACCACAATCTCACTTGATGGTAAGCGATGATGCGGTCGAAGATGGAGCACGTTTGCCTAGAAGCAACCTATTCACTCTTGTCTTACAGACTCCCAGGTTGTAGCTATCTGGAAACACAGACTCTGGCAGGGAATTCGACTCCTTAGCTGTACGCACTATGAATGTGTTTCCAAAACGTTTAGCGCGTGTCGGTGGGATGTGCACCATGTAACGGTGACACATCGCCGTTCGTCTTGTGGTCCGATGATGGAACGGGCTTGGCGGAATTAAATCATGTAATTCCGTCGCGCACTCCCCAAAATGCAACTGATAGAAAACCGACAGGCCAGCAACTCGGCGTCGATGCTCAAGGCTTTGGAGCTTCGACTCGACGAGCCTGACATTACCGATGATCCTCTTGGCCCGTTTCTCAATTGACTCAAGGGCATCAATCTGGCATTTGGCAGATCCGTCCCGAAGATGAGAGCAGTACGCCATACACGATCGAACTTGCGCTTGATAGAGCTTGAGCTGCTGTTTCGGCGTGAAGTACCGTCTCACATTTGCTAGAACCCCTAACTTTAGCATTTGCCTCTATGAAAGGGCCAAAATTGAGGGTAGGTGTTAACGTAACACCAAGAAGCTCCAGTCGGTCGGTTATCGGCACGGTTACACCACGAAAAGATGGAGCTGGGTGGAATTGGCTCCTTTTAGCGGAAAAAAGACACGCTTTGGTCTTAGCAGCATTGAACTTGACCAGATTGGCATCGCCCCATTCAGAGACAGCCTGTAAGGACAAGTTCAAGCGCTCAACTATAGCCTCTCGGAGAGACCGGATCTGCGACCCACCAGCTCGTGCGTCGGACACGTATCTCTCAGCAACAGTGCTGTCGTCTGCATACCCAAAGATACCGGGTTTTAGCAGATCATTAATATGCAGCAGGAACAATGTTGCCGAGAGCACCGACCCCTGAGGAACCCCGGCATTAATATCCAGTAGTCCAGACGAGCAGCCATCTATGAACACTCGGATATCCCTCAGGATACTCAAGGTAGACGGTGCACAAAATTAGTTGGTATTGAGGCTGATCTAATTGATCATTCTGTATGAAATTATTCAAATTCATACAATCACCACACCTCACCTTACCATTTTCAGTCACTATTCCTAAGCTGTTGCATAAACTGCTTGTCTATTTTGTAAACATCTAACCGTAAACGTTGAAATGCAGTGAGCGTGAGGGGAACTGTCATTCCTCCTAAAGCTAGGGATTGACAGTTTACTTCTTACTCTTTAGTTTTTACTAAGTTTTTCACAGAATAGCACTACTGAATCTTCTGCTACCACCTACACCTTAGTTTTCGAAACTAACTATATAATAACCTGTCTAGAACACGCCTTATATACGTGCTTATGTATTTGATCCCGGGTGCATGGCAGCTAAATCGATACTAAAGATGAATAAGTGCACCGTTCTCTTTGTGTAGATAAAATAATGGGTTTCTTATATCGGAGCTCTTTTGTTTTAAGGCAAAAAGCTCGACTTCAGTGTTTTGTTTTAAGTGAAGAAATTTATAGTTATTTTAAAAGGAAAATTATACTTTATTATGTAAGCACACCATATAAGTTACAGAAAAGATAGATGAGGAATACATTACATTGGGTGACATAATAGACAGCATTATTGATAGTTTGATTTATTATTTGATAAAAAGTTCAAAAAGCTTGTAAACGAAATGGATTTGAGCAAAATTTGCTATGATTTTGATAGGCACAATGAAGGGCTGAAAATAATACATTGAAGTTCCAAGCCAGCCCCAAAATATTGGTTGGTATGCAAGCTAAGTGGATAATAAATAAACACGATCAGTACTATCAGGAGTCAGGGTTTTACTTTTCTCGTTTACAGAAGAAAAGTAAAACCTTGTTTGTCTCAATAAATAATTTATTATTATTATTTTAATATAACGTTTTACTCGCTCAGAAATCTGTTTATTTTTTCAAATAAATTCCAAAAAATATTTTCCCCCTTTTCTTTTGCACCCCATGGGGTTCGCAATTGAAGTCAATGATGCACACAAAGCAAGCAATACACAAACCTTTGACAAATAAACAGAACCTCAAAGGAAAACCAATGCTCCCATCTTCGCATAGACTAGGACAAAGAACTTAATATCCTCCTTAACTTACATTTTTGATATAACCAAACAAAGCAAAAGTCCCAAACTGAAACTTTAACTGACGGATCCATTCTAATTGCATTTAAAAAATCGACAAGTAAATACGCCATTTCTGACTGACTGTATCGTACCAGTCTTTTTTAAATTCGTTCTTATTTTCCACATATATTCCAAAACATATTTTCACCCTTTTCTTTTGCACCCCATGGGGCTCACAGTTGAAGTCAATGAAAAACTCAAAGCAAGGAATACACAAACCTTTGTCAAATAAACAGAACCCCAAAGGAAGACCAATGCTCTCATCTTCGCACAGACAAGGACAAAGAACTTAATATCCTCCTTAACTTACATTTGATATAACCATACAAAGCAAAAGTCCCAAGTTGAAACTTATAACTGACGAACCCATTCCATTTGCATTTAAAAAATAGACAAGTAAATACGCCATTTATGACTGTCTGTACCGTACCAGTCTTTTTTAAATTCGTTCTTATTTTCCACATATATTCCAAAACATATTTTTACCCTTTTTCTTTTGCACCCCATGAGGTTCACAATTGAAGTCAATGACACACTCAAAGCAAGGAATACACAAACCTTTGACAAATAAACAGATCCACAAAGGAAAACCAATGCTCCCATCTTCGCACAGACAAGGACAAAGAACTTAATATCCTCCTTAACTTACATTTTTGATATAACCAAACAAAGCAAAAGTCCCAAACTGAAACTTTAACTGACGGATCCATTCCAATTGCATTTAAAAAATCGACAAGTAAATACGCCATTTCTGACTGACTGTATCGTACCAGTCTTTTTTAAATTCGTTCTTATTTTCCACATATATTCCAAAACATATTTTCACCCTTTTCTTTTGCACCCCATGGGGCTCACAATTGAAGTCAATGAAAAACTCAAAGCAAGGAATACACAAACCTTTGTCAAATAAACAGAACCCCAAAGGAAGACCAATGCTCTCATCTTCGCACAGACAAGGACAAAGAACTTAATATCCTCCTTAACTTACATTTGATATAACCATACAAAGCAAAAGTCCCAAATTGAAACTTATAACTGACGAACCCATTCCATTTGCATTTAAAAAATAGACAAGTAAATACGCCATTTATGACTGTCTGTACCGTACCAGTCTTTTTTTAAATTCGTTCTTATTTTCCACATATATTCCAAAACATATTTTTACCCTTTTTCTTTTGCACCCCATGAGGTTCACAATTGAAGTCAATGACACACTCAAAGCAAGGAATACACAAACCTTTGACAAATAAACAGATCCACAAAGGAAAACCAATGCTCCCATCTTCGCACAGACAAGGACAAAGAACTTAATATCCTCCTTAACTTACATTTGATATAACCAAACAAAGCAAAAGTCCCAAATTGAAACTTATAACTGACGAACCCATTCCAACTGTATAAAATGCTGCTTAAAATTCTGAATTAAAATAAGGCGACAAAAGAATTGTGAATGAGAAAGTAGCAGTTTTGTATCTCTATAACCCGTTTTTGTCAAAACTCATGAATAAGACAAGAAGGGTGCTAGTTCCCCCGGGAATTGAGTCGAGTATATCATTTATGATAATTTTTGGCTTCAGGATTTTCAGGAGCGAAGACTGTGAATATTTTTTTTGAATTATTATGTACGGTGTATATACCTAGATGAGCGCTAATATTATGCGACTTCATATTTTCTTGTGTGCTAGTATATGTTAATGAAATGCAGCAGTTTATTGCTCAAGAATATATAGTTGGTACTTTACTATGCACGGTTCTACTCAAAGAGACTTCAGCTACTCTATTTAATTAACATAAGCTTTATACAAAGTGACATTATTTTAGGGAATACGACGGTGAACTCCAAAATTAAATTGGATTGACCACGTGACATTTGAGTGTAATAAGTCGTATTTCAAATCTGTAAATGGACTTTTATAGAATACTAGCTGACCCGCGCAACGTCGTCTGCGTCTTAATTTTCATTACTGCTCCGCTCCTATTGGTCTTAGCGTGATGATATATAGCCTATAGCCTTTCTCGATAAATGGGCTATCCAACACTGAAAGAATTTTTCAAATCGGACCAGTACTTCCTGAGATTAGCGCGTTCAAGCAAACAAATAAACAAACAAACTCTTCAGCTTTATGTATTAAAAGTATAGATTTAAGATTGATCGAATGCTGTTTTCCCTAAGCCCTAAATATCCAAAATGATATTTTTAAGGCAAATGTGAGGTGCGCTTTCATGCTTAACTAGCCGCACCGATTTTGATGAAGTTCGGTAGAGAGATGGAGACTGTTATATGCTACTTTGACGTCCGGCATAATCTCAACATCATCGTCATCATTTCAGCCGAAAGACTTTCACTGCTGGACATAGGCCTCCCCCAAGTGTCAGCAGAGCAACCGATCCTGTGCGTCTGGCATCTTTCGGCTACCTGCGACCCTCACCAGATCATTAGTTCATCTTGTAGAAGGCCTTCTGTTCTGCGAGCAATGTGCCCTGCCACTTCAGTTTGGCGATCCTTCAGCAAAATCTAGTATTGTATAATTATTTTTCTCAAAGTAAAAAAATAAGTAACGTTTCCATGTTCATCGTAATGTGGGTATCGCGCCAGCAGCCAGCAGTTGCACAAGTTGAAAAAAAATTTGATTAGGTTAGGTCAGAGCTATCTGATTGTGCTTTTGCATTTAGCTCACCATACTTTGACTGTAGACTTTCGCCATTGTTGAACGATCGGATGTATTATATAGACTAGTTGACACTGACATATTTTTTTTTTATTCAAATTCCTGAACAAAAATAAATTGACCACATTACACGAATATATCAGACGACGACTTTCATAAAATATTGAATTATTTTGTTACTGTCCTTTATTACTAAATTATCGTCTATCTTTAATCAATATTAAACCTGAAAACTGAAAATTGTAATTTTGTTTTATTTAATTTTAATTTTTTTGGTATGCGTCATGCTTGGCGCAAATAAACGCTTTTTCTTTCTTTCTTTTCTTCTCTTTCTTTCATTCCATAAAAGTATATAGTTAGGATAGATATAAATATTTGAAACATCATTAGTTAACTTGTCGATAATTCATACTGAAATGCACTTTTGACACTGAAATAAGGGTAGATGCACTGAATAAATGTTTCAAATAAAATATTAATTAATTACAAAAAAAAAGTGTCAAAAAGCACAATTTGTTACTGTTATGTTCCTCACAATTTATCTCTTTGACTCCACTCATGACACGAAACCAGAACAGACAAAGAACATTCGGGATGCCAACTAGAACTGGAAAAGCTTTGAAATCTTGGACTACCGACGAATAAAATCTCTCCTAACAAAACACAAGGAATTTTAATGCTCCCGAGTAGGCATAAGGCAGTATTATTTTAGGCCTTCTGGTAATTAGTAGCGCGGTTAAGACTTGAAGAGCCCGTAATGTTTTTGTAGGCATCCCTTGAAACCTTGAAAACATGTTTTTGCTCTCAAAGGTTGGTTACAACCTTTCAACCAAATGGAGTGTTAATTTGTTACACATAATGTACAAAATATGTGTGACGTTGTTTTAATGGGTTGGGAAAACTAGGTAAAATTAAAGCCGTGTGTATCTAGCTATGTGAGTTATCTAAACTTTATTCTGAATGATGTCTGATTTTTGTTCATTTAATGGAGTGTAGGTATTGTTTTTTGTTAAAAATCAGTAAGTACGTTATTTACTGTGTGTTTATCTGATGGAAATGAAAATTAATCAAAAATAATTTACTGAATATATAATCGGAACTGCAGGTAAATACTCATTCAAGGGTATTTTGTAAACTTATTGTTGCTTTTTGAAAAATTATCGGATTAAACACATTGATATATTAAAAACCCAAGATGCACAGTCTCAAACAAATGCAACACTCGAAACTGTCGTCAAAAACTGACAAGTATCAAGTGTCATGTGTTAGTTGTGTGTAGTAGTTATACTATAAACAATTTTTTTTGCAAATAAAACCTCACACGGATCGCTTAAAGTTGTCTTTAGAACGCAATGCTTCATGGCGAGCGATGCGAGACTTTTTGAAACTTGTACAGAATTATACATTGTACGCTTGTTTTTTGCGGACGTTTTTGAGATGCTAAGTGTGTATCTTTGGTTTTTTATATATCAATGATTAAACACTGATTAACCAGAGTACCAATTCTACTAATTTTCAAGCAACGTTCGCAATTGCATCTCAGTTGCATCAAAATTGGTCTTCAGATTTTTAACTCAAATGTTCTGTGAAGATTTTGGATTTAAAATCTGCTAGTTAATATTAAAAAAATATATATATAATTATACTTAGAATATTTTAAAAAGAAAGACATTCAATTGCTTATAGACAGACTCCACATACTTTATCAATACATTTTAATCTTAACTACTCAGTAGATTTCATCATATAAGCCAAAAGACGTCCACTGCTGGACATAGGCCTCCCCCAAGTGTCCCCACAACGACCGATCCTGCACTCAGTAGACTTGTTGGCAAGATATCGTGTTTCTATCGTTCTGTCAAACGTTGCGTGAACGTAGGACAGATGTGAAGACATGACATATGCCTTGAGGCAATTAATTCGTCAAGCGACAATATTGCAATTTGATGCCGGATGCGGATTGGCTAATAATTAGAATAAATGTTGATTCAAAGATTGATGGTACCAATCTTCGTTAGTCTACGGAGTTACACTGTTTCATGATCTATGTTCAAGATTGGGATTTATTGGTGAAGAATTTTTGAGCGAAATATAGATGTCTGATGCACTTAGCGTGAGAATCCTGGTACCCAAAATGTTTTCTCCGGATCTACTGAACCGATTCTGTTGAAAGGTACACATATGGATTTCTGTGACCCGAAAACGGACGCGTTACGTAAATAACTCACCCACATTCACTTTTGGGGGGCAAACTAGAGAATAAAAAAAAATCAACCCGTGTGACATATCAAATGAAAGGCCTTTCTGTGAGGGTTTTAATTTTTTTTTCATTTATAGTTTTGAAGTTATTCAAGAAATTAGAATGAAAATGACCGTCCCCCCCGCTTATCTTCGAAATTACTGAATTTAAAATAAAAAAAAAATGCAGGTACCACTTTTTTACCTATTGTTACGAGCTTGGGGTTCGTTACAATTAAAACAGCCGATTAAACAACCAAAACTGACACTTTAATCCACAACACTAATTATCACTTTAAAACACACTAATTATAAAACACAATCGCACTACTGAACACTTCACTTCACTATAATTCGCAGTCGAAGATCGCTCTCGAAGTTATCGTTTGTATCGCCAATTCAATACTGACTGCCGTCGCCGGATGTCCGCCCTTTATATACCGACAGTCATTTCCAGAACCCTCCTGTATGGAAACCTCTGGAAAGTTCGGGCACACACAGGTCCCGTCAAAACATCGAGAATGTTCTAGCACGTAAATGTCAGCTACTGGATACTAGATGGCGCCAGCAGTATGCCAGTATCTGCTACTCGATACTAGATGGCAGGCACGTAAATGTTTGGTTTGTTTCCGCTACCTGCTACTAGATGGCGTTAGCAGCACGCAAATGCCGCCATGTCCCCAACATTAATTCTGGCGCGTAACACTGCCCCCTCCTAAGACATGCTCGCCCCGAGCATTATCGGCCCCATAATAACGCGCCAGTCGATCCACGTGGACGATTTTAGGAGCACTTCTTGTACCTTTTTGTATACGGTAGGTCACGTCATTGATTTTTGTCGCAATCCGGTACGGCCCGTCCCATTTAGCTTGAAGCTTAGGAGATTTGCCTTTACTGCGAACTGGATTGTGCAACCACACTAGTGAACCTTCATCGAACCCTTTATTGTTCATTTTGCGGTCATAACGGGTTTTCATCTTGTTAGACATTTGCTGGCCCGATTCTCTGACATGCTCATAAATGTCATTCATTTTGTTCCGCAAGTCATTCGCATAATCGGTTATACTACGTGGGGCATCAGGTGGCATTCCAGTGATCAGGTCTGCCGGCAGCCGTAATTCTCTACCAAAGTTTGCGAAAGCTGGTGTCACTGATGTGCTTTCGTGAACAGCACTTCGGTATGACAGCAAAAATGGTTGTATATGCTTGTCCCAATCGCGTTGCCGGTTTTCCACAATTTTTGCCAGGTATCTCTCCAATGTCTGATTGAATCGTTCCACCATTCCATCCGATTGTGGGTGGTAAGAAGTTGTTCTCGTTTTATGAGTACCCATCACTCTACAAGTTTCCTGGAATATTTGTGACTCGAAATTCCTTCCTTGATCGCTGTGAATTTCCAAAGGTACTCCAAAACGACAGAAGACTTCATGAACCAGTTTATCTGCAACTGTTGAAGCTTCTTGATTTGGAATAGCGAAGACTTCCGGCCACTTAGTGAAGTAATCCATTACAACCATGAAGTACTTGTTACCACTTTCACTTTCCGGAAACGGTCCCGCAACATCCAGAGCTATCCTTTCCCATGGTGCACCAACATTGTACAATTGCAATGCACCTCTGCTACGAGTTTGAGGTCCTTTTACAGCCGCACAACTTGTACATTTGCGACACCAGTCCTCGACATCGGCACGACAATGGACCCAGTAAAATCGTTCCCGTATCTTCAGTAGAGTCCGTTTCACTCCCATATGGCCTCCTGAACAGCCATCATGGTACAGCTGTAGAACATCCGGTACTTTAGCTTTAGGGACAACCATTTGCAAATGACAGCTGTCTCCTCGAGCATTTTCCCA
This sequence comes from Lacanobia wlatinum, assembly GCA_947578705.1. Taxonomy (NCBI): domain Eukaryota; kingdom Metazoa; phylum Arthropoda; class Insecta; order Lepidoptera; family Noctuidae; genus Lacanobia; species Lacanobia wlatinum. The sequence goes on from OX388037.1 coordinate 6,269,811, forward strand.
TTTACGGCACAGTACTCTATCCTGAATCACTAAGCTGTCCCATTGGGCCCAATAACTTTTTGTGATCGAACTCATCGCTGAGACATCACTCCACGTGGGCTTAGGAGCACTGGCCTTCATCCACTCCAGAATCGGCTTGATGTCTGAATCTTCGTGCTGAGCATGTTGTAGGCTTTCCTTCCACTCGTTGCTGAGGTCTGTCTTGAGCATCCTCACAGGTATGACTTCTTTACCCTCTTGCCTAGTACAATGCTTGCAGTCTTCAGGGCAAGGTCTTCTTGACAGTGCATCAGCGTTGCCATGAGATTTTCCACTGCGATGTTCTACCACAAAGTCGTATTCCTGCAGTAGTTCAATCCATCTCGCAACTTGTCCTTCTGGATTTTTGAACTGTAATAGCCATTTCAGCGCAGCATGGTCAGTTCGTAGGTGAAATTTCCGCCCCAGTAGATATTTGCTAAAATGTTGCAATGACTTTACCACAGCAAGCAATTCCCGTCTCGTGACACAATAATTCCTCTCCGGTTTCGACAATGACTTGCTGAAGTACGCAATCACAACCTCTTGGTCGCCATTCCGCTGAGATAACACACCGCCAAGTCCGATATCACTTGCGTCTGTGTCAACTATAAATTCCTTGCTGATATCAGGATACCCCAAAATAGGTGTTTTGCACAGACGGTCCTTTAGCTCCTGGAAAGCGATGTCGCAACTTTCATCCCAACAGAAATGTCGCTTTTCCTCAGTTAGCTTGTGCAGGGGTTTGGCTATATCTGCAAAGTTTTTGACAAAACGCCGATAATAGGAGCACAAACCTAAAAATGCTCTGACCTGCGTCTTGTCTTTTGGAATTGGCCAATCCTTGACAGCGGCGATTTTCTCTGGATCCGTGCGGATACCTTCTTCCGACACAACATAACCCAAAAAGCTAACTTGCCGTTTGAAAAATGAACACTTTTTCGGACTCAACTTGAGGTTGGCACTCTGGATCTTCATGAGCACGCGTTCCAGGTTTTGAAGATGTTCTTCAAACGTACGGCCTACGATGATGATGTCATCCAAGTAGACAAGGCAGGCATCACCAATCAACCCGGTTAGTACCAGTTCCATCAATCTTTCAAACGTTGCCGGAGCGTTACACAATCCAAATGGCATAACTTTAAATTGCCATAGACCCTTTCCTGTCGAAGATGCCGTTTTCTCCTTGTCTTTCGGGTCAATTTCTACTTGCCAGTAGCCACTTTTTAGATCTAGAGTGCTAAACCACTTTACTCCAGTAAGCATGTCCAGCGTGTCATCAATTCTTGGCAAGGGATAGCTGTCTTTCTTCGTAACGTCGTTCAGACGACGATAATCAACACAAAACCGCATGCTGCCGTCCTTCTTCCTTACCAGCACTACCGGTGAACACCATGGACTGGATGAAGGTTCTATAACACCATCCTTCACCATTCCGTCGATCATGGTTTCCACTTCCTTTTCACGTGCTACCGGTAATCTCCTAGGCCGTTGACGGATAGGCAATTCTTCTCCTGTGTTTATTTTGTGTTGAACTAAGCCAGTCTTCCCAATGTCAGCATCGTTCGAAGAGAAAACATCGGTGTACTTAAGTAACATCCTCTTCGCCTTGACCATTTCATTTTGAGACAGAGCGCTGCGACAGTCTTCTAAAAGTGTGGTCACTCTCGTTTGTGCATCCTTGCTGAGGGTCCCAGTTGATAGATATTGGCATCGACGCAACCAATCCACTTCCTCGCAGGTACCCATCAGTGTGCCCTTTTCTATCACCTGCTCCTTGTCACAAAGGTTCAGCACACGTACTCCTGAGATGTCGGTGGCTCTGACCAATGTTCGTGCCACTTTCCATGGAAGGTCATTGTCTACCCTTTCCACGAGTACGCAACGATGAGTTTGCCCAGGATTCCGAGGAAGACTAACCGGTACAATCGTTTCCGATCTCGGAGGAAGAACAATCTTCTTTAGGTTGTACACATTTCCAGGTAAAGCCCCTTCCATGAAAAGTTCCTCTTGTCCACATTTCATAACTCCTTGATTAACGTCGATCTCACAACGATTCTTCCTCATAAAGTCTAAGCCCAGGATACAATCGTCCATTATATCGGCCACAACAACATTATGCAGGTAGATTTTGTTGCCTAGCTTCAACTCCATCTCTTTTTCTCCTCGGACGGGTATGCGCTGGCCGGTGGCTGTTACCAAATTTATGCGCTCTCGGTTGTATGCAGAGTCCCCAAGGAACCGACTTATAAGTTGGGAACTGACAACCGTGCGAGAGGCTCCAGTGTCTATCGTCAGCTTACATGACGTCCCGTTGACCTCGCCCTTGATGATAAGGCTGTTCCCGTCACGGGTTTGTGAGATCGAAATCCTTGGGGCTCCTTGAACATCAGCCAGCACCCGCCCCGCAGTCCTGGCTTTTACTCGTTTCCCTGCTGTTGCTGGGCGGTGCTATTAGCCGCCCTGCCCTCTGGAGATCGGCTACCTTCCCCTTCTGCAGTTCGCTTAGGGCAACTGGATCGAAGGTGGCCCCTTTCACCACAGCCGTAGCACCTAGGGCTGTATCCTTTAACACGATCGCGAACTGTAACCGCTGCCACCTCCCTGACGCGGTGGGAACGATGATCTTGCCGCACAGCTTCCACCTCCAGTGCATGGGCCAAGGCGTCCTTAAGCGTCCCGTGGTGCCCGAGCCTCACTGCAGCCCTAACCTCAAGGTCGCGGATGCCGTCGATGAATGCCTGCACCAGGTTCCCTTCAATGAGCGCTGGTGCAGACTGGTATGCTTTTCGCACCAGCTTCTCCACTTCCAGGGCCCACTGCTGCAGGTTCTCACCGCTGCGTTGCACGCGATCCCTTAACTGCGCACGAAACACGTGCTCCAGATGGGCGTCGCCATACCTAGCTTCCAACGCCTCAAGCAGCTGCTCGTAAGTCACCTCCTTACCGAGAGCTTCCAGGACAGTTAAGGCCTGGTCGCGCAGGCCTAGGGTGAGGGCAGTCATGGCCTGATTTTTACTCCACCCGTTCGCCCTCATGACAGCCTCAAACTGAATCTTGTAGGCCGACCAAGAAGACGTCCCATCGAACGGCGGCACTTTGAACCCACGTGGCGAAGGTGTAGTGGCTGCTGAAGTAGCAATCCCATCTCCAAGTTTAAGGTTGCCCAACTCCTTCTTCATATCAGCAATGACGTCATCAAACTTGCTGATCCTGGTTTCAGCGTCTGACAAGCGGTTGTCATGCTGAGCAACCTTATCCTTCACCTCCTTCATGTCTTTCCCGAAGGACGCGTGAAGTTCCTTTATGAGAAGCATCTGTTCTTCCTGGCGGCGCACCTGCTCCTCCTTGTCAAGCTTGAGCTGCTCTTCCAAACGACGGGCCTGTTCCTCCTGTCGTCGGGCCTGCTCCTCCTGTCGTCGGGCCTGGTCCGCCTTGTCGTGCTGCAACTGTTCTTCCAACCGACGGGCCTGTTCCTCCTGTCGGCGGGCCTGTTCCTCCTGTCGGCGAGCCTGCTCCTGCAGCATCATCATCAGAGCAGCAAAGTCTGGTGGTGGTGATGCCGGAGCTACCGTGGACGGGCCGGCCTCCATGGTCGGTAGCTGACCTGCCGACGTCTGCGGCGTTGCACCACCAAAACGCCTCTGGTCCGTCTCCTGCTGGCGTTGACTACGGGTACGGATACCCTCCGTGTCGTCCTTTGGCAGAATCGGCATGATTATCCACTATTCTGACACCAATTGTTACGAGCTTGGGGTTCGTTACAATTAAAACAGCCGATTAAACAACCAAAACTGACACTTTAATCCACAACACTAATTATCACTTTAAAACACACTAATTATAAAACACAATCGCACTACTGAACACTTCACTTCACTATAATTCGCAGTCGAAGATCGCTCTCGAAGTTATCGTTTGTATCGCCAATTCAATACTGACTGCCGTCGCCGGATGTCCGCCCTTTATATACCGACAGTCATTTCCAGAACCCTCCTGTATGGAAACCTCTGGAAAGTTCGGGCACACACAGGTCCCGTCAAAACATCGAGAATGTTCTAGCACGTAAATGTCAGCTACTGGATACTAGATGGCGCCAGCAGTATGCTAGTATCTGCTACTCGATACTAGATGGCAGGCACGTAAATGTTTGGTTTGTTTCCGCTACCTGCTACTAGATGGCGTTAGCAGCACGCAAATGCCGCCATGTCCCCAACATTAATTCTGGCGCGTAACACTATAGATTACAGAAAAACCTATAGAAAAAGAAGAAAGAGAAGCCCCCCCCCTTCGGGGGAGGACTATGTCCAGCAGCGGACGTCTTGCGGTTGTTATGATGATGATGATATTATTCTATATATACTTCTTCCCAGCTATAATATCAGCAAGTGGTGACGGGCGGGTGTTTTGGGGGACTGTCTTTATGTAGAACTTTGACATTCAAAATGTGAGTGCACCCAGCCTTATTTGAGTAAATGACTTTTGACTTCTGCTAAAGTCTTCTGGGAAACAAGCGTGATGTTATGATATGTGGTTTTTTTAAAGAAACTATGAAGACAAAGTTTAGCTTGACCAATTTAATTTTTCTCATACTCGATCTATAGAATTTTCGTCAAAAAACATCTCACTGCAAAATTCAAGTATGTCATTCATTCTAAAAAGTTGGTAACGTTATTACGCACAAGGAAACTAATTTTGGGGTGATTTAAAAACTTCTTGAATAATTTATTTTCTGGATCGTTCCATAAAGGGACGTTGGGAATTTTCCTTCACGCTCATTAATACCATGACAATATGCTTAAGATCATTGATGTTCAGAAAATCCTAAAATTCTATATAATGTTATCGTGAAAATAATGGTCTAGGTACCCATTTTCCTCGTACATTGTATTAAGTATCAAAATATACATTTCCACGAATATGATTTTAAGGTCGAAAAGAATTATTTTGGCTTCAAAAGCTACCTAATTAAGTTGAAGTACTTATAAGTATTTATTACGTTAATTATTTACGTACGGAACTCGTAGAAATTCGGTTCGTGAAAATAATTATGTAGTGACTTTTCTACCATGAGAAATTAAGTAACGCGAGTTTATTTTAATTTAAAGCAATAAGGATCAATTTCATTTGCAGCCTTGGGCCTAAAGTCTCGATATTGATAGCGATTTCGGTAATTCTACCGAATAATACCGTTGTCATGACTACCGTTGAATAATATCGATACGCTTAACGGACTATCAAAGTTTGGCGCTTGGCAAAAGTTCAGTACAAAGTTCAGAAATTAGACATTTGCTAGCGATGACATTCGCTGGCTTTGAATGTAGGGACTACCAAATATCGGTATTTTCTAAATCGTTAGGACTTATCGACCGAATTCGGTCGGTAGGCGATCGGTAACTATGTCGAGACTTCAGGCTTTGGTCCCCAATTGAACGATGTTTATGTGAAATTCACAAACTGATATAAAATATTTTAAATGAAATTATAAACTATTTTACAGTATCATAATTGTAAATATTATAGTTCCAAAAATCCAGGCAAAACCAAAGATATTCATATTTTCTCATTTATATTCTAACTTTCCATTAATATTCACAGTATGTAGCTACAGGTAACGTAAAGTAATGACTAAATACTAAAAAACAACTAGACCAATAAATTCACCAAAACTACCTTGATATACTTTATAAAGAACAATGCCATTGGATTCTTAAATTTTAAAATAAGTTCCCAATATTTTTATTAGATTTTAAATAAGTTTATTTGATTCTCTCTTATGTGAATATTGTAATGTTCTTTGGAGAAATAAAACAGAATAAATAACGAATATACAGAAATTTTCTCTCCAATTCTTCCGTTAGTTTCTTGAAAAGTAAAGTATGGTAAGTGGAGTATTGACTATTTTTTAGAACATAGATCCCAACTACTTAAAAATACATACCTATCTACGTTTTTAGGTATATACCTTTTTATCCGACTCAAAGCCCAAAGGATTAAAAAAGGATATTATCTTGATCGAGCCTAACCTTGGTCTAATCGTGAAGTTTCCCAAGGCTCAGAGGTTTTTAAGGAAAAGCGTTTTTAGGCCTTAACTGATTTGCCGTTCCAATGATAATTTGGTAGGGATTAGATGCGACCTTCTTCTAATCAAGATGGAACTATAACAGGTAAATATTTGAATATTTAGGTACATTTCAACTTCTAGAAAATGGAGTAAAAAGTTCTACCACTCTCGGGTACAGCTAATAAATCTTAAAATTCGTCCATATCGCTGTTAACGGGAAAAATGCCCAGAACACTGGCCATATTGCCACGTTAAATGGCAATGCTTATTTGTTTGCCAATGAAAAAACCCAGGCCTCTGGTCACGTGAAGAAACGACCAACTGTAGTGCTATTCTGTAACAATATTTTCGTATCTCGACAGTGAAATCCTAGGTGAGTTTCAAATTAAGACCTTTATGTTGTATGCAATAAAGTTCATTTTGTGAGTTTTATCACTCAGGTGAAGCTCGATATCGAAATAGTTGTTTACAGACTAGACTAGCTGCTTGTGATTTCACGATCGAGTTGTGAACGAATTTTTCGATGCCCTGTGAGTTCTTCCACTCCCCTTTTTTACTCCGTTTGTACATTTATACATATTTTGTATTAGTTTGTTTGTACTACCTAATAAGATTAGTAAATAAATGTTCAACTTCTAGAGGAATACAAAAAGTCATCTTAAAACAGAATTGCTAGTAACATTCTTAAACTTCCCCGCAATTGTTTGGAACCACCCCTAAAATATAGTATCAAGGTTTACTACCAATTTTTAAATCCTTGTTTCCATAGACGTGTTTCATGTAGTTGATGAAGGCTTCAGAAAAAACAATGGAAGGTAGGTAGTAATTAAGGTCAAGCAAGGGTGCCCACCTAAAAATAATAAATATTCATAGGTTGTTATTCGTTCCCATGGTAATCCTTTGATGTTATATACAAGGTAGTGATATGTAAACATCGGTTGCTATTTACCTGCTGTATACTTTATTTTATTTTAATAATGAAAAAGTAAAACTAATTCTACTTTGTACGAGTACATTAAAAAGTATTATAAAACAATGTTTTCGGTTTGTATGATGATTTAATTTTGAAATCTTTCTTAAGCTCTTAAAATAATAATGACCAATAAAACCTGCAGAAAAAGGATATTGAAAACCAATCTACTACATATATTAAAATAAACGAGTCCCCAACATTCACCGCGCCTTAATCTTTGCGTCTGAAACTAATTTAGAACTGCGTATGCTTAGTCTGACCCTCAATTATTCGAGGCGAACATCCCACCTGCTTATTAGCACTGTAGCATAAAAAGTACCGCATTGCGCCACCATTACGAGAAGCTCATGTTATATTCAGTACACATAACACAAATTAAAGTTATCTTATGTTATATTAATAATGTAGGCCTCTCATGTACTCGTACCACACATTCTTGCTTATTTTTGGGTTTAAATTTTTAGAATATGTGTGCACGTTTTATTGAACAGATGTGTATTTTACTATAGAGAACTATTTGCGTCATTAACTTCAACATCATCAGTTCCGTCCACAGCTGGACATGGGCCTCCACCTAACATCGTCACATCAAAAAGTCTTGTACTTTCCGCTGGCTTTAGACCATAAGGCACAAGGCGTATGGCGATGCGCCACCGGTACATGGTGGACATCCCAACCCACACGCCCAAAACGTTTTGGGAACACATTTATTGCACTAAGGAGTGGAACTCCTTGCCAGATTCTGTGTTTCCTGATAGCTAGAACCTGGGGGTCCTTACGTCAAGAGTGAATTTGAGAGTGAGGTTACTTCTAGGCAAGCGTGCTCCATCTTCGACTGCGATAAGGACGCCCATTGTGTCACCCTATGTAATGTTTTCTTCATCTATTTTTAGGGTTCCGAAAAAAAAACGGAACCCTTATAGGATCACTCGGGTGTCTGTCTGTCTGTTTGTCTGTCCGTCTGTCAAAGCCAGTTTTTTCCGGATCCACTGGACCTATTCTTTTGAAATTTGGTACACACATAGACTTCTATGACTCAAACACGGACGCGTTGCGTAAATTATTAAATTTTTAGTGTGGGGGTCACTTTTGGGGGTCAAACTAGAAAATTAAAAAAAAAGTTTTTTGAACAATAACGTGTGACATATCAAATCAAAGGTTTTACTGCGAGGGTTTAAATTATATTTTTTTCATAATTTTAAAATAAATGGTTTAGAAGTTATTTAAGAAATTAGACGAAAAATGACCATTCCCTCCCCCTTATCTCCGAAACTACTAAGTTTAAAATTTTTAAAAAACGAGATAATAGATACCTATAGATTAAAAATACCTAAAGACTACAGGAAAACCTATTAGAAGTCTGTAGTGTTAAAATAACATGTTAAAAAATTAAACTCGTTCAGAACCCTTTGCACGCGAGTCCGACTCGCACTTGGCCAGTTTTTATTTTCTGTAACTTATGTGGTGTACATAATAAGGAGTATTCTGTTCTGTTCTTTTCTATTATTTCATCGCTTACCGTAAGGAGAGTTAGTGGTCAAACGTGTGCCTATAAAAAGTAAAAAAAAAATAGTTTTACTTGATTCAATACATTATTACCATTTACTGGGAACTTGGATGAGCCGCAGCTACCGGTACCTAAATATCATTGGAGTCTTAAAGAGCAGAACATATTAAAATCAAAATGTATCGAGGAGGCCTTTGCGAGTTTTTGTACTTAGACATCTCCTTCTTAGATGACAATTGTGGTGACAAATCATAGGTACAGTAGTATCCAACTGATAAGGCGCGTCGTGAATCTTCGTTCGCACAGAAAAGAAAGTATGGCCCCGAAGATTAACGAAAGACAGCAAATTTAAAATCAACCTTAGATCACTACTATAAGGTTCATAATACACTGCAGCGGTTAGTTCCGTCTCACTCGCAAGTCACGTGCATGCCACGCGGCGCGCGCTAACATGGCAGCAGCTGCCGACCAATAGCGGTACAGGAAAAAGAAGCGCGGTGCGTGAGCGTGCCGATTGGTCAATAGCGTTTCCCGCGCTTTGAAAATTCATGATCTTCTGCGCAGGTACATCGGTAAGCCATATCAGTTGGGTACTACTGTACGAGTTTTAACTATGGAGAAATTAAAAAAATAGCTCATGGAAGTTAAGTGGGGAAAAGTAAATACTAGTACATGAAATAGGCACGATGAAATGAGAAAACAAAAATAAAAAAGCTTAGTCGTAACTTGTTATAGATGTAATAGTCCACACAGCTGCTCACTCATTTTATATTTAACAGGCCATGAAACACAAACTAATTTACACCGAGGCACCACAATCTTGTGAGGTCTTAAACAAAGAAAAAGGCACAAAAGAAATCTCAGACTAAACCAAGACATAATAAGTAATTATGCTAGCAACCTCGTTAGCCTACACTATCTCTAATCCAGGGTTTAGTATCCGACTAACTTAATACCAGAGATAACCAGTTCACAGCTTAGCATGGAACAAAACACGACTGCTGGAGAATAATTTTATTTTAGCCAACACGAGGTTACTTTGAACGTACGGTACTAAAAAAGGTCTTTATAATTGTTGCGTTCTTGCAGCATGTGTACCATTTTGTTTTAAGTTTAACTTTTTATTATGAACTTGCTAATTGTAAGTGTTTAAAGTCAGTATGTTTGTGTGTTCGTTCGGTACGGCTGGCAGTAAGGAGCTATAGACAAAGTGACATTATATAACGATTTAAATAATGTACCTAAATCTATAGTCCAATAACTTATAACTGCAATACACTACTATATATATACAATACTGCAAAGTGCTGCATCAAACGGTGGTTGTCGGGTGGTATCAAAAATTTCTTCCGCATCGCTGTCGAATAAAAGTGTGCCCAAAAGACTGGCGGCATTGCCACGTTGTATGGCAATGCTTATCTTCTGTTCAAGGTAAAAACCAGCCTTTTGCTCACGTGAAGTGTCAACTAGGTGTTTAGATAGATCTATAAAGGGATAATCAATTAGAAAAATGTCTATCAGGCCTCCGCTTGTTGGCTTCGACTCCTCGTTTTCAGGACACAACAAGTTCAACAAAGATTTCACTGTATAGAAAGAAATCTTTACAAAACAGACTTATTCTACATCTCATTGTCAACAGTATGCGGTAATGCACCTTTTAACATACTCAACTTGCGGATGTCGAGCAATGGGTGGCTCGCCGTCCTATAAGATTCAGGCCCGGGTCGACGGCGCGTTGTGTTCCACGCGCGCTACAATGAGATGTCAGCACAGTAGACGGGAGCCGCTAGGGCAAGTGCCCGACAGGGTCGCGGAATTTGTTCGAAAGAGTCACTGCGGTCCTGGAACGCAAAGGGCATTACGAGGCACCTGGATGGCTTTTAGTCAGTAAGAGTCTCACACTCCCTTCCGCTCTGCCCAGAGCTGAAAGAGTGGTTTGATGATTTTCCAACCTTAAAAAAAGTACTCAATTATCTCTGTACATAATTGAACTATGCAGCCTCAATTTTCAGCATGAAAACTTTAACCAACACAGTTAACCGGACACCTTGAAGCTCTATAACCTTTGATTTCCTGTTATTAACTAGGTTAAATACGGTAACGGCTCCGTAATTACCTCGTAGTAACTAAAGTGAAGTTTAATCCAGTAACTTTGTAGCTGACTCACGTTCAGGCAGATAACCGGTCGCGGATAAACTCAACAGTTTAGAACAAAACAGTTGTATTGCTGGCGAATTGTAATTGAGGTTCTGTTACACGGTGGATTGTGATTGTTCGCGTGGGTTCGTTTTGGGACACGTTTGGGGAGCCCATTGTTTGGAAAAGAACATTGAAAAACCTCAAAAAGTTGCAGATGATCTGGGTAGAAGAAGTAAGATGACCTAGATCCTTATTGCAAGGGCGGGTTCGAAGTGACTCGGGAAAAGAATTCTCATTATTATGAATAAGTATTGCTATGCGACCAACCCCGAAATCACAAAAGAAATTCCCCTTTTTTTCGAGTTATGCGATCATAAATTTAATTTGAGATTTTTTTTAAATTTTGGTTTACCATTTCCATAGTTAAGTTCACATGTGGTTTACTGGTAAGCAAGACTCACAAAAGTTTAACCAATTAAAATAATTCACTTCCAGTGGACAGCGATGCGGACGAATTTTTTGACGCCTTATTTTAGCTAGGATAATTTTATTTTTAGTGTATGTAGTTTGTTTTAATAAATGAAATTAAAATAATAGCCAATAGATTAAGATATTTGGTGACACCTTAGGTGGGATCTATGGTGTCACCGAATACCCAAATCTATACTACTTCCTGTAGTGTATGCGAGTAGATAGTGACGACTCAGTCCCACAGACTACAATATAATATAGGGTACATAACACGGTGTTTGGCAGTCTCTCGCAAGCCTAGCCTGGGGCGCACGTGTTCAGTGTCTCGCATACCGTATATTCATCGGAGTGTATAAAGTGTGTTTATTGGCTCCCGAGTCATTACACTTCCTTGGACCTAAAATCTCATAGACGTTCCTTTATACTAATGGTATTGCTACTATTTAGTGAAAACTTTCTATCTTAATATATAAATCACGTGTCACGTTGTTTGTCCGCGATGGACTCCTAAACTACTGAACCGATTTTGATCAAACTTCGTAACTATCTGTTATTTGATCCAACTTAAAAGACAGGTTAGTTTATGGAACGGGAAAAAACGGGATACGGGAAGAAACGGGATATGTGCGTACGAAGTCGCGGGAATAAGCTAGTATTCTGATAAAGTCTGAGAGAGAAACTTTTTGGTTAAACTTATTAGAAACCTTTATCCAATACTGAACTGTGATAAGCTAGGTTGATTGATTGGATTTCGTAAATACCTAATGACTGTCTCGAAATTGAAGGTCAGACAGTACTCTGGCTACTGCCAGAAGAAGAAATAACTGTGTTAAGGTCAACTTTTGTTTTGAGATTAGGAATGTGATTGCAAAAACGATTAATTGAGAATCAAAATTATAAAAATAAAACAAAAGATTTTAATTTAAAAAAATTCAAATTCAAATTATTTATTTGCAAAACATAGGTACAATAATAAGATCGTATTGTAATGTTAGGATCGCTATGTTTAGCCTAATAGGCATACAAATTTCGGATACATTAAATTAAATTATTATTCAAATTAAAATATATAATATTAAAGCATTACATAGAATTCAGTTTTTAAGTAATTCGGACACTTGACTCACATAAAGAAAAACTCAATTATTATTTATTTAAATTGTCTGATAAAAATTCACCAATGGAATATATGCCTTTTCAACCATAAAGTCTGTTAGGATTCTTTTAAATTTGTTAATCTCTTTCTCAATTGTTATAGTCATGGGTATCTTATATTATAAATTTTAGGTGCCATTCCCAGAACGGTTTAATGAGGCATCACGTGAATTATGTCCTGGTGACGTTTACTAGTCAGGGTTTTAAATAAGTTGAAGTGCGCAATGAAAAAGGACATTCTGTAGTTCTGCTTACCTCCATTATAAAAAGGCGTGTGTTTATAGGTTTACCAAAATGTCCTTACTTTGCTATTGTTCATCAAATCGTAGAGCTCTTTAGAGTTCTAAGTTTGAGCTACACGGTAACTGACAAATGCTTGCACTGTCTGGACGGGTCCACTCAAATCTGTATGTTACTTTCCTCAAATAGCCATCTCAGGTAAACCTACATGGTTCTCATATTATTTGACCAATATGGATTATAATTATAAGGTCTTTAAAAGATACTTTGACCTCTGAATTATTCTGTGTTTCTTCTCAGGGTAGTCAGCTAGGAAACACCGGCCTCACATAATTTATCATTTATGAGTATAATATATTGATATTTTTTGTTTCCTAGAAATTTAAAAAACCGGCCAAGTACAAGTCGGACTCGGACACAAAGGGTTCCGTAACATAAACCTTAATGTTTATTATTTGTTGTTATAGTGGCAACAGAAATACACACTTGTGAAAATTTCAACTGTCTTCCTACTACGGTTCATGAAATATAGCCTGCTGATAGACAGACGGACGGACGGACGGACAGAGAGCGGAGGCTTAGAAATAAGGTTCCGTTGGTTACTCTTTGGGTACGGAACCCTAAAAACGAGGTAACTATACTCATTGGGCAACTATTCTGGTTTCATTGGTCATTTTTTACTAATAAAAAGCCGTTATAGCTGATATAATAACACTGTGTCTAGCGATTCTTACTCTAACTTATTACTAACTAGCTTCTGCTAGCGGTTTCACCCGCGTGGTCCCTAGGGAACATACTCCCGGGATAAAAAGTAGCCTATGTCCTTTCTCAGGCTCTAGACTATCTATGTACCAAATTTCATTTAAATCGGTTCAGTAGTTTTGGCGTAAAAGCGCGACAAACAGACAGGCAGTCTGTCTGCCTGTCTGTTTATACTTTCGCATTTATAATATTAGTAAGGATATATAACACTAACCCCTCGTAGATTATAACAATAACGATGACGTAATTAGCTAATTCCTTACACCAGCATCAATAACAAGCCCATCAGTTATCTGACAGCACATCAAGTGAACCTTCCCGCGAACTTTGTAGCTGACTCACGTTCCCCAAATTCTGGTCGAACAAAAGTGTTTAGAACAACGGTTGTATAATAATCTGTAGGAGTTTTCAGCAGTATTGGAGGTCACGCTTGGTGGGATTAGAGGTTTTTGAACAATTGATTATTTTGCACAGTTGAATGCGAATGCAAACGTTGTATAGAAGTTAGTAGAATTAGCCCACTGATGTGTGACATATTTTCCCAATTTGTGTAAGTCACTAATTTTGTTTTTTTATTTATTACTAAGCCTCCGCTGTCCGTCCGTCCATCCATCCATCCGTCTGTCCGTCTGTCTGTCATCGGGCTGTATCTCAAGAACCGTAATAGGTATACAGTTGAAATTATCACAGATTGTGTATTTCCGCTTTAACAACAAATAATAAAAATTAAGGTTTATGGTACGGAACCCTTCGTGTGTGAGTCCGACTCGCACTTGGCCGGTTTTTTTAAGGTAGTCGTAATGCTTGGCCCAAATTAACGCTTTTCTTTTCATAATGACGTTTAAAAATAAAATATTATTTCGAACTGACAATAATGATAATTAATATTTGAATGAGCCAATCAGACTTTGTGTTAAAAATAAAGAAATTATAGCTTTTGTTTTAGGACAAAATAATACAATTCTAAATTATAATTATAGTCATGCTCTCGTATTACCTTAATTCTAGAGCGTGCGTTAAAACTGAAGTAAGCAACGTGTTATCCGTTTTGTAATTGGATTGCTGAGTTCAGAAAAGTTCATTCATATTTAAGAAAACCCTGGGCAGATGATCAAGCAGAACCAAGTATATCTGTAAATTATGACTTAGTATAGAAACAAAATAATTAACCAAAGACGATTTTAGAATTCAACCATAATACCATCGTAACAACAACCATTATGACGCTTAAACGAAATTCTTAAACAAACTTAGTAGCTGATTCACCAAAAGATACAGCTTCAAAGTGTTTAGAACAACAGTACCATCGGAGAATTTTCTTTCTACCCCAGCACACGCCGTAGGTACATTTTAGACGACAAACGACAGTTCCTAGCCAGTTTTGAAGGCAGTAAACAATTTGTGAAGTTTACACAGTTGTAAGCTTTCACTGCGGGTACGCCTCGGGCGTACATAAACTTTGTTCTGAAAATGAAACCGGATGGGGCACTTAGAGAAAGCGCCTTATGACTCCCACATCGATATTTTGTAAGTTATATTTTAGTTGGTCTTTTTAAATGTGGGGTTTTGCATAAGTGCTGTTATGCAATATTATGTAAGTAGTTTGCAAGTGTTATGTAAGTTGAAGACAGTGTACTTAAAACTCTCGAACGTTGTGCGTAGATACTTATGTTTCAAAACTCTTCGACTTGTTTACTGTATTGAAAAGTAGGTAAGTACAGTCAAGCGTTCTACTAAAGCGGCTTTGGAGTGCTTTGTTTTCATTCATTGTATTTCCTTTTATAATTCTAGCTATAAATTTTCAGATTTGTAGTTTAAAATATTCGTAGAAAAAAACTGTTTTATGATGAGATACGTACTTAGTCTAAGTCATACTTGCGGGAAAAAATATTTCACAGAATTGCCGATTTAAGATTTAATCAAAATTAATTTTTCTCTTGGACAAAGAATTATAATGATAAAAATGATCAATTTTTGAACCATTTAAAGTTTTATTTTCCCTGATACTCGCAACACATGATGATTTTACACATTCGTAGCGCAGGAGTCAAGGCCTCACTTCGTACAGATTTTTAATGGCAATAAAACTCATTTATTTTATCATTATAAAAATGATTACCTTTACGTCACGTTACATTTCTCCACGAACGTAAAAGTTACTATAAATGAGAGCACATCGCTCACATAGCCAAAAACAGTCAAGGCAGACATAACAATACTGCAGCACGAACTGCTAATTCAACAAAGCTTTCATAAATGATACACGAACACTTACGAAGATCCACGAACTCTCACGATCTCTCACTTACTCTGAAATTCAAAGACACCTCTGATATTCATGACTCACATTCAATTACTATTCAGTACATTAGAGCTCCTCCAGATTTGGTCTAGGCTTACTATTGTGGTATATAAAGGCTTGTGTCTTAGTAATATGTCTAGGTAATTGTATGGCCTGAGTGAATTATTGCTAGGTTGAAGGAAAATGGTACCTAGACCTACCTGGTATTGTGTGTTGATTTTATGTAACAGCTTTGACTAAAGGTTGCTGAAATGTAATTCATGAAGCCTGTGAATGTATTCGTTGCTGGGTAAATTTGGTTTTGTTGCCAATTCACTTAACTAGTACTAAAACTATGTTTATTTATAGGCTGGGTACTTTTGCAACAAAATTATGTGTTTTTAGAAATATAAAATGTAATTCACGCACTATTCTTTTGATATCCTCAAGTCTCTTATTATTTTGAATTATTCTTTTAATATTCTGAATCATTTGGGGAAACAAAACACTTAAAAAATCGAATTCCAAAAAAAACACTACGAAAGCGTAACCACCTCTCAATTTGCTTCTACACAACGTTCGGTTATATTAAAAAAAAACTGTACCTAACGTACAAAGAGCCTTCATAAGAAATAATAAGAGCATTTCGCACAAAGCTCAGGTCCCTCCATATTAGCCGGAACCCAGCGGCACAAAGAGTTGCGAGGCCACGGCCTTATAAATATGTAAGACCTCTGGACTTATGTCAAAAGCATGTCGCTTATTTACATAACATATTATTATCAATATTCGTAGAAGAACGTCTAGACCAGCGCAGTGAACTGAACAGATAATTCGATTAGCATGAAATAGACTGCCATATTTGCTTGAATCTAAACTTAATGTTATAAAGAGGAAAGATTTGATTTTTTGTTTGTTTGTTTGTTACGATTTAACGCAAAAACTACTGCACCGATTTTATAAATTCTTTCTCCATTAGAAGGCTACATCTTTACCACTAACTAAGTCATTTTATATTTAAAAAAAAATAAAAGACTTAAGGAAATTGCAATAATGTAACTCAATGTAGCAAAATTCTGCCCATAGAATTCATTATTTGACGTGCACTGAGAAAACTATTTATGATACATAAAAATAAAAACTACTTAACTGAAGTACTCATTGTTACGTATACAGTCTAGGAGATGAAGTTCGTGGAGTACCTACTAAACCCTCACGAACAAAGTCGCGTTCGAAGTGCTAGTTAACCAATATTTGAAGATATAATTTCCAAAGGTGAGACCACTGATGACATCGTTATTGAGATGCTCTTAGAATTCGTAATAAAACCGAGACAAGGTCGATTCTATTTATGGAGAGAATAGATATTATTTTATATAAAAGAAATATTTCTTGTTATCATGTCACACACGTTGTTAGAAGTATTCAGAAATATTGATGCCTTGTAGGAATTCGCGGAATTTGTCGTTTCAATACGCGTAGGTGTAGATAATGGAAATGATTTGAATGTATCAGACATAGATAGATTATTACGTGACCTTCTTTTCAATTTCAGAGAAATGCTAATTGGTAGCTCAAAAGCTAAATCTATACTAATATATAAAGCCGAAGAGTTTGTTTGTTTTTTTGCTTGAACGCGCTAATCTCGGTACCTACTGGTCCGATTTGAAAAATTCTTTCAGTGTTAGATAGCCCATTTATCGAGGAAGGCTATAGGCTATATATCATCACGCTAAGACCAAAAGGAGCGGAGCAGTAATGAAAAATGTGACGCAGACGAAGTTGCGCGCGTCAGCTAGTAAAAAATATAGTGAAACTAGCTTTTGTCCGTGACTTGGTACGCGCATATCCCGCTTTTCCGTAGGAATTTCGGGTTTTTACGACCAGTAGTTTCGGCTGTGCGTTGTGTTGTCTGTCAGTCAATTTATTTGCTGTACCTACATTCACCTGAACAACGACATCCACTTTAAATTAAACGACTTGTCGAATCGAGCGAAACGATTTTATACAGATGTTTCAACTCGAATTAAAAACACAAATATTTTATTGTACAAAAAAAATTGGTTGTCTGTAAAGTCTTATGAAGTTATCACGTAAAATTATCGTCCGTAAATCACGGACGATAATATACGTGATAACGTCATAAGAAAACATTGATGAAAAATTTCATACTTTTATGAATTGAATTGAATTCTTAACAAAATTCCACAAAAAATTCATAAATTGAATTCTTAACAAACTAGCCGTACGCTTAGGCCGATCGTGCCTCTCTATCGCTTATTCCGCGCTCTCGCTTGCACGCTCGGCTCAGGCGTAACGTGACACTTTTCCGTGCGTGCAACTGGCGTTCATCGATTTATAAGACGTTATCACGTCAAAAACTGAGTAGGTATAAACAATTTTGAACGTTAACATTACATTCGGCAGTCCTTCAAAACGCCCTCACTTCTCAATATTGTAAGTGTTTTACTCGAAACCTAACATGGGCATTGAGCTACGAGCAACAACAACACAAGTAATGGGATCTGTATTTAGATTGCAGACTACTACAGGCCTGTATACTACAAACGTTATCTGGACACATAACAAATACGTTTTCAAGTAGATAGCGCGGTGTGTATGCAAACAATGACGTTCTGTAAGTGCTTAAGTCTCACTTTATGATACCGAAATATCTTTTTGAAATTTATAGGAATGACGGACTGGCCCACCGAGGGTTCCATATAAATTACTACTTAGATTATATTTTTATGTTTTAATCTGAATCCCCTATAATTTACAAAATTTCATAGTCCTAGGTCAACAAAAAATAACTTATGAATTTTGATTCCTTTGAAAGTGTCTAAATATACATTTTTTGCGGCATAAACGACCGTATCTTTTTTATACGTTTATTTAGAAGTTTTTTTTTTACAGCTTCAATGGACTGTAGTCTTGAGTATATGGTTTTAATTTCAACTTGATACTTTCATGTGTTCCCGAGATAAAGGGTCTTGGCAGACAGACGGATGCATGGATGGACAAAAGAGTGATTCTATAAGGGTTCAGTTTTTCTTTTGAGGTACGGAATCCTAAAAATGTGACACACACACACAACAGCAACAATCATAACATGATAGTATTTTGCTTAGCGTGTCCTTACTGAAATATTTACCAACACGACTTTTCATCATCATATCATCGGAAAGACGTCCACTGCTGAACATAGGCCACCCCCAAGTGTCGCCACAACAACCGGTCCTGAGCGTCTTGCATCTATTGGCCGTCCGCGATCCTCACCAGGTCATCAACGGGTTTTTGCTGAGCATTTAACGCCCACCGAAAAGCGCATATCAACAAATTAGATTTATTTATCTACCGGATCATTTGTAAAAGCCTAGACATATTGAACAACAGTAAATCTTAGTTGTTATAGTGTTTTAATACTTGCATGTCTCCATAAATCATTCACAAACACCAACTTCTTGAACACATCAATAAACCTATTGACAAGACCACTATTCAACTTTAAAAAATCTAAACTGACATACTTCGTATTCCGGAACTTAGAGCTTAAACCTTTGACGTTAGGCAGCTTTAAAGTTACAATGTGGTAAACGACTTTATATCTCCTCATAATATACGAACTTGGACATTGTTGGGGCCATAAATTTAGTTTAGTGCCTTTATTTGCATGGGTGCTTAGCCTTTGTATGGAGGTTCGGGATTATGCAAAAATTATTACCCACATAAGTAATGGGGGTGGCTGTAAGGTTTAGGATTATTAGATCAGTTTAGACGTGACATAAAGGGTTATAGATTACCATAGCTTAGTTAAGCGGTTCAAAAATATGAATAGAAGTCAGTCGGCTCTGCCACTAAGTTATTATTTATGAATAAGTGACGGGGTCAGAGTCAGTTCATGAAAAATAACAACCTAATGGGGAGTTATATATTTGAGCCTTTTGGCGTTGAAACACTAGGCCCATGGGGTGCGAGTGCGCATCGAGTCTTTAAGGACATCAGCAAACAACTTATCGACTGTTCACATGACCAGAGGGCTGGGCTTTTCTTCGGCCAAAGAATCAGCATTGTCATTAACAGCGATGTGGATTATTTTTTTGATGCCCAATGATATATTTAGTTTTTATACGCGTTTGTACATAGTGCCGTGATTATTAGTCCAGTTGTTTGTATCTAGTATAAGTTGTTTTGGTGTACAATAAATATAATACAATATTCCATGTTAAATTTAAGTTCATGAATATTGTTATAATATGCCAATTTTGTCGCATTACAATACATGACTAACTTTTTACAAAGTTGCTGATAGACAAATATTTAAACCAAAATAGCAGTGAACAAATTAATAGATTTGTAGCCGAAAGCCGAAGTTGTCAAAACGTGCTGTGATGGGTGGTCACAGCACGTTTTGATAACTTCAGTAAAGAAACAAAGAAGTAAACAGTTCTAAAAAGAACTAGATTTCTATATCGTAAACTGGAAACTGGGACAGCATCATTCAAATGATATAATGCTATCGGTGATGATTTTCATTACCAATTATAATACCAATTCAGTTATTAATAAGAACCAACAAGAAGATAAATAACGTTGCAGTATTATCCGATTTTACGAGGAAAAGTGTTAACTGGATTTACGAAATAAAATCAAAACACCGGCTAATGACACTTGCAACAAAGCTCTCGTCCCGAATGAGGAAGGAAATAGAGCGAAAAGATAAAATAATAACACCAAAGCAGAACACAATACATTTATCAATTTTCAGACAATGCAGTACACACCTTAATATAAATCAACAGAAAATATTCAAGCAAATGTAGATACAAAATCAAACGTTTCTGAAGTAACTAAGGTTGCAGATAGATTTGATATTACAAACCCATCGAGTGATCTGAATACGTTTGTTGCTCCATTTGCTAAATTAACTTGTATTAGAATTATTTTTGGAGTCATTCAGTTAGATTCCAACTTTGCGTCTAAAGAGTTCAACGACAGTTGTAGTTTTCTTTTCAATGTTAGTGTTATTTCATGCCTATTTGTAAACTTTGTTTTTGTTTGATATGGTTGTGAGTTTATCTCTACTAAGTAACTACTTTATATACACTACTGGATGTTAAAGGATTTGAGTTGTGAGACAGATTAGGAGAAGTGTTTGTCTAGTAGTGAAGTTAAAACCGCGACGGCTACCAAAAGAGATACCATAAAATACCCTTATAGAGATATTTACTAAAGAAAAATACACGCTGCAGCAATTCATAACAAACAATTTGTTAGATAAGTGCAAAAAGGCTACTTGAACGAATCCAAATGATGATATCGAAGTTCTAATATAAAATAGTGCCCTGTTAAACTCTGTATAAATATATGACATTTTACTTCATATATTTGAAAGATCCTTCCAGCGTATGCAAGTAAATTTTAAAAAGTAAAACTCTAAGCGCTTGAAAATAAAATTTAAAAATGCTAAAGCGTAAATAATCTGTAATTTACAGTCTCTCAAATTTATTACGGACACGATTTACAATGTACTACTTGGAGTGCTTGCTGCAAGAATGTGGAGTTGAAGATTGACTAGTGCAGGAACACTGAATACTTGGTAAATGCCAAGTCATCGTTTACGAGAAGAGCCTGGGGAACTTTGTAGATTCTTGCAACTTGCTAAGCTGTCTGATGCACCCTTTAGTTTGAATTTGTATTTATTTCAGCAACTGCAAAATTCTGAAATGCGGTTATTATAAATTCTGAATTTGAAGATTTTACTTGTGAAAATTTAAATTCTGGGGAACTTGGAAGCTTCAGATTCAGAATCACTTGAAATGCTATGTTTTTAGTTGGAGCTTATAATATTTTGTTAGGTACCTCTCCTACTGCTGAAGTACTGGATGTCGTCATTAGCCTAGTATTTTCCCAACTACATATATTGGGGTCCACCAATAAAACCGGATTCAGCTGAATACCAGTATTTTACTTGATATTTTACTGGATGTATTAGTAATAATTAATTAATTTAATAATTTAACAAAAATGAATAACAGTAGGGATACCATTTTTTTATATTTCCGATATATGTCTATTAATAACATACGCCTTTCAAGAATATAACCCCAAATAAATACTACGTGCACAAAATAACACATAGAATTTTCCCATTCACCAAAAATACACCACCCAAGAACTGCTAAATCAGTATTTTTATCGGTGCCCCTTTTCAGGTACATTCAAAGGTTACGAAAACATTTATACGGGCAACATAACCTTATTCACAAAAGGCATGCGTAAGTACAACCTACGTTTTCGTTTCTTTTGATTTCGAATTGTGGGTACAAAGACAATGGGCCGGTCCCTAGAGGCTTAAATTCGTTACTTAAAGCCAATGCAGACAAAGAAATGGCATGTTAGATTACGTATGTCAATATATCGAGGATAAGGAAACATATTGGCAAAGGATTTTTGAGAATGATAAGTTTTGTTAAAGGAAATGATCGGGATTATTGATTTAGGACAAGGGTTTCAAGAAACAACAACCTAATTGGATCGTTATTCATGTTCCAATATACTTTTACAGTGAAAGTTGTGAGCGGAAATAAGAATTTATTGAAAGTTATAAATAGCCGTTCTTTCCACCCTCCACGTTCTATGATGAGATTATCATAACTCTATGATATTCTTATTTTTAGAATCAAAACGAAGCCGTTATTATAACGGCCACTTTCAATTATTTAGGTAGTAAAAATCTACGATCTCCTATCAAAACAACACAATTTCCAAAGCATCAGAAACCCCAATTTATTGCAATTGGGGCTCAATATCACAGCAAACAACAACGTGATTGACATGACCTAGATCTAGCCGCAAAAACTTATTTGGTAGAAACCTACACAAAGTGAAATCACTCAATAACTGGGAAACAAATATTACTAAAAGCTCTTTCTCAGAATAATGACGGAGCAAAAGCAATAACTTATCTAAAGTTAGAAGCGATCGATTTTTGGTCAGCGAAAATGTCCATTCTGATTTGAGGTCAAAAATGGACAGGATTTCATTGCTACGCGAACAATAGACACTTGTCAGTTGCATGTGACATAACAATCAAAATAAATATTCCTATTGGTATCGTGAATGAATCCATTGGGTTTAGTGATTAAAATGATTTTTATCTAATACCTAGTATATTCATATTCAAAATCAATTCGCATGATAAAGAAATGCATGAAAAGGATTGACTGAAAAAAAAACTAAGTACCATTAAACCACGGCAAAAAGATAATAAAGACCCATATTTACGCCCTTAATGCTTGCTTAATATTTAACGAGATCTTTTTATTGTCCAACAGATTCTTTATTGATAAAGAAAATCCTAAAACTAGAAATAGCCCTTTAGCGGGTAGCAATTATTACAAAAGCTAACATGGCTTTTGCACCATTTGGGTTTCCCAGAAATGCTCTCTACCAAGATATTTCTATCAAGGAAATCTTAGTAAATCACTGTATTTATGAGCTCCATATTTTCTCACAAACTTGTCAGGATCACAGTATAAAGAAGGGTTGGAAAACTCGTCACAAACAACGTTCTCTTGTTAAGAAGCTATAGCACAATAACTTGTACAGCATGAGACAATTTAGCAGAAAAAGACGGGAGTGTTTCTATCTCTCTCTAGCTCGTGACGTCACAACAGCCGAGTTCATTAAAAACAGGGTGTTGATTTAAAGCAACAAGATTAGGGGAGTAATTACAGACGTGGATATAAATGCTTAAGATACACAACTGTTTAGAACGTTGTTTTTGGAACGTTTTGATTTGATTATGTTAATCAAGGTCCTTTAAGACGTTTCTTTAATTCTCCTTTTCGTTTTGGGAATTGAAAAGGTGTTGAGTCGTGTTAAAATCAGTTTATGTTCTTTGGATTTTGAATCTCTTCGATGATTTCATGGTTATAAGGTATCCTTTATTTCATACGGATAGATACATGTTTTATGACATCATAAGTCTGTGACCACAAAATTTCGGGTTTTAACAATCCCTACAAAACTATTTAAATGTCCTGCTGTTCACAAATGAGTCATGGAAAAATCGATAGGTTCTATTCTATGAATATATTAACTGCATCTCTCATGTTTCACATACAGGATCTTTTTTGCTTTATTATATTTGTAACGTGGACAGACGATGAAAGTCTCTTTTAAAAATAAAAGAACTAATCAAGAACATCTCATCACAAACATCATGCCAAAAAACTTAAATTGCCAAACGAATCGAAAAACGCACACTCAAAAATCACACGAGTTCAAACGAGCACGATCTACCGCGGACATATCGGTGACGTAATAAAGACGAGATTGAACGATCATGTCACACGGAAACAGTGACAGGGGTAGGGTTGTACGCGAGAATTAGAGTTGTCACCATACCCGGGACAAGGCTGCAATAATGACGTACGGGTTTTCCGCACGGACATCCGGATAGTCGCGGTTAATTATTACGGAGTGGTCCGGGTACCAGTTATTAAAACCCTTTGGCTACTCTATGGCACCTTGTTAGTGATTATTGGTCGATAGGAGTTAAGGCGATGTTTCATTATGAGCGGATTGGATTTTAATCAAGGATGAATTAGTGGCGTTCGTGATAGTTAGATGTTGTGTTGAGCCGTATAATTTAGACAAGGCTGCATGATATTGGTGTGACCATAATATGTAACAATTTATGCGGTTAGAGAACAACACTTTTGGGCACTGTTTTTAGGGTTTACTCAAAATTGTACTAATTTCCAGTCGAGGTTTTGCTGCTTTTACATTTGCCGTGGTATGGGTTTGTCGAACTTGGGGACTGTTTAGTTTTTAGCAAGATTTTGATCTTGTATATTTCAAAAATTCTCAATAAATACTTGCAAAATTCATGAACTGAAACGATTGGAAAAAATATTTTCTCAAAATTCTCGAAATCAAAAAAGGCGAAGATAGAACAGTTATTACGCAGATAGAACGAACATCAATCCAATAGTTGGATGACACTGTGACAATGACAAGGAAACAAAAGAGAAGGCTGACACAGTTCCGTTGGACGTGCTATACGTCCTATAGACGTAGTATGCGTCCTATAGACGCAGTAAGGGGTGGATGGGAGGACAGTTCTGGGTGGGTGATTAAACTGGAAATGTCCTACATCGGTGCTGGCACAAAATATGAAGAGTTTGATATTGATTGTGTTTTGTATTTTGGAACCTCGGAACTTGTTTTGATTGATTTTAGAATTTCAATTAAGTGAGAGACTTATCAAATGCTTTGTTTTATGAACCTGGATTTTATCTTTATGACATAGGGAGATATTGGAATAGCTGTACTATCAAGGTGGTCGCTTGTAATGATGAAGTATTGTACTTAATTATCTTCTTTACATAATTATCTTCAAGGTTAGAGGGAATAGGCTCCTTCTGGGTTTGCTCGCTCCATCGTAGACTTTGTCTCTGTCATCTCTCATCTTGACTAGAGTCAAGAGCATACTAATCTTGGAAAAAAATGTGTTTAAGAAACTAAGATGTACTTATACGCAAATGTATTATTTTAACCTAAGTCTACTGCATACCCTAGGTGCATGGTCCTCACATATACCTAACACCAAATATTGTAAAAGATTTATTTGAAAAGAGTAACTATGGAGTTTCTTGTTCGTTCTTCTTCATAAGAATCTACCTTTCCGAATGGACAGTGGAATCACTTCGGTATTTTATATTTTTTGTAATGTGAATGACGTTAAAAAGTGCCTAATTGGAATAAACGTTTTGACTTTTACTTTGACTTTGACTTTAATTCCACCAACCACTGATCGCGTCATTCAGGAACAGGCTTATCTCAAAAGCTTTACAACTGAATACGTTACATTATTTACTACCTAATATCAAGGAAAATGCAGGATTTTTACCAAGAAACTCCAAAAAAGTGAACAACCCAAAGTACGTTCTACGTTTTCCCAAAAAACCTGGCAAAACCGCTGTTCCGTGATTAAGTACAAAGACAGTGATTGAGCAGCGGCTACGGCTATCACTCCAAGGACTAAATAACATTGTCAAAACGACAGGGACAATAGATGTGCCTGACACGGGGCCCGGAAAGGATGACGTACATACAACGTTATACATAAGTATGGGGGTTGATTAGGTTGATAAAATCTATTCTCCTGTTTACGAGGAAGGCGTCGTATCAAATATCGAGTGGTCTACTCCTGAAGACGATAACTTGGAACGCTGGTATGATGTGTAATTTGATGCTTTGATAGATGAGATTGGCTTATAAACGTGCATCACTAGTTTCACTCTCAGGTGTTTTTTTTAAGGATGGGAAAACGTCAAGTGACTCCTCCTGGCTGGGCGGAGTGGAAGGGAATCTTAGACTAAAGAACAGAAGACTTAAAACCCATCCTTTTTCTCCTTATGCCTTTTGCGTTCCAGGGCCGCGGTCACTCTTTCGAACAAATTGCGCAACTTCAGGTAGATGCAGTGAAATTCCATTTTTTTTTTTATTTGTGACTAGTGGACGTCACCCGGTTTCACCCGCGTAGTTCTCGTTCCCGTGGGAATACGGGGATAATATATAGCCGTAACATAGGCTATCCCTGATAATGTAGCTATCCAATGCTAAAATAATTTTTCAAATCGGTCCAGTAGTTTCGGAGCCTATTCAATTCAAACAAACAAACATACAAACAAACAAACAAATCTTTCCTCTTTATAATATTAGTATAGATGTGTTTGCTCTTGACTCTAGTCTAGGTCAGAGATGACAGAGACAAAGTCTACGATGGAGCGAGCTTACCCAGAAGGAGCCTGTTCACTCTAACTTTGAAGAGATTAGGGTTGCAAGCGTTTGGAAAGACAGACGCAGGTAGAGAGTTCCACTCCTTTGCTGTGCGCATTATAAAAGACGTTTGGAAACGCTTAATGCGAATTGGTGGAATACTAACAAGGTAGGGGTGGTAAGATGCAGTGCGTCTGGATGTCCGATGGTAGAAGGGGCCGTTGGGATGACGTCATGGAGTTCTTGGGCACACTCACCGAAGTACAATTAAACTTCTTATAAGAGGAGGTTGAGGTTAAGTAATTGAAAATGTAATATACGGGTCAATCTTCAAGGCAAAGCAAGGCTTGTCTAGGTCGGTGACTTAAATGAATTATCATGATATTTCCCTTGCTCGGAAAAGTACGTTATGCAATTAGTCACGTCAGTCATTTGTTTGATACTTGTTACCAAAAAATGTGATACCTGCAGTCCTGCCAAGCGGTACCGTGTTGCCCAGTTATTGAATTTTTCCAATTCAGATAAGCATGTGAAATTCTGATATTCAGTTCCGACAGGCAGGAGAAAAGGCTTCATGATGATGAAAACGTATTACAGAAAACTACAAAGACTCTTTTTATGAGCCGGACGGATTGGAAATCATCAAATTACTTCTTCCACCCTGGGCTGAGCGGAAGGGAATGTCAGACTTTTACTGAATAAAATCGCGACCCTGGAACGTAAAGGGCATTAGGAGGACCTAATGCCTTTTGCGTTCCAGGGCCGCGGTAGCTGGCCGTGTAAAATGTCAATAAAACCATACTACTTTCAGATACCGCATTTTTTTATGCCAGTAACTATTTATTTTAAAAGTTTCAAACATCTAGTCGCATCCATAGAACTCCCCAAGCAATCAGATACGGTCTAAATTAAAAACAAACTCGGCAGTAGGCCTTACAATGTTTATTCGTTTGCAGAATCCGAACTGAACCTCAAAGGATTCGGTTTGTCAATTCTACAGTAAGCTTCCCTAAGCTTGCATAAATTTTAAAGGAAGCTGAAGCATTGCAGTAGTTACTTCGAGACCGAATAATTAAGATTTTTTAAGCTTTCACGTAAGTCCTATTCCTAAAACTTAGTGTTGGTTGATAAAATACGAATCTATTTTATTGCTGGCTGAGGTTATACAACGCGTAGCATTCGTCTATCGAAATTGCTAAATGCTGTTTTTGTATTGTTATCTAGACGCTTTTTCGAATTTCCATTGGACTTCCATCTATCTTCTTCTAATATATATAAATATCGTGTCACGGTGATTGTTATCGAACTCCTCCGAAACGGCTAAACCGAATTTTATGATTTTTTTTTGTGTATATTACTATTATTATTTTTGTGTAAATACGTTAACATGGTAGGTCTGAGAATAGGCTATTTTTTTTTTAAGTGACTTGTTGTGTTGATTTGTTTTTAGTTATATATTATATCTGATATTATGGCTTCTTTAAAAAAATAAAATCTCGATCGATGTTTGGCTAACGTCCATGTTTAAAAAAAACCTTATTTTGGGTCGGAGTAACAAACCTTCTTCCATCTTTACTTCTTTTTAACCGACTTCTAAAAAAGAAGGTGGTTCTCAATTCGACAGCGTATTTTTTTTTTATGTGTCTTCGCGGATAACTTCGTCGTTTATGATCCGATTTCGATGAATCTTTTTTATATGAAAGGGTATGCTGCCGAGGTGGTCCCATTGCTACCACGTCAGGATCTGATGATGGAAACCCTGAGAAATCGAGGGCAACTCCCGAAAATTGTAGGCACGCATCTGGTAAAAACTTGATGAACTAGTATATCGGGTGATACTACAAAAGAATGAAGGTTGGATCAGACCTGATGATGGAGACGACAGAGAGTCAAGGGAACTCCACATCGGTATGTAGGAACTACCATGTGTTTGGGCTTATTTCATTCGTATTGACGATACCTTTACACCGAAAGCACGTAGTAAGTTTTATTTTCATAACATAACATCACGCCAGTACGCTGTGAATGGGTACGCAGGTATCACTAAAAAGAGAAAAATAAAAACTACAAAGCTAACAAACTACAAACGCTACAAAGTATAAAATAACTTTAATTTCGGAAGTCAGTGTCAATAAACTAAATAACCAAAAACACCGACTTCCGAAATTAAAGTTATTTATACTTTGTAGTGTTTTGTTTTGGAAGTCGGTTACATTTTTTGTAAAAAAGATTTTTAGTATATAATAGAATAGAGATATTTCACAAACAGAATAAAAAGAATATATACTGTGTCCCTATGTATTCCTTTTTCATGATTTATTAACCGTATAAGCACTAGAACTCTCACAAAATGCTCAATATTGTTCGATAAATCGCTGTCAACAGAGCCCTAGTGTACAAATTTGGCAACTAGTAATCAAAAAAGGAAAACATAGAGACACAGCCTTCTTATTCAGTTTGTGAAATATCTTTTATATCGGTCCAATATTTGAGGAGAAAACAGTCGAGAGACAAACCTCGAATTATGACTTTTTACGTACAAAGTCTCGCCGCCAGCATTTCCTCTTAACCTGATCGATCGACCCGTTTGACTGTGATTACTTAGCCATAAGCCCCCTCAATGTTATGAGTCAATAACTTATATTATTGAGAACTGCAGTGAACATAAGTGTCATAAACTAATACGTTAACGTGGTACTTGCAGGTTTGATATATATCAAACCTGCAAGTGCCATGTTAAATGCCGGTTTAAGGAGATCCTTAACCCTGTATTGCACACCCTTCTGCTCATAATGAATATTAATGCTTATGATATAAGATTTCATTTGGAGTATATGTGATTCTTATTGGACATACCGACCAAATTCACTCTTTACCCCAGTTCATGATAGTTGTAGGTCTGATTTCCCTACAACCAGATATTTCACAGCCTTCTGCTCATAATAAAAATGTGGCTTATGATCTATGCTTTCATTTGATGTATATGTGGTTCTTATTAGACATACCAGCCAAATTCACTCGACTCCTAGTTCATGATAGCTGCAGGTCTGATATCTCTTAACCCGGTATTTCACAGCCTTCTGCTCATAATAAAAATTGTGGCATATGATATAAGCTTTCATTTGATGTACATAAAGGTGGTTCTTATTGGACATATCGGCGAAGTTCACTCTTGACTCCCAGTTCATGATAGTTGCAGGTCTGATATTGCTTTAACCCAGTATTTCACAGCCTTCTGCTCATAATAAAATTGTGGCTTATGATATAAGCTTTCATTTGACGTATATGTGGTTCTTATTGGACATACCGGCCAAATTCACTCTTTACCCCAGTTCATGATTGTTGTAGGTCTGATTTCCCTACAACCAGGTATTTCACAGCCTTCTGCTCATAATGAAAATTGTGGCTTATGATCTAAGCTTTCATTTGATGTATATGTGGTTATCATTAGACATACCAGCCAAATTCACTCTTGACTCCTAGTTCATGATAGTTGCAGGTCTGATATCTCTTAACCCGGTATTTCACAGCCTTCTGCTCATAATAGAAATTGTGGCTTATGATATAAGCTTTCATTTGATGTATATACGGTTCTTATAGGACATACCGGCCAAATTCACTCTTGACTTCCAGTTCATGATAGTCGCAGGTCTGATATCTCTTTAACACGGTAATTCCCAGCCTTTTGCTTAGAATGAAAATTGTGGTTTATGATATAAGCTTTCATTTGATGTATATGTGGTTCTTATTGGACATACCAGCCAAATTCACTCTTGACTCCCAGTTCATGTCAGTTTCAGGTCTTATATCTCTTTAACCCGGTATTTCACAGCCTTCTGCTTATAGTGGGACATACCATTACACTATACCGTTTGTATAAATAACACCAGTTGGTTATACTAACGATACGTTGTTTTATATGGGAACCGCGTTAACAGTAATAAAGTAGTGCTGCCAGCAAAATAACATTGTCAAGGCTGAACAATAGACGAGGTTGACATAGGACCGGAAAGGATGGCGTACAATTATATATTATATATATTGTTTACCGTATATACAACCCTAGCAAGCTTGAATGAGGTTATTGTGAAGCTGAAACAATAAAAAGGTCACTTCAATTTTATGAACTTGACCTTGGTAATATTGTTTAGTAAGTACATACTTTATTATTTGATGGAA
The DNA here is from genome assembly GCA_947578705.1 of Lacanobia wlatinum. Classification (NCBI taxonomy): domain Eukaryota; kingdom Metazoa; phylum Arthropoda; class Insecta; order Lepidoptera; family Noctuidae; genus Lacanobia; species Lacanobia wlatinum. The sequence continues at coordinate 6,300,391 of OX388037.1, forward strand.
TGATTTCAAAGAAAGACGAAGGTCAAGTGGTAATTTCTGCGAATTATACTTAACTGAAATACCTTTCATTTATAGGGCGGGAGCAAATAATATTGTTCTTAGATTGTTTGGCTTTTAAGGGCAGTCTTAATCAAATTATGAAAATTAATTATATAGGAAATGTATCCGACAAAAAAGTTACTTATATCGTGTAATTTTAGGAATTAGCAGTGGTTCACCAAGCTGAAATATTTTTTTTTAAATGATCCAGATTTAGAACGCAATTTATTGTTTTTAATGACAAATTGCGCTAACTGTGATTGGTTGAATTATTTTTTCAATCGCCAATCGTATCACTTGATTTGCATTTATTAGCGACACGACAATAATATTTTTTCGGAAACCGAGGGTAGTCTTGCTCATTTATTAAGTCAGCTCATTTCAATTCGCAGTTTTTTCTCAAACAAGTCACGATTCGATCTTTGAGCTTGATTTTTATATGCCTCTAAGCTCTTTGAATAAACTTCACAGAGAATACCCCAGCAATATAGGGGTATGTCAACACAAACCAAAACGTGATCTGAATTAACAGATAAGGTCTGATTATTGCCATGTTAATTTGGGAATGAAAATAATAACATAGTACTGTGTTAATACGTCATTTGGTGATTTAAGCTGTATTCATGTTCGTATTATCAAAACACAGCTATATTTGACGTAAGTCAAATATTCTACTGAAATATTAATTACAAAACCAGATAACTAATAAAAACTATGGTTGGTGCCAGTACTTGCTAAAAAGTACATTGATCTTTCCCTAATATCCCTTCGTAGATACCCGAACAATAAATTATGAACTGTTTTTCTTTAGTAGAGAACGTAAAGAATCACGATAGAAGTCGTTTCAGGACTTTCTTTATTTCTGTTTTTGATATTAAGAAAGTCAATAACATACGTTTATTGACTTTTTGAGTCCTTTATTGCAGAATGATCTGGCACCCACCATTATTATCTTAGTATTCGTCCAACAGTATACATTGCATCTTCGGCAGAAATGACGATAATGTAACAATGAAATCTCTTTTCTATTGGTTTTCATTGATCACCATTTGTTTATTATTGCTAGGCTCACGTGCTTTCTTTCTGCGAAGCAGTAATGCTAGCGAAGGAGGAGGCCGAACGCATGAGAGAAAGGGAAACTCACGCCCCAGCCGCCGCAACAGAAGAAGACGCCCCGGGCGTTGGGAGTCGCAGGGCGATTCCCGGCCACCGTAGGCGCGGGCCTGCGGACGACGAGCATTGGGTGGCTCGCCGTCCGATCAGAACCAGCCCAGGTCGACAGTGCCGGTATTCCAAAACGCGCCTCAAAATGCTGTCAGCATAGAAAACGGGGCCCGCTAGGGCCAGTGCCTGCCGGGGTTGCGGAATCTGTTCGAAAGAATCGCCGCGGCCCTGGAACGCAAAGGGCATTAGGAGGAACGCGGATGGGTTTTAGTCAGTAAGAGTCTGCACTCCCTTCTGCTTCACCCAGAGCGGGAGGAGTCATTTGATGATTTCCCATCCTTAAAAAAAAGGCTCACGTGCTTCACGGATCTCGTGGCCCAATAATAATAGCCGCAAGGGTCGATCTTCAAGGTTAAGCAATGCTTGCCTAGGTCGTTCTGTGGATGGGTGATCATCTTAACATACCAGGGCTCCTCCGTGCCTCGGAAAGCACGTTAAGCCGTTGGTTCCAGCTGTCATCTATGGCAGTCGTTACTTATTTCAGAAGCCAGTATCTGACTCCAGTCTTACCAAGAAGTGCCGTATTACCCAGTTAATGGGTTGTGGAGAAATACTGGTATTCAGCTGAATTCAGTTTACTGGAAGCCGATCTCAATATAGTTGAGAAAAGGCTATGCAGGTGATGATGATAGGCTCGCATCTGGTCTCTCATGTTAATGTGGTCGGCCATAGAGCAAGCTTGGCTAGAAGAAACTTATTCACTCTTGACAAAAAAACCCCCAGGTAACATTTACATATAATTTATACTTTTAAATCAGTTGCATACTTTGAGTGTGAATAGAATCATGAATTTGTTTGTTCACACCTTCAGGGTTACTATGAAATCTTTTTTACTATGTATTTGTACTAGAACAAACCTCGATTTATTGTTTTCTTTCCTTTTCGTTTTCTTGCATAGCAAATAAATGAGCATAAGGTGATTTAACTATATTATATCTTGTTTTTCTATTTTTTGTGGGACAGAACATTTTTTAAGCCTCCTAGTGACAACTAAGACTATATGAACATGTTTAAAATATGTCACATAGAAACTAACCTCTGTCATCCGGTAGTGCCCAACGTTAACGTTGCCACAGGGTGGGCCGCCAATCTCTGCTGCCACAAAGGTATCCTGTTAGACATGTCACCCTGGTACAATGCCCCCGGCTTCCTCCTGTAACACGCTTTTATGTTACGAACGCATCTGGTGTGGAAAGCGTTACGAAAGGAAATAAAAATGCCAAACATTAAATAGGAAAAGGTTTTGGAAAGAACAAAGCACACCGCACTATGGTTGTTTTATTCTGTTTTATTTAATTTGAAAAACTAAATTACTTATCTACCTGTGTTACTGTTATACGTTAGCATCACCACGTTCAATTAAGTCATTGGATATTTGTGATCGTTTTATTTTATTTTTTGTTTCTGTGACTACTTTGTTTATAATTTAATCTATGTTGTAAATATTTTTGTTGGGTTTCATCAAAACAATGTTTTATCTATAAATATTTTTACTAGTCTAGTTTTGTCTAAGTCACAATTTGTAAAGAGGTAGAGAAAATAGAAATATTTATGACAGGTTCAGACTGAGATGGTCAAAATAAATGTCATTTTGTCTACGGTAGTGCTGTAAAGGAGATTGTCAAAACATTTAAAAAATAAAATAAGGCTGCCGAAATGCCATGTGATCAATCCCATACAATTTGTCATTTCGACAACTCGTTCGCTGATAGTATATTGAATTTTTTTCTAGCCTCTATAATCCTCAAGCGTAAATCTGCAATTTTGGAAGTGCAGCTTTATCACAGTTTAAAGACACATTAAAAAAATCCAATCTGCCACATTAAAAATGTAAAATACTGAAACTCCGTAACTCATTATCCGAACGACGCGTTGTCAAGAGACGGTCAACAAACAAAATCCCGTATTTACATAAACAGAAATACGGAATTTAATTTAGCATGAAGTCGTAACAGGCAAATAATCCGCACCCAAAAAATAACATTCCGATACTAACAGAGTTTTGCGTACGGAATTTCTATTCCTAATTAAACTTATTTGGGGCGTGACTAAAATGACATCTGTGAGTGCCAGTAATGACATGGCCGCTGCCAAATGGACACTGTTGGCGGAGTAAGTCGGTATCCCAGAGGATGGCACGTTTTTGCGATCGTGTTGTGCCAATACTGGTATTATGCGCGCTCTATATTGAGTTATTGACACGTTACATTTTTTGCGTTGAATATTTTGTAGAGGCGGAATGAGTTTTATGATATTTTTATTTAATCTACACTAATATTATAAAGAGGAAAGATTTGTTTGTTTGTTTGTTTGTCGAATATCGAATAACGAAAAAAGGTTTACTCGTATTATAACTGCTAGAGTTTGGATGGGTGTTTGTTACTCAATCACACCAAAATGGCTTACCAGATCTGGATGAAATTTGGCATATATAGTCTGTTATATCACATAGGCTACTTTAATCCCGTGAGTATGTTCCCTTGGGATAAGACGCAGGTAGGAGCTAGTTAAAAAAACCGGCCGAGTACGAGCAGGCTCTCACACGAAGGAACCGTACTATTAACAGTTAATTTTTGCTTTATTTTTAATTCCATTTAATGTCTATTATTTAATGTTCTAGCGGCAATAGAAGTGAGCACTCTGTGAAAATTGTAACTGTCTAACTATTACGGTTCTTGAGATACGGCCCGCTGACAGACGGACGGACAGACGGACCGACGGACGGACAACCGAGGCTTAGAATTAGCAATAGTGTTCCGTTGGTTACCTTTCGGGTACGGAACCCTAAAAATATATTCCGCTTGTTGTAACGAAATACTAAGCCTAACATTCAGTTAGTACTAAGTACACGTAGCACAGATGATAAACCTTTCCAAGATTTAACTCAAAACCTTCCCCAGATATTAATTAAATGAAACAAAACTCAAAACACGAAGACCCAGATTGTTTAATTAAACATTGCTTCTTCTGATTTCAGATTCAAAACATTTTAATCCAAAGTAGATATTCAATTAGAAATCTGTTGGGTCGTAACTCACTCAAAGTTGAAGCATCATGAGGAGAATTTAGTGGCACTTGGGCTGAACACAAGTTTATGAGAAACGGCCGTATTAATTTTAGTTTAGACGTAATTATATTGAAATTAACTTGTTTGCTGATGCGGCTGTTGTACGGGTTTCAACACTTGTTGGAGTTCGTGTTAGTTAGTGTGATTTTGAGGTTATAGTTGGAGACGTGGGTCTAGGAAGCACCTTTGTAGGTGGGTCATAATTAGTAACAGTTCACTTTGGAAGCGTCCTTTTAGTTGATGGGCTAAATGTGACATAATTAGCCTGCAAGTAGTCGCGCCTGGGTCGAAAAGACCCAGTGCTTTAGTTTTTATGCCATAACTGTTATTGTATTAGTTTAATCGTGTCGTCGCGCTAAGTACCTTCAAGTAGCTTAATACGCTATCCACACACCCCGCCTCAGCCGGTTCCCGCGTTTCGATCCTTCCGCGACTTAATGTGTAAGTATATTTTTCGATTTCAAAAATATTATTTTGATTTTATTTCTATGTAGATATGTCGCTAATTCGTTTGAATGACCAAAGAATAGAAAAAAAAAGAAAATGAAGACATTGAACATCATTCATCATTCATCATTGTCATTGATGGTGACATTTCTTCAGAAATTGGAGAGATTTGGATATTGATAACCATGATTCAGATTCCTGTCAGAGTCACGAAGTCACGAAAAATATGTTACATATAATGTTTAATATTGTTCCACTATTTAGAGGATTGTTGATTATTTTTGATAGTAAAAAAGAATTTTCATGTTTCTAGATTATACAAAAAAAGTTACACTGATTTTTTAGTTCCTATATGGTAAAAAGTAAAATTTAGCAGTGATCTCTTGAATTGTGTGATTTATGTTGCTTTTTATCTCTAAATTATAAAAAAAAATTGTTGAGTTCGTATAACTGTCCTCTTTCCAATTGATTTACAAATTGTCCCGGAATTTCATTCAATTATTCAAAACAATACATTCAAAATCTGGGTCTTTTCGACCCTCGCGCGACGTGTTCGTCTCTCAAAAGGAGACGCGACTACCGGCGGGTTAGGCACAGTTATGGGGCCCTCATTTGTTTTTTATGGACGCAAAATCATCAAATGACTTCTCCCGCTATGAGCAGAGCGGGAGGGATATAACTCTTACTAACTAAACCCGCTTGTGTTCCTTCAAATGCCTTTTGCGTTTCAAAGGCTTGGTGACTCTAGGCACTGGCCTTATTGGCTCCGTCAACTACGCTGACATCTCTTTGAGGTAGTTATGAGGACCTGAGCGCTTAGCACGAATATTTTTGACGTATAGTAACGTAACGTAAAATATTACCATAGCTACAATACTCGTTTCGCACATAATATTTATTTGAATTAGACACTAAATTCATATTTTTGAATGATATAAATTGTGTATGTCCCATAAAATTAAACCAAAATACTATGGGGTCGTAGTTTTTTACATTTAAAATTCACTTACGCTAACGTTACTTTACGTCAAAACATTCGTGCTAGGCCCTCTGATGCTCTAAACAAGTGACATTCTGCCATTGGTTGCGTAGCGAAAGCGATTGTCAAAACATCAAAAATGTATGATTTAAACTCAAAATTCTTTATTGCGAACGATGTGTAGGTACAGGACAGAATGTTAACAAAAATACTAAGTTCTTAGAACTTAGTTGCCTATTTAGGCATTGCAGTTGAAATGGGAATACATATTTTTACATCGAATATTATAGAAAACGCACATAATAATATATTATTTAGCATTTTCAATAAAATTTACATTATATCATTCTATTTTTATAATTTACACATATCTTATTTTGACAGTCTTACAATCTTTTATATAGTATAATTATCTTTCTTCGAGAAATTCTTTTACAGAATAATACGCCTTATTTATTAGGAAGTCTTTTAGCTTCCTTTTAAAAATAACAATTTACTGTAGGTTCTTAATGCCTCTGGGTAACTTATTATATATTTCGATTCGACAAGCGCTGTCGAAATGTCATTGTGATCAATCTCTTATATTAATTTGAGCATTTTGACACCCGCATTCACTGAAAGATTGGCACTTTGTCTGGAGCCTTTGGTGTCAGTTTCTATATCTATTCGATTGCGTTAGCGTTCACTTACCTCAAATGTTATGATATTTTTGTGCTGAAATTAATGTCGCCCGGTCCGAGATCGAAGAGATTCATAAGGTTTTAGAGACACTCATCCGATTACTTTAAGAGATACGAGTAGATGGAGTATCGATATATGCGTTATTTCACAGAATAAAGATAGATATTCTTTTTCTTATCGTGTGGGCAATAAGGTCTAACGACCCCACACACCCTAGTGTTAGAGTTTCTAAACCGCCTCAAGGGCCTCTGACATGGTTTATTTGATGACTGGCATTTTGCGGCCGGGACCACTGGCTTATACGTGCCTTCCAAAGCACGGAATCATCTTTTAATCAGACAATCAGGTGATTCAAGCATGCAATGCCAATGCCCTAGCCAAACTGGAAACAACTTAAGAAAGTATAGTTCCCGAGGGAATTGAATCCGCGACCACTGTCACAAGGCAAATGCCTAAACCACTCGACCACGCAGGCAAACTAAGATAAATATTATAACAGATGGATATATTTAGATAGATAAGTACATATCTATTGGTAATTGGTAGTCTAATGCCTCAAAGCCACAAAACTGGCGTCAAACACAAACGACTGGCGTCTAATTAATAGCATGTATTGTTTGTGCAATAAGAGTATATTCACGTTAATCACGTCAAAATATTTCGTCTAGAATGTACTAAGTACTATTGACACCAAAAATAACTTTACCAATAAACGCCTAGCTCAACGAAATTCGATTTTCTGTCCAAAGTTGAGTTCTATTTTCAATAGAAACAAGAGCAATGAAATCCTTGAAAATCCCTCAGGCCCTAGTGTTTGTTTAAGCAAAGCTGGCATAGAGAAGTTACCCAAATAAACTTTTAATTTAACCTTCTATTGTTTGCGTAAATTAGGCGCGTCCTCTGTTGAATTTTACATGTTAGTTACATTAATTTTCTGCTCAATTTGAGGCACAAAGTTTCCTCTGTTATGTTAGTTGTTTTTAGTTACTGAAAAACGTGTTTTTACTGGTTATCATTATGTTTTTACTGCGTTTAACGCTGTAATTATTTCAATATATACTAACATTTTAAAGAGGAAATATTTTTTTGTTTGTTTGTACCGAATAAGCTCTGAAACTACTGGACTGATTTACTTTATTTTTTACCAATACAATGCTGAATTATCAGGAAATAACATAGGTAATAACTTATTTTCGAAAAAATAAGAGATCCCTACGAAAATTGCGATACTAAACCCGCGCGAACGAACTCGCGGCGAAGTACTAGTAGTTTATAATAACACAGTCACATTCACAAAAATTTAACCACATGATTAGTTTATATAACAATTAGCAGATATAAAATTCAAATTCTCTGCTTAAAGAATCTGCTAGTATCGCTAAGTTATCAAACACACGCAGTCATCATCTGCCTAGCCTTTTCCCGACTATATTGGGGTCGGCTTCCAGTCAAACCGGATTCAGCTGAATACCAGTATCTTACACACGCAGCCTACCTATACCTATATTTCACGAAGAGTTAAACAGAAGTGTACTTTAGTACATAATTTATTACCCATATATATATTTTTTTTCAAGTTTACTTTGTTACTATGTCTTGTTACCAATATGCTTCCTATCTATCGAGTTTTCTTCGCTGCACACTGGCTGTTCAGGACCAGCCACCCAAAGTAAGTGGCAAGTTGTGGGCAGAACTGCACTCTCCACCACCTGATTTCTTGAAACCTCAGGAACACCTGCCGCCTGGACGTGAACTGCAGTGGCCAATATGGATGGCGCTCAATCGTTTGCGCACCCAAGTAGGCCGCTGCAAATACAACTTGGCAAAATGGGGTTTCATTGATCCGCTTGAAGCTGGGTATCAGTGCGGAGCCCCCGTCCAAAATATGGCTCACTTGTTGGAATGTCCCAAGTGCCCTTACACCTGCACCATTGAGGACCCGACGAACGCCACTGATGCCGCTGTGAACGTGGCCACCTTCTGGGTAAAAAATATTTAAGGGTCACCATCAACTCGAAAAGAAGAAGAAGATCTATATGCACATGGTTCATATTTAATTGTCACTATAACTAACAAAAGCATTCCAACAAACTTCGTCGCGATCTCACAACTTTTTCCTCAGTAAACCATGACGTTAGCCCCTCGGCTACCATCTCACTACGACACTGGCTTGAAACTTCCCACCACTATCGGATCATTATTCCGCTATGCCACAGTTCATCCCTTTTGTTTGTCTGCGCGAGATAATGAAGTATCCTTTCCAGATCAGATAGCGACGGACCCATTGTTTCCAACAATGGTTGACTTGTTTAAGAATTTCAAGCTAAATTTTCATACTAAGTTTTTCGGTGATTAAGATAGTAAGTAACAAAAGTTTACTTGTTTTCACGGAAACGGGTTTTAATGTGAAAATGTTTGGTTTAATTTTATATTATTGTTGTTTTTGTAATATTTTGAGTACTTTTGGTGCAGTTCTACATAAAACTAACATACTAAAAATGTCACCGACTTCCAAAACAAAACACTACAAAGTATAAAATAACTTTAATTTCGGAAGTCGGTGTTTTTGGTTATTTCGTTTTTTGACACCGACTTCCGAAATTAAAGTTATTTTATACTATGTAGTGTTTTGTTTTGGAAGTCGGTGACATTTTTTGTAAAAAAGTTTTTATTTTTCACTTTTTAGTGGTACCTGTACCCATTCACAGCGTACCGGCGTGATGTTATGTTATGAAAATAAAACTAAGTGCTTTCGGTGTAAAGGTCTCGTCAATACGAATGAAATAAGCCCAAACACTTGGTAGTTCCTACATACCGATGTGGAGTACCCTTGACTCTCTGTCGTCTCCATCATCAGGTCTGATCTAAACTTTCATTCTTTTGTAGTATCACCCGATATACACACGAATATCAAGTTTTTACCAAATACGTGCCTACAATTTTCGAGAGTCGCCCTCGATTTCTCAGGGTTTCCATCATCAGATCCTGACGTGGTGGCAATGGGACCACACGGGAAGCACCAGCTTTCAAATAAAAAAGAATCATGAAAATCGGTTCATCCAGTCGGTTAATATGAGGTAACAAACATAAAAAAAAATACACTCGAATTGATAACCTCCTCCTTTTTTTGAAGTCGGTTAAAAATGTAGTGCACTAAACTTATTGTTAACTGTGTTTTTCTTTTGTTCTTATAATTTATGCACATTTTGCCAGGAGTACATTACATAGTACTATGTGTACCATGTCATGTTCTCTTACTATCGCCAATAAAACAATAACAAGAATTGAGCGCAATAATCGTTCAGATAATTTGATCGATTTATTTCAAGTCAAATATATTGCGTACATTTTGTTTTACGAAATAATTCCTAGTTACAAGAATCACACAAAAATAATTGCCTTCGCCTTAAAAGAAACCAGACCGACATTATCTTCCATATATTATCTAAAAAAAAATATATCTTAATACTAAGCCCTAGAAGTAAAAACATCTACATTTTAGTTTCATTCCTTCGTGGTTCCACTTTATATCAGCATCATGTAAATGAATTAACTTAGCTGGGATTCTATCTCTTTGTAGTCGAGATACAATATCAAGTGTTGCAAAGTGATTGAAAAAAGAAACGAGTGCGTAATGGTCCGTGTCTGTGTAATATTTATCTGTGTTGAACACTAAGTAAATGTAGAAAACTTTATCTACCTTTTAGTAATGTATTTAGTAGTATTAGATTTGTAAGAGTTTGCAATGTTCTTGTATTTTGTCTCTCGTGGTAGGTTTAATAATAATTGAACTAACTGACGTGAACCTCGTGAAGTCTGAGAAAGATAAACAAACGAAGTATTTTGACTTGGCTCGCGAGGTTGTCGACATGTGGGATGTGAACACAGCAATCATTGGGCCGATTGTCGTTTCGGCCAATGGCATAATTGCCAAGAGACTTGACCAACATCTCAAAAGGCTCTCGTTGGGTAGCTGGATCAAGGACTTGATCCAGAAAGCAGTACTCCTGGACACGGTTTGTATAGTGAAGAGGTTCCTCTCTCGGGAGCCCTGACCACTGGCACCGGTAGCTTGGACCTTGTTCCCGATACCGGTGGGCTACTATGTTTTATATTTTTAAATGTTTTTTTTTATAGAAATATTTAAAAATATAAATTGTAGGTATTTAATTGAATAAATGGAATAATGATTGAATAAATAAACTATCAAAGTTAGTAGCACAATACGAATTTAAGGCTTCACCCAGTTTTGTCTCTAAAGACACGTATACTAAATTTCTGAATAAAAGTTACTGTTCTCAATTATTTATTTAAATACTTAACTAGCTATTGCCCGCGACTTCGTACGCGCATATTTAGTTTTTTCTCGTTCCCGTGGGAATTTCGGGAAATCTTCTCTTACTGCTCCATTATACTCCCGAAGGAACCTACATGCCAAATTTCAGCTTTCTACAACCAGAACTTTCGGCTGTGCGTTGTCTGTCAGTCAGTCACTCAGTAACGGAAAAAAAATATATATTAGGATTGTACACTAAAAGTACAATAAAAACCTGGCCAAGTGTGAGTTAGACTCGCGTGCAAAGGATTCCAAACCAATTTCTTTTTTAAAAGTCTGTAGTGTTGAAACTACATACTTCTTACAGGTTTTCCTCTAAGCTTTAGGTGTAGTACTATCTGCATTTTTTTCAAAATTTTAGGCTTAGTAGTTTCGGTCATTTTTGGTATAATTTCTTGAATAACTTCTAAAGTAAATATTTTATATTATTAAAAAAATATATAATTAAAACCCTCACAGTAGGCCCTTTCAATTGATATGTCACACGACACAGTTTGAAAAATTTTCTAGTTTGACCTCCAAAAGTGACCTACTAAAAAATACTGTAATACTAAAAAAATATTTGTTTACGTCACACTTCCATGTTTGGGTCACAGAAATCCATATGTATACCAAATTTCAAAAGTATCGGTTCAGTAGATTCGGAGAAAACTGGCTATGACAGAAGGACAGACAAACAGACAGACACCCGAGTGATCATATAAGGGTTAATACTGAACACATTCAATGGGCAGCGTTATCGCATATCGTGGCAACAATTTTTTGTTGTCGTTTCGACAAATTTTCAGAATACATAAAATATTATACGTTTGTTCACCGTCAAATTTCTATTAGTATATTGGATTTTGGCCCACATATACTAACTCGTTGGTAAGTATGTGTGGGTCACATCTTGAATTTAAATAAAAGCTTGTAAAGAGAAAAGAAGTTCGTAATAGCCCAAGACGTTATTTTTCTTTATTTCTTTTGAACATTAAGTAATTGAAATCTGCTACGCCCTGTATAAAAGGCATTTCCATATCTTTTAGTAATCTAATTTACCTAGTAGTTTCACAGGTATGAAGAAAGATGTCTGATGTCTTTTTTTGAGTCCAGCGCTGAGTTTTATTAAATTAATAAACCGTCGACTGTAAACCATGTAAGAGGCCCTTGAGGCGGGTGGTATGGGGTCGTTAGACCTTACACGATAAGAAGCAGAATAAACCGTGAAAATTTTCGACAATGCCAAATAATTGGTGTTATAACATGAAACAAAACACTCGTCGTTAACATTCAGCATGTTATACTTTACAGGGCAGTTCTCGGGAGCGTTAGCATTTGCGTCTGCCAAAAACACCTCTATAGGTTTCGAAAAATTTTATATAGGAGTTGGCATAGCCTCCAGCCGCCATTTTATTTTTCTTTTTTCAAAATCACGGCACATGATGAAACATTTATATATCGTTAGAGGACACATAAAACAAATAAAAAGTGTAGTTGCATTTATTAAGTAATTTTAAATGATAGTCTTAATTGTCACATGGTTACTTTACCTCGAAATAAATCAGCAACGTGACACTTCAGAGCACCATGTTCTTGTTTTTGTTGTTTGAAGTGTCCACCCATATGTTAGATCATGCACCGCGACTTTGAAAAAAGGGGGCTCGCCACAAAGGTTCTATCCCCTTTCCCTACATTTTGATAAGTTTTCAAATTGATATAAGAAGTCTCTTATGTTAAAATAACATGTTGTTCGGAACCCTTTGCACCCGAGTGCGACTTGTACTTGGCCGGTTTTTATAATTGCAGTGACTGGGGTACAATATTATTGCCTCTGGCAGTCTATCTGTTCCACAACTGAGAGCTTAGTGCGAGTCTTAACGTACTCGATCGCGTTAACGTTAACGTTTGCTTATGTCAAATTGTATGTAAAAAAGGTTTTCCGCTATTGTCACCCGACGGCGCTTATTCAATTTCAAAACAAATTGAATGCTACGTTAACGCGATCGAGAACGTTAAAATACTCGCAGTAAGGCCACTGGACACACTCGTAATAACAGCTTGTAACTGTCACACTGCAGGTCAAATAACTTTTCTGTTATAAAGACTGAAGAAACATTAATCATTGCGCGCGTTCCCTGTTTGTTGGTCACTTCAGACCATTATGTTCTGGTTTTCTCGCGATGTTTTCCTTCAGTGCACTTATTGTGTCTAAAATTAGTTTAGAAATTGTTGTTTCTAAAGAGCACACGACAATCCTCAAAATCTATCTAAGTCCAGAGTAAATAGGTTACTTCTAGGCAAGCATGCTCCATCTTCGACCACATCATGGCTTACCATCAGGTAAAATAGTAAAAAAAAAAAACTTCGTAGTTTGGCTGATAACAATAGATGGATGTGAATCGAGATGAATGGTGATGAAAGGCCTATTTCACACTGCGGATTGCTCGCCTGATAGTGATGATGAAAAGTGGTGATAAACTATGCGTTTTCAAGTCACCTTTAATAACCATTGCCTATCTGATGATAGAGAGGGAGATCTGAGACAGCCAGTCAGCATGATCGCTTTATGATGCCTAAAATAGTATTGTATATGTAGAATGAGTTAGTGACCGATGGGCAATAGTGTCCATAAAGTGGGTATCAGAGGAAGGACGGCGGTGCCGAAGCCAGCCCAGGAAGAGGTGGCGAGACGACCTAGATGACTACCAGCAAGAGCTGATTCGAGTTGGCAAGGGAAAATAATACCTCGAGGGAGGCCTTTGTCCAGCAGCTGGACAGCATAGGCAAGATAAAAATGCGAATCCAAGTGCGAGCCAGACTCGCGCACGAAGGGTTCGTACCATAAATCTTAATTTTTATTATTTATTTTTGTAGCGGCAATATAAATACATAATCTGTGAAAATTTCAACTGTCTACCTATTACAGTTCTTAAGATACAGCCCGCTGATAGACAGACGGACGGACGGACAGCGGACGCTTAGTAATAGAGTTCCGTTGGTTACCCATTGAGTACGGACCCCTAAAAATATCATGCCGTAAATTCAGTTTGTTAGAATACAAGTTGGGCTGATTATTTTATATTATAACAAGTTCGTAACAAACAATTTCCTCGGTTGACTTTTTGCGGAGGCGATGGTAACTTCGTTTCTGAGTTAATCCTCATTTCCAGTCCCCAGTCTAGAAGAGAAAAGTTGTTTGAACGAATAAGTGCCATCGTATGTCTCCTAATTCGATTACAACCAGTCACTAAGAGCTGATTCCCCTTTGTTTTTTGCACCCATCACGAAAATAAAATCGGATTTCAATAAAACGGACAACGACTTTGCAAACAAACATTATAATAAACTCGTAGTCTTTACTGAAATCACTATTGCCACTATTATTTCGGTCGTTGAATAACACCCAAATGTAATGGAAAGCAGAATAAAGTTGACTAAGAAAGAAATATTCCTTATCCAGCGAAAATAATCCAGAAAAAACCGAGACAAAGCCCCATTGGTTTTTATTAGTTACTTTCTACTACACATACTGTGGACTAGAAGTTAGATAAATCCGATTTCATGATACAAGTCGTTTAACACAAATAGATATTGCATTGAGTACTTTATAAAAGTAGATACAGAAACGCGATATGAGATTCCTTCTCGATTCGTTTGCATTCGAGTTTTACGTTATAAGATAATTGTGATATGAAGTGGAGAACCTCGGGGGATATATTAAAATAGGGCGTATCCACACTTTCTATTGTCTTTGAATTGATTCTTGGTGGTGATGCTGATATGCTGTAATCGAGCTATTTACATGAAATGATATCCGTGATATTACCTATTGTTACTGTGAAAACATCGTATTTGTTGATAGTCATTTGTTTTCTTTCGGAAGCTCTATTTCAAGGTCATCGAGCATTGTACTGAGGTCCTCCTTAGTCTCAGCTATGATGACGGATATTGGCGAAAAATTGAAGGTGAATGATTACTCGCCATTGACATCAGTGCCCAGCCTTCTCCAGTCCAAAACTCTGAAGACATCCTCCATTGCAGCCGTGTATTCTTTAAAATCCAAGCCATTTACCACAACTTAAGTTCGGAAGCAGCTTAGATATAATAGCTCCGAAGCTGACTACTGGTTCAGGTCTGTACCAGAGGCTTTAGACCATCATCATATCAGCCGAAAGACGTCCACTGCTGGACATAGACTTCCCTCAAATCGCCATCACCACAACGACCGGTCCTGCGCGTCTCGCATCCATCGGCCACCCGCGACCTTCACCAGATCATTGGTTCACCTTGTGGGAGGCCTTCCAACGTTGCGTCTTCTCGTACGCCACTCCAGAACTTTACGGCCCCATTGACCATCTGTTCTACGAGCAATGTGCCCTGCTCACTGCCACTTTAGTTTTTGTTTAGCTTTAGATATTGTTATTCTATGAAAGTATGCGATTGTCGAAATGCTGACATATTAGAGATTAATTCACGTTCGTTACTGCCTTCACCATGCTACTGTAGACATGTCTAGAGCTTCAGTACCTCGTTAAAGCTGAATGTCCACTGGAGCGGAGAAAAAATAACCTTTAGAGGGTATGCGGTACAAAAAGTAATGTCCCGCATACCTCCATTGGAAAGGGAGGATCCAGGACAGGGAGTAGAGGCGACAGAGAGGACCAGACAGTTGTGTCTGGCGGGCAACCGCTCGATAGTTAATCTTCGGGCTGATTTATATGTTCAAATCGCACGGTAAACTCTGCATGCGCGAAGCAGGATTTCAATGTTGTAGTTTGCTGCTAGTTGGATAGATGGCGCCGCGGTTCTTTTTGTTGCGATGTAGATTTGCTCCGTTGGTTTTTCTTGTGGCGGCATTGATATCGCTACAAACCAATGGAATTGCATAAAATCTCAGTGAAATTTTATGCAATTCCATTGGTTAATATTTCTTCACTCCTCTCCTCTCTACTCCTGTGGGCAATCAGCCTAAGGCTGCGTTTCGAGGGATGTGTTTGTTAAGAACCAATAGAATCGCTTCATTTGCCGAGTTTAAGTACAAGGGGTTATCGAGAATTCCATAGTGTGTAAGGGAGACAGATTACACAGAGGTCTGACCTAAGGATATTGATACTGTATCGTAATTGGGTTGTCGAGGTCAGATGGCAGTATCCGTGTTAAATAGCAACTGATGCTAAACCTCATACTAGAACTCGTCTAACATAGTTGAGGAAAGCTAATAGCGTGGCGGTAGTTTAGGACTATGCGTTATTGTAGTTAGTTACGTGTTTTGTTTTAGTTAAGGGTGTATTCAGCAATAATGTTAGCTTAGTTTTCATCTAGAACTGTCCTTGCTGAATAGTTTTTTTTTTTGTGATCACATTTGTATTTTTCGGAGGGCTAGACAGAGCTGAAGTAAAAATACCTTATACACCGTGAAATTTTAATGATTGTTTTCCCACAGCAAAATGATTTTGTCTTTGTAATACAACCGATTTAAAAAAAAATGGAAGATGCGTGCGTGAAGTTAATGCCGTATCTATTCCTACGCATGAGAACTTATTTTGCTCTGAACATTTATGAATTGCTATTATTTACTTATCGTCAGCGTGTACGTTTTGAGTAATTACCTACCTACGTCGCTAGTGAACTACTATTGTTTCTCACGCTTTCGAGTTTGTTTTTTTTTAATTGTTTGAAAACAGAAATATTTTTATTTTGTTAGTTTACGTTTCGATAGTACTTTTGAATCGTTCTGTCGAGGAAAAACAACAATTAAATCAGAGTGTATATTATCCGGTTCAAATGATTTTCTACGAACTAGATTCACCTAATTAATGAAAAAAACTGACGAATGAGGTCAGGGGACACATCTCAAGTGGAGGAAAAACACTCGCACTTGTAACTAGAACTCAACGAAGAGGCAGTTCATATCTCAAATAATATGCACATATCAATAATATGCTTTCATAATGTGTTTGGTATGCAGAACGTTAGAACATATAGATACCTACAGGTATTATTGTTCGCACTAAATTGATTCCCGTCTAATGATACCGTGTGGGCGGATTGTAATATCCGACCCTGTATTACATATTAGGAATTCTATATGCCTGACATATTATATGCATGGAACGGTTTCGTGTCGCAGTGGAATTTACTGTAATAGAATTTGTCTGTTTTTGTGAAATATTTTTATCTTAGCACCTTATACACATTGAAGGAAATAAATTTATCAGTACAAGCAACAAATACTACAAATAATAAAATGTGGTCCTTGTAATATGTAATCAAATTGTTACCCGTATTTATTTATTTTATTTACTAAACAGCTTATGTGTTGACGTGTTTACGTTAAACAGATAGATAAAAAAAAAATATAACCGGCTTCCAATCAAAACACAACAAAGTATAAAACAACATTAATTTCGGAAGTCGGTGTTTTTGGTTTTGTTTCTTTGTTTTTTAACACCGACTTACGAAATAAATGTTATTTTATACTTTGTAGTGTTTTGTTTGGAAGTCGGTTTTATTTTTTTGTAAAAAGTTTATTTTTTATTTTTTTCACTTTTAAGTGGTAATACTTGGATGACGTCTTCATCTACTCAGAAATTGAAATAAGCAAATATGCTCATAAAATAAAAACTACTGAATCACATTTTGGTCAACCACACTTACAAAACCAAAAGGCAAGTATACCGCATCGAACTAAAAAAGAATCTCAGAAATCGGATCAGAAACCTTGGAGTAATCGGTGTACATACATAAAAAAATACCCACCGAATTGAGCACCTATTCCTTTTTTGAAAGTCGGTTAAAAAGAAGGACCCTTAAGTCCTTTTTTATGATATTTCGGAGCCTTCATGTTCATATTTATTTATTGTTTGTAAAAGGTATAGACAGGTTCTTAGAATAAGCATTAATTGTATAACTGTAACATACCCATGGGGTGTACAATATTTATAATTATATATGTCAATGGCTATGTTCAAAATAAATAATAATAATACGATACACTCTTAATTGTTAGTGTCCCAATCCATTGCTTTGATTGTTTATACATAACTGATCGACCGACTGACCGACTCTTACGGACTAAAATCGCACAGTTGCCACCGCTAACACGAAGTAGAGGCCTGGGAACAAAACAAAAAAAAAATCTCGAGCACCTACCACCCATATGACACACTAGTGGACGTCACGCGGTTTCACCCGCGTAGTTCCCGTTCCCGTGGGAGCACGGGGATAATATATAGCCTATGTTACTCCCTGATAATGTAGCTATACAATGCTAAAAGAATTTTTTCAAATCGGTCCAGTAGTTTTGGAGCCTATTCAATTCAAACAAACAAACAAATCTTTCCTCTTTATAATATTAGTGTAGATGAATGTGATTAAATTTGACATAATTCATTTATTGATTTAATTTCGCCAGTTAACAGAACATAATAATTGATTCGTTTATTGACTAAATTGAGGCAATCATGCGTCAATTATTGGTCAATTAATTCGTATTGATATTCAGTGTAATATAACCGAGAGTCCTCCCCCCTACCGTCGAAAAACACCCGATGGTTTCATTTGTATATCTTTGACGGTGGTCGCGTTAGTCAAAACTTATAAAATCTCACACTAGGCATGCCAATGTTCACCTCGCTCCTCGCCTTACCACGTCAATGATCGCCTTTATGTTAATGTTCTACAGCTGACCATGAATACGAACAATCCGCACATCACATCTTATGGAAATGTATTCTTTGGCAAACTGAACGCAATATTATGTTAGATAGTACTCAGGTTACATCTGGGGTAGTTTACTATACGGACCTTGTAGAAACCAGAACAAATTTCCGTGCGTTCAAGCGATTTTGCCGTACCTATTACTGGAATCAAAAGTAGCTCACAATTTAGGACCCATTTTAGTGGTAATATATAATCCGTGGTGTTTGGTAACTAGGTTTAAACCAGTTGTGTCCCTTGGTACCTATTGGCCTAGCTCTATTCTGTCTCCTGCTTGATAAGGAGGGAAGTGGAAATTATATTTTTTTTCTACTCCTCTGCTGTACTTTTCTGATTAATTTCGTTGAGAGATCCAAGACAGTTGAATCGTTTCTCTGGGACTCGTCGGGCTTCATTGGCTCGGCGTTTTTCTGGTGGTCGCCACTGTTGACTGTGGAATGTGTGGTGGGCTTGTAGTCATGCCAAAAAGTGTCGTGTTTACCATTTACTGGGTTGTGAAGGTCAGCAAGGCAGTTGCTCTAAGTATAATAAAAACTTTTTTCACAAAAAATATAACCGACTTCCAAACAAAACACTACAAAGAATAAAATAACCTTAATTTCGGAAGTCGGTGTTATTGGTTTTATTTCTTTGTTTTTTAACACTGACTTCTGACATTAATGTTATTTTATACTTTGTAGTGTTTTGTTTGGAAGTCGGTTATATTTTTTGTAAAAAAGTTTTTATTATTTTGCATTTTTAAGTGGTGATACTTGGACGACGTCTTCGTCTACGCAGAAATTGAAATAAGCAAAAATGAACATAAAATAAAAACTGCTGAGCCAAACTGAATTAAATTTTCACTGAACCAAATGGCAGTATACCGCATCGAACTAAAATAGAATCACAGCAATCGGATCAGGAACCTCAGAGTAATCGGTGTACATACATAAAAAATGTTTTTTTTTTTTTTTGGGAGTCGGTTAAAAATACTGATACTCAACTCTATTATTTATTTTCAGACTGTTCTGTCCCACTGTTTAAGTCTACCATATTATCCTGTACATTTTCCTTAATGTTTGAGTCAGCCCACGCACCGTACGGCATAATTATACATAGGCAAATTGATCTAGTATAATCGACACAAGAAACAGGTTTTATGCCAACTAACCAAACGCTTCCATACAACCTAAGGCTACAACACACTATAACTAACTAAATATTATGGCCGTACGTGGGTCATAGGTTGGCGATATCCCTTCCCAACTCCATATCCGGTATCTTACGTTTATTACTAAGGCCTTAATAATGATGCTAACGTTAAGGAAACATGTTAAGATGAATTATTACTTAGTGAAGGAGAGTTGGATGTATGTATTTTAAAGTATATTATGTAGGGTGGAATATTTTCTTGCGTCAGTTGTATAGGGAGGCACGTGGAAGATACGCATGGTTTTTGATATTCAATACGTTGTATCGGGGCTGATATGGTTTAGGTTAAATTAATTAAGAGAGTTGATGCGAACAGATAAATATACACACATTTATAGGTTATGGCATCTTCATCTAATCTATCTATCTAGTTTATTTTATCCATTTGCTGGGCAACGCTCAGCTTTCTCTTTTCCATAAAAATCAAAAATCGAATTTTTAAAATTTTTCTTAGTTTGTCCCTCCAAAGTGATCGACCAAATTTATTTTTGTCACGTATGAGAAATCATCAAATGACCCCCCCCCCCTCCCCGTGTTCCTCATAATGCCCTTTGCGTTCCAGGACCGCAGTGACTCTTTCGAACAAATTCCGCAAAATTGGCTGCGACTGTTTTGCTGTGGTAAAAAGATTTTATCTACTGGTAGAAGATAATTTTAAACTTTCCACTTAATAAACAACTCACACCACGTGTATCATTTTCAAGAAAATATAATATAACCCTGACTTTACTCCCGAAACTTGTGTAACACAAGACACACACTCGCCTAGTCTCCTCAATACACGTCTAATAAAATCCCAAACTTTAACAATGCCCCCGTGACTTGAGGCCGCTTGTTTAACATAATACCTTGGCCGTTAATTTAGGCCAAGTCGACCTTCTCAGCATGTAAGGGTTAACACTTATGAGAGTGTAACAAAAGGCCATTGTTAGGTGTTTCTTCTACAGGGTTTGTTTGGCGATCTTGGCTAGTTGCTTTGTTGCATAAATTTTGGTGTGCTTGTTATTTTTAGTGACATGAAATATTATAAACAGGAAAAATCTACGTACTCGCTTTTGTACGCGGTTTCGTTTAAGTAGCCTATAACCATATTTAAGGCCCCGTCTAACTCCATACCAAAATTCATCCAAATTGATTAAGACGTGAAAGCGTAACAAAAAAAAAAACAAACTCGCTTTTTTGGTATTTCTTATATAAAGTTAGGTTTTCATTCAACGATGTTCCTATCTATTTTATTTATTTGACAATTCAATTCTTTTTCAATAATTCTTTTAAAAATTGAAAGACATGTTAGCCTCCTGTAAAAATGTATATTATGATATCTGTTTTACAAATTATTTATTTAAACTTTATGTACAGTAGTGGTACATGGGTGGACTTAATGCAACAAGGCATTCTCTACCAGTCAACCTTTGGGTTAAAAAGACTACACTGTGGTAGGTGTACAACAAAAAAATAAAAATAAATGGAATCTTTTGGGGAACATTATACAAATAATATATTTAATACTAATAAAATACATATATAGGCTAAAATAATAAACGAATAAATATGATGTTTTATAATAATCCTTCTGATCAAGAGAACTCACAATAATCATGACGAAGACCAAACTAAGAAAGACAGGCTTTTAAGAAGTGTTATCGGACTTTACGCTTAAAAGAAAATTTCGACTCAGCCTTCTTGATGTCAAGAGGTAGCACATTCCAAAGTTTTATGGTGGAAATAGCGTAAGAGTTAGACAAGAACCTGGAACGGTGAGAAGGAATATGAAGAATTAAGTTTTTGGACGCTCGGAGGTTAAGACTGTGAGAACTGCCCAACACTTGAAAATATTGTTTTAGATAATCGGAGCACAAGGATCGTTCAAAATAGTGAAGAGCATGCAGAGGGATCTCCTTTGACGGATAGGCAACCATTTAAGCTGAGAACGGAAAGAAGAAATATGATCATACTAGCTGACCCGCGCAACTCCGTTTGCGTCACATTTTTCATCACTGATCCGCTCCTATTTGTCTTAGCGTGATGATATATAGCCTATAGCCTTCCTCGATAAATGGACTATCTAACACTGAAAGAATTTTTCAAATCAGACCAGTAGTTCCTGAGATTAGCGCGTTCAAGCAAACAAACAAACAAACAAACAAACAAACTCTTCAGCTTTATATATTAGTATAGATTTCCGAAGGCCAAAGATAAAACGAATACAGTTGTTAAGAAGACGATCCATTTTGTTAAGACGTTCTTGGGATAGATCAGAGTAGCAAACATCAGCATAATCAATTATAGGAAGCACAAGTGATTGGAATAAAGTGGATTTAGTGCTTGAGGGAAGAAAATGCTTGAATCTATAGAGAGATCGCAGTGAGAATGTTACTTTCTGGCTAACTTGAGCAATCTGCTTGTTCCAACTTAACCTGTCATCAATGTATAGGCTTAAGTCTTTAACGTGTGGCGAGAAAGGGATGACGGTATTGTTTCAAACGGACGTTGGGACGGTGTTGTCAAATTATATCTACTACCAATAGTTAATTTATCAAAAACTAGTTACTTACCCGCAGATCCCCACCCTAGTCAAACCTATAAAAACTGTGCATTTTTAAAGTAATTCATAAGTTTTTTCTAACCCGCGCTCAATTTTGCTTTCATTTAATGGATGATACTTCCAGATATTAGTTCCTTCAAATATACAAACAAAACATTTCATCACTTTTCAATAAAAATCAAGATAAAACTACTAGCTGGCCCGTGCCCACTTCTTTAAGCGGTATTTTTCGGGTTAATATAAAGCCTCGGAAAATCACATATAATGTGGCTTTCTATTGGTAAAAGAATTTTCAAAACCGGTTCAATATATCCAGAGATTACCCCCTACAACCTCACAAACTCACAAACTTTACCTCTTAATAATATTATTAGTAATTAGTATAGATAATGTTAGTATACATAAAGAAACAAATCATTACTTGAAGCGAGTCATGTAAGTTTAGTTTAGGACCACAAACACTTAACAAACTGTCAAGCTCACAATGTACCTCAAAACAGCTCGAAGTTCAGAACTCCAACGAAACGTCAGACAAATAAAGTTATCTGAACATCATAATTTCTAGAAAGACTCACAAATCAAACTGACAAACCTCCAGTGAAGTCGTTAGTACGAATTTGCTGCATTTGGCCCGACTTTAAACTAGTTCGAACTGAACTAATGAAGTTGACATGTCGACTGCGTTCCAAATATTACAGTAAAGGACTAGAAATGGTGTAAATGGCGTTGGTAATGGAATGTTTCTTCATAAAGGTATTAATTTATTAAAATCAACTGAATTGGTTCAGTTTGTTTAGGGAAAATTGTCAGTGACAGATGAAGATACTGACAGTCACACATACGAGGGATTCTTAGGTTCCGTTTTTTCGGAACTCTGACTGCCAATTGAGATATATAAAAATGTGTATTTGTTAAAAAAATTAACGCAAAAAATGAAGTAAAGATTATTTTTTTTGTTATCAATATCAAAACAAAACTTAAATGCTTGCGTATATCGTTATAAAAACTTGTTCTGGTCATTACAAGTCTGTATTGGCAAGGACATACATCAGACATAGTGGATTAGATTCAACATTAAAATTAATTGAAGGAAATTTAATTCCTTGCGTTCCGTTGTCCTACACTTTTCATCATCATCATCCATCAAATCAATATTTTAGCCGAAAGACGTCCTCTGTGGACATAAGACTCCCGTCGTCCCGTTCTTTCACCGTCGATCGTCATCGATTGTATATTATATACATCGACGCTGTTGTAGTTATATAATATTTAAAATTATTAGAGGGATTATCGATGATCCTGATCTGCACAATAAAATCTGCAATCTTTTTGTCCCAGACAATTACTGTCGTGGCAGAAAACACCGGTTACTGGCTGTTCCAAGTAGCCGTGCTATTGCACACTCCAAGTCACTATTACTCGGACAGTAGCCGCTATTAACGCTCTCCTGGACTCAAACATAAGTCTTGATATGTTTGCGGATGAAAGGAAGATGATACTATCAGAATGTTTGATTTTTTGTGAGAAGAATGCATGACTGGGTTAAATAAATTAGATGTTAAATCGTGTTATTGGCTTCGGCCATTCTATTTAAAAATAGCGGACGTCACGCGGTTTCACCTGCGTAGTTCCCGTTCCCGTGGGAGTACGGGGATAAAATATAGCCTATGTTACTCCCTGATAATGTAGCTATTCGTTGATGAAAGAATTTTTCAAATCGGTTTAATAGTTTCGGAGCCTA
Source organism: Lacanobia wlatinum (assembly GCA_947578705.1). Classification (NCBI taxonomy): domain Eukaryota; kingdom Metazoa; phylum Arthropoda; class Insecta; order Lepidoptera; family Noctuidae; genus Lacanobia; species Lacanobia wlatinum. Next base: position 6,324,342 of record OX388037.1, read on the forward strand.
TTCATTTCAAACAAACAAATCTTTCCTCTTTATAATATTATATATATAAATATTTGTGTTTTAAAATAAATAAATAAATAAATAATGCTTAACAAAGATAATCCATCTTTTAAAATACCTCGCCAAAAAAGTCTTCCACTTCATAATGTCGCTACTGGCACCTGTCGTTGCCTGTAATTTACGTTATATTTTAGTTTGTCGTGTCACCCAAGCGATGATATATAGTCGTCCGTAGGAAGCAACTTTTAGCATGAATTTTAAAGTAGAAAACTTGCTTGAATTTATATTTTTCGTATATTTAGTTAAGCCAAGATTCTGAGGGAAATGAATCTGCATATTAGAAACATACTTTACGACGTTGCAAAGGTAGAGGAAGTCTGCGACTGAATTTATATTTGGTTGCATGTTTTTCTTGTCTTCAACATTGCTAGAAATGTTTCCAAATAGACTCATGTGGGTTTAAACGTAATCCTAGTTTCTGTTATCCATTTTTCTACTTCCATTCTTGGCGAAGCGACGTGTTCCTCCTAATACCCTTTTCTTTCCAGGGCCGCAGTGACTCTTTCGAACAAATTCGGAAACCCGGCTGATAGGTTTAGGATGAAAATTGTCAAATTAAACGAACGGCCTGGATTAGAACATCGCCTTATCGTATCCTGAGGCTCTAAACAGAGTGCAATTTTGTTCTAATAGTAATGACGATTGTCGAAATGCCAAAATATAGGGGAGTAGCTTGAGCAGCAGAGCTTGTAGAGTGAGCAGTGGTGGCCGAGTGGTAACGGCTCCGACTTACGAGTTGTAGGTCGCGGGTTCAAACCCAACCACGCACATTACTTTGTGTAATTTATTTCATCACCACTCTCAAAACGGTGAAGGAAAACATCGTGAGGAAACCGGCATGTCCTAGAACCAAAAATTCGAAGACATGTGACATTCACCAAACCGCATTGGGCCCGCGTGGTGGATTACGGCCCATTCCCTCTCCTAGAGAGGAGGCCTGAGTCCCAACAGTGGTAACATTATAAGGCCGACTATGCTATGCTATAGGGGAGTAGCTTCTGCCCGCGACTTCGTACGTGCACATCCCGTTTTTTACCGTTCCCTAAGAAATTTCAGGAATTTCACTCTTAGTGCTCCCCTAAACTCTGCGTTGTCTGTCAGTTATTCGCTCAGCCAGTCAGTCACCAGTTACGGAAGAATTTTATATGTTCATATTGATCACGTGATATTTATACAGCTTTTGAAAATTCCATAAGTATTTGACATTTTAAAAATCGGCCACTAGCAAAAATTTTGTTCTTAATACAATTTCGCGATTATCTAGCAACATAGGGTACAAACGTAACTTTATATTTGAAACTATTAAGATAGTAAAAGGCTAGATTTTTTAAAAGTAAAAGAAACGCATAGTTTTTACAGCTTTTTAACTCAATTTATTATCAAAAGACAACGTAAAAGTTTTACGTGAACTGCGCAAAGTGCGTTTTATATTTCCATGAAATATGTATGAAGTTGAATACATTTAAATTTTTCACAACGTTGTGGATACGGAACTGTTTATTCATATGAATGGGGAATTAAATAAACTAAATAACTACATTTAATATTTACGACGTCCAAAAGTGGAACGCTTTTAATTCTGGTTCTTTTTCTTTCTTCCATTTGTCAGTTTATGTAAGCTTGATAATTGCAGACGTCACAAATTAATACCTACTGCCAAGGAATCGGTGCATTTATTATATTTTAATCAATAGTGCGTCGCTTCCACGAAGTGAAATGCAATACCAATGCTCAGTCTGTTTCAAGAATACCGATGGCGCGTAGCGATTATCTGCTACGAACTACTGGCGTAGCTGTGACGTCATCTCGCCAGCTACGCCGTAGCACTTACGTAGACGCTTTGCTAGTAAACTTTAATATTTAAAGTATTAGCTGTAGATTTTCATCGGGTATCTTCGGAAAGCCTCGGGAAAATTGTGAGAGTTAATTAAATGGGTTTTTTAATGATATCCGTGGGTCGGCTATGAAACTTTCCGTACTTAAGTGCCTTTAAACCCAATACATTACCGGTAAATGTGGGTCAAGCTGACCGCAGAAACCGGACTATGCGTAGACCTATCTATAGATAGGTACACTATTTTTGAAATCCCTAGTTAAAATTCTGTTTGTCATTTTCAGAGGCTTTTGATTAATAATTAAATCAGTAAGCAGAGGTTTTAGAGTGCCTACTTTCTTGTCCATAAATAATGTAAAATGAGTTGTATAATACAGATAATAAAGCTCACAGTTAAATATACGACACTAAGGTGACCATTGGTTTGCTGACGTAAGTTTCTTGCCTTTTATGACAGGCGAGGAAGGGCCATTTACAGCCTGAAACACGGAACGGAATAGAGCAGAATTGCGTATTTTTTTACAACGAATAATAAACATCGCACCACAAAAACAGGGCCAGTCTTAGGGTCCATTAAAGACAACATTACCAGACCACGCCTTGCCTCTAAAAACATGAGATTTTTTTATTAATGTATTCTCTTTTGTTCTCCAAATAGTTTGGCTTTTGTTCCTACAGATAAGTTTGTGTAAACAAAGATGAATGGGTGTTGCTCGCGTAATCTAGTACAATAAAAATGTTTGTCGTCAGTAAAAGTGTTTCTTTTAGGTTCTGTATTTTTGCGTATACTGTGCTCTCGGGTATGCAAATGGTGAGAAAAATGTAATGCTGTGTACCTTGGGTTGTTTTGTTTGATATGTTGCTTTTGTTTTTTTTTTTCTGGAAGTTCCGTATCTACGCTAATGTGTAAATCATTTGTGTTCACACGACTGGATTTTGTTTTGTTTTTGTTTGAGTTTCTTTGAAGTAAAAATCATAATAGGCTTATACAATAATGGCGAATTTCATCATTGTGTTTCCGTATAATTGTTTTATGTACGGTTGCCATGTTATCATCAATACGATATTCAATCAAACAACAAAATAAAAATATAACTTTCCTGTCGATTTATACAATGTGTTTTTTTATCTCAATCCATTTTTTTTCCTAGTAATGGGAATCAATTAAAAATACGAAATACCGTTGCAAAAAAATCTATTCTGTACATTTTTCCTGGCAAAACGCGACGCAATATGTAATACCTAGGTGATTTTTAAATAGGTGCTTAATAGTTATAGTTGGTCGATCGAATGGGAATAGATGACTTTTTTTAGAAAATTGGAAGTCCTCCAGTATATGAAATCTTGCAAAGTCCACGTCTTTTTATATCTTCTGTAAAAATTGTACAAAACTCAAATACAAAATCTTTCTTCAAAATTACCTCTGTAATGAGGCTCAAACGTTCACATTGAGTAATGACTGCAGCTGCAGATAAAACTAAATGGCGTGTTAATGTCACGCAATAGCTGTCTCGTTTAGCTTTCTGTTACAGAAAGTAATCGTTATAGATGACACTTTGTACCGAGTTGCTCAGGTGTTTACGTTTTTTTTTTGCACTGAAGTGTAATTTTCGCGAGAGAGTATTTTTTGGAATGAGTATTAGTATTCTGTTGCGTGCATATTTTAGTACAAACTGATTTTTAGGGTTCCGAAAAAAAAAAGGAACCCTTATAGGATCACTCGGGTGTCTGTCTGTCCGTCTGTCACAGCCATTTTTCTCCGGATCCACTGGACCGATCCTGTTGAAATTTGGTACACATGGACTTCTATGACCCAAACACGGACGCGTTACGTAAATTTTTTAAATTTTTTAAAATAATTTTTAAAATTTTTTAATTAATTTCAAAAAAATGTTTTTTGAACAATATCGTATGACATATCAAATGAAAGGGCTTAGGTACTGTGAGGGTTTTAATTATATTTTTTTCATAATTTTAAAATAAATGATTTTGAAGTTATTCAAGAAATTAGACGAAAAATGACCGTTCCCCCCCCCCTTACCTCCGAAACTACTGAGCTCAAAATTTTGAAAAAAATGGAGAAAATAGATCTTTACCTAAAGATTACAGGAAAACCTATTAGAAGTCTGTAGTGTTAAAATAACATGCTAAAAAAATTAAATTCGTTCGGAACCCTTTGCACGCGAGTCCGACTCGCACTTGGCCAGTTTTTTAGTTGGGTTTGCCACTCAGAAATATTTTTTGAACATACTGACTCAAGTTAGGTTACAAGAAACTAACTAAGTAATGAACTGTTATAATATCTGTTAAAAAGAGAAATTAATAAAAAAAGAAAGAAATTTTTTCTAACAATAAAAAAACTGGGCTTTGCTCACCAAAAGAGTCAAGTGTTTCCACCTATTATGCTGTATGCTATAATGCCACAATGGCACGCAGTCCTATCATAAAGTAATATGATTTATAATAGATTCGGTACTTCCAGATTTTACAAAAAGATTTCACAAGAAGACAAAAAGACTCTAGTCTAGGTTAGAGATGACAGAGCATGCTTACCCAGAAGGAGCCTGTTCATTCTGACTATTATATTAAAATATTAGATACTATCCATAGCTAAAGTATAAAAACGTTTCATGAAAGAATCTATGTAGGCACATTGAACAAGTACTTTTTTTTATTTGTTGTGGGTTTTTTCTTGACTCTAGTCTAGGTCAGAGATAACAGAGACAAAGTCCACGTTGGAGCGAGCTTACCCAGAAGGAGCCTGTTAACTCTGACTATTATATTAAAACTTGCTGACCGGGAAAACGTTATTTTGCCAAATAAAAAAAAGTAGCCTACCACCTATTCTCATACGTACCGAATATACACACAAAATTTCATGAAAATTGGACAAGCCGTTTCGGGGGAGTTCGGTAACAAACACCGTGACACGAGATTTTTGTACATTAGATTTATGATACTATCTATGGCTAACGTGTACACGTTTCATGGAACAGTTTATGCACATTGAATAATACTTATACCATTTATTCCATATATGTTAGTTGAATTAAAACAATACGATATCAACGACCCGAAGCCCGAGCCCTTAACTCAATTAACGTCAACTCAAACAAATGAATACCCTTTTTATGCCGAATCCCATTTTCAGTTCACAAAACAAATACCCATTTATAAAATACAAATTCGATGTGACAATAAAACATTCACGTTCCTTTTCTGGCACGCACGACCACAAATTAAATCCTAGTTAACATTTCTCTCCGGCATTGCATTGATTCGACAGGTAACCAGTCAGGAATACAGTCTTTTAAAGCATTGTGTGCGATAAATCTGTCAGCATATACCATTTCAATGCCCATTCACCGAAGCCTTTACGGGCCTGAAAAGCTTTTAATGATTCTATACCAACCAGGGTTCTATTGCGGCAATCAATGAGTTTATTTCACCCGGACGACCTTTGGCTAAACAGGGTAGGGTTGGACCTATTTTTAGCAGCATTTTTGAGGGTTGTCAGGCGAAAATATTTGGGGTATTTTTTAAATAGAATTTTGTGTGGGACAAAATGAATTTTAGATTAAATTATAAACAGTTTTTAGGGGGGCCGTAAACAACGGAACCCTATTCCTAAGCCTCCGCTGTCCGTCCGTCTATCTGTCGGCGGGCTGTAAGAGCCGTAATAATTAGACACAGATTGCGTTTTTCTATTGCCGCTATAACAACAAATAATAAAAATTAAGGTTTATGGTACGAAACCCTTCGTGTGCGAGTCCGACTCGCACTTGGCCGTTTTTTTTTAACGCTCGCAACATTGTCATCAAAACAGTGGAAAGAAAAACATTAAAAACAATGGAAATAAAAACGCCATTAACAATGCTATTTGCACTTTAGAGACACTAAAAGAAAGTAAAAATGTAGTGTTTATCTTGCCGTGTCACTGCGAGGAGACAACCGAGAGAATTGGGTCACTGTCCTCGACGGAAAAGCTTGCAACACTCAAAGTAAAAACTCGCCCCGCAAGCAATAATTGCTTCACATATACGTGCAGTGAGCTGAACTCGATTTTATACACGGGTGAACCTCTGATTACAATTTCTAAACTGAAGTTTTGGAACATTTTCATATTATGTCCCTATAGAATACACCTTTTTTTGTCCTCGGCAAAAAGTTTGTGACTCAAAAATATTTTCGTCGGTTGTGAAATCATGGTTTCCGAAGTAATAATAAAAATACGCCATGTGCCAAAAAAGGGACGTAGCATATAGACTAGGTCAGATTCTATATTTTGTAAGAAACTAATCCTTAAATCTGAACAGAGTACCAATTCTACTAATTTTTAAGCAATCTTCGCTACAGATTGTACTTCGGTGAGTGTGCCCAAGACCTCCACGACCTCATTCCACCGGCCCCCTTCTACCATCGGACATCCAGACGTACTGCATCTTACCATCCCTACCTTGTTACGATTCCACCAATTCGCACTAAGCGTTTCCAAACGTCTTTTATAATGCGCACAGCAAAGGAGTGGAACTCTCTGCCTGCGTCTGTGTTTCCAAACGCTTACAACCCTAATCTCTTCAAAGTTAGAGTGAACAGGCTCCTTCTGGGTAAGCTCGCTCCATCGTAGACTTTGTCTCTGTCATCTCTGACCTAGACTAGAGTCAAGAGCAAACCCATCACAAATAAAAAAAAAAAACATTTCAGTCGCAAGCAGTCAAAAAAATCCGGCTAAGTGCGAGTCGTACCATAAACCTTAATTTTTTCATATATTTCATTTCTAGTGGCAATAAATAATAATAACAATAATTTAATTAATTCGGAATAATCTATATACACAATACAACACTAAAACACAACTCAATGTCAATAGGTAATTAACTAAAGTAAATTAAACTAAACAAAAAAAAACAAACATTCAAAATACATTTTAAAAGAATTACAATTAGAATTAAGTCAAGTAATAAAAATACACAATCTGTGAAAATTTCAACTGTCTACCTATTACGGCTCTTGAGATACAGCCCGCTGACAGACAGACGAACGGATGGACAGCAGAGGCTTAATAATAGGGTTCCGTTGGTTAGCCTTTGGGTACGGAACCCTAAAAAACCACGATTTCTACACATTTTTGTCAAATTGCGACTGAAATGCGAATGAGAATGTTGCTTAAAATGTAGAATTGGCACACTGGTCTGCAGCTGCCTAAGGCCGGTCAAAAAGAAAGAAAATAGGCCTTTGTAGTGGTCTGAAAATCCTTACTTATAATATTATAAATGCGAAAGTAACTCTGTCTGTCCGTCTGTCTTTCTCGCTTTCACGCCAAAACTACTGAACCGATTTAAATGAAATTTAGTACACAGATAGTCTAGAGCCTGAGAAAGGACATAGGCTACTTTTAACCCCGGGAATATGTTCCCTAGTACATAATAACACAAAAATTTCATGGGCTAGCGAATTAATTCGGTTGCTTGAAACTTGCGTGTTAAAGTATTCAGAAACATTGATTACGTGTCATGTACGTACGTTTTAAGAACACATTCATTGTTCGTAAAGCTAAGGAGTGGAATTCCCTGCTAGAGTATAAAAAAGAGTGTATTTCCTGATAGCTAGAACCTGTGAGTCTTTAAAGCATCCGTAAGTCCCTTTCGGGACAAAATAACCCCAACCGTCAGAGTCCGTTAGTCCCTTTCGGAACAAGCCGACGCGCGATTTTAATCTTATTTGTATTCGTCTTGGGTTTATTTTCCTTTGGCCCAATAGGGATTTACGGGTTCTAACGGTTCAAAACGATTTTGCCCCTCGAGGGCTGACGGATGTTGAGTGGTTAAGTCAAGAGTAACTATGCTACTTCTACGCAAGCGTGCACCATCTTCGACCACATCATCGCTTATAATAACCGGCATGAGTCGTGAGCAAACTCTCCATTGGTTGGTTTGACAACGACAGTTCTGACGCTTCACGTTATTGGTTCGTCAGTCAATGTTCAACGACTATTGTGCTTGCAAGTTTAGTTGGCCCACCGTACATTGGCGAGATAAACCTGCTGCATTCATCTGTGCTCACGCCTTGTGCCGGCTACTATACCATCAGCTGAGATAGTGGTCAAACGTGTGCCTATCAATAGTAAAATATAATTGGTAGCCTATTTGTCTATCCCAGACATTTTGAATTTTTTGGCACTGTCTAAAACACCAGCTACAGAAACAAACACGGCCTTAAGAATGACCCAAGAAAATACCACACCAAAGGAGATGGTCATAATGACCTTAATTGTTATATTTACTGCGTCGTTCTTCTCTGAAATGGCGATAAAATGGTAGATAATGATCTAATAAACGAGACATGAAGACATTCGTTTATGTGCAATAAATTAATTGGGCTCATATTTATAGCAGACGCAATTATCACCATGTCATGTTGTTATTTAGCAAGATGCTTAATATGTACTTTTAGAGCGGGATCTAGGCTATACTCACATATATGTCAAAAGTTGTGAAGGTCATCAAATCCAACGGAACGTGCGCCCGGGATAAAAGTATCATTATCATTTATGTCTGACTCACTTATTAAGTTTAGAAGTATTACATTTAAAAACTTGCAAAATCATTAGTGTTAAGGCTTGCATGTTTAGTTATTTTTTAATTAAAAAACAAAAAAAATAGTTATTAGTCATAACTATGTTCAGTGAGTAACACAGAACTCATCTAGTTTTAAGTCAATATTTATTAAAAATAATGTAATGCATTTTGTGCTTATCTGTAAAGAATAGGTACAATAGTCTAACAGTTTGTGTGATGTATCTCTTATCCTTGTATATGTTTATTCAATTGTTAGTGAGCCGAATAAATAAAATAAAATGAATAAAAATGTCTTTCTCCAAGTTCCAATCTATCACCTTCCTTCATTGTGCAGCGATTTAGGTGTGGTAACGTAAGAAATAAACACACAGTCAGACGTAGAGAGTTATTTTTGCATTTTATATTAGTATCGATTGCAAAACCTTACAGTTTTTGGATGGAGTAAATGGTCTAATTTTGTTATCAAACGCACGATTTTTAAGCATCGGTATCGAATAAATATAATGGCTTTAACATTACAGGTAGTCTTCACGATTAACATACGTTTTGCTGTGATATAATTTACATTAAAAAAAAAACTCATTTTAAGCTCATTACACAATCGCAACAAACATTCAAATAAAACATATGTCTAATAAACTCAGATATATTTGTATATGTAAAGCATAAATCCCTCGTTAGGAACTCATACAGGCTATGTAAGCTTTCGCCATGCCAAATAAAATAAATAAAACCACATTTTTTCGTCAAACTGAGCTCCAATTAATTTTAGCAAAACGCGATTGATTAGCTGTGCAAACAAAAAAATCATCGGAAACGAGTTTCCCGAAAAACGCGGGGAGTAAAAGTTTTTTTTAGACTTAGCTTTATTGCCTGTAGTCATTGCTTAATTGCCATTTCCAATTCTGGGTCACAGGACCTCTATGTAGCCGATATTTTACTTCCATGTCTAATAAGTTACTTCAAATTGGTCTTTGTGGACGACACATTAATTCTAATTTAGGAAAAGGGCGCACAGGTCCGGAAAGGTTTGTTTAGATTTTCTCCTAACTTTAAGGTTGGATTACGAAACAATGTTTTAGTGTACGGAACGTGTGCAACACTGGCTTTGAACAAAATCCTTTAAAGTCAGTGCTGAGAAAAAAACCGGCCAAGTGCGAGTCACTCGAATGGTACCGTACCATAAACCTTAATTTATACTCTTTGTTGTTATAGCGGCAATAGAAATAGTCAATCTGTGAAAATTTAATCTGTCTACCTATTACGGTTCTTGAGATACAGCCCGCTAAGAGACAGATGGCCGGACGGAAGGACGCACGTATGTACGAACGGACGGATGGCGGAGGCTTAGTAATAGGGTTCCGTTGGTAACCCTTTGGAAAAAAAGAGATAAAATGATCGACTTCGAAAACTTTTCATTGATGTCATACTTTGCTGATGTGACTGTTCCTAAGTTACCCTAGGCTGATAAAATTTTCATTTTTCCTAGAATTATCCTAATCGTTAATTTCGGTCTCATTCGTAAATGGGAAGGCCGCGCCCCACCCCGCGCGGCCTCGTAGAATTCGGCCCAGACTGGACTTCTCCCGCCGTTTATGAAGTGAATTCCAAAAGTATGAAATAATCCAACGCCTTATCACACTGATAGGACAGAGTATGGATTGATATACATAGTGAATAGACTTAGGAATTCATAGTTATGAAATATAATAGAAGTGGTTTTAGAAAGTAACAATTTAACAAAGGGAAAACCAATTATTATATTTTAATTAATAATAAATTATGTGAGAAACCCTTACGCTAGCGTAACTGGTTTAAGGTCAATAGTTACTCACACGATACCTCACTTTCGTACCCATGGCACTTTAGAGTAACACTTCCTTAAGTGACACAAGCGGCTTTTCAGCGGCAAAGCGTCGACAACACGTTCATATGGAACGTGGTCCCTAGCAGTCCTCTCGAACTGAAAAACGTGACGAGGCGGCATTACAGCGGCAGAGCGTCAGCATCAAGCTCATAATGGAGACTTGGTCCCTAACAGTGCATTGACTGTATAATATAGATATTTGTGGTCGGTTGAACCCCAGGAAGCGCACTCCTCGTACAACAAGTACATCTGTAAGGCACAGTGTTCGTATCTGACCGAATCAGTAGTCGTATCTGACCGAATCAGTGGTCGTATCAGACCAATTCAGTGGTCGCAGGTACAAAATATAAATTCAAGAATTAGTACAAATACAAATAGATACTTCAATCGAGAGTTATAAACTCAAGAAGTAAATAGAGCTGAGAACTTCAACTCTATCAAAACCTATAGACAGCCCTTAAAGCGCCCACCCGTCACTACTTCCTAGTGTTTCAGCTAGAGGAGAAGAAGTAGCGGAACAAACTCCCCAGCAACACGTATCTGTCTGTTTTGTTATGAAATTATAGCTGTTAGTGTCACTGTGTATAATTAAGCACATTATCAGCCTAGGATAAGTCAGAACAATAAAGAACTCACCCCAACAGCTTCAACACACACTCACACACACACGTATTAAACACTAAATTAATCTAACTTATATTTAACTTAATAATTAATAATGGCTATCCTAAGGGTTACAACGGATCACACGTCTGCTAGTTTATCTAACACCAGCCTATAGCTTATGGCGTATCGCCATATCCGAGACCTAGCCTCCGGCCTAATTCAAACCTAACTCGGTTAACTAGCACCGGCCACTCCCGAGACCTAACACCGAGTGATCCCAACGCCTTCCGCGTCGAGCCATGCTATTTCCAACAGATGTGGCTACCTGGTAAGACCTCAACCGAGCGCGAGTCGATCCCGCACACGATGGGTTCCGCACCATAAACTTCAATTTGTACCTTGACGGACGGCCGAGGTCCAGTGCCAGGCTACGCGCTTCACTCGCCGAGCATGGAACCCCAATATGTTTGGCGACTCACTGTCGGACCCTTTTTTGTGTAATTTCTTAATTGTTTTAAGAATTCGCTTGGGTTTTTTCTAAGGTGATTTATCGCAAACAGATGAGTGAGAGTGTTTTTTAGAAATCAGATATTTACTCTCTTATTTGGTCCTGGCTATTCAAGTATAATTTATGACTCTTCTAAGTGTCTCACAACATGTGAACCGTTTCGAAATAAAATATTTTGCATTATTAGGACCGCATACTGTCACACTGACTAACTGAAGTAACAGTGAATAATCAATGCGTTCATTAATTTTCGATAGTAGTTTTTTTATCTTGACTTTGAACAGCTTCTCACTCCGTTATAAAAAAATCAAGATGCTGTAATCCCCATATCAACCTGTTTGATTCTACTAATGAACAAATTGTGTAAGTAGGTACATACAGCTTTTAATTGGGGTTGCAGCGATCCTTTGTGAGGACAAGCATCAATCTTAGAGCCTTAGTAGTTGACACATGGGATGTATTTGTCTGTAGGTAATTGTCGCCCTGTAGGGCAATTTCCGTGTTTTTGAACCGGGAACGTTCGCCATCACAACTTCAGTTTTAATTTATCAAAGCACCTCTATTTTTCCTAAATTTTGAAAAGTTTTTACTATTGATGATCACCGAGACGAAAAAATTATTAGAAATTATGAGAATGTGATTAAAATTTTAAGTCCGAGACGACTGTAATAATTAATCTTTCTTATTTTATGTTGTTTTAGTTGTCCAAAGGTTGTCTGGTGGATAAGCCATAAGACCACCTTTGTATCCATAGATTCGTGGTTACACAAATGTATGGGTACAGAGGTGGTAATAAAATAATGTTCTTTTATTTATTTTACTCAAAAAAATAGTTATATTTTTTGAGTAAGAATATTTTACTATCCTAAAATAATGTTTTTCAAATCAAAATAGCGGCTTTATAAAATATATATCATAAGTAAGTTTAAAGCAACGTTACAAATATTGCAATAATGTACGAAGCAAGCAACTATCCGTCTTTTTCCGCAAAGTTATTCTTATCTTTCGCCTGAACTCGCGTGGGAATATAAGCAGCAACAATAAATTTCTCTTTTATTCGAAGATCAGAATGGAAACAACGTATTAACCGAAGGCTAATCGTAAATCTTGAAGGATCTACGCGAGTTGGAAGCTGGCTTTATTTACAACTGCCCACACAGTAGATTTAGACATGGAACTAATACTTCAACATTCGAAATAGGATTTATTTTGGACAAGTCGTAGTGACATTTTGTGTTCCATGATGTAAATGGGATTTGGTTTCAAAAAACGTAAATAGAACATAATTAAAACTATAATTAGAAAGTGTGAATTATATCAAATCCAGCTATCACCAGTCAGCGGCTATGCCAGCGTAAAATGTGAATAATATCCCAACAGAACCATATTCCCGGGATAAAAGCAATATAATATTCCAGGACAATGGTCTACTCGAGTGCAAAGTTTGATCCAAATCAGTTCAACCGTTACGACGTAAAGAAGTAACAATCAGACAGACATACACAGACAGAGTTATTTTTGCATTAATCATATCAGTATGGATTCATCTAGGAAATATTCGTACGAAAAAAATACATAAAGAACGCTATAAACTGGTATTGCTTGTTGTGAAACCTTCGCAAACCCTTTTCACTTTTACGTTTTGTTAATACCGCCTAAAACAGAACCACTGAACCAAATTCACCCGATCCATGGCACGTTTGTACGGTATCACACGGAGTACATGCTGCAATAACTTCGGCACCATATGGGGGCTTGTCCTCCCCGGATGAGAAATGAGGGTTTATGTATGTACACTACACCAAAGTCAAAGTCATTCGGTCGGAAAAAATGCTATGAAGTAAAGTAAGATGATATCTCTGAGAAACTTGCGTCTTTGAATAAGGATCAGGATGAGAGAAAAATATATTAGACTTAAAACCTGAGAAGGTAGAGGCTGTTGTCGAAAAACAGCCAACAGAAAAAAATCTCTAAATATCAGTACCTCTTGACGGAGCGTCAAAATCCTTTTACACAGTGGCTAGATATCAAAATTCGCGGAAAAGGTTTTTGTTTTCATAAGCCAGCTCTGGTGTTAAAAGGCTCTGGTATTTTTCATTTAAACCGCCAGCCAGTATTGAGGTCGAAACATTAGAAGAGTAAGATGTGGAGAGATCGTTATGGGGCCCCTGCGACCCGTTAAACGCTGCCCCGCTTGTGATCCCCCTTTTTACCATTTGAAGGGTTGGGCCCATTGAGCTTGACAGCCATGAATGCTGAAAAAAGATAATGAGTCTATACATAAATTTTAAATGTAACAAAGGGTGTAACAATGGAAGAATTAAAATGGCAATTATTTCTGTACAGAGAATACTAAGCGAACAATATTCTGGACTCAATTTTTGCTTTTGATGTTTACCGATATAAAAATATTTTTCGTGCAACAAGTATACTCTATAAAACAACTAGTTTTAACATCACAAAGTTAATAAAAACAGTATTTTAGAGGTCTCAAAATCCACAAAACCAATGAAAGCGCTTAGTTTCGAAATCACTTTTCAAGTTATTTAAAACCAGCCAGAACTACAATCCATGCAAAATATTTTCAGGCCAACGACGAATATTATTTATTGATTTTATTTCCCGATTAAAAGCTATTTCCACTGTCATTCCCGTTGCATATTCATGACCATAACTATGTCACACATGCTGTTTGATACCCGTAATATAAAATGTTGATACCATTTCATGACATCATTGCAAAAGCTTTTATATTGCTTTTAATATTATCTTCATGATATTGGCTTCATATTTGTTATTGTACTTGCTTGTCTTTAAAAATTATGTTAGCAAAAGGTTATGAAGACATTCTTGTGTCTTGAAATATTGTGTTTTATATGAAATATTAAAAAGTTATGGTTATGTCTGTGGTTTCCTGCTGGCACTGAAAAAAATCTATTGAGTGGTGTTGAAGCTTAGTTTTGTTTTTGTGTGATGACCTGAAACTTAGACAGTATCATGACAAGATCAACAAAACCGGCCAAGTAGAAGTCGGACCCGCACATGAAAGGTTCCGTACATTGTGACGAAAATAATGTTTTTGTATTTGGGCCCCTTTTATCCTTAATTTTGTTTCATTTTTATTATTTGTTGCTATAGCGGCCACAAAAATACAACTCTGTGAAAATTTCAACTGCGTACCTATTACGGATCATGAGTTACAGCCCGCTGACAGACAGAGTGACGGACGGACGAATGGATGAACGGACGGACGGAGAGACATCGGAGGCTTAGTAATAGGGTTCCGTTAGTTACCCTTTGGATGCGGAAATTTTGACATTGATTTCCGAAAAATTCAATGGAGTAGGAGCTTGTGGCTAAATAATAACAGCCGGACGGGTCGATCTTCAAGGTTAAGCAACGCTTGCCAAGGTTGGTCTGTGGATGGATGACCATCTTAATATATCGAGTTTCCTCCGTGCCTCGGAATGCACGTTAAGCTGTTGGTCCCAGTTGTCATTTGTAAATCTTTGGCAGTCGTTACGGATTGTCAGAAGCCAGTAAATCTGACTCCAGTCTTGCCAAGAAGTACCGTGTTACCCTTTTAATGGGTTGTGGAGGTCTGGTAGGCAGCCGCTCCACGTAAAATACTGGTATACAGCTGAAACCGGTTTGACTGGAAGCCGAACGTAATATAGTTGGGAAAAGGCTAGGCAGATGATGATTTTCGAAAATGTATGAGATTAAAAACATACTACCTAAATTCTTTTTGACTTTTTGACTATCGTCATCACTAAGAGAACTTCGCTTTTTCTAGAGTCATTTATATAAAAAACGTGATATGGATTAATTAATTATTTGTTCTTACGGTATAATTGACGTGTCCATTTCTATAGTTTACTAGTTGACTCGGCATACGTTGTATTGCCATACAAAAAAAAAATACCCTACCACCTATTCTCATACCTACCGAATATACACACAAAATTTCATAAAAATCGGTTGAGCCGTTTCGGAGGAGTTCGGTAACAAACACCGTGACACGAGATTTTTATATGTTAGATTGAACTTACTGACTTACTAAAATTTATCCCTCAATAGAGCTGTACGCAGCTTGCTAATTGAACTAAAAATAGAAGCCACTTACTTATTGCCAGTAACGTTATTAATTATTTCTACCCAATTTTATTCTATAGATGTTCTTTTTACTAAACTACGACCCAGTTTTAAACAAAAGCAGATCTGTGGTTTTAACATTCTTATTTTAAAACTCGACTTGTCTTTTGTTTCAGGTTAGTATTGAATTACTCGGTGCGCTTCACACATCAGAAACGTTGGCTGTGATTGGCTCAGGACTGAGAGAAATGGTAAAAAGGAGGCTTTTGAATATGTGTAACATGCTTGCTTACGTGATTGTATGTATAACGGAGAATTCACAATATTATAAAAAATACACTAACTATAAAACTACTTTTTGTAACAACAGATTTCAATTAATCTTGAAGGATATGAATCATCTCGTGACGAGCCCGATATACATACATACGTATATACATTTTATCTATAAAGTTACTAATGTAGCAAATTCAACCACTCCCTGCAATCTCGCCATTGCATTGTGCCCGCAAAATTAAGTTCGTGTAAAAAAATTGTGCAAATATTTTTGGTGAACTTTAAATCATAATATTTATCAAGGTATATAAAAATATCTTTAGTACAGCAAAAATAGTCTCTTAGCACCGGAATCGTAAATATTTCAGCACATTCACATTTTCTTTAAAGCCACCAAATCGTAATTTCCGAAGTAATCCATGCCGAAAGAACATCTCATTGTTCTAATAAAGACACGAGGCGGAAAGTTAAACAATGGTGAGCAAACAAAGTCTTACAATAAGGAGATTAAGTTTATAAACGAACTTGTATGAAATATTCTGCCTAAGTTGTCGGAATACGAGCTAGCGTTTGGTGGCATTTGCACAAGACCGCAGCTCCACAGCTCCGTTCTGCTTTCACTGGTACCAGGCTAGCAGAATTCTAAAGGAAGTCTTAAATGTAGTGGAAATGAGGTTTCTGAAAAGTAAATCTGTTCACGTATGTTCCCAGCGGGTTAAGTAGAAGTCTCTAATCGAGTAAGGTATTTCTCTGCAGGCGATTTAGTTTTATATATTTTTCAGAAGAGCGGGATGTTTTATATGGTGCATCTTAGACGTTTCAACGTTGAAATGTTCTGCAATTTTTGTGTTTCATATCAAACTCAAATGGGTCCAGATAATTCGGGGCCAATTGGCTGTGACAGTTGGATAGACAGACAGACAATAAGACATACAGGTTATATATTAGGCTATAGGAGATCGTTTTTATCACTTGGACGTTTGAAACCCTAAACATTGATGGTAATGTGTGGAATAACAAAAGTCATGATGTAAAAAAACAGAAGAAACTACAACACTCAAGACATAAAAAATCTTGAATAAAAGCCACATTACATCATAAAAAAGTAACAAATAACAGCATATTTACCGATGTAGGCGTTTGTAGCTAAAAGTTTATATTGTTCACGAGTTTTTACAACCCTCGTTGTGATGCTAAACTGCCCGTGACGATGAGCACTGTAAATATCTGGAAACATCAAGCAAAGAATTATTATAGACCATGTACTTAGGAAAAGTTTTCAGAGTGGGTAGAAAAATAAACAGGTGCTTTTCGGTTGTAACTACCTAATGTTCTGAGGTAGTTTTATAAATAAATAAACTTCTGTAAGCGAATTCGCCCGCATGAAACTCGGATAATATCTAAAAGGAACGTTACATCTGGATAAACATTAAACTATACTATCTTTCTTGATCATGGATATGGTTTGCCCGTGTGGGAAGATTCATCTAAATCCATAGTGGCGTCATTGATTAATAAACAACCGGACAGATTTATGTAAAATGCTAGTGAAATCATGCCCTAAATAATTGTTTTTGCTACACAAAAAGAGCGATTAAGTAGGAAATTCTACCAGAATTAAGTAATCATCATCTCAGTATCAACATATTTTTCACATGGTTTTATTATTCGGTACTATTTTTGACGTGATAACGTCTTATAAATCGATGAACGCCGGCTGCACGCGCAAAAAGTGTCACGTTCCGCCTGAGCCGAGCGTGCAAGCGAGAGCGCGGAACAAGCGATACAAAGGCACGATGGGCCTCAGCATTCGGCTTGTTTGTTAAGAATTCAATTGTTTTCTTATGACGTTATCACGTAAAATTATCGTACGCAAACCAACTTTACAAACAACCAAATTTTTAAATACGGGCGGCGGCGTTCTAAATTTATCACTTTGTGTAACTGGACTAGTACTTACTACTAACTAGACTCCTTAAAAACATCCAGACGATCAATAACTGTTTCTTTGAGTTTCATTAGCCCCGTTTAAACACTAAAAATGCCTCTCTAAAAGTCCTTGATCACTTGAGTCTACGCCGTAAACTTGACAAGGTTTCTTTCGACGCTTTATTTTATTTATTTCATTCTGACGTGATAATTAAACTTACGATCGTATCGTCTGGCAGTAAAGTGACAGTTTTTTCGCTTTCAATTTATATTAGTAGCCATCTGTGACAGCCATCGCACCAATCGCAATATTGACAGTATTGATTCACGTGTCACAAACAGGTATGCAATTTATTTTGATATGAATGTCACAATTCCGATGTGGCTAGGGAAGCCAATTGCAAAATTGCAGAGATGATAAACTTATAAACCTTAGCCCAGTACTGAAATGTATTTATTTATTCGCAAAATCCACAGCGCTTTAGCAAAATTATTGTTGAGTCGGACTCGCGTGTAAAGGGTTCCGAAAGTTCATTTGTTTATAGTGTTATTTTAACACGATAGACTTCTTATAGGTTTTCCTGTAATATACTCTTATAGGTAAAGATACATTATCTCCATTTTTTTTAATTTTAGGCTTAGTAGTTTCGGAGATAAGGCGGGAAATGGTCATTTTTCCTCTAATTTCTTGAATAACTTCAAAACCATTTATTTTAAAATTATGAAAAAAATATATTTAAAACCCTTACAGTAAGCCCTTTCATTTGATATGTCACACAATTTTGTTCAAAAAACTTTTTTTTTTAATTTTCTAGTTTGAACCCCAAAAGTGACTATACTAAAAATTTAACAATTTACGTAACGCGAACGTGTTTGGGTCCATATGTGCACCAAATTTCAACAGAATCGGCCCAATGGATCCGGAGAAAACTAGCTGTGACAGACGGACAGACAGATAGACAGACACCCGAGTGATCCTATAAGGGTTCCGTTTTTTGTTCGGAACCCTAACAATTAGCAACAACAACAAACCAAAACAATATTGTTCTTTTCTTCGTAAATATGCATGAAGAATTCCTTGTTCTTCTTTCGTATCATTGGTACATTTGTTGCCGTTTGGCGTGTTGGCCTCGTGGTCGCAACCGTGACTACAGAGCGTGGCATACTAGGTTCAATACCCAGGTCGGGCAAATAGTTTTATTGGAGTTTTCCATTAAGAATTTGTTGCCTGGAGTTTAAAAGTTGGTCATGTGGCATCCCAAGTGAAAACACATAAAGTTGCGCCTCATCTATGTATGGTCTTGGATTGCGGTCTGATCAGAGTATGAGAGTAGACAAACAGAGAGTATGCAAAAGATATTATAGTGCACAAGTGTGTTTCAAATCAAATCAAATCGTATATTTCAAATAAACCATTTACAGACACTTTTGAATTGTCAAAGTCGGTCAGTCAAAAACATGAAGCTATTTGCACGTTCCAAAGCGTAGATCTCTATGGAGAAGAACGTGCAAGAAACTCCACGGACACTCTTTTAAACCATGTGATGTGTTACAAAAATCTTGTTAACACACTGCAAAGAACAAGAAAATATATAAACAATTCAAAATGCAGGTACAGATTAAAATAAGCCAGTGGCAGGTAAGAGATGACCAGTTTCAACCGACGGCGCCCGTTCACGAACATGACGCGTGCATCAGCACCATCTAACTCAACCATTTTGAAGGGAATCAAATGATCCAAAACACGCGCCACCATCAGCAAAACATTTGTGTGAGCATGACAAGCTCTCAACTGCCACGCTCGTTCATGTCAAACTAATTTAATAACGAAATCTATAATTACACATGTAAATGGCTCCATAGTGCTCACATTTACAAAAAATTGAAAATATTTGTAAATGTGAGCACTATGGAGCCATTTACATGTTATACAAAACTATGGTTTCAAGTAACTAAGAAAAGAAAAAAAAAGAAGGCTGCTGATTATTGTGTATACTTACATTGCTAATACAATAATGCAAAGAAATGATAAATAAATGATAGTACTTTAATAGTTAATCTCAGATGACGGTTCCTAAACCGAAACAGAAATTCGTTCGGGAACATTATTTTATTTTATTTTTATTTATTATTAGGTCTACCAACAATTGTTTAAACTAATCTACAAACAAAAATAACACATGCGTTAAAACTCTACACAGTGCAACAATTACTTATAGATAAACACTACATGAACAACAAGAAAACCATGATAAGTAATAACATATTGTACAAGTGCTTTACTAAAAAACATTAAAAGCATAATTTATTTGAAAAGTAACGTACACAACAGTCCTAAAACTTTTACATCAAATCTGGTAAACATTTTGGAAAGTTAAATTTTAGCTTTTTGAGAGAATCAAAGTGAAAATCAACCACATCACTGCAATTATTCAACACCCTACAAAACCTAGCACACGGAGAGTTAGATCCCAACACCGTTCTTCACATTGGAGGACGAAACGGAGCAATAGGTTTGCGCGGAATCCTCAACGGAGCTCGAAAGTTAATGAGAGCAAGCAGCGGCGGTGAGTCGATTTTTCCCTTCAAGATTTTGGTAGCAAATATTGCGTCGTTCAAACATCTTCGTTCTTCCAAGGTGTGCATGTTGAAGAATTTCAATCTTTCTCTGTAAGAACGCACTTTCTTAATTATTCCCGAAGAAAAAGTCAGATGCCAAACGAAGCGTTTCTGAACTCGTTCTAGACGCAAATTATTATTTAAATGTATTATCCTTTAAAACAAAGGGGAGAATTCTACTCAGTTTTACGAGTAAGTAACATTCGCATATGCATCTCAGTCGCAATATGTCGTTTTTGACAGAATTGCGAGTGACATGAAAATGCAAACGTTGCTTAAAAATAGTACAAAATGGTCCTCAAGTGTAGGGAAACTTAACACTCCCGTTAGTGGGCCATGGACTGATCGGGAGTGTCACCTTGACATTAGTGTTTAAGGCTGCTCTCTCGAGAAATGCTTAAAAACAGCGTGTAGATGAAACAACTTTTCGTCGGTATTTACTGAGAAATTTCATCTGAAAAAAATAGGTAGTAATCTACATGATATGATACGTAACTTGGTTTAGCCAGAATTTATGTATCGGTATCATATAATAAGAAAAAAAATCACCAAATCACCTCTAAATCGTTGAGATGAAACCATTTCACTCCTTCATTTTTAACAAAAGTCTAAAAACAAAATATTTCCTGCTTTGCAATACAAAAGAAAATAATTTGGTTTTGTTACTTTTTTAAAATATGTGTTATTTTTGTTATAATAAATTAAAAATGCGGGTAGCGGAGTGGCGCGTAGAGGAGAGGAGTAGTTAGCTCCGTTTATATGCACAAGGTTATTGGCATGTATACAAGCCTTAAAAGATCTTTAAACCATCTTTACTTAATAATCGAATTGCGTTAGCAACGGCCTCGTTTTAAGCCAAAATGTTGAATAGCAATATAAAAAATAAAGCCGAGAAAAAACCTTACCTTCTTGTAGAACACAATACATAACCTTAACATGACTCCTTGACTATAAATTCAAAATAATAGGACGCCTTTTCATATCATGTGTTGGCGTGCCGTGTTTCGTAAATCAAAACATGTGTCGGCAAATAGGATTCGGTAGCTTGTGTTCAAATCTCTGGAGTAATCGCGTCAATATTTCCAGTTTCGACCTCGTGATGTCATAATTCTGTAAACCTTTTGCCGAAAGGTTGGAATTAGAAGGAAGAAATGTGTGTTTGAGGATGGTTTTGAAGTATGTTTGGTAAAGGATGAATTGTGTTCAATTATAATAGCTTTTGCCCGCGACTTCTTACGTGCATATCTTGTTTTTTCCCGTTCCCGAATGAATTTCAGGAAATCCTCTCCTAGTGCTCCCCTACATTCCCCAAGAAACCTACATGCCAATATTCGGCTTCCTACGACCAGTACTTTCGACTGTGCATTTTCTGTCAGTCACTCATGAGTAACGGAAGAATTTTATTAAGGGACTAGGTTTTGCCCGCGACCAGTAGTTTCGGCTGTACGTTGTCTGTCATTAACTCAGTAACAATAGTACATTGTTATCTTAGGGCTGAAAGTAACTGATTTAGTCCCGAGACGGCGAGGTTGCCAATAGTTCGAAGGACTAAATATGTCTTTCACCCGAGGTAAACACTACGCTTTTCGTTACGAATACGAGGAAAGTTAAATAAAAAATCCATATCTGAATCTAATGAACTAACTCATTGTGTTATTACAAATCTCTGCTATACGTAAAAACTTTACAATTCGATAAAACAAGTGAAAATCGGACAGCTGCTTTACCGCCTATTTTTTTTGTGACCTGCCATTATTTTACATGTTCATCATTGAAAAAATTGTAAATATTTTGCCCAAATCTTGTTATTATAAATAAATAGTTGAAACTTAATTATAACAAAGTCATTTAAAAAATATCATCTTTAGAGACTCATCTTTACATTATTTCAATTTTACATCGCGCTGTAATTGACTGGCTGTATAGAAAGTTGAGACATGGTTCAATAGAAATGTTCAACAAGTTTTTTTTTATAATTTGACGACTGTCAGTTGAAAACGATTCTCCCTAGGGCTGAAAAGTAATACTTTCAACCCGTTTCTCAGGCAACTTCAGGTCTACTTTCCGAGTATGAGTAGTGAAAAAGAGTTTTATTATACTGGTTTACGAGTATGTCAGTCTTTATGTTTGAGAAAGTAAAGAACCACCACCCATTGTTGAGTGTCAAACTCCAGGTATGCTGCTGGTGGTCTTGGATATTTAATAATAATAATAATAATTTATTTAATTCAGAATAATCCATATACACATTACAACATTAAAATATAATTCAATAATAAAAATGTCAATAGATAATAAATTAAAGTTAAAATTAAACCACATATAAAAAAAAAATCATTCAGAATACATTTTAAAAGAATCAGAATTAGTCATTTATTATAATAATACTTTGCTATTTGAAAGATCTGTATTGTAGGTACTGATTCTAAAGATGACCGATATATGTACGCGCGTTGAAGACGTCGGCGAGTGAGTGGCGGCCGCGGCTGCGGTTGTCCGATGACGAAGATCGCGGTGGGGCATACAATGCCATGTATCGCTGTGTATGGTCCGATGTGACGTCATCAAGAATAAGTTTCTAGAGTCTTCAGGCTCTGGAGGGCCACAGAGCATTATCTGTATTTGTACGTTTCAAAATGAAAAAAAATCATGAATGAAATGAGAAAGAGATTTTCGATTAATTCTACTAGGTAGAGGAATCTCTTTGAGATATTGTAATCAAGTAAGTCTTTGGCTTGGAATTAACTTAAAATGCGGAGCCCCTTCACAGGACACGCATCACCTTCTTAATTACCCGTCGTGCACAATTACATGGACCACCCAAGATTTGAACAAGCCAATGATAAAGCTGTGCAGGTTGCTCAGGCCTGGTCGGACAAAACAGACAATATGAGTCAATCGACAAGAAAAGTAGAATTTAAAATTAAAATATTGGAACAAAATTTCAACTATTTTAAACCGTCAAATACTCTTAATCGTTGGCTAAGCACATTCTGTTAAAACAGTACCTAATTACTGTGTGTTTATAGTCTCATAGAAAAATGCTGACTTAATTTTGGAAATTGCTGTAATGAATACGAAACGATACTAAATGGAATGTTGAAAGACAATATGATCATCATCATCATATTAGCCGAAGGACGTCCACTGCTGAAGATAAGCCTCGTCAAGCGTTGCCACAACGACCGGTCCTGCGCGTCTCGCATCCATCGGCTACCCGCCACCTTCACCAGGTCATCGGTCCACCTTGTGGGAGGCCTTCTAACGTTGCGTCCTCCAGTACGCGGTCGCCACTCCATAACTTTTTGGCCCCATCGACCATCCGTTGGTGATCTTTCGGGCTATGTCGGTAGCCTTGCTTCTCTTGCGGTTGAAAGACGGTATCATGGAAAGTAAAAATTTAATAATAAACTAGTCACAGCGTCTTCCATTACTCTACTGGTTTTATGCATAGCAACAGGTTTTTGCTTTCCTAATAACTGGATTTATATCAAACTAGCTTATGCTAGCGGCTTTGCCCTCACAAAATTCGGTAAATATCCTAAGCGAACATATTCCCGGGATAAACTGTATTGTGTGTTAAGACACAGAATACTGCTTATCCCCGGAGTATATCGAATCTCAGAATCAGATAGACAGTACACAGTAAGAATCAGAATAAGATATTTGACATTTTAGAATAGATAAACTAACGAAAGATTAC
Organism: Lacanobia wlatinum; assembly: GCA_947578705.1. NCBI lineage: Eukaryota > Metazoa > Arthropoda > Insecta > Lepidoptera > Noctuidae > Lacanobia > Lacanobia wlatinum. Next base: position 6,348,417 of record OX388037.1, read on the forward strand.
TTTATCCCTGTTTATTTTAATAGAAATAATCTAGCATTATTAGCAGGTATTTTGAGTGGGTTTTGGTCTAAATAAACCGAACAAGTTCGAGAAGGACTGACATTTTATCGGCAATAGCAAGTGTCAAAATGCCAAAAAGTTTAGGACTAAGTGACATTTCGGCAGCGCGTGTCAATCCTACACATTTAGAACTTTCTGTAGGACGTTACCACTGCTAGACTGTTATTTCATTTTGAACTCTTAAAAAGAAATTACAAATAAATATTTAGGACTCCTCGAGGACAAACAGCAAAGTAAATTAAATTAATAACTTACAATAATAGAAACTAACAACATATAAAAACTTGTGAGAGACCAAAAAGACTCCTATCCCAGCACATAATGTGATATTTCAAAATAAAATAACGGAGTGAATCCTTACACACACCCAGACACACACACCACATTCTCACTTTACGTGTTGATTGACCGTACAATGATCAAAAATCAGGAGCTATTCCCGTCACGTCTATGCTAAGCTCCATAACACTTGACGAATTTAGCGATATTACTTCTGTTCGCCACCAAAAGAGGAAAAATTCGAGAAAAAAGCATGTTTATTTTTTCATGGCTTTTCTGCTTTAAGGCTGGCGATAGGAGTAAAAGGCTCTCGTTTTTATACCAGGATTGTTTATTCTTAGCGGAGCTTTGTATTGTGAGTGTTGAAAGATGGTAGTAAGGTAAAAAAATAAGTGTAATACGCGGAAAAAGGTGGAAAAAGATAGACATATATATACAACATAATTATATTCAATGCAACACAACAACAACAAAAAGATTTACAATACACAAAAGCACAATTATTATCAATAAAAGCTGTGCACACACTATGTACGCAGCCTTTTCAAAAAAAAATCGAAACGGCTAGTTGACACCTCCCGTGCCCCATAAGCTGGCATTTACTTTGAGCTAAGACTAAGTATTGCCATTCAACGTAGCAATGCCGCCAGTCTCTTGGGCACTTTACCAGCTGACAGCGTTGAACATGATTTTTTGGTGCTATTGTAAATAATGCATTCATAAATAAATGAATATAAATAAAAAGCCTTATATTTCCAGTTTACAAATGATTCTTATAGCTACCTTAATACTACATTAACACGAGAGAAACAAAAAAAAAAAAAATAGTATCTATTTAATTTAAACTATCTTAGTATACTCGTATATCTAATTATAATTATTATAAAAACAATCTTTAGTAGGTAGGAATTTGTATTATTTCTATTTATTTTACTGGAACCCCCCTCAGGTGAAGGCCTCCTCCAAAGCTTTCCATTTCTCCCGGTCCTGGGCTATTTGTTGCCATTTTGGGCATTCATAAATACCTCAATTTAAAAAACAACGTGGGTATTGTCCCAGGTCGTTTATTAAGCTAAGGAGCAACAATATGATGACATTTATGAAGTACTTACAATGAACATATTTTCAGTACCAAACCCTTTCAGTAATCTAGCATTAAAGGAGATTGCTCTGCCCCCATACATTGTTCGCCCTGGAGCCAGGAGCATCGGAAAATTATGTATTGTGTTGTTGATCATTAGTAAACTCCTATAAGATCTTATTTTCATAGCGGACTAGCTGCAGAAAAGATATATGTCCAAAAAAGTATCAGATTTTGAGGTTATAATCTAACCATGACAACGAATATTAGATATAGTTTTTCATAGGTCCGAGTGATCTTTAAGAAACTGATTAACAAAATCATAATACATTTAGCTATTTTCAGTACCTACCTAAATAATTAGGTAGGTACCTTTGTTAGTTTTTTTTTTTCTAAAGCCTAGGTGTAAGTAAATAGGTAAGTGCAACGTTTAAATGCATAGAATCTAATTAACATAGGTAGATAGTGGATACCTGTATTCTTAGCATTGGTTTTGGAGTGAGATTAAATGTTTGTGTATATTAATGTATACTAGCTGACCCGCGCAACTTCGTCTGCGTCATAAAATGTAATTATTTACGACATCACATTAAAAACCTCAAAAATAACAGTATTTCTTCACTATTTAATGGATGTTATTATACATATAAACCTACGTCTTCAATCACTCCATCTATTAAAAAAAAATCGCATCAAAATCCGTTGCGTAGTTTTTAAGATTTAAGCATACATAGGGATATAGGGACAGAGAAAGCGACTTCGTTTTATACTATGTAGTGATATAAAACATTGCGCGCTGTTCAAACGCGTGGCTATGAAACCAGCCTTACCAATTAGGTAGCCGGTAAGTTGTGTTAAACCTACAGTCCTACTTTAACTTACTGATTGATTATGTTTGAATAAGAAATAAAACAAAGATTTTAATTTCATGTTTATTGTTCATCTAAATTGGCAATTAAAATATTGTCTAAAAACTGTGCAGGGGTCGACATTATTTTGATGTCTCGCATAGCTGTAATACAAAATAATGGTCATAATTACAGCAATATTGTACGATTGCTTGTCGACCAATTTGAGCTGAATCAATTGCTATGTAAACAAAATATGTTTTATTGCTGATATGGCGGCTGTGAATTTTGCCCCGTAATATCCACATGGTTTCGGAATTATTTAATTGTAGTTTCAAATCTGATGGCAGAACCTGCAACAAAAAAAAAATTGTTGGTTACACATTGCATTTATAGTAAAATAAATAAAACAATTTACACTACAAATGTTGCATGACTATAACTGACCAGAAAAGATCTATAAGCTAAACAAAATGACACATCAGGCAAGTTTAAGCATACTATGGTCGGCACCAGATAAACATGTAATAAAGTACATAGATGTTTCTCTAATATCCCTTCGTGGATACTCAAACAAAAAATTATGAACCGTTTTTCATTACTAGAAAACCTAAAGTATCACAATAGAAGTTGATTCAGGACAGCTTTATGTCATTATTTCTGTTTTTGTTATTTGGAAAGTCAATAAATGTATGAGGGTCAATGACTGCTATTGCATGGGTATCTGATGTTTACCATAGCCTAATTTCTTGCAATAGTTAACCAATCAAAAACGTCTCTCACCTTTCAGGGTTGAACTCAATTTCGCATAATATCTAAAATGTGGCTGATACTTTCTGCTTGTACGGAGTGACATTGGATTTGTGCCAGAGAACAACCATATACCACATGTTGATCATGTTGATGACCAACCATTGGTACTTCTTGCAAATCTTGTGATGTTGTGGTAACTCTTGACAAATAATGTATGACAAACATCACATATGTAATAATTTGCAGTCACCTGTAATATAAAAACATGTTATAAGTATAAAATAAACATGTTTTATTTTATATTTTCTCTTCTATACAGAGCCATTATAAATATAAATAGTTACAAATGGAGGTTAAAGCTTACTTTTTGTGGTGCAACTAATTGCTGTATTTGCACAAAAATGGCATCATTATGGAGAATATGCGGTCTTCAGATGAATGAATCAGATGATGTGAGCGTGCAAGCCCGAGGTGCAAACATTCTATTGCAGAGTGCACAGTTTCTACCAGCATTACTTGTTACAGAAGTGTTAGTCATCTCTTGAGCTCTTGTCCAACAAGTGGTGCATATGAGATGAGCTTGAACCTAAAAAAAACATACTTAGTTCAATTATATTTTTATAGAGTATTTACCTATCAGATTTTTTCTATTATAATGAATATACCAAAATACTTTATAAATTGTTTCTTTTGTTTTTGGAAACGAAAATTGCAAACATATTGTGTTAGTAAAGAAACTTATAAGTGAAAAAATAGTCTGAGAGATCGCAAACAGAAAGGTACAACAAAAAATAATATAGGTGCAAACAAAGTACAAATGTAATTACCAAAAGAGGTGCAGTCCATTGTTGTACTCAATGACGAATCTGATCATCTTCCAACAACATGGAACCACCAGCAGAGCCGCAATTTACACAAAATACACTTTCTATAGCGTATGTGTTAGTCTGGTCGTTTTTGAAAGCAATCAGAGTCCATTATAATAGCCTAGTCGTAATATTAGTAGTCCCGAAAGTCACCAAAACACACCAACACAATTACAAAGAGCAAGCGACGCTAATGTAAACAGTGAAAGCACAGGTGACAGACAGACAAGTGACAATTTAGTGACGTCAAAAATAGGAGTGTGTGTAAAAATACGATACAACTTATCGATATTCCCTAAGATATTGTTACAAGGATGACAATGTCCTACTTAACTTATAAAAACACTCTTCGATACTTTTTATAATATGAATACTTAATAACATTTGTATAACATAACAAAAACATTTGTAGTACCTACCTACTTAATGTATTCAGTAACGATAAGTATTTTTACCCGATTGCGGCGATCGTTTAGTTAGAAGTAAACCACACACTTTCTTAAACGATCATAAGAAAACCCTAAATAATGATCATGGTGAAATACGAAGGTTTTGATCACTTCAGCATTATTCTTACTATCTATTTAAAATCGAGTTTGACCTCATGCACAAAGTACCTGTACTCAGATGGTTTTTTTGAATTAAGTATACATTTAGGGAATAATATATGGAATGGTAATTGAATGCTTTTATTGTATCTTCTGTTTGCTCTTTATTCGAAATAAATTCAAAATATGATTTATATTCAAAATAATTACACTACAGTTCTTTAAAAATTCAATCGATTGATTACAATCGATTGGGCATCCCTAATCTTTTTTGATATGACATGACGTTTGGTGAAGATGGCGGCGATTCATGTTATTATTCGTGAAAATACTTTTTAATGTTCATTTTGGCATGCAGCTAGTCCGTGTTACAAAAGTACTTGCAACTAATATAATAAAATAGAACATGAATTATCGTGTATGTCCGATACTTTTGTTGCACAGGGCGAATTTGGACATTGTCTTTTTAATACCATCGTATGTCACGCTAATACCGTCTTTGTCCCAACAAAATACGACATCACTTTTCATCTTTTCCCTAACATTTTGACGTAAACCATTCAAATAGACCTAAGAATAAAGCTTTTGATCTAGTAAACCTTTCAGTGCCGGATTAGTTTCGCCCGAGTCATATTATAAATGTGGATTTTAGGATTCCGAACTCAGAAAGGACTGATTCCTCTTCCTTCATCTTTGAAAATACGTCTAGAGACAGATTGCTACAGTCTGAGGAACATTTCGTCTGCCATTTACTGTACTATAGGATAAGAACCTACCTACAAGTTTGAGCCGTTCAAACCTGAAGTTATTTTATACACATACTAGCTTCTGCCAGCGGCTTCAACCGCGTGATCTCCAGGGAAACATACTCCCGGGATAAAATTTCATGAAGATCCTTTCAGGCGTTTCTATATCAGAGATCGCGATATGAATTACTATATGAAAAAAATTGTGTTCTTCACTATCTTATTTTCCGTTAATTTATCCGACGATTTAATAGTTTTTCTACTACTCGGGGAGAAGTTGAATCCAACAAACCAAAGCTCTTTAAAATCGGTCCTGCCGTTCTTGAGTTTTTTTTTACTATTCATAGGCATACGTTTGACTACTATCTCACCGGATGATAAGCGATGATGTGGTCCAAGATAGAGCACGTCTGCCTAGAAGTAGCCTTTTCACTGAAATAACCTGGAAGTAACCTATTCATTGCCTAGAAGTTACCTATTCTTAACTATGTAAATAACCTGACTTTGATTTTTGAATATAGCTCTAAATATAATACCTATAGAATTATGAAAGTTTAAGTTAACAGTAATGAGAAAAAGGGTCGGGCTGTAAATCAGCGTTGATCATTGGTTTTTGGTTATGCTGTACATAGTATACATACACTGCTCAACATTTGTTGAACCTGCTCCTTTTGCCACACTGAACACTGTGGTTTTATAAGAAACGTTTGCTTTGTTCATAAGATTATGTATATATTGTACAGTGTTGGCAATGAATGTTTCCGTCTTTTCTTTCTAACGGTTTCTCGACTTAAACGTAAGAAAGTGTTATTCTAAGTTGTTCTAATCTTTTGGTAATCTAAACGCTGGCTTTTCGTTTACTCAGTAGAAGATAACATGTCTACGATAGTGTTTTCTTAATGTTCTGAGTTTTTCTGCTTACGAAGGGATTAGTACCTTGTCTAAGTAGAATGATCGTATTGTATGTGCAAAAATGTCAAAGGTTTTGCTGGAAAATAATGATTTATTCAAAAGGGAACTCCAAATACTTTAACGCAAAAACATGCCTGATTAATGAATGAAGTTTTCAACGTTAAAACAACAAAATTATAAAGACTCTTCGCAATCTTTCATTACGTAAAATTACTCATGAAGAAAACAAAAAAAAAAATTGAAACTCAACAAAACAGTATAAGAATATTTGACCCCAATTCAAACCATACCTACATTTACACAGTTCATTTTATATTTCTAATTAATTTACAGCTACCAGGCAAACAAGTGAGTTACCTTTTCCCTACCATAACATCCCATTTAAATTCTTCCAATTTCCTAAAAAGATAGGTTTCATATGTTTTCGTTTCATTTTGCGATCGGCATTACAAATATTACAGGAATACAACCTTCATTCCCCCTTCGTTCTATCAACCCTGCATACACATACCCCTCATATCAGAAACCCCATATGAAATAACTTTCGGAAACAATTAAAATTTTACTTTCCTGCCTAAAATACCGAGCATTATTACAACGAATATTTGTCCTGTTACCGCCAGAAGTGTGGTCACAGTAAAATAAACTTTTTCTACCATAATCATACTAAAAAGGGAAGTTTTGTTTTTGTTACGTGTAGTCGAGCGGAACCGTTGATCAAATTAATAAAAACCTTCGCCATCGCTAAGTGTTTTGGAAATTCTGTTTTGGGTGTAGAGTAGTTTTATATTATCGAATGGGATGAAACGCATGTAACTAAAAGAGTTATGAATACAAATGTGGATGGATGGAGTGGGAGAAGAAGGCCAAAACTGTGTGGATTGTGTAAGGACCGATATGAAAGAAAAGGGAGTTAATGATAGCGTGACGACTGATAGCATAGAATGTAAGAAAAAAAGTGTTGCGCCGACCCCAAGTAACATGGGATAAAGGCAGGAAGATCATAAGTAGTTTTACATTAACTCAATGGTCAGCAAATTTCAACCAACTTGCATTAGTCAATATTAACATAAAAATGATTTTGAACATTTTAAGCGCCCATCGAGTAATCCAAAATATAACAGGTAATTTCAACACGTTTCCAACCTAAAACAGTGTATATCCGTGGCCGAAAATGTGAATATTCCACCGGGAATCTCCATTCTAGCAGCCAAGGAATTTAGACCCCTTAAAAACGACACAGATCCGTGGCAGTGTTTACCCCGCCTAGGCCAATAAGATGACCTTTTTCCCTCATTTGCGGCCTCATGGTAATATGGATTACTTTTACGGGTAATTTTCCCTTAAAACTTGCGGGTAAATTGAAATAGATGGAAGGGTTTTGTAATGTGGGCTTCAAAATGGGTCTGTTTGCTTCCCATTTGCGCCATTATACCACTGTGTGGTAAAATTAAGGAATATTTTGGAGATCTTTAATGTGTCGAGGACGTAATTATACGCAGGATGTGCTAGAACAATAGAAATGTTCTTATCACAATTAAATTTCGTTTAGGTTTTTCTATTTTGCATGTTGTGTATGTATTGAAAAAATTAAAATATACAAAACATAGATAAAAATGAACACAATATTATAAAATATTTTTCTCAAAAGAAACGGTGTACCGTCTTACTATAACTAGCCAATAGCCTAAAGAAATTCTAAAAAAACTTAGACTCATTTTCTTTTCAGGTACCAATAATAAATATTCTTTTACGTAATTTTAAAGATATCACGTACACTATTACTTTCAAAGACGTAAACAAACCTTACTTAGGCATAAAAGATATGAACCACTAAACACAAAATTCAGAAGACGTGCCAAAAAAATAAAAATTCTTAATAATCAAAATGCCATCTTTGTTCGCGAAACAAGAGCTGCCTAGAAAATAAACAAGACAACAAAAAGATTTATAGGCACAAAGATAAATCAGAATAAGGTGTGGTGAGTAACAGATTAAAGTAATAAATATTTATTTAAACGACAGTGCACGATAAACAAATAAATCAGGGAGAAAAACGTTGAATTCATAGTAATATGTCATGCACTAAGGGTTGTATATTAATAAAATATTTTATCCGATAAACAAGGAATTTATGGTTAATCTAGTAAACACGGTGTATAATATTTATTGTTCAGATTAAAGCAACAATACTTATTCTGGTTATTCCCGCTAAATATAGGGTGAAAAACAACACCGTGAAATCTAGGTTTACCTACCGAGAAGAGAAACTAGTGAATTTCTAGATGCTTTATTTATTTTAAGTGTTAATTTTATTATTTCATTCTCTGTATTTACACGAAACGTTATGATGCCTTTCTCTGTATCCATCAATTTCATAGGACTTTCCATGGTTCTGGCGTAAATTATGCCAAGCCGTGTTATTATAGACTTTGAGTAATGCGGTGCATTTTGTACTGTGTTTACTTCATGGTAATTAAGAACTGGGTCATCTGTAACTGTTCCTTTTGATAATTTCGGAGGCGGATAGTCATTTTGTAGCAGGTAGTAATCTTGTAACGGGTAGTAACCTTGTAATGTGTAGTCATTTCGAAGGGGATGCTGCAATAATTATTCACCCGTGTACATAGCCACAGCCTGCACAAATCATCTGGATTATTCAGAATGAACATGTGGGCACATTCTATCGCAAATGGTAGGTCAATGGAAGCAAGGCAATGGATATTGGACACCAATACCTATTATTGATTGAATTCCCTATACCTCTACGGTAATTGACCAACACTTTGAATTGTTAAATTCTTGAAATGTTTTTGTTAAGACCTTTTATGGAAGCTGGCCTAATCAATATCTCAGCAACTTAAAATTTGTAGTTTTTGGTTTTTTTCTCAAAAAAAAAATATTAAAAAAAAAACAATAAAAAAACTGTGCTGTAGATTGTGATGACACCATAGGTTACTCAAACTGTTCATATAATAACCTAGTCAAAGTTGAATATACTAAATACTGAAACAAAAAATTCTCACAATAAAACTAGGTGCCGATGAGACAGTTAAATAAAACTCGCTAATACCTGGACATACATGTGAAACCCAACAACATAATAATAGATTTAAAATCCTTAACACAATTACACTACATTACCGCGCAACAGCTCATATTTCTTAACAAACTATGGCACGACAGGAAAATAATAACAACACAAGAAGAAAAAGAAATTAATAACGACTCCTACTTCGCTGTAAAACTAAAAGAAACTTTGTCTCTACGGGGAAAAAGTCTTTATTCGTATAGCTCGACCTGACTCGGAACTCTTCGATATTGAATCATTTCAATATTATCGAAATTACTGAATTTCCGTAACACATATTGGAAATGATTTGTAAATTCTTAAGCTTGATTCTTTAGGTTTTGATGTATCAAAGCTGACTCGGACTCACGTGAAAAGGTTTCCGAACGAATCTCATTTTTAGGGTTCCGTAGCCAAATGGCAAAAAAGGACCCTTATGGATTCGTCACGTCTGTCTGTCTGCCCGTCCGTGTCACAGCCACTTTTTTCCGAAACTATAACAACTATACTGTTGAAACTTGGTAAGTAGATGTACTCTGTGAACTGCATTAAGATTTTTACACAAAAATAGAAAAAGAATATAAATTTTGGGGGTTCCCCATACTTAGCACTGAAACTCTAAATATTTTTTACATCAAACGCATACGTGTATCTATGGATAGGTTTTCAAAAATGATATTGAGGTTTCTAATATATTTTTTTTTATAAACTGAATAGTTCGCGCGAGAGACACATTCAAAGTGGTAAACCCCCTGTAACTTCTAAAATAACAGAATGATAAAACTAAAAAAAAAATAATTATGATGTACATTACCATGCAAACCTCCACCGAAAATTGGTTTGAACGAGATCTAGTAAGTAGTTTTTTTTAATACGTCATAAATCGTAAACCTTTAATTCAATCAACTCAAATATAAAAAAAAAACATTTAGTTTCATAAAACATAAACCTTATGCATAAACCGTGAACCATTATTTTCTAATAATAAATCTGTAATAGGTGCCTAAGTAAATAATAATTATAAAGTTACAACGAACTACAAGAACTTTTATATTATTTTACTTGCTGCTACGGAACCCTTCATGGGCGAGTCCGACTCGCACTTGGCCACTTTTTTTGAACATGTTACTTTAATACTATGGATTTTTATAGTTTTTCCTGTAATCTACAGGTACAGAACTATTATTTACATATTTTTTTTTAATTTTAAGCTCACTGGTTAAATTATATGTAATTGGAACCCTCCCAGTAAACCCTTTCATTTTGTATATCACAATTATTTTCGTGATATACAAAATGAAAGGGTACAAAACAAGTTGTCTTGTTTGTCCCTCAAAATGTATTTATTTGCGTAAAGCGTCCGTGTTTGGGTCAAAAAATTTCAACAGAATCTGTCTAGTAGATTCGGAGAAAATTGGCTGTAACAGACTGACAGACAGACAGACAGCAGACAACCAAGTGATCCTATAAGAGTTCCGTTTTTTACGGATGTTCGTAACCCTAAAAATAAGAGGGGCTAAATAATGTGACTTAGTGTCAACATTTTCGATTTTATAAATTCAAAAAAAGCGGGACTGATAACCACTACCAAAATGTCACGTGTTCAGTTTTAATTAAAAATAACAGATAAACTGTCAGTCAGCATAGAGCCCAAAGACTCTTGATAATGGTAATGACGTATTAAATTCACAGTTAGTAACAGTATCTAAACGAATTTGATGTCAAATCTGTAACGTTCTTAAATAAAAACTGGCCAAGTGCGAGTCGGACTCGCGTGCAAAGGGTTCCGAACGAATTTTTTTTTTAACATGTTATTTTAACACTACAGACTTCTAATAGGTTTTCCTGTAATCTTTTGGTAAAGATCTATTATCACCATTTTTTTCAAAATTTTAGGCTCAGTAGTTTCGGAGATAAGGGCGGAAGAATGGTCATTTTTCGTCTTATTTCTTAAATAACTTCAAAACCATTTAATTTAAAATTAAGAAAAAAATATAATTAAAACCCTCACAGTAAACCCTTTGATTTGATATATCACACGAGATTGTTCAAAAAACTTTTTTTTTTAATTTTCTGGTTTGACCCCCAAAAGTGACCCCCATACTAAAAAAATAATAATTTACGTAACGCGTCCGTGTTTGGGTCATAGAAGTCCATATGTGTACCAAATTTCAACAGAATCGGTCCAGTGGATCCGGAGAAAACTGGCTGTGACAGACGGACAGACAGACAGACAGACACCCGAGTGATCCTATAAGGGTTCCTTTTTTTTCGGAACCCTAAAAAGCTTGCGGATATTACGTAAACGAGTAGTCGTTAAAAAAAAACGTTCGAATTTCAAAGCCTCAGAGAAAAAAACTACGATCATTTAAATCAAGCTGGGAAATACATGCCAGCAAAAATATAAACATTCTGTCGAGTTTTTTTTTTTTTTTAAAGTACTATTATTTTTTATTTATGTTTATGTGAATATGAACTTTTTTATCGCTTATTTTATACTAGATCTACAGCGATTATTACTCGTGCGTTCGCATAACCTAGTAATTGGCTACACATTGGTAGATTATAATATCGAGAACGTGAACTGATTTTGTTGTTTATTGATTTGAGCGTTTGCTTTGGTAAGGTACCGCGGTTTGTTTATGTCTATGAAGTTATCAAACGTTTCAGTAAGTTAGTATTTGAGTATTTGGGTAACTCGCCAATACCTTTGGCTAAAGTTTATTTCAATGAATATTCAAAATGTTATACAATTACTCGGAGGTAGGCAAGGCACATTGAACCGAAAGTCCTGTCTGACTGGCTGTTTATAAATCTGATGAAATTCGTAAGTCAGATGTCAGAAGAAAAATTGTTATACCCAGAAAAGTTTAGTGAAAGGCCGCTCAACCCAAAGCTGTGCCAATGCATTTGGGATGGCCTGCTGTTAGTGGTCAGTGCCTTCACGAATTTTAAAATAAACAGCTAGAAGTTTCAGACGCAACGTGACACAGGTTTTTTTTTAAATAAAACTGATGCTATACAAAAAAAAAAAAACGATTAGATGACACAAAAACTTCAGTAATGGTGTCACTGACTTTGCTGAAATTTTATACTACCATAATAGTTCGGTAAATTATATAATTTAGCAGGTGGCCCACCGGCTATCTCAGATTTAATTTTATTCCCACCTCAAAACAAGTTGTCCACCTTCAAAATAAGTTGGTCGGCATTAGTTTAATGCAACCAGGGGGCTACTCTCTGAGTCCGTAGTTTTCTACTCCGTATCACCTACGGACTTACGATTAGTCCCGAACCCGGGGTGCGTCTCATAACGTTTAAACTCATTTGGTCTGATTTCATTTTATTATCGTTCATAAGATATAATCAAAGTGAGATATACCAACTGTTGATGTAATTTCTTAACATAGAACATTTATTTTTTCTAAAACTTAATTAGTATAACCTTGTTTGATATAACGTTTATGTAATCGAAAATCATTTGGTATAACGTTTAATACGTATATTGTTTTTTTAATCGAAAATCATTAGGACTAACGTTTAATATACATATAATATATATATTAAACGTTAGGTTAGGTTAGAAGGCTAGGGCGGGAGCGAAGCGGAGCAGAGTTCCCGCCTTAGCCTTCATGGTTATTTTTTTTAAACCACCCAGAAATAGGAGCCCCGCTAAGCGGGGCTCCGTCGACCTATCTTAGCGCAGGTGGTAATCAGTTACTAGTCATGTTTAATATCTACTTAGGTTATTATTATCTATAACTACGATAGAACTTACAAAGAATAAAAGAAAGAAAAATAAATATTATTATTACTTACCCCCGAACCCGAACTAAGAATGAATGACAAAACGATTTCACACGGACTGTCTAATCGTGTTGTCATTCACTCTTAGTAGTTAGGTGATACGAAGAAGAAAACGCCCGCAACTAAGGCCAAAACTACGGACTTCGAGCTTAGAGAGTAACCCCCCAGATTTGGTGGTCAGATAGGCAGATCCTCTCGGTAAAACATCCACTGGTAATAAGATTTGGTAAGTTGACTAGAATCGAACCCATGCAGAGTTAGACAAAGCAGGTGGTGATGCAAGTAGTAGGTACGTAGTAACTATGCCTTTGCCCAGACATCTACGAGGAGTTTTCGAGAAAATTCGCGTCGATATTTCTAGTCTCACATTGAAAGACCTAAAAAAATACGTAGCGCCTTGGGCCAAAGCTTTAAACAATGTGTGAACACTATCACCTCCATCAACACAGAGAAAACTGTTTTTCTAAATCAAAACTCAGCGAAAACTGCTTGTTTTCCATTTTCAAAGTGTCTGTAATAACGTGTAACAGAAGTAGTGATTACAATGACTCCTTAAGAGGTTTTGTACTCATCGATTTTTTTTGCGATTTCAGTGTTGGTCCCATAGTGAAATTTGTTCATAATGATGAGTACAATGACCCCTTAAGAGGTACTGCGTTTATTTTGTTACTCGTTGTTTATTTAGATACGAAACAACACCCAAAAACAATATCGTTAAACATAAAAAGTGTTGACGATATAAGAGCACCCAGTTGTTTTTGCTCCGTCGACGACAAATCGATAATGTTATTGGATACCCTGACAAGTATATCGTGATATCAACGTTCCGAAATCGGCTTTTATTTTCACTGCGAATGAAAAGTAATTATTACTTTAATTACTCCTGAAATGTTACATGAAACGGCTCTTTCTGTAGAAATTTCCTTAAATATAGCTGTTAATGGTACGTTTTACTGCACCTGAAGGTTGAAAATGTCAACTATATCCAGTAATGAGAAATAAAATTACTGCTATGATATTTCGAATTCGTTTCGAGCAAATTTTAATATACAAAGACATTTAATTTCGTTTGTAATCTTTAAAAGTACAAAGTGAATCTGTACTAATACTGAAAACGTAAAAGTTTGAATGTTTGGATTGATGAATGGATGTTTGTTACGCAATCACGTCAAAACGGCGGAACGGAACTTGATGAAATTCGGCTCAGACGTAATTTATAGTCTGAAATAACACATAGAATACTCGTTATCCCGTAAGTATGTTCCCTTGTGATAAATTTTCGACAATCACGCGGGCGGAGCTGCGGGCGGCAGCTAGTATAAACATATTTCTATTAGTAAAATCCTTCTTTATTCAATGAAAGTAAGAGAAACCAGCAGATACACCTCTAAATACTCACTTCACGAATGTGAGATTGTATGTTCATCCCCGTCATATAATTATTTCAACGGGCAACTTATTCACAAACTAAATCCCGCCGTCTTTTTTCTTTATTATTTCAGTACCTTTTCATAAAACGACCTCATTTTTAGGACACTTTTTTCCTACATTAACGTATGAGCTTATTCTGTTGCTTTATTTTTGTACTTACATACCAAGTAAATATTTCAGGCCGCCTTACATTTCGCTGAAAACGCGGCCAAGCGAAGACATTACCCTTTTCATTTGTTTTTGTTCTCCTGAATGTGAATGTTTTCGAAATTCTACTTGTAAATACATAAATCTCAGGTCGTTCCAACCTACTCTTGTATTTTTTCCTTATTTTTCGTTGCAATCGTAGTGAGTGATATTAAAAAAAAAACCGGCGAAGTGCGAGTCGGACTCGCGCAAGACGGGTTCCATCTTAGTTATTGTTAAGTTCTGTGAAAATTTCAAAAGCTGCCTATTACGGTTCATGAGACATAGTCTGTTTACAGACAGACGGACGGAAGGCCGAATGGACGGACAGCGGAGGTTTAATAATAAGGTCCCGTCAGCCATTGGTTGCGGTACCCTAGAAAGCACCACAATACAAGTGAAAAATAGGACTTAAATATTTTCCTTTGGACGTTCATCGCTCGCTTGGACAATTACTTTGAACGTCGCACGCATTTAAATGTGTGACGTCATGACTTTGCAGCTGTGTGGAGTTTTAATATCAAAGTTAAACGGTTTCTGCTTTAGAAATTCATCGTATTTAGTTTCTCTCTGTTGAATATTGCTTTTAGATGGAGTTTATTATTATTTCTATAAAAGTAGGTCGGGATTTAGAATGTCTTCTTTGTCGCCTTTGTTTGTTTGTAGTGATTTCATGTTCATATTGTATAAGATACGTTTGTCAAAGGAACTGACAGATATTTAAAATACTGCAACAGCGAGGCGGTACGGTAGGTAAGTACTTGTAAATAACAAAAAAGTTTGGCGATTTTTTTTTATTTGAGATGGGTTTGCTCTTGACTCTTGTCTAGGTCAGGGGTGACAGAGTTTCTATAGGATTGTATCCTATTCTAACTTACTTCATCAAAACAGACGGATCATGACAATGTATATTGTAACTAAATAA
Source organism: Lacanobia wlatinum (assembly GCA_947578705.1). NCBI lineage: Eukaryota > Metazoa > Arthropoda > Insecta > Lepidoptera > Noctuidae > Lacanobia > Lacanobia wlatinum. The sequence goes on from OX388037.1 coordinate 6,363,929, forward strand.
AATTGAATTGAATTAGATAGCCATTATATTTCTGTCTTAATCTAATTAAATTTAAATGAGTGTGTATACCTTTTTATTACTAATGTGTCATTAAATTTCCATTCCTCTAATAATGTCCTGATATAATCGAATCGAAGCTCCAAAGTCGCATCGACGCAGAGTTGCTGGCCTGTCGGTTTTCTATCGGTTGCATTTTGGTGAGTGTGCGACAGAATTAGATGATTTAATTCCGCCAAGCTCGTTCCATTATCGGACCACAAGACGAACGGCGATGCGCCACCAGTACATGGTGGATATCCCACCCACACGCACAAAACTTTTCGGGAACACATTCATAGTGCGTACAGCTAAGGCGTGGAATTCCCTGCCAGAGTCTGTATTTCCAGATAGCTACAACCTCGGAGTCTTTAAGAGTGAATAAGTACTTCTTAGCAAACGTGCTCCATCTTCGACCACATCATCGCTTATCATCAGGTGAGATCGTGGTCAAACGTATGCCAATTAATAGTAAAAAATAATAAGATAATATCTACAATACTGTTTTGCTCAATACTTTGATTTTACATTCGTAAATCACGACGTACTTTATCTAATCCGGTTTATACATGATTTTAACTTCCCAAAAAACCAAGCATGAAACAAGCAATAAATTAGGAACCATTACCGTATCACACATAAAATATGAGCTATAACAAAAAGGGGAGTAATTAATTCTCACTTGCCCACCCGATAGGGACGGCCATCACTTTTTACTGTTATTAGCCAAGACAAATACCCGAACTGAAAGGATTTTATCATAGCTGGAAAAACTAATGACCCAGTTCTCTGACATAAATCTATTTATATCGTGAAGATGATCGCTCAACCTACTTGCCTGATAAACTATGTAGAAAAGGTACCCTTCCTTTTTTAATATTATATAGGATCGTGTTTTACCACTATCTCACCCGGTATAAAGTGAAGAGAAAAAGAAAAACTGGCCAAGTGCGAGTCGGACTTGCGTGCACGATTCCAAGTAAATTTTATTTTTGTTACATATAATGATAGTACTATAGACTTCTTACAGGTTTTCCTGTAATTAATAGGTAAAGAACTACTATCTGCATTTTTATTTTAGGCTCGGTAGTTTCGGAGATAAGGGAGGGAATGGTCATTTTTCGTCTAATTTCTTGAATAACTCCAAAACTGTTTATTTATAAAGTATGAAAAAAATAATTAAAACATCCTCACAATAAGCCTTTTCATTTGATATTTCACACGGTATAGTTGAAAAACAGACTGACAGCCAGTCAGTCAGACACCCGAGTGATCCTATAAGGGATCCGTTTCTTACGGATGTTCGGAACTCTAAAAAGTGAGAAGAAGTAACAGTGTTTCAATGTTTTTGTAGATTTTTGCTTAGGCTCGCGTTTCACCACTATCTCACCTGACGGATTGCGATGATGTGGTCGAAGGTGCGTTTGCCTAGAAATTTACCCATTTACTCTTGACTTAAAGCCCCTAGGTTGTAGCTATGAGGAAACAAAAACTCCGGTATGAAATTCCACTCAATAACTGTAGCTAAATAGCGCACAATGGAGGTATTCTCAAAAAATACCTGCCTGTTTCAAATTTACCGAATTCGCTAAAGTAAACAGTGTTTCAATCGGGGATGTTACGAAGCTTCGACTCCGACTCCGATATGTCGGAACTTCCGATTGATCTTACACCTCCGGTTCCGATACTTTTTAAATAGGAGGTTTATTAAATATAATTAGCTACTTATGGAGTCAATTACTTTGATTTAATTATCTAACTGTTATAAAAATGTGGTTATTTTTGTTTGTGACACCTATATCATATAGGTTTATTATTTTTAATTGAAATTAAACGGGCTGACTGATTAATGTTTCTACTATTTTATTTTATTGCCTGCTCTTAACACATCTTGCTGATGCCACCATCTCCGACTCCACCTCCGACTCCGACTCTGACTCCGCTTCCGACTCCGCCTCCGACTCCGATTCTGACCCCGCTTCCGACTCTAATTCCGACACCGAAAATTCAAATTTAAAAACCCCGACTTCAACTTCGGTTCCGATAAACCCACCTCCGTAACATCCCTAGTTTCAATATAAGTGTTGACAGTAGAACTGTTGCACTTTATGTTCATGAAAATTAAATAGTTAAAACACACCTCAAGGTTATTGAAATAGGTATAGAATAAAGAATCATATTTTTCATTTAGAAAATGTTGCAGCCCAATTTACCAGAAAGACAAAATCCTACCTCAGTCAATCTACCTGTAGAGAAAAGAAGCAATCTAGCGAACTTATTACAAATGGGTACAATTCTTTCCCATCGTTCTAGGCTCACAAACGATTCGGTGTACCGTTATCGTAAATAGTTGGTCGCTTGCTCTCATAACCAGGCCATTTTCCACTCACTCTCCGCTCAAGTTGTTTGGAATTTATCGGTAAACGAAGTAATGGCATCAATTGTGTTCGAGTAATTAACTTTCCTATAGTTTATTATTTATTCGTTACTCTTTCGTGAAAGTTTGACCATTTTCGTGGAAAGTTTTTTGAGAAAAAGTCGGCTTTTTCCTTGTTATTGGATATTGGAAGGTAGCCCTGATCGGTGCGAAAACATCGTAAATATTCTATTTTTGGTAAAAACAAATTAAATACCTTGTGTTCTAGATAAAGTGACAGTTGAAAATTGACAACAGTGCAAAACAATTGACAATAGTGCAAAACAATTGAGAATAGTGCAAAACAATTGAAAATAGTGCAAAACACTTGACAACAGTGCAAAACAATTGACAACAGTGCAAAACAATTGAAAACAGTGCAAAGCAATTGAGAATAGTGCAAAACAATTGACAGCAGTTCAAAATGTACAACTATGACCTGAGCCTCTAGACAAGTGTCAATCGTTACGAAGCGTTTCGATTTCAATAGTGCTGGCGTGACGAAGTCACGCTTTGGCTTCGATTCAATACGACTTGTTAAAATTTTGGCCATTGGTTCTGTTCAGTAAAAACCATTATTCAAGTTTGTATATGGTTTTTGACGTTCCTATGGCAGCTAATTGTAACGTCTCATTTCAATCCTACGGCATGTATTTTGACGAGCGTTAGACGCCATCGCCTAGTTTGATGGATAATTTTGTCTAGCCCCGATCGACCACGTGACTTTTCGATTCTTAAATCTATTCCATTGATATATAAAAACCCCAGATACACACTCAGCATCTCAAAAACGTCCACATAAAACAAGCGCATAATTTAGAATTTTACGCAAGTTTCAAACAATCTCGCATCGCTCGCCATACTGCACTGCTTTGTAAAAACAACTTTAAGCGATTCGTGTAAGGTTGAATTTGCAAAAAAACTGGTTATAACATAACAACACACAACTCACACATGACACTTGATACATGCCAGTTTTTGACGACAGTTTCGAGTGTTGCATTTGTTCGAGACTGTGCATCTTGGGTTTTTTATGTATTAATGATCTACTCCCATATATTTTGGACAAAGTTCGCATTCGCACGTGAGTCGTAATCTGTCAAAATTGTATGAAAATAGAGGCATTTTAAAAGATTGCGACTGTTATGCGAATACGAATGTTGCTTAACAAAAACCAACCAAGTGCGAGCCTTACTCGTACAGGATTCCGTACCATAAACATTAATTTTTATTATTTGTTCTTATAGCGGCAATAGAAATACACAATCTGTGAAAATTTCAACTGTCTGTCTATTACCGTTCATGAGATATAAGCCGCTGACAGACTGACGGACGGACGGACAGCGGTGGCTTAGAAACAGGGTTCCGTTAGTTAGCCTTTGGGTACGGAATCCTAAAAATGGCCCTCTAGTCTAGGGCCTCTGACATCGTGACATATCGATTACGCATGTATAACCTATTTATTGATGGATTTTTAGACTGTCGTTATCGCTGACTAGCTGACCCGCGCAACTTCGTCTGCGTCACAATTATCATTACTGCTCCGCTCCTATTGGTCTTAGCGTGATGACCTATACCCTATAGCCTTCCTCGATAAATGGGCTATTAACACTGAAAGCATTTTTCAAATCGGACCAGTAGTTCCCGAGATTAGCGCGTTCAAGCAAACAAACAAACAAACTCTTCAGCTTTATATATTAAGTATAGATAGATAAAAGGTGACAATGCATAGGCGCTCTTTGCTTATTACAAAATGTTGTCTCGTCAAGTCTAAGTAATAATAAACTCCCGTTAGATACTGCAGAATTTTCAATACTCCAACAATTTTATAATCAAAAATCTGTCGTCTATTTACTTGGCAAAAAGGAATGAACCATCAAGCTTTTTAAGATTTCGTACCCGAAACGAAACCAACGGAACGCTATTACTAAGCCTCCGCTGTCTGTCCGTCCGCCTGTCTGTCAGCAGGCTGTATCTCAAGAACCGCAATAGGTACGGTCAAAATTTTCACAGTGTCTATTTCTATTGCCGCAATAACAAAAAATTATAAAAAATAAATTAAAGAGGGCTCATATAAAAGAAACGTGTTTTTTTTTCGGTTTATGGTACGGAACCTTTCGTGTGAAAGTCCAACTCGCACTGGGCCGTTTTTTTATTTTAATAAATTATTTCAAACGACAAGAAACCAAGCAAATCACTTCAAAAATACAATTAACTAAAGCGTACTTAACAGCAATTTGAGCACAAAACCCTCAACGCATAACAACAATTAAATCACAAAGAGAACAACGCACTAGCAGCCAAAATCAATCGAGCTTAACTACCTAATGTTCGGCCAGGCACGAAGGCACGCACACATATCTATCTATCATCCAATTATTAGCAGAAAGCTGCTGTTTAATCATCCTCGGCTAACTAAACTGTGATTATCGAAGCCCTTACCACTGTTCAGTGGCGTGCCTAGGGTTTCAAAATAAGGCAAGCCCAATAAAATTTTAACCGATTTCAAAAAAAGAAAGTTCAGTTTTCGACTGAGTATATAGGTACCTACGTATGTATCATCGCAATTTTCTCATAAACTACTGGTTAGGTACAATAAATTAAAAGTGAATTCATCCATCTTCTTCTTTCCTCTTCTTCAATTTCACTCTTGCTTGTCGTGCGGTGAATGAGTTAACCAAAGCACACTGAAGGCATGCTAGTGCTAGATTGAATATAATAAACATATCAGCAATTGCATACCTCCGGTGGCTTTGAAAAAAGCCGTTTGGTTTGCTTCATTGCTTGAGGGAACAAAGTTATGGTAAGTAGGTGCTTGCTTCGTAACAGGACTAACAGGTTACAGACAAAAAAAAAAACAAAGTTACAAAACGAAAGTTAAAAAATAGCTAGATAGAATGTAATAAGGAATTTAAATAAATTATTTATATTCTAATTGGAATCGTCTATCTTTCTTAAGAAATGATTTAATTACATCAGAGTAAAATGTTGGTGATCGTTTTAATTCTACCAACAACTGTTTTTCAATAGCTATCATTGATAATTCGGAAAGACGCTCTTGACCTTGTGTATTTCTCAGATAGGTATGGATACGTTTAAGAGACGAAAAAGCACGTTCCGCGGAAGAACTTGTAGCTGGAATAGTTACAACAAGATACGCTAATTTTAACAGCTCGGGAAAGGCATCTTCAAGGTTATTCTCATTAATGAAATCAATTAATTCGAAAACATTACGGTCTTTCAGATCAGGACTAGAATACAAGCAAATCAATTGGCTTTTTAATGTTTGTTTGTCGAAATAGTTTGCATAAATGTCAAATAATGAATCTAATTCCTCTGTAGGAAAATGTGAGTGATAATTGTCAAATTTTTTGTTGTTGAGCAGTTGGAAAAACTTTAATTTATAAATTTCAGAATATCGGTCAGTAATTTCGGTATTAATGTTATCGATTACTTCTACAAAAAGTCGTCTGTATTCCGTTTTTGCACAGCGTACGTTGCGTCTCAAACGAGGAGCCGAGTTATTTTGCAACGTATTCTCATAAATTTGATCAAATTCGGATTGAAATTCAGCACGTAACCATGCCTGAAATTCCTTTATTTTATTAATACAATAACCGACATCAACTTGTGATTTTTGTAGAATATTGTACAAGCAGTCAGTTTTTTCAAATATCCGATGAAAAATAAAAAGAAAAAAATTGAAATTAAAAGATCTCAAATTGTTTTCAAAATTCTCCGCAGCTAAAATCGTGTCCCCGTCCCAGTTCTGTGGATTGTCGCACAGATCAGAAAACAACTCAATAAGTTTACTTTTTTGTTCATAAACCGTGTTTACAACTCGCGACATGTATGTCCAACGAGTTGCGGGAGCATTAGGCAATTTTTTGCTGCAATGAGTATCGTAAAAAGCAGCTCGTTTTGTACTATTACTAAAAAAATTACACAAAGCCTGAAGGGCTGAAAAAAATAAACTAACCTCCTGAATTCTATTGCATGATTTAGACAACACTAAGGCCAAAATATGTGCATTACACCAAATGTAAATTGCTTGTGGACAAACATCTTTAACTTTTTGTTGAACTCCATTTCTTACACCGGACATTACACTAGCACCGTCATAGCTTTGCGCTACTAATTTTGCGATGCAATCATGTCTATTCAATATTTCTAAAATAATATTGGGAGAGTGAGTCTGCTGTGCGACTTTCCGACACATTAAGAAAGCCCAAAAAACGGTCATGAATTACATTTTTATAATAATATCTGAGAATCAAGCACAGTTGTTCTCTATGACTAACATCGGGGGTTTCGTCAATAATAATTGAAACAAATTTTGTTTGCCTAACTTCGTAATCGATGCAAGTTTGCATCACATCGGCTACGGAATGAATAATATCGTTTTGAATTTTGTTAGATAAATAACTCGGCCCCGGTTTGTCACTTTCCTGATGCTGCATATGCTTTTCTAAAACGACATCGTATTTTGAAATTAACGAGACCAGTTCTAAAAAATTGCCTTTATTTAATGAAGTTTTGGACTCATCATGTCCTCTTAAAGGAAGTTCCTGTTGTGCTAAATGACAAACAATATCGACTAGTCTTTGAAATACACTACGGTTGTTATCAACGCGCGTGTTATATTTTGAAATTTCCTCAGATAACTGGCGTGATATAGATGTCTCAATTCGTTGTTTACCAAAATTACCGAAAGAAACCATTGCACACAGGTGTTTATGGGAATTTGCGTGCCTTTTAATGGCGCCAGATATGTTATTTAAATCATTATAACCAGATGTATTCCAAACGGAATCTTCATTCGAAAAAAATATGCAGCACCAACAATACAGCTTATTCGTGTGCGAACAGCCAACAATCCAACTAGTTTTATACACTGATCTATTAAATTTTCGTTTATGCGATTTACTAGTCTGAGAAATACACAGATTAGGCGTCGGTTTTAATGAAGAAATTAACTGTTTTTTCTGAGCAAAGCTTAAAGATTTTACCTTATCTTCGCCAATCAAAACTTGAACACATTTTAAATCCTCACAAGGTACAATTACCTCCATTGTTGTAGGTAAGTCACTAAAACAATTGTATCACTAAGAAAATCTAAGAAAACACACAAATAACTTTAACAACATAACTTTTCCACTCAAGCGAATGAAACTGAAGTTAGTTGCACTCGGGTGTCGGAAACTACTTACCAGAGTTGCAGTGTTGTCATTTAGGCAAAAAAAGTCCCCAGGTATATGAAAAATCCAGCTAGATGTCGCAATTTTTTTATTTTTAAGATATTGCTTGAATATTTAATTTCGTAATTTTAAAAAGTCGCTAGTTTTTATTGTTGTTAAATCTTAAAAAAAGTCTCCAAACTCGTTAAAAATCTCCAAGATCTCACAACGTCGCTAAAACGGCAACACTGCAGAGTTGGCAAGGTGACAAGGTCACGCATACGCGGGCAACTTCATACGCAAGCAGGGCTTAATTCTTTCATACTGATCGATTTGTAGACGCAAAAGTTTCTGACTCGTTATATGGCACATCGCTATAAGTGCGAAAGTGACAGAGCTAGTATTTGAAAGCCCGGTAAAAGCCGGTACGTGTAAGCGAGATAGCTATATGTAGATTCTGCAAATGCGAAACTCTGCGCGCGAACAATCGCGATGTGTAGTGTGGCATAGGTAGATACTTTGTGTTATTTTGATAAGAATTAAGCGCGCGAACTTTTAAATAGTTTGGGTTTGATATTGATTCTCTATCGAGCATTTTAGTAAGGCATGCCGGGCTTTTGGGCTTGTATGAAGGCTCCGCCACTGCCACTGTTGATTTGGAGATTAGTTATTAGGATATTATTAGGGTTTCAGTTTTGGTATCTATACTAATATTAAAGGCTGAAGAGTTTTTTGTTTGGTTGAACGCGTTCATCTCAGGAACTACTGGTTTGGATCGAAAAATTATTTTAGCGTTGGATAGCCCATTTATCGAGGAAGGCTATATTTAACATCATGCTATGCTATGCTTGAGTTTTTATCTGCAATTAATTTTAGTTATTGAGAAAAAAGCTTGTGTCATGCTGATTTTTTAAAAGCCTAAATTTTTGGACTTTTTTGTTAGTGTGTTTTACTTATGGTAGTTTTTTACATTTTTAGGGTTCCGTATTAAATCAGTACCTAACCTTAACTATCTAATGTTCGGCCAGGCACGAAGGCACGCACACATATCTATCTATCATCCAATTATTAGCAGAAAGCCGCTGTTTAATCATCCTCGGCTAAATAAACGATGATTATCGAAGCCCTTACCACTGTTGATTTGGAGATTAGTTATTACGATATTATTAGGGTTTCAGTTTTGATGTCTATACTAATATTAAAGGTGCATTCATCTCAGGAACTACTGGTGGAAAAATGTGGCGCATAAGAAGTAACGCGGGTCTGCTAGTTAATAAAAAAAAACTCGAGTTTTTATCTGCAATTAATTTTAGTTATTGAGAAAAAAGCTGATCATGCTGATTTTTTAAATGACGCAAGTTTTGTATTTTTTTGTTACTGTGTTTTCTCATGGCAGTTTATTTACATGTTTATGGGTCCCATATTAAAACAATAAGGAACTCTTCTAGTTTCGCGATGTCCGTCTATCAGTCATCAGGGTTTTGGGGTTTTCAATGACAAAAATAGATATGACATAAAATTCGAAATTGGTACTAGTGCTACACATTAGGATGGGTGTAATTTTCATGGTTATAAGGCAACTACGGAAACCTTCACCTGGCGTGGCCCGTTACGTACCCGACTAGTTTTGAAAAATATAACAAAGAACAATACTCATTTTTAGGGTTCCATACCAACCAACGGAACCCTATTACTAAGCCTCCGCTGTCCATACGTCCGTCCGTCCGTATGTCTGTCAGCGGGCTATATCTCATGAACCGTAATAGGTAGACAGTTGAAATTTTCACAGAATGTGTATTTCTGTTGCCGCTATAACAACAAATGAAAAATACGATGGTACGGAACCCTTCATGCGCGATTCCGACTCGCACTTGGCTGGTTTTAACATCTAACCACATGGCAAAAGGAACTCTCACCATGCTTGCTTACGGTACTATTTAAGTTTATTAGGTGTAAACGAACCACCAAGATTCACAAAGAACACAAAGCTACTAAAGTGAAACACTCGTGAAATAATGTTGGGCTAACCACCGCATTTCGCACTCGAGAAAATACTGTAATATCTGTAGGTGTTCTAGCATGTTCTAAACGAGTTACGAGTCTCGTGTCCTTGGTAAGAACTCGAAGCCCATTTTATATGAACACGACTGGACACAGACCAAAACGTTTCTGACTAGCAATACAGACATATTTTCAAACAAATCGGAGGAAACCAATTGGAAAATTACAGCGAGAAATGAGTGAAATGTATTCGAATGTGTCAGTTCGGTTAAAATTTTAATAAAACACTGTGACAATGGAAAATAATCAAAAGTTTTGTGATTTTTGACATCAATGCACAGACAAACAAAAAATAAACAGTAGATTTTCACTATAAATACTAACAATGAGAACTCAATGTATTGTGCCATAGTTTCATCAGTTATTCAAAGTACCTACTATTATTGTTAATAACATTTGACGAAAATTGTACTTCATACCAACGATAAAATAAGTGCAATTTTCCGCTTGAATGATCGAAAACGAGAACCAAGTGAAATATTTTCTCGGCACCGAATAGCACCTTATATAATATTCAAGTCATAAGCAGCATATTCCGTTCAATCATTCGACCATTAGTAAGTGAAATTCGCACTAACATATAAAAATCGAATTGGGTCGAACGCCGACACACTGGCAAACGTATGATGGATGTTTGTATGTGAGGAGCGCTTTGCCATCACCGAATAAAGTGAAGAAATATTAAAATTTATGTACAACACCTTCTCACGTTCAGAATAACGACGCATGGAAACGTACCGAGGTCTGTCATAATATGACGTCAAGGCGAGACTAATATGAATGTCGTGTTATATAAGGTAGGTACCGAGAAATCTTTCTCGCGATTCAGGTTTCAATTGAAAATGAAATAAAAGTGGGAGTGAGCGTTTTCATGGAGGAAATAAAGCTTTATTATTTGTTTTTATACGGTCTGTTAATCTTCGGATTGTCGTCGTATTCTCAGCTTTTTGATCTCCTGGTAAATTGCTACAATAAAAGAATATTGTTGTTCCAAAGAGTACGCGTGACGAATGACTTGCTTTATCGTGAGTGGTTATTATCCCATAATATATGTTACTAATTCGTTGAAAGAGGATTAATCGTTATATGATACAAATATATGCAGATACTGTGACATGCTGACATTGCCATACCACCTACAAAAGTAGATGATACGCACAGACGTATTAGTACCAGTACACGCTGAAAGAGGAGATTTATATATGCAAAAACAATCTAGACTAAGAGCCGCACGGTTTGTTCATATAGTACAATCCGTAGAGTAACTTCACTACCAAAACCGCCACTACAACCTAAACAACCTTAACATTTAACAACGTAATCCTTATCAAAACGCCTCCAATGAAACATCGCCATCATAAACAGCCCATTAAATAACAAAACAGTCCATAAAACCGAATCCAAGCCCTGATTAATTCACTGTTCCAAAATCCAAGACTTAACGGCTAAGGCGTTTAATCATAACGGTAAGGATAAGGAAGGTGATAAATGTGATAAATTCGGCCGCAACATCTCTAAGACATCTTACTCGAGATGTAGTGGCGAGGCTTAAGACAAGGACAGAAATATATTTCGTATAGTTTCCTTTTAGAGCTTCAGTGTCAAATGATACTTTTAATGCAAGCATTTTGATGGTGGATGGTACGGATGATGACATAGATACAGACATTGCTGAAAACAATTCAATTTATATTTTTAATCTAGTAAATATGACTCATTTGTTAGTAAAAAACTTATCCTATATAAGTAATAACATAATTTATCTATATTATCATTGTAATGAAGTAGTTTGTGAGTTTGTTGGGGGTAATCTCTGGATCTACTGAACCGATTTGGAAAATTTTTTTACCAATAGAAAGCCACGTTATTTGTGAGTGTCATCTACACTAATATTATAAAGAGGAAAGATTTGTTTGTTTGTTTGTTTGTTTGAATTGAATAGGCTCCGAAACTACTGGACCGATTTGAAAAATTCTTTCAGCATTGGATAGCTACATTATCAGGGAGTAACATAGGCTATATATTATCCCCGTATTCCCACGGGAACGGGAACTACGCGGGTGAAACCGCGTGACGTCCACTAGTAGGTTATATGTTAACCCGAAAAGTACCGCCCAACAGTAACAAAAAAATCCAAAATTTTATGTACAACATACACAGCGGCAGTACTGTCCGAAGCTTGACCGCGGCTGCACTATGCCAATGAATAATTGGCAAACAATGAACGACTGGCAAACAGTTTGAAACAAATCATCTGATCTTTTCAATGACCTGGAAAAAAAAGCTCTTAATAAAATAGTCAACTGTTTATCGCACTATTGGTTTGAGAGTTAAAAATATTCCAAAATACCATTCCCCAAAGAAAATAAAAAACAAAATTACCAAATTTTAAATATCTCATCAAATATTTGAACTTTGTAAAACCACGTTAATTAACAAAGTCTGTGCCTTTAATGCCCAGTCTGCATGACGTACGAACGACACTGTAATCAAAATATTATGAGGTTTCAGTTAAAGCCGATTTGGGAATTAAAACATAGTTTGTTTTAGATCATTATTCTGTATTTTTGCTAGCATAGTAATTAAACTGTCATATAGTCTCTACAGGGAGTGTAATCTTTGAATAATTGGTCTGTTGCTGCTTGTTTTAAAATTAAAAGCGCGTTGAGATTTTATGGAAGTTCATTTTGATCACGTTTATTTACAGCATTATGCTGAACAATAGCTGTCCCATCGATCATTTGATTCTTCGGACGAATGAAAATCGGAAAACAAACAAATCGCATTTATGACTTTCGGTCAAATAAGTTTCGTGTTTTATAATAATATGTAGATATTATAATTCTTAGGTATTATGAAATTCGGACTTTTGAAAATCGGAATATCGAAATTCGGAATAAAATATTTCGGAGTATTTGGGTGTTCCCGTTTTACGTGAATATTATGTGCGTGCATATCGTCCCAGTAGTGTAGGTTATTTATCAATGTTTTTATTATTTCATCACGTCATGCCCAGGCATGACGTGATGAAATAATAAAAACATTAAAATAGTTATAAAATCATTTACTTTCATTAAAAGTTAAAACAAAATTTCTAATTCAATGAGGTCTATCGCGTTTGAATTCGTCGCTAGAGGCGTTAGTGTGAGGTTTTAAATGACAAATTTCACTGTTGGTTGGATATTGACGCGAGTTTAATTACTTACTAGTGGACGTCTCGCGGTTTCACCCGCGTAGTTCCCGTTCCCGTGGGAGTACGGGGATAATATATAGCCTATGTTACTCCCTGATAAGGTAGCTAACCAATGCGGTCCTGTAGTTGTGGAGCCTATTCAAATCAAACAAACAAATCTTTCTTCTTTATAACATTAGTGTAGATTAGTTTTGATTTTTTTGAATATTTTCCTGATACAACCTGACTTTGTTCACATGCGCGTAATAACAACTTTAGTGCTATGACTAAAAAGCTTACTCGACAGTGGCACCAACTGGTGAGTTCAAAAACAGTAGCCCTCATTGCGTCTGCAAGGTCAGCTATAGCAAGGTTGACCGCTCAGAGAGCGTCGAACGTTTAAGTACCCATCGTCACTTCACATGCTCTCGAAAAACCAATCTTAACTGCAATTCAAGTGCTTAGCTGAACTTTTTATTAAGCATTTGCTTGCTATAGTAGGTTATTATTCCTCTGTAATGGCATTCTTGGTAGTTAGATTTGTTATCCTTACAATATTCTCTTTACAGTCAAATATTATCTTCTGCCAACTGAAACGACCTTTACGAGAGATATGTTATGGTTCCATACGCCAAGGGTAACTAACGGAACCCTATTACTAAGCCTCCGCTGTCCGTCAGTCCGTACGTCTGTCTGTCAGCGGGCTGTATCTCAAGAACCGTAATAGGTTGACAATTGAAATTTCTCAGAATGTGTATTTCTATTGCCGCTTTATTATTAACAATAAAAAAAAATTAAAGGGGGCTACACAAGAAACATGTTTTTGTGGTTTATGGTACAGAACACTTCGTGTGAGTGTTCAACTCGCACTTGACCGTTCTTTTTTTTAATTTTTGCGCAACGTAATTATTTTCATCTTTCTTCGCCTGTTTTAAAGTTTTCTTTGTCATTATCATATTATAGTCGAAATACGTCCACTCAACATTGGCCTTCCCAAAACAAACAAACATCACCATAATGACTAAATCAACGATCCAAGTCCTCGTCACAAACATCGTTTTATGAAAAGCGATTAGAAAAAGCCAATATAAAATGAAAAAAAAGCGCCGACTGGTATTGACGCTCTATTTTATTAGTCGGACAACACAGTTATGATAAACAAAAACAAAATATAGCTGTCAGTTTTTCATTCTGTCGCTAACTGTACGCTGTTTGTTGTTGCAAATTGAACTGATAACTCTTTCACAAAACTGCAGCACTGTGGATATATGGAGGAATATTTATTGGTGCTTTGCATATGGTCTTCAGATAAGAAAGAATTTAATTTCCTAAGAATATTACAACATTCACTGATTCTGTTATCTTGAATCTAATAAGAACTTCGTTAATTTATTAAAATTCTTAACAATTTAATTACTTTGGGCTCCTAAACTATGTTTAGAGGATATGTCAGTGTGTGCAGTTGTGTACAATTGTGTGAGTCATATATCTGTGGATTGGTAATCTTCAGATACCTGAATAAACTAACAGTGCAAATGGTGAAATGCATTCACAGTTTAAGTAAAATTTGCCTCGGAAGCAAAGCCACGGAATAAAGATATTCAAATATTATATTTCATTAAAAATTTTCATATGAATACCATATTTTTATCGGCAGTTAAATTTCCATTCCGAGTTGAACTCTTCACTGGTTTTTACTCTTCAGTAAGCAGTAAAATATTTATTGCGTTAAAAGCAAACTTCTTTATCAGCCTATTTTTCCAAATTACAATTTGCAAAGTGCCATCAGGGAGGTATCTCTTTATTGCACGTTCATCTGATACGATCCATTATTTTTATTAAACTCCACACGTCGTCTCCGAACAATTAATTACTCATGAAAAAAAAACTGACGTCGCACTTCCGATTAAATGGAAACCGAATTAAATTAAATTTTTCCCGCAGTCAGAAATCAAGACTAGCAAAGAAATAAAAGCAAACGGTTCATATTAAAATAATTTAATTAAAAATGCTTTCGAATCATTCATTATGTATTTTCCTTCTTAATCGCCGTTGAAATCCAGTATTTGTAATTGGAAACTCCGAATGTCGGGACTCTTTTTATTTTCATAACATCGCTTGTTAAGCTGCTTACTCATTTATGAGGTTCGCTTACCAATTTAATACTGAGATTACGTTTTAAAAGCTACTTATTTTTATTAGTAGGCATTTTGTATCTTATTACGCGGAACAGAACAGTAAAAAATGTTTTTATTTTTCAGAGATTTTCTCAAAATGTAAATCTTCTAAGCCTGTATATCAATAAAAATATTTAATTTTCTCTGGAAAATAAAATGGTCTTTGTATTTTTAGTAAAATCTTATGTTAAAATAGAGCCTTCAAATTACATTCTATAAATGATTTATGCACAATCTATTATACATGCAATACTCTTTATCTTATGAATTCCAGCAACATTCTATTAAAAATATCTTCACAAGAAAAACTAACATGAAAATCCTTGAGGCCCCTTTTGATGTTAAAAGACAAAATTAAATAGCTTAATTCCCTTTGTCTTTGTTTCAGGTAGGAGGTATGCGGGCTCCGAAGGTACCCGCTACCTTGCTACTGTTGCTCTTCGCAATAGAAGCTCTCGATGCCAACAGAAGAAAACAGAAAGAGAAAATCATACCAGCGGCCATAAATATATGTGACATCAGCGACCGAGATTCCAAAGTACATTGCTACTGTGAATTCAGCCAAGAAATCAACGAAGCTGTGAAAACAGAATGCTGGGTCTTCAACGGAGGAATAGAAAGAACAGATCCACTATGGACAAGCTTCACTTCACAATCAAACATAGAAACGCTAGCCTTCAATGTAAGAGCAGATGGAGGACTAGATTTTGTACCATCAAAAGTACTACGATACTTGAGAAAAGTAAAACAGTTCAGTATAAAATACAGCTCAATCCACAAGATAGAGAGCTACACATTTGTTAATGTAACGTCTGTACAAGAAATGACGCTCACCAAAAACCAGATTGTGTATCTTGGTAAACATGCGTTTTATAACTTGCCAAATCTAACTATACTTACTTTAGATGAGAACAGAATAGTTGAGCTAGAGACTGAAGTGTTCTACGAACTGCCAGCACTTCAGAAATTATATCTTACTAGTAATAATATTACCGTCATTCACGATGGAGCGTTCAAACATCTTGTCAACCTAATTGACTTAGAACTCGATAGAAATAATATAAGCGAACTCAAGAAGGAGTGCTTTTATGGACTTGCAAATCTAAAGCGCTTAGATTTAAGAAGAAACAAATTATCCAAACTTAATTCGTTTACATTTACTGAACTGTGGAATCTCCAGACATTGTTATTAGATTATAATGAAATTTATATTTTGGCCCAGAGGACGTTTGATGGATTATCGCAATTAAGGAAGTTGAGTTTAAGCCACAACAAACTTGTAACTTTGGCCAGCAGCCTGTTCGAAGGGGTCAGGGGACTGGCCGCGCTAGACTTAAGACATAATAAATTAAAGAGGTTCACCTTCGAAAACCTCCATCCAATATACGACAACATGAAGAACCAAAACAGCTACATCTACTTGGAAGGTACGTAAATCTTAATGAATTACTTTAGGTGCTTTTAATATGCTTTCAGCAGTAACAAGTATCGATGCCACAGTTAATTAGAAAATTATTTTCATATTAACGAAGTAAATTCAACAATCGAATAAAATCAATTAGTTTGAACAGACGGTGCTCTCAGAAGTTACCATAACTCCAATTAGAGAATTAATTAACGCGTCAATTGTTACAGGGAACGAATTCCCGTGCGACTGTCATCTCGCATGGATGCATAAGCTTCGTCACGAGGCCAAAAGCGTCAAAGTGCGAACATCTCTCGAAAATTTCATTTGCAAATTCAACGCGGAGCCTTCGTTAAATTCACACTTTACTTATTTCGAAAGGAGCGTTATCGGATCAAACAATTTGTACGATAGCGATGACAAAAGTCAAATAAGAGATTATTCAGATAATCCGGATGATTTTTTTCAAGACGAAACAGACGACGCTTACGTTGATGAACCAAAAGCCGTTAAGGGCGAAAATGAGAGGACATTACTTCAGATGCCAGTTGAAACGTTGCCGTGCCCTCCAGATATCAAAAGTGTGACAGACAGAACGTACACCTACCCGTCGCAAAACGAGGCGAAAGATTACAGGAACTTAATCCAATCTTCATCGTCGATTTCGTTAGACTTGAACATGGCTGTTTTCCTGTCTGCGTTTATGATATTAATATGGACCATGCAAATGTAAATAATAAGAGAAACGGAGACGTATGTGTTTACTTTGTTCTCCTTTGAAGGAATATTAAAAACGTCTTATTTGCTAAGCTCTATTATTTTCATGACACATTTAATATGCTTACTAAGAATGTAAATAAGAACCGTCAACCGCAAACAAAGATAAACATTATTATGTAAAAAATGTTTTCCTTTTTTGAATTTCAAAAACCTTATGAAATTGTAAATAGTAAAATAATTCTATGTAAAAAATGTGATATAAAGTATAAGTATAATTATGATAGACATTGTCTTGGAAAAAGAAATTTTATCGGTAGGGTACTTTTCTAAAAGAAAACTTGAATTTTTCTCATCATGAAATTTCATTTATACTGTTGCGAATCTATTGAGGAACTTTATGTAAATATTTGATATATTAAAATAAATTGATTGTATATACTGCGAGTAATAAATGATAAGAAGATATGAGAATTTGAATGTATTATGTGTAAAAATAAGAACAAAATGTCTTTTGCCAATGTCATTGTAATGATAAAAAATATTAAGTTATTGATAATAATAATGGGCGAGATGACTGCAGTATTGGAATTTGCAATACTTGTATATGAAGCAGGCTATAAATATTGGTTTATTTCAAAGTTATTATACATAGCTTTATCTGAAATGTGTTCATGCTTTAGTTGGCGTCTTTTTGTGGTGACTGAACACAAGGAATAATAAAAATGTAAATTATCGTCACACTTCAGTAGTTCTATTCTTCGCACAGTGAGCGACGCATGCATAAACTATAGTAATATCTGTGGTAATATGGAAAACGATTTCTTTAACCTTCACGGTCTAGTTAACCAGAGGAATAAGCAGACATTGTGTGTATTGTACATAGATCTAAATGGACGACAGAAAGAAAGACGTATTCATACTCTTAATTACTACTGTGTTCAAATATTTATAACTGAATGATCACGTGAAGGACATCAAAATAAAAAACCTTCAGTTTTAGTTGCTACGAAAGGACGATAAACAGTCAGAAATACAAACGGTGAACCGTAAATCATGATGGAATAGATATAGAACACAACTCGGATCCGACTATCGGTAATCCTGATAAATGCACAGATGTTCCCAAGTATCTACGAACACCACATAAAACAGTAAGAATAAATCAATAAGAGAGCGTCTCGTCCATTACCAAGTTAAGTCTTATTTCCCGTATTTCAAACTATTTTGTTTGAGGCCCAAGTATTTTGAGGGCAAACAACCCAGCACTGACCGCAAACATAGCGTTTAATTGAATCACTACATACAACTCTGAGGTTGTGTTAATATTAGATATTCTGTTAATAGCACAAACATTCCTGAATGCTAATGTTTCAATCAGAATGTTTAGAGGTAAATTAAATGTTTTGTGTGCTAATTTTACCACAATTTGTTTATTTAATTTGATGTTTAATTTAGGATTCACGAATTTATTGCTTTTCTGTGTGTTTAAGCGAATATAAAGAAGAACTCTGTTTAATTATGTTTAACGAATCAAGCATTTGGACACAACACATTTTATTATTCATATTTGTTGCTTTGTATTTATACTAAATACTGAGCTAATTTCTGATCCACAATTAAAATACATACGTAGGTAATTTATATAAAAGCTACTACATGACAAAATATTATTTTAATACTAATCATGTATTGTGTTAGGATTGTATGAATGTTTAATTTTGTGCTATTAACTAAAAGCTATTGTTTAACCATATACAAATTCAAGTCATTGATTTTATGTTAGGCAACCTGTCATTCATTGTAAATGGGTAAAACTTGTCTGTATTTTATATACATATTCCTTTATTCACTTTAATTTTAAAATTAATTACGTTTTTCTAAATTTATATAAAAATAAAAATAAAATGTAGTAAGTACAACGGTGTCAGAAGCAGGTTCCAAGCTACCGGTAGTTAGGGCTCTGATAGTATTTAACTTCAAATCATGAGATATACATGAGATAAACTTCAAAATATGAGATGTATTAAGGAGTACATCCTTCTCTAAATAGTATATTATTATGCTAACTAATATAATTATTTCAATAGTATTATAATTTACACTTTTTACATTTACTCTAATATTGTCACTTTGCATAATATCATGCAGATTTCTCCTTGTTACGTTTATGTGGCACTTAGGCTTATTACGTTGTCCATTTTGCTCAAGGCAATTAGTCACGCTCTTATTAGCAAACAGGTTAATAGAATCCTGAATGTCGACTGTAGGGATAGCAGCAGCATCCTTGGAATCCTAATTTCAAGATTTTGTTGTGTAATTTGTAGGATTTTTATAGTTAGATAGAGCTTAATAATTTATAAGAAGTAATTTTAATTTAATAAATAAATATTATAACTAGCTGACTCGGCAAACGTTGTTTTGTCATACAAAAAAAAAACCCTACCACCTATTCTCACACCTACCGAATATACACACAAAATTTCATTAAAATCTGTCGAACTGTTTTGGAGGAGTTCGGTAACAAACACCATGACACGAGATTTTTATATATTAGAATTAGATCCAACCTTATAGACTTTGTGTTGACCCACCTCGAACAATAATATTTAACAGACAATTATTTTATCCTAATTTAGTGTTCCTGCCGAAATTCCTTAATTTTGATGAATCTATAACATGTCATTACAGCACATTATATGTATTCTAGTAGGGGCTGACAGAGATGTTTACTTGTTTAGAATGACTTAAGAGTGGCATTCCTTGCCGGTGTCTGTGTTTCCGGATAAAAACAACCTGGGGTTCTTGAATTCCAGAGTGAACAGGTTAGTTCTAGGCATACATGCTTCATCGACGACCACATCTTTGCTTTCCATGAGATGAAATTCTGTCCAAGTAATAATAGTACTACATTGTCTAAAGTAATGTTCTAAGTGCAGGACAAAACTCATTTAGAGTGTCTTAATACCAGAACAACTCAAGACATATACGACGACAAGTTACGAAGGAATCCTTTCAAGTTACTCTTGTTGTTGTAACGTTAAAAATATAAAAATAAGACCACGATAAATACTATTCATTGAAACAGTTACATTTCTTTGGAAGGTCGCTAATCGGATACGGGTAGTATCGAGTAAGTGTAAAATAACTGCCTTTAAGGAACCCCGCGATACATTTTGTTAAAATGTGTACAAAAAAAGTAATGGATCTGAAAATATCACGATTAGGGCCGCATTTTCAACAGTCAAATAATTTCAAAGAAATAAAAAATAACGTATCTTGTATAGAAGTTATGCCAAGCAGTCATATTTATGTTTCTGATGAAACTGTCTAAGATGAATTTGAAAATTCAGTTGCTTGAAAATATATTATAAATTGATAAAGCAATTGCAGTTGTATATTTTGTGTTTGCAGGATATCTTACGATGAAAATAATAGATAATGGTTCAAGTCGTGATTGCTTATTTTATAAATTTAGTTTAAATCAAAATATGTATTTTTTTTACTAATATTACTAATATTATAAAGAGGAAAGAGGAAAGATTTGTTTGTTTGTTTGTTTGAATTGAATAGGCTCCGAAACTACTGGACCGATTTGAAACATTCTTTTAGCATTGGATAGCTACATTATCAGGGAGTAACATAGGCTATATATTATCCCCGTATTCCCACGGGAACGGGAACTACGCGGGTGAAACCGCGTGACGTCCACTAGTATATTATAATTTGATAAAGCAATTGCAGTTGTATATTTTGTGTTTGCAGGATATCTTACGATGAAAATAATAATGGTTCAAGTCGTGATTGCTTATTTTATAAATTTAGTTTTAATCAAAATATGTTTTTTTTTTAAACTTAAATGATGCCCTGTTTGTGTCAACCCATTCGTGTCAACTTTAATATTGTTTGAATTTTGTATCTTTTTAATTGTATCGTGGTAAAATTAGCACAAGCCAAATAATATTTTTAATGAATTCAACATTTCAACCATCTAAGTCTACTTTAAAATAAAAATTCTCCTGTATTATATTTTCCGTACCTACCTATTTAAGTTAAACTAGGTTATAAATGTAAATAGTTCTTTGTAAAGTAATTTATTAATTAATTAATACTTTATAATTTCATTAAAGGTTGATGTTGGAAAAGTCCTTGTTTCTTTCTTTTTATCCTTAAAACCAACACCCACACCTACTTAGAATATTTAATATATTTAGCTTTATTGCAATGTGGATTTATCTTTCTAAAATTCACAAGAATCACACAAAATAAGGAAATATTAAATAGAAGTTAAATTCGTGAAATTATTTACGAACGCGTATCAAACAAAATAAATTTTGTGAGGTGAAAAAATATTTAGTTTTTATACGCGTTCGTAAATAATTTCAATGGCAAAAGTGTCCAGAACACTGGCAGCATTGCTCCGTTGAATGGAAATACTTATTCTTTGGAAGAAAAGCCCAGAATTTAGATAATTATAATTTCAATCTATTAATGTCCACATTTGAATAAAAAGTTCAACGAAAGCCCAAGTGGTCTATGTCAGACGAAAACAATACTAGGGAAGCGATAGAGGAAAATAGGGGTCCACGAGAGCACATGTGCGGTACTCGAATGCGTCCTCCCGATGCTTTCGCCTAATAGAGTCACTGGCAATCCATGTCATAATTTTGTGTCATATATCAAGCTTACTCCAAATTTACTGCATACACTATTTCCTATCTTTTTCCCAAATAGGTTAGGTTCGCTTTCCAGCTTAACGGACAAGCCTAACGCCCTCAAAGTAGGTGGAACGAAAATCTTCGCAGTGTGGCTGGTAGCAGCTGGATGAGAATAGGAAAGATGCAAATACTGAATTTAAGAGAATGTTGTTAATAAAATGATAAAAGGGATAAAATAAAGGCCATTGCAACGTTTTTATTTTAGTTAATATCGATTTTTAACAAAAATAATGAATTAAAGTAACGTGAAACGGAACGTTTTTAAAACAACAATCAGCGTTTAGTGACGTCATTGCTGTTATGATAACGAAAAGGCAACATTATATCTTTGAGTTACGAAACTTCTTGACCAGCGTCATCGTCCGTTTTCGCGCGAAAATTTACACTGTCGGTTTAAAAACGCAAGTTTGGCAATAAATTAAAGCGTTTTCATTTCTTATTTATGTGGTGGTCTATTCTAGATGGAGTTCTTAAAAATTAAAGCAAAAATGGAAATATTGCATGTTCCCTGTTGCCGGAGGGCAATAGGGAACATGCAATATTTCCATTTTTCCATCGAGCAAAATGGCGTGTATTGGAGAGGCCTATGTCCAGCAGTGAACTTTTATAGGCTGTTGATGAGGACAAACTTAACTATCAAAACTATATAGAGCAAAAAATTTTGAGGGCATCCACAAAGCAATTACGGGCCAATACTCTTTTGCTACTCTGTAACGCTCACTTTGAATATAACACTGTAAATTGTTGTTTTGGGAATACTTTCATTGTGCGTACAACTAAAGAGTGGAATTCCGTGCTGGGTCTGCGTTTCTTGATAACAACAACCTGAGAGTCTTTAAGTCAAGAGAAAACAGGTTACTTCTAAGCAAGTGTGCTCGATCGTCAGTCAATGAAAAAAAAAATTACTTGTTTTATAAAGATCACGTGTAAGATAGCACTCTGTTGATAATTTCAGACAATTTAGGGTTCCGAACAAAAAACGGGACCCTTATCACAGCCAGTTTTCTCCGGATCCACTTAACTAATTCGGTTGATATTTGGTACACATATGGATTTTTTTTGACCCAAACACGGACGCGTTACGTAAATTATTAAATTTTTAGTATGGGGGACACTTTTGGGGGTCAAACTAGAAAATTTCAAAAAAGAAGTTTTTTGAACAACGTTGTGTGACATATCAAATGAAAGGGCTTACTATGAGGGTTTTAATTATATTTTTTTTTCATAATTTTAAAGTAAATGGTTTTAAAGTTATTCAAGAAATAAGACAAATAATGACCATTCCGCCCCTTATCTCCAAAACTACTGAGCCTAAAATTTTGAAAAAATTGGAGATAATAGATCTTTACTTACAGATTACAGAAAAATCTATAAGAATTTTGCAGTGTTAAAATAACATGTAAATAAAATAAAATTCGTTCGGAACCCTTTGCACGCGAGTCCCGACTAGCACTTGGCCAGTTTTTTTTTTCAGAAGGCGCGGGCATCAACTAGTGTGCAATAAACTAATGAAAAGCTAATTTATTAAATACTGCAATGTCAACATTAACTTGAGGTAACCTAAAGTATCTACATAAAATTATTAAACGCAGTGCAAACGCTTATCAAAATATTCATAGTGCGTTCAGCTAAGGAGTGGAATTCCCTGCCAGAGTCTGTGTTTCCTGATAGCTACAACCTCGAAGTCTTTAAGTCAAGAGTTAATAGGTTACTTCTAGGAAAGCGTGCTCCATCTTCGACCACATCATCGCTTACCATTAGGTGACATAGTGGTCAAACGCGTGTCTATCAGAAGTAAAAAAAAAAAATACTATGTCAAAGAACCTCCTCCCTTTTTGGAAGTCGGTTAAAAAATAAGACAAAGATAATTTTATTTGTCAAAACATGTGTATACATGCGGATTAAGCCTGCAGTATGTCACAATAATAAATTTCGTACGTACATGTTTCGCCCAAAAGGAATACAAATTTATAAAAATTTAAAGAGAAAAAAAAATATAATGTAGAACAAACAAAAAAAAATAGAATTGTCAAATTGCTAAGTCAGTTTAATAGAAATGAAAAGTACTCATAAAATGTCACAAAAACTTAAGGATAAAAGAGAATGTCAAATTGCGTTGATAGGTAAGTCAGTAAAATAAAAATAAAAAGTAATCATAAAATGTCACAAAAGAATCAGGATAAAAGAAAATGTCAAACAATATTGATGTCAGTAAAATACATTAGTCCTAAAATGTCACACAAATTAATTCATTAAAGTCATTGATATATAAAAAAAACCCTTACTGACCATTAATAAGTTCTAAAAAAATCGCTTGGCGAGCAGTCAAATGCAGTTCAATCACAGATCTGATGCCAACAACTGCACCACACTACTTGAAAAGCGACTCGTTTCGAACTTTTTAGTCGTTTTAATCAGCGGTCGGGTTTTTTAAACGACTTCCAAAAAAGGAGGAGGTTCTCAATTCGGTGGTTTTTTATGTATGTACACCGATTACTCCGAGATTTCTGATCCTATATCTGTGATTCTTGTCCCGTAAAAATTTAATTCAGTTTGGTTCGGTAGTTTTTATTTTATGGGCATTTTTGTTTATTTCAATTTCTGCGTAGACGAACACGTCGTTCAATTACCACCACTTAAAAGTGAAAAATAAAAATCTTTTTTACAAAAAGAACACAAAGTATAAAATTATATACCTTAATTTCGGAAGTCGGTGTTAAAAAACAAAGAAACAAAACCAAAAACACCGACTTTAAGGTTATTTTATACTTTGTAGTGTTTTGTTTTTGGAAGTTGGTTATATTTTTTGTAAAAACGCTTTTTATTTTTCACTTTTTAGTGATACCTGCATACCCATTCACAGCGTACCGGCCTGATGTTATGTTATGAAAATAAAACTTACAAAGTGCTTTCGGTGTAAAGGTCTCGTCAATACGAATGAAATAAGCCCAAACACTTGTTAGTTCCTACATACCGATGTGGAGTTCCCTTGACTCTGTGTCGTCTCCATCATCAGGTCTGATCCAAACCTGCATTGTTTTGTAGTATCATCGATACACACGAATATCAAGTTTTTACCAGATGCGTGCCTACAATATTCGAGAGTTGCCCTCGATTTCTCAGGGTTTCCATCATCAGATCCTGACGTGGTGGCAATGGGACCACCTCAGCAGCATACCCTTTCATATAAAAAAAGATTCATTGAAAGCGGTTCATAAACGACGAAGTTATCCGCGAACACACATAATATATACACGCGGTCGAACTGAAAACCACCTTCTTTTTTAGAAGTCGGTTAAAAAATTCATCCACATCGCTGTCAGTGGGAAAAGTACCCAGAGTACTGAAAAGCTAAATTCGTAAGTACCAGGAAAACATAACAACGGAGCCTGCTAATTCTGATTTCGAAAATGATCTTATTCTCAGAATTAATTACAATGATTATGTTTGACGAAGGCACCCAAATACGGAAGGTATACGTATATAAGTTTCTATAACACGACTCATAGACGGCCATAATTTAATTAATGGCAATGTAAGTCTACTCCCTGTAACAATATATGATTTTGTTGTTGAGTTGATATAGAGCAAGCTGGATGTGATAGATGGAGAGACACACACGCGCGCGTGATCCTATAAGGGTTCCATTTTAAACGGTTTCATTCATTTGGATATACTGAATCCTTTTTTTAAGGACGGGAAATCATCAATAGTCTCCTTCCGCTCTGGATTAAGGGAGTGTCAGATTCTTACTGACTAAAATCCATCCTGACGCCCGTTGCGTTCCAGGGCCGTGGTTACTCTTTCGAATCAATTCCGTAACCCTGGCAGGCATTGGCCCAAGC
Organism: Lacanobia wlatinum; assembly: GCA_947578705.1. Classification (NCBI taxonomy): domain Eukaryota; kingdom Metazoa; phylum Arthropoda; class Insecta; order Lepidoptera; family Noctuidae; genus Lacanobia; species Lacanobia wlatinum. The sequence continues at coordinate 6,389,653 of OX388037.1, forward strand.
GGGCCCCGTCTATTATGCTGACATCTCTTTGAGGCGCGCGTGGAAAACACAGCGAACCCTAAAATACAATAACGCTAAACCAATTCATAGCATTTCCTCACTAAGAGTACACAAACTAGACTCAGTTTATTGACTTACTGATTTAAGCTTGGGCGCTCTACATTAGCTTCAAGTTGGCTAAGTTCTGAGTTGGTCTGCTGTTAGCCACGGTCTGCGGTAGCTTATGTTAGTGCTGCCAAATCGCATCACTATGTAGTCTCGCTAAACTAACCAAACACTCACAGACGGCGAGTGTATCAAACAATGGATTAAGACTTGGTTTATTTACGTTAATTTACTTTGTGGCATTGAGTCAAGAGGAAGGTGCATCGTAATTTCTGCGTACAAGTGACGCAGAAATTATGATGACGAATAAAAATTAATTTACGTTAAAAATTAAAGGCGGCTCTCATACAAAAACGTATACTTTTCGGTTTATGGTACGGAAGCCTTCGTGTGGGAGTCCGACTCGAACTTGACCGGTATTTTTACATAGCAATTGCTTTTTGTATTTGGGTTTCGTAAGTGGCAACAATTAACGTGGAAGCAGAAGGCAGAGAAAAGGTTGATCAAAAGCACAACACTCGCTCGGTGTATGGGATAATCCCCCGATTCACCAAGCTACGTTTGCTACTTGGGAAAATAATTGTTATCAGAAAGATTTTTCAAATATTCTATGCACTTGAAATAAGAGCATTGAGCACAAGACCCAGGCACACTACTTATTGACGATATATCTGATAATCTTGCTCTTATAAGTTTCCCTGTTCAAAGAGATTTGGTAAGTATCTGCAAGATTTTGAAACCGAGAGAAAGAGATTTAGGACCGACAAGTTCTGGAGTGGCGACCGCGTACCGGAAGACGCATTGTTGGAAGGCCTACCTCCCACAGGGTCGACCGATGACCTGGTGAGGGGCGCAGGTATCCGATGGATGCGAGACGCACAGGACCGGTTGTTGTGGCGACACTTGGGGGAGGCCTATGTCCAACAGAGGACGTCTTTCATCTGATGTGATAATGACGGTGACTGTAGATTTCCAAGCCATTTTATCCGTCGAGACCGCAAAATTTCGAGCGCAAAAAGCCTAAGTACAAAGTATAACACTACGTGAGCGCCTGAATATTCCAAAGTAGTAGGTGGTGGTGTATATACGAGTACCTATAGTGCTCACTCCTGCATTTTGGAAGTGCATAGAGGTAATCTCTAAAAGCACTGATCCGATTACGAAAATTGAACTACTGATGGAAAGTTGCACTATCGCTTAGCACTCAGCTATAGTGCAGCTTGTCATCAGCTATACTGGCAAAAAAGGTCGATTACAGTCTGTAAACCACCTTTTTTGCCTTTTGTGCCAAGTCATGGGAAAAGCTAGTCAACCATATTTTTCAAAAAAATTACATGTAACAATTTCAAAATGAATACAGCGGTTATGCCTTACTTATGCCCGGTGCCTATAAACAAGAAACGATTCGTTTTCCTTACGGATAGTAGTTTTTTCTACGAGGCGTGATTCAAAATCGTGCCTATAAAAAACGTCTCGTTAGATAAGTTACCGACAGTTTGCTGCGTACGGATGGGAGGGTATCTAATTACGGATAGTAGGCCAAATGTATGCAAATGTCGGGCTATGGTGTGCCTATAACAAAAAGGAAATGTCAACGAGCTGTCAAAGTTACGAGTCCGTAAGAGTCATTAAGAAATATTTTACCGCTCGATTTCGGTCGCTTGTTGGTCGGTTGTCTCTACAAGTTTTACTTATTGTGTGCTAATAATTGTAAATAATTATAAAATGTCTCGTTCAGATTGTGAATTAAGTGATTTAGAAAGGTTATCGGACTGGAGTAACTCTTAATCAGCTGAAGAAAGTAGTTCTAATCGAAGGAATTACAAAACGAGTGTCGACCATTATAATAAATCTTGGATAATAGCGAATTCTAAATTACATTTCGGCTAGATAAACCGTCTGTACAAAGTTTACTCGTCAAAATTTATCCACATCTGCTCATCAGGTATGTATTATTGGTGCGGATTACAAAAGGGTTATTGCCGGACGTTAATAAATATTAGAAACAAATACTCTACTACTCCTCTACTACTACTCTGTTAATAGGTACGGACATAAAACTTTCACAAAAAAAAAATTCAAACAATGGATGGTACGACAGGGGCCGGTTATAACTCAAGCAATAACAATAGTCTTACACATGTGTCGACGGAGGGACTCGGTAAGTTGGTAACCGAGTGCAGTTCGTCGCCGGTAGATGACGCAATTTTTTTTAGGAATGCTTAGTAACGGCTGTTATTCGTAACACAAAAACGGATCGTACCTTTTGTACAATAACTAATCGTTGAATATTGGCACCGGGCATTAATCAGCATCTATAGTTACACCGTTTTTTTAAGTATGGGAAATCATCAAAAGCAGCAGAAGGGAGCCCTATGCGTTCCGTGGTCGCGGTGATTCTTTCGAACAAATTCCGCAACCCTGGCAGCATCTATACCCCGAAGTGCTCCACTCACTAAGTATCCAGACATTACTCTATGCGAGTTAAAAGTTATGCCATTCTGCCAAGGGTCGACTCGGTAGTCACTAGCCACTAATGCACAGCGGTAAAAAAAAACTTATCAGAGAGAAAATGCTGTGTGATAGAATTGCAGAATTTTTATCGATAGTATGTTTTCAATGCGAACGCTGATTGGTGCCAAGAGACCGCTTAGCCCGTAGAAGTGTTGGCAACCGAGATGTATAGGAGAATTGGCTTTAAGGAAAAAAGGAATAAACCAAGATTTAGGGGTTCTAGTTAAAGTAGCTGGAATCTTTTGGTTTTGTGAGCCAAGATACTGATGCTTTCCGTTCTCAATATTAAATATGATCAAAAAGAATTTGGAAGTCAAAATGACAGCCTTATAATAATAATAAGGTTGTGTTCCACGACAGGTGTGCGAGAATAAGTAGCAAGAGATATTTTTGTTAAGAACCACTACACCGCCTTACTTCTTTTCTGTCTCTGCTCCAAATTTTAGAGGTCTTGTCTACAAAATATTTTTAGATTACAATAGTTAGTTTAATATTTACTTATTCTCTCTCCTTCCTTATTTCTCTGTTGCATGCATATTGTTTACGTTTAAACAGCTTAGAATAGCGCACTGTTACATATAATTTTTAATATGTTTTGAAAATGTCGTAGAATAGAATTTGACTTCTCTTCTCACATTATTTATTTTTGTCATTTATACTTTTTTGTTTGTTTTTTTATTTTAAAGAAGAATAATGAATTCTATATGCAATCAATTAATGTAATTATGTTTTTAATTTTAATATCAATGACTTTTTTGTATGAATATTTGTACGCCTTCTGGCATAACATAGCGCACTTTTATTTTTTATAACAACTATTTATTGTACCTATGTTAACAAATTAATAAATGGCTTATGACTCGCGCTGAGCAAGGCTAGGTATTTTTTTAAGTATTTATTTAATGAAAAATAATACAGAGGTGTCACTTAATTCTAAACTCGCCAAACTTTTCCGTTTGATGGCGAGAAGCGCTCTTTTACATAACAGTAAACCACCTTATGTGTATATTTACTTACTACTTAAGTATTATATAGTTCTAGTTTAATTTTATACAATTTAAATGGGGCGATTCTATTGGTTCTTAACACATACGTCACTGCGCATCCTCGCACATCTCTGGTGAAAACGGAGCATTATGCCACCAGTACGACAAAAAAAAATGTGATTATGATTCCGTTGTAAAAAGGCATTGTGTTTCATATCCTAAATAGCTCTATCTCTCTCACACACTAAAACAATTATGAATTTACCCGTACTACGACCGTAGTACCTACGGTCCCTGATTGAGACCAATGCAACTAAACTTTTAGTTCAATGTGAATTTTCTAATATACAGAGTGTTCCAGAATAGTGCTTGGTCAAATATATAGAGTTGGGTAGCTATATAAGCTTTTAGAGGTATGCGGTACAGAGAATAAAGTCCAGCAAACCCCCATTGAAAAGGGGAGATCCTCCGACAAGGCGATTGTTGTGCCTGGCGGGCAACTGCCCGATAGTTGATATATTCGGGCTGATGTATTTGTTCTATTCACACAGTAAACTCTGATTGCACGATGCAGGATTTTGACTTAGTAGTTTGCTGCTAGTTGGATAGATGGCATCGCGGTTCTTTTGTTGCGATGTTGATTTGTGCCGTTGGTTTTTCTTGTGGTGGCATTGATGCCGCTACAAGCTGAAAAACATCAAGGAAAAAATAGCAAATAACAATATACTTTAAAAAAAATTCGACCACAATAAACGACTAAAAAGTTCTTATCAAATGAATTTTTAAGCAGTTTGTTCCAATTGGTGGCATTTTTCTTTAGTTAAATCACAGAATTTATCAGCATCAGATTGCTTGAAAAGTGCTTTGTTAAAAACTTTTATGTCAGTTACTGGGGTCTATGTTTTTATGAAAAGCATATATTTTTCTTTTTCTATTGTGTCATTAATGTATACCTACCCAACATCACCCTTAAATATGACCAATTCTAGTTCACCCTGTATAAGTAGGATTCCGTATAATTTCTAGTGTCATGTAACAGAAGAAAACCGTTAAATAAATGGCATAATTACTGTCAACAATACAGCTGAACCATCACCATTCACTTGAATACGCCACCCATAAGTCGTTTATTATACAATGCATATTTAATTTTATACGGAACGAAAATCCAACTGAATCACCTATTTATCAACCCACATTGTGAAATTTAAATGAGGGGTTCGGATTAACATGATCCGTTGCTGTCATTATTTATGTACAAGGGAAGCAGCTGATGCCAAAGATCTTTAAGCTTGTAGCCATCTTGAAGCTCAAGACTTCCATGAGGAAATACAACTTGACTTTGTTCTTTGTTGCAAAAAAGCATAATTGTTGAATTGACTGCGAATTAAATCAGATACCTCTTTGTTAAAAAAACAGCCAAACGTGTGGATCTTCCAGGTTTAGTACCGCCTGCCGATGTCTAACAGTGAATAGATAACCATCCATTGTATCCATGTACCAACAGAAATTCTTCCGCGCCTTCGAAAACATGCTAGCCATTGGTCCCGGCTGTTAGTTTTAGATCTTTTACAATCGTTATGGGGAGCCAAAGTCAATAAATTCTGATTGGGTATCAGGTTACCCAGTTACTGATGGTGGTTTGTTGAGTTCTGATAGGTAGCCAGGTTAAGCAATTATTTTTCTTCAACGATTTAAATAAGGGGATCGGATTAACATGATCCCTTGCTGTCATTATTTATTTACAAGAAAAGCAGCTGATGCCAAAGATCTTTAAGTTTCTAGCCATTTTGAAGCTCTTGATGTGGGAAAACAAGTGGTTTTTATTCTTTTCTGATCACTCTTCCGTGCCTCCGAAAGCATGCACAACCGGGACTTGGGTCCCGCCTATGATTTTTAGATTTTTGACAATCGTTACGGAGAGTCAGAAGTCAGAAAATTCTAAATAGGTTCGGTTACCCAGTTACTGGGCTGTTGAGTAAAGATAGCCAGGTTTTTTAAATTCTGCAATTTAAATAAGGGGATCGGATTAACTTGATCCGTTGCTGTCATTATTTATAAACAAGGGAAGCAGCTGATGCCAAAGATCTTTAAGCTTGATGTGGAAAAACAAGTGAATTTTATGCTTTTTGGTTTCTTATTGCTCTATGGCTAAAGAATAACAGCCGCACGGGTCAATCTTCAAGATAGCCTAAATGCCTTTTTTTTGGGACAAGAACGCCACACATTCCCAACCACTGCAACTCTTGAAAGCCAGAATCAACAGTGGCCAAAACCAGAAAAACGCCGAGCCAATGAAGCCCAACGAGTCCCGGAGAAACGATTTAACTGTCTTGGATCCTGCAACGAATTTAATCAGAAAAGTACAGCGGAGGAGTAGGAAAAAAATAATAATATATAATTTCCACTTCCCTCCTTATCAATCAGGAGACAGAATAGAGCTAGGCCAATAGGCACCAAAGGACACATACAGCTTAAACGCTTGCTGAGGTCGGTCTGTGGATATTTGACCATCTTAATACGTCCACAACATGCTTCAGTGCCTCGGAAAGCATGTTAATTCCTTGGTCCCAGCTGTCATTTGTATATCTTTGGCAGCAGTCGTTACGGATTGTCAGAAGCTAGAAAATCTGAGTCCAGTCTTGTCAAGTAGTACTGTGTTAGCCGCGTGGTATTCAGCTAAATTTGGTTTGACTGGAAGCAGACTCTAATATAGATGGGAAAAGGCTAGGCAGATCTGACGGTCTTGGTCTTGGTTGGCAATCTTAGAAGGTTACAAACGAGATTGAATAGAACTCATGACTTAGTAGTAACAGTTGCACGGATTAGTCGGATTCCAAAAAATATTAGACACGTAATTTTCTTTTTTATGTTAACAAAATGAAGACGATATTAAGTGCGTTGAAAACACGCGTGACGTCACGTCGCTGGTAAAAAATTACCATTATACTGACGTCACACGTGTTTGCAACGCACTGTAGGTATTTGTACATACACAGGTACAATCTATACTATCTGCCATATATATATCTTTTAATATATGAAGCTGAAGAGTTTGCTTGAACACGCTAATCTCAGCTATACTAATATGTAAAGCTGATGAGTTCGATTGTTTGTTTACTTGAACGCGCTAATCTCAGGAACTACTGGTCCTATTTGAAAAATTCTTTCAGTGTTAGATAGCCCATTTATCGAGGAGATATATCATCATGCTAAGACTAATAGAAACGGAGCAGACGAAGTTGCGCGGGTCAACTAGTATCGGTATAAGTTTAAAGACAGGCCTTTATATCATTGGCAGTAGGCAGAAACTTCATATTTACACCTGCTACTTACAGCTACCTACATACTTTTTTTCGTAAATACTATTGGTGCTATCATTAAGGATATTTTTAACATAATGTAGATATCACTAGCTATCTACGTAAAGCCGAAAAGATGACATTCAAAATTCGAATAAAATAAAAAACAAAATATAGAGATCAAAACAGTAGCTTTTGATCAGCAGTCAAGCTTACACGACAGACTAATGAGGCGATGAAATCTGTTCACGTAAAACATAAAAGGGTCCAAGGAACCCAGTATACATTTCAAAGCCCCCGAAATTCCATGTGAGGACATGTTGAAAAGTTTTTACTACCCCCAAAGGGCAAAACTTCAGCACTGTTTTAATTAGTTCGGAGTCATTCCGACATAAAATGTAGGTGAGCACTCATCACGCTTGCCTGTACTTTATCTTCATATTGGAGTAGTTTATTATTCGTGTTGGGATCAACATTTTTGGAAGTTGGTTAGGTATGTATATTTTTGTTATGTAAGCAGATAAGCTTTAGCTCATTAGAAGGCTTAAAGTTACTCAAAGGGTAAAGGAGAGGATAATGCTTGGAGTTTCCTTGCGTGATCGAATCAGGAATGATGATATCCGCAAGAGAACCAAGGTTACATAGCCCGAAGGATTGCCAAACTGAAGTGGCAGTGGGCACTTTGCTCGCAGAACAGATGGTCGATGGGCTAAAAAGTTCTTGAGTGGTGACCGCGTACCGAAAGATGCAACGTTGGAAGGCCTTCCACAAGGTGAACTAATAGATATTGTGTGTAAATATTGCTCAAGAGGCACGGACTTACATTGCCTATAGTAGATTGGTCGAATGGCTTTTTCTTCGTCAAAGAATCAGTATTACCATCCCTACCTTGTTTCTATTTCACCAATTCACACTAAGCGTTTCCAAACGTCTTTTATAATACGCACAGCAAAGGAGTGGAACTCTCTGCCTGCGTCCGTGTTTCCAAACGCTTACAACCCTAATCTCTTCAAAGTTAGAGTGTACAGGCTCCTTCTGGGTAAGCTCGCTCCATCGTAGACTTTGTCTTTGTCATCTCTGACCTAGACTGGAGTCAAGAGCAAACCCATCACAAATAAAAAAACATGACAATTCTGCCACTGTTGTGGGCCCGTTTCCCATTTAAAAAAAAATAATGAGCTATGAATTCTTTTCCTGTTCTGCGTAATTTATTATGTTAAGTTATTCATTGATATAAAAAAAACTGGCCAAGTGCGAGTCGGACTCGCGTGCAAAGGGTTCCGACCGAATTCATTTTTTTTTAACATGTTATTTAAACACTACAGACTTCTAATAGGTTTTCCTGTAATCTTTAGGTAAAGATTTATTATCTCCATTTTTTTCAAAATTTTAGGCTCAGTAGTTTCGGAGATAAGAGGGGGGAATGGTCATTTTTCGTCTAATTTCTTGAATAACTTCTAAATCATTTATTTTAAAATTATGAAAAAAATATATTTAAAACCTTCACAGTAAGCCCTTTCATTTGATATGTCACACGATTTGTTCAAAAACTTTTTTTTTAAATTTTCTAGTTTGACCCCCAAAAGTGACCCCCATACTAAAAATTTAATAATTTACGTAACGCGTCCGTGTTTGGGTCATAGAAGTCCATATGTGTACCAAATTTCAACAGAATCGGTCCAGTGGATCCGGAGAAAACTGGCTGTGACAGACGGACAGACAGACAGACACCCGAGTGATCCTATAAGGGTTCCTTTTTTTTCGGAACCCTAAAAATAAATGATAAGTTTGTGAAATAAAATGGATTGGTGCTTTATGTTTATTTACAAAATACATTTTATAAATAAACATGCCCAATATAATGCATAGTAAATATGTTTTAGGGTTCTGAACATCCGTATGTATCGGAATCTTTATACGATCACTCGGGTGTCTTTCTGTCTGTCAGTCTGTCCGTGTGTCACTTTATAGAATTTAGACCAATAATGAACATTCTCACTGTCCTTATTTCCAAAACTACTGAGCATGCAGCTACCGAAAATGCAGATAAAATTTATTTACGCACATATTACAGGAAAATCTATAAGAAGACTACTGTGTTAAAATAACATGTTACAAAAAATGTTACATGAAATTGGTTCGGAACCCTTTGCACGCGAGTCCGACTCGCACTTGGCTTGTTTTACTGTTACGACATTGTTATTTATTAACCTCAGTTCAATATCACAGATGTCACAAAAAGTGTCTCAGAAACGAATTTGAAAATATACTCGAATTTTTGTAATTGACATTAAAACTCTCGAAATTTTGTATCAAAACGGGACACAAGAGCGGCTTTTATTAAAAATACAGTGTAAGTACGACAAAATAATTAAGGAAAGATTATAGGTAAGTACATTCGAGCAAAGTACGGCACTACGCCATGACAAAAAAGCGAATATTTCGTAATTTCTAAATTAATTCTCAAAGGAGTTTATTGTTGACGTATGAAAGCATTATTCTTTAAAATATTATTTATTCTTTCATAATTTATAACCTTTGTTCAAAAGGATTAAAAAAGGTTTGCTTTTGTTCTACATTTTGTACCTACTTTTGATTCGGACTAAAAAAAACTTAAATGAGGAAAGGCGTTTCTAAATCTCGAAATATACATATTTTCATTTTACAAAATAAATCAGTTAAGTTTATTTTTTGTTCTAGAGGCAATAATGAATTGATTTACTTATTATATTACGGACTAGTGGACGTCACGCGATTTCACCCGCGTAGTTCCCGTTTCCGTGGGAGTACCAGGACAATATATAGCCTATGTTACTCCCTGATAATGTAGCTATCCAATGCTAAAAGAATTTTTCAAATCGGTCCAGTAGTTTCGAAGCCTATTCAATTCAAACAAACAAACAAATCTTTCCTCTTTATAATATTAGTGTAGATGACAAGATACAGCACTTTGTAATAGAGTTTCGTTGGTTAGTTAATCTTCAGGTACGGAACCATACAACCTGTAACAGAATAAATGCAATATATCTTAAGTGGTCATTGTACTCATCATTATGAACATCTTTCACAATGGGACCAACACTGAAATCGTGAAAAAGTCGACTCTCCCATACATTTATGTGCGCATAACTCGACAAAATGTACTGAACAGCTGATTTCGCGATTTCATTATTGGTCCCATAGTAAAAGTTGTTAATAATTATGAGTACAATGACCCCTTAAGAGGTATTGCGTTTATTTTGTTACACGTTGTTTACATGAAATCTGAATAAGTTCCAATCCAAGTTGTACTGTCATAAAAATCACGTAAACAACATGAGCAAAAATTGGGAAGTTCAAAATACTGTCGCATGTAAAGCAAAGCAAGCTTTACATCGTAACGCTCGATGTTAAATACATATATATAAGCCCTGTCAAAAATCGTGCAAAAATAGTAATAGTAGTAAATAGTAGTAATAGTAACAAGACTTCTCTACACAGTTCCAATAATTGCCAAAAAAAAAATCCTTGCAAAACAACTGATTAATACGGAAAGTTCTCTAATTAAACTGACGGGAATTCAGATGGCAAGTTTTGCATGCTCTGGGCTTCGCCTTGAATTCATAATGAAACATACAAAGTAGATTGACATCACCATAATTATGTTCGTACGTTATGTATCTTACGATCTCAGCCCTTTCTAGTGCTCTTTGGGTAGAGTATTGCGAAATTATACCACAAAATTGCAGAATACGTTAGATAAATAAGGAGGGAGGTCCTCAAATGTTGGTGTCACTCTCCAAATGTTGGTGCCAGTTGGGTTTGAGTTGGTAAATGCTTGGAATGTAGTTGGGACAGTGTTGACGCGTGTTTGCCGCATAATTTGACGTACTGTGTGTCCATTAATATTAATAAAGCAAATCGGAAATTAGGATGGATCGTTTGCATATTGTGTTAAGAACCAGATAATTTAATTATCCCACAGGAATAAGATTTTGTGACTGCAGCTAAGCGGGAATAGGACGTATTGCATGATCTCTACACCGACTGCAAAAAATTGGAAACTTACAAACACGAGAACAAAACTTTCCACTGTTTTACACGTGGAAAACGGTCTGAAATAATTTAGTTCTGAAATGACCGAGCCATGTCATCAATCAAAATAAAATCAGGAGAATAAAACAAAACACGTGGAAAGGTACCGTTCTCGCATACTCAGTAACAAAGTTGAGGACGGATACCATCTTTCTATAAAAAATACACTAAGAAACCTTTCGCCAGTTCCTCACTTGAGCATACAATTCATTCTATATTAATTTCACCAAAGCAAAGTAATTAGGCGGAAACTCTCTCACTAAATAATTGTATGCAGAAGTGGTCATTTGCCCGATCAAAGACAAGTGCAGTTTGCCAGCATAACTTTTGACCAGGTCCTTCAAATCGTATAATATCTGCATAGAACTTCCCATGTGTGCTTTCTAGCTCGTGATTTAACTCTTCACTGAGTGTGTTAAGTTTGTTATGTTTTCAGAGCAATTATACTTGATGAAGTGCTTGTCTACTTAGGCAGTTTTGTCATTAATCTAAGCGGAACACGTGAAGGAAATTGTATAAGTTTATGAGAACATCAGTGTTAATAAGAGGTTAGCTTATTCCTAAGCTTCGCTTCCATAGCTTTTACCATGCCAGAATTTGTTGCCAGGGTTGCGGAATTTGTTTGGAAGAGTCACCGCGGTTCTGGAACGCAAAAGGGCTTTTTGAGGAACACAGATGGGTTTTAGTCAGTAAGTCATTTGATGACTTACCAAAGGAACTGTGCGTTTTAAAAAAACAATAATCGTATTATGTAGTACTTTCTGATATTATTTTTACAAAAGTATCCCGACTGGTTGTACTCAACGCTTCTCCTCCACATTTATTATGCGCACAGCCAAAGTGTAGCCAAACTCTCTACTAGCGGCTATGTGTGTCAATAGGCCTTTTCCGGGCACGCTCGCTACATCATAGATCTCATCCATTGCTTTTCATCAGGCGTGATCGAAATCAAGAACAAGCCCATTCCTCAATAAAAAAATAACATTTTAATAACTAACTGCCGTTCGCGGCTCAACCCTCATGATTAGTATTGTAACATATTTTGGTATAAAGAAGGATAGGATGAATAAATTTTACTTCTTCACGACATTAGACAAATTACTCGTAGCATCGTGTAAAATGCTTGCAACCTATTTGGCTCAGACAACGTCTACTCGGTTCCGGTCTATTGCTAAGGTCAAAGTTTCAAAGAAAGGACGGAATTGTGCGCACTCTTGCGTGAGCTCTCTAAGCTCACGACTTTCTTTTCTTTTTTGCAAACTTTCTTCGTCCACGGTACGGCGGAAAGATATAGACATTCAGTGAGGATTCTTTCATTTCTGCAGTAAGATTTAAGTAAGTCTTCTTGAACGGATTCGTCAAAATTTGCGATCACGAATTTCAATTCTATAATACTATGGATATACCCTTAAGGTAAGATTAAAATTCACGCCACCAAATCTTGCGAAAGCCAAATACCACGTAATTCACGCCTGTATTCGTAAGCACGGTATTCCTACAAAACCCTTCTCAACTCTATATTGCCCTAATACCTATCCTACAAATTCTACAGCTTTACATTTAGTACTAAAAACAAGGGCTAAATTGTGTATAAAGTTTACGTTCAGTCGCAATACACGTACGATGTTATATATTGCGTAAACACGGTTTCTTACGTTCCATAAAATCGCAAGAGAACCGTGACGTCATACGTCATTTTATTAAACGTCCCACGAAGCGTCTCATGCCTCCTAATTTGGATATTTCAGGCTGTTTCTTTGTGCAAATTATATTCCCGTTCCGTTGATTCCTGATTGACCCAATTCTAGAGAGTGAACGGAGTAATCCGACGTTTTGGAATGAATAGGAAAGCAATCGCGATTCAGGGAATCAGTAATGGCCTGGATAAGGAAATGAGAAAAATTGTATTTCCTAAATTGTTTGTTTGGGGATACTGGGAATCAAAGAGCACGGACTGGGATAAATGAAAATTATGCCACTGTACCTAAGTAAATACACTTCCGCTTGTTTTTCGTTGGTTAATCATTCGTACAATTTTATTGCGATTTTCCTCGTCAAACTATAGGTACGTATGTATTCACAAAAAGTACTGCTACCAGAAAAATATTGAAACTTTTCTGCAAAAAACGCAGTTCTTTCTACACAATTTCATTGAAATCAAAAATTTCGAGCTAGTTTTTTCAACCGAAAACTGTGAATCCGGGAAGTGCAGTCAGTCACTTTGAGCGACGTTGCCAGACACATGCCCTGACGTCTACCCGTACATTTCCCTCCTCAAAATCTATTGCTCCTATCTCCGATGTAGGTCCCAGAATAGTTTGACTTTCGTTAACATTCCCCGATTAGCGGTTTTGTTTCGGTGCCCTAAATTTTGTTCACAGAGGAAAATCTCTTGAAACTTCTAAAGCCAACTTTACTCATTTGTTAGCTTTGATAGCAATCTGTTATTAATGATAATCTTAGGCTTCAAGTTTTGATGTCTTTAATGTAAAAGGTACTTCGAATATACATATTCTCGCTCTCGTAATTACTTAAGAGATAAAATACGCGAACCGTTGATAAGTACAGTATCTGAACTTGTAACTGTTCTCTAATGTGGATGTCTTATGAGCTCATGAAATCACTGTGTAACATTATTGAAAAAGTTTTGATTGACATCTTGTCGTGTATCCGGACAGATAGCGAGCATTCCTTTGTAGATGTTAAGAAATTGTTTTGACTGTTTCTACTCTGCAAACAAAATAAATGAAATTACTTCAACAATACTTTTGTCTTTACGACTCTCGGTGACCTTCTAATGGATACTTATAAAGACAGACACCAGCAGCTTTATATAAAATACCGACCAAGTGCGAGTTGGACTCTCACACGAAGGGTTCCGTACCATAAACTGAAAATAAAACACGTTTTTTGTATGTGAACCCCCTTTACTTTTTAATTTAATTTGATTTTTTGTTGTTACAGTGGCAATTGAAATACACAGGCTGTGAAAATTTTCAACTGTCTATTTATTACGGTTCTTGAGATACACCCCGCTGATAGACAGACCGACGGACGGACGGACGGAAGGATGAACGGACAGAGGAGGCTTAATAATAGGGTTCCGTTGGTTACTCTTCGGGTACGGAACCTTGAAAATAAATACTCCTTAGAAATGGTTCTGTATAAAAAATAATCGTAACACGTACACCAAAAATGGTTTTTAGATGCTAAATGTGACTGGGTCAGTTAGCTTTTGTATTCCCAGTCGTAAGGAGTTACAAATTTCAACAAACAAGAGTAAGCACTTATTATACCACTAGATGACCCGCGCAACTTCGTCTGCGTCACATTTTTCATTAACGCTCGGCTCCTATTCTGTCGTGGTATAACTAAAATGCCGTTATCCGACCATATTGACCATTTCTAACTTATGATGCTATATTAATGAGCAAAAATGTCTATCGATCAGTGTTTTCGAATTTCCAAAGCTACTTATTCAAGGTATTAAAAATTCGCAAAACACAGATCAATAGATATTTTTTTCTCATTAATATACTCATAAGTTAAAAATCAACCAGATGTCGGATAACGGCATTTTAGTTGTAAAACGGCAGTATTGTTTTTTTTTTTGTTTTGGTTTTTATTGGTATTGGCTTTTTTTTGGTGTTTTTTTTTGTTCTTTTTTGGTGTTTGGTATTTTTTTTGTTGGTCATAGCGTGATGTGATGTTAGTCTATAGCCTTTCTCGATAAAATAATGTTCTATCCAACAGTAAAAGATTTTTTCAAAACAGACCAGTAGTTCCTGAGATTATCACGTTCAACCGAAAAAACAAACTAACTCTTCAGCTTTATAAGTATAGACTAGCTTTTGCCCGTGACTTCGTATGCCAATATACCTTTTTTCCCTTTCCCGTAGGAATTTCGGAAAATCCTCTCTTAGTGCTTTCAGAGTGTAGGACTCTACAAGGAAACTACATGCCAAACAGCTCTCTACGACCAGTAGTTTTGGCTGTACGTTGTCTGTCAGTCACTCAGTCAGTACAGTTACGAAAAACAGTTTAGAAAAACTAGTATTTCTACTAGCAATTTGTTTTCTTTGCCTGCTTATGCTTCTATGTAATAAACCAAAAACACAAACATAATCTATTTATCAAAGACCTATTTCCATATATTATACGACACAACGTTTGTTCGAACAATTTTTTCACATATTTTATTTATTATTCTCTAAACCAATATAAAGAAGCACCTGGCGCCAAAAGTTAAACATTTATAGTTTTATTTTATTTTCATACAAATAACAGAAGCACGTTTATTTTATTTATTACTGTTATTTATGTTAGTTCACATAACCGAATGTCATTTTATCGTGTCGTTTGTGGTTTTGATATTTGAATTAAAGGTTTTTGTAAATAACATTTTCAATGCAAACTATTCGTGTTGTCACGTGTTGAATTAACATTTAGAGCTATTTAGGAGAGTTATTAAGTTATAATGATTGGATAGTAGCTTATTTTCAGTTTCGCCTCCGTTGGTTTGTACTATTTTTATGATTTACTCATAATTTTTTCAGGCCGATGCGGAATTTGTTCGAAAGACTCATCATGGCCCAGATGCACTCAAAAAATGCTATTCTGTAGCGAATGAGAATATCGAAAACCTGATATATAAAATACATCCGTTACTGAGTGAATGACATACAACGTGCAGCCAAACCTACTGGTCGTAGAAACTGTAGAAAGCCGAAAATTGGCACGTAGTTTCCTTGGGAAGTATGAGAGAGGATACTTTGAAATTTCTACGGGAACGGGAAAGAACGGGATATGCACGTACAAAGTCGCGGGCAAAAGCTAGTGTTAAAATACAAGAGACTGATCACGTGACGTTTCGATAGCGTTTTTCAATCCCATACGATTTTGACGTTTTGAAAATTGCTTTCGCTGCGCTACCGTTGACCGTATGTCACGTATCTAGAGCCTCTTGAACGCAAAGGGCATTAGGAGGTACACGTATAGGTTTTATTCAGCAGGAGTCTAACACTCCCTTCCACTTCGCCCAGAGCGGTAGGAGTCATTTGATGATTTCCCATCCTTATTTCGAACGAAAATTTCAACGCAAATTGTCTAACGCGCGTTTTCTGCTGTAATAGGCTGAAAGAGTTTGCAACATACAATTGCATGACTTGACATACGTTTAATTTGTGACGTGTGTTTTTTCCAGGACCCGAGATTAAAAATTAACACAGGCTGGTTTTATAAAAATTATGGGTCATTTTTTGACGTGAAAACGTCTTATAAATCGATGAAAACGGGCAGCCTGCACGAAAAAGTGTCACGGTCACTTTCCGTCTGAGCCGAGCGTGCATGCGAGAGCGCAATAGAGAGGCACCGGCTAAGCGTTCGGCATTATTAAGAATTCAATTGTTTTCTTATGACGTTATCACGTAAAATTATCGTCTGTCACAGACAACCTATTTTTTTTTAACATTGCATTTTAGCAAGTAAACCCATTGTGAAAAGTGAACCGTTTATGTATGGGTAGCTGCAATACCTAGGGTAGTACCGACCAAACTTCGATACAATAGGAAAATAATGTAGGTATGTGTCTCAATTATACATAGTACTAGCTGCTGCCCGCGACTTTGTTAGCGTGGATTTTTTTAATGTGTAAGAACGGACCGCCTGATCAAAATGCGATCAATATGGTGATGACTATAAAAGGTGTTCTTTTGGGCACTGTAACTTGGGCTATAGAATTCCTAAACATAATTAAACGGCGTTAAGGCCACCCACTCGGTCTTTGGCGCCACGTTGTCGTCGTCGTTTTGCACTGCTGCAAAAGGACTCCCCGGCCGCTGTTTTTGATAATATTGCATGTTGGGGTATCTTTGCTTGCAAGATTAAGCGGCAACTTAAAAACGGAATGTGTAGTCCGACCACCACTAAGCAAAGTTGCAGCAATTGCCGAGGAAGCCACAGCCAGAGCTATATTGCAGCCCTTGCGGAGTTGGACCAGTAGAAGATTCAGTTCAAACTTACCCGTACCTCCTGGTACGTCAAGAAGGAACAATCCCCCGTTTCCACTAATTACTCGGCGCAAAATCGTGTCGTAGACTTGACGCACCTCGATAAGTAATCGTGGTGCCATTTCATTGACATCCATTTCTAAAAACGCGGTATAGTAGTTTAACTTCTTTACAACATCGCTTGACAATTCCTCTCTTCGCTGCCATTTTCCAGATATGGAAATCATTTTAACCTCAATTCATCAGGCCTTATGCACTAATGTCGCTTATGCATTGTTATATTATATTATTTCGCATCGGCCTTCAGCGCGCCAGTGAGCGGCGATCAAAGTGCACGCATTTATTTTTGACAACCAACTCTTTTTTCCGGCGACATTTCATCTAATTTTGAGTGGTTATCAAAACGCGTCTAAAAAGTAAGTGTTTATTTAGATTACTACTATAGTTTTGTTAATGAGTATTAACAACTACTTACATCAACTACATATTGATATGTTTTGAGCAAAATCACTCTGACCTAGAATTAATTTTTTTGTTCGTTATTTAAAATTCTGTTAGACATGGGGGCATAACGGGGCATGGCTATGGGGCACAATAGGGTACCCCTGAATGGTCTATTCATTTGATAATATTACAATAATATTATTGATTTTGTTTTAGGTAAATAAAAATGGTACGAACTTACAACAGCAAAATTTTCAGAGGCAGTTGGTCTGTAGAAAGCATGAAACACGCAATTGATGCAGTTTTAAACAAATCAGCTCAATGGCACGGTGTTCCACAGACCACATTGGAGCGTCACGTCGCAAAAAAAAAAGGAAGGGCGAGGTATCTCTTAATTCAGCTCCAGATAACTCTAAACCCGTATTTTCCAAACAAGAAGAAGAGTAGCTTGCTAGACCCCGCACTGGGTACTACCACTACCCCGGGGCACGATGGAGTTTTCATGAAGGTTTTGTGAAATTTAAAATAAAATATGATTTGATTTCTTACTTCACCAAATTCGGTGCCAAATGATAAATTTGTCAGCGATGGTACAACTCTCCAGGTTACATCAGCCAGGATATTGGAACTACAGTAGGCGTACTTTGGGAAGTGTTGGTTATTGCGCAATAGAAACACCGGTTGTTTTTAAATCAAATTATTATTTACACTCGAAACTCTCACTTACAATATTCTCACACAATAGGTACACGCGGCGGTTTCTAGACGCGGGCACGTCTGCACTGCTCGGCCGCCACTAGTAGACTGAACTCAGCCTCTGTCGAGCACACCGTCCTAGACTCCGCCGAACGCCACTAGATGGCGTTGGCGTCCCAATTGTTCAATTGACTGACTTATTTCCGACAAATTAATAAGTAAACAAAGAGTTGTCATTACTTTTCATCACAAAATATTTTATGTTTATTTTTATTGTTTATTTCCCTTAGCGTACCCGTTATGCCCCCCCCCCCTCCCCTATAACAGTATATTTTATTTATACACACCATAAACAAACAACCATCGAAATCCTACGCTCCAATAATTTCAAAATTCGAACTAACAAAACGTAATATTAGTTCGTCACAATATCCATACATCGTAAAGAGATGGAAACAGGTGTCTTTAATATAGAAATATAAATAAATCAACCACTTTACAATGACCTTCCCTTCAAATCTTTCTTGAAACTTAAAGGGAAGAATCGGGGTTGTGCCATATATGGTGATGTGTCAAGTTAATTTGGATAGTGTAGAATTTACTGTAAGGGACGGAAATTAAGGGGTTTCAAAGGTTGAAGAGCGGGATTAGCTCAACGCAGATTATTGGAATTGTTCGACTTTACAGCCGAAATCCGAGCTCTTTAGTTTTGGGAACACTGTTGTTAATTTAGATTATGTGCCTTTGTTTTATGTAAATTTAACGTTGATTAAGTATTGGTAGCGTGTGTAAGGGATACGGTTCGGAGTAGTTAATTGAGCCGATATGTTAGCCGAACCCTTCGTATATTTAAAATAATTATTAGCCTGTTACCCTAAATAGTTCTTAAGACTTATCAGTCTTTTCAAGCGTGACTCAATAACCATTCTGTTCCGTTGTATGTCGTAAATTTCACAATATGAATTGTTTAAGTGTTACATTTTTTTTCTTTTTATAAGGATGAGTTCGACCACTATCTCACCTGATGGTTAGCGATGATGTGGTCGAAGATGGAGCACGCTTGCCTAGAAGTAACCTATTCAGTTTCAACTTAAAGACTCCCAGGTTAAATACGACCATACGACCTAATCATCATCATATCAGCCGAAAGACGTCCACTGCTCGACATAGGCCTTCCCCAAGTGTCGCCACAATAACCGGTCATGTGCGTCTACTCTCACCAGGTCATCGCTGCATCGGTCCACCTTGCGGGAAGCCTACCAACGCTGCCTCTTCCGGTACGCGGTCGACCTAATGAAAACACGAAATCCTCATAAGATCACCCGTGCGTGTCTGTCCGTCAGTCAACGCCAATTTTCTCCGCCAATTTGAGCTATTTTTTAAGTCTACTAGTAAAGGAATAATACAAAAATGCTATAAAAGTATCATTATAAAAACTTTGAAGCTTCTTTAGGGTTCCGAACAAAAACCGGAACCCTAATAGGATCACTCGGGTGTCTGTCTGTCCGTCTGTCACAGCCAGTTTTCTCCGGATCCACTGGACCGATTCTGTATCGGTACACATATGGACTTTTGTGACCCAAACACGGACGCGTTACGTAAATTATGAAATTTTTAGTATGAGGGTCACTTTTGGGGGTCAAACTAGAAAATTTAAAAAAAAGTTTTTTGAACAATATTGTGTGACATATCAAATGAAAGGGCTTGCTGTGAGGGTTTTAATTATATTTTTTTTTCATAATTTTAAAATAGATATATAATAATAGAACAAAGAAGAAGAAGAAGAGGAGGAGAGATATATAATAATAGAAATTAGACGAAAAATGACCACCCCCTTATCTCCGAAACTACTGAGACTAGAATTTTGGAAAAAATGGAGATAATAGATACCACCCCTACCTACCTATAGATTACAGGAAAACCTGTAAGAAGTCTATAGTGTTTAAATAACATATAAAAAAAATTCGTTCGGAACCCTTTGCACGCGAGTCCGACTCGCACTTGGCCAGTTTTTTTGAAGTTAGCAGTCAGTTCCTAGCAGTGACAACTCAAAATAAACCCACATCACCTATGGATTAGGCTGACTTTCAACTGGAGCGGAGCGGAGAGGAGTGCAACGGAGAAATATTTACCAATGGAATTGCATAAAATGTCGGAGCGGAGAACTTATGTAATTCCATTGATTCATATTTCAGCCTTAATGTTAGACTACTCTGTAAAAAGTCAACGTAAAAATGTTCGTGAAGTGAGAGTGCAGTGATCATGCCAATTCGCCCAGAAGCTATGAATTGACAATTTAATTCACTCAAATAATCACGGTGAGATGATGTTTACAGAATAACAAGACTGTAGTTGATATTTTGTACAGGAATGAAGATTTATTAGCAAGTTGGCAGTCTTTACCCGCACTAATAGGATCGATATTTCTGCCAACAACAGACTCCCTGGCTTAATTGGTAAAGCCATATCGGGCTCAAAAGGGAGTAATTAGTAGTACCTACCTTCTCTAGAGATTAGACCCATTTGGAGGTATTTCAGCTAAATACCTGGGCATCCTACTGTTAGAGACTATTAAAATAGCTTTGGAACAGTAATTTTGAATTTATCGATTATATCCTGGCCATCCCCAGACTTTGCCACGTGGACAAAAAGTATCTTAAATACTGATAGGAAAAAAATACTGAATGAATTCTTCATTTTTATTTTTAAAACCATACGACCTGTATTCAAAGAATTTTAACTATTCCACTATCTGAAACCCCAGAATCGAACCCGCTAAATGTTAAAAAATAACCTGTTATTTTACTGTACCGACCAAAAGGAAAAATCAAGTATGTTGATTTCTTCTAAATAAAGTAGCATCTAAAACCCCCAATGAAAAAAAGGAACATTTAAAAAGTAGAAAATAATAACTACCGCTGAGAACAGACAGAAGCTAGTGCAGAAAAAAATCCGTCGGAGCTGACATTTGCTGTCGTGGAATTACAGAATATAAAGATTGCTCACATAATCTGTAGAATTGCAATCATTTATTCAAACCAAACATGAATGTCTGCTGTAAGTTTTCCAGGAGTTGGGTTCTCTGGAGACCATCTAGGTTGTAGTACCAGGTCAACGTGACCGTATTGCAAGATCATAACCTGCAAGGTACCTACTCATTGAAACTAATCTATTGAACCCAAATACGATATGTCTGCTGTGAGTTTTCGAAGAGTCGGGTTTTCTGGAGACCATTCTGGTTGCAGCATCAGGTCGTAGTTATCAATTAATTGAAATTTAGCGACTATACTGGCATGCGTGAAGCACTTATTCGAGTAATCATACGCCAAAAATGCCTTACATAATTTTGGAATTAGCTGATACTCTTACACTACTGGGCCGATATTAACTAAACATAGCCAAGAACCACTGCAAGTAAATTGGCTTTCAAATGAATAAAACCGCATCGAAATCGGTCCATCCGTTTGAGAGCTACGATGCCACAGACAGACACACACACTCAGACAGACATCGAAGTCAAACTTATAACACCCCTATTTTTGCTTGGGGGGTTAAAAATAAAAGGAAGACCATAAGGTACGTTTACGCGGAAACTCGGGCGGAGAGATTGTACGTATCTAAAAAGTCATACTTCAAGGTTTGGCTCTCGCCTGTTGCCTCCTCCAATATTGGATTGATTTAAAAGATATTTCATAAACTGAATAAGAAGGATACATAGTGTATCCCTGTCTTTTCATTTTTGATGATATATTAAACGCATATGCATTAGAACTTGAAGAAAAATTCTCAAATTTGTCTGATAAACCGCTGTCAACAGAGCCCTAATGTACAAATTTGGCAACGGTTGATTAAAAAAAAGCATAAAGACACAGTTTACATCCTTTTTATTCAGTTTATGATTTTTTTTTAAATTAGTCCAATATTGAAGGAGGAAACAGGCGATAGCAAAACCTCGAATTATGACTTTTTACATACAAAGTCGGCGTTCATCGGTTTATAAGACGTTATGGCGACAAATAATATGTCTGTACAGTACATTACATTATGTTTGTCTATCTCTATAATATTTAAGGAGCTGCTGGTTTTTTCGTGGTTTCAGAGTTACAACGTAAAAGTTATTCATATTAATGATTTTTTTTAGGCCCTGAATGATTTCCAATAAATCACAAGTACTTCCATAGAGGTTTTATCGCATAACCATTAAAACATCCCCGGCCACGGTTCTGGCATATGCAACAAGACATAATTGTGCTTTAAAATCGGTAATTAAATTGATTTTTGCCAATTAAATTTTAAATACTAATCTAACTATATATATACAATTAAAATAAAATAAAAATTCCTTACTAAAATTTGGCGTCAAACCACTTGTACAGCGACGCGGACAAATTCCTATTTTATTTCACCGATTTAAATAAATGGAATTAACGATTTGGAATAACAAATGTGAACCTCCATCAATTGACAAAACCCAAGCGCAAAAGCTAATAACATAAATAATATCTAACACAAAGACACAGAACAAATGATCGACCCTTGCCTTTTGACGTTAAGACACTAACACTCCACACATGCCCTAATGACTGCCATCAATTAAAGCATTACTTCCTTCATAATGCTTCCATTGTCCTATACGAGCGTCAAACGCTATACATAGCGACGGATATAGAAATGATGTAAGGAACACAATGTTACAAAATTGAAACCGTGAATCCGTGTTACAATAGAATGAAGTGATATTCTATTACTGAATATTATGCTTTGATCGTTTTGTCATGATGAATCTACAAATAGCTGTGTATCTTAACGGCTATTTTTAGATTTATCATGAAAAAGCGATATGGCTTCATTGGGAAAAAAAATGCGTAAACACATTTTCAATTATTATTTTTTTAAACGTAGACCATTGATAAATAAAAAACCTAAGATGCACAGTCTCGAACAAATGCAACACTCGAAACTGTCGTCAAAACTGACATGTATCAAGTGTGTAGTAAACAGTACAGTAATAATACTATAAAAATATTTTTTTGCAAATTCAACCTTACACGAATCGCTTAAAGTTGTTTTCACAAAGCAGTTCAGTATGGCGAGTGATGCCCAATTTTTTTTTTGCAAATTCAACCTTACACGGATCGCTTAAAGTTGTTTTTACAAAGTAGTGCAGTATGGCGAGCGATGCGAGACTGTTTGAAACTTGCGCACAATTATACATATTGCGCTTGTTTTTTGCTGACGTTTTTGAGATGCTGAGTGTGTATCTTGGGTTTTTTATACATCAATGACGTAGACCATGGATATGAAATTCAAAAATGTGACATGCAAATCATCACTCATAAATAATTCATGGAACACCATTAAACTTTTTCGATCAATAAAATTGAAATGTTTTCTCTTTGCCGGGCTTACAGAAATATCAAAACACTTCCAGGTAAGCGTACTCCATCCTCGACCATATTATCGTCACTTATTATCAGGTGAGATAGTGCAGTGTTTAATCGCAAACCTTTCAATAAACAAAAAAAATCTAAGAATAATATAATTTAAAAAAAAATAAAGCATCCCATAAAGATGCAGTCGAATGCGAATTCTTTGCTCAGCCACCTAAATACTGCCATTTCCACATCGTGCCCCGTGTCGCATTAGTCTTCCATCTAGGACGATGGGTCTGAGAGCTACCTGTGACCCCCTCCCCCCTTTCACAGTCACCCCCTGGTCTGTCTTCCCTTCTCGTTGGAGCGTCTTAAGCCTCTCTTCGCGCAGTGCCATTTGGCTTGCAGTAATCCTTTTTTGTTTAGCCGCGCTTTAGACCCCGTACCCAAACGTTGTTGAGTTACTACTCAGAGGTGTAATAGTACCTACATACGTCAATGTATGTCGGAAGAAATAGTCTGAATCGAGTTAGTCATGTATGTGTATTGATAAAAGAAAATGATTTTCTGCTATTAATAGTTTGTTTAAGAATTCTGCATTTGTCCTTTCATGCACCACGTGGAGTTTAATAGATCCCAGTAACACAAGAATCGTTGTAATTGCGTCAACATTTGTGTTATTTCGACGCTATGAGAAGTTAGAGTTCCAACTTAATTAAACTGCTTGGTGACACACTTTAGATATCAAATCGCCGACGCCGCGCAAATTGCGTTTGAGTCCCACAAATCTCGTGTAGTTCGGGACATCTTCTAAAAAGTACTTGGATTTTTTTACTTTTATACACGTGGTTCACGGAAGGTTAAATGGTTTCTGCAAGAAACATGGTTTGTCTGTCACTATAACTTTTTATCTCCTTTCCCTATTATATATTTGATATTTACTAGTATACTAGCTGACCCGCGCAACTTCGCTTGCGTCACAATTATCATTACTGCTCCGCTCCTATTCGCCTTAGCGTGATGATATATAGCATATAGCCTTCCTCGATAAATGGGCTATCTAACACTGAAAGAATTTTTCAAATCGGACCAGTAGTTCCTGAGATTAGCGCGTTCAAGCAAACAAACAAACAAACAAACAAACTCTTCAGCTTTATATATTAGTATAGATTATTTAGTATTGAATTTATTTGTTTTATATGACTATGTATGTCTCTCTATTAATATTATTTATGATGTTTGTACACTGACCGCCCTAAATCTAACTTCTTTAGTTCAGTCCATCCAAAGGTTGTCTGTAAGAGATTGCTCTGTACGATAAGACCGCCCATTGTACACTAGTTTTTAAAAGCGTTTTTCCTGTGCTTTTTATGAGGTGTACAATAAAGTATATAAGAAATAAATAAATATATGACCATTATGAATGGAGAGGGTACTATTGAAATACATAACAATTGGCTGCTGCCTCGTTTGATTTACAATTCATAAGACATTTACAGTGGTTTTAAAAATTAGATTATTCTGAGTTGGACAAAGAAAATTAAAGTAAACCAATATTATTATTCTGGTTTTAATGTAGCGATTGCTCAGTTCGAGTTATAATTTGCTTAACTAAAATCAGTGAAAGTGGCACGATCACTTCGATGAAATCTATAGTATTTTCGACGAATTCACAGCGATGGATATTGTGATATTGCGTTATAATGCTTTTAGTTATCAGGAATTGTTATTTCAAATAAGTCCATCCGTGTTGATTTTTCTATTGGTTGCTTGGAGACGAAAAAGAAAACAGGGCCCCAAGTCTGGCATAGAATGTTGTCAAAATCAACCATTATGAAATCAATGATAGACCATTCTGACACTATTGTAATAGCAGACTTGGGGCCCTGGTCATTTGCGAATCGGAGTCGTACAGTGAGAGTTCTGTACTACCCCTCAGGACTTTGGAATTTGATAACATTAAACTATGCTTACCAAAATCAGCACGTGAATGAACGACCCTCTATTTTATATATCGAGATCCCTCCGAGCCTTTGAAAGTACATAAGGCTGCTGTCCATTGACGAAGAGCGAGTAAAATACTGGTAGTAGTTGAAATATAGTTGGAAAAACCCAACTTTATTGAGGTCGTCTCTGTAGATGACTCTGTGAAAATTGCAAATGACTACAAGCTGAATACTGCAAGCTTAAAAGGATTAGTTACATGTTCCAACAGCCAAATACGCTCAAACGGCCTTCTAACATTTTCCATCCCAAAATCGACGGGGACACGAAATCGGTACACTATTTTGTTCGGCATTTGTACCAGGACTACAGAACGAACGTACGAGTATTTCACACTGAAGTTAACTCCCATCATGTTTGTAAACTATTCCGTCTAATGTCAATACGGAGCGTAATAGCATTCAAACATAAAATAACCGTGTTTATTGTTTCAGTATATATTTTGTGTAAGGTTTGCTTGGTCTTTCACTGGAAAGTTTCCAGTTGTTGTTTGTGAAATGGAAATTGTCTGGTTGCTAAAGTTTATACAGATCTACCAGTTATTTCGCTCCACTAAACTGGAAGCGTACGTGTTGGTCTTAGTACAAGGACATGGCTAATTGTCTTTTGACATGTCGGCTTTTTCTACACTAATATTATAAAGAGGAAAGATTTGTTTGTATGTTTGTTTGAATTGAATAGGCTCCGAAACTACTGGACCGATTTGAAAAATTCTTTTAGCATTGGATAGCTACATTATCAGGGAGTAACATAGGCTATATATTATCCCCGTATTCCCACGGGAACGGGAACTACGCGGGTGAAACCGCGTGACGTCCACTAGTATTTCATAAAACTTTTTTCTCATCCGTACACTTAATGAAAGGTTCAGTTGAAAACCGTTGTCAGGCAGCTCCTAGTTGTCTATCATTTTGCCGAACTGTGTGTCTAAAAAGCAATTTGGTCTTTAGCAGAATCAGAAAGCACATCACGCTACCTGTCACTGTCAAATTTTCCCAATCAACCTTGAACCTAATGCGTTAGCGATAAAGATGATAAGGAAATTTGATGGATTTTTGTGTGATTAATATTATGATTCTTATATGATTTTACTAAAATGGACTTTTTAGACCCGCTGGACCTATTTATTTCAAAATTAAATCTCCGTACTTTTTTCCTACAGTGAGCATTATCAGTAATACTCTCGCTTGTTCTGTTTTTATTTTTTTACTCACTGATTAAACTGAGTAAAAATATTCAGAGTTTCTGGAATATTCCATGACCATAAAAACAATAACAATCGTTGATCCCTTTTAAGACATCATTATTTCAGGATATTAAGTTACAAAAACATCGGATCATTATTAAAACGGAACAAACATTTAAAAGACCAATAGAAAATAATACTTCGGCAGTAAAGTGAAAAGTTAAGTAGCTTAACAATATCGAATTACATTTCGTCAACGTTTTCGATATTTTTTTTAAAGAACAGAAGGTTCTTCGAAGAAATTTATTTTTGGCAAGGAAATTCGCGTTGTTTTATGTAAATAACTTCATGGTCAGTTTTTGACTCGGCACCTCGTAACTTTACCAGAACGACATGGAAACAATAAATTGTCGTAGAAATTAGAATTAATTATGAAGTATTATGTAGGTTGTGGTGTACTGATAATGATACACTAGATAATTAAATATATATAATAACAAAAGTATTGGCTCACTAGTTCATGCACGCGTCTTCACTCCCTGACAGCTGTCATACGACTGACTCCCACATCACTGAGCCCCCCGCGCGTGCATAACCGGAGACGACAGAAATAAATTCATGCAGCCAATACTAATATACTATATTGATAATTACTTATAAATACAAGTAATATATTAGTCAATTATTTATTCATTGTTGTTGTTGTCATCAGTCTAGATATCAGCATAAGTGACGAGGTCTTCTAGAGCCAGTGCCTGCCAGGGTTGTGGAATTTGTTTAAAAGAGTCACTGCGGTCCTGAAATACAAAAGGCATTTGTAGGAACGCAGGTTAATGATGATTTCCCAACCACAAAAAGGAAAACATCAGTCTGAGTTCAACAGTTGGTCATCGAATGTGTTATAGGCAAGGTAATAGCCCAGTTTGTTAGATGTCAGCACAGCACTTCTTCCTAGCAAACAGTTCCTGTTTGACTTAATCATCATCATCATCATACCAGCCGGACGTCCACTACTAGACATAGGCCTCCCACAAAGAGGTTTGCCTTAATCGCCACGCTTGGCAGGCGGCTTGGCGATCGCAGTATATAGCGTTGCATTTTACAGAGAATGCTGCTGCCCATTTTCTGGTGAGTCCCTTAGTCGCTTCGTACGACACCCATGGGAAGTAATGGGATGACATTATTCTTTTACGGCACCGGCCGACACCGATATTTTGACTTAATATAGTGATCGAAGAGCCGAAAGATTAGGTTGCCGAATTTGTTCAAAATAGTCACCGCGGCCCTGGCACGCAAAGGGCATATGGAGAAACACGGAGGGTTTTTAGTCAGTAATAGTCTAACACTCCCTTCCATTCAGCCCAGAGTGGCAAAAGTCATTAACCGACTTCAAAAAAAGGAGGAGGATATCAATTCGACTGTATTTTTTTTATGTTTTTACCTCATAATTAACCGACTGGGTGAACCGATTTTCATGATTCTTTTTTTATTTAAAAGCTGGTGCTTCCCGTGTGGTCCCATTGCCACTTCAGGTTATGATGATGGAAACCCTGAGAAATCGAGGGCAACTCTCGAAAATTGTAGTCACGCATTTGGTAAAAACTTGATATTCGTGTGTATATCGGGTGATACTACAGAAGAATGAAAGTTTGGATCAGAACTGATGATGGAGACGACAGAGAGTCAAGGGAACTCCACATCGGTATGTAGGAACTACCAAGTGTTTGGGCTTATTTCATTTGTATTGACGAGACCTTTACACCGAAATCACTTAGTTTTATTTTCATAACATAACATCACGCCGATACGCTGTGAATGGGTACGCAGGTACCACTAAAAAGTGAATAGTAAAAACTTTTTTACAAAAAATGTAACCGACTTTGTTACAAAGTATAAAATAACTTTAATTTAGGAAGTCGGTGTTTTTGGTTATTTCGTTTTTTGACACCGACTTGCCAAATTAAAGTTATTTTATACTTTGTAGTGTTTTGTTTTGGAAGTCGGTTACATTTTTTGAAAAAAAGTTTTTTTTATGATTTCGATCTTTAAAAACAAGTGAGAAGCTCGTGGCTAAATAATAACAGCCGCACGGGTCGATCTTTAAGATAAAGCAACGCATGCCAAGGTTGGTTTGTGGATGGGTGACCACCCGTACGTCTCGCATACGGATTCCTGCACCTTCACCAGGTCATCAGTCCACCTTGTATCAGGCCTTCTAACGCTGCGTCTTCCGGAACGTTATCACCACTACAAAACCTTGCGACACCATTGACTATCAGTGGATAGATATAAACAGCACTTATTAGAGGTCTTAAATCCAGATACCTTAAAATATGACTCCAAAACAGAAACTTACAGTATTTCGAATAAACAATCGAACTATCCAGTCACGTCGTAAAAGGTTCCAATACAAGATTTCCCTTCAAAACTAAATTATGTTTATCTCAAAGCTCCGATAAGTTTGTTTTCGTTGTCTGGTGTTGATACTCGCACATAACATAGTTTCTAGCTTCCCGCGAACTTGTGCGATGTTTATTTTTGCCTTTGTTGTGGTAAGATAAGAGTCAGTACAAAGGCTTCATTAAGAACACTGAAATTGTCGTGATATCATCGCCATAACACCATCCATTGCGTGTTTTGTTGTCAAGCTCAGTAAGTTCATTCACAGTCACCGCGCAATGTATGTCGAAATTGGTTGCGTTAAAATATGTCGCGTCGTTTCGCGATGTAAAGAAACTGTGGCGGGTGCTCGAATTGAATTTCTTGGTGGAACTTTACTTAATAGATTATTCCGTTGAAATTTATTTCCTGAAGGCTTCAAAGGTCGTCGTAATTGCTCCGTATTCGAAGTTTGTCATTATTGATTTGAAATTAATTATGTTTTGTAAGTTTTTTTTTTTTGGTAAACAAATTTGAACCTGCATTTGCATCTGGGAATCTGGGTTAGATTAGTTCTTTTAACCAACTACAGATGTTACTTTGTCGACATAAACGAAAGTTCGAGAGCTAAAAATGCAAAAAATCCTAATTGTATTCAATTTAAAATCACATGGAAGGATCCAATGTAAAAGAGAACTATACAACGTGTAAAGGAATTAACGCAACTCCTGAAAAGGGGCAGAAAAAACTAATAATAAACTAATACAAAAAAAAAACTACTGCACACGAAGTGACGACGATTTATGATAGCGGCAGTAGTTTTTTAGGATTCCGCACCCAAAAAGTAACCAACAGAATCCTATTACTCAGTCTTTGCTGTCCGTCTGTCTATCCGTCCGTCTATCTGTCAGCGGACTATATTTCATGAACCGTAATAGGTAGACAGTTGAAGTTTTTACAGAAAGACGGTATTTCTGTTGCCGCTATAACAACAAATAAAAAAAATTCGATGATACGGGACTCTTCATGCGCGAGTCCGAGTCGTAGGGTTTTTTTTGCGATTTCAGTGTTGGTCCCAATGCAAAAGTTGTTCATGTTTCACCCAAATCCCTTATATTAAGCCATTAAGAAGTAAAATGGTAACAGACAGTTACTTCCACATGTCATCCTACTATTCTTCTGATATTATAAATCCTTCCTCCTTCCTAAAATCGTGAGGATGAATGGATGGATGTTTGTTACACTTTCACGTCAGAATGCCTGAAAGGATCTTATTGAAATTTGGCACAAAGGTAGATTATAGCCTGGAATAACACATATATCTCGGGAGTTCCCTAGAGATCACGCGGGCGAAGCCACTGGCAGCAGCTAGTTATTTTATAATATAAGTATGTATTGATACTGTTTTAAGTCATTCACTTTAATACGTCACAATGACGTGCAATATTTTCTGCTCGCGTCATTTAGGCCTACATTTTTCACGCTGTGATGTTGCGTCACTGCTATAAATTGTCAACAAATTAATATTCACAGGAGAATAGCTACAAAATTGTGTTTGTGGATAATTTTAATGTACTTGGTAAAAAATCAAAAGTGTGTATTTTTTGTTTTAGGAAACAACGACACGGTTTAAGGTATAAACTGTTTTAAAGATCTGCATGCAAATAATTGTTTATTTAAAACTTTAAGTACGGTAGCGGTACTGCTGAGTCGGGCTTAGTGCAATAAGGCATTCTCCTCCAGTAAGTAAACTTCGGTTTAAAAATATTAAAAACGAAATATTAAAAATTTACCTTTTACTTTGAAATTGAGTTTTTAGACAGATACGTGCTGCCTGGACAGGTATTTTGTATCCTAATCCAAGTCATGATCTGCCCGTATCCGTGCTTATTTTTTTTTTCTAAATTCTTTCAATCGTTGAGTTAAGATTAATAAACAAACGTAGGACCATAGAACTGGCTACGATTTTGCTACGAGTGCTACACTCGTAGCAGCAGTGAATACATATGTTACGCGCTGCTACGAAAAGCTCCATGCGATTCGTTACTAAAGAGAGCACGACTATTTGCGACATCTTTTCTTGAAGTTGATTTAATACTGTATGTTTCGTCATTTTATTTTTATTCGATCTTGTTCATTCATTGATTTTGCTATAAGGTTAGTCTATTTTACAGTTTATTTGTTTAAATACATACATTAGCCAAAATCGATTTCATATTAATTTCCTAAAAAGCAATAACAAGAAAATGGATTAAAATACGTATAACTATGGTAAAAACATTGAACTAAGTCATCAAACGTAGGACTTAGAGGTTATCTACTAGTAGTACTTCATTTGTGAATAGAAACTATGGAATCGCTTTATCTTTTATTGCCACTACGTGTCATGGTCATGCAGACTACCTAATTCGAATACAACATAATTTTCAACTTTGTCGTTTAGAAAATGTATTATCCGTAAATCAACATTCGTCCTAAGCGTCACCATGCGTGCACCACAAAATAAATTTGCCCACAATTTACTCAACCACAAATTCACCTACAACATCAGCCATCGAGGCCCGCAGAGAGATCGCCAACAGCCACCAAATAAATAGAATTCCCGACACATTCAGAATACACTATTTTATGTGAGGTGCAGGGAAGCACAAAATATATAGACACAGAAGATCAACGCCATACAATGAACAAAAACAGGCGCACGCACACATGACGCTTTTTTATCGCGATCTCAAACATACATATAACACTCAATTAAGACAGTCGCGAGTGTGCTTGCACTCACTGTATATGATGCCTATCTATGTGTGCGTGCCTTTTCGCTCGTTGCTTGTTGCTTTTCACCTTCTGTACTCTTACTATTTTGTGACGATAACCTGCATTTTGTTTACATAGATATTTTGTTTATAAAGCCCCCGATATACACCGTATTTACTGGTGTAAGTAGCAGCGGTGGGTAAATGGAAATAGTGTCCGTTAGGATTTAAGGGGACTTTAGTGTTTTGTCCAGGAGCGATCGGATTTTGAAAGATGGCTGAGAAAACATAAAAGATAAAAGAAGACGTTAAGATTACTTTTGCACGTACGGAGGAACTATGCAAATATGAAAATATCACATGTTGAATGAATTATTATAGAAAAACAATGACATCACTTTTTAATAATATTTTGAAACCTGTTTGTGGCGTCAAACGTAAAAAAACGAGCTGCATAGTTGTTGAATTATATCTCTATGAAAAAATGGACGCATTAAAAAAATACGCTCGTGGCGAGTTTTTTATAATAAGGTATTAAAACATCTTTGTGTACACTTTGAGTGTTTTTACAACCAGGGATAACTTTCTTAGAAAGTCATTTTGTTCCCGAAATATATTTCCAAATTTAAAAAATCGCCGACCCTGGCTTCGACCAAACCTTTCTAATTTTAACACAAGGGTCGCGATCCCTATTGGAAAAACTCACTCTGTTATGAAATACAAAATTCTCTATAAAACAGAGTAGCCTAGGCATAACAACAGCGCTGTTGGTCAAGCTTCAAAGATTTCTAAAGCACCTAACATGAACACAGGCAGCAAATTGTTTTAGAGCGCCGTTTTGTTTGCGAAACACTCGAGCTATCTAGAGGCGTGCTCGGAGAGGCCACACTCGAGCACAGCTCAGATATTGCTCTATTTTTACAACTACAAATGCCAGGATTTTTTGTTAAACGTTTTAATATCCTGTCTTCTATAAGATTTCTTTCAATAGAACTACATGCTCTAAATCGTCTTTTGTTCTGGCTTTTGTTCTGTGGGTCGCAGCTTTCTTTTCTGTTCCAGAGTGCATTTAATACCTTGGTTTATTCTTGAGACACGAACTTGTACTTTAGATTCTTAGAAAAGTGCTTAGATATTGTACAAAACAAGTGTTATTGCTGAATTTGTGAAGCATAGTTAGTTTCAGTAATTATGTAATAAACTCTGAAGCAGCTTTTGATGTTTCTGAAATTCAAAATATAAATGAAAAAAAAACTGTGTGATTTACTAAGGATATAAAATTAAATTAACTTTAGCGTTGTAAACAATTTGTAACCCACGCTAAGCCAAATTGGAAAAAAAACCCACACGGAGTTAATTACGTTTAATTACGCCTTTGTTAATTTTATTATATTATGATGTTTCCGATATGTTTAAAAGCACGCCATGTCAATAAAAGTACAGAAGACAAAAAAAAAGTTTCTATGACCACGCCTTGTTTTTGTCAATTCCAACATCAACACTTAGAACCTCTTCCCCAAATCTTTTGTAACGGTACTTATACTGGTTTAAAACAGGATGTTTGTGAGTGGTGACCTAATTTTCATATTCACAATAATCTAATATACCCACAATTACAAATTACACCTACCCAAGTATAATAGCCAATCTCGCTCTACATTTTTATTGGAAAACGAAGCTCTTGTTGGGGAAACTTATCTTCAACAAAAGTAGACGGTTATTAAA
Organism: Lacanobia wlatinum; assembly: GCA_947578705.1. NCBI lineage: Eukaryota > Metazoa > Arthropoda > Insecta > Lepidoptera > Noctuidae > Lacanobia > Lacanobia wlatinum. Next base: position 6,423,204 of record OX388037.1, read on the forward strand.
AAATCTGTCCAACAAGCCAAGATTGATATGATAAGGGAATATTCCTTTAACGTTGGTGATGTTTGGAAAGATTTGTTATCTTTTTATGGTTAATGTGATCGTAAAATTTGAAAACCGAATGAGAGGTTCCTTATTTTTGCTGTTTTAGTCTGTTGAAGATAAAGCGTCCTCATCCTTGCATCGTATTCCTCAGAGCTGAGTGTCGAGGCCTCCCATCTGCAGAAGATAAAGCATACTGTTCGTAATTATTTAAAAAGGAACTTTATTTTAAAACAATAACATTAACATAACCACTACACGTCGTTGTGGCGACGCTTGGGGGAGGCCTATGTCCAGCAGTGGACGTCTTTCGGCTGATAGGATGATGAAGATGAAACACTAGAAAGTGTGTAGCTGAACGCTAAAAGATTTACCAAAACCTAGCTAAAATTGTCTCAATCGATAATAATAATCGATTTTTCGTTCGTGAATTATCTTCAAGACTTATCAGACGTAACTATAGCTGTTTTGATCCTCACATTACTAATTGTCTTCATTACGTCACTCGTACAACGTTCACTGCTCAACATGAGCCATCTAAATTGCATTCTCCGCGAAACTAGGCCCTGACTAGCAAACGGACAGACCCGACGTTGCTCCCATACAAGTAACCCGTTCCATCATTATATTTGATACGAAACACTGGAAACAGCAAAACATTCAGCAAAGCGGAGAACCAACATTCATATCGGAGTGCCCGCAGATTACATCGCCAATGTCGGACGCGTCTTACAAATGCTTTAGAAAGGGCTTTTAATATTTCCTGTAATTATGTATTTGACTTTTTACTTTAAATCAAGTATGTGGTGGCTGTGGAGATCAAATGCAGACTAAATGCTTTAGTCCCTTGCTGGGCGTTAAAGACCCCTTATGGCGCCCAGCTGGGACTTAAAAATCTACTTTAAGGTCTTTTGACGGGTCAGTGAACCTACGTGTGCAAAGAAATTTTAATACTTACATTATTACGGGTACTCTCCACCACACCACCGTATACATAACACTAATGCATTTTTATGGAGCATAAAATCGTATTCCCCATTTTCCGTAATGTCCTCTTACTGTTCACGGGTAATGCCAAACAGCTAATGTCCTCTGTGTCCCATTTATAAATCAGTATACAAGCACCCTAATTCCAAAAACAACGCATATAATTTCGCTGCCCACCATACAATCCTTTTTTACGTATTACGGGCAATTTATTTTAAAAAAAGGCAAAGAGACTGCAAGCCGTCGCGCCGTGGTTGACATTTAACTCCGCGATAAATTCGCTTACCCAAGTATTAACCTAATTAAATCGGGTGACCCATTGTACCCGCAATGCACTCAACGTTTACCAATTTTTTGGATCCAAGCCAAAGTCAGTTTACTCGATCGTAATAACTTCAAGAGTACCTTCAAATAAATATTTTCAATATTTTTGCCGCAATGTATTTGCTTCGGTAACTTAATGGTCGGGCAATATTGCTTCTGAATTCTACACAGAAATATTGGATGTGCTGTTTTGGTAATTTTGATAACGGGTGGCCCAAATTAAAAACGGCCTATTCGCCATTGATCTAAAGCAAACATTTATCAAATTGAACCTCAATGAAAGGCTGGCTAGGATCGTTCACCTCACTGTCTGTTAAAAGTTACGATTATTTCAATTTTGACTTTTGACCTTTCATTGTAATATAAATTGGGGAGCTCATATTCTTCATGAATGCCTAATAACTTGCCAAATATGGTTTCTTAGTAATCTTAGCTCGCAATTTCTGGTAAAATAATAGCTTGTCTGCCTTAAGGCAAATTAAGGAAGACGTACCCACCTAATTGTAGTATAAATAACTTCTGACTGTCTGGGCTAAATGTTGAATTATTTCGTTTACTGGCAGTGACTTTTGCAAACCCTATCTTTTATAATAAGAAAAAATATAAAAGCAACTTTATTGAAATTCACCTTTTTATCTAAAAATGGTAACTGATTAATATATTGTGTTTTAGTAACGGAATGAATTCCTTTGTAACGCATTCTCTGCTTTTTTTTTTTGGTGATATTTTTTAATATTATATCCGTGTAAAAATATTTTTATGAAATAACTACACACTTTTAATACTACATCAAAAGTCTCTCCTTTATATATGGACTTTATTATTAATGTAAGTACTATGAGTTGATTTGGTGTGCAATAATGAATTTAAAAAAGTTTAAATTTCGATTCAGATTGTTTAAACAGTAACTAGCAAAATCTATCATAAGAAAATACAGCGGCCTTGGTCATGGATAAGATTACCAACTTTATGGCTGTTGTCAATTCCACTGAAACAATTTACCCAAAAATGAAGTAAAAACGGCCTCATACATCCTATAAAAGTAACCCATCAAGTTCATAAACCGTGTCTCCATTACGGCGGGTTATAAACCCCAATCCATATCTGAAACACAACACTCGATATATAACCTTATAAAAACTCAGGAAGCGTTCGATTTGACGTTTCCACAAGCCATGAAAAAGTGGATTGGTGCTATCAATATCCATCATGTGGCAACTAAATTAAATTGCCGTTACGTCTGAAGCAAAATCCCCTGGGGCCGCCTCTGTCATTCCCCTGTCTCTACAACGGGTCGTTTTATTAAAACTGCAAAAACGGACAGTCGCAAACAAGGGTTAAGTACGAAATGATGGCTTTATGCGCGATGGTTCCAGTACTGTTACGCTGGATTAGGTCCCAAAGCGTCAAATATTGACTTTTACCGCCAGTTATTGGTACCTTCAATGGGAAATAAGGTCGTAATGGTCACGGATTTTGGGACTGGTTTAATAAATTTTGGCGGTAACGTAAAATGTTTTTTGTAGCTGTGTTGTTAAGGGAGACTATCGTTTGAATTTTGTCAGGTGTTTACAGAAAGGGTTTAATCGAGCCGAAAGTAGCGAAGGCAAAAAAAGTTTTCATAGGCTGTTTTCTATATCCACCTGCACCGTTCGAATTTAAATGTACAACAAATTTGAAACGTAATTACCGAAAAATCCACAGATACGTCCATTCATACAGACTATGGAATTCATAGCAAAAATCACTGCATGTAACTGACACTCCTGACCCTAAAACGAATTCGATGACAGGCCATTTGTCCGGTTCGGTTCACTGCAGATAGATTTGATAGCATTAGATTTAGTTCCGCGTTTACTACTGCCGCATCTGGTTAGTTCGGGATTCGATCTGTTACATGCAGGGGATTGTGAGGATGATTTGCACTTTTACCATTCGATCGAACGAGATTGAGGGCAAGGTGGACTCTTGGATTTTCTTTATTATTTTAGCAGACACGTTCATATTCCGATTAGATTTATGGCTTGTTCGAAGTTTGGAGTTCTTGGTTCCAAAGTTCCATAATTTTACTTTGACGGCTTTAAATTTTTATTTGCTAGTGTAGTAGACTTAGTCCTTGATACATTTTTTTATTACATATCTCTATTTTGATATCAGACGATTATAAATTACTCTTTTTGAGGACGAAGAAGTACCTTTTTTATGAACCTGCATAGTAATTGTAAAAAAATTAATACCACTCCGTGTCCAATGCTTCTTATAGATACACCCCCATACTACACCACATACCACCTACACTTCCACACTTACGTATATTAACGAAACAAGTGGACCGTACCACAATAATCCCCTTCAAAGGTGGCAACACACGAGTAATAAATACACCGATACAAACCCCTGAAAACCATTAACCTCCTTTCTGCATAGCAAGTCGGGCAAAAATAAAATTTACAACCCCATTAAACGGAGTATGCTAAACTCACACGAGTATGTGTAGTAATTCTTATTTTTTACGGCTATTTCGACGCTTTACGCAGGGTGCACCCGGAACAAGTGTAAGCGAATTCACTCTCTTTAAGTTGATGTGAAACAAGAACACAGGAATATTTTTTTCTCAAACATGCTTGGAAAATTGATCATTATTGTGACAACCTTCTTCGAGATAAATCGAAATAGCTGTACTGGCTAAATACATGCGAGCAGCGGCCGGCAAAAATTGTATGAAAATCCATATCTGTCGTGGTTTAGCGGCCAAATAAATTACATAGTAAACTCATATCTGTCGTGTAATTCAAAAATGGAACGATCTTTTATTTCGAAACATGGCAACCAAGGAGGTAACTTATCAAAGGTTTTATTTAAATTTCGAACTGGCTTGCATATTTATAGAAAGCTGTTTATTGAAAAACAAATGAACACTAACGCGGGAAAAAATATTGTTGTTCGCTGTTCGTAATTGATTTTGAAAAGTAATTGTATTTTAATTTCCATGCATTATTTGTAAAAAGTACTATACAAGCCTTGGCCACAACTAGGCATTGATGGACTTACGTATGTATGCCTAGGCTTTCAGAAAGCACTTGTGTGTTCTTATTAAAGAGTGATTATATCGACTTTTTTATCTGGATGAGGAATCAACAAATGACTCCTTCTCTGGGCTGAGCAGAAGGGAATGTCAGACTTTTACTGACTAAAACCCATCCCTGTTCCTCCCTTTGCGTACCAGGGCCGCGGTGGCTCTTTCAAACAAATACTACAACCCTGGCAGATTTCGCTTCCCTGGCATTGCCGTTTGACAGCTAGGTACTTGACGTCGTTTCTTCCGACGCCGTGAGACATACGAAAAAAGCTGATAAATCATGGTACAAATGAAGAGACAGCCAGAAAGGTATGTGAGGGGTCGATTGCCCAAGGTAAGTTCAGGAAGAGTATTCTTGAGTACTCCAGACGTACTTAAGGATACTCTTTAAGTATCTCGTTGAAAAAAATACCCTAAATACCGATCTTTTCTCAATTCCCTCCATTGAAAAGGCGTAAGATAAATTTTCATAAAAACTGAACAAATTTTACCCTTGAACCGTTCCGAAAATCGATTAAAAACTTTCATAAAAGGATTAAACTGAGATTGGGAAGATCTAAACGAATTCAAATAACTTATGTCAGATTTTATATCGTTTGTTTTTATTCCATCGCTTTTTATAACTCTTTGTTCAGTAGAAGTTAAGGACGATATTAAAGAATCAATGTTTTCTTTTGAAGTGTAAAATGAAGCCAAGACTAGTAAAATTTTTCGAAGTGACTCAACATTTTTTTTGCTAGTGTTTTAATAATATCAGCCACATTGGTCGATCTTCAAAGTTAAGCAATGCTTGCCGAGGTCAATCCGTGGATGGATGACTATTTGGTATGCCGAGATTCTTCCGTGGCTCGGAAAGAGCGGTAATCAGTGGCCCCGGCTGTTAGTTGTAGATTTTTGACAGTCGTCACGGATAATCCATACCCGTAATAAAAAAAAACTTGAGAGGTGTCAAGAGACACCCGGACGGAACGAAGTTCGGAAAAATAATTAGTGAATGAATTGTATTTTTTTTTATTGGTAATAATATTTTTTTATTATTAACAAATATAATGTAATATAAACTTAATCAGTAGGCTCAATTTTAGACCCTACCCACCCTACCTACCCTACCCACCGTACCTACCTTACCTACCCTACCTACCCTGCCTACCCTGCCTACCCTGCCTACCCTGCCTACCCTGCCTACCCTGCCTGCCCTGCCTGCCCTGCCTACCCTGCCTATTCTGCCTACCCTGCCTACCCTGCCTATCCTGCCTACCCTGTCTACCCTGCCTACCCTGCCTACCCTGCCTACCCTGCCTAGCCTGCCTACCCTGCCTACCCATCTACCCTGCCTACCCTGCCTACCCTGCCTACACTGCTTACCCTGCTTACCCTGCCTACCCTGCCTACCCTGCCCACCCTGCCTACCCTGCCTACCCTGCCTACCCTGCATACCCTGCCTACCCTGCCTACCCTGCCTACCCTGCCTACCCTGCCTATCCTGCCTACCCTGCCTACCAACCTACCCGGCCTACCCACCCTGCCTACCCTGCCTACCCTGCCTACCCTGCCTACACTGTCTACCCTGCCTACCCTGCCTACCCTGCATACCCTGCCTACCCTGCCTACCCTGCCTACCCTGCCTACCCTGCCTACCATGCCTACCCTGCCTACCCTGCCTACCCTGCCTACCCTGCCTACCCTGCCTACCCTGCCTACCCTGCCTACCCTGCCTACCCTGCCTACCCTGCCTACCCTGCCTACCCTGCCTACCCTGCCTACCCTGCCTACCCTGCCTACCCTGCCTACCCTGCCTACCCTGCCTACCCTGCCTACCAACCTACCCTGCCTACCCTGCCTACCCACCTACCCTGCCTACCTTACAAATATAATGTAAACAGAAATAGAAAGACGAAACGAAAAAAACTGGCTTGCTTTCTATGAGAGAGAGAGAGAGACAGACAGAGAAACAAAAGCACGTCGCTCTTACAACTATAGCAGAAAGTGTCGTTACAACTTTTCGTGAGAATTTTTTCCGTCTAGCCCCCTTCACAACGCGCGGTAAGAACTTCGTTCCAAAAAGAAAAAAAAAGGAAAGGATGAAAAATGAGAATGACTTACGGAGCCGAAACGAGGACACTCACCATAGGCCTGGTCCACAAATTCAAGGTTACTCAGCGTGCAATCAAGACAGCAATGTTTGGGGTTCCTCTGGTGGATAGAATTTGCAACGAAGTCATTCGCCAGAGAATTAAAGTCACCGACATTGCGTGTAGAATCAGCAATTCAGCATGCTGAAATGAAAATGCGCCTGCTATGGTTGTAGGCGGACAGACGGTCGATGAAGCAGACATGTGTAAGAGTGGAGACCGCATATGGGGAAACGTAGTGTGGGAATCCCTGCGGTACGATGGATCGATGATTTAAAGAAGGTGGCTGGCAGCGGATAGATGCGGCCTTATCAAGACCGGGACGGTAGGCGCTCTTTGGGGAAAACTTACGTTCAGCAGTGGACGGCAATTGGCTGAAGTGATGATCACGGATACTCATAAGATAATCAATCTGACACTCGCCTTGCCAAGGTGTTGCCCATGCCCAGTTACTGGGTTGTCAAGGTTAGATAGGCGGTCGACTTTTGTTAAATACTGGTTGGTAATTAGCATCTGTTTAGACAAAAAAACCAACAAAGGCTAGGCAGATGTATTCTGATAATATTGTGAACTCTTTGACTGCTGTTGGTCTAAAAAGGTAACTTTAGCAGAATCAGAAAGCATATCACGCTACCCGTCACTGTAAAATTTTCCCAATCAATCTTGAACCTAATGCTTTTAAATTAAAATTAAAATTCATTTATTTTAGGCTATCAAACCCATATAAAACCAATACAATAATTTAAATCAAATGACATTAGCAACTATATCACATTAATTATGACTTTATTTTTTTGCTTTTGCAATAAAGTTGAAAATGAAAAACAGATTGTTGTACGATTAATATTATGATTCTAATATGAATCTAGTAAAGTGGCCTTTTTAGACCCGTATATTTTTGGCATACAAGTTAGTCGAGTAACTTTGGTTAAGTAACTTTGGAACAGTCTGACACAAGTATAAATAGTATTTGAATTAGGAACGTTAAAATATTTCTTTTGTTAATGATACGTCAACAGTTTATTAGCTTCACCAGAAGCCAGATAGCATAAATAATTATTAATGTAATCTTAATCAGGTTTTCTATTAGAAACAATCCTTAAGTAGTATCACGGGCGACGTCCTATGGTGTTACAATATACTGCGAAAACTACAAAACAGGAAAATTTGCCGCACTGTGACATGGGTTTCTAAGGAAAAAAGCTACCTTTAGCGCTTTTAAAAGCCAACATTAACATTTCAATGCCATTTTACAGTCCACTTATTTAAATAGAAAATATTTCTCTCGCAGTATTCTTTAGGGATGCATTGGCAATTCACCTGAGAGTCGTATGAGCGATGGATACAGACAGTGCATTAAAACCAACTTTATTACATTCTGAGAAACTTATTTATTGGTCTTTACGACTTTTCCCTCTGATGACTTCGATGGATAACTGAAATACTCAGTTTGTTTGTAATCCCTGTAGAGTTAACTGAAGAGTAAAGTATACCTCCGATTTCTTTCATCATTGGTTTCTCTTACTGGTCGAGCCTTGAGGCGTGCAAAGGAGAAATATTAACCAATGGAATTGCATAAAATACCCGCTCCGCTTGAGAGGGCAGGGATGTGCCTGTCCAGTACAGCAGAGCGGAGAAACAGCAAAAACTTAACCAATCATGTTGACACCCTTAACCCGTACTAGTTAAAAAATTCGAAGCAGCAGAGCAAGCGCAGTGGGGAAGAGGAAAATAATTGCCGGCCGCCCACTCAAATTACTTGTCGCGTGAACTTGGTCTAGGCCCACACAGTCTATCGTGGAAGGCGCACTAGTTCTCACGATCCCCGGTCCAAGTGTGAGAAGGAACAGCGGGGTGGTTTTAAGTCACTAAGAATCTGACAGACCCCTTCACCTGCCCCAGGTGAAGGACATCCATGAGGATTTTCCACCCCGGCAACAAAAAAAAAAGAAAAAGCCCCACACAGGCTACAATTCCGCTCAGCTACCTCGCTCCACTGCCTCACTGCGCGTCAATGGACAAACGTAGTCCGCAACTCTGCTCCGCATTACTCCGTTTCTGAGCCTGAGGAACTTGTAAAGTTTAATCTGAAAACTTAATTTTTACGTAAATGCTCATGCTCAAAATTCACGCAAGACTCATGTGGAGGAATAAGCTTCATGATAGTTGACCTTTATATTTTATTCACATCTGCCATTACTTTTTTTAGGGTTCCGTGCCTCAAAAGAAAAAAAAACGGAACCCTTATATGATCACTTTGTTGTCCGTCCGTCTGTCTATCAAGACCCTTTGTTTTGGCACGCGTGGAGGTATCGAGTTGGAATTAAAACCATATACTTAAGTCTAGAATCCCTTAAATCTGAGACAAAACCAAACTTCTAATTTTAACGTAAAAAAATACGGCCGTTTATGCCACAAAAAAAAGTATATTTCGACACTCTCAAGGAAATCAAATTTGTACGGTTTTTCCGTTGACCTAGAACTATAAAATATGAGAAGTAATATCGTCTTGTACCACAAGTATAGGGAAAAATCTGAAAATTATACATTTGTAATTACATTTTAAAAAATATAGCCTTTATTTAAAGTTATGTACCTCTCGGTGGGCGAGTCCAACTCGCACTTGTCCAGTGTTCCCATTTTGTTAGCTGGACATGTTCCAAGTTTCCAATCTATCCTAATTTGTTCAACCAAAAGACATCGTCTCCCTCTTCTACATAACTTTGACCTTTACTAGTACGGGCCAGTCTTTCCAGTACGAGTCGAGCTCATTGCGCCATCTTCGCCTCGGTCTGTTCTTTTGTGTAGCTGATCAATAATAGTAACTTAATACCGACATCTATACCTCTACATACGAACTAAGTTGAGAATTGACGTCACACAAATCTTACAGCATGCAGAGTTATCCTTGCAAATACCAACAACAACCATCGCGCCTTCGAAATCATCAAATGACTCCTACCACTCTGAGCGGAACACAAGGGAATGTCAGACTCTTACTGACTAAAACTCACCCGTGTTCCTAAAAAAACCCTTTGCGTTCCAGGGCCGCGCTAACTCTTTCGAACAATTCCGCTACCTTGGCAGGCACTGGCACTACCGGCCCCGCCAACTACACTGACATCTCTATGAGGCACGCGTGGAACAAAACGCGCCGTCAACCCGGGCCTAGCCCTTATCGGACGGCAAGCCACCCAGCGAGCGGCGGGAGGTTTACTTCATGCCCCATCTTCTTCCTTTCACTTGTATTACTGCTTCTCAGAAGGTGGTGACTTCTTCCCATGCCTTGTTGAGGACCATGGATTGAACTAGGGACGAACCTGAGAAGTCGCCGCTGCCAATCGCCACGGACATGAGTCGAGGACACGGCAGTGCTCTGCTATGTATGCTCCACCGCGTCTTCTGGGCGATACACACAGTGGTGACACCCGGGCGTGTCCTCCCGCCGTACCCAAATAGGTACCTTACAAAACAACCGTGTTTGGTAAATACCTGCGTCATGCGAAAGGTGAGAACGCCGTGACGCCTGAACGGTTTTGCTTAAAATTGGTGTACAGGCAGACCTTGTCCTAGAATAGGCCATAGGATTTTTTTTTTCTCGGGATTATAGTAATTAAATAATTTTTATCTCCCGTCTTGCGATAATATTCGATTTTAGTATGGGCGAAACCGCTGGCAGAAGCTAGCCCCAGTCGATAAATTCAAAGTCCAAGCCATTGATATAATTCTTTTTTTATTTCAATATTCAGCAGGGCTTTATTTCAGCTTAACACCCAGATCAGTATCAGGCCACCGAAGGCATATTTTCTCGTTTTATACGATCATGTATTTCCATATTCTGGTCGTAACCTTGAACCCCCTAGTTTACGACAGGGTTCTACACGTACATATATGAATGTATGTATGTGCGTACGTAGGTATGTTTGTAGGTATTTTTATGAGGCATCGTGCTCATTCGGTTTTATGTGTTTCAGACGAGACAATATTTATTATTAAATTGTTTTTATGAAGTTTTGTGGGTTAGGGAGATCATTTTCTTGTCCTATTTATTCATATTTAAACATTCATTATGATTGTTATTATTTATACCCGAGCTAAAAATGCAATAAAAATAACATAGTTTAAAAACATCAAGGAAATTCGAATCCATTTCCTTAGTTATAGCACACAACGTAGGCTAGTACAAAAATACTTCAACGTAATCCTGGACTCCTGGTACTTTATGATTTTGGTTTCCAGGTACCTATGAATCTTTAGTGATCACCCAGTAGCGCCCTTGAATTTCCACTTTCTCCTCAGTCCCTATTAAATCATAACATTCATCATAATATTCCAGGATATGTACTACCTATATGCGTGCCTCATCCAAATCCTTTCAGCCGTTTTTGACTGATTTTTGCACAAACGTACAAATAAATAACTAATCAATCAATACCTATTATAATACTAGTAGTACAGTAGGACTAGTCCACGACTTGGTCTGCATGGACTTTAGATCGGAATAAAAATATTGTATGTGTAAATTATGTCGTTGGGCTGTACTTTTCCCATTTGAAGTCTGAATGTGGCTTTCTATCGGTAAAGGAATTTTCAAAATCGGTTCAGTAGATCCTGATATTACCCCCTACAACCTCACAAACTCACAAACTTTACCTCTTTATAACATTAGTATATAAGTATAGATTATTATGGACGAACGAAAAAATCCCAATTTTTTTGTCATGGGTCTTTTTTAGGGTTCCGAAAAAAAAAAACGGAACCCTTATAGGATCACTCGGGTATCTGTCTGTCTGTCTGTCTGTCCGTCTGTCACAGCCAGTTTTCTCCGGATCCACTAGACCGATGCTGTTGAAATTTGGTATACATATGGACTTCTGTGACCTAAACACGGACGCGTTACGTAAATTTTTAGTATGGGTGTCACTTTTGGGGGTCAAACTAGAAAATAAAAAAAAAAGTTTTTTGAACAATATCGTATGACATATTAAATGAAAGGACTTACTGTGAGGGTCTTAATTATATTTTTGTCATAATTTTAAAATAAATGGTTTTGAAATTATTAAAGAAACTAGACGAAAAATGACCATTCCCCCCTTATCTCCGAAACTACTGTGCCTAAAATTTTGAAAAAAAAATGGGGATAATAGACCTTTACCTAAAAATTACAGGAGAACCTATAAGAAGTCTATAGTGTTAAATAAAATGTTTAAAAAAATTAAATTCGTTCGGAACTCTTTGCACGCGAGTTCGACTCGCACTTGGCCAGTTTTTTTTTATTGAAAACGACTCCATTCAATTCGTAACTCAATGGCGTACACGCGAGCTCACACCAACAAAGACCAACGAGGGGCCAAGTTTTCAATTTAACTATCACACCAAAATAGATAAATTGTAGACTTGTGCTCTGATAGGTCGATATTTTATGTCAGTCCACAATTTCTCGGAATGACTTCGAGAGATTATAGACTATCAAATTGATGCATAAAAAAGTATTCCAAATGTTCAGATGACAATTTATCAAGAGTTTACAATCTCTCAAGACTACAGTCTTACATATTGCAATTATTCGGTGACAATTCCGCCGCTAACATCGTGTAAAGTAGAACGTTATCATTAAAACATTTTAATTACGAAAAATTACAAGGGTCGTCATTTATACGGAAGAGGTGATACAACCAGTGCCTTGCATAACACTGTTCCATAACCATAAGATTATAACTATGTGTACAAAATGTTATTCAAATATGTCTAGTAGTTTTTTCGTGAAAATGTAACAAATTTCTAACCATCCGTCCTCACAGACTTTCACACTTACAATATTTATTTATTTAAACTTTATGTACAGTAGTGGTTAATAGATGGAATTAATGTAACAAAGCATTCTCCACTTTGCTATAACATTTAAAATAGAAATTGGTAGGAAATAGGAAAACATAGCCCAAGGTTGAGAGGACACAATGATATTATCATCCCCTTTATTCTACAAATTGACCGAACTCAATATTTTAATTATTTATTTACAACAATCATCCCATTTCGCCACTAATAAAGTTGTTCTTCAAAGTGGTTGGCAAACAATTCCGCTATTAATTTTACGTAATCGAATTCTGTTTTGCACAAAGTCGTTGTTAATTTTAATCTAAACTCAAGATTAAATATATTTTAAACTGATAAGTATTGCTAACTTTGAGACTAAAATTCAAGGGTGGCCAGGACAGAAGATAGGGGGAGCGAACCTCTTTACTACCTAAAACCAATTATAATCATGCATTAAATATATTGTAAAACACTGATATGAATTATTCACGTCCTCTAACTTTAAAGTGAGTGATAGACGTACGAGCAAGTACGCGTACTTATGGCTCGAAGACTTTTTGGCTCGTGTGTCATCCTAAGTACGCGTACTTAAAAACGAGATGCGTCGAGAAAAAGTTCGTCGAGCCATAAGTACGCGTACTTGCTCGTATGTCTATCACCCACTTTACAATTAGATGCAATTTTGTACTAATTTCGTGATGGAAACAATTAACGACTTTTGAAGTCCGTGTGTATGGAAATTCATCTAGAGCATTTCTGTAAATACTTATATCTCACTGTGAAAGCTTAAATAAAGTGAACATGAAGTAGTAAGCTGTTCTTTCGTACCCAACTGATATGGCTTACCGCTGTACCTACGCAGAAGATGAATTTTCAAAGCGCGGGAAATGCTATTGACCAATTGGCACGCTCCACACAACCAATTGGCACGCTCCACACAACGCGCTTCTTTTTCCTGTACCGCTATTGGTCGGTAGCTGCCGCCATGTTGGCGCGCGCCGCGTGGCATACACGTGATTATGAACCTTATAGTAGTGATATAAGGTTGATTGTAGGTTTGCTTTCTTTCGTTAATCTTCGGGGCCATACTTTCTTTTCTGTGCGAACGAAGATTCACGACGCGCCTAATCAGTTGGGTACCACTGTAACGCCTAAACTCTTCCACTTTGGACAAGAGTGTAGGGGTTTGTATGAATTCTCCGCGTTACATGGGTAAACGAGGTCGATACAAATATGGCGGCAAAGAAACACAAATACCCAACGAAAAAAAAAATACACGAGCATCAAATAGTATTGCAAAACATAGTAAAATTTGTAAAACAAACTGAATATCATTAATTTAATCCATAGTCAGATTTTAGTTTATGAAATCTTACTAATTGCACTAAATGGTCATGGTAGTGGTTGGTTCGTCGTTAAGAGTTACAAAATTCAACACACACTCAGAAACAACAAACTCAAAAATAAACCTTGTGAGCACTTTCCAACATGCGCGGAAACAGATGAAACTACCCTCGAACAAATCTTGCACTCAAAATGCATAGTGGACTAAATATTCGTCGCTTCCCGGTACGACTTCACAAATTCCGTCTCGTTCCATACGAATGAAAAGTTTACGTATACCTTCATCAAAAGCATATTTTAGTATTGCTGTCAAAGGATGAAAAAAGAAAAAAATAGTAATGGAAACTTTTCGTTCGTAGGTTTTCCTGAACCACTTGGTTCTGACATAAAATGTAGAACACTAACGAGGTTACATGGAGCATGTGTAAAATCATATAGGGTTACTCTGGGAGAAAAAGTTCTTGGAATCCATTTTTAGGGTTCCGAAAATCCGTAAAAAACGGAACCCTTATAGAACCATTCGGGTGTCTGTCTGTCTGTCCGTCTGTCACAGCCAATTTCTCCAGATCTGCAACACCGATTATGTTGAAATTTGGTACACATATGAACTTCTGTGACCCAAATACGGACGCGTTACGTAAATAAATAAATTTTTAGTATGGGGGTCAACTTTTGGGGGTCAAACTAGAAAATTAAAAAAATAGTTTACATACTGTGACATATCAAATAAAAGGGCGTGGGCGGGGCGTGTAAACTGTGAGGGTTTTAATTATATTTTTTTCATACGTTTAAAATTAACAGCTTTTAAGTTATTCAAGAAATTAGACCAAAAATGGCCATTCCCACCTTATCTCCGAAACTATTGAGCCCAAATAAAAATACAGATAATAGTTCTATGCCTAAAAATTACAGGAAAACCTATAAGAAGCCTGTATTGTTCAAATAACATGTTAAAAAAATTAAATTGGTTCGGAAGTCTTTGCACGCGAGTCCGACTTGCACATGGCCAATTTTTATGTAGCGGGGTGTCAGGAAATGAAATGGGATATCTGAACTGGCTACCACGTCGGAAGGCCTCAAGGTAGCCCAGTGAAGCAGAGGAATCTGCTGGAAGGAAGACGCAGAGGCCCGATCGATGTGGCGACACTTCGGGGGAGTTATGACAAGCAGTGGACGTCGTTCGGCTGAAATTACGATCATCATCATCATATCAGCCGAAAGACGTCCAATGCTGGACATAGGTCTCCCCCAAAGGGGGGGAGTTTGCCATAATCGCCACGCTTGGCAAACGAGTTGGCGATCACAGTGTATGATGTTGATTTTTACAGAGAACGCTGCTGCCTATTCTCCGGCGAGTTCCTTAGTCGTCTCTTACGACACCCACGGGAAGTGATGGGATGGTATTATTCTTTTACGACACCATACGGTACCGGCCGATGCCATACGGCAAGAAATTATGATGTCTGAACAGAAATGCTATTGACGACAATGGAGGTAATTCTAGCCGGTAAAGAACCTTGCCCTTCATTGAAAAACATCCACTGAGCTGGAAAAAGTTCTCTCCAGCCACATCTACCGGTCTTATGCTTCTATCTAACAGTGATCTCCGAGGCTATCACCAAGTCACCGAAGACACAGGACATCCAAAACAAACGTTTAAGTGACACAACGTTTTTAAACGACTTCCTAAAAGGAGGAGGTTCTCAATTCGGTGGGAATAGAATAGAATAGAATACTCTTTATTATGGCACAAAACACTAAAAAGTTTAAAATAACCTTAATTTCGGAAGTCGGTGTTTGTGGTTTCGTTTCTTTGTTTTTTAACACCGACTTCCGAAATTAAGGTTATTTTATACTTTGTAGTCATTTTGTAGTGTTTTGTGCCTGAAGCCGACTTCGCTGAATAAGCTTTACCCGTTGACTGGTATAGCGCCTCCAGCTGTACGAAGGGATGATGCATGCGCGGTTGAGAAAAATAACCAAGAATCCGATCTCCTCTACGAACATAAAGCGGCCCCGGGTAGACTTAAGAGCCGGAAAAGTTTTCTTCGCTGTACACTGGCTGTCCAGGACCAGCCATCCAAAGTAAGAGGCAAGTTGTGGGCAGAACTGCACTCTCCACCACCTGATTTCTTGAAACCTCAGGAACACCTGCCGCCTGAACGTGAACTACAGTGGCCAATATGGAGGGCGCTCAATCGTTTACGCACCCAAGTAGGCCGCCAATAAAACTTGGCAAAATGGGGTTTCATTGATCCGCTTGAAGCTGAGTATGAGTGCGGAGCCCCCGTTCAAAATATGGCTCACTTGTTAAATGTCACAAGTGCCCTTACACCTGCACCATTGAGGACCTGATGAACGCCACTGATATCGCTGTGAACGTGGCCACTTACTGGGCAAAAAATATTTAAGGGTCACCATCGACTCAAAAAGAATAAGAAGTGTTTTGTTTGGAAGTCGGTTATATTTTTTTATAAAAAGTTTTTCTTTTAATTGTCACATCGTTCCTGATAATTTTACTAGTACAATCCAGCATTTGACGAAAAAATTAAGGCTCAAAATTAAAAACAACACCATATTTTTAAATGAAAACCTAGCAATATTTTCATTCCCATTTCGTCTATAATTTCTACTTACACAGAATTGCAAAGCTTTAAAATGGCATACGCCTGAAACCCTTTGAGAATTAAGGCCTCAAGTACGTTTAATTACGAGAAACCCAATACGGCTCACAGAGGTTGTCTTGGCAACGGTATTCACAACAACTGTTAATATCAATTAATTTATGTTTCATTGGTTTAATGCCTCCGTCTTCTAGAAACCATTGTTTGATCAATTTGGAGGTATTCGTATGTGGTATTGGCTAATTGAATATGAGAGGGCGAATTAGTGAATTGTTGGAATGTTAGGTATTTCTTGGATATTATTTTACACTATTATCTTACTTCTTACCACTATTTTTCATGCGAAATTTTGGATGAATGGATGTATGTTACTCTCTCATGTTATTTTTTAGGATAGTAAATCATCAAATAACTCAGACACTCCCTTCCGCTTCGCCCAGAGTGGAAGTGAGTGTATCAGGTATCAGACTCTTACTGTCTAAAACCCATTCGTGTTCCCTACTAATGGCCTTTGTGTTCCAGGGCCGTGGTGACTCTTTCGAAAAAACTCCGCAACCTTATTCAATCATGCTAGAACGGCTGAACGGATCTGGTTTGGTACAAAGATAAATTATAGTCTCGAATAGCACATAGGCTACTACTTTTTATCCCGGGAATAAGTGCCTTCAGGATAATTTCACGCGGGCAAAGCCACTGGCCGAAGCAAGTTTTGACATATTTTTTATAGTGTTCAAGAATTCTTTAACTTTAAATATTAAATATGCTTGTAAAACTTTTGCTTATCACTATTAAGCGAAAACATGTTTGCTCTTGTTATTTTTTGTATCCCATCATCTTTAAATACCATGTTTTTAAGCAAATAAATATGATTCTATTCTGTTCTGTTGTGTTCTGCTCTGGTCTGTTCCGTTCTGTTCTGCTGTGGTCTGTTCCGTTCTGTTCTGTTCTGATCCGATCTGTCCTGTCCTGTCCTGTCCTGTTCTGTCCTGTCCTGTCCTGCCCTGTCCTGTCCTGTCCTGTCCTGCCCTGCCCTGCCCTGCCCTGCCCTGCCCTGCCCTGTCCTGTACTGTACTTTACTTGTCCTGTCCTGTCCTGTCCTGTCCTGTCCTGTCCTGTCCTGTCCTGTCCTGTCCTGACCTTAGAAGTGGTTTTGAAGTGAACTGTTTTAATAATTTTGTACTGACTTGCAAAGTATAACACTACAAAGGGCAAAACAGCTTTCGTTTCGGAAATTGGCGTCAGAAAACGAATAAACAACACGTACCAAACACACTGTTTTTTTTTTTTCTTTATGACATCAGAATCTCCTCCTTTTTGAAGTCGGTTAAAATGAGAAAAAATACAGTATTGTGGTATTTTCAGCTTAGTAGCTTACCCCTTCATCTGTTTCACTGTCCTGTCATTCTCGTATCTGTCACGTCACTCTTGAAGAGCCACTGGTCGCTGTCATTGTTTTTGTCGTAAAGATGCGAGAAATTTGACAGTTCGTCTTTAAGGACACAAACAGATGAAGGGTTACACTTTTGAGGATATTTAATGAGCGCCTAGATGTTAGTCCATCCAGGCATTCATAAAGTCCCCCAAAGTATAGGATTTTAGGCCCTTTCGGCATTCCAACGTGTAGTTAATAAAGACGATACAGTGCGTTGAAAATACGCGTGACATCACTACGCCGGTAAATTGTTTACCAGCGACGTGAAAACATCCTCAATTTTTACAGATTGTGACTGAGATGTGAATGGGAACATTGCTTATTTTTTTAGAAATTGCACTCGATTGCCTGATTTAGTCTCTCCAATATCCGATCTCAATGGCCGAATATCCGAAAATCGACCTTACGTCCTAACCCTCAGAGTTTTTGCTCTTTAACCTTCAGCTGCAAACTCCCACTATTATTTTCCTATGACCCTTATCGCGGAGGTCACCTTAAAAGTTTTGAACACATAAATTCGTACTCTATGGATCATTAAACACTAGATGAATTTATGTGTAATGAAAATCGAATCCCCATTAAATTGTCTTTGTAAAAAGTTGTATTCACGCTGATCTGAACTTTCATCTATGCTCTCGAGGTTTTTGGCTCCTATTGTGATAAAATATTCGGATCAATGGTTACTAAGTCACCGTGTTATGGAAAGGTTAAACTTTGATTAAAAGCTACCTACTAGTTTATTTTAGGCTACGTACTTTACAATAATGCGTAGTACTCATTTATATTAAAAATTCTTCCGTTACTGAATGATTGAGTGACTGACAGACAACGCACTTCCGTAACTACTTGTCGTAGAAAGCTGAAATTTGGCATGTAAGTTCCTTGCGGAGTGAAGAGGAGCGAGCACTAAGAGAGCAGTTCTCGAAATTCTTACGGAAACGGGATATACGTGTACGAAGTCATGGGCAAAAGCTAGTATAGTATAAGAAAATAAATTGTATTATTTCGGTTATCTCGGGAAGTACAGCAGGGCGATTCTGTAAACAACTCACTGTGTAGGCTTAGGTGGAGCGAGCTTTCAATCCATTTAAAAAAAGGAATCACAGTTTACGTAATGCTCACTCCACCTAGTGGCTTGCTTACACAGTGCGAGCTAGCATGCGAGACAGCCTGCTGAGTAGCTGCAGTGCAGTAACGACGAGTTACTGCCACGTGCCAGTTGGATAGTAGCTCGCATCCGAACTTCTTCAATTTTTTTTCTTTTCACTCGCCTGTTCGCCTAACAGTAACTAGTACATGCAGCAGCTCGGTCATCACTCGCAACATTCAGACGCATTCGGCAGTAGTTCGCCAGAGTCAGCCAGACAGTTGCGAGTAGAATCTGTATTTTTTGTTTGCTGCGCCTCGCAAGAGACTGGACAAACTCAAACTCAAAACATTTATTTCAAATAAACCATTTACAAGCACTTTTGAATTGTCAAGATCGGTCGGTCCAAAAAGATGAAGCTATTTGCACGTTCCAAAGCGTAGACAGCCACTCTCATCGTGAAGACAGCTAAGGCGAGTCGAGCTACTGGCATATGAGATGGCAATCCGAATCTTCTCTCTAGACAGCAGCTAGCACTGTGTAAAATAGCCATTATTAACACGGTGAGATGTTGATAGAATAGACTGGCATCATGTGTGTCAAGATTTATTGAAATCAGATCATTATTTCCAAGAATAAGGAATTGCGTTTAAATGAAATACTGTAAGTAGTACCTAAACGCTATTAACTCATTAAAATTTGATTCAGTTTGGTTCAGTATTTTTCATTTTATGAGCATTTTTGCTTATTTCGATTTCTGCGTAGACAAAGACGTCGTCCATATATGACCACTTAAAAATGAAAAATAAAAAACTTTTTACAAAAAAAATATAACCGACTTCCAAACAAAACACGACAAAGTATAAAATAAATTTCGGAACTCGATGTTAAAAAACCAAGATACAAAACCAAAAAAACACCGACTTGGAAGTAGGTTATATTTTTGTAATATTTTTTTTTTGTTATGAATATTGTCTGTGTTGCGTATTTCATTATAATTATTTTATTAATTAAGCTAGAATGTTTATGATTTCCTATTTAATTTTGAGCACTAAACGAGAGTGTGTTCCGAAAATAAATAGGTACTTGTAGTTTAATATAACAGCTGTTAGCTTTCCTTTGTGTACTAATAAAGAGGGTTTTTTGCTAACTAAAAACTCCCAAGTGTTTTGGGTACTTTTACAATTGACAATAACTTCTTCCCCTCCCTTTTTTAGTACTTGTTTTGCATTTATATTTTTAAAAGCTGTGATATTTATGACATACATTAATATATTTTTGCTATTTAGGGCTTTCATAGGTAACATTATAACATAACTGGTCGAGTGGTTTAGGAGTTTGCCTTGTGACCAGATGATCATGGGTTCGATTCCCACGGGAAGCATACTTTATAAAGTTGTTTCCAATTTGGCTAGGACATTGCAGGCGTGAATCAACTAATTGTCTGATAAAAAGATTATTCCGTGCTTCGGAAGGCACATATAAGCCGTTGGTGGTCCCAGCCGCTAAAATGGCGGTCGTCAAATAAACCATGTCAGAGGCCCTTGAGGCGGTTTAGAAACTCTGACACTTGGATGTATGGGGTCGTTGGACCTTACTGCCCACACGATAAGAAGAAAAATAGGTAACATTCCTTAGTCTTACCGTAAGCCAAGTTTTTCTTATAGGTAAAAGAAAAAGTCCAACCTCAAAGTTTGCCAACGTACTATGGAGCGCAATATGCTTAGTGTTAAACTAACATATCGCATTAGAAACACTATACTGCGCTCCAAAACATAGACGTGACTCAGAAAGCCGCTCAGCTTAAATATAAATGGGCCGGACACATCTACCACATACCCATCAAGCGGTGAGCCCAAGAATCTCAAAATTGGTGCCCTGAAATGGCAAGACGAGGCCGCCCACGAAGTAGATGACGGGACGACTTGGATGTGTTGCTTGGGAATTGGCAAGAAGAGGCACAGAACAGGGAACGGTGGAAAGAATAAAGGAATACTTTTGCCCAGCAGTGGGATAGTTTGGGCTAGATATGTATAATCTATACTAATATAGAAAGCTTGAATGCGCTAATCTCAGGAACTGATCCGATTTGAAAAATTCTTTCAGTGTAGATAGCCGATTTATCGAGGAAGGCCATAGGCTAAGGCCAATAGAAGCGGAGCAGACGAAGTTGTACGGATCAACTAGTAATAATATATAAGGTATAGAGCATTTTGCAGGGATTCATGATATTCGAGCCTTTCCCCCAAGACTCGTGAAAATTCATTAGTTTTTCTGGCCCAGACCAGTGACTGCAGGAAAATTAAAGACATTAAAGCAAACCTTTTACAGTAACTTATACTAGAAAATCAAATCCAATCCCAACCAAGTTTCCAACGCGTTCTTATTCCTGAGCCATTTGCCAATTTATTTACTTACTAGTGGACGTCATACGGTTTCACCCACGTACTTCCCGTTCCCGTGGGAGTACGGAGATAATATATAGCCTATGTTACTCCCTGATAATGTAGCTATCCAATGCTAAAAGAATTTTTCAAATCGGTCCAGCAGTTTCGGAGCCTATTCAATTCAAACAAACAAATCTTTCTTCTTTATAATATTAGTGTAGATGTACGCAATTATTTTTATTTATTTATTTATTTATCACAACACTTCTATCCTATCTATAGATTCTCGTATTCAAAGATATTCTTCTTCTTAGCGTGTCCATGGCAAACGATATTGATCAACGTAGCAAAATTTTAAAGAAAATTGTCAGTTCTTCAAGAGGTACCTAAAGACCCCAATCAAACAGTGGAAAACTTCAAAAATCTCAGTAATTTTGTACTTCAGCTAACCACCTAAGAGTTCGTACTTCCGAGGCTTGGGCCAAGAATTAGCATAGCAACGAACAGTGTTTTGGCGCATCGCCACGTTTAAGTTTTTCCATTCTTAATTAGATCTGCGGTTGTTTCCTGTGTAAAAAACAGTACTATCTTGGTTTGGATACTTACCTAATCTCTGTCAAGTTATTCAGTTATTTGCTATCAATAAAAACTGGCCAAGTGCGAGTCGGACTCGCGTGCAAAGGGTTCCGAACGAATTTAATTTTTTTAACATGTTATTTTGACATTACAGACTTCTAATAGGTTTTCCTGTAATCTTTAGGTAAAGATCTATTATCTCCATTTTTTTCAAAATTTTAGGCTCTGTAGTTTCGGAGATAAAGGGGGGGGAATGGTCATTTTTCGTCTAATTTCTTGAATAACGTCAAAATCATTTATTTTAAAATTATGAAAAAAATATAATTAAACCCTCACAGTAAACCCTTTCATTTGATATGTCACACGATATTGTTCAAAAAACTTTTTTTTTTCTAGTTTGACCCCCAAAAGTGACCCCCATACTAAAAATTTAACAATTTACGTAACGCATCCGTATTTGGGTCATAGAAGTTCATATGTGTACCAAAATTCAACAGAATCAGTTTAGTGGATCCGGAGAAAACTGGCTGTGACAGACGGACAGACAGACACCCGAATGATCCTATAAGTGTTCCGTTTTTTTTTTCGGAACCCTAAAAAACAGCAAAATGCCGCTTAAACTGATTTTATTTTACAATGCTGCCCGTCTGTTTCATGAAGTAAGCAATGTATGTACTCACTACGTTCATGTTTAAATCTGAAATTCTTCCATAATTTGATCCCTGATATTTATAATTAGAGCCGTCGGCGTCGGGGCAAATAAAATTTGTTAAAATGGGGAAATATACCACCACCTACACGTAAATTGATCGATCTTCCTAGAAGCCATTTAATACAGCCTCCACCATCTATTTAAAGCTGGCTTCCCACAGTCCGTAATATTACGGACAGACGCGGACTAGCCCGCACCGACGCACAATAGGAAGAGCAGCTTCCATAGGCGGACGTGTCGTGGACAGATAAGTAATGCTAGCGAAGGAGGAGGCCGAACGCGTGAAAGAGAGGAAAGCCCACGCCCCAGCCGACGCAACAGGAGAAGACGCCCCGGGCGTCGGGAGTCGCAGGGCGATTCCCGGCCACCGTAGGCGCGGGCCTGCGGACGGCGAGCATTGGGTGGCTCGCCGTCTGATCAAAACCAAGCCCGGGTCGACGGCGCGCTGTGTTCCACGCGCGCCTGAAAGAGCTGTCAGTATAGAAGACGGGGCCCGCTAGGGCCAGTGCCTGCCGGGGTTGCGAAATCTGTTTGAAAGAGTCACCGCGGCCCTAGAACACAAAAGGCATTAGGAGGAACTCGGATGGGTTTTAGTCAGTAAGGGAGTGTCAGACACACTCCCTTCTGCTTCACCCAGAGCGGAAGGAGTCATTTGATGATTTCCCATCCTTATAAAAAAGCTCGTAAATCAATCAATATGTATAAAATTCTTCCATTACTGACTGACTGAATGATTGAGTGACTGACAGACAACGCACAGCCGAAACTACTGGCTAAAATTTGGCATGTAGGTTCCTGGAGGAGTAAAGGGGAGAGGAATTCCCGAAATTCTTGCGGGAACGGGAGAAAACGGGATATGCGCCAATGAAGTCGCGGGCAAAAGCCAGTTTTTACATAAAATATGAATATCTCGAGCACGAAAACCTTTAGCTACGTACACGACTTACGTATATGGGTGCGTTTCCACCAAAGATGAGCGAGGATGCGTAGCGAAACGCGAAAAGCGAGGCTAGGTTAATGAAGTGATTCTAATCTACCTCGCTACGCCTCCTCGCAAATTTCTTGTGGAAATGCAGCCGGGTGCATTTCAGCGGAGCGAGGTAGCGGAGCGGAAAAACGGAGAAATTTTAACCAATGGAATTGCATAAAATCTCCGTACGTCGTGAGTCAGTGACATTTTGACTGTCATGATTTATTAATATTTCATCCCTGAGTCTCCCAACATAAAAACACACTAGTCAAATTCCATTGTCGTTGATATATTTTTGGTACTAAGATGACTTATCGTGTCATTGTGTTGTAAATATATTATATTAATTTTGTTCTATTTTTTAATTAGAACATTAAATCAATTAAGATGAATTTTGTAATTTTATAATACACAAGAATAACCTGAAGTTATCCACCGAGTTTGGTAAAACAAAATTAAAACGTGTCAATTTTTTTTAGTTCTTACAAAATGTTGGTTGCGTTTTGGGGAATGTGCGACGGTATTGCATAATTTGATTCCGCCAAGCCCGTCCCATCATCACTACCGATACATGGTGGATATCCCACCCACACGCACAAAACGTTTTGGGAACCCATTGAAAGTGCATACAGCTAAGGAGAGGAATTCCCTGCCGGAGTATGTGTTTCCTGATAGCTACAACCTGGGAGTCTTTAAGTCAAGAGTAAATAGGTTACTTCTAGGCAAGATCCACCATCTTCGACCACATCATCGCTTACCATCAAGTGGTCAAACGCGTGCCAATAGCAAAAAATTTTTGGAAAATCAATTTTTCAGAACAAGAACCGGACTTGTTGATTTTGGCCGAAAAAAAAACACAAATTTCTACTACCTGAATGGAAAACCTAACCTCAATTTTTAACAATCATTTTGTAGATACTTTTGTATTTCCTCCCTCCCCGTTTAGTATGACACCCGGAACTTTTATAATAAACTGCAAAACATCTTAAAATAGGACAGAAGACTGACGGAGGCTACTCTTTCTGTCATTTTATTTAAGAATTAATGTCACAAACATACTCAATCAAATTTGTTGGAAAACGCGAAACAATAAAAAGGGACGCTTATTTTTAGGCCCTGTCTGTTACTCCGATGAAGGGACCAAGTCTTGGGGGCATCGAATAATTTCTTATTTGACATCTGTCCTACGTCTTGTCTTTTATTGTTCCTTTATTGTATCGCCCACGTGTGCAACTTGGAGTAGAACTTTTAAGGTTTGACTTTGATTACTTCCGTGTTATGTTATTCAAGTGAAAGTGTGTATACTTGTTTTTGTTCAGGAGGCCAATTCTCGCCACGAGCTTCTCAATAATATTGTGTAAAGTATTACACAATATTATTGAGAAGCTCGTGGCTAAACTATAACAGCCGCATGGGTCGATCTTCAAGGTTAAGCAACGCTTGCTGAGGTTGGTTCCTGGATAGGTGACCATCTTAACGAGATTCCTCTGTGCCTCGGAAAGCAAGTTAAGTCGTTGGTCCCGGCTGTTATATGAACATCTTTGGCAGATGTTACGGATTGTCAGAATCCAGATGTCTGTCGTGCCAAAAAGTACCGTATTTTAATGGGTTGTGGCGGTCTCACAGGTAGCCGCTTCACGTAAAATACTGGTATTCAGCTGAATCCGGTTTGAATGGGAGCTGACCCCAATCAATATATCAGCCGAAAGACGTCCACTGCTGGACATAGGCCTCCCCCAAGAATTGAGGGGTTTGCCATAATCGCCACGCTTAGCAGGCGGGTTGACGATCGCAGTGTATGGTGTTGAGTTTTACAGAGAACGCTGCTGCCCATTCTCTGGTGAGTCCCTTAGTAGTCTCTTACGACCCCCACGGGAAATGATGGCATGGTATTATTCTTTTACGGCACCGTACAGCACCGGCCGACACTATACGGCTTAGCACCGACCGACACCATACGGCTTGACCCCAATATATTTGGGAAATGGCTAGGCAGATGATGACATCAATGACAAAAACTTATCAACATGTTGAGAAATAAAAAGTCCTTTTGACAGTATACGATTGCGATGCAAATGTTAAATCTTCATAAAAATACGAGAAATGGCCTCTTTAATGTTTGTTCATCAATCACTCTTGACTAGCTGAAAAGATTTGGAAGACAATTTGGCTCACGAATAGATTATAACCTGAATTTAGAAATAGGATACATTTTATGGTTCCGTACCCAAAGGTTAACTAACAGAAACCTGTTACTATGCCTCCATCCGTTCTTCCGTCCATCAGCAGGCTGTACTCAAGAACCGTAATAGGTAGACAGTTTAGATTTTACAGTTACAGATTGTACTTCGGTGAGTGTGCCCAAGAACTACACGACCTCATCCCACCGGCCCCCTTCTACCATCGGGCATCCAGACGCACTGCATCTTACCATCCCTACCTTGTTGCTATTCCACCAATTCGCACTAAGCGTTTCCAAACGTCTTTTATAATGCGCACAGCAAAGCAGTGGAACTCTCTGCCTGCGTCTGTGTTTCTAAACGCTTACAACCCTAATCTCTTCAAAGTCAGAGTGCACAGGCTCCTTCTGGGTAAGCTCGCTCCATCGTAGACTTTGTCTCTGTCATCTCTGACCTAGACTAGAGTCAAGAGCAAACCCATCAAAAAAAAATGTTGAAATGTTCACAGGTTGTGTATTTATATTGCCGCTATAATAAAAATTAAATTAATCAAATAAAAAAATCCCACATATACAAAAAAAAAGCACGGGAATCTGTGTTTTTTTTCCGATTTTTGGCATGGAACTTTTCGTGTGAGAGTCCGACTTGCACATGGCCAGTTTTTTTCTGTTGGTATCTAAGTTTTCCTATGATAAAACAATTTCAAGCAGGCATAGCCAAAGTCAGAAGCTACTAAGTACTGTTTTATTAAAATATTTGATATGTATTTACTTTGTTTTACACGTGTTGGCAAATATTTTGTCGTCTTTGAATTTGTTTATACTGGTTCACAAAGCTACACGTGCTTACAGTTCCCGTCACGCAAGTTTACCTCCCCGAAGTACGTCGCAATCGATTGCGCAGAATGTCAATTTGACAAAAAACATAACCAGCGACCACGCGACCTACTCGCGCATGCGCGTTTTCGCGCAAGATGGCGGGTGTAATGGCATCTCACTCGCTCGTATAAATTCGATGCATACGTTTGACCCGACTTCTCAATGCAATACGACTGTTGATGCGAAAACTGTTACACGTTGTTATTGTTTTCAATTAATTATTTTGGTAAATTCTTACTATTTGATTTGTTTTTATGGTGTGTGTTTGTGGTGTTACTTTTTGATATTGTTATTGTTACTAGTAGTCTTTGTTGCTTGTTTATAATATAATACATATAAACAAAAAAATATTCTAGGAACGTGACACTTTTTTACGCGATTGCACCTGCGCGATCGTCACTAAAACCTAACTTCGGACGGGCAAACTATGCTGACGCGAACTGTACGAGTAGATCTATAAATCTTGTTTTGGTTTCTCGGCGATATAATTAAATTGTATTCTAATAATAACAAATTTAGTGAAAAGTATTAATTTTTTTATTATTTTGATCTCCGATAGGTATCTCATCAATTTAATTTAAATTTCTGAAATGAATATAAAATTAGATTCAAGAGCTTGCTAGATATTTTTTTTTTAATTTTAACAAACATTTAAAAAATTTTAAAAACTCGATCACAAATATTCTATACACAAAGTACAGCACGGATGAATGAATTTATTAAAGTTTGATGGTACGATTTTATTCAAATTAAAACTAAACTTTTTTTTAACTATTCCATTTCCAATTAGTAATTCATATAAAACTGTGATGTCAAACAGTAAATTACAGTCCAGTAAACAGTCGTGTAAAGTTAAGACAGATTTTTATGCCCGACATGGGGTTGGCA
This sequence comes from Lacanobia wlatinum, assembly GCA_947578705.1. NCBI lineage: Eukaryota > Metazoa > Arthropoda > Insecta > Lepidoptera > Noctuidae > Lacanobia > Lacanobia wlatinum. Next base: position 6,450,660 of record OX388037.1, read on the forward strand.
ATAATCACCTCCATTCATGCGTTCTTACATACAAATGACCCTCATATGCCATTCCGTGTTCTCATGGGTATCATAAAACATGATTACGCTGTAAAACAATAACAGACTACACATTTTCGTATCCGTGTATGACTCACGTTCAAATGCCAAGCTACAAAGTAGCATTACCATGATAAAATCAGCCTATGAGAAGGAACTAAAATAAAGCACTTGCTTGGATTGCTCCTCCAACATTGATTTTATGTACAGAGTGCGGATTTGAAAAGTACTAAGTCAATGTTTGTACGAATTTTAAACTTAGACACAAATAAAGAATAGGGTATTTTACTGAAAAACAAAAATTGAATTAGTTCCTCCGATAGATTTCCAAAAAATATTGGACACGTATTTTTTCTTTTTTCACATAAACAAAAAATGATGAAAACTCGCGTGACGTCACTACGATAGTAATTTTTTACTAGTGACGTGCCGTCACCAGCCCCCTCTCCCGAGTTTTGATGCGTTTTAGCTTTGTCAATATTCATTGATTTACAAAAATAAAAATTAAGTGTCCATTATTTTTCAATACTCTAACTGACGGACTAAATAGATTTGCAATTTATTGATGGTGGAAATTAGCCTGTTTCGTGCTTTTACATAAAAAATAACTTCGCAAGTGCAAGTGTGTACGTATTTGTAGCTATCAGGAAAGAGACTTAGGGGTATATAAACATAATAAATATCACAACAATCAGCCTGGAACTCTTTCTCTGCAGTGTAAAGCTTTGTAAACAGATGATAAGGCTTGCAGTTTGATTTCCTTCACCGATCTCAGTATTATCCTTGGATTTTAATGGTCAAATCATTCTGAACAGAATTAAAAAAGTCACATAGGATCAGACTAAACCCTCAAGGATGAGAGGAAAAGCCAAAGCATTGGCCATCATCATGTAAGCAGAGGATTCAAAAATTCAATTTGACGATATCTACACAAAATTGTTCTTATGTATCACCGACTTCAAAAAAGGAGGAGGTTCTCAATTTGGTTGTTTTTTTACTCAATACTTTATTGCGTTCTATATGTATAACATAGATGGTACATACAAGGTAAGAGATCAATATGGACCCTGTCAGGCACAGCAAAAATTAGGAGAGAGGGAGAGGGCCAAGTAGCATTTCAAGGTAATCAATATTTTCAAAAATTATTTTAAATGTCAATTTGTATGTATAATTTTGAATATATTTATAAGTCTGTGTTTGTATAGTAGTAAAAAAATGGCAAAATGTATGTATTATTTGTACAAATTTATTAGGTCTGTATTTGTTGGTGTACTATTATTATAAATTGAATAAGAATAATAGGTAGGTAATTATTATTAAATTGTTTGAAGATTCATTAAGATTAAATTATGTTATTATTTATGTAGGTATTCATATTTCTATTTTTTACGTTTGATTTTTATAAGTACCTGTGTTTGGTGAATAAGAGAGAGAATAATTTTACTTTACAATAGATTTGTCACCAAAAAACTCTTTTACTGAGTAATATGGATCTTGGATTCCAGAAATTGTTTCAATTTATTCATAAATATATTTGTTTTGCTTACTTCTCTAATATCATTTGGCAGTTTATTATAATTTTTTTATGGACATTACTAAAGGTCTGGTTGAATGCATTTTGAGTCGGGATTGAGGTATGTTTATTTTGTTTTTGTTGTGTCGAAAATATAATCTTGTTTGTCTTTCTTCTTTTAATGTTTGTTACCTCATAACTCCGTCATTTAGGAACCGATTTGAAAAATTCTTGTTCTATCTGAAAGGATACATTCCTCAATTGGTCCCATTGTCAAATCAGAATCTGATGATGGGATCTCATAACAATCAAGGGAAAACCTCAAATTGTATAGGCGTATACAATGTTTTTCATAAACTTTCTAACGCAATCCAAATATTTGTGCCCAGTAATCATCATCTCATGTTGCTAAGCTGATGATGGAAGGTATAAATAAGGATCTAATGATGAGATCCCATGAAAAATGTTTGTTCAGCGATATTTTCGCCAATTGTCAATCGATTAGGATGATTCTTTTTTTGTTTGGAAGAGTATTTTCCTGGACTGGTCCCCTTTTGTTATGTAAACTTACATCAACGTAGCTACAATAAAGTCAGTAGTTTCAATAATTTTAGAAAATTAGAATGGATAGAATAAAACATTTCTACAGGCTATAAATTGAAATGTTTGTATGGACATGGAACGTTGTTTTTTACAAAAGAAGTACTATATCGAGAGTGATTGGTTTTCAGCAACCATATTGGATTTCCAATTTGTTTAACTAACCCATCGTAACCGTTGTTAGTCAACTGTATAAAATGTATGGAAATCAGTTCAAACCTTAGTGATATTTAATGTAGGGTTCCTGTAATAATTTGCGACAGTTTTAACTTATGTGGATTTAAAGTGAAATTAGTTTTTTGAGAAGCTCGTGGCTAAATAATAACAGCCGCGGGTCGAACTTTAAGGTTAAGCGACGCTTGCTAGGGTTGGTCTGTAGATGGGTGACCATCTTAACATACCGAGTTTCCTCCGTGCCTAGGAAAGCACGCTAAGCTGTTGGTCCCGGGTGTCATTTGTAGATCTTTGGCAGGCGTTACGGATTGTCAAAAGCCAGTAAATCTGACTCCAGTCATGCCAAGATATACCGTGTTACTCTGTTAATAGGTTGTGAAGGTCTAGTAGGCAGCCGCTCCACGTAAAACACTGGTATTAACCGGAGTCAGCTAGACTCCGGTTTGACTGGAAGCCGACCCCGATATATTTGAGAAAAGGCTAGGCAGATGATGAGTAAATTAGTTTTTCCTATGACATTTTTTGAACATTCATTTTATTTATGTTGAACGAGCTGCCGCCCGCAGCTCCGAGAATGATCCCAAGGGTATATACTCCCAGGTTGAAATGCATCCGATGTGTTATTCTAGACTATAATCTACCTCCGTGCCAAATTTCATCAAGACCTGTTCAGTCGTTCTAACGTGTTTTAGTAACAAACATCAAAACTTTCGCTTTTATAATATTTTATAGTATACATAGTTTTAACAATGACAACAAAAGGGCCTCTATCAACAACTTGCTACCTACATGTTCTCAGCTACTTTATAAATAACCTTGTCGGGAGCACGGAGGGTGAAAGAGCCAAAGATCACTCACCAACAAGAAGGTCTGACCAGTTCAAATATGAGGAAACACCGAAAATTGTATACAGTCGCCGGCCCATAACACTACTTCCATCTTTGGGGAAACTCTTAGAGCGACTAATCGTTCCGCGCTTGCTACCGAATGGACCTAAATTTCATATTAATCAATTTGATTTCACTATTGGTAAATCCACAGTCGACGCGCCTCTCTCTGTCCGTAAAATTGTTAACTTATCGGAACATAAATACGTGGTTGGAATCTTTCTCGACATATCTGGCGCTTTTGATAACGCATGGTGGCCGATGCTACTACTTAAAATGAAAACCCGTGGTTGCTACAAAAATATCTTTAATCTGATTCTTTCGTATTTTCTAAACGGCTCCGCGAAACTCAAACTTGGACATCATTCCATTTCTAAGTCTCTAACCATGGGATGTCCTCAGGGCTCAGTTATCGGTCCATATGTATGGAATTTTGGCTACGATGATTTCCTCGCGCTTCCGCTCCCATGCGGCTGTTCATTAACCGGTTACGCGGACGATGGCTTACTGCTCATTGAGGCAAGCACTCGGGCTGGACTCGAGAACTTGGCTGACACATGTCTACGTTTAATATCACAGTGCAGTGGGGCGATCGAAACCGTCTGACCTTTGCACCGCATAAAACCTATCAACTTATTTTAAAAGGAAACCTAAAATCCTGGCCTAGTATTAAATTTAATAACGTACCCGTTAAAAGAAAAGAATCCGTGTGCTACCTCGGTATGCTACTAGAAAGGAAATTTTCATTTATTGATCATATAAAAACAGTAGGTGAAAAAGCAAAAAAGAACTTCTACGCCTTGACGAGAATATCCAAAGCTACTTGGGGTCTCTCATTTCAAACCTTAAAAACTATCTATGGGGCTACTTACTTGGGTTGTATGTGCTACGGGGCACCTGTCTGGGCTGACAGAGCCACCATAGGGGCGGTACGCCGAAAATTGCTGCAAAGCCAGCGTTTGGCTTTGATATTCTTATGCAAGGCGTATAGGACGGTTAGCACTGAAGCCTTACCGGTGCTGGCGGGTGTTCTCCCAGTCGATCTAGAGGTGCAGCGGCGTGCTGCAATGTACTACTACGCTAGAAAGATCACGGACCCAGAGTTTTTACCGCAACGCGACCGTGCTAAGATATGTAGATTACTAAAACCCCAGACTGACGTCTGGGAGGAACTTTTATCCGAATAGCAATGTAGGTGGGATAATTCCATTAAAGGCCGACACCTCCACCAGTTTTTTCCATCCGTTCGTGAGCGGCTGGATAGGACATGGCTGGAGGTGGATCATTATGTTGCCCAATTTCTCACAGGTCATGGCAACTTTAAGAGTAAATTATTTTCCTTTAGGCTTGTGGCCTCGCCTTTATGTCAATGTTCTACAGCCGACTATGAATAAGAACAATCCGCACACCACATCTTATGGGAGTGTATTCTTTGGCAAACTGAACGCAATATTATGTTAGATAGTATTCAGGTTACATCTGGAGTAGTTTACTACACGGACCTTGTAGAAACCAGAACAAATTTCCGTGCTTTCAGGCGATTTTGCCATACCTATTACTGGAATCAAAAGTAGCTCACAATTTAGGACCCATTAGTTTTTAATTAATATATAATCCGTGGTGCTTGACAACTGGGCTTAACCCAGTTGTATATGTCCCTTGGTGCCTATTGGCCTAGCTCTATTCTGTCTCCTGCTTGAAAAGGAGGGAAGTGGAAATTATATATATATTTATTTTCCTACTCCTCCGCTGTACTTTTCTGATTAAATTCGTTGCAGGATCCAAGACAGTTAAATCGTTTCTCCGGGACTCGTCGGGCTTCATTGGCCCGGCGTTTTTCTGGTGGTCGCCACTGTTGATTCTGGCTTTCAGGAGTTGCAGTGGTTGGGAATGTGTGGCGGGCTTGTCCCAAAAAAAAAAATACAGTCGCTAATATCACCACCGATAGAAGCCAATGAAGACCATTCGTTCGTTCCAGACTTACATACCACCATGATCACAATCTTCAGACTCGAAGGACTGACTAGAAGGAGAGATGTAGATATTTACCGATCGCCTGTTTGCTGAAGTGAACTTTTACTATATATATAGGCATACGTTTGACCACAATCTCACCTGATGGTAAGCGATGATGCGGTCGAAGATGGAGCACGTTTGCCTAGAAGCAACCTATTCACTCTTGTCTTAAAGACTCCCAGGTTGTAGCTATCTGGAAACACAGACTCGGCAGGGAATTCCACTCCTTAGCTATACGCACTGTGAATGTGTTCCCAAAACGTTTAGTGCGTGTCGGTGGGATGTCCACCATGTACCGGTGGCGCATCGCCGTTCGTCTTGTGGTCCGATGATGGAACGGGCTTGGCGGAATTAAATCATGCAATTCCATCGCACACTCCCCAAAATGCAGGCGATAGAAAACCGACAGGCCAGCAACTCGGCGCCGATGCTCAAGACTTTGGAGCTTCGACTCGACGAGCCTGTCATTACCGATGATCCTCTTGGCTCGTTACTCAATTGACTCAAGGGCATCAAGCTGGTATTTGGTAGATCCGTCCCAAAGATGAGAGCAGTACTCCATACACGATCGAACTTGCGCTTGATAGAGCTTGAGCAGCTGTTTCTAGAGTACTGTATTTTAAGATCTGAATGCTTGTAGTTCTTGTTGCTCGTTGGAGATCTGGAGGCCAAATGTCTTGATGAGTGAGCAGCATCCCGATCAGCTCAAGTTTTTTTTTTTATTTGGAGATTCCTGCCGACACCCTGCACCATCTCAAGAAAATCATCATCAACAATACAGTTCACTTCAGCCTGGTATTCATACTTCCATACTAATATTATAAATGCGAAATTAGATCTGTCTGAGAGTCGTTTTGTTTGTTTCCCCTTCAGGTCGTAACGGCAGTTTCAAACTTGGCATACGGGTAGGCTATTTCCTAAAAAAGTACGTAGGATACTTGTCATCCCAGGAATAATTACGGTCCCTTGCGATAATTTTCAAATCTCACGCGGGCGAAACCACTAGCAGAACTTGAGAAGAATGCGGGCGGAGAGATTTTTGAGTAAAAATAATTCGAGGTTTGGATCTCGCCTATTTCCTCCTTCAATATCAAAGGAATTTAAAAGGTATTTCATAAACTGAATAGGAACGATATGTATTATACTACTTTTGATCATATGTTATCCGTATACGCACTAAAACCTTTAAAAAAATGCTTAAAATTGTCCGATAGACCGCCGTGAATAGAGCCCTTGTATACAAATTTAACAACTATTAATGAAAAAAAAAGGGCAAAGTATATATCCTTTTCATTCAGTTTATAAAACATCTGTTACATCGGTCTAATATTGGAGGAGAAAACAGGCGAGAGCCAAACTTCGAATTATGACTTTTTACTCAAAAGTCTCTCCCCCTGCATTTCACGCCATTTCCTTCACAAAACCCTTCTAAATCGCGAATCCTGACCACAATAAGAGCATCTAGTACCAACGGTCGCAAATCAAGATAATTCCAATCAAGCCTCATTTATGTCCAATTTGAAAACCCCTGCACGTACATAGACCTTCTAATTATATTATTTATCATCAGCAATCCGTAAAACCGTCTTACATAACAAATCAATACTTTGTTATTTTCACTTCGTTTCCAATAGAAATGCCGATTCATCATTCAGAAATGCGGTACTTCGGTACTTCGGACCCAGCGCGGCTCCATTAGGAGGTTCCACGAAATTGATGGTTAAAACTGATATTCCATATCATTTCGTGTTTTGAGAATTTGTGAAATTAGTGCGAAATTTTAACAAAGATGCTTTTTCAACATTGGGAAAGATGTTAAAATACCATTAAACATAAAAGCAGTATCTTTATGGGTTTTTCTTTCTTTCCTTCGTTTCGAATTCGTTATTTGTTCGGAAAAACCGGAAAGCGCCTTCTGTCGGCTTGACAATGCATTCGAGTTTTCCGAACAGATAAGCCGCCACTAAATCGGTTGGTGTTAGGACGACGTCATGGGTTGAGCCATAAACTCGAATATCAAAAAAACTTAAAAAAAAAAACGAATTCAAACAAACCCAGTATGTAGATATCATCCACTGCCAATTCAAATCCCGATCCAATTCATGTATTTTCCTTGCATTGTTATCCAATCTAGGTCTTCCAAAAAGTCTCATTGTGTTTCATATAAAATGATCATGAAATTCGCCCAATCGTGTCCTGTACAAAATTGGGTAAATTGAATCTTAAGACGATGTGATTACGACATCCAAGTGTACTGAATGCTTCAATTCAAATTTCTATTGCGAATAATTTCAGATTGAATAGGGGATTTGTCGAAAAACGATTCGCGGGGATTTTATTATTCGTAAATCGGAGCTTGAAGGTCTTATTATGGCGGCAACGTACGTTTTACAATTGAATTTTTTAAAGCAATTTTATTTATGAGAAAATGAATGACGTATTAATGCAGAGAGGAATGGAGATTAATTAATTACTTGGCTTTTGTATGGATGCTGTGCTGACCTCGGACAGGAATGGTTCGTGTTTTTCTTGAGTAATGTGTATTTTTGGCTTTTTTGGAATTTATTACCCCAAGCTACCTTAACATAGGTTGTAATCAGAGTTATTTGTCGTTTTGCTTTTGTAACTATAACTAATAATACTTTAAAGTTTAAACTTTCTTAATTACGTCGCTTTGAAAAACAACACAGTATTATTCACAGCAGCGCGCACCGTTCACGCATGAAATCTACACTAATATTATAAAGAGGAAAGATTTGTTTGTTTGTAATGAATAGGCTCCGAAACTACTGGACCGATTTAAAAAATTCTATCAGCAATGTATAGCTACATTATCAGGGAGTAACATAGGCTATATTTTAACCCCGTGCTCCCACGGGAACGGGAGCTACGCGGGTGAAACCGCGTGACGTCCACTAGTAATTAATAAAAAAAAAAATTAACGTCTTTATGACTATTATAACTTACACGTCTTATAATGGTATCGTCATAACCAGTACACAACCAAATAATTAGTTATTTAACTTTTATAAAATCTAAAATTGTTATGTAATAAACGTTATTATGATGTTTATAAGACCACTCTAAAAAAGTTTCCATGACCATACGCGTGCCTATCAAAAGTAAAAAAAAAAGTATAACGATTTTTGTTACTTAGAAAATAGCTAAAAAGTTTGTTTGTTTGTTTAGTTGAACGCCCTAATCTCAGGTTTTCGGTTCGAATAGAAAAAATATTTTAGTGTTGGATAGTCCTTTTATCGAAGAACGCTAAAGACTATATAACATCACGACACGACCAATAGGAGCGGAGCGAGAGACGAGAAATTAGAGAGGTCCATCGTGTAGTGGTGACCTTCATCTATGATTATTATCATTTAGATATAATCAGAACGAGTTTGAAGCTTTGCACAGCTTTTTGGAAAACTTTTTTACAAAAAATGTAACCTGTTTTTTGTAAAAAAGTTTTTTATTTTTCACTTTTTAGTGGTACCTGCGTATCCATTCACAGCGCACCGGCGTGATGTTATGTTATGAAAATAAAACTAAGTGCTTTCGGTGTAAAGGTCTCGTCAATACGAATGAAATAAGCCCAAACACTTGGTAGTTCCTACATACCGATGTAGAGTTCCCTTGACTCTCTGTCGTCTCTATCATCAGGTCTGATCCATACTTTCATTCTTTTGTAGTATCACCCGATATACACACGAATATCAAGTTTTTACAAAATGCGTGCCTACAATTTTCGAGAGTTGCCCTCGATTTCTCAGGGTTTCCATCATCAGATGCTGACGTGGTGGCAATGGAACCACACGGGAAGCACCAGCTTTCAAATAAAAAAAGAAGCATGAAAATCGGTTCACCCAGTCGGTTAATTATGAGGTAACAAACATAAAAAAAATACAGTCGAATTGATAATCACCTCCTTTTTTTGAAGTCGGTTAAAAATCAGCCTGTGTGCGACATAATATAAAAAAGTGCAAATTATTTGTACTTCTTTTTGCTTCTTAATCATGGCAACACAATTCTGATAGCATATCGCAATATTTAAAGTCTGAAGGACCTATGTTTTGTTTTACTAACTGGGGAAATAATAAAAAATAAAATAAACGAAATTAATCCGCAAGACATGTACAAGAAACGTTTACACCGCGCGAGTCGGCTTGACCCCAATCGGTCCTTATGGATCATGACAGTTAAGGTGTTAGTATAAACATTTTTCAACAGCTCTTACCTACACAGACCAATATTGGAAAACAAATTTCACTGCTACTCTTTAGGGTTCCGTACCCAAAAGGTAACACTAAGCCTCCACTGTCCGTTCCTCCATCCGTATGTCTATCAGCGAGCTGTACCTAAAGAACTGTAATTGGTAGACACTAGAAATTTTCACGAAGTATGTTCTTATTGCCCCTATGACAACATGAAATAAAAATTAAATTAAATATAAAAATAAAGGGGACTCTCATACAACTAACGTTTTTTTTATGGTTTATAGTACAAAACCTTTCGGCTGAAACCCTTTGCCGGTTTTTTAGTTGGTTAACATAGCGATTTATAGACCCTCTTTCCCTTCAAGTACAGATTGAACACAAATCAAACTTTAAATTAAACAAAAGACAAACAGTCTCCCTGATTACTTCATCAGAATCTTAGCAAACCAATATTAAAACCAGGACAATTAGCAAGAACAGCGACATTTACACGAGGATTGCCGCCATTTTGTACCACCGAGGAAATTAATGTAGAAGTTGAAGTTGGTGTTTCGTTCCTAATATTTTACCTTGTAATTAAATCCTGTGCGGTTCCCAAGCACTAAGTCGAGCTTAGCTGTGTTATATTACGTAATTTGCCTGGTGTATATTTCTGGCATCCAAACTGTGCGAGCGTCAAATTAAAAGATGTTTGCCGATCTTCAGGATATTATTTATTACCCACCAGTTTTATCAAGAATTTTTAATAGATATGCTAAAATTTCACTTTGGTTTCCGAAATAATCTAACTGTCAAGACCTGTTTTGCTGTCGGGAGGAAATTTTAAAAGCGTTTTCCTTGCTAAGACGACCCCGTTGATCACCGTCAGTACACAGAAGGAGCCCCGTGAGGTCTTACAATACCACCCCGGAATTCCCTCTGTCTAGCGCCTGTTAACGCACATCCCTGGGGAGACTGTAAAGGGGTCTACCCTGAGCTTTGCTGCGGACGTCGGAGGTCGAGTGTCCTCCGGAATGACGGCGGATAAGCGTACAGAGTCTGGTTGCGGAATTCATTCGAAAGAGTCACCGCGGCCCTGGAACGCAAAGGGCATTAAGAGGAACACGGATAGGTTTTAGTCAGTAAGAGTCCGACACTCCTCTTTACTTCACCCAGAGTAAGAGTAGTCATTTGATGATTTCCCATCCTTAAAAAAATGCGATAAGGCCGCCAATTGTATATTTTTTATTTTAAGGTATTCTTTGTGTATTTATATTTTGGTGTACAATAAAGCTTCTTTTCTATATGCTTTTTATTTATTTATTTATATATATAAATAAATAAAAAGCATATAGAATCCCCCTTCTGAGCGCCCGCGACCTCGGAGTCCCACCAGCCATATGTAGTAATTTTCGGCGTCGAGCCGGCAGCCCCGATTCTTCTTCGAGCGAGATCGGCCCTCTTGCGACCCCACTCGGCTGCTTCTTTCTGGACCATGATTGTCTCACAGAACAAGTAACTGTATAGACCTAGTTGTTTCACGGTATGCTAATGATATTCAACCGTTAGTTGCTAAACAATCTTTTGCCAGTCAGTACATGAGTAAACAAATTGTTTTGCCGTTTCATCGGTCGTTGTCCTTTTTTGGTAAATCAAAACGTTACACGTGTCGTGTATTTAGGTATTTACTTACAATAAGTACCTAATTGGAATATCATTGACCGAATCGACGCGTTATTGGAGTTATTGACCAATACAAAAAAAAAACAGACCCATTACTCTTCTTATCGTGTGGGCAGTAAGGTCTAACGACCCTACACACCCTAATGTCAGAGTTTGTAAACCGCCTTAAGGGCCTCTGACATGGTTTATTTGACGACCGCCATTTGGCGGCCGGGAACACCGGCTTATACGTGTCTTCCGAAGCACGGAATCATCCTTTTATCAGACTATCAGGTGATTAAAGCCTACAATGTTCTAGCCAAACTGGAAACAACTTTACAAAGTATGCTCCCCGTGTGAATCGAACCCACAAACACTGGGTCACAAGGCAAACGCCTAAACCACTCGACCACGGAGGCAGTTAAATCATTACTAAAATGTGATAAAAAAAAATATAATCACACTATGTTATCTCTATCCAAGCGAAAGTAAATCTTTCTTTCTGTCTTACTGCTTGTTTATCTTATATTTTGACACATAAGCCACTTAACCAATATTGATGTACTTTGCTATAGAGGTAGATTGGACTTTACAGAAAACGATACTTTTTACTCCGGGATATTTTTAATCGGAAAAGCATGGGTTACACCAAGTATCAACATGACCCACAACAGCAAAAAAGCCTGGTCTACCACCCGAAGACTAACTGGATACCCACCAGAGCCCGTCAACTAAGGTCACGTCACAGCGAAACAAATTGCCCACCAGCTGCTACTCAATGGCAAACCACCATATAGGCTTCCAAAAACACGGAGAACCACAAACACTGGCTGACTCCGGGATTTCGTACCCTCTGGATGATTTCCAACGTTCACTTGCTAGAAGTCACTGACAGAATATAATTAAAAATAAAAATCTGTGAAGTGGTGAATGAACCAGAACCCAAAAGTTCCATGTACCGTAACATTACTCCGCCAGGCTTAATTAAATCTTAAGCCGATTTCATCGGCAGTAAATAAATACTGCAGCGGAATATTAAATTCAACTGAAAATCTGAATTAATTATAAACTGACTGAGAAGAACGTGTCCAGTGGGGAAAATAGAGTGTTTATTGATTAAATTTATCAGAAATACGTATTGAAATTACATTATAATGATATTACCTTAACCGATTTATTTTCAAATTGTATACAATTTCAAATTCGCAAACATTTTGTACCTTTTTATGTTTTGTTAATTCTTTGTTACATAAATTTGATTGGACTTGTCCGTTTTAATTAATAAATTAGTGACTTCAAAATGATCCCAAGGGAATATATGCCTGGGACTAGAAGTCAAGAACATGATATATCCATTTATAGATCAAGTTTCACCCAAATCTCGGACCGACACAAAAACAAATAGCGTTACTGCCGCATATAAAGTATTAGTATCTACGTAATAAATTGATTAGTATAGGCCTCATTAGAAGGTTTCCATTCGCCTAAAAGGCAAAGAAATGAGCTATGTTTTGGGTTTTCTTGCACGATCGAGTCAGAAATGAAGATATCCGCAGGATAGCTAGGGTTACCGTTTTAACCCGAAGAATCGCCGAACAGATGGGGTCGAAAGTTTCTTGACTGGTGACCTCGTATTGAAAGGTGTGACGCGGCTTCCCACAAGGTTGATCGCTGACCAGGATGCTAGACCGGTAAATGAGATGACATTTGGTAGAGGTCTTGTCCAGCAGTGGACGTCTTGGGTCGAAATGATGATGATGAATTCAATTCAAAACGTATTTATTCTCTCTTTACAATAGTTGCCTTATAATTTACCTATTCATTGTGAATTAGTATGGATTCATTCATTTTTAGTGGTGATTCATTCATTTTTAGTTGTAGAAATATAATGATTAATGCAAAATATTAGTAACTAGTGGACGTCACGCGGTTTCACCCGCGTAGCTCCCGTTCCCGTGGGAGCACGGGGACAAAATATAGCCTACGTTACTCCCTGATAATGTAGCTATCCATTGCTGAAAGATTTTTTTAAATCGGTCCAGGAGTTTCGGAGCATTTCAAACAAACAAACAAACAAATCTTTCCTCTTTATAATATTAGTGTAGATATTAGGGCTAGCTAACATCACATTCAGAAAGCCAAACAGGAGGATATAGAAACTGGAGTCCATTTTTCAAAAGAAAAAAAATACGCGCCGTGTAGCGCAGAGATCACTCTTTTTCTGACTTTCAGCTATCAGAAAAAAAACACAATCATGTTTGCTCTTCTCAACACAGGACCCTTCTGAAATGCATAATCTACACCAATACCTAAATTCATTTAAAAATCATTGCAAAAGTGATTTGGTATCGACAATTTGTTGGTCTTTGTACAGTCGGTGTAATAAATCTCTGCGCTACATGGCACCGGGATCCACCGACTGCACTACATGTTTTATTTATTCAGAAACATTCTACTCCATAAATGTTTTTAGTATTTCCATTTTTCATTCGACGAGTGAGGGTTAGAGCTAAAACTGTACGAGTTGATCAATGTGTTAGGTTAAGCTGCGTTTGCCGCGGTCATTCAAGGGATGAGGCCGTTATTTACACATTGGAAGTACGTCGGAAAACACATTTTTGCTATCGGGGCACCGACTGGGAAAGGTGCCCGAGGCAAAGGATAGTCAGAAGTTCCAAATCCATAAGCCGATTTAACTATAGAAAGATATTTTTATGAAGAGATTTTGAATATAAGTCGGATAGGGGTAGAGGGGCTATTACCAAAAAACTGACTTGCAGGCAGAAAGAAAACGTGGAACAGGGAAGGATCACATTAATGATATCCTTGCATGATTCAAGAGATTACTAAGCACATTTCGGTTGTCGTGTTTACACCCGCAAATTTATTGAGACAGTCAATCTTTAAAAATAAGTATTTTGGAGAAAAAACTAGTGAGTTCATAGCTCAGCTATAAACGGGTTAAATATAATAAAACTAGCTTTTGCCCTCGACTTCGTATGCGCAGTGGCGTGCGGTAGGTGCAAGCCAGCAGGACTCCCTAGGCCCTATACACGGTGCCATTTTAGTCTTTCTAGGCTCTTATATCATTTACGATATAAAATACTAACTAATTTAATATCACTGTAGCGCAGAATTCAGTGCAGAAACAGCACGGTGCAGTGGGTCGGCGCTATAGCGATAAGTTATATGGTGTTTTCTTTTTAACCAGTTATTACCTATGCTGATCTATGCTGGCTTGCACCTACCGCACGCCACTGCGCATACCCCGTTTTTCCCGTTTCTGTAGATATTTCGGGAAATCCTCTGTTAGTATTCCCCCCCCCCCCCTTCCCAAAGAACCTATACGCAAAATTTAAGCTTTCTACCAAGAGTTCCGGCTGTGCCTTTTCAGTCAGTCAGACTGATTGATTATACTGTTCGAGTCGCGACTTCATTTACTAGCTGAAATTCTAGATATGACCATGCAGTTCCACTCCACAATGTTATCTAGCTATAGCTTTTCTTTTCTGTGTGTGCCAAATAAACTTGTTTTCTTTCTTTCTTTCTTTTATTTTAGGCAACTGAGGCCGATAAAATACGATATATATATATATAAGTATAAAACAATTAGGTAGTAATAAACTCGCTTTTTAATCAAATGATTGCATTGTGAAATATAAAATAATGATAGTAATCCGATATAATACTTAACCTAATCTTTACGTTAAAAATTGTATGTTCAAAAATAAATTGCGCCGGAGAATTAAATGACCTACAAATTTTTTTTCTGTGTAATTAAATAAACGTAATGGAATTTAATTTCAATTTTTTTAAGGATTGAAATCATCAATTTACTCTTTTCGCTTTAGGGAGAGTGGAAGGGAGTGCCAGACTTTTCGTGTTCCTCCTAATGCCCATTGCGTTCCAGAGCCGTGGTAACTCTTTCGAACAAACTCCGTAACCCTTCTTTTTAAGGATGGGAAATCATCAAATGACTCCTCCCGCTCTGGGCGAAGCAGAAGGGAGTGTCAGACTCTTACTGACTAAAACCCATCCATGTTCCTCCTACTGCCCTTTGCGTTCCAAGACCGCGGTGACTCTTTCGAACAGATTCCGCAACCCTGGATGCTCCTAGGATTGAAACTGAATTTTGATGTCACTTTGTAGAAATGCCTGCCTAATTTGTATACACCCAGCAAATGGAATTGCTAAAATTAAACTTCTCGTTCCTTCATCCACTACTGGCGTTATCTTTTTAACTGAATTCCAGTAAACTCTCCACTCATATGAGATGCATGGTGGAGATCCCACCCATACGCACTAAACATTTTGGAAACTCCTGAGCTGAACGGACAATGAATACTTTCATTGTCCGTTCAGCCAGAATTCATTGCCAGAGTTTATGTTTAGATGTATTTTCTTTTAATGATTCAATTTAAAATTTAAACCGGCCAAATGCGAGTGGGATACTCACACTAAGGGTTTCGTAGCATGATCCGAAAAAAAAAACACGCATCTTGTATGGGAGCCTCCTTTAATTTATAATTAAATTTAATTTTTCATAATTGTTGTTATAACGGCAACAGAAATAAACACTGAATATTTCTACCTATTACGTTTCTGAAGACAGTCGCTGACAGGCGGACGGACAGCGGAGGCTTGGCAATAGGGTTCCGTTGGTTACACTTTGGGTGCGGAATCCTAATAAAAAGCAAGATTATGTAAGTTCTGCCCCACCTATTTAGGTGGGACAGAACTTACATAATACTGCTTATACCTACTTAGCTATATAAATATATAGCTAAGTATTTATAAAAACAACTTAATACCCATGTAAACGAATAAATTGTTTATACAGTACCTATATATAACACCACCTTTCAAAAAAACTGCGAATTCAGGTGAATATTTCTATTAAGATCGTCGCGGGTCAACTTTTACTTTGAAAGAGCATTTACTTTCGCAAATTGGTATGAAAACGATAAGGATCTAAATGGATTCAGTTAATTAAATCTTCTTTTTAATCTATGATCTCTTAGACATGTCTCAGGTAAAAGAATTTTTAAAAGGAATAAGCGGAACGGACGTAGTTCTAGATAATTTGTAGATCTTTAAGGCGCAGACCCACCGCGGCGCATGCTGTGCACGGGCACGCGACGCATTTTAGCTACGTGGATTTATTTATTTGACAACGTGAGTCTACTTTTCCGCTGCAGTACACGCAACTGTCTACAACTGTAGCGTGGCCCACTGCGGCGCACATAGAGGCTACGCACGTGTTTTTGCAAGAATATAAAGGTAAACACGAAGCATCTCCGTTCCACAAGGCGTATCTCAAAACTGTGTTGTGATATAGTTGTACATAGCCATAGCTTTCATGTATAGTGTACATGATTGTGACACCTTTCAGCTATGTGAGCACCCTATTTGAGCAAGCATGTACCAATGACGTCAATTGATGCGTAACGTGTCCGCGGGTTGCAGTGGACACAATCACATACAATTTCTTCCAAAGCGAATCTTAATACAGGTTTGTGGCCTCTCCTTGCGCCGCGGTGGGTCGACGCCTTTAAAGTCGTTAAGGGTACTCAGAAGCTTGAAAGTCTGCAAGCCAGATTTACCAAGGGATATCATGTTACCAAGTAACTAATGGTTGTGGTGGTCGGATAGGTAGGCGTTCCATGTAAATTCTGCATTCAGCTGCTTTTGGTTAGACTTGAAGACGACATAACACAATTGGAGAAACGCTAGGCAGATATCAAAGCGGAATATACGTATGTTTATGAAGTAGGTAACATTTTTAGTAACAAAAATGAATTGGAATAACAATATGCTTTTATAGAAATATTGTTTGACAAGGAAATTCACAAAATGGTCGAAATATTCTTAATCCTCGTAAGTATTAAATCATGCTTGTGCTTGTGCTTGTGCTACAATCATGTGTAATTATTATCCTTCTACTGAAACCAAATCAAGCAAAATTACCTTTACCTACATACTCACACACGCGTAAAATCAGTAGGTATACAGACATCCTTTTGGCTTCGCTATCATCAAATAAAAACGAAGCAATCGCAATAAAAATCATTCCCAACAAAATAACAACACACATACTTCAAAAATCTCCACTCAACCCTCAATTCAAGCAACAGATTTACAACCCTTTGTTACTAAAAAATAAAGAACAATTTCGCTGTTATCAGTGCGGCGATACCGACAGAATTAACGTTGTCTACGTGACTGCGGTCTCAAAGAGCGAATTATACAATTTTTTTCCTCAAAAACCCGGGGCTTGTATTTGCGAAGCAAACTGACTGCCCATATCTGATTCGATAGGCTTTTCAATGATATGAACAAACAAGGCTTTTTGGGACCGAATTTGTGGACCGATTTTATGTGGAATATTGTCATGTTTGGGGTTTTTGGGGAAGATCTTCACTTATAGGACAAACGATTCTATTACTTTCGTAGGTGTCGACCAAAGGTTTAGTTGACGATATCTTTTTTTCCTTTTTTGGGGTATCTGAGTGTATACCATTATCATTTGTAATATTTTGGGATTTATACAAAAACATAAAACTGATGGTATATCCCAATAAAGAAACTGACTTTAATTAAAAAAAAACGATCATTATATTTAAAGATTCCCTTGAAAGCTATGAATCCTCTCTTTCCTTCATTGTAATGAAAGACAGTCCGCCGTATGGTGTCGGCCGGTGCCGTAAAAGAATAATACCATCCCATCACTTCCCGTGGGTGTCGTAAGAGGCGACTAAGGGATTCACCAGAGAATGGACAGCAGCGTTCTCTGTAAAACGCAACACCATACACTGCGATCGTCAACCCGCCTGCCAAGCGTAGCGATTATGGCAAACCCAGGGGGGCTTTGCCATAATTGGAGGAGGCCTATGTCCAGCAGTGGACGACTTTCGGCTGATATGATGATGATGAATGAAAGACAGCTAATTGGAAATCTGTTAGTAGTTCAACTAAAAAGTTTCATTAATAATTTTTCTGTTATTATTTTATTTTTGTGTAAAAATTCTCTAAAGTCACCGACATTGCGCGTAGAATCAGCATGCTGAAATGGAAGTGGGCCGGCCATGTCTGTAGACGGACAGACGGTCGATGGAGCAGACAAGTGTTAGAGAGGAGACCGCGTATGGGCAAAAATGTAGTGTAAGTGGGACGCCCTGCGGCACGATGGACCGATGTTTTGAAGAAGGTGGCTGGCAGCGGATGAGTGTGGACTGCTCAAGACCGGGATAGTTGGCGCTCTTTGGGAAGACTTACGTTCAGCAGTCTGTGGATGGCAATTGACTGATATGAGATGATGATGTACTACTTCTCGCAGACGTTACGAAACGTCTTAAAAGTAATTTTCATATAATTTAATTAGAAATTGTAAACTGAATTCTAGAATACAATATTCTTTATTATTTGACGCCAGCCTAGGTTCGCAATTTCACGCTTTATCAAATAAGTCCAGCGTTTAAAATTTATGAAAAATGTATTGTAAAACATTGAGATAGGTAAATATTTAAGTTCAACTTAATTAATTATTCCGTTATGCTGAATACTAATCCAAAGTAATCTATTATAATTATATTAAAATACAAAAAGGGTTGCCAATTATATATTTGAATGAAAAAGCACGATCATTTCTTTATTTATCTCAAATATATCTTTTTTAATTTCCAATGAAATCTAATTTGATTATTTTTAATTTCAATTTAATAACAATTCTATTTAAATGAATAATTAATTTAAATTAAATTAATTATTCATACACACCATTCTTTAAATTAATTATAAATTGTAAATCTTTCATTGAGAATGCTGTGCATACATATAAGTGATGTATTTACACAGAATTGAAGATTTGTGATTGCCTGTTATTGTTATCCTTAATTGTAAATATGTCGTTAGTGTGCCTTATTTAACAAATAAATAAATAAATCATTTCGCGGTGACTAAATAATTTATCATTGTTGACACAACCTAATTACAAAATAATGATTACAACAATTTGGTTGTTTACTTTCGTGTTATTTATTTTATGGTCGATTTTTCAATCTCCAGGTAACTTTTATACGAGGATTAAAAAGGCGTTTTGATAGTTTTGTATAGAAAATATGTCAACTGCAATGCCGTTAAAGAAAGAAATAAAACGTTTATGTTATTTTTCTGGTAAATATGGTTTCGTCTTTCAATTATGGATAAAAACCTTAAAGTCCGTGCTGATTCTATTCAACGTTTGATGCAGTATATTCGGACTGGTAGAAAAATGGGATAGAAATAGTTCCAGTAATGACGCAATAAAATGAGTAGTCATCCTTACATTTTATAAGTTCCTATTAAAATAGATGGACAAATTTATAGAAATCTTTTAGACCACCAAAAAAAAATTGCTTTTTACAAAAAAAAACCGACATCCAGATAAAAAAAAAACACTACAAAGTATAAAAAAACTTTAATTTCGGAATTCGGAAACACCACTGGAAAGTCGCAGGAAAGCAAAATACGCAATTTCGTTTCTTGAATAACAAACCAAACACGTCATCTAAGTAAACGAATTCCAGCTATTTTGATTTAAAAGCCAAACTGCTAAACCGATTTTGATGAAATTTAAATGGGACCAATCGGAAAGCATACTCTTTCACATGAAAGAAGAGTTTTTGAAATCACTCATAACTCCGTCATTTATGAACCGATTTAAAAAATTATATATATATTCATATATATTATTATTTCACTTTTTAGTGGTTCCCCCCACACCTAACAACACCACTGGAAAGTCGCAGGAAAGCAAAATACGCAATTTCGTTTCTTGAATAACAAACCAAACACGTCATCTAAGTAAACGAATTCCAGCTATTTTGATTTAAAAGCCAAACTGCTAAACCGATTTTGATGAAATTTAAATGGGACTAATCGGAAAGCATACTCTTTCACATGAAAGTAGAATTTTTGAAATCACTCATAACTCCGTCATTTATGAACCGATTTCAAAAATTATATATATATTCATATATATTATTATTTCAATAATTTTTTTTTTATTATATATTGTTTATTCTATATTTTTTATGTATTTTACCTCAGTAACACACATAAAAAAGCTCCTCCTTTTTTGAAGTCGGTTAATAAGGACAATCGTAAAAAAATAATAAAAAACCCAGTCCCATATTCTCATTCTCGGAAATTCATCTTCATGATTTTTTATTCTGGTAGTTTGTGAGTTTTTTTGGAGGTAAGCGGAACAGAGAGTAAAGTCCCGCAAACCATTCTAAAGGAGGATCCTCCGACCAGACGGGTGTTGTGTCTGGCGGGCATCTGCCCGATAGTTGATATTCGGGCTGATGTATAATACTCTGCTTGCGCGATGCAGGATTTCAACTTAGTAGTTCGCTGCTTGTTGGATAGACGTCGCGGTTCTTTTTGTTGCGATGTAGATTTGCTCCGTTGGTTTTTCGTTGGTCGATAGTGGATGAGTCGTCCATACATCCTAAGATGCTTGCCAGGCCAGTGGAAAGTTGGTTCCAGTGAGTTGGAAACGAAAGTCACACAGTTCTCGGTTAGTCGGAACTATCTGCGGTGCCCTGCTGCAGTGAGACTGCTGGCGTCGACCAGGAGAGACTCTTCATAGCTCTTCATGTGACTGGCCGAAGGTGCAGTGTGCTTGCCGCTGATAAGGATGATAGAGGCTGAGGATGCTGACCAGGAATGCGCGGCTGCTGCATGCTGGTGGTCAGGATACCCGCAGAAGCCGTGGGTACTGGCTGGCTGTATGACTCGCTGCTCGAGAGCTTGAGGTTACGATGAGGAGAAGTGATAATGAAGTCACGCACCTCGCATTTTTACTGTACGTTATTTCAGTCCCGGAACTACTTCGACATGTTTCTGGTTTTCTGGTACTTGTGAATCTTTAGCGCTCATAACTCCAGCCCAGAAAAAACTTCGATATATTTCGGTTCTCTTGGTATTTTTAAATGCTTACCACTCACAATTCCAGCTTCGGAAATACTTCGACATGTTTCTGGTATCCTGGTATTTGTGATTCTTTAACGCTCATAATTACAGCCCGGTACAAACCGCTATATGTTTCTGTTTTCCTTCTTCACTTTTGAATCCTAACCACTCAAAATTCCAGCGCCGCAAACATTAAAAACAATTCTGATCACCTGGTGCTTTAGAATCCTAACTGCTCACAATTCCAACCCTGGAAATACTTCGTCATGTTTCTGGTCTCCTGGTACATAATGGATCTTTAGCGCTCATAATTCCTACCCGGGAAAAACTTCCATATTTTTCTATCGTTTTGGTAATTTTGAATCCTTATCGCTCATACATATCTCGCGGAAATATTTTGATATGTGGCCTCCTGGTACTTATGAATCTTTGGTATTCACAATCCTAGCCCCGAAAATACTTCGACATTTTTCTGGTCTCCTGGTACTTTTGAATTCTAACCGGTTACAATTCCAGTGCCAAAAATAATTTGACAGGTTTATGGTCTCCTGGTACTTGTGAATCTTAAGCGATCATAATTTCAGCCAAAGCAATACTTCTTCAACATGTTTCTGGTATCCTGTCACATATGAATCAATAGCGTTTACAATTCCGGCCCGGAAAAACTTCAACATACATATATATATATCAACTAGCACTTCGCCCGCGACTTCGTCTGCGTAGACTTTAGAGGTGACGCGCAACTTCTTTGTCCCATATTTTCATTCTCGGAAATTCATTTTCATGATTCTTTATTCTAATAGTTTGTGAGTCTTTACTGTTCGTACTTTCAGCCCCGGAACTACTTTGACATGTTTCTGGTATTCTGGTACTTGTAAATCTTTCGCTCATAACTCCAGCCCAGAAGAAACTTCGATATGTTTCGGTTTGCCTGGTATTTTTAAATGCAAACCACTCATAATTCAAGCTTTGGAAATACTTCGACATGTTTCTGGTATCCTGGTACTTGGGAATCTTTAAGGCTCATAATTACAGCCAGGAAAAAACTGCTATATGTTTTGTTCTCCTGGTACTTTTGAATCCTAACCACTCAAAATTCTGGTGCCGGAAACATTAAAACATGTTTCTGGTCTCCTGGTATCTACTTTTGTATCTGTAGCGCTCATAATTACAGCCCCGAAAATACTTCGAAATATTTCTAATCTCCTGGTACTTTTAAATCCTAACCGCTCACAATTCGAACCCTGAAAATACTTCGACATGTTTCTAGTCTCCTAGTACATACTGAATCTTTAACGCTCATAATTGCTGCCCGGAAAACCCTCCACATTGTTCTGTTGTTCCATCCTAACCGCTCACGAATCTAGCCCCGAAAATACTTCGACATGTTTCTGATCTATTGGTACTTTTGAATCCTGTCCGCTCACAATTCCAACCCTGGAAATACTTCGAAGTGTTTCTGATCTCCTGGTACATAATGAATCTTTAGCGCTCATAATTCCTGCCCGGGAAAAACTTCCACATTTTTCTGTTGTTTTGTTACTTTTAAATCCTTACCGCACATATTTCTAGCGCAGAAATATTTTGACATGTTTCTGGCCTCCTGGTACTTATGAATATCTATCATTCACAATCCTAGCCCCTAAAATACTTGGACATGTTTCTGGTCTCTTGGTACTTTTGAATTCTAACCGGTCACAATTCAAGCGCCGGAAATATTTCGACATGTTTATGGTCTCCTGGTACTTGTGAATCTTTAGCGCTCATTATTTCAGCCAAGGAAATACTTCGACATGGTTCTGGTCTCCTGTCACATGTGAATCTATAGCGTTTACAATTGTTACCCGGAAAAAAATTCAACACACATATGTCTGTCCGAAGGTTAAAAAAAAAAACAAAAAATATTCGGGCCCAAAAATACATTAACATCGTTCTGTTCTCCTGGTACTTGTGAATCTTTAGCGCTCTCAATTTCAGCCCAGGAAATATTACGACATGTTTCTGTTCTCCTGGTACTTGTGAATTTGAAGTACTAAGGCAGCAGAAGCGCTAGGTTTCCATTTCCTCCTCGATCTCCATTAGGCCATGCCTTTTACCGGGATAAAAAGTAGCCTATGTTTGATTCCAATATGTGAACTATATGTGTGCCAAATTTCATCCAAATCCCTTCAGCCATTTTTGCCTGATTGAGGCACAAACATACAAACATACAAACATACAAACATACAAACATACAAACATACAAACATACAAACATACAAACATACAAACATACAAACTTTCACATTTATAATATTAGTAGGATTCGATGGTTAAAAAAAAGAAAAAAATATTCTAGCCCAAAAATACTTTAACATCGTTCTTTTCTCCTGGTACTTGTGAATCTTTAGCGCTCCCAATTTCAGCCCCGGAAATATTACGACAAGTTTCTGTTCTCCTGGTACTTGTGTATCTGAAGTACTAAGGCAGCAGAAGCGCTGGATTTCCACTTCCTCCTCAGTCTCTATTAAGCCATCTGCTTTTACCGGTATAAAAAGTAGCCTATGTTTGATTCCAGAATGTGGACTATATGTGTGCCAAATTTCATTCAAATCCCTTCAGCCATTTTTGCCTGATTGAGGCACAAACATACAAACTTTCACATTTATAATATTAGTAGGATTCATTAATTTATGGGTAGGTACTTACCTACCCATACATTAATGAATGTGTTTATTCTAGTATGCCAGCAATTTATTATTTGAAGAAATTTATTATTTGCTTGGATATCTTTGGTTAAACATACTAAATGCTGTGTCAATCAAGGCCATCTTTAACTGTGTTCACAATTGATTTTTTAACACGATTCAAGAAAAAAAGTAAAATCAAAGAACCTGCTAAATTAAGTGACACACAAAGATCATCGGCATCAAAGCCCTGCTTGATCAGTCCTCAAAGGCCCTTCAAGCACAAAATTACTCACCAAAAAGAACTTCATTTTAAAACACTCCTTTAATACGACTCTTTTCAAAGTCTAAGAGAGTAATACGCAAAGTGATACCAGTTGTTTCCCTTCAAAAGACACCACCTGCGCGTCACCCCTTCAATTATTCAAAGAATCTTTCTCTTACATTTTAGATAATGAAATTTTAATCATTTCTCAGTCCTAAGTCAGCACTTTTAAGGCTGGGTAGATGATTAATTTTTTATGTCTCACGAAATTTATCTGCCGAAGCGTACAACGCATTGTGACGAAAATAACTTATGGAAAAAAAAGAAAACCGCTGACAACTTACCTGCGCAAAGAAAGTGGATGATACACACTAATATAAAAAGATTTTACCAGATTTAAAAAAAAAGGAAATAAATGATCGCAGACCCTGTTAATAGGGCACTGTTAGAATTCATGTTACATTGTTGTATAGTTTTGCATCTAATACATAATACTCCCGGAGATTTGTATACTGAAAACTAATAAAAAAAAATTAATAAAAAAAAAAAAAAAAATATTTTGGACCAAATACTTAAACATTTCATGTACACCCACCAAACTGCGTGGCAGCAAAAAAAATAAGCTATACAAAATATAAATAATATTTTAATAAATAACTGCATGACGTGTCAATAATTATTATTATTAAAACCGTTTATAACACAAATGCAACGAAATACGTATTTAAATCAATCACAATTTAAAATAATTTGTTTTATAGTAAGTCATTGTTAACCCGCAGAAATATTCACATTAATATTATTTCAGGAACAAAGGATAAGTTGTTATTGTAATTATATTCTGGTTAACGACAGACCGCGTGATCGTTAACAACATGTCGAACGTTTTCACGTTGGATTAAATTAATTCTACTTCATTTTCAATCAAACATTTATACTTATTTGGACCTGCTAATTGTAAGACCATCTCTACATTGTATGGACTCAATATCTTTTGGATTGTATAATTTCACGTATTCATTATTTCAAAACGAATTTAACCATGGTTTTGTAAACACCGATTTAAAAGGATGTCCATGGAGTTTATTGCACGTCCAGTTCCTTGGAACGTGCAACTGCCGCGCTGGAGATAGGGTCAGTGAGTGTGTTTTGCTGCAGGACAACTTGTTGCTCTTGTCGCTAACGCGGCAGAATTAGCTTCATATATTTGACTGACAATTCGTTTTCCGATGGCAAAAACCTTCTTACTTATTCGACGTTTGGGACTCGGTCTATTAGCCGTATGTCAAGCATGGAACGCTCCATAGCTCTCTCAGGAACTTTCAGCCTATACACAGTCTCCTGCGTAAGCGTCCATGTCTCGGTATCGTAAGTCATGGTTGGCAAAACACACTGGTTATACTAACTTAAGAATGTCGTCCAATTTACTAAAAGCGGCCCACCCAAGCTGTATTCTTCTTATTAAAATGGAGCTGGGCAGGACACCTGGCAAGGCGCGGTGATGATAGGTGGAGTAAGGATGTGACCGAGTGGCGTCCAAGGACTAGTAGAAGAATTATTGGTCGACCGGCGGCGAGATGGACGAATGACATTGTTACCATCGCAGGAAGAACCTGGATGAGGCTGGCAGAGGAGCGTGAGGATTAGCACAAGAAAAGAGAGGCCTATGCTCAGCAGTGGGCGAATTTGGGCTGTTGATGATGATGATTTGACTGACACACCTGATAATTCAAAAGTGCCTGTAAGTGGTCTGTGTGAAATAAAGGATTTTGTGTTTGTATTATAAAACACTAATAACCTCTTAGAGAGTGAAAGTACATATTATGATTATTAACAACTTTTACTTTGAGACTAACCCTGAAAACTTGAAAAAAATATCAGTTGTTTCATACAAAATGCAATATTTAGAATGGTTTTATTTTACCACTTTTTCTGCGTGATTAATATGTAGATCCGTACCAAATTCCCACTTTCTGGTACAGACCGACAGACATGGCGAAACTATAAAGATTCCTTGTTGACTACAAAACCCTGAAAAGAAGGATTAATATTCTCAACATTGAAGTAAACGTTCATTCTACATGGTTACAGCCCCTGAACGAATTTTCATAGCTATTTTTATGTGTTAGACTGTAAAACAGACTGCTAAGTTCGGAAGTATGCCATCTATTGACATTATTAGGACTTAGGGCCATTTTGGTCCTTCTGTTTCAAGCCCTGAGGATATCCAAAAGTTTTAACGTTAACTTAGTTGTATGATTTTTCACAGCTTCAAGGGACTGGATCTGAGTATATATTTTTAATTTCAACACGGTACCTCCACGCGTTCCAGAGATAAAGGATCTTGACAGACAGACGGATGGACGGGCGGACAGACGGAAAACATAGTGATCCTATAAGGGTTCCGTTTTGTCCTTTTCAGGTACGGAACAATAAAATTAAAGGGGGCTCCCATACAATAAACTTTTTTTTTCGGTTTATGGTACGAAACCTTCGTGTAAAAGTACGACTCGCACTTGGCCGGTTTTTTCAGGTTTAGGTTCATTGATCCATTTCTTTGCTGCCTGACAAATGCTTCACTTGTCTGTCTTTCGCAACTATTGTTCAAGGCCGCTCCATTTTTAAAGATAAAACAATAACAAATTAAACATGAAAGGTTCTAATTTTTACATTTTCCTAGCATCAAAATATTCTGAACAGCCCATACTCTTGTCGAGGCAACATGGGCCATGTTTTGGGGTTTAATTAGTCCCACAGAAGATCTGTTGGGTCGCGATAAGTAATTTTACGTTTATTTGTCAAACGAGACGGTCTGGTCAAATATCCTTCGTATAATATAGCAGCGGTTAGGGTAAATTCCCTTTGGTTATATTGGGGTGAAATCAGAAGACTTATTGTGTGTGTTTAAGTTTGTTTTGACACTTTTACTGAGTGCAATTTACTTGATCCAAGGAACCATTTAGGGCTCCCTTAGGGTGGCGATGTGATAGACAGAGATTACGTCAATGCTAAAAATTTTAAAGCAATGTTGTATTTTTAAAAGTATGAAAAAAAAATGTAATTGAAATCTTGATATTACGCACTTTCATTTGATATTCACACGATAAAGTTTAAAAAACTTTTTTTGAAATTTTCTAGTTTAACCCCCAAAAGTGACCCCCATACTCAAAATTTATTTATTTACGTCACACGTCCGTGTTTGGGCCACAGAAGTCCATATGTTTACCAAATTTCAACTGAATCGGTTCTGTAGATCCGGAGAAAACTGACCGTGACAGGCAGACAGACACCCGAGTGATCCTCTATGGGTTCCGTTTCTTACGGATGTTCGGAACCCTAAAAACTAAATTTCCATACATTTTCTACACTAATATTATAAAGAGGAAAGATTTGTTTGTATGTTTGTTTGTTTGTTTGAATTGAATAGGCTCCGAAACTACTGGACCGATTTGAAAGTTTCTTTTAGCATTGGATAGCTACATTATCAGGGAGTAACATAGGCTATATATTATCCCCGTATTCCCACAGGAACGGGAACTACGCAGGTGAAACCGCGTGACGTCCACTAGTTGACAAATATATTATTAAAACTGTTCCGAAACATAAAAATGTTGACCGCGATTTTTATAAAAAGTTATAATAAGCTTTTTATAAAAATCGCGCTTATTCTACAGCAGTTTCGAAATAGTACTTCCACCACCGGAAAATACAAAATGTCACTTTCTTCAAGTACCTCAAGAAGACAGGAAGGCTTAAGCTTAGTCTAGCGCTATACCACAGCTATACATTCATTAACATCACAGGATTTGTTCTGACAGCTAGCAGGATAAGACACACTTTCTGGAACTGGAAGATATCTTTATCCAGTAGCAAGTGCTGGTAGCATCAATGATCTAGTGTTCTATACCCACATCGTTCGAATAAATCTTAGGTTGAGTCGAGTGTTTCAGTTTTACGGATAAAATTACGATGAAATACTCTGAAATAAATACACCTGTTAAAATGTATTGCAGAGTGCTCATGATTAAGTTTATTAAAATAAAGATGATCAGTTCACTGTTCTGAGTGATTAAAATTTGTTACTTGAGCTCAGCTACTGGAATAGGAAAAACAAGGCTTGCCCTTTATGCACTTCATAAAATATACTGATATTCAGCTGTACCTATCTCATCCCAACACTGTAGGGTTTGTGTCAGTCTAATGAGGTACCTACACTCTACAGCTATCCGCAATGTAATTCGAAAAATAATAATCATTTTATTTATCGGGATCCAATCATTATGTCATATTAGAAATTCGAAGGTTAGTTTGGAGATTTTTTTTTTTATATGTACTTGTGTGATTACTTTCCTTTGGAAATTTTAGGCAGTCAGATTTTCTCTGAATTATTTAGATATGATAGATAGGCTTTATTGCGGTAGACTAATAAGATCGTGGAGAGATGAACTTGACTCTTACTGGAAGGACTGGCTTGCCAGAAGAGGCCAGTGGAATTAACGGGCTAATAGTTCAATATATATAAAATTCTTTGAGTGAGTGACAACGCACAGCCGAAAACGCTGGTCGTAGAAAGCTGAATTTTGGCATAGGGCGTAGGGAGGCCTTGAGGAGTGTAGGGGAGCAATAAGAGAATTTTCCGAAATTCCCAAGGGAACGGGAAAAAACGGTATAAGCGCGTACGAACTCGCAGGCAAAACCTAGTTAGATATTAAGACAGATTTACTTAAATCAGTAAGCAGATCAAATCCTGTTTTGGAGATGAATGAAAATCTTCTTCGATAGCAATAAGGCGTATAATCAAAAATATTACAGTTCTTTGACAAGAGTAATGCGTTTGTCGTCTGCGTAATTGTCGAGCGATTCGTTGAGTGACCGAGGCGCCGCGCGCGGAGGAATTCGGAACCACACCCGTGACGTCTCGTAGTGGTGAGCTCGTTCATGACGATGATGCGTAAACATGCCGCCCGCCTTGGAGTGACAGCCTCCAACGAACGAGAAGCAGAAGAATGTAGAAGTTAGGGTTCTTCCTCCTTTAGCAGCGGACATAATCTGGGGTACGATCTTCGTATCACTCCGTTAGCGGTTTTGATGTCAGCTACACGTGCCAGTCCATCCTTCCCAGGTGAAGTGCTTGTGACTCGTCCAAGGCGCCATTTTAAGGGTGGCAGGTTGTCTTCTTTGATGAGCACCAAGGTATTGGGTGCTATTGTGTCGGTGTTGGACTGCCATTTGCTCCTTGTCTGCAGCTCCGAAACGTACTCCTGCGACCAGCGTTTCCAGAAGTTCTGCCTCATCTGTTCGATGCGCTCGTAGCGGACCAAGCGTGACGTGTTTGCAGCTGTGAGATCTTCGTAGGTAGGTGCAACGAGCGACCGGCCAATCAGGAAATGGGCTGGTGTAAGAGGGAGTAGGTCGTTTGGATCTGAAGACATGGGATACATAGGTCTGGAGTTTAGGAGGGCTTCTATTTGTGTTAATAAGGTCGAGAATTCCTCATACGTGAAGTTTACGTTTCCTACACGCCGGAGATGATATTTAAAAGATTTCACTCCTGCCTCCCACAAACCCCCAAAATGTGGTGAGTACGGAGGAATAAAGTTAAACTTAATGTTTTCGCTTGCAGCGAAATTTAAAATATCGTTTTCACTAGCATTCAAAAAATGAGAGAATTCCTTGAGTGCGCCTACAAATGTTTTCCCGTTATCGGAAAATATCTGTGCGGGTTTTCCACGACGAGATAAAAACCTTCTCAAAGCCAATAAGTACGCTTCCGAACTTAAACTTGTGACTAGTTCTAAGTGTATCGCACGAGTAGCAAAACATATAAATAGGCAAACATAACATTTTTCTAGTTTTGAACCCCTTCCTCTGCGATTCAATATGAAGAAAGGTCCAGCATAATCTACACCACAGCGCAAAAAAGGATACCCCGGTTCCAATCTTTCGGGTGGCAAGTTACCCATTTTTACTGACAGTGCCTTCCCTTTCTGGCGAGTACATGTAACGCACTTATGTACTGTTTGCTTGGCTAAATCACGACCCTTGAGTGGCCACCAACTTTCTCTGATAGTAGCCAAGAGCAATTGTTGACCAGCATGGAGTAGACGTTTGTGTTCAAGTTTAAAAAGAAGTCGCGTGAAAGTATGTTTCGAACATAATAATATGGGATGTTTTTTATTATAAGAAATGGTGTGTGAATTTACTAGTCTGCCTCCCACTCTTATGACGCGATCAGAATCTAGGAACACATTAAGACTAGATATGTTTCTCATTGACTTGACAGGTAAGTTTTTTATTAATGCAGTAAAGATGTCTGGAAATGATGTTTGTTGTGCTAAGCGTACTAGAAATAAAGTTGATTTATTTAACTCATCAGTCGTAAGCGGACCAGTGCTACGTTCTGTTTTGACCTTGGTTCGTGCATTATGAATGAATCGTAACAAGTAAGCGGCTGCACGTCTCATGCGATTAAAATTTGAAAAACGTTCAAAGTTGAAAATGCTAGTAAAAGTTGATTGTGTAAATAAATAATTAACTGTTGATTTCATTTCTGGTAAATCGTGTAATTCAATCGATTCATTGTGATTATCATGTCTAATTTTGTTGTTAATTTCAGTTAAAAATGCTGGCCCGTGCCACCAAACATCTGAATTTTGAAGCGCGTCGAGCGAAAGCCCGCGAGATAAAAGATCAGCAGGGTTATTTTTACCAGCAACATGTAACCACGGCAACTCACCAGTCAATTCATTTATTTGCACTACTCTGTTCTGGACAAATGATTTTAACAGGTTAGGTGAAATTTTAATCCAATTTATGACAATCATGGAGTCAGACCAAAAGTATATGTTATCAAAATTTAATCTCCATGACTGAATTATTTTTTGATATAACTTAGCACCAACTAAAGCTCCGCACAGCTCAAGTCGCGGTATTGTTACAGGTTTAATTGGTGCGACTTTGGTCTTAGCACAAAGTAACCTAACAGTGACAGGTGAGTCGTCGTTGTATGTACTTATGAATGCACATGCACCGAATGCATCCTTTGATGCATCCGTAAAAATATGTAAATCTGTGTATTTTGTATTTACTTGTCTGACATGACGAGGAATTTTTATGTTTTGTAAGTGTTGAAGCGTGTCAATAAAGTTTTTCCACATAAACAAAATATCGCTAGGTACTGGATCGTCCCAACTCAACTTACAAAGCCAAAGTTTTTGTAAAAGTATTTTTGCAATTATAATTGAGGGTGATAACAAGTCTAATGGGTCGTACACCTGTGAGACAACGGACAAGATAACGCGCTTAGTCACATGAGTGTCGGTTTGATCAATCTTTGTAGTAAAATATAATAAGTCTAAATAATTCAACCAACCAAGACCGAGAGTTTTAGTTAAACAATCATCGCCTAAAGTTAATTCCTTATGTTGATCTGTTGTAGAAGGCTCCGAATTAAACAACCATTTACGTAAATGGAAGCAACCAGATTTTAAAACGTCATTTACTTTGGTACAAATATCTAATAAACATTGTTTATCATCATGACCAGTAATTAAGTCATCTACAAACAGATCTTCATCTATTACTTGCTTTATGACGTCATCCTTACACTCAGATGCCAGCTGTTTGATGCACCGAATACTTAGATAAGGAGCGGACGCGGTACCATATGTTACTGTATTAAGCTGGTACACACTGAGTTCGTCCGATTTATTTTCACGCCAAAGAATCAACTGAAGATTTCTTTGATCTGGTTGAATATTAATATGTCGATACATTTTTTCGACGTCAGCGCATGCAACAAATCTAAACTGTCGAAAGCGTAACAAAATTGAAAAAACGTCATTATGTAAACTAGGGCCAATATACTGAATATCGTTAAGTGATTTGCCCGATGATGATTTTGCACTTCCATCAAAAACCACCCTAAGTTTGGTAGTACTACTATGAACTCTTAAAATACCATGATGTGGCAAAAAATAATTTGATGATGGATAGTGATTGACTCGACTCATGTGTCCTAAACTCAAATATTCATTCATGAAGTCGCAATATAATTTTTTATATTCAGGTGTAGATTTATCTAATTTACGTTCAAGTGCGTGAAAGCGATTTAGCGCGAGTGTATACGTATCTCCCAGTGTGTCGCTGGACTCGGCTAATGGAATGCGCACAAAAAACCGACCCGTGTTATCGCGATAAGTAGTTTGCATAAACAGGTTTTCACATAAAGTCTCGTCCTTAGTTAATTTATTTTGCGGAGTGATTTCTTCTAACTCCCAGAATTTTCTAAGTTGAGCGTCTAATGATTGTGAATAGTTGCATTGAACTCGATTGTTGCGTGAAGTTTTATTATTCAACATTGAGCCAGATATTACCCATCCCAGCTTAGTATTCTGCAGATATGGACCACTACTTAGGCGAATTAATCCGTCATTTAAGAGTTCCCAGAATTTATCTGCCCCAATTAATAATTCGATTTCTGATGGCGAATAAAATTCGGGATCTGCTAACTGTACATGATCAGGGATATTTATGTGTGATGTTGTACCTAAAGATGGCAACTGAGCTGTTATTTGATGTAAAACTAAACAATTAAAGCGTGTACTATATTGTGAAGTTCTAGACCTCAAATTAACTTCGCACGATTGTGTGGAATTAGTCACCGAGTTACCTACTCCGGAGACTTGCACAGTGGACTGTATTAATTTAAGATTAAGTCGTTTGCATAAAGATTCTGCAATAAAGCAATGCTGACTACCGTTATCTAATAAAGCGCGGGTAGTGTGATAAATATTGTTTTTATCTGCAACCTCAACTAATGCTGTAGACAGCAGTACAGTCTCTAATAATGAATGAGTAGTACTTTGATGTGTTGTATGAGATGCAGAATGTAATGTGGTAGTATTTGAAGACTTACCACTAGTTGTATCCTGCGACGATGCCTGTAAATTAAGCGCAGCTGGCGATGTGGATACACTCGCACTATCGTCACATTTATCATGAATTAAATTGTTGTGTTTTTTGTTGCATTGCTTACAAGGACCGAACCAACATTCATCTACCGAATGATTAGCGCGTAAACAATTACAACATAACTTCTTTTCATTAATGAATTTAATTTTATCGTTAACAGATAACTTTAAGAATGAATCGCACGAATAAAGCGGATGGTTAGCTTGACACATAGCGCAAATACGAGAACGTTTATGATGTTTATTATTAGATGGTTTGTTTTGTGTTGATGTATAACTATGTGACTTGTTTGGTTGTTGTGAATGTGATGGTTTCTTTGCGTTATTGTCTGTGGAAGATTTACTATGTGCTAAATAAATAGTTTCTAGTACGTCAGCCCTATTTTTAAGAAAAGTAATCAAATAATCGAGAGATGTACGTGAATTTGACTGATTATGACTATTTATAATTGAACTTTTATGAGTCTCCCATTCTCTTTCGGTAACTGAATCAAGTTTAGATGTAATTAAATAAATAATCAACGTGTCCCAAGACTCGGTCGGTTCGCCGAGGTTTTTGAGTGAACGTAGATTTTTGAGAACGGTATCTATAAGTTTACGAATTTGATTGGGTGATTCCTTATTAAGTGACGAAATAGAAAATAAAGCTTTAACATGGTTTTGCACAAGTAAACGGTTATTATTGAATCTGTTTTCCAATAACTCCCATGCTATGTTGTAATTCTCGGAGGAGAATTCTAATGACTTAATAACCGATACTGCACTGCCAGTAAGAGAAGACCGTAAATAATGGAATTTTTGCACATTATCTATTTCTTTAGAGTGATGGATGAGAGATAGGTAAGTATCGCGGTACTCTAACCAATGATCATAAGAGCCATCAAAGGAAGGAAGTGAAATTGTAGGTAATTGAATTTTACTAGTAATTTTAGAACAATTTTGAGCATTATCTACGTTAATAATACACTTAGCTTTAGTCACATAAGCATAATAGTTCGTTTCAAAAGATTCCCTTTCAGATAATTCCTTTTCTATTTGACTATCGGGTATTCTTAAGTCTATTTCGTCCTGAATTTCTGAAAACTGCTGTAACAATAAATCTGCCTTTTGTAAACGCGTTTGTAATTCTGTTTTTATGATTTCAGTAATAGGCATTATTTCTACAGAGTCTACATACTTCATGAATAGTCGAAATTTACCGCGAACAACACCTCTTCTTTTATTTAAATCACGAAATATATCCTCACCACTGCTACGACTTTCTTTTGATGGAGTTTTAGTCATTTTGGAGTTTGTGGAAGACAGTGGAAAACAGTTATTTTAAAGATTAGCAAAAGATTATTTTTTTTTACTTTTAAGTAGAGGGTAGCGATAAAACGAAAACCTTTGCGCGTTTTTAGCTATTTAACGGGAATAAAACACTTAATTTTCACACTATATCAACACAAATGAAGCACTGAATAAAGAAGAAAGGGATAAGGATAAAGAATGATGATTGACCTGACCGTTTTATGCTGGTCCCGTGGATGACTTCGCTGATGGCCTCGTGCGTCCGATTTATGCTGGTCGCAACGATTTCTTCTGCGGCATCCGGCGTTGAAGGTCCAAACTATGTTTTGGAGATGAATGAAAATCTTCTTCGATAGCAATAAGGCGTATAATCAAAAATATTACAGTTCTTTGACAAGAGTAATGCGTTTGTCGTCTGCGTAATTGTCGAGCGATTCGTTGAGTGACCGAGGCGCCGCGCGCGGAGGAATTCGGAACCACACCCGTGACGTCTCGTAGTGGTGAGCTCGTTCATGACGATGATGCGTAAACAAATCCGCTTCAGGAACTTTTTAATTAAAAATTAAACGCGACTGTTGGGAATATTCAGGATGAGCCATCACTATCTTTAATATTATGCTAACTGAGCAGAACGATAAATAGTATTTCATTAAAGCAAAGCAAACTTGCTTCAAAGGCGTTACAGTACAACTGTACCGGAATACAGAAATTATATAGAGTTAAAATGTAATGGAGAAGGCATCCGAGAATACTACAGTTTTATTTAAAAACTATTTATGGTTGATATTGAGGTAGAGACCGTTTTAGATTTCAAACAGTTACAATTTTGTGTTTTTTTTTGTAGGGGCACTTTTTTATAAAAAGTAAGAGTGCAAGAAAATTAAGGGAATCAGAGCGAATAATTTGTGTAGTTTTGAAAATTGGTACTGTTGGTCTTTGAGGTGTCCGATGAATATACTAAAAGTCCCCGAGTGTGGGATGTGAGCGAGGGGGAAAGGTACCTTTTTTCAGTATTTTGCTTGTATCTCCAAAACCATTAAAAATAACTGTTTGCCTACTTCGACATTAATTATCTACATTATTCTATACATTATGTCGTACATATTTATCTGTAGGATCAATAAGTCCGGAGATAGAGGGTATATAAAAGAGGAACCCTAGAAGACCCATGAAGACGCTAATGAAAGGTGATCTGCCGAGCTCCCTGAAGCGCAAACTCATCGACATTTGTATTCTGCCCATCATAACCTACAATGCGCAAACCTGGTCGCTCACGGAGTCGCAAAAGTTCCGCCTTGGAGTTTGCCAAAGAGCGATGGAACGCAGCATTCTGGGCGTAAAAAGACAGGACAGAATTCGAAATCGGAAATAATGGACGTGTGGGTAATAAGGCTGCCATGCTCAAATGGGGTTGGGTGGATGACGTAAGCTGATTGCACTGTGACCGTTTGGACAAAAGTCTTTCCGCAAGGGGTGCCCGAAGACGGCCGGCGCCACCAAAGCCTGTCCAAAAAGAGGTGGCGAGACCACCTGGATGCGCACCGTGAGGGCTGGTACGAGGTGGCGCTAGAAAAGAGTTCTTGGAAGGACTTGGGGTAGGCTTTTAACCAGATGGAACACCGGGGTGATTTTAGTCAGTAAGAGTCTGACAGACCCCTCCGCCCGCCCCAGGGCGGAGGACATACATGAGGATTTCCCCCCGATAAATAAAAAGGCTTTTAACCAGCAGTGAGACAGTGCGGGCTAATTAAAAAAAAGGTTATTACAATATAATTATAACGAACTATTCCGTTTCATTTTAAATTTTAAGAAGTGTGTAATTGGTACATCGCACAGGGTTTCGGCAGTAAAAAGTAGATCTTTGGTCTAATCAAGTTGTGCAGCCCTGCTATATAGGAAACCTTGGCTTTAAGGGCTCCGTACTTCAAAACGAACGAAAATGGGCTCGAAATAATTTTATTTTTATATCATGATTTTGGGACAAAAAACTGCGGAACTTTACTCTGTGCGCAGCCTGTCACGCCTTATTCTTCCGTTTGTGATAAGGAACCATTCGTGTGCGAGTCCGACACACACTTGGCCGTTTTTTTTTTTAATTCACCCTATATATTTCTCACTGTTTTGTTAGTTTATTTTACAAATTACTTGTTAATTTGTTTAATAAAGTGAGGAGCCGCCTCGCCCCGTCTAGACGAAGTTTTAAACATTGAAGCCTACTTATAAGTTTAAAGTTTAAGCATTAACCACAACAAAAACTTACACAGTATATTTTTTAAGAAAAACCCCTTCTGCCATTCCAAAATATTTGTACCGGAGAATTAGGACATGCATTTCATCATCATCATATCAACCGAAAGACGTGCACTGCTTGACATAGTCCTCCCACATGTGTCGTCACAGCAACCGGTTCTGTGCGTCTCGCATTCATCGCCTTCCCGCGACTCTCACCACGTTATCTGTTCACCTTTTGGGAGACTTTCTACCGCTGCGCTGCGCTGGCTACCCATGCATATTACCGGCACGTAATGGTAAAGAATTTCGTATTGAGAGATGTTCGCGGACACACAATTTCATACATTTTTAACCGATTTCAAAACGGATGAGGTTCTTAATTCGTCGGAACTTTTTTTTACTTTAATTTTTAGGGTTCCGAAAAAAAAAGGAACCCTTATAGGATCACTCGGGTGTCTGTCTGTCTGTCTGTCCGTCTGTCACAGCCAGTTTTCTCCGGATCCACTGGACCGATTCTGTTGAAATTTGTACACATATGGACTTCTATGACCCAAACACGGATGCGTTACGTAAATTATTAAATTTTTAGTATGGGGGTCACTTTTGGGGGTCAAACAAGAAAATTAAAAAAAAAAGTTTTTTGAACAATATTGTGTGACATATCAAATGAAAGGGCTTACTGTGAGGATTTTAATTATATTTTTTTCATAATTTTAAAATAAATGATTTAGAAGTTATTCAAGAAATTAGACGAAAAATGACCATTCCCCCCCCCTTATCTCCGAAACTACTGAGCCTAAAATTTTGAAAAAAATGGAGATAATAGATCTTTACCTAAAGATTACAGGAAAACCTATTAGAAGTCTGTAGTGTTAATATAACATGTTATAAAAATTAAATTCGTTCGGAACCCTTTGCACGCGAGTCCGACTCGCACTTGGCCAGTTTTTTTTATGTTTGTTAACCGATTACTCGAACATGGCTGGACCGATTTGTTATTTTTTTTGTATGAAAGGGTTTACTTCCCAGGTTGTTCCGTGAGCATTAAGTCTGGGTCTGATGATGGGATCCTGGAGAAATAGAGGCAACTCTTCAAATTTTATAGGCACACTTGAAGTGATTTAGGTAGTTTTTGGAAAAGTGCTTTCTTGGAGTGGTTCAATACCAATTCGGTGAAGATCTAATGAAAACCTTCGGAGATAGGCAACGGAACTCCTCAATAAATGATAGCAAATGGACCAGGATTGCTGAAATCGCATGTCTGTCTTTTGTTAACACCAGTTCATAACATAACATCACGCCGGTACGCTATGAAGGGGAAGCACATGTGAACCACTAAAAAGTGAAAAATAAAAACTTTTTACAAAAAAATACAACCGACTTCCAAAAAACAAAACACTACAAGGTGTAAAATAATTTTAACTTCGGAAGTCGGTGTTTTTGGTTGTTTTTTTTTAACACCGGCTTCCGAAATTAAAGTTATTTTATATTTTTATACTTAAGTTTTTACATGCGTGAACTTCCCTCACCACGAAAAATTCTTGCCAACTTAGGTACGTAACGGTAATTATCTCTTAATAATAATCCGACAATAATCCAGCAGTGCACATCTTTTGGCTGATATGATGATGGTGATGACATGGTAGCATGTCCAAGTTATCAGGTATCTACGGTTTGAAATAGAAGAAGGGGTTTTTGTCAAAAAATACACTGTGTTAAAGTCAAATACATACACAGGATTAGTTCAACAAACGCCCCTTTGCAAAACCTACTTACTTGGGTAAGCCTTGTACAGTCGGTTCTCACAATTATCTGACCCACCCTAAAAACAAACGAATTTGAACCCTCTACCTGTAATATTAAGGTTTATTCAATTTATATGAGCTCGTCAGATAAGTGCTCGTGGACTCGATGTCGGAGCCACCGGCATTATATATCATTTTGTTAACCTATTTTAATCCTTATCTCGTTGACGTTAAAGTTTAAAAGCTTTTAAGTTACATTACATAATTACAACCCAACCTTTAATTTCGCATGTTATCAATAAGTTCTTGTGGCTTAGCGGTTTGATGCTGGATTGGCAACGAACAACATGTGGGTTCGAATTCACAGCCCACCTAATATCAGTTTCTTTTTTAATTTGTTTTCATTTCTACAATATTGCTTGCATTATTAAAGAACGACCAATATGATTTACGCCTAGTAACTTATCGTGTAAACAGGTGGGTAAATTAAAAAAAAACTTTAAGTTCACAGAATTTATATTTACCCAGAATGGTTGGATACGAAGTAAAACATTGCTTCGTGAGGTAGATAATAAATTCATCTAGTCGATCAATCGCAGTGACTGATCACACACATTTGCAAATCGTTTCATATAACTCGTTAAGTATTTTTAAGCAATTTGGTGTCAAAAAGCATCATGTCGCAACTTAATAACTATATCAAACATAAAATCGTATTTTTACATGAGCAGAATGTTGGAATTAGAGAGATTGGTCGTCGACTTAATATAGCAGTAAGTGTTTTTTACCTATTTTATTTTATTGATTGTGAGTAATGAACGCGTAGTTGGCTATTTTACCATTACATTCACTCCTTACAAGTTACATACACGGTTCCAAAAATGTTTTTTTTTTTTTTTGTTTTAGAGAAATACGGTCAGACTATGGCTAAGACGTTATGGAGACAGTGGAGATATTCAGCGGATTCGTCCAGGAGCAAAAGCTATCAAGTATAGTCCCGAATTCGAACGCCACCGGGACATTGTTGCAAGCCATGTTGAAAATCCATTTTTACCCATTCGTGTAACCGCAATAAATCACAATATTTCAGTGGAAACAGTGAGAAGGCATTTACACGCTGCTGGGATAAGGAATTATAAACCGGCACAGAAAATTGCATTGACACCTGCTCATCGCGAAGAAAGGGTCCGTTTTGCCCAGAAATATTTAAATTTTAATTGGGAAGAAAATGTTGTGATCTTTACTGATGAAAAATCATTTAAATCGGATAAAGATGGACGTAAAATGTTATGGCGAAGGAGAGGAGAACGCTATAATGAGAAGTGCTTGCTACCTTGTAGAACCAGCGGTTGAATAACCCTGGGCTACTGGGGCTGGATGTCGTCTATGGGACCTGGTGAATTGGTGGAAGTAGGTGGTAGGTTTAATAGTAGTTTGTATTTGGAGATTCTACGTGACGTCATGCTGCCGACTGTGCGAATTACCTATCCGACATCACATATTTATTTCATGCACGTTAACTGCTCCATCCACCGTGCAGGCATTGTGCAGGATTGGTTAGCTGCTCAAGAAGGTGTGACAGTTATTAATTGGCCATCTAAAAGTCCTGATTTGAACCCAAATCTATGGGGTCAAATGGTTTTAAATTGGGACACAACGGAAGTGCGGAACAAACACAACTTGGTTGAGATCGTGACATCGACTTGGGAGCACATGAGAGGCAAAGATTTGTGTTGGAATATGGTGCGCGGTATGCGTAGCCGCTTACAGCAAGTTATAGCAGGGGACGGTGCGCCACTCCGCTACTAATTAATTTAGAAGGTTTTTTAAACACACCATATAAGTAAATGCTCAATGGATTGATTGTTAAACTATTAAAATGTTGCAGATTATGTGGTGATGTTATTGTTATATATAGATTTTTTCTATTTAAATAACATATTTATTCACTACATACAGGCAGCTTATAAATCTGTAAAGCATTTCACAGATGAATTTATTTTCTCGATAACAAACTTTTAAACATAAGCATGCCTTTTTAATGTTTATAAATGGTTATATTTGATTATGGTATACTAATATAAAATGTATATTAATTTGGAAATATATGAGCATTTACTTACTGTATCTTACCTAAATGTTTTAATGAAATAATAAACATTTTAAACTTGCAATTGTTTAGTTTTATTTCTATACAAACCGCCCGTGAGACGACGTAGGGTCTTGTCTTTTAAAACAAGACCCTACGTCGTCCATTAAAGAAATGTAAAAAAAGTGTAATAAATAATTAAAAAAAAAAAAACAGCTGAGCAAAAAGCTATATTTAGGTTAAACTTGGTTTCGAACGTAGACGACGATGAACACCGCACTACCTTAGTGACCACAAGACTAATTCAACTCTTATAAGCCGCATTACAATTTGATTTTAGGTGTAATGCTAGACGTAATATTCTAAAGAATTTGAACCTTATAGTATACTTCCATAAAGTTTGTTCTTGCACAGCACAAGCAGCCTTCTCTTCGTGCAAACAGATTTTGTATTTTAAATAATCCCTCCATTGAGACATGATAATAAAAAAAAAACTACCTATAAAATAGAAAATAGTAAAGAGACGTTGTTTTTGCAATTTAGTAAGGCAAGGTAAAATATATTTGTGCGTAGTCACTGCCTTAGTAGCATTTGAATACCAGTTTTATAATGAATACGAATATTTATTTTTCAACTACCCACTTATTACAAGTTATGCGAAAATATTACCATTTTTGAAAGTTTATATTTGAAGATTATCTGTCATAGTTCTTTACAATATTACAAGAAATAGTTTTGGAATAAATTCTAAATTGATAGCAAAACAATATCTTCGTCGCAAGATTTGATCTTGCAACTTGTTTATCTCAGTCTTATACACAAACCACGAGACCAGAATTACTTGAACGCAATCATTAAAATAAGCTATTAGACTAATAATATTATAACAAGTAGTTATAACATATAACCTAATGCTGACGTTATAAAGATCAAATTTGCGTGTCTGTATTATTATTGTATTTGTTCATCGAGTCCACGAGCACTTATCCGACAAGCTCATATAAATTGAATAAACCTTAATGTTACTAGTAGAGGGTTCAAATTCGTTTGTTTTTAGGGTGGGTCAGATAATTGTGAGAACCGACTGTACTTATTAGCTCTGCATAGTAACTAAGTGCAGTCTGTGTTTATCGGAAAAATCGAAAAGTACAGTTATCTTAGATTGAATGCTACTCCATGTATTATTATCAGAAGGTTTATCAAAAAACCGGCCAAATACGAGTCGGACTCGCACAGTAAGGGTCCCGTACAATAAACCTTAATTTTTATTATCTGTTGTTTTAGCGGCAATAGAAATACACAATCTGTGAAAATTTCAACTGTCTACCTATTACGGTTCTTGAGATACAGCCCGCTGCAGACAGACGGACAGACAGCGGAGGCTTAGTAATAGGGTGGTTACCCTTTGGGTACCAACGGAGAACCCTAAAAACGGCGTTTAGTAATCAAAATACCCGAAAACAACATAAGTGTTGACCAGCAAGATGATTTATTTATACAAATA
Source organism: Lacanobia wlatinum (assembly GCA_947578705.1). Lineage (NCBI taxonomy): Eukaryota > Metazoa > Arthropoda > Insecta > Lepidoptera > Noctuidae > Lacanobia > Lacanobia wlatinum. The sequence goes on from OX388037.1 coordinate 6,492,458, forward strand.
AAAATAAGCACATCTTTGTTTTTCAAATGTAGAAGAACTTACATGCATGAAGTGTACTTCTAAAAATAAATACATACTCCTTTGCATATCCTCCTTACTTCTGTAATCCTAGTACTTTCATTGCACATTGGATAGCTGCAGTCTGTATTTCGTAAAGGATCATTTGGAAGGAGACTCTGGAAGGATTATCTCGGTAGAGTTCATTCATTCAGCTGACGAAGGTTTTTGAAGCTATGAAGAGGGGTATTTGAGATTAATTTGGGATGCTCCTGAAATTAATTTGGACGCTTTGATAGATAGATTAGCTATTAAGAGAGAAGTAAAATTAATTTTGGATCTAAAAATGCTGCTATATCTAAACCTAATTTTTTCAAAATGTATCCGGCGTTTTAGAAGTGAAAGCGTAATAAACAATAAGGATTGCTTATTTTAGCATTTACAATAGTGGTTAGGAAAAATTATTTCAGAAAAACCGGTAAAGTGTGAGTCGGACTCTCACAAGAAAGGTTCCGTACCATAAACCGAAAAAAAAAACACGTTTCTTGTATGGAAGCACCTTAAAATATTTAATTTAATTTTATCATTTCTTGTTATAGCGGCAACACACTCTGTGTAAATTGTATCTGTATATCTATTACGGTACTTGAGATAAAGCCCGCTGACAGACAGACAGACGGACGGACGGACGGATGGATGGAAGAACGGACGGACAGACGGAAGGACGGAAGACGGACGGACGGACTACTCTTTGGGTACGAAACCCTAAAAAAGATTATGTGACTCAGGAGTTGTTTTCCTAGAAAAACACCCACATTATAACACTTGAAAAAGTACAGAAAAAGAGATACCCAATTCAACTAACAAGCTCGTCAGGTACCAGAAAAAAGCTCCCTAATCCCGAAAACAAAAATGCCAAACGAAACACACGAAATGAATAAAAACAGACGTAATTTAAGGCCTAATTCTTTTTTGCTCAGACCTTTTAACCTTCGAATGCCAGTCTACCTGTGCCTAATAAGTTCCATGAAATGAGGTCAGTTTTCAACTCAAAACGAAATGAGAGGCAAAACTGAGTCTTATCTGCTAAAGCTCTATTGAATTGAGTTTTCTCGGCTCGGCCATTGGCAATTCTGTTAATTTTGAACGTAAAATAAAGTTAAAAACTTTTACTTTTTAATGTGCGGACTGGCGTATTAATTTGCTGGAGACTGGTAATTATTAGTAGATAAGTATACTGGACTTAGTTGGTCGCTGTGTTAAACGCAAGACAATGTCATAATTATCATGTTCTTTCTCTTTAAGTAATTAGCTTATGACAGGTTATATGTATTCATTTAATATTGTTTTTTTTATATACTTTTCTATCATTATCAGTATCATAGTGTGCTAGCTAACAAGTTATAAATCGTGTCATGTATTAATTACTTAGCATACTTTTATGTAGATTCAAGTTCTTAAAACGTAACAGACAGATGTGTTGCTGGGGAGTTTGTTGGCCATTTCTTCTCCACAGCTAAAACACTAGGAAGTGGTGACGGACGGGCGTTTTGGGGGACTGTCTTTTGTAAAACTTGACGTTCAAAAAGTGCTGGCTCTCAGCCTAATTTGAATAAACGACTTTTGATTGATTGATTGATTTGGAGTTTTCAAATGGGGGTCTTTTTTAATCGTAGTAGTGACTCAGTAATTATGTTAAGATGTTGTCTTTTGCATCGTAGTTTTCCAGATCATGACACAAAGCCGCATATCATAAAAGATAATGGTTGGCATGGGCGCAGACCAAATTGTCATCACGTTTTGATTGTTTACAAATTAAACTCTGAGTTGAGCATTTCTACACTAATATTATAAAGAGGAAAGATTTGTTTGTTTGTATGTTTGTTTGTTTGTTTGAATTGAATAGGCTCCGAAACTACTGGACCAGCATTGGATAGCTACATTATCAGGGAGTAACATAGGCTATATATTATCCCCGTATTCCCACGGGAACGGGAACTACGCGGGTGAAACCGCGTGACGTCCACTAGTATAAAATAAAAATAATTTCGGGAATGGCTCCAAAGAGCCAAAACATGTCTACAAAATGTCGGTTAGTTATTTCGATAGTATGGCATGTATATACAGTTAATTTAACCAAAGAAACCACTAGAAACACTATTAAACTGTCCCACAAAGCGAAACACCTATCAACCAACTCTAAATAGTTCACCAAAAACTTTAAGTTCTCTCGCAAATAATCTAACTACGAACATTATAATGCCGACGGTGCTTCATTTTGACTGTTCAATTCTCCTCCGATCTCATTACAACTTCGCACAGTTTGTTTAATTGGCTACCCACTACACGGAATTGAGACACCTGGGCCAATTTAAACTGATCCACCCCTCCCCTTTAACAACATCCAACCAATGACGAAAACGGTGCACACAGGAAAAATAAAAGAGCTCCCAATTAATTGGTTATTTAAATGCAACAGTGTCGGTATTGCTTTTGCAAGTGTAATTGTTGTTTTCAGTGGTTTTCAGCGCATGAAATTGTTGTATGGCTGCTGTGAATAATGGCTGTACTGCCTTTGCTGTGGCTTTTGAATTATATTAGTATATAAATGTGGAATCAGCGCCAAATGTTGGTATTTGGACGTAATTTGACCGTGAATCAAGTTAGAAATATTGAGGTTTAGCGTTGCGTTAAATTTAATGTTATAATATACATTAAATTTAACGCAACGCTAACAAGAAATTAACATTGTGACCAAGTATGTTATTGGGACACCGGATTGTGATTTACTAAATTCGCATAAACTGTGTTGTTTTGGTTAATAATCGTAGCGTTCATGTAGTCCGTAGTACGACGTTGACGGATATTTTTAATCGACTTCCAAAAAAGGAGGAGGTTCTCAATTCGATGGGTATTTTTAGGGTTCCGAAGATAGAACGGGTCGGGACATGACTTGAAGGTTCCGTCTGCATAGTAGTCACCTCATTTGTTCTGCATCACTCTTCTAGCTAATTTTGTAGCAAATATTATAATTTTATCTACAGCACCGTCTTCACATACAAATTTTTTTTTCCCTAATCTTTCGGGTATTTTAACTGTTGCTGTATTTGTGTGCTTTAAAGTGTAGCGATTAAAACCACATTTATGATCCGTGTTTTTTGTTATAACTTGATTTAAGTCGTGAAGGTGTATTTAAGCACTACAGTATTTTCTATTTACACACCGCCACAAAGTAATCTTTTTTCCTTTGATATATCTTTGTTTGTTGTACCTATGATCGCCACAAATCAGAGATTTGTATCCCTTTTGATTACGAACAATCTTAAACTCTGGATCCATTTTAAATCGTAATTAATTATTAAACAGCATAAGTCTACACAAATAGGCTAACAAATAGTCTAATTGTCATTACACTGATTTTATTTTCCTCGTGAGTAAACTAATATATTTCTTTATTGGAAGTACCCATCTTCGCTCATTAAAAAAAAAAATAATAATAACAATTTAAATATTAATAACTAGTGGTCGTCACGCGGTTTCGACCGCGTAGTTCCCGTTTCCGTGGGAGTACGGGGATAAAATATATCCTATGTTACTCCCTGATAATGTAGCTATCCATTGCTGAAAGAATTTTTCAAATCGGTCCAGTAGTTTCGGAGCCTATTCATTTCAAACAAACAAACATTACATGTATTATTATTATTATAGTATAGATGATCAGATGCAAACGTAATACAATGATATATTATACATATAATTAATGTCAGAAGAATAATTAAAATTATGAATCAATCAAAGTATTTTTCCGCATGCGCCATCTATTGTCAGTGTACCTTTAGGGTTAATTTTTTACTATTTATAGGCTCGCGTTTGACCACTATCTCACCTGATGGTAAACGATGATGTGGTCGAAGATGGAGCACGCTTTCCTAGAAGTAACTATTCACTCTTGACTTAAATACTCTCAGATTATAGCTATCAGGAAACACAGACTCCGGCAGGGAATTCCACTCCTTAGCTGTACGCACTATCAATGTGTTCCCAAAACGTTTTGTGCGCGTGGGTGGGAAGTCCATGTTGCAGCATTGATTATACGATTTGCTTAATCAAGTCTTTCTTAAAGTTATAGCAAGGTGGCGTTATTCATAAAAACATTTTACATCTAAATATAAAAAAAAAATTGACTATGTCCCAAGTGACATTTAGATATTTTGATTATTTGACATTGTGCGAAAATGGTATTTTGCGATAAGGCATTTTGTGAAAATGACATTTTGCGAAAATGGCATTTTGCTAATGTGACGTTTTGCGATGTGGCGTTTTTGGAATATGATAATTTGAGAATGTGACATTTTACGAAATTTCAAAATGTCATTTTGCGAATGTGGCATTGTGCGCCTAATCCGTCTGTCTGTCTGTCTGTCCATCTGTCACAGCCAGTTTTCTCCGGATCCACTGGACAGATTCTGTTGAAATTTGGCACACATATGGACTTCTATGACCCAAACACGGACGCTTTACGTAAATTATTATATTTTTAGTATGGGGGTCAAACTAGAAAATTAAAAATTAAAGTTTTTTGAACAATATCGTGTGACATATCAAATGAAAGGGCTTACTGTGATGGCTTTAATTATATTTTTTCATAATTTTAAAATAAATGGTTTTGAAGTTATTCAAGAAATTAGACGAAAAATGACCATTCCCCCACTTATCTCCGAAACTACTGAGCTTAAAATTTTGAAAAAAATGGGGATAATAGATCTTTACCTGAATATTACAGGAAAACCTATTAGAAGTCTGCAGTGTTAAAATAAAAATAAATAAATTCGGTCACAACCCTTTGCACGCGAGTCCGACTCGCACATGGCCAGTTTTTTTTTGTATTTACCCCGATTACTGCGAGGTTTCTGATCCGATTTCTGTGATTCTTTTTTAGTTCGATGCGGTATACTTGCCATTTAGTCCCATAAAAATTTGATTCAGTTTGGTTCAGTAGTTTTTATTTTATTAGCATATTTGCTTATTTCAATTTCTGCGTAGACGAAGACATCGTCCAAGTATCACCACTAAAAAGCGTTTTGTTTTTATAATTATATTGGTCCTTTTAACGGTTCCGTATCCAAAGAGTAACTAACGGAATCCTATTACCAAGCCTTTGCTGTCCGTCCGCCCATTCGTTCGTTCGAACGAACCGGTAATTCAAGAACCGTAATAGGTAGACTGTTGAAATTTTCACAGCATGTGTTTTGCCACTGTAACAGCATTATGAAAATTTATTTAAATTGAAAATTAAAGGTAGCACTCAAACAAAAAAAAACGTGTTTTGTTTCGGATCATGGCAATAAACCATTTGCGTGAGAGTCCAACTCGCACTTGACCGGTTTTTGTCTAACATGCTGATTTTTACATTCTCAGGAGAGTATTTTTCAGTTCGTTTTTTTTTTAAAGTACTAGTAGCTTCGCTGTAAGATGACTGAAAAAAAACCACCCCGAATTTTAAATCCAATTCAAAACAAACTTTTTTTTATTTAGCGTTCCTATTTATTTAGAGTAAAATACATGTTACAAAAAATATTTCATGAACCCCTGCTGCTAGCCTCTTCAATGAACATCGGATGTAATTTGGCCAAATACCGCCCAGTCTGGTGGTTGTCCTGTTGCGAGCCGGTATTAGGATGCGCCTATATTAAATAATTGAACCACAGCTTACAGTGATGATGGCTTCCAGATGGAGCTTGAGTATGTTTCGGATTTATATAGAGATGTTAAGATACTTCAATTTTGTACGTAATTTCGTGAATTTATTATTCTAGAAAGAAATAAAGATAAAGAGTTTATTTGCGCCAAGCATGACGCATACCAAAAATGAAACAAAAATAAACCAAATGCATATACATGTAATGAAATGACATTTCATTAAATTGAATTTGCCGGAGGACGCATCGGGGTGACACGTAATTCAATGGCGGATGATGCACAGATTATTTTGTTAAATAATGTTATAAAAAACTTGTAAAGAGATAAATGAAAGGATATAATTGAGGAGGCGATATTAGTGAACTTTAAATGTCGTTTCTTTGTATTTTCAGAGAAACAATTTGTGTTTAATGCAAAAATCCTCAATAACATATCTTATATACATATATGTATATTGGTGAAATATAAAGAAAAAAAAAACAAGTAGGTTCCCTTGGGAAGTGTAGGTAAGAGCAAATTGTTTTTTTTTTTAACGGTATATGCTCGTATGAAGTCGCGGGCAAAAGCTATATTATATACTTTAATGTTGGGTGTTTGAAATAAATAATACAATAAAAATTAAAAATCATTTGTTTCGGACAGCAGTGCAGCATTATTTTTTTATTTTATATTTTTCCTTGTCTCTTTGGGTGCTTTGAAGGTAACAATTAATAAATAGTTCGATACTCGAGGCGAGTTGCTTCACAGTAGCAAATTGATGTGACATCGGGGTAAGGCAGTAATATGCGAAGAGAACTAAGAGTTTCACAGCCACCATTAAGTTTGAATCATACTTAAAAGCACTGTTAGTGAAAGAAGTAATTAATAAAAATATAGGTTCTAACGAGCCATCATACTTTTTGTAAAAATATGTAGTTGTTTTATAAGGTCGATGTTTTCTTCTAAGCGATCACTTGTGTTTTCTTTCATTATCAATTTTCAATCGTGACCAATACAATAGTAAAAGGCTCATATAATTCGTTCTAAAGAGCAAAATGGAAAAGCAATATATATCTGCAGCAAAAAAAAAGAAATATTGCTTTGCTCTTAAAATAAATTAATCTCACAAAAGATGAATGCCTAATCTTAGAGCTCATATTTTAAGAAATACTGGCTGAAATAGAATACAAAACCTGAGCGCAAGTTGCTAATAATTTACGTACCTATACTTATGTCGCAGCTTTATCGTAAAATTTGCCAGTTCATGAAATGGCCACTTCGAACCTTACCTCGACAAACCTAATATGAATGGGATGTCGAGAGCTTAGTTCGTAGTTCGTGCGCTTACTCGAGCTCTTGTCATCCTATTTGAACCTAACCTATCTGAGTCCGGGTGTCTTAAGTGTTCACAAACCTAATCTATCGCAGGTTCGGTCACATCATGAAATGGCCACTTCGATCCTTGCCTCGACAAACCTAATATGAATGGGATGTCGAGAGCTTAGTTCGTACGCTCACTCTAGATCCGAGTCGCCGGGTTGCCCTTAGTTTCCTCAAACCTTACCTAAGACGGCCAAATCTACAAAATGGCTACTAAAACCTAATCAAAAATAAGTGTTTGGACTTTGCCCGAACAGCTACAACACAGATTATGCACTCATTTTCCCACGAAAATATTTTGGGAGCCTAATTTTCTAGGTCTATTGAAACTGAAACACGCAATTAACCTTTACAAGCTGCCTTTCATATACCACAGTACAGGTATTTTCATTAAAACCCCCATTCAATAACCGTCATGAGCTCAATAGTTCTATATTAACCCAGTAATTAATAATGAAAGCTTTTTGTGCTGTCGGTACATTACTGTACATCTCATTGAAGCGCTGAACGATATTTTAATGACACTGGAATTAATTACTGTTTCATGTGAAAGTACTCTTGTATCAATTATTTGGATTTTAATTATTTAATACGTTTTTATTAATCACTTGGTTTATTTTATAAGATCGGATTTTGGAGGCAAAAAAAATATTTTAGGGTTCCGAACAAAAAACGGACATCTTATAGGATCGCTGGTCGTCTGTGTGTCCGACTGCCATAGCAGGTTTTCTTCAGGTCCACTGGACCGATTCTGTTGAAATCTGGTACACATATGGATTTCTGTGAACCGAATACGGACGTGTTACGTAAATTATTAAATTTTTAGTATGGGTGTCACTTTTGGGGGTCAAATTAAAAAATAATATAAAAAAGTTTTTTGTACAATATCGCGTGACATATCAAATGAAAAGGCTTACTGTGAGTGTTTTAATTGTATTTATTTCATAACTTTAAAATAAATGGTTTTGAAGTGATTCAGCAAATTAGACGAAAAATTAACATTATCTCCGAAAATACTGAGCTTTAAATTTTGAAAAAAAAAATGGAGATAATAGATCTTTACAGGAAAACCTATAAAAAGTCTTTAGTTTTTTTCTAACTATTGATAGGCACGCGTTTGACCACTATCTCACCTGATGGTAAGCGATGATTTGGGCGAAGATGGAGTACTAAAATAACATGTTAAATAAAATTTAATTCGTTCGGAACCCTTTGTACGCGAGTCCGACTCGCACATGGCCAGTTTTTGTGAGGTCATGCGTTATTTTAATTTCTCTCTATCAATTGAATAATATTTTCAATATCCATGGACTCTGAAAAAAAAAAAAACAATTGAAACGGATGTATTGGTGCGTTGAAACGTTTCAGTTCGTTCATTCCAATTGATTCTTTCTGTTCGTCCAAAAATATTTAAAAACGACAAATTATTCAAAATTAATTTATTGCAAAAAGTGCTTGCAATAAATAAATTTTAAACAATTTTTCGTACAGGTAACGCTTTTTCAAAGTTATATGTACCTAATTCATAATAGCGACCAAGTATAGTCGACCTTGTCACGCCAGTACCCTTTTTTTTGTCGGGTGAATAAGACTAGGGAATGTGAACTTTTTCCCTCACTAAAACCACCCCTGTTATCACCATCAGCTTAGCTAAGGGTCCCATGACTGACATAATTTTTACTTGCATTTGTTAAGGAGACAACCATATTGCAGTTTTATAATTTACTAACTAGTAGTCAGTAGTAAAAAAACTAGTCAAGTGCGAGTCGGACTCTCACACGAAGGGTTCCGTACGATAAACAGAAAATAACACGTTTCGTGTTAATAAAAACTGGCCAAGTGCGAGTCGGACTCGCGTGCAAAGGGTTCCGAACGAATTTAATTTTTTTAACACGTTGTTTTAACACTACAGACTTCTAATAGGTTTTCCTGTAATCTTTAGGTAAAGATCTATTATCTCTATTTTTTTCAAAATTTTAGGCTTAGTAGTTTCGGAGATAAGGGGGGGTATGGTCATTTTTCGTCTAATTTCTTGAATAACTTCAAAACTATTTATTTTAAAATTATGAAAAAAATATAATTAAAACCCTCACAGTAAGCCCTTTCATTTGATATGTCACAAGATATTGTTCAAAAAACTTTTATTTTTAATTTTCTAGTTTGACCCCCAAAAGTGACCCCCATACTAAAAATTTAATGACTTACGTAACGCGTCCGTGTTTGGGTTATAGAAGTCTATATGGATACCATATTTCAACAGAATCGGTCCAGTGGATCCAGAGAAAACTGGCTGTGACAGATGGACAGACAGACGTCTGTCTGTCTGTCCATCTGTCACAGCCAGTTTCGGGTGTCTGTCTGTCTAGACAGACAGACACCCGAGTGATCCTATAAGGGTTCCTTTTTTTTCGGAACCCTAAAAATTATCAATAGTTCCAAGTATTGATATTTTTTTATTATTTGTTGTAATAGGAAAAATAGAAATACATACTGTGAAAATTTCAACTGTCTATCTAGTACGGTTCTTGAGATATAGCCCGCTGACTGACAGACGGACGACAGATGGAACTTTTGGGTACGGAACCTTAGTAATGGTAAAGCAGTTTCAAAGTCAACTAAAAACTCAAATTAAATCGTAGGGGTGTATTTACCGCTCTAAACATTCCGAACAGTGATTGCCCCGACTCAGGGCGTGTCTATGGGCGGGACACCACTCAACACATTAGGAAGCATCCCAGACGATGATGGAAAATATGTATTAAGCTGTGAGTAACAACATCCGATGTTATTTATGTTTATTGTACGAGAGGAATGTAGCTTTACTGCCTCTATTTAGCTTTGGAACTTACTTTACTTTGCAGATCCTTGCTTTCGGGAAAAATGTTTTATATTTATATAAAACATTTTTCCCGTTTTCCATTTCTATATTTATATATTTTTATATATTTCCATTTTTATATATTTTAGATTTTTTACAGAGTTTCACTGAAAATGCTTGCCCTTTTTTTAAAAAAAAAAGGTATTTGAAACTACTATGCTGGCATCCTTTGTATTTCATCGATATGTGTATCCTGCCTATCTAAACCTAAAGTGCTCAGACCTACGGGTCTAAAAAGGCCACTTTAGCAGGATCAAAAAGCACACCAAGCTACCCGAAACTGTCAAAATATTCCCAATCAAACCTGAACCTAATGCTTTAGGAATAAAGATGAAAATGAAATTGGACATGTTGTACGATTAATATTATGATCCTAATATGATTCTACTAAAATGGCCTTTTTAAAACCGCTGAGGCTATAGACAAGTGACATTCTGACAGCGGTAGCGTAGCGAAGGCGATTTTCAAAACATTAAAACTGAATGGGAAAAGTTACGCCTTGGGATGTGCTAAAGAGAATTGTTGTGGATTTGAAATAGTCAGTGTCCAAGCTTGGGTGCTAGAGGATGGACGGCATCGCCAAGGCCAGCTCAGAGAGCGATGACAAGTCGATTTGAACGCGCGCGTGGATGAAGGCTAGTGCGATGTAGTGCAAAAAAGAGTCGGGCAAGTTATGAGGAGGGCTACCAACAGTGGGACACTTAATTAGGTCCTGACTTTTACTTTGGGCTAAGTACAAAGGGTAAATCTTAGCTTTTAGCTTTATTCAGAAGAATTTTAACAGGACTAGCTTTAGCCTGCGACTTTGCATGCGCATATCCTGTTTTTCCGTTCCCATAGAAATTTAGGAAAATCCTTCAAATTTGTCCCAAAGTGCCGCGCGACGGCTGCGCGGCTGCAACGCTGCCGCCGCGCCGCGTTATAATCCATAAAATAATAATAAACGCGCGTCGGCAGCGCTGCAGCCGCACTGCGGCCGCGCATCATTTCATCGATCGACTAGTGATGATGCGCACGTAGTTTTTGTTCAAGTTTAAACATGAACGAAAATCAGGTTGATGAATTTATCGATGAGGGCGAGAGTCAAGCGATATGGGATTCGAAGTCAAACAAGTACAGTAATAAAATTTAAAAAAATCAAAAGGAAAAGGCTTGGGAAGAAATATGCAATATATTTATTGAGAACTTCACAAACAAGACTACAAGTGATTTTTTTTTTTTGGTCACAGAAGCCTTTTACTTTATGAAATTCAGTTCGTGAACTTATGCAAAATAACGGCAACGTTTTTTTTTGGTTTGTTTTGTTTTTCTTTCTCTAAAATATTTTTCGTTTTAATAATAACACTAACTAAGTAGTGTTTCGTCGTCAGAGTCCATCTTGAAACTAAATGTACAACACTATGATGCTCGAACTTAGCGATTGCAACGCGGCGGCAGCGCTGTAGTCGCGCTTCCACCGCGCTGCAATTTGCGGCTAACTTGAAAGCGCCCTTAATGCTCTTAGTGAACCTAAATGCCAAATTTCAGTTTTCTACGATCAGTATGGTTCGTTGTGCGTTGTCTGTCAGTAACAGAAGACGAGTATTGATTCAATCTCTTTAGGTGTTTGTCCTTGAAGATACGCTCAATAACGCGCATACTCGTACAACTATGTAACTATGTATACGTGCTGTGTACGTACCTCACCCCACCCAGGGTGACCAGTCAACAAGTCATTCAGAGACACCACAAACAAACTTCGGCTGTAACACAAAGTTCCCAACGTCTCGTACTTACTACTCGTAGCAGTGTTACTGACATGCCTCACTTACGGTCCGTAGTCGGTAACTTTGAGATCGATATATTGTTTGCTCGGCGCGTTTGTTTTGGTCTAATAATGTGCTGCTGATGTGGGGAAATTGATATGTTAAGGATAGATAGGTCAATTTTGCGACAAATATATCACATTTTTTCGCAGTTGTCTTTAGTTTGGTAGACGAGATTGGCAGACGATATTATAGACATGACGGATAGAACTTAAATGAGGCTGGCACATGAATGTGGGAGAGGTTTTTGTTTGAGCTATGGATGATGAGAAGGGATTTCCATATTTTAGTCAATCAACTGGATAAAAATCCTTTCTGGCTGCTACCAAGAAATTTCAAATGGGAGAACGGAATATCACTTCAGATACTTTTTAAGATGGAGTAACGTCAATAGCTATTTTTTTTTAATTTGTGATGGGTTTGCTCTTGACTCTAGTCTAGGTCAGAGATGACAGAGACAAAGTCTACGATGGAGCGAGCTTACCCAGAAAGAGCTTGTTCACTCTAACTTTGAAGAGATTAGGGTTGTAAGCGTTTGGAAACACAGACCCAGGCAGAGAGTTCCACTCCTTTGTTGTGCGCATTATAAAAGACGTTTGGAAACGCTAAGTGCGAATTGGTGGAATAGTAAGAAGGTAGGGATGGTAAGATGCATTGCGTCTGGATGTCCGATGGTAGAAGGGAGCCGGTGGGATGAGGTTGTGGAGTTCTTGGGCACACTCACCGAAGTACAATCTGTAGAAGACCGACAAGCAGGCAACCTTACGGCGATGAGCCAAGCTATGTAGCTTGGCATCCACCAGTTTTACGTCAACGATGAGCCTCTTAGCTCTGCGTTCCACCGAGTCAAGCGCGGCAAGCTGATACTTAGCTGAGCCATCCCAAAGGTGGCTACAATACTCCATGCAGGATCGGACTTGCGCTTTATATAGGGTTAAAAGCTGTCCAGGCCTGAAGTATCGCTTCACTCTATTTAGGATGCCCAGCTTTTTGGGCTTTGTACTCGATGGTGGCGCCGAAGTTGAGACTGGGTGTCAACTCCATGCCTAGGAGCTCAAGCCGATCAGTCACAGGAACAGATGCACCCCGAAAAGTAGGACTTGGAGTTACCTCAAAACTTGTCAAGTATTTGTATTGGAAGAAAGAGTACTTAGCTATTTTCCTTGCCCTTTCTTTCCTTATAAAACTGAAACTCGCGTAGTTGAAGAAACAGAATCCTTGTAGTACCTGCATAACCTTACTTGATTACAAAAACTCTATTTCATTTATTACCTTTCTTCCTTTCCTTTACATCATATCTACAGCTGTATTATCTTTAAAATACATCCAACAGTTGTCTTGAAAAAATCGCTTTTAGCGATAAGGCCGCCTATTGTGTCACCCTATGGAATGTTTTCTTCATCTATCTTTTCTGTAACTTATATGGTGTACATAATAAAGAGTATTCTATTCTATTCTACATGACTTATCGTTTAAAATGCATGCATCGGTATTTATTAAACTACTACTTCAGCTAAAAGACATGCGTTGCTGGAGATAAGTCACCCTTACCTGTTGGTAAACCTAAAAAAATTATATCAGATTCGCCAAGAAGATCACACACTTGTGTATGCTATAACCGCCAACTATCATAACAATGTACGCAACGCATACCGTAATAGTCAAAGTAATCAGAAGAAAGTTAATTATGAGTCCATGCATGATTGCTGCAGAAAGTACCATCGTTTCCACATGCGATGACCAGCCGAGCGGCACGGAGTAGCGAAACTAAGAAAATGGACCGATTGACCGATATATCTACAATTTATTGTAAGTCTGTTATTAATCTATCATTATGAATTTATTTAAGGTTATTAGTAATTATGCGTTTTAACGGTCTACTGATTTGTATCTGGAAAATTGTTTTGAATCCAATCTCAGATGGAACTCCAGATCCTACAAACGTTAGAGACAGATTTGTAGGAGTTCTTAAGTAAATAAATAATCTTGCGTCATCTCATCTTCCTAGTTCATCGTGTTGTGCTGGCGCTGCCGCTGCAGCTGCGGAAAACCTCAACTATATTTTTGAACCGTTTGGGGTTGAAACCCTCAGGCCGTGGGGCCCTTGTGCTCACAGCCTTTTCAAAGAAATTTCGAAACGGTTGGTTGACACTTGCCGTGACCCAAGAGCTGGCTTTTACTTTGAGCAGAGATTTAGCATTGCCATTTAACGTGGCAATGCCGCCAGTCTCTTGGGCACATTACCAGCTGACAGCGTTGACGACGAATTTTTTGATGCTATATTTTAGTTTTTTTTTTTTTTTTTACCTAGTGTATTTGTTAATTTTAGTTATTATATAAAAATAAATAACTACAATTAAACGTCTATAAATAAATAAATAGACTTTTCTCGTATACAACATCGGAGATATGAGTGCCAATTTTACGAATTTTCAAGTAACGTTTGCATTCACACCTCAGCCGCAATCTGTCAAAAATGTATGAAAATAAAGGCCAGAATTATTAACCTTCTGGTTTTTGACGTGACGAGTGTTACACCCGTTGCATGAACACTTCTAGTGGCTTATATAATGAAAGGTGATATATGACAACTTGACAAACCGTCATTTGTAGATCTGTGACAGTCGTTACCAGAAGTCAGAAGCCAAAAAATCTGACACTAGTCTTGTCAAGGTATGTTATCTTATCTTGTGTAGGGGTAATGTTATCCAGTTACCGAGTTGTGACTTTGCGAGGTGAGATAGGCAGTCGATCCATGTAAAATACTGATCTCTGCTGTATGACTGCTTGACTGGAGTTTGTAAGCCGACCCGAAATTATATAGCAACTAGTTGACCCGCGCAACTTCGTCTGCTTCGCTCCTATTGGTCTTAGCGTGATGATATAAAACCTGTAGCCTTCCTCGACAAATGGGCCATCTAACACTAAAATAATTTTTCAAATCGGACCAGCAGTTCCTGAGATTAGCGCGTTCAAGCAAACAAACAAACTCTTCAGCTTTATATATTAGTATAGATAGGCAAGGTAGATTGATTCATAGATAAAGTGACGTTTCTTTTCTAGTCCTTGACATCGCGCCAAGGAACCACAAGGAAAGAACGTCTTTTATAATGCGCACAGCAAAGGAGTGGAACTGTGTTTCCGAATGCTTACAACCCTAATCTTTCAAAGTTAGAGTGAACAGGCTCCTTCTGGGTAAGCTCGCTCCATCGTAGACTTTCTCTGTTATCTCTGACCTAGACTAGAGTCTAGAAAAAGCCCATCACAAATAAATAAAAAAAAAGGAAATCTTTCTAAAACCTATTGTTTTATCCACGTTCACTTCTATTTCTTCGATAGGATTATGGACGATGTTTTTGAAATCTTTTCCCAACCAAACGCATTCATAACTCTAGCTACAGTCCAATCAATTCACATCTTACTATTATCTGCAAACGTGGTACAGACAAGTTGATTATCACCGGTTTAATTAATCAGGTTTCAATAATATCACTCGTATCGAGAGTAGTGGCTGCTCTGACAGCATCTCGGTAGCTTCGTGATTAGGCTGCATGTACATACGTCCTGGGTATACATTGTGTATGTGTACTGGAGGTCTAATTAAATGGGTGAGCGTCTAGACTTGTATTGGATTTTCGGAGTTCTATTATGTTTTTGTGATTGAAGCTGAGTGTGTAATTACCTACCAACATAGCTATGTATATTCACAGCATCCGAATCTGAGATTATTGATGCGGGACTAATAATAAGTTCAGGCAGTGAATTTTCAAGAGTCAACTGGAATTGTCTAACTCGGATGTGTAATGTTAGATGTGTATAACTATTTTAACAGGTTTCCTGTCCGCACAGCAGACACAATTTTTTTTTTACTATTGATAGGCACGCGTTTGACCACTATCTCATCTGTTGGTAAGCGATGATGTCGTCGAAGATGGAGCACCCTTGCCTAGAAGTAACCTCTTCACTCTTGACTTAAAGACTCCCAGGTTATAACTATCAGGAAACACAGACTCCGGCACGGAATTCTACTCATTAACTGTACGCACTATGAATGTGTTCCCAAAATATTTTGTGCGTGTGGGTAGGATGACCACCATGTACCGGCGGCGCATCGCCGTTTGTCTTGTGGTCCAATGATGGAACGGGCTTGGCGGTATTAAATCATGCAATTCCGTCGCACATTCTCCAAAATGCAATCGGCAGAAAACCGACAGGCTAACAACTCAACGTCGATGCTCAAGACTTTGGAGCTTCGTCGCGACGAGCCTATCATTGCCGATGATCCTCTTTGGCTCGTTTTTCAATTGACTCAAGGGCATCAAGCTGATATCTGGCAGATCCGTCCCAAATATGAGAGCATACACGACCAAATTTGCGCTTCTTAGAGTTTAAGCAGCTGTTCCGGCGTGAAGTATCGTCTCATCTTTGCTAGGATCCCCTACTTCTTTGCAGCCACTTGAGCTTTTGCCTCTATGAAAGGGCCAAAATTAAGGGTAGATGTTAATGTAACCTCAAGAAGCTCAAGTTGGTCGGTTATCGGCACGGTTGCACCTCGGAAAGATGGAGCTGGAATTGGCTCCTTTTGGCGGAAAATAGACACGCTTGGGTCTTAACAGCATTGAACTTGACTAGATTGGTATCGCTCCATTCAGAGACAGCCTCTAAGGACACGTTCAAGCGCTCAACCATAGCCTCCTGGAGAGACCGTATCTGCGAACCACCAGCACGTATGTCGGACACGTATCTCTCAGCAACAGTGCTGTCGTCTGCTTACCCAAAGGTACCGGGTTTAAGCAGATCATTAATATGCAGCAAGAACAGTGTTGCCGAAAGCACCGACCCCAGAGGAACTCCGGAATTAATATCCAGCAGTCCAGACGAACAGCTATTAATGACCAATCGGATAGACCGATCCCTCAGGAAATCCGCGATCCAATCACACAATCCGGCGGGCAGACCGAAGGAAGGAATTTTACTAATAAGGCTATCGTGCCAGACCCTGTCAAAGGCCCTCGAGATGTCAAGGGAGACCGCTAGTGCCTCCCCGTGCCTCTCTATGGCCTCACTCCAGATGTGAATGGCATACGCTAGAGACCGATTTCGGCGGAACCCGTATTGTCGGTCACTAAGGATATCATTCGCTTCTAACTCACAAAACCTCTTGCAGGACTTGGCAGCCCTGTTGGCTCTCTTCTTCTGACTCACTTCATTTGCTTTGCGCGTACGAGCGTCGACCCACGCTAGGTACGTCCTGTGCTTAAGCGCATCAGCGCGATTGCACTCGGCACCAAACCATGGACGAGTTTCTCCAGACATTTTTATGTCAGAGAACGGAATACAGTACTCTATTCCCCTCAGCAACACATCCGTCACAGCGTCCGCGTTCGACGAAGCGTCAGTTGAAGAAAAGCAAGTCGGCTACCAAGGGTAACATGTGAAGAATGATCGCATGCCATCCCAATCTGCTCACCTGTATCGCCATAGCCGCCGAGTGCCTCTGAGGCTAGGATCGGGCGGGGAGTAGACGGACTCAGACTTCAACAGACAGTGGTCTGAACTACCCAGTGCAGAAGAAATCGACACCGAATTGCGGTCTGGATCTGTTGTCAGCAAAAGATCCAAGCAATTCGCAGTGTGCGAATCAACATCCGGCACCCTCGTTGCCCTCTGGACCAGCTAAGTGAGATTTAACGCTAGCGCTAGCTTTCGCGTCTGTCGTCCAGCATGGTCTGTGCACTGGTATGGAAAGATCCACTCCTGATGGTGGGCGTTGAAGTCCCCCAGTAACACCAATTGGGCAGAAAGGTACCGCTGCTGAGCCGCTTCCGCTGCCTCACTCAGGTGCTGTGTGCCAGTTGTCTCCAAATCACCGCTGTGCGAACGGTAGACACAGGCGTAGACAATTTTGTCCAGGCTTGTGTCCACTATAACCCACAGCGTAGAGAACCTGGGGTCTTCACGGTAGCGGAGACGCCGATAGCAGATGTCGTCCCGGGCGTACATACATACGCCCGCGCGTGGTCTAGAGTGGTGCTCCAGGGTAAACCCTGGGTAAACACAATAGTAAAACAATCAGCGAAGACCACATGTGGTTCTTGGGACTGTGAACCGGGTAATATAACAACGAACGATATAATTACGTTTGATATAATGTTCATTTGTTATAATTTTAACATATGTTATGCAAAGTGTTGTTAGATGATGTAAATGCTGTATAATTTGGGCGTCACACCTTTTGAAAATAGAGGAAATACTACATGAGTGGCATCTTTCTTACCTACTGTGATACTTAGCTCTAAGCCTTTAAAGTAGCCAGTAAAAATCTATGTACTTCAAATATTATGTTCTGGCAAATAAAGGAATATGAATATCTAGCAGCAATATGCCTTACAAATTGCAAAGTAAGTATTAAAACTGTGTACAATGCCAGACTTGAAAACTCAAGGATTATCATCCTTGAGTTTATAGCAGCAGGTAGGTAATACAATATATATGTAAGTAATAAATTATCCTCATACTGTCATAAATTATAAGTATCCAGTCAAGTAGGCGTTGTAAAAATAATGTTAAACCCTTGTTAAACCCTGTCGTAACACAGTACCCGTGTTATTTTGAAAGATAATGCTAATATAAACAACGAGAATTAGCAGCTCTTTCAAAATTATGAAATGGCCTTAAATTCGGTATCCTAGCCGTGTTTTACATTTTTATAGCTATTTCGTTTTTTGCCTTAAATAATGAAAAAGACTAGCTTTTGCCCATGACTTCGTACGTGCAAATCCCGTTTTTTCCCGTTCTCGTATATAATACTTAAATTAGCAAAATCCCGTTGTGAGAGAGAAATTAATTAACCTGTCGGTTACAGAACTAAGCATACACAGATAGATGTTGCATCACCCACCATACAAATTGTCAATTAAAAATAACTTTTATGTTGACAAATGTCTCTGAAGTTCTGATAAGTGAATACTTCTTCCAGTCGTTCACTCATTGATGAGTGTCGTGATGTAAATTTCAAAACCTAAATAGGACTTCGTTTTCCTTTCCGTGTTTGTTTTCTATCAAAGCACGATTATAAGCTACATTCCCGTGGGTCACATTCCCGATTCCCGTTCAAATAACAGCTAAATAATACAACTATCAAAATAGTTTCTAAAAGCTTTGTAAAGGATTTCACGAAATAATATCAGAATTTGAGCTCAACATTTTTTCTACACACGTTGTCTTGTTTTTGAAATTGGTGAAAACAAATTCAATTCCCGAGTTGGATGTTGGATTCAAATCAATAGCGAGTAGGAATTCAATTTGTAAGTCTTTCGTAGGCAGATGCGAACGGTTCTCTGCAGTTTATGGAATTTTAAAGGTGAAAATTTTGCGGGAAAATAGCTGTCAGCTGTATAGATTCTGAACTGGGTGCTGCATTAGGAGACATTTCTTTTTAGTCGACTACGGAATAAGAAGTAAAGATATCTAGATACCAGTGTTTGATCTTTGTTCAGAAATTACTGATCCAACCAAAAATTATGTTCTGTCTTGTTTCCTCCTGTGCCTCTTTACACATTGTAATCTTATTTTCCTTTCGTAGGTCTGTTGGAAAAAAGTCGATTAAAGAAAGTACCTTGCGCTCTTCTATATCCTTACTATTATAATATTCTTTCCTTACTACTTACACTACTATACTACTTACTACTAATATTATAAATGCGAATGTAACTCTGTCTATCTGTCTGTCTGTCTCGCTTTCACGCCAAAACTACTGAACCGATTTAAATTAAATTTGGTACAGAGATAGTCTAAAGGACATAGGCTACTTTTTATCCCGGGAGTATGTTTTCTAGGGAACACGCGTGCGAAGCCGCTGGCAGAAGCTAGTTGATTATATGGTTTTATTTATTACCTTAGTATTTTATTTAAATATAACCTAAATTTTTGGGACTTAATTAAAATTAAATAGACAAATAAAAAAAAATTAAAATGTGCATTTTTATTATTATTAAACTTATTATTCAATTTAAACATATTAATAATCTAGATATGGTTGTCATCATTATCATTATCAAGAGCCACAAATATAAATTGCACAAAAAAATAAAAGACACGCCTCTTCCCCCCGGACCTCGAACACGAGCTAACGTCTGCTAAACTGCTGCTCCTTTGTTATTCAATTTAAATTCATTTAAATAGTAAAAAAAATCAAGTGAAATATTCGGAGTTCATAAAAATCGAAGAGTAAACCGTCAACGCGAAACCGACAACTACAAGAAAAGAACGGCCCGTCCCACTGCAGAGAAGCCATCCTTCGCTGAGACGCAGCACCACCTCCTTGTAGCGGATAACGCCAGCAGTGGAGGACCGTCAACTGCGCGAGCGCCGCCTGCTTTGCCGCGCGCCTATAACGACGAAGCTCATTAGGAAGCTCATTAGGACGCGTGAGTCAATACGTATTACACTCAATTTCTTTAAAATAGTTCCTAACTACCGAGACATAATAACTATTTGAGCTTGTACATATATCTGTGCGCCTGGTATTTTGTATTGTTGTTGAGCCTACTGTCGCTGATTACCGTTCTGAACGCAAAAAAGCGCTTGAGCGTTGATTTAGACATTAGCACGACTTATAAAACATTATAATCTATTGAGCTTACAACTTTAGGATTTATTTACAACAAAATATGTTGCACTCTCCGCCACTAAACAAGGCCCAATCATCCTCTGACAGCAATATTATGGCTAAAATATCAGCCGGGGATAACAATCAGCCGAATGTTACCATGAGAGATAAACGTCGCCGGCTATCTGGTGATGATTATGATGAACTTACGGCTTTTAAGATGGAAATGCGAGAACTGTTGCAAAGTTTTCAAGAAACCCAAAATAAAAAGTTCGATTTACTAAATAAGCATTTAGAAGAAGTTAAGTCACAGACATCATCGATACGCAGCACTAACCAAGAAATAGAAAAAGCGCTAGAGGATATGAACGACCAGCTGCATTGTGTGCAGTCCAAAATTGATGGGCTGGAAAAACAACGGAACGATCTCAATTCACATCTATATAACATTGAACAAAAATGTGATTTCTTGGAAAAGTCTCTTAAAAAGACGAGTATTGAATTAAAGTTTATTCCTCGAACGGATAAAGAAAACAAGGAAACTCTCTTCAAATATGTTTCACAGCTTTCCAATTGCCTTAACATTTCTCTGAGTCCTGGTGACGTGCGCGATGTTTATCGCATTCCTAATAGAAAAGATCCAGCCAAGTCAACTGTAATTGTGGAACTTTCTAATACCTTAACCAAAAATAATTTTCTGGCTTCTGTGAAAAATTTCAACAAAACCAAAGAGCTAAAAGTCAGCCACTTGGGAATAGATAACTCGTCACTGCTCTTTGTGTCGGAATCTCTCACCGCAAAAACTAGGCGTCTTCACTTCCTCGCAAGGGACTTTGCAAGAACAGAAAAATACAAATATTGTTGGACATCAAACGGTAACGTGTACGTCAAGAAGCAAGATGGTTCTGAATATATACGTATCAGCGATGAACAGCATATAAATAAGTTAAGGCAGTCTAATTGACTAGATTTTCTATTTTTTCTAATTATTTCATGCATGATAAAATCGTTTTGTTTTGTCAATTATGTATCAAACTCTATTTATTTAACGATTTTTATTTATATGGGTGCTCACAATCTACATTTACACATGATTACACAATTCACATTTCATAATTATACTTTTTATAAAAACTTCATTTTTGGACATAGAAAAATAAAAATGGTCTGTTATGGCGGGAAATATGACCAAATACATAATAATTTACTGACTTTTTTGTTTTCAATTCGTCTGATTAAATTTGTACCTAAAAAATGCCAAGACTTCATTTTTTAAACGTAACAAAACTTGCAAAATATTTATAAATAAAAGAGTCATTATAACAATATGGCGACTGACGGTTTCGATTGGGGTATGCTGGTTAATATTCTATAATAAAGACCTAGTTTATTTCACACCAATAGTAATAATTCCACCACAACACAATGTTGGATAACAGCTTATTTCTTGAGGATGTTGATAGCACGTGCCTCTCAAATTGTATTGAACTCGATACCCCTGATCCTTGTAAGGAGTATCTTAATGTATCACATGGCAAACTTACAATCTTATCTCAGAATATACGCAGTATAAATAAGAACTTTGATACATTACTTGTATTCCTGCAACGCTTGAAATTCAAGCCCGATCTTATAATATTGACTGAGTGTTGGATTGATGAAACTTTTAATAGTATCTGTCTCGAGGGCTATAACTGTAATTATTCAAAAAATTACATTAACAAAAGCGACGGCATCGTGGTGTTTTCTAAATCGGAGCTTAGCGTTCTTATACAAGAGCCCCCTTTTAACAATGCCAATTGTTTACAAGTAGACGTTGTTGGTCAATCATACTCTGTTATAATTATCTATCGATCACCATCGTTTCATAATATAAGTAACTTTTTGACATCTTTACAAAACGTACTAGGCAATTGCACCAGCCAGCATTGTGCGTTAGTTGGTGATATTAATCTTGATATAAAAGAAACATCCACTGATCTACGCGTCGATGAGTACCTAAGCCTTATAGCTCATTATGGGTATGTACCCGGCCACACATTTCCTACGCGTGGTACAAATAGCCTAGATCATTGTATGATTAAATCTAAACTTGTATCTAGAACAATTGTCTGCCATTCTGACATCACTGACCATAGCACCATATTATGCACCATGGGATCATCGTATCCTAAGGAACAAAAAATTAAAACATGTACCAAAATTGATTATGAAAACCTACTTAAAGATCTCAGAGAAATTGATTGGTCCGACCTGTATAATATAATTGAAATTAACGAAGCTACTAAACTTTTTATTGAGAAATTTAATTTAGTCATTGAACAAAATAAATGCACACGTAAAGTTAGCAGTGCAGATGTAATAGTTAAGAAATGGATAACGCCTGGTCTCTTGAAGTGTATAAGACGCCGCGATGAGTTGCATAGTAAAGCTAGAAAAAATCGTAATGACCACAACTTACAGGAAAAATACAGACAGTACAGAAATTTCTGTACCAATGTATTACAGAATCAAAAAAACTATTATGAACAAAAATTGTTAACTGAAAACCAACATAACATAAAAAAAACATGGGACTCAATTAAAACTATTTGTAATATTAGTAAAGTCCACAATAAAAACGAAGACCTGCTAAAAATAAACCATAATTCTACAGAGTCACTGAATGAAGTGAACAACTATTTTAGCTCCATTGGCAATCAGTTGGCAAGTGAGGTGCTTAATAGACTAGAACAAACAGAAACTGAACTAGCGAATAATTTAAGATATACAGGAAAAACATTACCAGATTCAGTATTTCTTTCACCGACCGATGAAATTGAAATTATTAAACTAATTAGTTCACTAAAATCAAGCACAGCTAGTGGACATGATAATATTAGTAATAATATGCTAAAACTGACAAAATATGTTATAGCAAGCCCTATAACATATATTTGCAACTTAAGCATGTCCTCTGGTGTTGTGCCTGGTGACCTGAAGATAGCCAATGTAATACCAATCCTGAAATCAGGTGACTCTTGTCAGCCATTAAACTACAGGCCTATTTCGCTTCTTAGCACGTTATCAAAAGTGATTGAAAAGGTAGTTAATGTAAGGTTACTTAAGTATCTTGAACAAAACGGCCTATTGGCCGGGAACCAGTTTGGCTTTCGTGCTGGCAGGTCCACGGAGGATGCCGTCACGCAACTCGTTGACACTGTCATTAGGAAAATAGAAAATGGGCAAAGATGCGCCGGTGTTTTCCTGGATCTAGCAAAAGCCTTCGACACTGTTTCCCGGCCGATACTGCTAAGAAAACTGGAGACTTTTGGGATCAGAGGCTTAGCTCTAGATTGGTTTACGTCCTATTTATGCGAGCGAAAACAGCGTGTGTGTATCGGTGAGCACATCAGTGGTATTGCAGATGTAGATTACGGCGTACCGCAAGGCAGTGTTCTAGGCCCCACGTTGTTCCTGATCTGCATAAACGACCTATGTTCTCTTGAACTTAAAAATGCCAGCATATTTACTTTCGCTGATGATACCGCAATAATCTTTCATGCAAAAACTTGGGGTGATGTCGTGTGTGTGGCTCAGGAGGGACTTGGGTAGGTTGCCAGTTGGCTACAAAACAACCTGCTAACCTTAAACGTCGGCAAAACTAAATTGATGTGTTTTAGTATTACTGATCGGTCTGCGCCCGACCATGATTTGCAAATTAAACTACATGTTTGCGGTAGTGTCGATGGTGAAGGCTGTCTCTGCTCGCAAATTGAACAAGTTACGACCATCAAATACCTAGGCTTACAAATTGATGAGCACCTAACATGGAAAGCACAAATTGATGCACTTGTGAAACGCACCAGAAAACTTTCACATATTTTCAAAAAATTAAAAACTATCGCAACACCTAAGCTGATCCGTATGGTGTACCTTACTCTGTGCCAGCCAATATTAAGTTACTGTGTATCAATCTGGGGAGCTGCAAACAAAACTACTTTGCTTAGGCTAGAGCGAGCTCAACGAGCTATTCTAAAGATAGCGTACAAAAAACCCTGGCAATATTCTACTGATACTCTATACTTGGAATGTAAACTCCTCCGTGTTAGGCAATTGTTCATCCACGCGACACTCCTACGATTTCATAGAGATGCTAAAAAGCTGGCTCGCCATTCATCGAGAACGTTAAAATGGGATCGACCAAGAGTACACTCTGCTTTTGCCAGAAGATCTTTTTCATTTCTTGGGCCCTTCCTGTACACAAGGTTCTACTCTCAAAATATGACTATATTGATGCTTAGTTACAGATGTTTAAAGAAGGCTATATTTAAATGGCTAAATCCCAAAAATTATAATTCAACCGAAGAACTTTTGCACATACAGTCTTGAATGAATTTGCCAAAAAAAAATAAGTAACTAGCATGCACCCACTTACTTACTCTACACACATACCCTACATACTGCACACTCCACAAATACACATACACACACACCGAGAAAAAGACACCCCTTATCGACCACCCATCATTTTAATGTTCTATAATTTTTATTTTTTTTTAATTTATATAAAATCTTAGTTAAGCACATACTTATGACTTTTATGGTCATGTAATTAAGCATTTTATTTTTCACTATCCGGTTTTATAAATAAATAAAATATTGTTGCCTTACTTGGGGAAGAGACTGGACCCCACGACACAGGGAATCCTAGTGTGGGATCCAGGGAATTTGAAGAAACCTAGCACTTAAGGCTCTTATGTATCGCAAAATTGTCTAAATATTGTACAATCTGTTATTGAACTGAATAAATTTTTATTTATTTATTTATTTATTTATTTACAAGCACTTACAAAAATGCCTACACATAATTAACGGATCCATTAAACCTAGTAAACATTAGTAATAACATAGTAATACTTTATAAAGGTAAAACCATCGGCGGTTTGCAATACTAGTGAACGTTAATGAAAACTAAAAGCTGATACAAATATGAATTAAAGTCAGTCGGAAAATTCGTTGGCCCAGTGAAGCGGATTGGAAAATTTTGTGCTAACATATGCAATCATATTGGCAATATTTAATGGAAACATTTGGTTTGCTTTTAATTACTGATCGTACTCATAAAATATTCCGTACCAGAACTTTTATGGTTTCGTGGAAAAAAATTAACTACCAATTTTATTGGAACACTCAACTCATGTCAATGGTACATCGTTTATATTTTCAACTAGCACTTCGCCCACGACTTCGTTCGCGCGGATTTAGTTGGTACTCCACGAACTTCTTCTCCCCTCTACCCTCTTAATAGGGTTAAATGTAAATTACGTATTAATAGACTAAAAGAAGGGCAGTTCGATCAAACTGCCACATTTTTTTTAACTAGAGTATTTTTAATACCCGTCGTAACTTTTAAACAAAAGGTCCGACTAGAATTATTTAAAATGTAATTTACATGTACATAAGTAACCTTAATTATCAAACAATTTAAATGGATAAATTACATATCATGATACCAAAATCACCACTATTCCATTCACCCGGGTTTCGATTGAATAATTTGAACAAAAAGCGGTCATTGTGTCTTAACCATGATAGTTAGATATATACCCTCGCAGACTTTTTGTAAATATTGATGTCTTCTATAAAACTTTAGTACATCACTTTGCTCTATTGTCAATAGTTTCCTCAACGTACACGATGTATGAATTTTTTTTTGGTATATTTTTCACACCTTGGGTTACATTATCGAACTTTTCATACGGATGCCTAACTTTTTTGAAAATATTCTACAGCCTTTATTCATCAAGGATAATGTAGTATTGTAAAGATGAAAGAATTTTTCAAATCGGTCCAGTAATTTCAGAGCCTATTCATTTCAAACAAACCGGTCGATATTCAAGGATAAGCAACGCTTGCTAAGGTTGGTCTGTGGATGGGTGACCATCTTAACATACCGAGTTTCCTCCGTGCCTCGGAAAGCACGCTAAGCCGTTGGTCCCAGCTGTCATTTGTAGATCTTTGGCAGTCGTTACGGATAGTCAGAAGCCAGTTAATCTGACTCCAGTCTTGCCATGAAGTACCGTGTTACCCAGTTAATGGGTTGTGGAGGTCTGGTAGGCAGCCGCTCCACATAAAATACTGGTATTCAGCTAAATCCGGCTTGACTGGAAGCCGACCCCAATGTAGTTGGGAAAAAGGCTAGGCAGATGATGATTCATTTCAAACAAACAAATCTTTCTTCTTTATAATATTAGTGTAGAAGTGTAAATTTCAATTGTTTGGTGGTATAGATATTATTATTTATTACCATTTTTGCCTATGTCCAGGAGAGAAGGTCTTTCGGCTGACTATTATTTATATGCGTCAGAAATGCTCAGCCAATAAGGAATTCTTTTACTTCAAAAGCGTACAAATTCAAGTCGCAATATTATCTCAGCAACGATTATTGACAATTTGTTTAAACGTAGAAAAATTAGATATATTTTTGACAGTACATACGAATATTCCGTATGGTGTCGGCCGGTGACGTATGGTGCCGTAAAAGAATAATACCATCCCATCACTTCCCGTAGGTGTCGTAGAGGTGACTAAGGGACTCACCAGAGAATGGGCAGTAGTGTTCTCTGTAAAACGCAACATCATACACTGCGATCGCCAACCCGCCTGCCAAGCATGGCGATTATGGCAACCCCCCTTGGGGGAGGTCTATGTCCAGCAGTGGACGTCTTCTGCTGTTATGATGATGACATACGAATATTTCCGCTCAGGTCCTCTCAAAGTTCTTATGCTTTGCGGCATAGTCAAAGTTGTCATAAACAAAATGTTGACGTCGCTAGTCACATTTTCAATGTGGAAAACTTATTGCTCAGTAGCCAACTATAGGGGTGATTTTTTTTAAATCCAGCTCATTACCCAGCAATCATAGCCAAGAGATTATAAGGCCTCACAATTACCATTGTACGCACACCCCACAAACATGCCTGCGGCACAGCAAAATTTAGCAGCCCAAATACCGTTCTGAATGCGTTATTGTCCTGGACATAGGGGACGTACATATAGTGTACACTTGTACAGTTAGCCCAAGCGTAGCGGAGCGTGTGATGCTTGCTAGCTATCAGTAATATTTCATAGTAGTGTATTCTAAGTGCATCATCAAATGTAAATAAATTAAATGAATACCAGATACTAAAGAACTTCTGTTTAAAGAGTTTCTTGTCCATTCTCTTTTAAAAGAATGTACCTTTGTGAATGAACAATTAGAGTCACTTTAACATTTCTTTAATAATGACGTTCAAAAATACTTTTTAGTGTACTTACTGCAATTTTCCAAAATTGCAAAAATTGATTCGACTTTTGACTTGAGCACGCTTACGTTAGCATGTTCAAGTTAGTCTACTTACAACATTTACATTGACAGACTGCAGGCCCAAAATATAGATCCCCACCAACATAGAATAACGAAGAATATTAACTTCTTACTTCCAAGAACCCAACTCGTATATCACACTGGTCTCATAATAATACACTGCCTGTAGTAGAACTTGTCAGCACTAAACAAATTTGAACAAGTTTGACGACAAGGCTCGCGACGTTGCTACCACGCCAAAACTTACTCGTATGCTGTCATTATGCATTTTTGCTGTACTCCATATTGAGAAGTTTTAGTCGGAAGTCTGGTGTACTGAATTTATAGTGTTGTGAATTTTTATAACTGATTGAATGTTGTTAGTTGATATTTTTCATATTTATCTTTGCCTACATATTGAAGTTAACATAGCTTTGGATTGGAAGGAAGTTCTTTTTTTTATAGTTTTACACCTTGTAGAAAGCGATGGTGTGATCGACGGCGGAGCACGCTTACTTAGAAGTAACCTCACTCTTGACGTAACGATCCCGAGGTTGTAACTATCATGAGACAGACTCTTGCAACTATCATGAGGCAGTAAAAAAAACTGGCCAAGTGCGAGTCAGACTCACGTGTAAAGGGTTCCAAACGACTTTTTTTTAACATGTTATTTTAACACTATAGACTTATATTTTCCTGTAATCTATAGGTAAAGATCTATTAACTCCATTTTTTTCAACATTTAAGGCTCAATAGTTTCGGAGATAAGGCGGGGAATGATCATTTTTCGTCTAATTTCTTGAATAACTTCAAAAACATTTATTTTAAAATTATGAAAAAAATATAATTGAAACCCTCACAGTAAGCCCTTTCATTTGATATGTCACACATTGTTAAAAAAACTATTTTTTGCAATTTTCTAGTTTGAGCCCAAAAGTCACCCCCATACTAAAAAAATAATGATTTACGTAACGGGTCCGTGTTTGGGTCATAAAAATCCATATGTGTGCCAAAATTCAACAGAATTGGTCTAGTGGATCCGGAGTAAACTGGCTGTGACAGACGGACAAATAGACAGACAGACACCCGAGTGATCCTATAAGGGTTCCGTTTTTTGTTCGGAACCCTAAAAGTATGATTCTATTTAGTCTGTCAGTTAGATTATCGAAAAATACTATACACTTATTTTTTGCTTTATCATAATAATAAAAGTTGACGAAGATAAAACGCATTAAAGATCAGGACAGGGGGCTTGTGACGTCACACGATTTTTTTAAAGCACTGTATCGTCTTAATTTTTTGTTTACGTGAAAAACGAAAAAACACGTGTCGGATATTTTTGGAAATCTATCTGATGAACTAATTAGATTTTTTAGTCCATTACCCTATTCTAGTTCTAACTTCATTCACTTTCAAACCAGTTTGTACCCGCCCAAAGAGGTCGGTTACAACAGGTTTATTAATTGTTAAAACAAAGGTTCTGTGCTTGTACCGTCATTGTCTGAAAAAAAACAATTGCTTGCAAACACGCACTTCGACTTAAAGCTGCCCTCGTTTTGCAAAAAGGCTAGGGTCGGCCTTGAAACAATTTCCTCGACCCACTCTGCTAAATGGTGGCTTATTTGGTTTACAAATGATTATTATACAGTTGTCTCACCCCAAACATCCGGGCGGCTTCCAAAAAAAGGTAAACGCCATAAAATCTTCATATCATCAACGCAGCAATACAAAATCCTAGGCCAAAATCCGGCAATAAATATGAGAATATATATTATTGTAATGGCTAGCTCTACAGTTTAGGAAGGGTCTACAGAAATCGATGAAAAACTCCGCGATGCGGCTTCTCAAGCCGTGGGTATTTACATAACTTGGGATCGGGGAAAGGTCACAAATGGCCTGGACCATTCATCATTCTAACGTCACTCAATTTTGTTAGCATTATATGTAAATAACGCTATATCCTTCTGAGAAACTAACGTTTACGTAACCTATATCAATTTGGTTACGCTTCGAATGAAATGGACATCTTTATGTAGAACCTTTTTGTGAGCCCACTAACGGAAATAGACTAGCGAGTTTACGTTCCCAGCTCCGTTTCTGGGATGGAATTACAGTTCAGCGTATTTTTATCCTTTGTCGTCTTAAGGAAATGCTTCTGAAATTGATTTTGATTGCTCGCAGTCAATATGTTTAGTTTAAGGGATACAAACAGGGGTTATGAAAATAGAAGCATGCGATAAAAGTTTATTGTTACAATTTTAGGTATACCTTGAAAATATTCAAGTATAAATGTTTTCCCTTACAATAAAAGTGATGCAGCAAGATTAGTGGAGGTGAGTTGAAGCCTAGATTGCTCATTTCTTTTCTACAGTGTATTTTTTCTTCAACATCGTCCAATCGGTATGTCCTAGAGTTACGCATGTTTTGATATGCCCCGCTCTTATTAATTGAATACGGAAATAATTTCGGTAAAAATATCGGCGTTATAAAACTTTTCGTGGAATTTATTAATTTTCGAGGGATTGAGTTTACCCGAGAAATGAGTCGTGCTATTGTTTGTAAATTAAAACATTTTGAACACAAAACCTAAGATTCATTTCAGTTCAACATATTTTACATTTTAATTAAATTTATTCATTATTTATTTAGTCGATGGATACAAGACGCACAGCACCTTATTGTGGCGACCCAGGAGGTTGTCGTGGTGACACTTGGCGAAGGCCTATGTCCAGCAGTGGTCGGCTTTCGGCTGATATGATGATGATGTTGTTGATTCAAGCGTTGTAAGATTCATTGAACATTGAATCCTTCATGTCATGTAAAATTAAACTTGGAATTATGATTCAGAAACAGAAAAAATGAGAATGAGGATATTAGTATTGTGTAACATTTGATTCAATAATGTCCGAGGCGATTTGTGCCTTCCAGATTTGGCGTATTATGGCTTCGATACTTCGTGAAACGAATTCGTTATTAATATGTTCTAGCGATTGTGTCACCCTATATAATGTTTTCCTCATCTATTTTATGTGACTTATGTGATTTTCATTATAAACAATATTCTATTTTATTATATTCTTATTATTATGTGGTTTCAATACGAATACTTGTCGAATTCATTCGTCTGAAATGAAACATAATTTTGCTAGTCTAGAATATCAGACGTAACTATATAACACAGTAAAACCAATCATATGATTTTGTTAGAACCATTTACTTGATTAATCAAAAAATCCTGCAATAATCACTCAATTCACAAACCTGCACACCCGCATTTGCATAATACCATTCCTTTGTTCACTGACACAGCAATATATTCTATGACGTCATCCCTAGTTTGAGTGACATAGTGCTCGTCCAGATAAAACGGTTTCACGCGAGAATAGAACCGCGCGTATGCACTGGTATCAGGCGGTAATCCTCATACGATGCGGACTGGAATATTAAACTCATGGCTAGTAGTGTGTGCACGTTTGAGTTGAATATTCGCACGTCATGTAACTGGGAATGCTGCGTTAATGTTTGTTTGGGTCTTAGGAAATTAGGAATGGGTGTTAAGCCCCTTGTGATTAAATCCGGAGTTAATGATAGCTATTTCTGCTAACAAGCAGCAGCTGCGGCAACAGTTTTATCATCATCATACTGCAACTTTACTTATTCTTTATTTTGATTTGCGAGACCTGCATACACTAATCTTCTAGCAGAATGAGATTCATTTGTTTGACTGTCAGATTTGCCTGTAAATGGTCTATTTGCTATAAAAGTTTTTGTTTTTTTTTAGTCTTAATGTAACATAGCTTTTTTGCATCTGAAATTTATTTATTCATTATTATAACCAACTTGAATTTACAGTTAAACATCACAAAAAAAAAGTTATAGGTCTGTACAAAATTTACTTCTTCTTCCCAGCTAAAACACTAGGAAGTGGTGACGGGCTGGGCGATTTGGGGGACTGTCTTCATGTAAATTTTGACGTTCAAAAAGTGCTGATTTTCAGCCTAGTTTGAATAAATGTCTATTGATTTTGAACAAAATTGAAATATAATTAAAAAAAAAACAATATAAACAAAAACTGACAATTTATACAAAAATAAAAATTATTAATGAAGCTGGAGCTTTCGGGGAAAGACCAGGAAGTCCGGGATTTTTACCTCACTGAAACTGCTTTAGTGATCACCTTTAGTGCATAGAAGGAGTCCGTGATCATAATCTACCGTAAATACATCTTCGTCAACCAAAATCTCAGTACGATCTCTTTTGCCATACCTATCATCTTTCACATAATCCTCTTTAGTAGTCATCTACCACATTTCTAAATTCAAACTCAAAGAAAGAGACAAAAGAAAAACATTTTTATTGCAATTAATAATAATTTTTAGTACATTTCTCTCGCTGCATTATCCGCATCATCTGTACACGGTCTTATTCAGCCACCGCAGTGAGTGATCTAACCGCAATTTTGCAATGCAGCGGGAAATCTCGTAGTTTCTTCTACATATTTAACCGTAACAGTGCAGTATTGCGTAGTATTAACTTTATTTGCTTGTACTCTTAAATTCTGATCTTTTTACTATTCAGAATTGCTTTGTGTTTCGTGAGTATCTACTTGATTTGTGTGACTAGGAAAATTAAGTACATTAATATTATTCTTCTTCAGAATAGACGCTATTCAATAATGAGAAGTAGGACCAGGTTGTGCTAATAACCTGAAAAAGAGGGCTTTTATTACTATTAACAACTAACGAAGTTGGTTGAAATCTGGACTGATGCTCATAATATCAAAATTTAACTAAGCGTCTATTTTATTTATCTACGTCCGTGTGTCACTGCGGGGTGCCAATTCTACTACAGAAGCTTCCATTTCCATACATTTTTGACCGATTGCGAGTGACATGCGAAGGCGAACGTTACTTAAAAATTAGTAGAATTAGTACTTTGACATCCAGCACTGGTTTTGATTTAGCACACGGCCGCGAAAGTAAAAAATGAGTATATTGACTATTTATAATGATTCTTTTAGTGCAGGCACACTTAGAGGAATAGGGAATATGCATGCTATTTTTTTATTTGCAAAAAGAATTACTTATTAGCTCTAGTAAACAATCATGTTTTTTTTTTCAAATACCTTCATCAGTGTTGAAGTTATAAAGCTTCAAATATTACAATTAGAAGGAGAAGCCCGATATGAACTTTGACGTCAAAGTCACACCTATACAGCTGTCATATAAAACAGCGTTTTCGCGAGGTGGACAGATATATTTGTTTAAAATAATTATATCTCATTTTTTTTTGAGCAATTTGTTTTGATTTTATTTTCACTGTTTTTATTGTATTACTGTATATTTTAAGATAAACTGTATGGATACTAAATAGTTTTTCATGCACATTCCCTATTGTATAATTTCAAGATTTATACAATAGGGAATGAAAGCGATATTATTTTTTATTTTTTTTTTTATGCTAATTATGCAATAGGGAATGTGTGTGTGTTATTGTTGTTTTTGGAATGGGAATGTGAAACTATTCTTTTTTTGCTAAGTTGTGTTGTGTATTTTAGTCGGTAAACATCTACTGCTGGATATAGGCCTTCAAAAAACTGATTTATGCGGCCCTCACCAGGTTATTAGTCCTCTTTGTCTGCCATCATACCATTTTAGGCTGCCTGTCCACTGACACGGAGCGAGGCAGCGGAGCGGAGAAACGGAGAAATTTTTACCAATGGAATTATATTAAATCTCAGTGACTCACGTGGTGCGGAGATTTTATGCAATTCCATTGGTTAAAATTTATCCGTTTCTCCGCTCCGCTACTTCGCTCCGCGACAATGGACAGACAGCCTTAGAAAAGTTTTTTCCTCTTCGGCCATCGTGATTATGATGATGCGTAATCAGCCAATAACATATGTTTTCAGTCGTTACGGCGTTTATCTCTAACTTACTTAATAGGTTGTTTCCTATAATTTAATTAGTACCTTACCTTGGTAAACATTTTCATAGATACTTCAGCATATCGCAAGGACGTTAGACAACATGGGTTTTGGGATCTGAAACATAATAAATATCATTTTTTTTTTCCAAAGTTACAGAAGTTTCCTTTGTTACAGAATCATCATCATCACCCGCCTAGCCTTTTCCCAACTAAATTGGGGTCGGCTTCTAGTTTAACGTGATTGGTCACCGAATGTAGAAAACTATATTTAATCCTGCTTCTGTCCACCATATTGGCTCTTTCAGCTCAGCTTTTTCCCAGGTTTCTCGACAATATTAAT
This sequence comes from Lacanobia wlatinum, assembly GCA_947578705.1. Classification (NCBI taxonomy): domain Eukaryota; kingdom Metazoa; phylum Arthropoda; class Insecta; order Lepidoptera; family Noctuidae; genus Lacanobia; species Lacanobia wlatinum. Next base: position 6,526,403 of record OX388037.1, read on the forward strand.
CTATATAAATCAGTTTGGTTATATAAATTTTGTCTTTCTAAAATAAATATCTGCAGTCTAAGAACTGGACACAAAAGTTGTTAAATATTTAATTTGCAACCATTTATGATTTTGTCGTTTGATAAATACTAATTCACAGATTTTTTTTTGATAATAATATTGATTAACAATAGTCAGAAAACATGAAATAAATTAACAATAATAATAACTAGAAGTAACAAATACACTAAACTAAAATATAGCATCAAAAACTTCAACGCTGTCAGCTGGTAATGTGCCCAAGAGACTGGCGGCATTGCCACGTTAAATGGCAATACTTAATCTCTGCCCAAATTAAAAGCCAGCTCGTGGGTCACGGGAAGTGTCAACCAGCCGTTTCGAGATTTCTTTGAAAAGGCTGTGAGCATAATGGCCCCACGGCCCGAGGGTTTCAACCTCAAACGGCTCGAAAATATAGTTAATAAATATAATTGGAATACTGAAACGCAATAAAAAAAGAAACAGCTTTTTACGAACTGTAGTTTTAGCTGTGCGTTGTTTGTCAGTCACTTATTAGAAACGAAAGAATTTTATATATTAGGATTTAAGACTGCAAAACCGACGTCATGTGCAATAAATGAAATCTACTCTGTCCAACTTGTAAGTCAAAGTCAAAACGTTTATTCCAGTTAGACCATTAAACGGCACTTTTGAACGTCATTCACATTTCAAATAATATAAAATATTAAAGTGACTGTACTGTCCATTTGAAAAGGTAGATTCATATAGAGCGGAACGGACAAGACACTCCATGGTTACTCTTTTACAATATTTGGTATATAAAAATTTAGTTATATGTGAGGACCATGCACCTAGGGTATGCAGAGGTAGACTTATTAATTTTCTAAATAAGTACATGCTACTCACACATTTACAAATATTGGAATCACTCATTAACAGTGTGCGAGTTAGCAGAAAAATACAAACATAAAAAGAAACAGAACATCAATAAAGTTAATACATAAAGCAACCAGTTTGATTTTGTCCACAACATTGATTGTCCTATAGAGCAGGACCAGCATTGATTGTCATATATAAGACTGTTGCCCCTTTTTGCTAACACTAGACGACACCATAAATGTTTAGTACAACAACTGTCAATTATGGGAAATAAAACGTGTAGAAGTGAATTTTGGCATAGTTGTAGGGAATGGTGTTTAAAACAACATTCTAAAAAGTACTGATGGGTGGGATTTAAGCTATTGGGTTGAAGAGGGTTGAAGGGGTGTGTGGTGTATGTGGCGTGTGTCCATAAAGAAGAAAGGTAGCTCTTTATCCTGCAGTGGGCAAAGTTATTTTCAGCCTGTTCTGTACAGGATGAAAATAAATAAATAAAATTGCCAGTGAAGAAGGGCCCACTCAAGAACAAATTATGTATTTATTTTCAGCCTGGTCTGTTCCAGATAAAAAAATGAAAAATTAATTACATCTTCATAATAAGCAGTATGGCCATTTTGTATTTTTTTCCACCTTTGTACCACAAGTTGTCATATGCTGCGTCACCAATGCTGGAACTCTGAAAAAATATAAATACATAGTTCTATATTTATATTTTTTACCTTCCTTACCTAATAAGGTTCTTGAGACAGCCCGCTGACAGACAGACGGACAGAAGGGCGGACGGAATGCGGAGGCTTAGTTCCGTTGGTTATCCTCTGGGTACGGAACCCTAAAAAGCGTTAAAATTCAAGTCGCAATATTTTCATATCGACAGTCAACATCAAAAACTTGTCAAAGTGTAGGAAAATTGAGGTGTTTTTCAGTTTTTGACTGCAAAATGCTTCTTAAAACTAAATACATAACCTTCCTTCTGGCGCAGACGGGTAAATACCTGATTTGACTCTCTGATGTGTCCGTTTTTTCTGCATCTAATTTTTCAAACCATAATATCTTCAGCAATGCAGTATTGTGACTAAACCAGACCTTCACTTGTTCGTACTAATTCAACACAATACTTATTATTCTCTGAATTATAAATAGTATATACAAAAATACTATAATTGAGAGACCAGAGTCTGTGTTTCCAGATAACTACAACCTGGGAGTCTTTAAGACAAGAGTGAATAGGTTGCTTCAAGGCAAACGTGCTCCATCTTCGACCGCATCATCGCTTATCATCAGGTGAGATTGTGGTCAAACGTATGCCTATATATAGTAAAAAAAAAACAATACTTCATCATCATCAAATCAGACGAAAGATGTCCACTGCTGGACATAGGTCCCCCCAAGTGTCGCCACAACAGCCGGTCCTGTGCGTCTCGCATCCATCGGCTACTCGCGACCCTCACCAGGTCATTGGTCCACCTCATGGGAGGCCTACCAACGCAGCGTCTTCCGGTACGCGGAAAACGCAGACGCAATACTTAATCTTCTCTAATCTCTTAATAGAATAAAACAAAGTCACTGTCTGTTCTTGTCTTTTTCTCCGCTTTCTTCTTTTGTATCACGTTAAGGATATTGGTTCAGCTTTCATTTATAAAAATAACAATAAACGAGAAAGTGTGTATATATTATCGTGTTAATTTTACTGAACTATAGTGACGGTGTTATTGATTGCAGTCTCTAGTCTATAATAAATCAAGAATTTAACGCATTACAGAAGAGGCTCTTGCCATATACCAAAACTAGCTGATTCACACAACTCCGTCTGCGTCACAGTTTTCATTATTGCTCCGCTTCTATTGGTCGTAGCGTTGTATGTTTTATGGCCTTCCTCGATAAATGAGCTATCTTACGGTAAAATAATTTTTCGATTTGAACCAGTAATTTCTGAGATAAGCGCGTTCAACCAAACAAACTCTTCAGATTTATAATATAGCTTTTACCCACGACTTCGTATGCGCATATCACATTTTTCTCGTTCCCGTAGGAATTTCGTGAAGATTTATACATATAAACCTTTCTCTTGCATTACGCCGTCTATTGATGAAAACTGTATTAGAATCCGTTGCGTAGTTTAAAAGATATAAGCGTACAAACGGAAAAAGCGACATTGTTCTATACTGTGTAAAGGTTAAGTATAGATTTTCCGAAAAACCAAACTTTATAAAGGTACCTGTTTCAAACTGAACTCAGCTTCACAAACAACCACTGCAAAAACTCTATTAATTTATAACACTATACTTAAAAAGTATTAAAAGTTTTACCGCAGTCGTAAGTAGTTCGCCGTAGTAACATAAATACAAAACAGTCAACATGGATGAGGCAATCCCTATGTAGCTGACCAACATGTAGCCTGGGCCGTGGGCGAACTGGAACAATATAGGGGATTCAGAAGGTTCACTAAATGTGGCTAAATAATAAGAGCCGCACGGGTCGACCTTCAAGGTTCAGCAAAGCTTGCCGAGGTTGGTCTGTGGATGGGTGACCATTTTAATACACGGATCGAGACCGTTGATCCCGGCTGTCATTTGTAGATCTTTAGCAGTCGTTATAGATAGTCAGAAGCCAGAAAATTTGACACCAGTCTTGCCAAGGAGTGCTGTGTTTTTTTATTATTTGTAATGGGTTTGCTCTTGACTCTATTCTAGGTCAGAGATGACAGAGACAAAGCGAGCTTACCCAAAAGGAGCCTGTGTTATCCAGTAAATGGATTGTGGGGGTCTGGTAGGCAGCCGCTCCACGTAAAATATTGGTATTCAGCTGGATCCAGTTTGATTTGAAGCTGACCCCAATTTAGTTGGGAAAAGTCTAGGCAGATGATTACTGAATGTGGTAATATTGTTATCATTTTTGTGCCGACAGAATGGTCGTGGTGATAATCACGTAGGAACTACCGTTGCTGTGATTTGCCACTTTTCCTGCTGGATGAACTTCAGGTCCATTAGTGAATATCAGCAATACTTTGAAGAAAAAATATTGAAAACTACCAATCGGGAATGCCGGTGAACTTAGCAGATCATATCCCGGCAAGTTTTCAACTGTGATCTGCTGGTGTTTAAGAGTAATTTGTTATTTTATTGTGTTCTTTTCTGTTTATTTCAATTCTTTACTACTGGTATTGCTGACAATAATGAATATATTTTGCCGTTGTTTGGAATTACCGCCAGTTGAACAAAAAAATATCGCTGTATTTCTAGTATCGGCTTAATATGTTTATAATTTTTTTGAGAGCCTATATTTACAGCATCTTTCTAAAATGTATCAGGATCTATAGAACTCACCTTAATGGACCGAAAACACTGAAAATTTTTGTTTTGGAAAAAATTATCTGCTACCGGAAGTTAGCAGATAATTTCACTTGACTTTTTTTCCGGGAAAAACGCCAGAACTATTTCCAAAAAGTATCAGGAACTCTAGAACTGTGCTGCATGCGAATAGAACTCACATGTTTATGCTCTGCCGGGAAATGATCTGCTAAGTTCACGCAAACCAATCGGGAAAACTGACGATTCAATTAATTTAGATCCACTTGCACCAGAAATCGTTTTACGAGTAACATAATAATATAAATCAAAATTCTGTGTCTATCATCTTCAAAAATTTGATTGAAACAAAAGTATTATATGATTTTAAAACACGCTTGGCACTAAACGTATTCAGTGACGTGCGGTGCAAGCCGGCTTAATATTAAAATACCTTAATTTAAGTTTTTAGTATGAAACACAAGTAGTTATTGTTAAATTCCTGATAATGATTGAAATTAAAACAATATTATGGCAATTTTAGACGCAAAACTGACCTACACTAGAGTCAGGAACAAACCCATCTCAAATAAAATAAAATGTTAAGGACATGGTTAAGTATTTTCTTGCAATCTGTTGGAATTTTACTGGAGCAATTAACAAGATGTAAAACTGCTGCCCATTCTTGTGCTGCGTCAAATTTTACTGTGAAGAATACCCAGCTTTTGTGGAGTTTGTTAAACATTTTTATTTGAGCTCAATTGTTTGAGGATGTTCTTTCACTGTTTTGAGAAAGAACGTTGAGAGTAGAGCACAAATTGAATACGGTGTACAACAACGCAAGGAACTTTTTAATAAAGTGCAGATTCTACGAATGGCCCCATTTTTTTACCGACTGCCAGCACGAATTGGGTAACCGATTCAACTTTTCTGTAATTCGAGCGGCTCTTTTTAATAAAATTATTGTGGAATCCCAATTTACATACAAACGATTTGAATTACGCTGTCCACTGAGGACTGCGAAATTTTGGAATGTTTTCTGGTGGTTCGTTATGGGAATACAAAGTGGGATGATCGAAAACGATGAAAAAGATCTACTCTGGATTAGGGAAGGAGATTAATGCTCGATGCGCATGGATTATTTCATAATAGGCTAGTTTCCAAATTGCAAATCTATTTAGTCCGTCAGTTAGAGTATTGAAAACTAATGGACACGTGTTTTTTGTTTTTGTAAATCAATGAATATTGACAAAGAAAAAATGCATCAAAACTCGGGAGAGGGGGCTGGTGACGTCACGTCGCTAATAAAATTGTACTATCGTAGTGACGTCACGCAAGTTTTCAACGTACTTTAACTTCGTCATTTTTTGTTTACGTGAAAAAAGAAAAAATATGTTTTTTGGAAATCTATGTGACGGACTAATTCGTTTTTTTTTTTTTCAGTAAAATACCTACCCTATTATTGTAACACTAGCTTCTGCTTGCGGTTTCGCCCGCGTGACTCCGATATATTATAGCTTATGTGTTATTCTAGACTATAATCTACGTCTGTGCCAAATTTCATGAAGATCCTTTCAGGCGTTCTGACGTGAAAGTGTAACAAACATCCATCCATCCATCCTCACAAACTTTCGCATTTATAATATTATAGAAGGATTTATTTCAGAATTCTTCACTACGTTTATCACCATTGCAAGTGTATGTATATCCACAGCGTCATCAAATGAATTCTCTTCTCTCAGTCACGCCGTATTAGTAGGAGACAAACCAGCTGATACTGCCTTGCATTAAAAAAATTTGTGTCTATTTTTATGCTTCTTCTTTATATTTAATGCTTCTTTCCCAGAACCTGATGTAAAAGAAGCCCCCGATTCATTTCTTATAACTAAAAAATACAATAACTCACCTGCCCCATGATACTGAAAGCACACGTCGTGATCCCAACAAACAATAGATCTATGAATACCATTCCGTTGAAAACGTTATCCAACTGCCGGGATAACCTGTCAACAAATAAAATACATGTTTTATTTATGTCCACCCCTATGTCGGCTTTGATGGCGAACAAGGGGTTAGAACGGGAAACAGTTTAGGGTGGCAACAAAACATTTTTTTCGGGACAGGTGTATTTTGATGAAATATGAGTTTGTGGAACAGCCTAGCTCTAAATCGGTGTTGTTTGGTTTACCAAAATGCCACAAAGTTTCAAGAAAGAAAAGAAGAAGAAAAATATTTATTTGGATCCACACAAAACATTTTGTTTTGTAGGCTATAGTCTTTCACTGCTGGGCAAAGGCAAAAGCCTCCTCATATCCTTTCAGACATTTTTCTCCTGCGCCAAAGCCTCGAACCAGCCCTCGTGGTTAAAAAATAATATTAAATTATTAAAAAATAATAAGCGCCAAAAAATAATGGGCCGCCCATTGTGTCACGCTAAGTAATGTTTCTCATCTTTTCTTTCTGTTACTTATATTGTATACATAATAAAGAGTATTATATTCTATTACAAAAATATCTGTGCGAGGCCAAAAAGGCGCTTATTTGATTATTTTCGTAGTCTCAGATTAATTATTACAAGTTACTAGCCCTTTTCTGGAATTAAAGCGCATTTTAGACTACGCTATACTGTTCTGCTATATAGTACAGAATTTCAAGCAAGTCAGTAATAATATATATTATAGCTATGTGTGAATGTGTTCAAATAAATGTATGGTGAGCGATATTGAAGTGCTATGAACTATATGGTATTATATTATAGCGTAGTCTAAAACGCGCTTAAGGTTTTTGCAAAATTAATGGAACAGTTTGTCAAGCGTGTGTTACCTGCTGTAATTGGTTAAATGAATGAGCAACAGTTAATACCGTCATTAGACATGCGTTTTATTTTTGATGAGCCGATAATTTTATTTTTATCCAGAAATGAGTAAAATTTGCTTCAGAATTTGAACCAGCAAACTCGTTCCATAACAAACTGAAGTGGATCCATAAACATCCAGGCCCCGACGAAAATTTTAGTGTTCCATGAAAGAACCAAAAGAGGGGCAAATTTTTCTCACACACCATAAAATACGAAAAAGTAGGATAACTAATATTACATAGGCCATTGCTCTCACAGGGTGAGGCCCTCGTTATAGCGGAAAAACTTCCGATAATGTTGGCACGAGACCAGAAAAAGTGGCAGCCATAATAGAGATTGATTAGATGGGTTTGGCTGAAGTTGAAGTTGTCAAGAAAAGTTCCATGTGGTCCAGAACTCTGGATACGGCTACTTAAGTGACTATTCGAAGTAAGAAAGAATCATTCAGTGAATAACGAGAAGAAAAACAAGTTATCTGCTTAGTACTGAATAGAAAAGATAACTCATTGTTTTTAATTACTTACTGGGTTGGCCGTACCCTCATTTCATGATTAAATGCTTACTAGTTAATGGAACTCCAACAAACTATACGCATCTTACAAGGTCTAAATAACAACAGCCGCACGGGTCGGTCTTCAAAGTTAAGCAACACGTGCCGAAATTGGCCTGTGGATGGGTAACCATTTTAAGAATGGACTCTAGTCCCGAGGAATTTGAAAAATAGGTATTTGAAGAAATTATTGCCAATTGCCGACGCGCTGCGCCCTATCAAGTAAAGTGCGAAAGCGACAACTGCAGCAGATACAGATTTTGCCTACAAAAACCTTAACCAAAAGACGTTTTGTATTCCGCTGTTTTCTTCTTCAAAACTGGACTGATCTATAAACTATGTCTATGCTACAAATATTTTTATTTTGTTAAAAACTTATCAAATTTGTCAGACTGTCGTCTGAACATGGCGGTAAAAACGGGCTGTTTTTTTCGGGTTTTTGGATTGTCATAATTCTTAAAATAATTACGTCTTGGAAAAAAAAAATAAAGAGGCACGTATTAATTCGATCTAGATTTTTTCGGAAAAAATCATTGCTCTAGCAGCATTAACCACGGAGAAAACAGCGGAATGCGTTTGTATGGAAAAAGGCCCAAAAGTTACTGAATCCCCAGAATAGTCACCTCTTAATACACCGAGACTCCTCTGAGCCTCGGAAAGCACGTTAAACCGTTGGTCCCGGCTGTCACTTGTAGATCTTTGGCAGTCATTACGGATAGTTAAAAGTCAGAAAGTCTGACACCAGTCTTGCCAAGGAGTATCGTGTTACTCAATTAATGCATTTAAATTAAACTAGCTGACCCGCGCAACTTCGGCTGCGTCACAATTTTCATTACTGCTCCGCTCCTATTGGTCTTAGCGTGATGATATATAGCCTATAGCCTTCCTCGATAAATGGGCTATCTAACACTGAAATAATTTTTCAAATCGGACCAGTAGTTTCAGAGATTAGCGCGTTCAAGCAAACAAACAAACTCTTCAGCTTTATATATTAAGTAAGTATAGAAGTATAGATTAATTTTAAATTAAATTAATTTATTCAATAACTTAAGACTAGATTACATTGCGGATTCAGTTACATGGTATAAAGTTTCTAAATCCAGTTAGTAAATTTATTTAGTAGAGCTGACCCGCGCAACTTCGTCTGCGTCACAATTTCCATTACTGCACCGCTCCTATTGGTCTTAGCGTGATGATATAAAGCCTTTAGCCTTCGATAAATGGGCTATCTAACACTGAAAGAATTTTCAAATCGGTCTAGTAGTTCCTGAGATTAGCGCGTTCAAGCAAACAAAAAAACAAACAAACTCTTCAGCTTTATATATTAGTATAGATATATAAATCACCGCGATGGACTCCTAAACTACTGAACCGATTTTGATGAAACTTTGTAACTATCTGTTATTTGATCCAACTTAAAAGATTTTATTTTATTTATTCGGGAAAACAAACAATTACACATTAAAAAATTACAAAAAGAAGGTATGATACAGAAATGATACAAATGTGAAATCAACTACGTTCTCCACAGATACACAATGAGACAATTTGGTACATTTAAGACAAGCGTTGGGAACAATAAAAAAAAGAAGAATATTAATCGTATAAAGAAGAACAGCATCAACAAAACATAAAGCTGTCAAAAGTGCCGCATAAGTGGAACATCAGTGTCGCATCAATTTTTTAATAAGCAAAGCAACATGACTCAAAACTTTCTATGTGGTAAAGCAAACAGATCCAAACTGTAGAAATTCTTATTAAAATAAAATAGGATAGTTTTTTGGAACGGGAAAAACGGAATACGGGAAAAAACGGGATGTACGCGTACGAAGTCGTGGGCAAAAGCTAGTATTAGTATAGATTGAAGAGGTCTGGTAGGCAGCCGCTCCACGGAAAATGACTGGTATTCAGCCGAATCCGGTTTGACTAGAAGCCGACCCCAATATAGTTGGGAAAAAGCTTGGCAGATAATGATGACACTATACGCATCTTACTGACCTTAGCAGTTTCTGATGTCTTCCAACAAATGTTTCAATCCTAGGTCTATCTGCTTCATTAGTATCTACGTCATCATTTCTGCTTCGATTCGTTATTGGTTCCACCTGATCTAGATCATGTTTAAGCATAAGAAATTCTATTCCCAGTAGCGCACAAGATGTCGTCATAATCAATGCAGCTCCCATGTACATGCTTACAAGTAGGGTCACTGAAAACCAGGAAAATATTATTAAAAATGCAGATAAAAAATACCCTAAAACACAAAACAAGATGTACGAATTTAAAAACATCATGATGAACTTTTGTTACTAGTTTAGAAGTCTTAAACAACTAATGAATTTAATGATTTTTTACAAAACTGTCCGACGTCAAGAACTATTTGTAAGACAAGACTTATTAGGTATAAAAGTAAAATTAGATTCATTCAAGCTAAAATATATTAAAAAAAAAACGAAATCCTACGCACTATATCATAGAGGTTTGGTATTGTCACCTGTCACCATAACTTATACCGAAGAACGAAGTTAATTTAGGAACGCAATAGGTAGTATTTCATATAACTAAGCTTTATTAACCATTGCAACTTACTAGAATACAGCTGGAAAATGTACACGAGGATATAAATCGTCCAGTTCTTAGTTGGGTTGAATGGGTAGCTCGAACCGAAAGGTAAGAGTAGTTCGCAGTCCCGTTTTAGTATATATCTCCGGAACAAAGTTTCTAATAACGGTGATAGCAGGTATTGGGCCGAGCCGACAACGGTAATCCAGAAGCTTGCTGAAAATGACTGTTATGTGGAATAGGGTAGAAAAAGAAAAACACATCTAATCAGATTGTCAGACAGATTTCCAAAAAATATTGGACACCATTGATGTATAAAAAACCCAAGATATACACTCAGCATCTCAAAAACGTCGCAATGTACAATTGTGCGCTAGTATCAAACAGTCTCGCATCGCTCGCCATACTGCACTGCTTTGTAAAAACAACTTTAAGCGATCCGTGTAAGGTTGAATTTGCAAAAAAAATTGCGCATCACTCACCATACTGCACTGCTTTGTAAAAACAACTTTAAGCGATCCGTGTAAGGTCGAATTTGCAAAAAAAAGTTGTTTATAGTACAACTACACACAACTCACACTTGATGCATGTCAGTTTTTGACGACAGTTTCGAGTGTTGCATTTGTTCCAGACTGTGCATCTTGGGTTTTTTATGTATCAATGTTGGACACGTAGTTTTTGCTTTACCAAATCAATAAAATTACGAAGATAAAACGCATCAAAGATCAGGAGTGGGGGCTTGTGTTGTCACTATTCGGTAAAAAGTGTGCCGAGATATATAAAAGAAATACGTGTCCAATATTTTCTGGAAATCTTTTTGACGGACTAATTAGCTTTTTTTAGTCATCTACCCCATTGCTTAGAATTAAGTTTATACAAGCGTGATAAGACGAGCGAGATGTAGAATAATTTCTAAGAAAACACGTGGCGTATCTTTGAGTTAGCCTGTTTATTCCGCCGGTGCGGTTTAAGCTTTTATACGAAAAAAAAATTTACAATGCGTTACAGATCAAACGTTAAACTAAAGAAGGGGACATAAGGATGCCCGTCCTTTTGCGCGGAGCGAGGTAGCAGAGCGGAGAAACGAATAAATATTAACCAATCATGTCAGTCAAAATGTCCATGGTGCGGAGATTTTATGCAATTCCATTGGTTGGTAAATTTCTCCGTTTCTCCGCTCCGCTGCTTCGCTCCGCTAAAATGGACTGTGTTAGAAAGAATCACCGCGGCCCTGGAACACAAAGGGTATTAGGAGGAACACGGATTTAGTCAGTAAGAATCTGATACCCCCTTCTGCTTCGCCCAGAGCGGGATAAAAAAACCCTTATGCTCGCCATTATGAAAAACTTTTGGACCAACCCTGAAGTCGTGAAATAATGCTCCCTTTTCAGGCGTTTATTCTGCTACACGTGGTACACAAATTAGGATGATTTATTTTACAAAATACCAATGTTTTACCTGAAAATCGATAACTAAAAATGTTTTGGGTAAAACTTCAAATTTAAAAAGGTACATTTTATTCTTAAAGACAATTTTACTAATTACGCCTCGTTTTTAATTACTCCCATCAAAACTGAAACCTTGTCTAGTAAAACATTGTATCAGATTTATCTTAATTATTTTATTAAGCTTAGTTTGAATTAATTAAGCCATTTCTGATTACACAAACTTCTAGATTATTTATTCGTGGCCTTTGAAAATGTTAAATGTTTTAGGTTCTAAGATTTTTTTTGTTTAAAAATATATATTTGTAGGAGGGACTCTGGAAGTGGCATCGCTGACTAACAGGACTTGTAAAATACGGTTGTCCCGGTAATATAGAGGTATAGTGAGCCGAATGGAAAGATCCACCTCTATTCAAAAAGGAGGATCCTCCGACCAAACGGGTTTGTAACTGGTGGGCAACTACCCGATGGTTAATGTTTGGCTGTTGTATCTGTTAAAATTACCCGTAGAACTTTAATAGCACGATGTAGGATTTATATGACGTTTTTTTTTTTAAATAAGTATGTGGCGGCTTAGAATCCGCTATAGTGTGCATGTGATGCGAAGGAATAAGGCACATGTTTCGAGGAGAATGGTTATAAAGAGACCAAAGAAACAATGGATGAAACGTGTGAAAAAAGATTAAAATTGCGTATCTTTAGTTTTTTTTTTTACTAATAATAGGCATACGTTTGACCACTATCTCATCTGATGGTAACCGATGATGCCGTCGAAGATGGAGCACGTTTGCGTAGGAGAAACCTATTCACTCTTGCCTTAAAGACCCCCAGGTTGTAGCTATTTGGAAACACAGGTACAGCACTCTGGTAGGGAATTCCACTCCTTAGCTGTACGCACTATGAATATGTTCCCAAAACGTTTTGTGCGTGTGGGTGGGATGTCCACCATGTACCGGCGGCGCATCGCCGTTCGTCTTGTGGTCCGATAATGGAATGTGCTTGGCGGAATTAAATCATGTCATTCTGTCGCACACTCACCAAAATGCAACCAATAGAAAACCGACAGGCCAGCAACTCGGCGTCGATGCTCAAGACTTTGGAGCTTCGACTCAACGAGCCTATCATTACCGATCATCCTCTTGGCTCGTTTCTCAATTGACTCAAGGGCATCAAGCAGGTATTTGGCAGATCCGTCCCAAAGTAAAGCAGTATTCCATATACTCGATCGAACTTGCGCTTGATAGAGCTTGATAATATGTATAATATTATTATTTCCCAGAATTTAATCCTTATTAGAGATACTTTCCGATAGTGTGAATAATACAGGGCATGTTTTTGGAATGAAGTTCCTTATCGCACGTTGCGAAAGGGGGCTAGACGGAAAAATTAAGACCAAAAGTTGTAACGACACTTTTTGCTATAGTTGTAAGCCGTGCGGCGTGCGCGTGTTTCTCTGTCTGTCTCTCTCTCTCTCTCATAGAAAGCAAGCCAGTTATTTTGACAAGCCAATTATTACTATTGAGCCTACTGATTAAGTTTATATTACATTATATTTGTTAATAATAAAAAAATATTATTATAACTTAAAAAAATAAAATTTTATTACAATTCCTTCACTAATTAATCGAAAGGAACTTCGTTCCATCCGGGTGTCCCTTGACACCTCTCAAGTTTTTTTTTTCAAAATCAGCCTGTTCAATTCCCTTGAAGAGTTATGAACATAAATGTGGATGTATGGAGAGGGAGAGGAAGGCCAAAGAAAGATGGATGGATATGAAAGTAAAAGGAGTTAGTGATAGCGTGACGGCTGATAGGACAGAATGGAAGAAAAAAACATATTGCGCCGACACCAAATAACAAGGGATTAGGTCAGGAAGATGATGAACCTGTTCGACTCCCGGCTAGGAACTCAGATTAAAAAAAAACCAATGATTCAGTTTACATTTTCATCAAAATTTTGCTCACGAATCCTTTCAGTGTTTTTCGTTATTCTTTCGTTCCTCATGCTTTCGGATAAAAATTTCATCCTGTATTTATTTATTATTTATTTATTTATTTATATATACTTTATTGCACACCAAAATAGAGATATATAGAGATGTATGGAATCGTCGCAGTGCTGATTTGCAGGATGCATTTTTTTATCCACAAAATTACTTAATTTATATGCATGCGTCTTGTTAGATTTATGTTTTTAATTTCTGGTTTTATTTATCTTTCCATTAAGTTACACCTGTCATGATCTGTTTCTGCACTATCCGATTGCTAGAAAATACTTAAGGCACTAAAGCATCTTTGCACCGTGTTTTTGCTAGCATAAAGCTTTAATGAATAAGAATATGCTGAGACCCCAAGTAATGACAAATCACCTTTGTTTATAACGTTGAGTCGCCAAAGCAGTGTATCCTTTTCTAGCTTCTGACAAGGAGTAAATTTCACTCTCCATAGAGTACCAAGCTCCGCTATAAATTCTGACAATTGCCTTGTATGTGGTATCAAAACCAAAGATTTCAAGACGGCTGAAAAAATGTTTATGAAATTATATAGCTGAAAATTTTGATTGAATAAATAAGATTTATGAATTCAAAACCTTTTTTTAAATAAAACTTTGCCCCACACTACTACACACACTACATACTACACAACTCCACCAACACACTACTACACACCACACTCACTACTGGTCTATTTTTAAATTAAAACTAACAAAGCCGAACTGTTTCAAAAATCTTGTCGCAAACGACGTATAAAATATACTGAAAATGATCCTAGGGACAATTTCTCTATTTTCAGGGAACGTTTAGATTTAATTCCAATCTCAATCCGTTAAAAACACCTCTAATATCTCTACAATTGAGAAGTTTCTACAAGAAACGAAGAAGTTAGGTCGTATTGAAATAAATATAAACATACCATGGATGGTAACCAAAATAGAAGGTATCAAGTAAGCAAATTTTGATATCTCATCTCCCGACAGCACTTCGGGCATGTAAAGAGTCAACGAAGTGATGTGAATAAAAACGGTCACGCTGATGTAGGAGAAACGCCAGATCTTTTTGAGGAATGGCTGATCATCTTCCAAATATCTGTCAAAAAGAAAAATAATAAGTTATACATACGTGAGCGCAAACGCCGGCAGGGAACATTCCAGAGCAGTGGTTCCCAACCCTTATTTGACCCGGACCACTTTGATTTCTGTGTTGTTTCTTAGAGACCAGAAATCAAGAAGATAATTAAATTTTAGCATAACAGTATTTTCTTTGAAATCAAAAGTAAAGATAAAATTGTCATTGTCATAGAAAACACAGAATTTCGCGTACCATATTTTGACCCTTGCGGACCACTCGTAGTCCGCAGACCACAGGTTAGAAACTGTTGCTCTAGTGACACTTAACAAATCTATATGGTGATTTTCATCAGAAAGGCTAAGTACGTAGTACCGGCTTGCGTATAATTATGACTAGATGTATCAACAATAATGCAGCAAAAGGAGTATGTAAGGATCGTAGCATTTGGCGTCCTGTCGGTTTTGCCTACCTCTATGGAAAAAAAAACATAAGTTTGAGTTCGTAACTGTTTATTTCTTAGGTTTTTGGTTTAGGAAATGCTTTGTCCGTCAGTTAGTCATAAAATTACGACTTTATCTGTGCTTTTGTGTGATTCTCAGCCAAGCAATCCTTATACATGCCAAACATATTTTTCATGGTTCTCTGCTATTATTGGTCGCTTCAAGAAAATAAAGTTCTTGTAACACAAGCCTTAGCAGATCTAATTTCAAGGGTATTAAATTGTCATCTCTCAGAAAACCTTTTCGAGAAAGCAAAAGAATATTATATTAATTTACTTTTGTAACTTCAGCAGATGCGACTCAATCATTATTCTTTGTCTTTTCAATCTTGTTGAAACCTGGGGAGACCTAACGTACGGTCAGCAGCAGGTCAGTACCAAAACTTGAACTAAAATTGAACATTTTATCTGTAACTCAGTGCGTTTGACTGTACTTGAATAAGAGTTTGAGCTTTTATCTTGAAACATAGTAAAAAAGGTGATATTTTGAAGAGTGAACATCCAAAAACATAGTTACACCAAAATAATTTTCTTTGTTTACGATCGTACAGAAAGAAGAAAGAAAAATGTTTATTTGGGACTCGCATAAGACACATAAAAGTAAAATAAGTAAAACTAACCGTTATAAAAACATGTTTACGCAGTTAAGAGGCAACCTAAAATTAATCTGTGCGAGGCCAAAAAGGTCTCAGTCTCAGCATATGCTGCGATATTTAAAAAATAAATATCACAACGCTGGTCTTATGACAGGGCCTGATGTGATGTCACAGATACACATACGAAATACAACACTAAGATACTAATACAAATAAAATAATGAATATAAAAGTTTGTGTAAAAATAAAACAAATAAAATGTGGAATACATAAATATATACAATAAATAATTTCAAAATCAACCAAATCCCAATGGCCCAGTGCTCCAGTATCATTTGTCAATGTCATAGACAAATGACGGAAAGCGCGGGCGCACTGTAGAATGCAATGGTTGGCTGTCGAAATTAAAACATACATTAACTATTCAATTCTTTATTTAAATACAGTAAATATATTTTTAAAGTTCTACACTTACTACCTTTAACTATTTGTTCACCCAATTAATAAGAACTCTTAACTCCTTAAAGCTAAAAATAATCTAAAATATGGCTTAAAAAAGTCCTACGCATCGCTAGACTGGCATTGCCCCGTTGTATGGCAATGCCTAACCTTTATGCAACCGAATGCCAGTACAAGCGCCATAATTGAAATTAGATTGATCACACGCTTCGGAAGGATCTCGTTTATATTCCAAAACAGGCTATGAACAAGAATCTTCAGGGGAAAAAGAAGCGTGGCCGTTCCCGTTAAACCTGACGACGCACTATGTTGGCAGAAGCGAATGACGTGAAGCGAGGTGAAGCGTGAACCTCAAGACCTATCGCGATGGAAGACTACTGTGGTCGCCCTCTGCCCCAGCTAGGGAATATAGGATCTTAAGTCAAGTAAGTCACTATAAAATATATATTTGTTAAGAAAACAAACCTGACATTAAAAATCTTCAACATATTGAAACTGGTTTGTAACGCATTCCCGAAGTCTTCGGGGAAGTCTTTGAGAACCTTCATCGTCTAAGGTTATTGGTGATCGAGTGCTGTTGCAAACATGATGTATTTTTCCCTAGTGGTTGCGTTTGTTTGCTTTCAAATCAAATTATAGGTCCGCTTCGATGATTTGTGTTATTAGTTTTAGAGATACTTGGGAAAATATTTTTAAAAAAGGTTCTACTAATTTTAAAAACTTACATTTCACGTATTCCTATTTATTACTAGAAATTCAAAATCAACAAGTTATCATCGCTTTGCAAGACAACAATAAATAATAATTTTATAACTACTAGAGGGTGGAGATCTGGTGACCTGAAACACAGGCGCTTAAAGCCTAGCTTAGGCACCAGTCTCCCACAGTAAACTAAAATAAATCATGAACCTTAATTGTAACAATGTCTGTAATTTTTATTGTGGTGAGATAATAAATAAATAAATAACAGGAAATATTTAGAAGTACGGTGATTGTAATAGAAATATTATGATGTCAAGTATCAATAAACTTCAGCAACTCTAGAAACGTAATCAGAAAATTTCGTCACACATTTCATAAACTTTAACGTAAGTTAATGTAACACTTTATACATGTATTTAATGAAAATTGAAACTAGACGAGGAAGGCTGATTCCTAGCTGATTTTTCTGAAAAATAACACCGATACTAATTACTCAGAGTTAAGTAGGTATTATTGTAAAGTGCATACAGCTCGTGATTGTCAAATCATAAAAGAACCATCTAAGTTGATGTCTTAGGTGGTCTTTTGAGGAAAGCAGAACATAAATTTGAGCGAACCTATCCAGTATAAGCATTCGTCAGCTATCGTGTATTTCAAGTCGAAACTATAAAAAGCTCAACGTTGAAAATAATTTTGAAATCATAATGATTTAAACGTCCGTATAAAATTCACCACGCCCACCTCTATTAGGCACATGCAAGCTAGGCCAGTTTTGGAACATTTGCCCTGAATTTACTCTATCAAAATTAAACTGTTGCAATTTAATGGAAAACTTGCGGAACCATGGATAAATTTTAATGACTCACTCCTCTACACATTCACTTATAATGTTGTTGGGGAAAAATTTGCTCCATATAATTTTATACTGGCCCCCTACTGGGCGAACATTACTTTCTATTACCTTCGTGTCCTGGCCATATTATTTGTGCAGGACGTGTAATCTGCGAAATTACGTATAAACACTAGACTATGAAGGTATAATGTTCAGTTATTTTGTGTTGTTTCTTTTGCACTGAACTGTAATTAAAGTAAACGGTGATTTTGTAATTATTGCGTGTGTGTTCATGGAAATTATTATTGAATGGCGCTTTAATATTTTGTTTCTATTTATTTGATTAAGATACTAGTTGTACCCGCGGCCTTACCTACCTTTGGTTATTTCTTTTCGGAATTATTTTCAATGTATAAAAACGGCTCGACGAAATGTTTCACTCATTACATTGATACATAAAAACCCAAGATACACACTCAGCATCTCAAAAATGTCCGCATAAAACAAGCGCACCATTTAAAATTGTGCGCTAGTTTCAGTCTCACATCCCTCGCTATACTGCACTGCTTTGTAAAAACAAGTTTAAGCGATCCGTGTAAGGTTGAATTTGAAAAAAACATGTTTATAGTATAACTACACACAGCTCACACATGACACGTGGTACATTTCAGTTTTTGACGACAGTTTCGAGTGTTGCATTTGTTCGAGACTGTGCATCTTGGGTTTTTAGGGTTCCGAAAAAAAAAGGAACCCTTATAGGATCACTCGGGTGTCTGTCTGTCTGTCTGTCCGTCTGTCCCAGCCAGTTTTCTCCGGATCCACTGGACCAATTCTGTTGAAATTTGGTTCGCATATGGACTTCTATGACCCAAACACGGACGCGTTACGTAAATGATTAAATTTTTAGTAAGGGGGTCACTTTTGGGGGTCTAACTAGAAAATTAAAAAAAAAAGTTTTTTTAACAATAACGTGTGACATATCAAATGAAAGGGCTTACTGTAAGGGTTTTAATTATATTTTTTTGATAATTTTAAAATAAATGGTTTAGAAGTTATTCAAGAAATTAGACGAAAAATTACCATTCCCCCCCCTTATCTCCGAAACTACTGAGCCTAAAATTTTGAAAAAAAAATGTAGATAATAGATCTTTACCTAAAGATTACAGGAAAACCTATTAGAAGTCTGTAGTGTCAAAATAACATGTTAAAAAATTAAATTCGTTCGGAAACCTTTGCACGCGAGTCCGACTCGCACTTGGCCAGTTTTTTTTTAAATATCAATGACTCACTATCTTTGTTTTTTCCAACATGGTAACCGAGTTTATAGAAAATGAAAAAAGTTGTCGGGTAGAAATAGGTTCCAATAGGATCCGATCTTCTGTGTCTACCATCGTTAAATGTTACGAGCGTACTTTGTGAATTTAGGCTTAAAGATCAGTACTTCCACTACTAACAGCAAAATATACAGCAATATGAATATTTTCTACTCTTTTAATTCAGCTTATAGCCTGAAAAAAGTGCCATTTTATTTTCAATATCGATGTGAACGAAGACCGCCGAGCATGACAAACGGCAACAATGTATTTACGATTCAAAATGTATGATTCCAGATCAGTTGTTGTTGAAATATTGTGGAGAATCCGCTATTGGCACTGGCAAACGTTCACTTTGAGGCATTACTAGGACTTTTGTACTTATGTTTCGATTTTGTTTTGGCAATTGAACGTCAGTTGCCTTAGCTTTTGAATGTTATACTTTAAAAAGGGTTAAGTCGTCTTGACAGCAATCAATATGTTAGTAATAGGTCCACTCTGCACAGCAGGGCAAAGGTCAATGAGCATAAATCAATACGCTTGCTCAAGACAACGCCAAAACGCAAGCGTGTCTTTTAACCGCAAAAAGGAGTCGTTTCGACCAAACTCCTACTTTTCGGGGTGCATCCGTTCCTGTGACTGATCGACTAGAGCTCCTAGGCATGGAGTTGACATCCAGTCTCAACTTCGGCGCCACCATCGGGTACAAAGCCCAAACCGCGGCCAAAAGGCTAGGCATCCTAAATAGGGTGAAGCGAGCCTTCAGGCCTGGACAGCTTTTAACCCTATACAAAGCACAAGTCCGATCCTGCATGGAGTATTGTAGCCACCTTTGGGATGGCTCAGCTAAGTATCAGCTTGCCGCGCTTGACTCGGTGGAACGCAGAACTATGAGGCTTATCGGTGACGTAATACTGGTGGATGCCAAGCTACATAGCTTGGCTCATCGCCGTAAGGTTGCCTGCTTGTCGGTCTTCTACAGATTGTACTTCGGTAAGTGTGCCCAAAAACTCCACGACCTCATCCCACCGGCCCCCTTCTACCATCGGACATCCAGACGCACTGCATCTTACCATCCCTACCTTGTTACTATTCCTCCAACGCACTAAGCGCTTCCAAACGTCTTTTATAATGCGCACAGCAAAGGAGTGGAACACTCTGCCTGCGTCTGTGTTTCCAAACGCTTAAAACCCTAATCTCTTCAAAGTGAGAGTGCACAGGCTCCTTCTGGGTAAGCTCGCTCCATCGTAGACTTTGTCTCTGTCATCTCTGACCTAGACTAGAGTCAAGAGCAAACCCATCACAAATAAAAAAAAAAGACAGGCCTGCGATTTCAGACTTATATCTGTTAGAGGGCCAATTCCCCGGGCGTCGGGAGTCACAGGGCGATTCCCGGCCACCGTAGGCGCGGGCCTGCAGACGGCAAGCGTTGGGTGGCTCGCTGTCCGATCAGAACTAGGCCCGTGTCGACGCCGCGTTGTGTTCCACGCGCACCTCAAACAGATGTCAGCATAGAACAAAGGGTCCGCTAGGGCCAGTGCCTGCCAGGGTTGCGGAATTTGTTCAAAAGAGTCACCGCGGCCCTGGAACGCAAAGGGCACTATGAGGAACACGGATGGGTTTTAGTCAGTAAGAGTCTGAAACTCCCTTCTGCTTCGCCCAGAGCGGAAGGAGTCATTTGATGATTTCCCATCCTAAAAAAAAAGAGGGCCAGTTCTACTGTTTTTAGGGTTCCGAACTTCCGTAAAAAACGTAACCTTTAGGATCACTCGGGTGTCTGTCTGTCGGTCTGTATGTCTGTCTGTCCGTCCGTTTGTCTGTCTATCTGTCTGTCTGTCTATCTGTCTGTCACAGCCAGTTTTCTCCGGATCTACTAGACAGATCTGTTGAAATTTGGTACACACATATGGACTTTGTGACCCAAACACGCACGTGTTACGTAAATAAATAAATTATTAGTATGGAGATCACTTTGGGGGTCAAACTAGAAAATTAAAAACAAAAGTTTTTCTAACTATCATGTGACATATCAAATGAAAGATCTTACTGTGACCGTTTTAATTATATTTTTGTCATAATTTTAAAATAAATAGTTTTGAAGTTATTCAAGAAGTTAGACCAATAATGACCAATCCCCCTTATCTCCGAAACTGCTGAGCTTAAAATTTTGAAAAAAAAAAAATAGTCCTATACCTAAAAATTACAGGAAAAACCTATAAAAAGTCTGTAGTTTTAAAATAACATGTTTAAAAATTAAATTGGTTCGCGCCCTTTGCACGGGAGTCCGATTCGCACTTAGTCAGTTTATTTTAAAACAAACGTTCGCATTCGATCTTAGTCGCAATCTATCAAAAAAGTTTTAATTTCCATACATTTTTGACAAACTGCGTCTTAAATGCTCTCTAAATGATTATGAACGTTGTAAATGAGCAGAATAATTGTCACTCATTTCCGTTTTCATGTTCGTATGTACACCAAAGTCGTAGGAATTAATTTGAAAGCAAGATGTTAGTTATGTGTTACGTAACTTTGGTTGTCTTAATAAACGTAGTGTATCAAACCATGTGTGATGTTATTTCACGATTATACCTTCTCCCTTATTGTAAGGGAATAAATCCTGACGTCCCGACAATATCTAATAGGCTCATCATGAAGGAACCTGATCTTCAATTTGTTATGAACAGGTAACCTAAAGTAAGTACTAAATACTTATAAACAACGAGACTAATAATCGAGAAATTATGTACAAACGCGTATAAAAACAAAATAAATCAATGAGCATCAAAAAATTCATCCACATCGCAGTCAACGGCATAAGTGCCCAGAACACTGGTAGCATTGCCGCGTTAAATAGCAATGCTGATTCTTTGGCCGAAGAAAAACCCAGCCCTCTGGTCACGTGAACAGTCGACAAGTTGTTTGCTGATGTCCCGAAAGACTCGATGAGCACTCGGACCCCATGGGCCTAATGATTCAACCCAAAACGGCTGAAATATATAAATCCCAATTAGATTATTATCATTATTTGCATCGTTTGAGATTTTCTGCACCTGCAGCAGTCACCCCAGCGCAGCCCACCGTGCTAACAAGATGGGATGACAAGGGTATCGACACATGTATGTGCATAAAGGACATTTACTAAGATTAAGCTCCTATTAATTTAAGTCGAAAATTCTATAGTTTGCGGCTGGCCACAAGGTTTATCTATTAAGGCCTTCAGCAAATTTTGTGGCCAACGCACCTGAATTCTCTAATTAGCCTGACTCTGTAGAAGCGAACACTATTATTTGACCATTAGATTAAATTATTTCAGCTTATGAATATTTATACCATTTAATTTGTATTTTTTACTTTGATGGGGCTGAATAGTTCTGGAGTGGCGACCGCGTACCGGAAGGCATAACGTTGGAAGGTCTCCCACAAGGTGGACCGATTACCTGGTGAAGGTCGCGGGTAGCCGATGGATGCGAGACGCACAGGACCGGTCGTTGTGGCGACGCTTGGGGGAGGCCTATGTCCAGCAGTGAATGTCTTTCGGTTGATATGATGATGATGATGACTTTATTCAGATATAAATCGCGTTTTTAGACTGAAATTGGAAATCACTGTTTGGAACACCCTTGTTTACCTAGTAGAGAATCCTTAGGCTATTAAATACCTGCCAGGGCTGCGGAATTTGTTCAAAAGAGTCATCGCGGCCCTGGAACGCAAAGGGCACTAGTACGAACACGGATGGGTTTTAGTCAATAAGAGTCTGACACTCCCTTCTGCTCCGCCCAGAAAAAAAGACCATTAAATACGCCTTTATAGGTATGTGCATGAAGTCTTGGGATATGATTTCAATAGTGGTCTTGTTAAACATATTAAGTTTCAATTGCATATACTTTAGATTTTGTTGATACCTAAAATAACCCCGATTTCATCACTGACTCACTCACTTATTTATTTATATACTTTATTGTACACCAAATTAAAATATACGTACAGAAAATCTCAAACTAAAAACATACAATTGGCGGCCTTATCGCATTCCGCGATCTCTTCCTGGCAACCTGGAATGGAAAGTGATGCAGCCTTAGCCTGGACACGAAATGGGGTTGCACTTGGTGCAGATATAAAGATATATAGAAAACAAAAAAAGATAACAGATATACAGCATTACAATATAACAGCTACTAAAATATATACTACTAATACTAATATATACTATAAAATATACTAATCTATACATATAATAAAATCGTAGACTAACCGTGTCTGTACATTGAATATTTTTCCATGAAAATTACACAGAAAACTCAGGAAAAAGGTATAAAACACAAAAATGCAATTTTTGAAATTTTTGTCTGTTTGTCTGTTTGTCTGTGCGTTTGTGGGAGCATCACTCATAAACCACAGATTGGATTGCAAATCTAAGTACTTAAAAATATTAAGTGATAACCCGAGTAACATTTAGCGTTTATTTCGTCAAAATCGACCCACAAAATCAAAAGATATTGAATTTTTAAGTTTAGGAAGAAACTTCCTAATGTATTCTGATGAGTCAGAGCGCCATCTATTGAGAAAAAATAAAATGCACGAAAGCATTCAAAATTGTTGTGTTATTCGTGAAACTTTTAAAACGTGGCAAAATAAAAGTGACCATTTTTATACCTTTTCGTTATCTATCGTTCCAATCGATCTACAAAATCAAAATATATTGAATTTTTAGTTTAGTAAGAAACTTCCTAGTGTGTTCTGATCAGTCAGAGCGCCATCTATTGAGGAACCAAAAAATGCATGAAAGCATGAATGTTACACCAAAACACATTCATTGAGTTATTTGTGAAACTTTTAATACGTAGCCGTAGCAAAATAAAAGTAAACATTTTAATACCTTATCGTTATTTACCGTTACATACGGGCTTCTTATTTAACGTCTTCTGCTGCCAAATATTTTGTCAGTTTACATGGTCGATAGATGGCGTTGCACTGATGACGCGTTTTTCTGAATTGCGGTGTTAAGATTTTCCGCTGGAGAATGACCTCACACATTTTCTAAACACAGTCGTGTTTCGAAGGAACTTCGGTGTGGTCTCTGAAAGGTCTGAAACTGTTAGGGACCATAATTGGTTAAATCTCTGGTGCTGGTTTCGTTTAAAGTGCATTTATCGTAGAGTCTTAAACAGATTTAATTTTACGAAGTTCTGGACATTTCGACTTGCGGATCAGGCCTGTAGGGTTCCGTACCAAAGGTGCTGTGCTGACGGGACCCTACTGCTAAGTCTCCGCGATTGATTCCATTTAGAGCGAAGTAACGAACGGTTGGATTTGCGAAACAAGGCTAATAATAATAAGGTACCGTACCAAAGGTGGTCACGGTGACGGGAGCGATCGATTTTGGTGGGGCTACTCTGTAAGTCCAAAGTCCGTAGTTTCGGGCTTAGTTGCGGACGTATTCTACTCCGTATCACCTACAGACTTACGATCAATCCCGAACCCGAACTAAGAATGAATGACAACACGATTTCACAGTAACTGTCAAATCGAGTTATCATTAGTTCTCTGTGGTTAGGTGATACGGAGTAGATTTTTTTTTTTACTATAGGTAGGCATACGTTTGACCACTATCTCACCTGATGGTAAGCGATGATGAGGTTGAAGATGGAGCACGTTTGCCTAGAAGCAACCTATTCACTTTTGTCTTAAAGACTCCCAGGTTGCCCGCAACTAAGTTTTTAATTCGTGCTAAGTATCAGACGGTTCGATTTGCGAGCCAAGGCAAATTATAGGGTTCCGTGCCAAAGTTGCTAATGGGACCCTATTTATTAATAAGCCACCGCTGTCCGTCTTCCTTCAGTTTATTAACCGACTTCAAAAAAAGGAGGAGGTTATCAATTCGACTGTATTTTTTTTTTATGTTTGTTACCTCATATTAACCGACTGGATGAACCGATTTTCATGATTCTTTTTTTATTTGAAAGTTGGTGCTTCCCGTGTGGTCCCATTGCCACCACGTCAGGATCTGATGATGGAAACCCTGAGAAATCGAGGGCAACTCTCGATAATTGTAGGCACGTATTTGGTAAAAACTTGATATTCGTGTGTATATCGGGTGATACTACAAAAGAATGAAAGTTTGGATCAGACCTGATGATGGAGACGACAGAGAGTTAAGGGAACTCCACATCGGTATGTAGGAACTACCAAGTGTTTGGGCTTATTTCATTCGTATTGACGAGACCTTTACACCGAAAGCACTTAGTAAGTTTTATTTTTATCACATAACATCACGCCGGTACGCTGTGAATGGGTACGCAGGTACCACTAAAAAGTGAAAAATAAGTTTAATTTCGGAAGTCGGTGTCAAAAAACGAAAAAACTAAAAACACCGACTTCCGAAATTAAAGTTATTTTATACTTTGTAGTGTTTTGTTTTGGAAGTCGGTTACATTTTTTGTAAAAAAGTTTTTTTCGTTTTATTTCTGTCTCGCTGATTTAAAAATGTCTTCTAGAAAAAGGTCGAATCTTTCACAATATAGCAAAATTCTCAAAGTCGGGTTTGTTCGAACACTATTCTAACTTACTCGAGAACGGCTCGACCGATTTTCATAGTTTTTGTGTTTTATTCGGGACGAAGACTAATTCCTTTATCCGGAATAGCTTATAAGAATTAAAATACAAAAAAAAAATTAGTATGTAGGTAGGGTAGGTAGGTATGGTAGGTAAGTAGGTAGGTAGGGTAGGTAGGTTAGGGTCGGTAGGTAGAGTAGCCAGTTGACGGGAGCGAAGCCGCGCGGGTCAGCTAGTATAATATATAAATCATTGATGTATAAAAAACCCAAGATACACACTCAGCATCTCAAAAACGTCCGCAAAAAATAAGCGCAATATGTATAATTATGCGCAAGTTTCAAACAATCTCGCATCGCTCGCCATAGTGCACTGCTTTGTAAAAACAACTTTAAGCGATCCGTGTAAGGTTGAATTTGCAAAAAAGAATTGCTCATCACTCTCCATACTGAACTGCTTTGTGAAAACAACTTTAAGCGATCCGTGTAAGGTTGATTTGCAAAAAAATTTGTTAATAGTATGAATACACACAACTCACACATGAAACTTGATAGGGGAAGGTGGGGGAATTGGGAACACTTAACTTAAATGGCAAAAAAAACAGCTTTTTACATATAAAAAATAATCAACTTTTATTTAGACTTACACATTACTTATTTATCTTCTTATAACTGACAGAAAATCTCTCAATAATCAACTTTTTATAAGACATATTAATGAAAACAAAAAACATTGTCGTTCCTTTTTACCCGACATCCTCTGGGGTAATTGAGATCAGCCCGCGGGGCAAATGAGGACGATATGGGGTAAATAGAAATGACGTAGGAAACAGGTACAATTAAATTATAATTACTTTCCGCGACACAAATCACACTCGTAACCTTTGCTGGTTTCGCCCGTAGTGCATTGCTCGTGTGCCCAAAGCTTACAAATGGAGCACATTATCCAGTCTTCTGCCGGTGGAGACTCATATTTCTCATTGCACATTATGCAAAAATACTCTTCATCATTTTCATTTCCTCCTAAAACTTTCTTTAAATTTTTTACTCCTTTACCTTTGACTGAGACTTTCTTCTGTACTTTCTTTCTTTCTATCTTGTGCATTCTTGTATTTTGCCTTTTTTGTTTTTCTTCTAATTGAGTCTTGATTGGTGTGCTGGACAAAATCTGCGCATGTTTCTTATTCTGTCGCTGAGAAGTTGTACGTACCTGAGGTATAACTGGCACATTAGTAACTTCAGAGAGTGGCACAGGGGTGGATGGAACAGGAGGAGTGCTAACAGTGGTAACACTCATTTCGTTGTCATTTTCAGGAATTGAAGTGATGGTGGCATCATGACTGATGTCAGCTTGGTCATTCAGTGAGCATTCAAAGCTGTCCTTAAACCTGTCAGGGTCAATAGGATAAATTCCAGCAGCTCTGAAACCACTGATAGCCTTGCTTATATTAGCTGTTTTATTGAAGGCCTTGGTGAAAAGTTCTCCAACTTCGTATTGGTCTATTTTTTTGCCAGGATTGTTGGCCATGTAGAGCTCGCATTCTTTATTGTAAGCCATTTTCAGTGAACTGAAGATCGTGAGGTCCAACGGCTGCATTTTGTGAGATACGTGGGGCGGCAAAGAAAGAACGTGCAATCCGTGATCTCGGTACAGTTCGTATGCTCCCAGGCTGATGTGGCTTTCATGATTGTCGAGGATTAATAGCACTGGGTCTTCTTTGGTAGGTTTCACAAAAGAAATAAAGTGTCGCAAGTAGTCGATAAATATTGACTCGTTGATCCAGCCAGAATCAGAAACCGTTGCGACCATGTCATTATTACAGCCTTTAATCAGCAGTGGGTTCATTCTTTTCCTTTTAAATATAAACATGGGAGGGACATATACGCCACTGGCGCTAACAGCGCACACTACTGTAGTCGTGACACCACGTTCTCCGCTTGTTGCTTTTCCTATTTGTTTCACGCCTTTTGGAGCCAAAATCTTATAATTTTTTTGAACAGTGCTTATTCCAGTCTCGTCAACATTAAAAATGCGATGACCAGGTATATTGTGCTTAGCTTGAATCATTTTTAGTTGGTCAAAAAACAGGTTAACTTCAGTAGCGTTAAAAGCTGTTATTCTGTTAAGAGAGGTAGCTTCTGGAATACGTAAGCTGATAGATGGATGTCTAGCCATGAATCCGTAATACCAATCTTTCCCTGCTAGCTGCGTGGTTTTGTTGAAATTATGTTTCAACTTATTGACCTCAGCAAAACGAAAAGCAATTCGGCGCAAAGATCTTGGTGTTATGCCATAAAAAGACTCGCAGCATTGAATAATGTATGTTTCAAGCTGTTGTTCTTGCTCATAATTAAACACTGCGTACCGACCTCTTTTTGGTGTCTTGACCATGGTTTCTTTTAGTTGTTTAAACAAAGTTGTTTTGGGTATTGAGAATTGAGTAGCTGCTTTGCCCAACGTGAGTCTTTTATTCTTAACTTCTTCAACTGCACGGCGAAGATCTTCGATTGAGTACCTTCTCTCGGTCTTCCGAATGTATTTTCGAGGCATCTATAAAATATAACATTAAAAATATAAAAACGATTAGCAACACTAGATTAATTTAGAATGTAAGGGGTAATTGGGAACGTTCCCAATTACACGCCACCTACTGTTCCTAATTACCCGCAGGCGACAGTTTGAATCAAAATAGTCGCCACCTTCGATAACATCTTTAGTGAATTTAAAGACACGTGGCATTTGAAAAAGGATAATCCATACAATAAACTTACGAAATATAGAACCATTGTACTCAGAAGTATGACATATACATCCGTTGTATGAGAACACAAAAATTATAACAAAAATGCAAAAAAAAATGTTTGACTTACCGTGACAAGATGCGTGCGGCCTTCTGCTTCCACTGTCGCTCGCGCACTGAAGGGCGCGGGGAGCGTAACTTGAATAGGCGCGGGACGGAATAGTAGGAGTGGGAGTGCGACTTATTAACGTGTTCCTAATTACCCGCCGTTCCCAATTCCCCCACCTTCCCCTACATGTCAGTTTTTGATGACAGTTTCGAGTGTTGCATTTGTTCGAGACTGTGCATCTTGGGTTTTTTTATATGTCAATGACTTAAATACATACATATTCAATATATATAAGTAAGAAAATGTGTAACAATTATCACTGATGATCATTAAAATTCTTAGGGTACTTCCTGAAGTCCTAGAAAGCTGAAATATGGTATTTACCTTTCTGAGGCAGGTTTTTATTTTATTCAACTGATTTATTCTTTTTTTTATCGCATGTTATCAATAGTTTGTAGTTACGAGTACTTCAACCCCGCAAAAGATTCCCAATTGATTTAAATGACCCCGTATAGAAGCAAATTATAAACAAAATTATAGTTGTCACTTTCCATAGCACCAATTTGAGAATTAATTTCTTCTCTCAAAGCCTATGGTTAATTTAAATGGCAGTGAGTCCTTTACTACAAAATTCATTACAACGTATAAATCATTTATTTATGTGCACAGTCCAAAAACAATTCATCTTCTCGAATTTAACACCTATTCTTCAGAAATTCGCTCCTAAAATACGAGTAATTTATTGGGCCGGGTGTAACGTTGCCGAAATCCATTATGAAAATAATGGTTCCTGAGTACGGGACCCTACCTCGGATGTCCGCTTCGATTAGTTGAACAAACAACAAAGCTGGTCCCTGGTTTGACCGAATTTTACCTAAGTTTTGGTCCTGACCGTGTTTAATTAATTATTGTAGGTAATTAATATGTAACCAGCTGTTGTATAGTCTTAAGAGAGTACAAGAATGACAGTAACGATAGCTTAATTGGTTTCTTTCTGTTTGACTTTAGTTTTAAAACTGGACTTTTGGACTTTTGTACAAATTCTTTACAAAGTTGCAAGTAATGTTTTTTTTTTGTGATAGGTCATTGATAGCGCCATCATGTCATGGCAGTTAGGGGTATTTCGAAAAAAAGGTCGCGATCTCGACCTCGAGCTGCACAGATCGATTTTAATTAATTTTAAGCAGAGCTTGTCGCATTCGGTCTATAGATGGGTGAACAATTGACCATCCATCACATACCAAGACTCCTTCGTTCCTCGGAGAGCACATTACGCTGTTGGTCCCGGCTGTCGTTTCTAGTTCTTTTAATAGTCGTTACGGTAGTCCGAAGCCACAAAATTTGACAGTCAGTCTTGGCAAGAGGTACCGTGTAACCCAGTTAGTAAATTGTAGATGTCAAATAGGCAGTCATCATCAACATCGTCATCATATCAGCCGAAAGACGTCCACAGCTGGACACAGGCCTCCCCCAAATGTCGCCACAACAACCGGTCCTGTGCGTCTCGCATCCATCGGCTTCCCGCGACTCTCACCAGGTCATCGGTCCACCTTGTGGGAGGCCTTCCAAAGTTGCATCTTCTAATACGCGGTCGCCACTCCAAAACTTAGACAGTCGCTTATTATAAAATACTACCATTCAGCTGCATCCGGTTTTCTTGAAGCTGACTCCACTTTAATTGGGAAAACGCTTGGCAGATTCATTGGTTTCATTGGGCCAAAACTCTTAAGTACCTTGAGCTTAAATACTTGTCATTAACGAAATTAATAGCGAATCAAAACAATCAACCGACGACGCAAAGTTTTAGGAAGAAAGTTTCGTCTTTTCAAAAACTTTTCAAAGTTATTATTGACATTTTCTCATCAAGGACAAAATGGCGATGGGAAAACAATGCCTGGATTTCGCATCAATGGGGAAATGGGTCGGAGTTATGGCTCATAAGTCTTCGTGGCTTATAAATACTGAAATTCAGCAGTCTTTTGTGCTGAAAATAATTAAAATACTCGTAAAATAATAATCGAAGACCGAAAAAAATTAAATAATTTCATATTGAGTTATGTGTTACCTGTGTGGTTTATATTCATATTTTTGCTGTGGAAAATGCAAACTATAACTCTTATAACAACACTGGTCTCTAGGATATCATGTATCTTTCATATTCATTTATTTGCGTTCTATAAGGTACAAAAGATGTCAAAAAACAGGCTTACAGCTAAGAACCGTAGTAGACCCTTAAAGGTATTGTTATGTCAGAACTACATATTATTATCATCACCTTATAAAATGTAATTCGTAGAAACTAATATTTAAAAACTAGTTTTACATAATTATATTTGGCTAATAACAATAACATAAATCTATACTAATCTATAAAGCTGAAGAGTTTGTTTGTTTATTTCTTTGCTTGAACCCGCTAGTCTCAGGAACTACTGGTCCGATTTGAAAAATTCTTAGTGTTAGATAGCCCATTTATCGAGGCTATATATCATTATGCTCAGACTGATAGAAGCGGAGCAGACGAAGTTGCGCGGGTCAACTAGTTATACTATATTGGGTCAGGTATTTTCCTGAAATACATAATTTACTATTTTTACGAGTAATAAAGTTGTATTTAAGTAGCCAAACTGTTAAACTTATTGAATTAGAGATCACTTAAGAATACTAATAAATTATTATCAACGAGATCATTTTTATGTGTATCAGATTTAGAGGCAATTTACACAGTAGATAAAATTCTAAAGTGTTAAATAATTTGTACTAAAATATGTCATAATTGGTCCCGTGATTTAGGTGTGAAAGCTTAACATACACACTCACATTCGTATTTATAATATTTTATTAGGATTTACTTCCGGAGTCTTTGTTTTCTGGTAACTGAAACCTGGGAACTTTTAAGTAAAGAAAGAAAAGGTAACTTCTGGGAAAGCATAAATAACGCTATGAATGTTGATGAAATCATGAATTGTAAAATTAAATATATTGCCCCTGATTATTTGCTATGCAATTACCCACTTACCACCCATGGCTTAAAACTGCCATCATGCAATGGGAAAGACTTATTGAGTTTTTAATTTTCTGGAGAAGGGGCATTTTTCCAGCATTAGGGCAACACCATCTGGGGACTATTTCTCTCTTACAAAACAATTATGTAAATTGTGTTTTATAACTGTTAATATGAATGAACAAAAACTGTAACAACTGCGACTGGAATACTGGATTACTAGCTTAAAGCAGCGCATATTTTAATATTAATAGCACCACTTTAATAGGTAAAGGGCTTTAAGTTTGAATTTATTATGGCCATTATGTATAATTTATAATGCTCAACCAATGAGTTTGAAATTATCCTTATTTTTAACTAAAAGGTAATACTGAAACAGTCTAGATTGAGTAATGAACACTTTTATACGATTGTTTCGTTTCACGTTTTGGGTTGGTTACTGATTGGACTGTCAACGCTTGCTAAATTAATTAATTGTTCAAATTAATTTGGCTAAATTAACTTTAATAATAATCATAAATATGAAGTCTTACCTTCACAAACTAAGTTTACAATGCACAAGTATACAATTGCAAAATTAATATTATTTGAGAACACAAAAGTCTTAGCACTGCCCAAAAAAAAATACTGTTTACCTACTACATACAGTATGCACTTCGCATACTAAGTCCAAGTAAAACCAGTTATAAAACGGTCCAACGGTATTAATATTTAATTTAACATTGAAAGGCATCAATTCAATTACCTACCTACAACGAAGAAATTTTATCATTCTTAAAGTAGATAATTTTTAAATCTCTTTACTAATATATAAAACGCGTGTCACAGTGTTTGTTTCGAACTCCCCCGAAACGGCTTGACTAATTTTTATGAATCTTTGTGTATATTTGGTAGGTCTGAGAATAGGTCCTAGGCTATTTTTTTTTATAAGGCAAAACAACGTTTGCCGGATCAGCTAGTAATTCAACATTTCTTTTGCGACCAGTTGGGGGGGCATGGCCGGTCCGGTGGTGGGTAGATATCGTTATTATCGCTATATTCTGATTAGTTATCCTTTTTATTGTTATAGATATCACTTCTCTGACTCCCAAGACACAGGTACACCTAGTTTAGGAGTCAGGGTATTTAAAATTACAAGTGTTTTAAGCCTTATTTTAGCCCTTATGAGAATTATTGTTATTTTTCTGTGAAATAAGAATTATTATTATTATAATCCTTAATTAATTTCATATTCTTATAATATTTAAAAATATAATATTTAAAATATATATATATATATAAAAAACATTTAAAAATATTTAAAAAAAAATAGTAGCCCACTGGTATCGGGAATAGGGTCCAAGCTACCTACCTACCTACCTTATAATTATTATTACTAACATACAAAAGGGATAAAAGCAAGTCTGTATGACTACAATTTCCCTTCCAATTTTTTGGTAGATATCGTTCCTGCCGAAAAATTGGAAGGATAAGTTGGAGTCGAATTTTTCGTGGGAATTCTTAAACAAAAAATTGTCTGTTAAAGTGTTATTTTTGCAGCGAAAAACACAAAAAAGTTCAAGTAATCTCGTAATTTCGATAAACAACCTTTAACGTATACAAATCTGTATTCATAAACAAAACTTGAACCTGTAAGCCGATCAACAAATTCTGTTGCGTAACCTGCTCAGCGTTTAACAAGATCGGATAGCTTGAAAGAACTTTGTTATCACTTCAACTTACCAAGTTTAGGGGTCCACTTATCGTGGTCCTTATCTGTTGTTGATGCCACATCAATATACGTTACTGCGGGCGCTCTGAGTAAATAATGTTTTCGGATAACCAAGTACATGAGTAGGTACTTCAAATTATGAAGTGTTAGAAAGTATGTGCCTAATAAGGGTTAGACCTTAAGTATGACTAGAATTTTGTCTCTAAGCTGATCACTGTTTTGGTCATCTGACAAGCCTTTTCTCGAATTAGTTGTGGTCTGATTTCAGTTCAAATTTCAATTTCTAACATTCATGCTAGGTGCTGCGAAAAATAATTTTGTGTTAAGTGAAATTGAGCTAACATACTGCTACTTGCCCCATATTTATTTATTCGATTAAATACTATGGAAGACTTTTAGCTCAAGATCAGTAAATGATACTGGCAGCCAGTTTTCTCCAGATCTCCTGGACCGATTTTGTTGAAATTTGGTATACATATGGACTTCTGTGACCCAAACAAAGAAGCGTTACGTAAATAAATAAATTATTAGTAAAAGAGTCACTTTCGGGAGTCAAACTAGAAAATTAAAAATTTCAAACCGTATTGTGTGGTATATCAAATGAAAGGGGCTTATTATGAGGGTTTCATTTACATTTTTTTTTTTTATAATTTTAAAATAATTAGTTTTGAAGTAACCATTCCCCTCTTATCTCCGAAACTACTGAACCTAAAATTTAGAGAAAAATGCAGATAATAGTTCTATACCTAAATATTACAGGGAAACCTATAAGAAGTCTGTATGGTTAAAATAACATGAAATTGGTTCGGAATCCTTTGCACATGAGTCTGACTCGCTTGGCCGGTTTTTTTGCTCTCAGTTTTGGGCAAATACGTTGAGCGGTTCCAACTAACATGGAAAACGGTGCTAATGCAAGTGGAGCCTGGATATTTTCGCTGACTACTGTTGGATACTTTCACAAGAGGTCTACCTACCGCTTGATATTATTGAAATTCCTATATGGAAATTTTCATTTCAATATGGTAAGTTATTTCCACTCTACTTATTTGCTTGAATTAAAAAAAAATACAAATTAGTCACAGGTAAAACAAGCAATGCAAATTACTTTAACTTTCAATAAGTTGTTTTTATGATGCCGTACCCGAAAGGTGAGACCTAACTTAGGCTTCAATGTCCGTCCTTCTATCTGTCAGCGGGGCGTATCTCATAAACCGTAATAGCTAAATAGTAAAAAGTTTCACAGAGTGCGTATTTCTATTGCTTTTTATTATTATGTAATTAAAGTCACCAAAATCTAAGAAGTCCGATTTGATAGCTGAGTAGAGAGGGACATAAAAATAAATCTCTTTCGCACTTAGTGGTAAAGCAATCCTCTAGATTGCTTTACCACTAAGTGCGAAAGAGATTTATTTTTGTCTCTTTCATACCTACTAGTAAAGCAATGTTGTATCCTGCTGTCAAAACGGGCCTTTTATTTTTTGACAACTATAAAGCGGCCCATACAAGAAAAGTAATTTTTCAATTTATGTCCGGTCGGTGTTTGTTAATCAGTGACTAGTCACAAAAATTAAGGGATATAAAAAAAAATCCAAATTTTTGGGTGATTTTCAACAAGCTGTAACTCCGAGGAAAATGGTCGTACAGAAAAAATAAAAAAAGCAAAAAGCAAATCTTAAAGATCTGAACATTGTGAACCAGGTCCTTAGTTGGTTTAATTTACTGTCAAAGCCACACATGGAACAGAATCTTGGGCGACCAAGACTAATTTCACACTTGATTTGATTTTTAAACTTAGTCTGTTAGGCAAAACGGACAGCGTAGGACCGGTCCTTGTTTGTGGAATTAATTCGAAAGAGTCGCGGCCCTGGAACGCAAAGGGCGTTTGGAGGAACACGGATGGGTTTTAGTTGGTAAGAATCTGACACTCTTTTCCACTCCAGAGCGGAATGAGTAATTTAATGATTTTCCATGCTTAAAAAAAAGCACTGGTCCTTATGGAAATTCTTGGATGACTTGAATGTTCCCTGAAGCATCAAGGGCACAGGCTTCTTCTCTGTGAGATTGAATGAACTGTAATCTACCACGCAGGCCAATAATTGTGGGTAAGTGGATATCGTATGCCTTCGATTTTTAGGGTTCCTTTCTAAAATAAAAAGTTCATTACTAAACCTTCGCTATCCGTCCGTCCGTCCGTCTGTCTGTCAGTGGGATGTATCTCAAGAACCGTAATAGGTTATAGTTGAAAAAATTAAGATTTATGGTACGGAACCCTTCGTGTGCGAGTCCGACTCGCACTTTGCCGATTTTTTTTACATTTTTTTGTGCTTTAGTTCAATTAACACTCCAGAAGTAATAAAACAAAATTACGCTAATTTCATATCTGTACCTTCGTAAATTTTAATACGAACTAAAGCTAATATGTGACCCATAAAACTTATCTAAACCTAAGCCACTACTTTGAATAGTAGTTAAAATGTAGACGCGTAAAACTGGTGAAATAGTAAAGTAATAATGACTGGGGTGAAGTCCCAATTGACTGGCGTCTAGACTGGAACATTTAGTTTATTGAGCTTGTTTGTATGTGGAACCACAAAATAGATAAAGACATCACTTATTTTATCGGCAAAATACACGGCTTTGGTAATCCCGTTGGGGGATATGCAAATAGTTACACTAGTATCTCTTGATTGCGGAATTTATTCGAAAGAGTCACCGCGGCCTTGGAACGCAAGTGACATTAGGAGGAACACGGATGGGCTTCAGTCAGTAAGAGTCTGACACTCTCTTTAGGTCAGCCCAGAGCAGGAGTTATTTGATGATTTCCCATCCTTTAAAATAAGTTATCTCTTGACTCACGGTAGTACGACGATCGTAGGTTTTAGCAATTAGTAATCCAAAACAATAGTCCGTTTTATCCAAACGCCGTCTGTTTGGATAAAACGGAGTATTATTTTGTATCGGTGAGGATAACCCCACGCTTGCAGAAAAACTGGCCACGTGCGAGTCGGACTTTCACACAAAGGGCATCATAACATAAACCGAAAAAAAAAACATTTTTCCTTTCTTCACTTTTCTTTCATTTTTTTTTTATTTGCTTTTTTTATTTGTTGTTATAGTGGCAATAGAAATAGAACAGAATACGCTCTGTGAAAATTTAACGATCTATCTAATACGGTCGTTGAGATACAGCCCGCTGACAGACGGACGGAAGGACAGAGAGTTCCGTTGGTTATCCTTTGGGTACGTAACCCTTAAAAAATAATAAGGAAATACATATCAGGAAAATAATTTATTAAGTGTGACTAGAAAATGAAAATAACATGGCTGAAAAATATGCCCTTCACTATAACTCTTTACCGTGGGAACTGTTATACTCCTGTACAACAGACAATTTTCACAAAGGTTTTTTCTCAGAACACCTCTCTGTGTGTTCTACGAGAACCCAATTGAACCCTTTCTTTTTCAAGCCACTTGCTTGACTTTCAACGTCAATTCACCAATGCTTAGACTAGATTTTTCACTGATCATCATCATCATCATATCAGCCGAAAGACGTCCACTGCTGGACATAGACCTCCCCCAAAAGGGGGGGGGGGTTGCCATAATCGCCATGCTTGACAGGCGGGTTGGCGATCGCAGTGTATGGTGTTGAGTTTTAGAGAACACTGCTGCCGATTCTCTGGCGAGTCCCTTAGTCGCCTCTTACGACACCCACGGGACGTGATGGGATGGTATTATTCTTTTACGGCTAGATTTTTCACTAGTCCAG
Organism: Lacanobia wlatinum; assembly: GCA_947578705.1. Lineage (NCBI taxonomy): Eukaryota > Metazoa > Arthropoda > Insecta > Lepidoptera > Noctuidae > Lacanobia > Lacanobia wlatinum. The sequence continues at coordinate 6,563,328 of OX388037.1, forward strand.
TAAAATCTTTCTTTTCTCCAGTAACGAACAAATTTCAAACTCTCGGAACCAAAGGACAGTTTCAGTCCCTAATGACGGTTATACAAAAACTTCGGTGCTAAACACAATAACACAAAATGTTGTCGCTACAATTTTTGAGGAAAATATTCCAACTTTGTACGTATGTATGTTTATTTAATTTAGCGTGACAAGCTGTCTCCTACATGATGAGGGTAGTAACAACAAAACCTTTTGAAAATATCTAAATGTCCGTTCAAAACTCGGATATTGCGACACCAAACATCATTTTGTAATGTGTGAGTTTTAATGGGGAAAATGTTGGTTTTTGGTGGGTTTTTTTGTTCGTATTTTATGTATCTTGAACATAGCTTCAGTGTTCGGCTACCTATTTTACATGAAATAACTGCGTCTATCTACCCCCACAACCCGGTTACCCTTATGTTTACCCTTTTTAACCGACTTCCAAAAAAGGAGGAGGTTCTAAATTCGGTAGGTATTTTTTTTTATGTATGTACACCGATTACTCCGAGGTTTCTGATCCGATTTCTGTGATTCTTTTTTAGTTCGATGCAGTATACTTGCCATTTGGTCCCCTATAATTTGATTCAGCAGTTTTTATTTTATGAGCATTTTTGCCTATTTCAATTTCTGCGTTGACGAAGACGTCGTCCAAGTATCACCACTTAAAATTGAAAAATAAAATAACTAAAAATTTCGGAAGTCGTTGTTAAAAAACAAAGAAACAAAACCAAAAACACCGACTCCCAAAATTAAGGTTATTTTATTGTGTTTTGTTTGGAAGTCGGTTATATTTTTTTGTAAAAAGTTTTTTAGTATTGATCGCATCTGATCACTATCTCACCCGATGGTAAAGGTAGAATTCCGTGCATCGCGATCGATCGCTGCCGCGCGCGGCCTACGACTGTCGTCGATCGCTCGCGATAATAGTCGCATTATGAAAATGTATGGCACCGCTGCCGAGGCCCGCGACAGGTGCGCGCGGCCGACGAATGTCGTGAGCCGCGCGCGGCAGTGTCTTGAAATTAGTAGATGTTGTTCGTCAGTTCCCTCTAGACGTGTGTCTACCGAAGTCAAAATCATGGTTGAAGTGCTAATTGACATCCTTGAAGAAGAAGAGGAGGATGACGATCTGCTGTTGCTATATTATGAAAATAGAGTACCAATCGACCCTATCTTTAAAAGCAGAAATGAAGAAGGATACTACCAAATATTGATTCAAAAGCATTTGTATTGTAATGAAAAGTTTTCTCCTGCATCCTAGACATGTTTGCGCCATGAAATCCACGATGTTACTATGCGCTGGAACATGTTAAGACGCGTACGGCCGCGCGCGGCTCACGACGTTCATCGGCCGCGCGCGTCTGTCGCGGGCCTCGGCAGCGGTGCCACACATTTTCATAATGCGACTATTGTCGCGAGCGATCGACGACCGTCGTAGGCTGCGCGCGGCAGCGATCGATCGCGATGCACGGAATTCTACCTTAAGCGATGATGTGTTTGGCGATGCTAAACGCTTGCCTAGAAGTAACCGATTCCCTCTTGACTTAAAGACCCCAAGGTAGTAGCTATCAGGAGACATAGATACTGGCAAGTAAACAATTTCACTCCTTTGCTGTAAGCACAATTAAAGTATTCCCAAAACGTTAACAACTTCCCGATACTTATAAGCGGATGACTATTGTGCTTTATCTAAATGATTGTTACAGGAACCAAAACAATAATAATTTTTTTAGCTTAAAAAATATAATAACATTTAATAAACTGAAAAAATTACTATGTATCTAGTGCAGCCTTTTATAGAACTAAATCCTTATTTTACTTCGTCCGTTTTACTTACTTTTTTCGCTATTTTTTCAAGTTCAAAGTCTCCATCTAATCTACCCCTTAAAAGGACCTACACTAATAAAATAGGTACATTACACAACCTACATCACCCGCAAATCTTCCAACACAAATTATTAGTAAACGAGGTAAATCTATCACGGTGTTGCCAGCTCAGCTGTGGGAAATGGATTACTTCAAGCTTCGCCAGACGATAAAGCAGTACTAAACTACTTATTACTTGATCACACGCTGCGGCAGTCTAGATAAACACTTTTGTATAGCAGGCTATTTTTATTGTAGAAGGAATCGTGTTTGTTTTTAAAAACACTGTTAGGGTTTTTTGGAGATTGCTGATGCTTGATGCAATCTTCGCCAGATGATAAAGCCGTGTTAAACTACCTATTACTGATCACACGCTGCGGAAGCTCCTAAATAAACACTTGTGTATATAAAAGGCTATTTTAACTGATGAAGGATCTTTTTTTTTTTAGGGTTCCGTGCCCAAAGGGTCACCAACGGAACCCTATTACTAAGCCTCCGCTGTCCGTTCGTCCGTCCGTCCGTCCGTCCGTCCGTCCGTCCGTCCGTCCGTCCGTCCGTCCGTCCGTCTGTCCGTCCGTCCGTCCGTCTGTCTGTCAGCGGGCTATATCTCATCTGCAAGGGTAGCGAAATTTGTTCTAAAGAGTTACTGCGGCCCTGGAATGCAAAGGGCATTAGAAGGAACACGGTTGGGTTTTAATCAGTAAAAGTCTGACACTCCCTTCTGCTCCACCCAGAGCGGGAGTAGTCATTTGATGATTTCCCATCCCTTCATGCGCGAGGCCTACTCGTGCTTGGTCGGTTTTATTTAGAAACACTGTTAGGATTTTTTGGAGATTTCTGATGTTGATGCAAGTTTCGCCAGATGATAAATCAGTGCTAAACTACTTATAACTTGATCACACGCTGCAGTTGCCAAGATAAACACTTTTGTATAGAAGGCTATTTTTATGGTTGAATAATTATTGGAGTTGAGTTTTTTTTAGAATCAATAGCAGGAGACTGCCGATGCAAGATGCAAGCTTCGCCAGACGGTAAAAGAGCATAAACTACTTATTACTTGATCACACGCTATGGAAGCCTAAATAAACACTTGTGTATAGAAGGCTATTTTTACTGTTGAAGGAATTGTTTTTTTTTTTAAAGAAACACTGTTAGGATTTTTTGGAGATTGCTGATGTTGATGCAAGTTTCGCCAGATGATAAAGCAGTGCTATGCCGCGGTAGCGTAGATAAACATTTTGTATAGAATGCTATTTCAACTGTTGAAGGAGTTGTTTTTCTTTTAGAAACATTGTTAGAATTTTTTGGAGATTGCTGATGTTGATGCAAGTTTCGCCAGATGATAAAGCAGTGCTAAACTACTTATTACTTGATCCCACGCTGCAGTTGCCAAGATAAACACTTTTGTATAGAAGGCTATTTTTATTGTTGAATTTATTAGAATTGAGTTTTTTTTAGAATCAATACCAGGATTTCTTTGGAGATTGCCGATGCAAGATGCAAGCTTTGCCAGACAGTAAACAGTATTTATCTGTGAAAATAAACTAAGTTAACGACCACATCAGAAAATCGCACACGCACAGATTAAAAACACAATGAGTTTAAATACATATTATTGTCTGCATTCAATAAAAACAAAAAGAATTGTGTGATGTTACACAAATAGAACACAAAATGTCAGCCAAAGTATTTAAAAAATGCAGAAGACAAAATTGCACAGTCCGTCGTTGTGTCCCAGAAGTGCATTGATACAAAGAGCACCTAACACACGACTCGTACTCGCTTGTAATTGTAACAGCTTTTAAAAACTTGACACATTTCTATCAACATCTATTTACTTGTTTCTTTCTTGACTCAGCCGGGACTTGGACAATACCGCGTCATTTGGCATGATTGTTTTTGCTGTGCACTTGTTGCTAAATGCATTCTTTTGTTCCTTAAGTCCATTAGGACCTTTGAATGTGTTGTATCTATACTAATATATGAAGCTGAAAAGTTGGTGCGCGCGCTAATCTCAGGAACTATTGGTCCGATTTGAAAAAATGTACAAATAGCGTTCTTTCATATGATACCCCGCATGCCCTAGTAACCCCACTTTGAATATCAAAAAAGACTTTTCAGTCGATTTTACAAAAAAAAAAAATTGTGATAGGTTTGCTTTTGACTCTAGTCTAGGTCAGAGATGACAGAGACAAAGTCTGCGATGGAGCGAGCTTACCCAAAGGAGCCTGTGCACTCAAACTTTGAAGATTTGGATTAGGTTAAGCGTTTTGAAAAACGGACGCAGGCATAGAGTTCCACTCCTTTGCTGTGCGCATTATAATAGAAGTTTGGAAACGCTTAGCGAATTGGTGGAATAGCAACAAGGTAGGGATGGTAAGACGCAGTGCGTCCGGATGTCCGATGGTAGAAGGGGCCCGGTGGGATAAGGTCGTGGAGTTCTTGGGCACACTCACCGAAGTACAATCTGTAGAAGACCGACAAGCAGGGCAACTTACGGCGATGAGCCAAGATGTACGATCGATGATATACGTTCTTATTTGTAAAATAGTTGAACAAACTTCATCTAAAACTATTACAAATTTCAAGTTGATAGCTTCAGTAGTTCTTCAGATATCCAGCTGTGACAGACTTAGTCACACCATAAGGGTTTCTTTTTTATCATTTTGGTACGGAACTAATAGAATCGCTTCATTTACCAGGGCTGTGTTTGTGAGAACCAATAGAATCGCTTCATTTACCAGGGCTGTGTTTGTGAGAACCAATAGAATCGCTTCATTTACCAGGGATGTGTTTTTTGTGAGAACCAATAGAATCGCTTCATTTACCAGGGATGTGTTTGTGAGAACCAATAGAATCGCTTCATTTACCAGGGATGTGTTTGTGAGAACCAATAGAATCGCTTCATTTACCAGGGATGTGTTTGTGAGAACCAATAGAATCGCTTTATTTACCAAGGATGTGTTTGTGAGAACCAAAAGAATCGCTTCATTTACCAGGGATGTGTTTGTGAGAACCAATAGAATCGCTTCATTTACCAGGGATGTGTTTGTGAGAACCAACAGAATCGCTTCATTTACCAGGGATGTGTTTGTGAGAACCAATAGAATCGCTTCATTTACCAGGGATGTGTTTGTGAGAACCAATAGAATCGCTTCATTTACCAGGGATGTGTTTGTGAGAACCAATAGAATCGCTTCATTTACCAGGGATGTGTTTGTGAGAACCAATAGAATCGCTTCATTTACCAGGGATGTGTTTGTGAGAACCAATAGAATCGCTTTATTTACCAGGGATGTGTTTGTGAGAACCAAAAGAATCGCTTCATTTACCAGGGATGTGTTTGTGAGAACCAATAGAATCGCTTCATTTACCAGGGATGTGTTTGTGAGAACCAATAGAATCGCTTCATTTACCAGGGATGTGTTTGTGAGAACCAATAGAATCGCTTCATTTACCAGGGATGTGTTTGTGAGAACCAATAGAATCGCTTCATTTACCAGGGATGTGTTTGTGAGAACCAATAGAATCGCTTCATTTACCAGGGATGTGTTTGTGAGAACCAATAGAATCGCTTCATTTACCAGGGATGTGTTTGTGAGAACCAATAGAATCGCTTCATTTACCAGGGATGTGTTTGTGAGAACCAATAGAATTGCTTCATTTACCAGGGATGTGTTTGTGAGAACCAATAGAAAGAATCGCTTCATTTACCTAGCCTCAGGTAAATTGGATTGGATCATTGATATATAAGTAACCCAAGATGCACAGTCTCGAACAAATGCAACACTCGAAACTGTCGTCAAAAACTGACATGTATCAAGTGTCATGCGTGAGTTGTGTGTAGTTATACTATAAACATTTTTTTTTGCAAATTCAACCTTACACGGATCGCTTAATGTTGTTTTTACAAAGCAGTACAGTATGGCGAGTGATGCGCATTTTTTTGCAAATTCAACCTTAAACGGATTGCTTAAAGTTATTTTTACAAAGCAGTGCAGTATGGCGAGCGATGCGAGATTGTTTGAAACTAGCGCACAATTATACATATTGCGCTTGTTTTTGCGGACGTTTTTGAGATGCTGAGTGTGTATCTTGGGTTTTTTATATATCAATGGATTGGATTCTATTGTTTCTCACAGACATATCTCTCGAAACGCATACTCGCACATTTCTGTTGGAAACGCAGCCTAACTGAACACTTTTTTTCAGTGACTGACGCTGAGTGGATTTTTTATGCAATTTCATTGGTTAATATTTCTCCGCTCCTCTCCTCTCCGCTCCAGTGGATAGTCCGCCTAACGGTCTACTTGTAATTATAAAAATATTTTGTATGATGAGTCATAGCGCGCTAACTACGGTAATCTAACCTGACAAGCTTCGGCTATGATTACAAAAATAACACTAGTTTACAAGGTTTTTGTCCTGGAACGGAAAAGTGTTTATTCTTAATTAATGAGGTGCTGCAAGTTTAGAAAAAAATATTAAAAAATTCCAACAATTCACATTTCGAAAATACTCCCCATATATTTTTGCAAAGATAACGAGACTAAAAATGAATTAGTGTCGACGTTTTTGATATTTTTTAATAATCTAAATGCTTTTTTTAGCACCTTTGAAATATTAAAAAAGCTGCTCGGACATCCGCACGTGTAATTTAACCCTTGGTTTTATGATTAAAGCCAAATGCTTTTAGCGATAGGAGTAACAATCAGTTTCGTGGTTGCATGGTGGGTCTTTATCATTTGCTTGCAATTTCAACAATCTACATATTTAAACTTGCATTCCAGCAGCTTAGCGTTCATCTACATTTTTCAATAAACACTTCAGAAACCCACTTTTATCCCGATGAGAGACCGGAATTTTCAAGTAATAAAAGATAGGCATATTTGAGTGTTTTCTTTATAGAATATTCTTTCTTAGATACAATAATTTCACCAATAACAGCCAGAATGTACTCTAACCAACCTTTTTGACCTTTTGGAAACAAACATTTATCAAAATGAAGACTAGCTAGTCTAAATAAATATTTCGGAATAAATAAATAAATAATTTAGTCTGAATAAATAGCTATTTCGGAACAAACATGTGGGTAGTCGAAACTTAAAGGGGTCGATATTTTCCATCTGTGACGTGATAAAAATTAAAAATGTACATGTTTGCATTGAGTTATTGCAGCTAATTAAAAAAATATGTAATTTACTGCAAGGACATTTTTTTTTTTTTTTTGTAAACTAGTGTAATTTTAGTTACAAAGTTTCTTCTTGCCCTTTTGAAAAACAAAAACGATTCAACTGACTTACCTACTCGTAAATCCTGCATCGTGATTAAATCAGAAAAATAAGAAACAAAGGACATGTTCAAAAGTGGTACAATATTCTGAAGATTTATTTTAATGTACCTTATTAAAAAGCTTATTTATCAAGCTACAACATTATAGTTAAAAATGATTTTTTCAGGCGCGTGTTTTTGAAAAAAAGGGATAAATGTTTCAGTACAAACAAAACGCACATAGACTTTATTTATTCATTTCTATGGAATATAATTATTTTAAATGTGGCTTAAGTTACCGTTTCTATTAAATCTTTAACTTACGAGCAGACCCGAGTCTTGCTGACTGATATTGTCACTGTCATTGTCAAATCATTTGCCACTAGGTTGCCAACCCTAAAATATAAATATTGTTTGTATTTAGTGATATAAGCGTTTTAATTTTCAACACTTGTTTAAAATAAAACGGGTGGCAGTAAAAAATGAAATGCCCAAAAATTAAAATAATTACACACTTTCAGCATACTCGTATATAGCTCAGAAGGCTGTTTCAAATATCAATCATTTTAGTACCAAGCTCCATACATTTATTGAACGTCTCCTTTTCCACTTCCTACTATAAGCAGGTCTAGTCCATCCAGCCAGCCAGTATTTAGCCTATAATGTTAATTAAATTGAAAGTCCTGTAAAATAAAGCCAGCATTATCGTTTAATATAGCGCCCATAGTACGGGCGTGGTCAAGAGCTCTTGTGTGAAGGCACGTTGCTCCTCCAACGGTCAATTGACTTTGAAACTAGAATCCGATCGCCCTTTCCAACTTGGAGGGGTTCGAGAGCGCTTCCCGCCGTTATTTCTTTTGAGCCCCCTTTTTCAAGAGAGATTTGTTTTGCGCTAACCCTTTTTTTTTTCATTTTTGCGCCTATTTGGTGGTGATAAGCTTGACGGTTGGTTAGATTTGGAAAAATAAATGTTTTTTTTTTTTGTTATTATTGGATTGGCTCGCATTTGACTACAATTCCATCTGAGTCAACGATAGAACACGCTTGCTTGCAAGAAATCTATTGTGTAGATCAGAACGTGTTATGTTATACATGTAGTCTCGCTCTTGTATGAAGGCACGGTGCTCCTCCATCGGTCAATTGATTTTGGAACTAGAATCCGATCGCTGTTTCCAAGTTAGAGGGGTTTGAGAGCGCTTCCCGCCGTTATTTCTTTTGAGCCCCCTTTTTCAAGAGAGATTTGTTTTGCGCTAACCTTTTTTTTTTCACTTTTGCGCCTATTTAGTTGTGATAACCTTGACGGTTGGTTAGAGTTAGAAAAATAAATGTTTTTTTTTTGTTATTATTTTATTGGCTCGCATTTGGCCGCGGTGTCATCTGAGGGAATGCGATAATGTGGTCACCAATAGAAGATGCTGGCAAGCAATCTTTTGTGTAGAATAGAATGCACTATTTTATTCATGTGGTCTCGCTCTTGTGTGAAGGCACGTTGCTCTTCCAACGGTCAATTGACTTTGGAACTAGAATCCGATTGCTGTTTCCAAGTTAGAGGGGTTTGAGAGCGCTTCCTGTCGTTATTTCTTTTGAGCCCCCTTTTTCGAAAAAAGAGATTTGTTTTGCGCTAACCCTTTTTTCATTTTTGTGCCTATTTGGTGGTGATAGGGTTGAGGATGTGTAGAAGGAATGCCTTCTATTAGAGCTAGGAAAATTAATAAATTGTGTACATTATTTTTATTTTTATTTTTTATTGCATACCCAATTAAGCCGCTACAAATATAATTTGTCGAAAATGGGTAAGTGATCCATCAAACATTCAGTGCGAGTGAGGTGCGGTTCTGACGTTGTCCCATTTGCTGGAGTGTCCCAAATCTCCATTCAATAGGACCCTAGATGATCTAAACAACGCAAAGCAATAAATGAAGCGATAAACCCCAGTGACCGTCGACACGATAACGAAAAAAATTGCTTAATGTTGCAGTAACTCCGTAACTGCAACAAAAGGGAAGGTTGTAATTTCTTAGAACGGTTTAGGTATTCCTGATTAAACCGTAAAGCAAGAGACACACTGGTCCTACGTACGCAACATATGCAACGCATTATGATATCTGGACTCATGTTTTTATATGAAAAACTATGCAATACAAACCAAACACACTTATCGTATGTTGCGTTGCTTACGATAAATGTGTTTCTTGGTCTTACAACCAGCTTTTTATATTTCCAGCCTGTAATATTGTAGATACTTTTCATGAATTTACAAAGTATTTAAAAAAAAACTGGCCAAGTGCGAGTCGGACTCGCGTGCAAAGGATTCCGAACATTTTTTTTAACATGTTATTTTAACACGACATACTTCTAATAGATTTTCCTGTAATCTTTAGGTATAGATCTATTATCTCGATTTCTTTCAAAATTTTAGGCTCAGTAGTTTCGGAGATAAGGAAGGGAAGGAGAAATTAGACGAAAAATGACCATTCCCACGAATGGTAATTTTTCGTCTAATTTCTTGAATAACATCTAAACCATTTTTTTTTACTATGAAAAAAAAAATATAATTTAAACCCTCACAGTAAGCCCTTTGATTTGATATTTCACAAGATATTGTTCAAAAAACTTTTTTTTTAATTTTTTAGTTTGACCCCCAAAAGTGAACCCCATACTAAAAATTTAATAATTTACGTAACGCGTCCGTGTTTGGGTCATAGAAGTCCATATGTGCACCAAATTTCAACAGAATGGGTCCAGTGGATCTGGAGAAAACTGGCTGTGACAGACGGACAGACAGACACCCGAGTGATCCTTAAGGGTTCCGTTTTTTTTTTCGGAACCCTAAAAAAGTAGTTGACACGGTGTTATAGCCACGGTAAACTGAAATGTCTTTCAGATAATAGTTATGGTTGTTATGTTAAGAGCCTAAGTAAATAATTTCGTGGCGCGATTTAGCATCCCTCTCCCCGAGCGCACCGCACACTCTCCTCGTACTGCCGCATCAAAAGTTTAAAAAATCGAATATAGCGACACCCCATCAACTAATTCAAACCGCCAAATAATTCAGGGTTACTCGCAAGCAAATTATACTAACATATATCGATACTCTTATTAACAACCTTTTTAAAGAAAGAATAAAATAAATATTCAAAGTAGACAAATAGTAAAGTTATTCGTGTTATATCATCATCTGCCTACAACTACACCCAACTATATTCTGGTCGGCTTCCAGTCAAACCCGATTAAGTTGAATACGTATTTTACGTAGAGCGGCTGCCTACCAGACCTCCACGTCCTCAACCCATTAACTGGGTAACACGGAACTTCTTGACACGGCAGGAGTCAAGTTTATTGGCTTCTGAATGCCAAAGATCTAAAAATGACAGCCGAGACCAACGGCTTAACGTGCTTTCCGAGGCATGGAGGGAACTCGGTGTGTTAAGATGGTCACCCAACCACAGACTAACCTTCGCAAGCGTTGCTTTACCTTGAAGATCGACCCGTGCGGCTGTTATTCTTTAACTAAGATCTACTCCATGGAACGTGCAAATAGCTTCATGTTTTTGACTGACCGACTTTGACAATTCAAAAGTGCCTGTAAATGGTTTGTTTGAAATATACGATTTGATTTGATTTCATTCGTGTTATATAAAGTGGTCAAATTGGATGTTCAACTTTAATTTGCCACCAAGCTAAGGCCAAGGATTGCAGTTCAAAGGCCGCCATTTTGTTTTTGAGAGTTTTCAAGACATTGATCATAACATTAACTTCGTTCGAAAGTTCTAATACAATTGAAGAACTTCCAAATCATATTCATCGCTGATGGTATGATATAATGTAATGCACACGGCGTATTTTTACCGCGCCGACGACGCACGTTTTTCGAACGCGGGTCCACGGCGTTATAGGTAAAAGGACCAAAAAGCAGATCGTCGCATTTGCATCGATTCAAACGTTTGTACAAAGCGATACAAACGCGCGCGACAAGCGTATTCAAAGTACGTGTGTAACGAGTTTGTTTATTAAGAGGGGACTCTAGTCCCGAGGAATTTGATAAATAGGTATTTAAAAAATCTATTGTCGATGCGTCGCACTGTGCCCTGTCAGGTAATGTGCGAAAACGACAACTGCATCAGAGGCTGATTTTACCTAAAAAAACCTTGACCAAAAGACGTTTTGAATTCCGCTGTTTTATTCTTCAAAACTGGACTGATCTATAAAAATTACGTATCAAAATTTAGAAGAAGACTACAGCTAAGTATGCTTCTATTATTTTCTATTTTGATAAAAACTTATCAAATTTATCTGATAGTCGTCTGAACATGGCGGTAAAAACGGGCTGTTTTTTCGGGTTTTCAGATAGTCATAATTCTTTAAGTAATTATGTTTTGGAAAAAAAAAATGATGGAGGCACGTATTAATTTGATCTAGATTGTTTGGAAAAAAAAATCATGGCTCTAGCAGCGGAATACGTTTGTTTGGAGAAAGGCCCAAGAGTTACCGACTAGAGTCCCCTCTTAATTGTCGGAGAAAGGTGTGGGGGAGAGGCACTGCATGGTTTACTTGTCACTCACACGACATCCGATAGTAGTTTTTCCCCCATCTTTTATGGTTGGGCAATGTTTTAAAAGTTGTATTAAAATGACCATCACTCAATCTTCTTTCGCTCGTGAATGGGTTAATCCAATAATGTCGCTTATTTTTTATACTTTCAGTAATAAAGCCAGCGTAAGCAGTGCTGTCTCGTCAGACTCCATTTTATTACTGTTGAGGAGTCTGCTGAAAACACAGAGATTTCTGTATAGAAATACATACGCGCGACTGCAGCGCTTTTATACCGTCTATCGCCGTATCAGCGCGTTTGTATCGATACAAATAGGTCAACGATTACACCGCCACAAAAATTTTTTATGCAAAAATTAACCATCAGCGCCTGAACTTCGTTTAAAGCGCGTTAGCACGCATCATCATGATCGATCGATGAGGCCTTACACACGATAGGCTTCTCGCGATTTTCAGCAAAACGGTAACTAAGTTTTATCATAAAATTAGTTCAGACAAAAATTGTAGATCAGATAAATAATTATCTATAAAAATGGCTAGATACTTTTTTCCTAAGAGCCACCGTTTCTGAGATATATCGATTCAAAAAGTTGGAAGAATTGTAATCGTCATAATATGCACACGTTTCCACACCACCTTGAGCGATCACTCAGGTCTCAAAGAGCTGAGAATCTACACTGACGAATCAAAGACAACCACCGGAACCGGAGTTGGAGTTTACTCCAATGACGTTAACATCAGAAAATCTAGACCGCTAGGTAAACTCAACACCGTCTATCAGGCGGAATGCGTGGGCTTTATCCTGGCGGTCTATGCCATAGAAGCCAGGGGAGTCACAGATACCCACATTCGCATACTCTCCTTCAGCGCCTCAGTCCCTCAGTTCCTAAGGAAGTATCACACCACTTCGAAACTCATACGAGAATGCCACAATGCACTAGAACGCATCACGGTGACCAACCGCAACACTATGACGCTGCAGTGGATAAAAAGACACAGCGGATCACATGGAAATGACGCGGCCGATGAGCTGGCCAGGAGGGGATCTGATATTGTGGCTGTTGGAGCCGAACCCATAGGACCACTCCCCTTCTGCCAGCTGCGCACATGGCTACAAGAACACACCCACAAACAAGCGGATCGCTGGTAGGCCTTAGCACCCCGCAGCAGGCAGTCCAGGGAGGCTATGCCATCCTTGAACAAACACTTACACACGATAGCTATTACGGAGATTATTAGCTCCTTTATGCAGAGCATGCATGGAGGAGGAGGAAACGGTATCGCACGTACACCTTGAGTGCACAGGCGTTACCGAAATACGGAGTCAAATAATAGGGTCACAGAACTCGCTTACAGATGTTTTTACACACCGGGAAAACTAATCAGCTAGTCTATTCCGTAAGTAACTATTTCGATATCGAGCTTCAAATGAGTGACAAAACTCACAAGTGAGCTTTATTGCACACAACATAAAGGTCTTAATTTGAAACTCACCTCGAATTTCACTGTCGAGATACGAAAATGTTGTTACAGACTAGCACTACTGTTTCTGGAGGGAGGTTGGCTGGTTGGAGTATTGGCTCACGCATAATGGTCCAGCATCAGGACTAAGTGCGGAAACCAAATCCTAATAGATAGATAGATAGATACCGTTTTGCTGAAAATCGCGAAAAACACGTTTTTGTGACTTTTGACCCCAAGTAATTTTTTTCCAGGTATCGGATCGATGAGGCCTTTTTAGATTTCATTTATCATAGTGTTTTGAACAATCCTACCAATTTTGAGCTGGGTGCGATTATTGTAACTTCACTCCAATTTTTTGGACTAATTTGACCGGACTAATACCTATTGATTGGTTTTAGAACTAATATTTTAATTCTGTACCGCAACAACATTATAAATCTAATAATAAACATCAAATCATCTAATTATAGGCGTCAATGTCTAATAAAATCACGAATAAGTATGTTTGGGACTAGAATTATGAGCAGTGGAGACTACAAGGATGTCAGAATCATGAAGGAGTAAAATTTTCAGGACTGACTACTATTTATTTACTCTTCATTTCTTTTAAAGTAGGTGTTGAGGCCTCTGACCTCATTCCCCTCTTTATGATTATGCGTTATACATTTTTTGAATTATTCTCACTTCCCTCTTGACCTAGTTCTGAAATTCACGCAGATGAAGTCGCGGGCAGAAGCTAGTTTCTAAACACAATTTTTTTTCGTAAACTGGCAAGTTTAATTACATGACATATTGATGTTTGACGTCTTTCAAGGCTCGAAATAAATTAATTTATTTTAGCCTGTTTCTTAAGATAAATTTTGAGATAAAAGCTATAAAAATAGACACTCCAGACCAGAAAAAAATGCTATAGCTATATTACTTTACGTGACTGAAAAAATGATGTTTGTGGATGTTCTATACACAGAAGTGAAAGTGATGATTTTATAATGATTTGCCGGTGTTATTAGCCACTATTAATTTCCTGTTATATGAATCCTTTGTTGCGTTCAGGTATGTTCCCAAACGTTGTGCTTTATCTAGTTTCAGTCTTTTATTTCATACCATTTTATACATCATTTCAATGTTAGCACGAATAGAAAATAACTACGAATATATATTGTTCAAGGTCACAAAATTATAGTGAAAATAATTTCATAGCACGAATTTTAATAAATTACAACTTTAAGCTGCTGAACTATGTAAAATATTGTAAAAAATATATTTAAATTACGAAAATCTGACAGCTCGGATCTGCAAAAAAGTGACATAGGTGCTACGTTGACAAGGCCCACGGACCATCTAAATTGATGTGAATCGACAGTGATGCAAATACATTTAAAAGGCAAAAGATGAGATGGCGATAGAATGAGGGCGGCACGGAATAAATAACGTAAGTGCCAAAATTCATTTTCGTATTTTATAACATAAAAGTATAATGAAATGAAAATATATTAAGAATTTAGCTAGATAACATTATTTTCTATGTTTAAAAGTAGTTTTCATAAAATCAATACAATGCATTACGCCACGAAAATGAAAATGGCAAAAAGACAGACCGAACTTTGCAATTTTTTTCTACCGAGAAAATTTCTTCGTATCGTGTATTCCTTTAGAATTTAGGTAGATCATAAAGTCAAGAAACATGAACCGAAATATCAAATCCCTATTATAGGTACTTTACGAGAAAAAACAATTCTCAAAACGGCCTTATTATTCGCATAGCCCCTTAATGACTTCATTATTCATTTTAGTATTATATACGATTTGAAATTGTAATTGTACAATAACAGTACCACCGCAATCTGTGCCAAATATCTGCGAAAATTTTAAAGATGTAACTTCACGGTTTTCAACTTTTATATTAAATTTTGGAAACCGTGAAGTGCGAGTTATTTCGTTTCTTATAAGGGCGTTTTTTTTTTCAATTGTACAGCTGAAATAAAAAAACACTGTGAAATTTTCAACTATAGGTATCCCTATTTCGGTCCATGAGATATAAATATAATCTCAGATAGCAACACTTGATACAAATTATTCTCCACTAACACATGTAGTACCGATCACTCCTCCCTTCCCCAAGCGTCAGCTGGCAACTTCCAGCAACTCCTAGCCACGTGTACCAACCAACTAAAACCCTATTAATACAGCCAAGATAGAAAGGCTCTCTCACAAGATGGTATGACAGCAGTTTCCTAAAGTTTGATTACAACGTGACAGGCGTGTTCAAAGTTCCGATAGATTCCACCAGTGAGACGTCGCCATATCTGATTAGCTTGTGAACTTGTTACAGTTTGCCACTACTACTAGTTTGAAGATTTAGGCGAAAGTGACTTTGAATCGAAAGGACAGTTTGTACTCATTCTGATGGATGCATTAATTGGGTAATTTGTAACGGCATCAATGCCGCCACAAAAAAAAACCAACGGAACAAATCTACATCGCAACAAAAAGAACCACCATCTATCCAACTAGCAGCGAACTGAAGCCCTGCATCGTGCAGTTTACCGTGCGATTTGAACATATACATCAGCTCGAATATGAACTATCGGGCAGTTGGTCGCCAGACACAACAACTGTCTGGTCGGAGGATCCTCCCTTTTCAATGGAGGTTTTTGGGACTTTACTCTCTGTTCCGCATACCTCCAAATAATATCCTTTTCCAAGAATACGGCCTGTCTTTCCAAGCTCTCAAGAGTTGGAGGGTTGGGAATAATGTGGCTGGCTTGCCTGACAAAATAACTACAACCGATTGGCTGTCGGATCGAAAGTATACCTACAGAAGATTCACTGTGTCTGCATCGACTCTTTAAGCCTCGAGATGCTTAATATTAGATATTACTCCTTCTGATATTTAATGAAAAAGAGAGGAGAGCAGTAGTGACGCGTTATAGGCAAGTTAGATAAGATTAGACTGTTACGTGCATACTAAGTTTTTTTTTTAACTCGAGCGCTTTTTGTGGTCGTATGGACAAATCCTTAAAAATAATGTCTTTTTTTTGAGGTACCCAACCGGTACATTTCAAATATATTCATTAAAGGTCTAACTATCAATATATATATTTTTTTGGTGTGGCGGAAAATCATGATACTGATATCTGCCAAACCCTTCCGCAATAGTTACTAATCATATTACATCCCTTTCGTTATTAAACAAACGAAAAACAAAGTTGAACGACAATATTCATTATTCAAACAGACCGCAGTAACTATAAGGGTCAAGCTAACCTCAAATACTGGGCCCCGAGCCACGAGCCACGGGCTTGCAGGTCGAAGTATTTCCGGGTGAATAGTCACATTATTTACATAATCCCGGGATTTCATAGTCCCGGCCTCGGCGGGATTCGGGCCAGATCGACCGTACGCTAAAATCCTCTTGTGTTTGTACTAATTATGTTGAAATAGTGGTGGTGAATATTTTAAATAATGTAGTTGCCATGCAATATTTGTTGATACATTTAAACATTGCTTATTAACTTATAAAAAGTTTGTACATATCTGTAAATAATAAATAACTATACGCGCATAATCTAAAGTTTTAACTTTGTAATAAAACGGTGATGAATTATTTTATTACTTACCTCAGCTATATTTATTTTCTTTAGGACATCGCCTTGGAATATAAGTAAATTGATTTTGTGACTGCGTGTAAATAAATCAGCATGGTTAACAGTTAGTTGAACTTTGGTTGATATATTTTCTGTCTTAAGTCCAAAGCTTATGTAAGGAAACTCCTTTGTCTCATCTAGTAATTGTTTTAAGAATAACTTGTTTCATGGATCGTTAGGTAGAAAAGTATCATCATCATTATATTTAAGCATAGTAATGACGTCATTCGCTCCAAATAGCATCACTCTTAAACAATCTACCTAGCCTTTTCCCAACTATATTGGGGTCGGCTTTCAGTCAAACCGGATTCAGCTGAATACAAGTGTTTTACGTGAAGCGGCTACCTACCAGACCTCCACAACCCCTTAACAGGGTACTTCTTGGTAAGACTTTTTTTTTAAGGATGGGAAATCATCAAATGACTCCTCCCGCTCTGGGTGAAGCAGAAGGGAGTGTCAGACTCTTACTTACTAAAACCCATCCGTGTTCCTCCTAATGCCCTTTACGTTCCAGGGCCACGGTGACTCTTTCAAACAGATTCCGCAACCCCGGCAGGCACTGGCCCTAGCGGGCCCCATCTTCTATGCTGACAGTTCTTTGAGGCGCGCGTGGAACACAGCGCGCCGTCGACCCAGGCCTGGTTCTGATCGGACGGCGAGCCACCCAATGCTCGCCGTCCACAGACCCGCCCAACGGTGGCCGAGAATCGCCCTGCGACTCCCGACGCCCGGGGCGTCTTCTTCTGTTGCGGTGGCTGGGGCGTGAGGTTTCCCTCTCTCTCACGCTTTCGGCCTCCTCCTTACTTCTTGGTAAGACTGGAGTCAGATTTACTGGCTTCTGACAATCCGTAACGACTGCCAAAAATCTATAAATGACAGCCGGGACCAACGGCTTAACGTGCGTTTATTTATTTATTTATTTATTATTATTCAGGTTAACCAACAATTGTTTACACAGCACATTAGCAGGAGCGTTCCGAGGTACGGAGGAAACTCGGTATGTTAAGATCCACAGACCAACCTTAGCAAGCGTTGCTTAACCTTAACCAACCCGTGCGGCTGTTATTATTTAGCCACGAGCTTTTCCCGCCACTCTTCAACATGTAACAGAAAATTTTGCTATAGGACTGTAATCGCGAAAAAAAATCGACTTTCCCAAACATTATTTTGTTTGCGCATAACTCAAAATTTACTGAACAGCTGATATTTTTTTCGTGATTTCGGTTGATCCCATATTAAAAGTTGTACATTGACCCCTTTTTCAGGTATCGCGTTTATTCTGTAACACAGTTTATACGAAATCAATTCACAAAGGTACATTTCACCGCCAATTTTCCCCGTTAAAACCAAAACAATAAACGAAAATGTAAAGTCACCATTTCTATAGCTCGTTGAATTTGTTTCGCTTTGATTCTCGCTGGTTGAGAAAACAATATGGCAGAGAGAGTTGCTCCATCGCTATTCAGCGCACGTAGTTTGTTGCGAGGAAAGCAAAGTGATCGCCAATATCGGTTTTCAAGGTTCCATATCAAATCTTTACAAGGTTTGACAAACTATAAGTGTTGTTGTCTCTTTCTAATGTATAGAACAAAAAGAGATGGACGAAATTTTGGAGTAGTGATGATAGTGTATGTGTTAACCTTAACGCGTTCCTTTGACCTAAGGCTTTAGACAAGTGAAATTTTGCTAGCGGAGCGCGGCGAAGGGACTTGTCAATATGTCAAAAATGTATGGGCTTGACAAACGCTTTCAAAATGTCACGTGATGAATAGGTACCTTATATTCTGGCATTTGAATAATAGGGTATTTTACTAAAAAAATCTAATAAGCCCGTCAGATTTCCTAAAAATATTGGACACGTATTTTTTCTATTTTCATGTAAACAAAAGATGAAGACGATATAGTGCGTTGAAAACACGCGTGACGTCACTATGATTGTACTATTTTTACCAGCGACATGAAATCACACGTGTCTAATTAGATTTTTTCAGTAAAATACCCTATTATCATCGCTGATAGAGTGGGACTTTGTCTAAAACCACCAATAGGTATGTAGTTTGAATTATTTTGTGTGACCTACGAGTTTTTGATCCTATTTGCAGCGATGCTGATGTTGAATCCGACATCTTTAATTGTTTATCACCATAAATTGATGACAAGGATTAGGATCGCCAAACTAAAGTGGCAGTAGGCAGGGCAAATGGCTTTTTTACTATTGTTAGGCACGCTTTTGACCACTATCTCACCTGTTGGTAAGCGATGATGTGGTCGAAGATGGAGCACGCTTGCCTAGAAGTAAAGGCTCGCAGAATAGACGGTCGATGGGGCCGAAAAGTTCTGTAGTGGCGACCGCGTACCGGAAGATGCAACGTTGCAAGGTGGACCAATGACCTGGTGAGTATCGCGGGAGCCGATGGATGCGAGACGCTCACGACCGGTTGTTTTGGAGACACTTGGGGGAGGCCTATCTCCAGCAGTGGACATCTTTCAACTGATATGATGATGACGATGATGATAAATGAATACTCTTTAAAATGTCTCATAGCATCCAAAATACTTTCCCTAAGTTTGACCTACTAAAATCCCGTCCAATAGTCGTATTTAGATTTCCTCTTTTTCTTTGAATTTATTCTGTCCCCGTTGCGAGTTTGCAAAGTTTCACAGCAGAACCTCACATTTATTCTTATATTATCCGTTGCACATGCAATTTCAGAATCGAAAATGTTTATCAAAGGCTACAAATATGTTGTCTGGCATTGTTACTGCATACAAATATGCTGGTTTTCTTTCTTTCTTGATTTTTTCTTTCGATATGTTCGGAATGCAGTATTTAAAAGGTAGATCAGTTATTATTATTATCCGTCTGTAGCTTTTATTATTATTATGAGCACTAGCACTTCGCCCGCGACTTCGTTCGCACAGGTTTAGTAGGTACTCCACGAACTTCATCTCCTTGTTTTCCCTCTATAAAGGCTAACGTGTAAATTACTTATACTAAGACTAAACGTAGGGCTGTTCGCTCAATCCGCGACATTTTCTTACTTAGAATATTTTTATACCCGTCTTAACTTTTAAACGAAAGGTCCGATTTGCATAATTTAAAGTGTAATGTACGTATACATAACCAACTTAAATGACCAAATCATTTAAATGGAAAAGGATTAATATCATGATACCAAAATCACCACTATTCCATTCCACCCGGTTATGATCGAATAATTTGAACAAAAAGCGGTTATTGTGGCGTAACCATAATAGTTAGATATCCCTCGCAGTTTTTTTGTGGATATTGATATTCTCTATAAAACTGTAGTACATCACTTTGCTCTATTGTCAATAGTTTCCGCAGCGTATGCGATATAAGGTTTTTTTTTGGTATTTTTTCACACCTTGGGTTACATTATCCAAGTTTTCATACGGATCCCTTACTTTTTTGAAAATAGTCTATAGCCTATATTCATCAGGGTTAATGTAGAATTCTAGTAGTGAAAGAATTTTTGAAATCAGTCCAGTAGTTTCGGAGCCTATTCAATTCAAACAAACAAATCTTTCCTCTTTATAATATAAGTGTCCATAGTGTAGATGTAGTTTCCCACTGCAGGTCAAAGGCATCCTTACTGACCTTGCCCAATATTATTAGGTAGGCATCCCACCTAATAATATTGGGCAATGTCAGTCCAAAATTAGGTATGTGTCCAAGAAAAAAAGCAATTATCAACTGGAAATTCCACCTTTCACTGAACCCATAGGCTGAACCTAAATCATAATTATCTGCATAGCCTTTTCTCAACTACATTAGGGTCGACTCCAAGTCAAACCGGATTTACCTGGATACAATTTTTTTACACAGACCCTAAATAATAAATTATATTTATTTTGTAAGTTGGTTAAAAATAATCGTTTTTCACGTCAATCGTTTTTGAGCATTTTAAACTAAATCAATTACCACCGAAAAATAAGCATATCAAAGTATGGCATATCATACATGGTTTAAATTCTTATTTGAGACAAAACAAAAGCGATGACCGACATTGTTACAGCCAAATAGTAGGGTAATAGAGAGAGGGAAGGGAATATACCTACGGGACCACAGAAAGGCGTTGTAGAGACAAATTCGACATCTAAATTGTCGGCTTTCAGCACCGTATGCTGAACGATTTTGTATTGTGGCAAACGTTCGAGAATACTCGGACTGTTTGGCAACCACAATGCCGAGAATGATGGCATAGTCCGAATCTTCTTGAACGTGCCTTTGACGATTTTGGCCAATCTGAAGTATCATATTCAGTTACAGTTTTGGTGATATTCCAAGATACATGTTGAAAGTCTGGACGTGATTCAATTGGACCGGTTTTCGTTTGTGGGTGTTGTAGATTTTGTATTGTTGAATTTGGAATGTGTTGACGAGATAGCGCGTAGATTCCTATGTTTTTGTTATTGTTGTTTTGTTCGCGTTTGACCAGAATCTCACCTCATGGAAACCCGTGAAGTGATCGACGATGGAGCTCGCTTGCTTAGAAGAAACCGATGCATTTTTGTCAATGTAATAGTAGAATCTCAGGACTTAGATTGAAACGACACACAAATAATTAGTTTTTAGAACAAAGTTATTTGACTTTTATATCACTCAAAGCCTTTGTAACGTCAGCCGAAATACAGGACATTTTAAATACCTTCATTGACACCAAAGTGAGCCCCAAACTAAAAGTGAGTTTCACTAGTAGCTCACTATCCTAGGACATGAGGACGTACTTGTGGGCGTGAAATACACTTTGAAATAACATGTAAGCGAGTTCGTGGGAACAGCTGCGAATTATGCCAAGTGTTCATAATTTTGTTTGGCTGACGACGCGGATTGTCTAAACTGGAGGAATAGACTGGCAGGTCTGAAGTATGCACAAAATGAGCCAAATTACATACTTTGTAAATGTTTTATATGTTGAAAGATGTCAATTTAGATATCTGAAGTCCAAGGTTGCGGAATTTGTTCCAGGGTTGCGGAATTTCTTTGAAAGAGTCACCGCGGCCCTAGAACGCAAAGGGCATAAGGTGAAAAACAGATTCGTTTTAGTCAGTAAGAGTCTAACACTCCCTCGACCTAGAACGGGAGGAGTCATTTGAAGTTTCCCACCTAAAAGAGAAAAAAAAGTATCTGGACTTCATGAAATTATCCTGTTGTATAATGCATTGTTGCGGTTCTACCGTACTGACCAATGAAATGAAAACTGGATTTTTGCTAGGATATTTGTAGCAACAGCGTGTCCAACTCAATAGTGACCTATTGAGTTGATGGCGAATAGAAATGTTTTGAAGACGGAGACATGCAGCCCTAAATAAATTGGGTTTAGGACAAAAATATGTATAGAGGTAGGTTTAACAGGGAGTAAATTACCGGATCTCTTGAAAAGGCAGGATCCTACAACCATACGGGTGTTGTGTCCGGTGTACAACTGCACGATGGTTGTTGTAGGGTGGTTCATCATATCAGCCGAAAGACGTCCACTGCTGGAAACAGGCCTCCCCCAAACTTGGGGGGTGGGGGTTTGCCATAATCGCCACGCTTGGCAGGCTATTTGGTGATCGCAGTGTATGGTGTTGAGTCTTATAGAGAACGCTGCTGCCCATTCTCTGGCGAGTCCTGTAGTCGCCTCTTACTAAACCCACGTCGGGTTGTTAAATCTGATTAAATCGCGCGGAAAAGTTTAATAGCGTAATGTAGGATTTGTGTGGCGTCAGGTCTATTCTTGTAGTTCATATGTTTTGGTACAGATGCCGCTTAAATGTACGAGTATGCAAGCCATTTCACTGTCCTGACAATTTCACCTTTTAATAGCAAAACCACATCTTTATTTTCAGTCCACTACATAATCTGCATCATCAGTTTCGCAATTAGCAACATGTGGCAACGAATTGGGGTGGTGAATTGGTTCCAGGACATTGATATAAACTTGCGTTCGGTTCGCAGGATAATCCATTTGACGTAATTTGAACAAACGAGTACAAACCACAGGATGGACTTACCCAGTACACCGTTAATGGTTCGCTTTAGTTCGAGGGAGTGCAAATATCTGCACGGATAATTAAGTACTCGTATCGTCAGTGTTGTATGGTTTTCAATAAACTGTTTTCGTAAAATTCGATCCTGTCTGTAAAAAAGCTACTTCAATTCCAGCATTGTAGGCCTTGATATCGTTTGTTTGTCAAAATGCGTGGTAAAACCCAATTTAAAAATACTAGTGGTTGCCCATTGATCGATACTCGACCATAAATTTTTTGAGTAACTAATGTATTTTATAAGCATCATTACATAAAAAACAGCTTTCTGCACTTTTTCTCCATATAAACCTTAACTGTGCCAAACACACCCCGTGTCCGTGTAATTTTCGTAAACACATTTTCGCGTACGAGATAGATAGATACCGGGCGTATATTTCAACAACGACGTGGATAGCCAAATTCGAAACTATGAGGAACATAAAACTGCGTCATTGGATTTTCGATTTTGAGGTCATTGACCCGAAATAGCTCTACCTACTAGGATCCCTGAGAAAGTTAGTATACATACAACAAACAAAAGTGTCATTAATAAGGGGCAAATTTATTCCAAAATACTTATTAAAATTAAATGAAAACCTACCTCATGAATCATCACTTCGTCCATTGATGAAAAGTGTATAAAAATCCATTCGGTGGTTTTGAGCTTACCGCGTTAAGACGGGTACAGAGACAGCGCATCGTGGCAGACGATTAAGGAGATTGAGGACTTAGAGTCCGCTAGATGAAATAAACACAGTAACGGTCAATATGATGAAGATGAAAGGAGGCCTATGTCCAGCAGTAGATGTCTTTCGGCTAATGATTGAGAAGGAATTATCTTAATACAAATTGTAGCGGCATCTATGATGCCACAAGGAAAACTAACGAAGTGAAATTTGTACGCAATCAAAAAGAACCACAACGCCATCTATACCACCAGCAGGGAACGGTATCAGAGTTCTCCGAGTGATTTAAACATAATGCAACAGTCCGAATTTGAACTACAGGGCAGTTGCCCACCGGACAAATCAACCGTCCGGGCGGAGGATCCTCTCTTTTCAATGGAGGTTTGCGGGACTTGACTCTCTGTTCCGCATCCCTCTAGGCATTCACTTTTAATTAACGTTTCAAAGGTCGCCAGCGGATTTTTCATAAACAAATCGGTTACGGCACCAATCAATCCGTCTGTTTAGTTTTTTCCCAACTGTTTTAGCCCCGGCTTTCAGACTCACCGGATGTAGAAGTATCGGTATTTTACATGAAGCGACTGTCTACAACCCAGTTTCTGGGTAACACGATTGCCCTTGGCAAGACTGGTGTCAGATTTCTTGGCTTCTTACCATCCGCAATGCCTGTAAAAATCTACAATGGAGCAACAATTTAACAAATTTAGAAGAATCTCGGAATGTTAAGATCCACGCCTTGCTTAACGTTGTAAATTGAATTGTGCAGCTGTTATCATTTACCCACGACATCGTTATCAAAATAGAGTCCTTGCAACTATACGGTTCAGTTGACACATTCACCGCGTGTAAGTTAAAAACATGTCATGTGACATTCTGTCCGAGCACGTTTTTGAGGTTTTCAGCAAAACACTGCGGTCATTTCAGCTATGTTCGGCGCACCGACACTACCGTTATAACGATGTTTGGTGAGGGGCGTCGGGTTCATTTAGTAAAAATATTTGGACAGCCTTCCAATATTCTGCTGCAGGTTGAATAATAGAAAAATTGCATCGGCACTGGCACTAGTTTTGTGGTTTTTTTATCAGACTTTTTATGCAGTATGCGACACCACTGCATAGAATGGATAAAACGCCAGTCGTCGAATAAGTCATAAGTCACGTGAGTTTCAAGGCGCTCTAGAAAGAGGTTAGACTAAAAATAAAAAATAAATTAAAAAGTATTTTTTTCTATTTTCACGTAAACAAAAAAAAATAAGAAAAAAAATTTAAACGTGTTTTTAGGGTTCCGAAAAAAAAAGGAACCCTTATAGGATCACTCGGGTGTCTGTCTGTCTGTCTGTCTGTCTGTCCGTCTGTCACAGCCAGTTTTCTCCGGATCCACTG
Organism: Lacanobia wlatinum; assembly: GCA_947578705.1. Taxonomy (NCBI): domain Eukaryota; kingdom Metazoa; phylum Arthropoda; class Insecta; order Lepidoptera; family Noctuidae; genus Lacanobia; species Lacanobia wlatinum. Next base: position 6,588,252 of record OX388037.1, read on the forward strand.
GACCGATTCTGTTGAAATTTGGTACACATATGGACTTCTATGACCCAAACACGGACGCGTTACGTAAATTGTTATTTTTTTAGTATGGGGGTCAATTTTGGGGGTCAAACTAGAAAATAAAAAAAAAAGTTTTTTGAATAATATCGTGTGACATATCAAATGAAAGGGCTTACTGTGAAGGTTTTAATTGTATTTTTTTCATAATTTTAAAATAAATGATTTAGAATTTATTCAAGAAATTTGACAAAAAATGACCATTCCCCCTCCCTTATCTCCGAAACTACTGAGCCCAAAATTTTGAAAAAAATTGAGATAATAGATCTTTACCTAAAGATTACAGGAAATTCATTCATTCCTATTAGAAGTCTGTAGTGTTAAAATAACATGTTAAAAAAAATAATTCGTTCGGAACCCTTTGCACGCGAGTCCGACTCGCACTTGGCCAGTTTTTTTTGTTATTTCGGTACACTTTTTACAGAATATTGACGTCACAAGTCCCCACCCAGATCTTTGATGCGCTTAATCTTCGTAAATTTTAATTGATATGATACAAAAAACAAATACGTTATCAATATTTTTTGGAAATAGATCTGAAGAACTAATTCGATGTTTTTTGTCATCTAATTTGTCATTTAATGGCACCGCTAAACTTAAGCCCAGTACGGAAAATGAATCAATAGGCATTTTATTTCATAATCTTTTTTAAAACATGTTATTTGTGATACCGGCTCGTTAGTAATTTTAATATGGCTACAAAAATAAACACATAAACCGAACAGATCCCACTGAACAAACTTAAGAAAATTTAATTACTCTTGATAAAAAGTAATAAGCTTCCATATTCACTATATCAGTATTTAATTAGAGCTCAAGATTAGCTTACAAACAGGTTCACATTTTGCTCTTTTCTCTAACAAGTCTGATATTAAACCCTGCTGTGTACATAAACGTTGCGAAAAGTAATTTAGGTAGTAAACCATTTTCTTTATTTAGCTAAAGATCGTTTGCAGGATCTTTAAGGATTATACGACTTGAGGTTTAAGGACTAAGCTGTAATTGTGACTTTAGTAGGTAATTATGTTAGATCATTGTCCATAGTAATCTTGATCTACAAATGCTTTGTTATCTCAGTTACGAGGACATTACTCAGGTTTACTTTCCTTGGCTGGGATTGGATTACTATAGGTTAAACAAGATAGACCGCGTGTATCGCGTTACCGTGGTCGATTTGGAAAACTCTTATTAGACTCCGCACTCAGGCCAGCCGCAGTAAAAATAACCTCCTCGAGTGGGGTTTCTCCGATGGCTCTAATCTTCAGTGTTTATGTGGTGTCTCTTCGCAGTTGACCTTTCATCTTGCGCCGCATACCCTGTCACCTGTATATTTGTGGACCTGGCTGGGCCAGCGAATGCTGCTACCGTTGCTGAGTACTGGGCCAAACATACAATTTAATAACACTATTTGCCATCGACACGCTAAGAAGAAGAAAATAGGTAAGTGTTTTTTTGCCTTGAGAGTTCAGTCGGAAAGCTGAAGCGTCTAAAATATGCTTGGCCTAATAATCAGTTTTGTAAGTAATAATTCGGATGTATGCTAATAAACCAAGTGCGGTTGTAACAGAATTCAACAAAAAAAATAAAATCGCATTTAAATAAGTATTTAATTATAAAAACTACAAAATGGCTCCTTACAAAATAAAATTTAACTAAAATCCCATCCATACTGATATCGTTAAAAAACGTACTAGTCCGCTTTCGAATCTCATTTGCCGATTCATAATATTATGATTGTTCACATTCCATCGATTCATTTTACCGTGAAACATTCCAAAGATGAGTTCGAAGCAAGCATTGGAAATAAAATTGTTGTGCCGTGAATGTTGGGCTTTATTCAGTTCAGTATTAACTAGATCGTTTTCGTATCACATATTTGGGTAATAATCGAAGCACAATTCACTTTGTTATTACGTCACAAGACTCAATTTACTATAATAGGTATTGAAATTAGCTAATGTCCGAGTTCCGCAAAATTTCACTCGTTACGCACCCAATATCTCTAATCGTTCTAGGTAACAGCCATTAAGTGTTACAATAATCACTTAATATTACCCCACCGTTTCATAATTACATTACAAAAATACTTGGCTTTCTTTAACACTAACCAAAAGACTAGAACTCATAAATTAACATTTATCCCATATTTTACATTCAAGGTACAGTGACAGGTAAAAACATTTGAGGATCACCTAATTTTGGTTCAAAACGAATGTTTACTTTAGTGTCACCATCACCGACTTCCAAGAAACTGTTCCAGTCCAGCATCCAGTAGAAGCCATTTTTCCGGGGAGGTGGAAGCTCTGAGTCCCCAGGTACGGCGGGAGCGGCTCCTCCAAAGGAATCTTCTAGGTCAGCTATGGATGCTCCCGAGTCGTCTGCTGATACTGAAGAATCACTAACAGCATTGGTTTTAGGTTCTTCAGTTGTAGTTGTTGTGGTGGTAGAAGTAGTTTCAGCTGCTGCAGTAGTAGTCTCTTCTGCTTGTCTTTTACTTTGATCATTACTTGTATTTATTTGTTCATTGACGGGATTGATACCCTTGTTCAATGGTATCACTTTTACAGAATCATAATCAATGGGGTCATAATTTGGTTGTTTGGAAAGTGATTTAGTTTTTCTGACTGGCATATCGTATGGTAGGCTAACCTCCTTCCTTTCTGAAGATGATGTGTCTAATTCAAATGGTAATTCTGGACGGAGGGGTTCATACAAAAAGTTGTTTGGAGACAGAGAGTAAGTTCCATCTTTTTTGGGTTTTGAGTCACTAGGTGATATCAGATCGTAAGTTAGTAATATGTTTTCTGGTAATTGAACTGTACCATCGATTACTTTAGGTGGTGGCAAGGGTTTGAAACCTTCAAGAGGCAACAGAAAATGATCTTGTCCTGGTTTTCCTTCTAGACCATGAGCATCCAGGAAAGCTTGAAGTTCTTCAGGGAAATTTTCTATCAGCTTATCTGGTAAGGCATAACTTGGTTTCACGGTTTTATGGTTAGATTTTGGTGTTTTAGGTTTCGGAGTAGTGCTTGGTAATGCTACTACTTCTGTTCGCGGTGGTCTAGTATACAACTCTTGTAGCGAAGATCCGTCGCGTGGGGTGTAGGGTAGAACAACCATCAGTGTAGGTTCACCCTTTTTTGTAGTCGTTTCAACAATCGTAGGCGCTGATGATGATACTTTTACATCTTTAGTGCTATCAACAGTCTTATCTTTAACTTTCGATTGTTGTGGATTTATCTCGTTTTCGATTGTACTATAAGGCGTTGTTGCTTTTTCTTTCTTGTCTTCTACGGATTCCTTAGATGCTGATGTTGATGACTTTGCATCTTCCGCTTGTATGTCGTTAAGTAATTGCATGATTTCATCTCTAGTCAGTCTTGGTAAAAGCTGATTTGTCTGTAGTATATTTTGGACTTGTTTGACGGTCTTTTCAACGTCCAGTGCAGCCCCAAAAACTGCTGCCAAAGCCGCAAAAAAGCAGCACCAAAACAGCTTCATTTTCTGTAACAAAAAAATAAAAAATAAATAAAGCAAGCCAAAGATTGGGATAAACATTTAAGGGATCTTGAAAAACCAGATAGTAAAGGATTAATATAAAAAAAACTAATTCTTAACATCAAAAATACTGTTATTTTCAAAGTAAAGCTAATCTTCAAAACGTTCATATTTAAATTCCCACCAATCCCCAACAAGGAAATAAAGTATACGGGCGACTGTATAAGCAGTGCCGGAGTTATCTCTGTAATTACAGTTTGAGTTACACAGCAGTACCATAATCGTAATTCCCAAACTTGGGAAGCAGGCCAAGATATCGAGAAGTTGTTATCGTTTCAAAAGTTTCGGCTCCCGGATCACTTATAAGATGCTCCACTCACATCTGCGTTGTATGAAAAAAATGTTATGATGATAAATATGACCGAGTAAACGTGCGTTTATGTAGCAAATGGGGTTTTGGCGGGGTCTTGGTAACTTATACTGCCGTTTACTCATTTGTTAATGTCTTCTATATTATTGAGTTCATTAGTTAATGGCGTGACGGAACAAGTTATGTACTGGTTTAAAACAATGACTTTTGCACCATCTAACGTAGTTTAGCTTATCAATTTTTAGTTAAGAAACTTGGTTCCTGCTGCTATCTGGAAAAAAAAATGTTTTATGTCCTCACTGAATGACTTCTATTTAAGGTTCAAAAAATTCTTTTCCAATGTTTTTTTCCAAAAGAGAAAACTTTCAAACAAAGTTTAGATCCGTAGATACAATCCCTTTAAGTTTAAATCGCAGTCCCAAATGACATTTAGAGATTGCTCTCAGAGATAACAGATCGTCAAGAGCTCGATTGTGCAAATCGGAACCTAGTCTTAATGCGCTTAAAGTATGTAAAAGTAAAGTATTATCTTTATATACCTACTTTAGAAGATAAGCTGATTAGAATCAGGTTCAGTTACTGATTCAGAAAGGAAAATTCTATGGAGATATTTGAATTTCAATTGGAGAAAGTTTTTAAACATTTGATTTTCCTACAATCAGCTACACGATTTTTCTTAACCAGGCAATTATGAAGTCTTGATATTCTGTATTTTTATCGATTTATTTATTTTCTTTTGAGGGACATTTTTCTCGCAATTTTTGAATCATATGTGCAAAAAATATTAAACAAGATCATACAAAACTAATTTTATTATTAAATGTATTTTTGGAATGAGAAATCTTCAAATGACTCCTTCGAGGGTCAGACTCTTACTGACTAAAACCCATCCGTGTTCCTCATAATGGCCGCTCCTAAGGGCCGCGGTGACTTTTTCAAACAATTTCCGCAAATTATGAACTGCGACTTAGAAAGTCCTAATGGAAAAACTCAATAACAATTTACCAGTCCTGAAGAACGAAGCTAGAATCTCAGCTTATAGTGCTAAGCTTTGCGGGCGTAAAATAATGTAGGTACTATTCTCCTCCCCTTTTAAAGTCAACAAGGGGGAAAATAGGTTACTATAAGGTTTGTAGGCCACTGGCTTGACTGCAATTAGCGACGAGTACCATAGAGCTTGTCTGGGTGAAGGGGTTTACGTGCAATTGCACAAATAAAATGTTTTTGCGCTTGCTGTTTTCATTATATTGGTTAAGTGTTTGAATAAGTAGCATTTTATAGAAATGTAGAATATAATAACATACTTTTTAGGGTTCTCTACCCGAGAGTAACCAACGGAAACCTATTACTAAGCCTCCGCTGTCCGTCCGTCCGTCCATCTGTGTATCAGCGGGCTATATCTAAGGAACCGTTATATGTAAACAGTTGAAATGTTCACAGAGTATGTATATCTATGCCGCAAAAACCACAAATAATAAAATTTAAAAAAAAACAAGTGTTTTTTTGGTTTATGGTACAGAACCCTTTGTGTGAGTCTGACTCGCACTTGGCCCGCTTTTTTTGGGTTCCGTACCAAAATGGTAAAAAGGAACGCTTATGGTGTGACTAAGTCTGTTCGTCTGTCACAGCTGGATATCTCAAGATCTAATAATGTTATCAACTAGAAATTTGGAATAGTTTTAGATGTCATTTGCTTAACTATTTTGCAAAAATGGCAAACTCCGTAAGATTGTAAAATAACTTGAGATATTGTAAATTTTCGATAAATTGCCAACTGAACATTGGGAATGCTTTTTTACGCATCAAAATTTGTGAACAGAAATAAAATTTCGACCAATCAGACCACAACTCTACAAGAACAGGTTCTGATTAGTCAGTTCAGATGTGACATCACATGTACGCCATGCGAGTTACGAATACGCGTGCCAAGGGTTCCGAATCAGTATTTCATTTTTTTTTATTTTAACACAACAGTTCTTATAATCCTGTAATTTTTAGAAATAAAATTATCTGTATTTTTTCAAAATTTTAGGCTCAGTAGTTTCGGAGATAAAGGTGGAGAATGGTCATTTTGGTCTTATTTCTTGAATAACTGCAAAACAGTTGATTTTATGAAGAAAATAAAATTAAAACTTTCACAGTAAGCCCTTTCATTTGATATGTCACACGATACAGTTTGAAAACTTTTTTTTTTAATTTTTAGTTTCGCCCTCAAAAGTTGTCCCATACTAAAAAATTATTTATTTACATATCGCGTTCGTATTTGGATTAAAAAAGTCCACATGTGTACCAAATTTCAACATAATCGGTCCAGTAGATCCGGAGAAAACTTACTGTGACAGACGGACAGACAGACACTCGAGTGAGCCCATAAGGGTTCCGTTTTTTGTTCGAACCCTAAAAACACTGATAACCATGGTTCTATTTTGACCTACAATAATACATTTGCAACATTTTTAATGTATTTTCGTTTTCTGTTTTTTTTTTCTAAGTATGTAAGGCGTTTTTCTTATTATTTTATTACCATTCTCCTTATTTTGGTAGTCTGAATGATTTCTGATGGTTAGTCCCTCTTTTTTAATAGGACCTGAGGATCCTCTCTGCATTCAGTGTCTGCTCAGCTATCAACTTTTCACCCTGAATATAGTTGCTCAAAAACCATGCTAGCTCCACCTAAATCAATCTTCTCTGAAGTATAATCTGCTATCTGAGGCCTGTCTCTCAATCTGAGGATGATTGGCGAGAGAACCGATACTGTTCTGCTCAGTAGGTTCACTGAACGCCATGTGTTGCGGGAACGGTTTTTAATTACTAACATTAGTTATAAGCAAAATTCTATTACTTACCACCTTGCCTAATGGACTTTTTTTTTCTGAAATAAATTATTTTTATTTTACTATTATTTTTTTTTATTTATGTTACCATTCTTATTACCAACTAGCTTTTGCCCGCGAACTCGTACACGCATATCCCGTTTTTTCCAGTTCCCGTAGGAATTACGGAAAATCCTCTCTTAATGCTCTCCTACATTTCCCAAGGAACTTACATGTCAAATCTCAGCTCTCTACGACCAGCAGTTTCGGCTATGCGTTGTCTGTCAGCCACTCAGTCACTCAATCAGTCAGTAACGGAAGAATTTTATATATTAGGATTATCAAGTACAAAAAGTGCATCCAATGCTAATATCGGCAGTCTATATAAAGACAAGTAGGTTATTATACCACATACCACAAAAGCATGAATATTACATACCCCTGTCTTGTTCTGCAGTGACAGTGAAATTTTAATTGCATGTCATCATGTATCGCATTCGCGTACCGCGTTGATTTAAGGACTCAACACATTTGTGTGTTAAGCTCATGCGATACGTGGGTGAAATATTTTCACAGTTAATTTTGGTATATTTATATGATTTATTTTATTTGAAGTTTTATGAATATTACAGTTTTGAGTTTTGCTTTCAATAAAGCTCCAATTTTTAATACACGTGGAGTTTAGTTTTGGGGGTTGCTAAAATCGCTGGCCTAATGAAGGATACGGCAGATTAATATTAATTTCACTACGACAAACGTTAGATATAATAACTTCTTTAGAATTATAGCTTGATGTCTCGTAAATTTTTAACACAAACACAATCAATGCTTATGTTTACAATCCGTGACGCTTTAACACGAATTACTTTCTACTTTACTACGATTACATTCCATTCAAATACAGATAAAATACCACTGTTTAATAAACTACACTGACAGGAAAAGAGACTGAAATCCGAACTAATATTATAAATGCGAAAGTGAGTTAATGCGAATTTGTTTATAACACTTTCACGCCTAAACTGCTGAACCGATTTTGATAAATTTTCTTACAGAGATAGATGGGACTCTGGCGACCTTTTTTTAGGGTTCCGTTCCCAAAAAGTAACCAATGGCACCCTATTACTAAGCCTCCGCTGTCCGTCCGTCCGCCGTATATCGGTTAGCGGGCTGTATCTCAAGAACCGTTATAGGTAAAAAGTTGAAATTTTAACTGAGGGTGTATTTCTATTGTCACTACAACAACAAACAATACAAAATAAATTAAATTATAAACTAAAGTTTATGGTACGGAACCCTTCGTGTGAGAGTCAGATTCGCACTTTTTCTCATTTTTTTCTTTGCTTAAATTTATATTAACACGAGCAGAGGCACAGACAAGAGCTAGTTATTTATATGGCTGTCAGTGTACTACATCACTTTTTCATTATTTTTTACTGCACTTAGTCCGCCTCTGTACCACTACAGCCGTACCCACATAAAGTTTAAATAAATAAATAAATACAAATCCTTGCGAATCTTACCGCACAAGTGCGATCAATCCTAAAAGACATGTGTACGATGTGTGACGTTATAACACGAACACTTTCTACGTCGCTCGCCTCGTTAACATTTGTGATGCAACGTCTCTCATTTGTTCATTACGAAGCGTGCCTGATTATTATTTACTTACAGTATTTTGTGGGACAGATTTTGGATGCTGGGTTGATACTCAAATTTTATGTACGATTTTAACTATGCAAGGTTAGCGTAAATTAATTTTATACGTATGTGTTTTATGACACTAACCCTCGGTATGCCCGGTAGGGTCTATCAGACCCACCCTGTTACTTAAACCGTTGTATTTAATTAAAATATGATGTTTCTGCGCCACCACTCTCAGTAGGTGAACATTTTCAATTTAACTGAAGCCTTATGGCCACTAATTTAGTCCGGAGTCAGCTGGGATGGTGGAAAAACACAATAAACCCCGAGCGCCGGTGTCAAATCCAGAGGTTATTCCTTACACCTCTGCCTACACACGTTGATGAGAGTGACAAGGACTGATTGTCATAGCATTATCTATGGTCTTTGTCTTGTGCCTTCTACTGTCTAAAGTTTTGTTGATTTTGTTTTCTTTTTCACATAAGTGTTAAAAAGGCCTTTTTTTGCTAAAAGCATAACCTCTAATTGTTATTTATCAATTTATTTAGTTAATATGGTGGATTTGTATTTTTCAATACCAAAACTAGTACAAAAAATAGTCACTTTAAATTAGGGTCTGACAGACCCACCAGGCATACCGAGGGCTAAGTACTTTTTCTTGCTTTCTTTCTCTTGGCTAAAGAATGAAAGCCGCGTGGGTCGATCTTTCAGGGTTGCTGAATTGGTTTGAAAGACTCACCGCGGTCTTGGAACGCAAAGGGATTTATTTTTTATTTGTGATGGGTTTGCTCTTGACTCTAGTCTAGGTCAGAGATGACAGAGACAAAGTCTACGATGGAGCGAGCTTACCCAGAAGGACCCTGTTCACTCTGACTTTGAAGAGATTAGGGTTGTAAGCGGTTGGAAACACAGACGCAGGCAGAGAGTTCCACTCCTTTGCTGTGCGCATTATAAAAGACGTTTGGAAACGCTTAGTGCGAATTGGTGGAATAGTAACAAGGTAGGGATGGTAAGATGCAGTGCGTCTGGATGTCCGATGGTAGAAGGAGGCCGGTGGGATGAGGTCGTGGAGTTCTTGGGCACACTCACCGACAAGCAGGCAACCTTACGGCGATGAGCCAAGCTATGTAACTTGGCATCCACCAGTTTTACGTCACTGATGAGCCTCTTAGCTCTGCGTTCCACCGAGTCAAGCGCGGCAAGCTGATACTTAGCTGGGCCATCCCAAAAGCATTTGGAGGTAAACAGTTAGGTCAGTAAGAGTATGACACTCCCATCCGCTCCGCCTGAGCGGAAGGAGTCATTTGATGAGATCCCATCAAAAAAAAAACTTCATTATCATCATATCAGCCCTAAGACGTCCACTGCTGGACATAGGCCTCCTCCAAAAGGGGTGGTTTGCCATAATCGCCACGCTTGGCAGGCGGGTTGGCGATCGCAGTGTATGGTGTTGATTTTTACAGAGAACGCTGCTGCCCATTCTCTGGTGAGTCCCTTAGTCGCCTCTTACGACACCCACGGGAAGTGATGGGATTGTATTATTCTTTTACGGCACCATACGGCACCGGCCGACACCATACGGCGGCAAAAAAAAAACTTGTTGTTGGGTAAACGTTGAGGCAGATTAATTAAAGGTTAGCGTAAGTTTTTACTAAAATAACACTCGTCATCAAATATGCTCAACATAAGTAACCAAAATCTAAGAAGTCCGATTTGACAGCTGAGTAGAGAGGGCTAGAAGATTGCTTTACCACTAAGTGCGAAAGAGATTTATTTTTATGTCTCTTTCATACTTACTAGTAAAGCAATGTTGTATCCTGCTGTCAAAACGGGACTTTATTTTTTGACATCTATACTAAGGTCTACATGTTTGATGCACGTCTTCTATTCGTCTCTTCTGTTTTTTAGGGTTCGGAACATCCGTAAGAAACGAAACCCTTATAGGATCACTCGAGTGTCTGTCTGTCCGTCTATCACAGCCAGTTTTCCCCGGATCTACTGGACCGATTCTGTTGAAATTTGGTATACATATGGACTTCTGTGACTCAAGCACTGACGTGTTACGTAAATAAATATTTTGTTTTTATTATGGGGGTCACTTTTGGGGGTCAAACAAAAAAAAAAAAATTAAAGTTTTTAAAACTGTATCGTGTGACATATCAAATGAAAGGGCTTACCGTGAGAGTTTTAACTATATTTTTTTCACAATATTAAAATAAATATTTTTTTGAGTTATTCAAGAAATAAGACCAAAAATTTCCACTATATACTCCACTTATCTCCGAAACTACTGAGCCTAAAATTAAAAAAAATGCAGATAATAGTACCTAAAGATTACACGAAAAACCTATAAGAAGTATGTAGTGTTAAAATAACATGATAAAAAATTAAATTGGTTCAGATCCCGTTGCACGCGAGTCCGACTCGCACTTGGCCAGTTTTTTGTCAGTGAAATATTTCAAACACGCAAGCGAAGACACAAGCGGGAGCTAATCCTTACTAATATTATAAATTCGAAAGTAACTCTGTCTGGCTGTCTGTCTGTCTGTCGCGCTTTCACGCCAAAACTACAGAACCGATTTAAATGAAAACCGATAAAATTTGGTACACAGATAGTCTATAGCCTGAGAAAGGACATAGGCTACTTTTTATCTCGGGAGTATGTTCCCTAGGGACCACGCGGGCAAAGCCGCTGGCAGAAGCTAGTTTACAATAAAGAGTATTCTATCGCAATAAATTGACACAGAACCCGCGACGCGTAGTGCAGCAACCAATCGCTCAACCACTGCGCCGTCTCTGCGCCAACCGTGCTGTCAAACTTATAAGTACTTAACTATTTAATTTCAGACTACAATCAGCAAAGTAAAACTTTTCCTAAATAGAAATAAGAAATAGATAAAATCATATTACCTACATTACTATAGCGTATTTCAATAAAACCTAAAGCTGAAAGCTATCGTTAGCAAAACATCGAAACACCACAGTGACCTTACAGATAAAGTCTGTTTTTGCGACAACAATGGTTGAAACAACAAAGTCATATATGTTTCGATTTCTATTCATCGGTTTGCTCTCGTTTCTTCGTTATTATTTCCTTTGTATTTTGTGGAGACAGTTTTTATGTATAAACAAAGTAAAGACAACGGTTTTAGGTGTTGTTTTAGAGCAAGTACGCGTAGGGTCCGCGTTGCTTAGAAAAATATGCCGATAATAGTGTTTTAAGCTTTTGTTTGTGGCTTTGCTCGCGTTACAGTAGTCCTCAGGAAGAAATGCAGGCGATTAGACTTTGAATATAAAAAGTCATAATTCGAGGTTTGGCTCTCGCCTATTTCCTCCTCCAGTATTGGACCGATTTAAGAGAGTTTTCACAAACTGAATATGAAGGGTGTATACTGTGTCCTTATGTCGACCAGCGGTTTCGGCTGTGCGTTGTCTGTCAGTTACTCAATCAGTCAGAAACGGAAGAATTTTATATATATTATAGATATTATACCGTTTAATTTTGATCGTTTTAATCCCGTGGAGGGTCGATTCGCTACATGAAACACTATCAATTTGTAAAGATAAAATTAAAAATTAAGTACTTTTTTTTAACTCGTATTAATTTACGCATGTAAGTACGAAATTAATTTCTTTAAGTAAACGTCAGCGGGGCGAGTTCAATGACCTGTAGGTAGTTAGTACGCAACGAACGACAACTACCTAAAAGGTCATTGACTCGTTAGCTCAAAGAAATTAATTTCGTACATGCGTATATTAATTCGAGATTTAGAAAAATGTATTTTATTTTTTTATTTTATCTTTACAAATCGACAGTGTTTCATGTACCGTATCGACCCTCCACGGGATTAAAACGATCAAAATTTTACGGTGTATAGACAGATAATGATAAAGTTAAGGATAATAGGATTTACGGATTAGTCCAGAGGCTCTAGACTAAGTGACGTTTTACTAGCGATAACTTTTGCGCTCTGGCCTTTAGACAATTAAAAGTTCATAATGTTTGGGATAGGTCACAAAAAATTCTGGACCAATCGTTGTCGCTGATAGTATGACACATATTAGCGTGTAGTCGCTTAATTTTAAGTTTTTATAAGTAATGGCTGGAAGAGGCTTTAATTTCTATTAAGATGGCCACCACCGGCTAGTCTACGCTAAGCGAGGGGCCGCTCATTAAGGCTTGTAAACATGCCAATGACCTTGTGCATATAAACGGAGCTAAGTACTCCTCTACGCGCCACTCCGCTACCCGCATTTTTAATTTATTATAAAAAAAAATAACATATAATTTAAAATAGTAACAAAACCAAATTATTTTCGTTTGTATTGCAAATCTGTACATATTTTTTTTTTGACTTTTGTTAAAAAATAAAAGAGTAAAATGGTTTCATCTCAACGATTTGGAGATGTTTTTGTGATTTTTTTTCTTATTATGGGATACCGATACATAATTTCTGGCTAAACCAAATTACGTACCTATTTTTTTTAGATGTAATTTTTCAGTAAATGCCGACGAAAAGTTGCTTCATCTGCACGCTGTTTTTAAGCATTTCTCGAGAGATCAGCCTTAAACAAAAATTCTTAAAAACGGCATCATTGTGGTCAAAAGACCTGGAGCCTATTACGTACCAACGTTATAATTAGGCTTCGGGTTTTTTTTTCACAGTAACGCAAAGAAACGCATCTCAAAACACTACATCAATACGATTTTTCTTCGAAGCAATAAAAATACACATAAAAACGTCCGCGCTTTATTTACCTAAATAATAGATGTCTCAATATTTTCTATGAAAATCTTTGTTCGTTCCTCATAGGAAACATCACCTGAGTCAACAGCACTTGTTTCCTTGACTTGTGAAAGAAATTGTGATTGTGATACAAATAAATAAAACTTGGTATCGCTATTTATTGTAGGGGTTTGATCTAGGTAAGTGTTATCAAAGTAAAAAGGTTTGTCTCAAAAGAAACTGACTATCTCTTGTCATAATAATATTGTTGTTCACTACCACCCTTTTACCCGAAGAGCAAAACTCAAAATATTCCGGTCCAACGTAAAAACCGTGTTGCTGTACGGATGTGAGACGTGGAACGTCACTAAGGACATCTCGCACAAACTCCAGGTCGTTATCAACCGATTTCTTCGTCGTATCCTCGGTGTTTACTGGCCCGAGAAATCTTCAACCAAGATCTGTGGGAACGCTGCGGTGAGACTCCGATCGACCAGCAGATCAAACGCCGCAAGTGGAACTGGATCGACCACACGCTCCGAAGGGATCCTGAACACATACCGAGGCAAGCCCTAAACTGGAATCCCCAAGGAAAGCGTAAACGTGGTCGCCCCAAGCAGACCTGGCGCCGGACGATCATTGCAAAAGCGAAGCAAATAGTAAAGACCTGGAGCGAAATGAAGCGCGAAGCTCGAGACCGTTCGGGATGGCGGCGCGCTGTGGATGCCCTCTGCCCCATATAGGGGACACAGGAACTTAAGTCAAGTCAGACTACCACCCTTTTTATTTTGAGTTCTTTTAGTGCATCCAAAAGTTATCTGGTAGATATCGCTTCAGGGATAAAACCGCCATTGAACCCTCTTTCTTTTTTGAATGGGAAATCATCAAATGACTCCTTCAGCTCTGGGTGGAGCGGAAGGGAGTGTGAGACTTACTGACTAAAACTCGCCCGTATTCCTCCTAATGCCCTTTGTGTTGCAGGGCCGCGGTGACTTTTGAACAAATTTTGCAACGCCATTGAACCCCTAGAATTAAGTTTATGTAAAAGAGTTGTGTATCTCATCATACATCATCATATCAGCCGAAAGACGTCCTCTGCTGGACATAGGCCTCCCCCAAGCGTCGCCACAACGACCGGTCCTGTGCGTGTCGCATCCATCGGCTACCCGCGACCTTCACCAGAACATCGGTCCATCTTGTGGGAGGTCCTCCAACGTTACGTCTTCCGGTACGCGGTCGCCACTCCAGAACTTTTCGGCCCCATCGACCATCTGTTCTGCGAGCAATGTGCCCTGCCCACTGCCACTTTAGTTTAGTTAGTGTGTAACTATTTCATATAAAATAAAGTATATATTATTTCCATCGATTAATAAAAAACTGCTGATCTACTTCTTGATTACAACTACATATTACATCATGTCTACAGTAGTGTGTAAATAAATATTATTTCCTAAGAAAAACGATTTGTCACCAGACAAATCCGTATTTATAAAAGCTACTATCGACTCACTACTGACAAAATCTCCAGAACATGATTTGAGGCACGCGTGATTCTTTTGACCTTTTTCACATTCCTACGTGTTTCATGACGAATACCCGAGACTTTGTATATACGTATGTAGATTTAGTTATTTACTTATTAATATTTAAATGGCAAGCAATTTAGGGCATATTATTATATATTGTTTTGACATACAGTTTTTAACACGCGAATGTTGTGCCTACAAATAGAAAAAAAAAAGTGTTTTCGGAAATAATAAAATGACAATTCTACGAATTAGAGTAAGAAGCTTCAGGTTTATTTAATAAGAAAATATTCTTTAAGCTAAAATTATTCACAATTGGTCAAAAATCTCGGAGTCTCTGACTTTGGGGTTGAATTACCACTGATACACATTTTACCGTCTTCAATAAATGGGAGGAGGAATTTAAATAAACTGTTTTTATATTTCAGGAATACAGTTAATACAGTAGACAATAGTTTTGCTAATTATTTCGGGATTTTCTGTAAAACAGATAAAAGAGACAGATATTTGAATGAAGCCGAGTTAATATAGCAGCGTATGCAGGTAAATTGAAAAAATGCCCAAAACCTCTTAATCCTGACTTCGTATCATGACCTTGAACAACATTTGTTCTACGACTTTGACTTCAAATAAACAATGTAGCCAGAAACAATTTGTTTTTATTTATTTGAAGTCTGTAAAATTCGCGTATACTACGTAAGAGGTTTCGGGCATTTTTTCAATTTTCCTGTATAAGGACCAACAATAACAAATTTTATTAAACCAGCCATATACTTAAGAAGATTCGTAGTCACACCTAGAGTAAGAACAGTAAAGGAAAAGGAAAAGAGCCTTTAATTCTGCCGCTAAGTTCTACAAGCGGGTTTTACGTAGGGCACGTTTTGACCATGTCGGACGTATCGGGGCCAAACTAGCATTGCACCCTCCAGGTAGTAAGTAGTTTTGGTCCCTGTCGAAAGCGGTTGAAACGAATTTCTGTCGACCCACTTTGCCTCCAATGTTGAAACCTGATGACTCGCTGGCTCACTCTGCAAGTGAGTAAGCAAATTTATTTGCAACTCTCTTTGCAGGCAATTCACGTCTGGACGCTGCCTCCAAGCAACCACCAACTTTACCTCGTTGTGACTCTTCGATGCCGGAGATCACAGTTCACATTAAAGAGATCCGAAGAGTACTGTGTAGTCTAGATGTGAATAAGGCCAGCGGGCCTGACGGCATTCCAGCGAGAGTGTTGAGGCAATGTGCACCTGAACTGTCTCTTGTGTTGGCACGCCTGTACCGCCTCTCTCTTGAAAAAAGAACGGTGCCGAAATCATGGAAGCTTGCGAATGTGCAACCGGAGCCCAAAAAGGGAGACCGTGCTGACCCTGCACATTACTGTCCGATCGCCATTTCCTCCATCCTATGCAAGGTTATGAAAAGGGTTCTTAACAGTAAGCTGTTGACCTACCTTGAAGAGAATGATCTCCTCAGTGACCGTCAATATGGCTTTCGCCGGGGACGGTCAACTGGCGATATTCTTGTGTATGTCACGCACTGCTGGGGCGAGGCCATCGAGCGACACGGCGAAGCACTTGCCATGTCGCTCGACATCTCGAAGGCCTTTGACAGGGTTTGGCACGCAGGTCTACTCAGCAAGTTTCTTGCTTATTGCATCCCAGCTAGTTTTTGTAGCTGGATATCAGACATCCAGAGTGAACGGTCGATCCGAGTAGTCGTTGACGGCTGCTCCTCTGACTTCATGGCTATTGATGCCGGAGTTCCTCAGGGGTTTGTTCTCTCTGCAACGCTTTTCCTGCTGCACATCAATGACCTACTTCAGCTTGGTCTAGTTGGGTACACAGATGACAGTACGGTTTCAGAGAGATACTTTTTCAGCGCAACAACCAGAGGGGATGAAATTCGTTCCTTGAGAGAGGCCATGGTAGAGCGCACAAATTTGACCTTAAGCCTTGTATCCCAGTAGGGTGATGACAATGTAGTCACTTTTAATGCCACCAAAACACAGGCACCGCAAAAAGGAGTCGTTTTGAGCAAACACCTACTTTTCGGGGTGCATCTGTTCCTGTGACTGATCGGCTCGAGCTCCTAGGTATGGAGTTGACATCCAGTCTCAACTTCGGCGCCACCATCGAGTACAAAGCCCAAACCGCAGCCAAAAAGCTGGGCATCCGTAATAGGTTGAAGCGATACTTCAGGCCTGGACAGCTTTTAACCCTATATAAAGCGCAAGTCCGATCCTCCATGGAGTATTGTAGCCATCTTTGGGATGGCTCAGCTAAGTATCAGCTTGCCGCGCTTCACTCGGTGGAACGCAAAGCTAAGAGGCTCATCGGTGACGTAAAACTGGTGGATGCCAAGCTTGGTTCATCGCCGTAAGGTTGACTGCTTGTCAGTTTTCTACAGATTGTACTTCGGTGAGTGTGCCCAAGAACTCCACCACCTCATCCCACCGGCCCCCTTCTACCATCGAACATCCAGACATACTGCATCTTACCATCCCTACCTTGTTACTATTCCACCAATTCGCACTAAGCGTTTCCAAACGTCTTTTATAATGCGCACAGCAAAGGAGTGGAACTCTCTGCCTGCGTCTGTGTTTCCAAACGCTTACAACCCTAATCTCTTCAAAGTTAGAGTGAACAGGCTCCTTCTGGGTAAGCTAGTTCCATCGTAGACTTTGCCTCTGTCATCTCTGACCTAGACTAGAGTAAAGAACAAACCCATCAGAAATAAAAAAATAAAAAAAAAGTATAAGTAGGTATCATGCGTGCGGCATACCTCGCCTCATTGTATATTTATCTCTTTCAGACGACAAACTTTACTACAAGTCTAACTTAGACAGTAATAAGAATTTATTTTGCTAAATTATCTTCATATTTCAACACTCTGAGAGAAAGGGCACACATTAATAATAAATTCTGCAAATGTGTTTCACTTCCACATTTTGCGAGATTCGGAGGACCACCTGTGAAAGCGGATAATTTACTAACTAGACCAACATGTGCGCTTACACATCAATAAACATGGTTGGTGTTTAAAGTACTCGTAGCAGTAACTAAACCGCCACTCACCAATGGATTTTTTAGGTACTTTGGTTACCTATCACACAAAATACACAACTTAAAATCCAAGGCCGACGAACAAAATGTAGGCTAAGATTTGTTGCGGAATTTGTTACAAAAATTCACCGCGGCCCTGGAACGCAGGTGGAACACGGATGGGTATTAGTCAGTAGGAGTCTGACATTTTCCGCTCCAAACAGAGCAGAAGGAGTTGTTTAACGATTTGCCATCCATAAAAAAGGCCGAGATTTACGTATAGTACTCACACCCCGTCATTAATGTCTGAATACAATATTATAGGAGCGAGCTTAATGCCATCAACCAGGCCCAAACCCAGACTCCTTGCTACTACTGGGTAATTCCAGACATTAAGAGAAAAATCCAATTTTAGTACAACTAACACTAACGTTAAGGAATTTAGTCTAAGTTTAAAATTTGTATTCATATCAGTCCTATGACAATTAATGCTTTTGTTTTCTTCTTCTTTATCACTTTGCTCGACCTAGGAACCAAAACCAGTACCCAAGCTTGAGAGCTTGAGTCCTGATTTTGGTTCCTGGGTGAGGTAAAGTAACGTTACTGAGGTAACGTTTGCCACTACAAGAAAAACGATAAAAACCCAACTAGTTTATTGCCCGTCCACAGCTACATAAGGAAACCCTTACCCCACTCTTTTACAATTTGCATGCTACGATAACCAACAGATTTTCTCATGAACATCAAATATAATATTATTACATCCACCAAAACCAAATGAAATAAGGGAAAGAGTCAGAGGGCTCAGTAGTAGGATATATTATGTTAGAGTGAGCTCGATCCGCCCCTAGATTTACATATGGAAACAATGAGATGGAAAACAGTTTGCGTGATTCATGTGTGATAACAATAACAGTGGTGGGTGTGGACCGCAATGGCGGGTCGGCAATTTAGAGTAGAGATTGGGCTGTAACACTTTTGATACGCACCCTTATCAATAAAACACGAAGTCGAGTCATATAACTTTCCAATTTTTATAAGTGTTAGACGTCTTTTGTGAGATTTGCTAAGGCCCTATTCTAGGGCCAGTGATGTTTTGTGAAATATGTCTTAAAACAATATAAAGATCAATTGACATCAAAATATCTATTGGTAATAATATACGACCAGGCACTTACAAACAAAAGGACCAACGAGGCTCTTTCCTAATCGTTGGTACACAAACAATAATAAATGGAACATGACCAGGTATCAATAAAGACAATATCCGTTGAAATATGACGTTCATTTTGTTGGTGTAGTGTGTTTACAAAGCGTTCTTGTTATGAGGAAAGTCGAAACGTTTTGTTATCAGAAAACCGAGATACATACTTTGATTTTTTGATGGAAAAAAATAAAAGAAAGTTAGCAACAAGTAAGGAAATATTAACTGAAGGACCGAAATACAATAAAAAGATTAAGGAAAATATAAGAAAAAAGTAGATATAAACTCTTTATTATGAGCACCATGTAATTTTCGTCAACTGATATTATTCGGTTAAATAATAATGAACGCAATTCAACAGAGACTAGTTTTAAGGTCACCGTTAAAAATCCTGGTCTTTATAAAGCAAATACCCAGCTTTCAGTGTTTATAGAGTAAAAAACTAGATAGTAAGCTATATTCGGAATCTCATAAATCGGCCCTTCGTTCCCTAACTACTTTATGTACCTACATACAATGTGGGGAATGCAGGCATAGTGACTGGCTTGAAACTAGATGTCCAATTTTCGCCGTGCGACGTTATCAGAGTTCCATCCACCCGATACAATTCCTTTGTTGTGCTAAGACAGACTGTGGCAATATTGTTGCCCAGACATAAGTCGGCGAGTGCTATTATATCTCCTATTTTATCATTTCAAAGTCAACTCTCTTTGACACAAAATAGCCTGAAGGCAGACACATAATAAAATACGTACGATCCTATTACCTAGGCCTGACTAAAGCTAATATATGGCAGCAGAGATAAACCCTTTCGATCTAGTCCTTCGAGCCGGATCCAATGTAATTTAAGTTGGATTTCTTGACGGCATCGCTGACATTTTTCGACGCCTTAGCGCTTGTAAGGCATTTTTCTTGGCATCCTTACATCTTTATTCCATTTGAAGGAAACGTTAATTTTGACGAATAGCCCTTTGATATGGATATACTGTATTCAGCAATATCAAACTTTATGTCGTGAAGAAATACATTTGAGCAGGAATTTGAACTTTGTAGCTTTCAATTTAGAGTTCGTTTTCGTCTATTGCTGGAACTGAACGATGTAAGGTATGAAACACAATATTTTCGTTTTATTGCTTCCGTTTGTCCGTCTATTCAGTTACTTAAATTATGTATATTGTGTTGTAACATCCTAATATAATTGTGTTTTCCACATTTGCAATTTTGTACGCGATTGACATTTACCAAACAAATGTGGGAGTGAAGCTTTACAAATGCAGGTTTTTTGTTGTTTATTTTATCTCTACCTTTTTGCGTCATCATCTTTACTGAAAAAGGTGTTTTATAAAAAGTTTCATAAGTATGATTAGAAGCAGTTGGTAGCGTGAAGCGTGAATAAATATGTCTTAGAGCGTGAAGATCTCGTGAATTTGTAAGTAGAACGCCTGTCTGAAGATATCAAATATTCTTACATTGTTGGTTGCTAGGCAAATGGTCATATTGAAATAAAATGTAAAAGGAGAACCTTTCAAGGAAAACAATATAGTTAAAACAAGCTAAAGTCTTCAGCAAAAACGACCCAGTAAATCCCAAGAGTAAGCATACGTGTAATATCTACATCCTCTAATCTTACATCATAATACTACTAAAATATGATGCACTGCCAAACACGGTGGACATTAGCCGACCGGCCGTATTCGGTCCACTATAAAGGAGGCCCATGTTTATGACGGTCGAGCTATAAACCGGGTTGATTCATCGACCAGTGTGCCACTAACTTTATTACGCAACCGGTGACCGGATATCTTGTGTAAGTGGATAATCTTCATTTCACTTTATAATCTTGTTAAGTAATAAAAGAATCTGGCGGTAATGTATGGAACTGGGGCAATGGTGGAATTCGTACTAGGTCGCTTATGTTTTGCTGATTGTGACTTTGGGGTTCGGTTTGTTAGTAGCCTACTTACTTAATCCAATGGTGCATTGAGGTATCTAATGTGCGATCTTAGAAACCTATCCGAAGGTATTTTTAGTTTGTTCCTCCCTCTCTGTATAACGAAAGATTTTATTTTTGTTTTATTAATTTGTTAGTGTCCTCTTTTGTTTTATTTGCTTTTTTGTTCAATCTTCTTACTATCTAAAATTTAAACGCTCAACCGTTGTTTATCGACCTTCTTTGTGTGAAGCAAAGTAAGGTTGATAGCTACCCATTGCCATTCAACGAATAAAGAAATAGAAGACGAAATCAACAGTTAAGTTTTTAATTACTGTTAAACTGTCCGAAGTCAGAGAGAACGGACAGAAAAACGGAACGGACCCTCACACAAAGGGTTCCGTACCATGAACTGAAAACAAACACGCTTCTTGTTTGGGAGCCCCCTTTAATTGAATATAAAAACATAATTTTTATTATTTTTTATTATAGCGATAATAGAAATACACACTCTGTGAAAATTTCAACTGTCTACCTATTTCAGTTCTTGAGATACAGCCCGCTGATAGACAGACGGACGGACAGACAGCGGAGGCTTGGTAATAGGGTTCCGTACCCGAAAGGTAACCAACGGAACTCTAAAAAGGAGCAAAAATCTGAATACGGAGACTCTTATTCGAAAAGACAATGCGATTAATAAATTTCAGCAAAGACAAAGTGGTCAGTTCAGAGCATTGCCTTTATTTCTCACATGGTTAAACAAGAACGCATTTCACGTGACCTTACACATGACAAATAGAACCGTAGACAAAAGGATCGACGCCCACATCAATAGAACAATATGTAAGCAAATGTGGGCGTCTGTGGTTTCGTTGGTTTTGCGGGTGTCCTCATACTCACGTGGACCTAAAAAGGTGACCTGCTACCAAATGCCATCTAAAATCGTAAAGGACCTTGATATGTTAAAATTAAATTGTTTGGGCTGTAGCAAATATTAACCCCAATATATGCGATGCGGACGAATTTTTTGACGCCTTATCTTAGTTAGGATATTTTATTTTAAGTGTATATATTTAGTACTTTAATGCTATACCTAGATTGAAACGTTCAATTCACCTTTAATCTGCATTGATCGTCATCCTTAATTTTTATTTATTTGCCTAATTTGTGTTCCACTGCTGGGCAAAAGAGAGAGGATTTTCTTCTAAAAAATTCTCTATCTTGTGCATTCATCACATCATCATCACCGCGGTCTACCTCGAAGGCGACGTTCTCCCTAAAGTATGCTGGCGGCAAGACTTTGTATCTTCAAAAGTCACAATTCGAGGTTTGACTCTCGACTGTTATCTCCTCCAATATTGGACCGATATAAGAGATAATTCATAAAATGTATAAGAAGGAGAGAGCTGAGATGGTTACCCTTTCGGTATGGGCACGCTCAGCGCAATTGTGTTCCTACTATTACTTCTGTTTACTTTGTCGCTGTGCGTTTGTCTGTGCTGAATAAATGATTTTCTATTCTATTCTTCTTTCTAAGGATGTATACTGTGTCTCTATGTTTTCTTTTTTTGATTAATAGTTGTCAAATTTGTACACTAGGGCTCTGTTGACAGCGATTTATCAGACAATTTTGAGCATTTTATGAGAGTTCTAGTGCTTATACGGTTAATAAGTCATCAAAAAAGAAAACATAGGGACACAGTATATATATTGTACGAGCCAATAATGCTCATACAGCGAATTGTCGTGAGGCGCTCTACTTTTATACGCTTCAAAACAATTAACGCTAGTCGTAACAAAACCACTATCGCGAGCGGGGCAATTATTACGTGTAACAACTAAATAACGTGCGACTCAGACGCCAAACGTACTCGTAGATAGAAATAGTTAAGTCTTCTTCTCAATAAACTACTACAACTAAACAGTGTTATTAGTGTGGATTATTTACCTACAACAACTACCCATAACTGGAGTATCGTCAACGACGAAAACCCCAACATCGTTTGGTCCTTCGAGCAATCCAGGTGAGTTTGCAATTTGTATGTTTTGATAGTAGCGAATCGGCTCAACTGGCCTCCCACAAGCGGGTCTCACCAGTTGAATTGAGACAAGGCGTACATACTGTCATTTACGTGCAAAAGCAGGACACCTAGAAACCAACTAGCGGAGATATCGTCTACTGCTACATCAATTCCTTAACTAGGAATCAACTTACAACTACAGCTACTTACAGCTGTAAACAATGATGGAAGAAGACCACTACCAATTTTTGGAACTGATACGAAAACAACAAAGTAGCTACGAGAGTATCAAAACTCTTCAAGCTAACTACAACAAGGACTCTGTGAAACGAAAAACCATAGAATACCTTAATAAGCGTATCGAAGCTTTACAATCCCTCTGGGATGAATTCTTAACGAACCATGAGATCTTAAAGAAGTATGAGGCTAGCAAGAAAGATCATGATTACTTTAAGGAGAACATTTTTGACATAACAAAAAGAATGTTCGAGGAAACAAAACAGTCTATGACTCAACGACGAAGAGAGTTGTTAGACGCGGCTGGATTTTCGAGTTCATCTAAACCGAAAATATCAGAAACTCAAGAAACATGGCAGTTTGATACAAATGAAGGCCAGCAACCTAGGGAAGATGATACTGATAAGCATTTAGCAACGCTGTTACGTAACCAAATGTGCAATTTCAATGCCTTGAAGCGAGCAGTCTCTAAAATCAGTATGGATGATCTCAAAGAGAAGTGGCAACTTCAAGATCAACTTAAAATACTACAATCCAAGTGGGAATGTATCGACAAAATCCACTGGGAAATAAGCTATTTACTACAAGGAAATGACGAGGGTTACGAAACAAAATTTGAACATTGGGAGCAAGTCTACGACAAACTTAAAGAAGAATTAAACCGAAAAATCTTTGAAACATCTCATTACGAAAAATCAACGCCGCACATAGAACTACCAGAGTTTAACGGATCTTACAATGATTGGACTTCCTTTAGAGATTTATTTTACGAGATAATTCATAACAACCCAACCCTAAACAAAACTCAGAAAATGAAGTTCCTGAAATCCAAATTGAAAGGTGAAGCCGAAAAGCTTATTAAACATCTTCCAGTCAGTGCAGAGAACTACGACTCATGCCTGGAAATTATTCAGCATCGCTACAACAACAAACGTTTACTTTTCAACTCATGCATAGATACCCTTCTCAATCAATCAACCATAGATAAACCAAACTCGGCTAACTTGAAAAAGCTCCATGATACAACGAAGGAGTGTTTAAATGCACTGGCGAACATCGACATAGATATACCCGTATGGGGTCCACTTATCGTTCACTTACTATCTGCGAAGCTGGATGACGTGACCTACGGCGACTACATAGAAAATATGAAACAATCAAGAGAGCTGCCAGACTTAGATGAGTTTATGGAGTTCTTAGAATTGAGGTTCATGACGTTGGAAACAGCTCGAAACAATAAGAGCGGTCAAAAACAAAATTATTCAACAAATAATCAACATAAAAACCATTACAAGTCAACGAACTATAAAGACGCAGAAAAGCGCACAAAAACCTATCATGCTTCACTTCGAAAATGTCCACTCTGCAAGAATGATCACGCGCTAAGGCAATGTCCGACATTCTTGAACATGGATATCGCAACGCGAAGGCAAACAACAAGTAAAATAAACGTTTGCAAAAATTGTTTATTTAGTCACGGCGGTGAAAGATGCAATTCAACGAAAAGATGCCGCACGTGTAACTACAAACATCATTCTCTTCTACATGATGAAAATCTGAAAGGTCAGCAATCAAAACCAGCCACCTCAACGGCGACTGAACGAACATCTAATCACATTAACGGTGATCAAGAGATACTCTTAACAACTCTTCAACTTAAGGTCAAGAACAGAGAAGGAGAATACATCATCCTTCGGGCGTTACTAGATCAAGGTTCTCAAGTAACCTTGATCACAGAAAATGCTGCTCAAAGATTAAACTTACCCCGAAACAAATTAAAAGCAGCTGTCACTGGCGTTGGAACCATAATGGGTACGAGTAAAGGGATGATTAGACTAGAATGCAAATCTATACACTCTGATTATACATTCCAAACAGAAGCATTAGTAATGCGAAAACTTACCAACAATCTGCCAAACTCTACTATAGACAAGAAGAAATGGTCACATCTGGATAACATCGAATTAGCTGATCCTCACTTCAATATCTCTGGACCCATCGATTTACTGTTAGGAGCTGATATTTACTCTCGTGTTATTTTAGAGGGAGTACTCAAACATAGCCCTAACTCGCCAGTAGCGCAACAGACTAAGTTGGGCTGGATACTGTGCGGGGCTACAAAGCAATTCAACTGTCTTGTTACTCTAACAGAGCTAAACAGCATGTCAAGATTCTGGGAGGTTGAAGAAATTCCCGAGGAACCCGAATCTACAACGAACGACGAATACTGTGAAAGATATTACACAGAAACAACACAACGATTAAGCGACGGACGATATGTCGTGAAAATGCCAATGAAGGCCAACTATGAGAGAAACCTTGGAAGTTCGAAACCTCAAGCCATTGCACAATTTCATCAATTAGAAAAGAAAATGGCAAAACAAGAACACTTCGCTAAACTGTACAAACAATTTATAAGTGACTACATCGAATTAGGTCACATGAAGCCGGTGACCGAATCCGGACACCAACTACAAGTCTATCTGCCACACCACGGCGTGTTGAGGGAGAGTTCAACAACGACCAAGTTACGAGCGGTTTTCAATGCATCAATGAAAACAGACTCCGGGTACAGCCTAAACGATTTGATGGAAAAAGGTCCTAATCTACAAAAGGATATCTTAGCGCTTATAGTTAAATGGCGAAGCTATAAATATGTTCTAACGGCGGACATCGAGAAAATGTACCGTCAAATCCTTATTCATCAAGATCAACAATGTCTTCAAAAAATTATTTGGAGACAATCAAACAAACTACCACTTCGGGAGATGCAACTGTGTACCCTCACCTACGGTACCAAGGCCGCACCATTTATAGCCATGCGCACTCTCCAACAACTTGCCAAGGATGAAGGCAACGCTTTCCCCTTAGCGCAAAAAGCGCTACAAAATGAATTTTATATGGATGACGTCATCACCGGGCACCATTCCATCGAAACAACAAGATTACTGCAAAAGGAACTCTACGAGTTGCTAAAGAAAGGTGGTTTCATCTTACGGAAATGGGCCTCTAATCAACCATCTATTCTCAAAGAACTACAAGAAAAAGATAAAAGTCACGCGAACGACTTCAACTTCAAACAGCAAGAGTTCAGCAAAACACTTGGACTTGCATGGGATGATGCAACCGACACATTCCATTTTATTGCCGAAGAGCATAACAACAATAAAAATGCACCCTATACAAAACGCAGGCTATTATCAGAAATAAGCAAGATCTACGATCCACTCGGTTGGTTGGCCCCAATGACCATTCAAGCAAAACTGATCTTTCAAAAACTATGGAGTGAAAATTGCCAGCATATTAATTGGGAAGAAAACATACCCGATAATATACAAAGAGAATGGATAAAAATTAAATCTGATTTACCAAATATAAACAACATCAGTTTACCAAGATGGATAAAAAACGAAAACAATAAAACGATCGAATTGCAAGCGTTCTGTGACGCAAGCGAGCAAGCCTATGCATGCGCTATCTATAGCCGAACCATGTCACCGACCGGCACGTATGAAATTACTTTAATCGCAGCAAAAACTAAAGTGGCACCAATGAAAAAGAAAATAACTATACCAAAGTTGGAATTATGCGCCGCAGTTTTACTAGCAAAACTTCTAGAGAAGATAACGAAGGTCCTCACAGAATACGATCTAAGGACTTCCTGTTGGACAGACTCTAAAGTAGTATTGGCATGGCTTCAAGGAAATCAAACAAAATACGAAAAATATATAACAAACAGAACTGCACAAATAATAAAAATCGTGCCGGCACAAAACTGGGGTTACGTAAAGAGTAACGAAAACCCCGCCGACTGTGCAACACGAGGACTGTTGCCATCGAAGTTGGTCAGCTTTCGTCTGTGGTGGGAAGGACCTCAATGGCTTAAGGAACAAGAAAATCAAGCCCCTACACCATCTAGAACATATCATACAAAAATAGGCTTCATAACAAACTGCTATATAAATACAACTACAGAACCCATTGCGATTACAAATGAATTAATTCATTCATTACTTGATCGACATAGCAACATAGATCGTATTTCAAGAATACTCGCGTGGGTAATACGATTCACTGATGCGACACGAAACATAAGGAGGTCGAATGAGGGCAAGGATCTGAACTTGAATGAAATAAATAACGCTTTATGTATAATTATAAAATCAACACAAGAACAGTATTTTGGAACTGAGATAGAAACTCTCAACAAAAGTGGAAAACTTCCCAACAGAAGCGCCATTTTGAAACTCAACCCATTTATGGACTCGGACGGAATTCTACGCGTCGGAGGTCGTCTCAAAAATTCAAACTTGCCAGTAGAAACCAAACATGCCATTCTCATCCCGGGAGAGGGGAGATTAACTCAATTACTGATAGAAAACGCACATCAAAAAACATTACATGGAGGAGCAAGATTAACGCTAGCTCACACTAGAAGCAAGTACTGGATCGTCAGTGGCAATCGAACCGTCAAAAAGGAACTGCGGCAATGCATTCGATGCCGCCGTTACGCAACAACTCGAAGTGAGCAACTGATGGGCAACCTGCCGAAAGAAAGGATTACTCCATCGAGGCCGTTTTCACACACTGGCGTAGACTTTACAGGTCACGTAGATCTAAAGATAAACAAAGGCCGCGGGGTAAAAACCAGCAAAGGTTATATAGCCATATTCATATGTATGTGCACCAAAGCAGTACATATTGAACTTGTTTCGGATCTGTCCACGCAAACTTTTATAGCAGCACTGAAGAGAATGTGCGCTAGAAGAGGCACTCCAAAACATCTTTACTCTGACAATGGAACCAACTTTGTCGGAGCTGCAAGAGTTTTAAATGAAGAATTCCACCTTTATGAAACAATGATGCAATCTTCAGAGTTTTTCAAAGAAATCAACAACCTTCAAATCGAGTGGCATTTCAACGCTCCATCTTGGCCCTCGGCCGGAGGCTTATGGGAGGCTGCAGTACGATCTATGAAAACCCACTTGAAACGAGTCATCGGTGAACAGAAGCTAACCTACGAACAATTCGCAACGCTTCTTACCCAAATTGAAGCGTGCATGAACAGCAGACCGTTGAGCCCGTTATCCGAAGATGTGGAAGACCTAGACTATCTTACGCCCGGTCACTTCCTCACGGGGGGACCGACGCTCTCGCTACCTCTCAACGAACCTGAAAACTTGAAATCGATAGACATCAGAAACAACTGGAAACTTATAGAACTCATGCGCCGACACTATTGGGATCGCTGGTCAAAGGAGTATCTCCATTTACTACAAAACCGAAACAAATGGCAACAAACGAAAGAAAACATAAAAAAGGGACAACTAGTACTCGTAAAAGAAAGTAATTTGCCTCCAGGCAAATGGGCAATGGGCCGCATTGTGGAATTGCACCCAGGCAGCGACGATTTAGTTCGAGTCGTCACGCTCAAGACTCAAAATGGAGTACTGAAAAGACCCATATGTAAACTCGCGCCGCTACCTTTAAACGAGGCATGCGATAGCACAGAACCACAGGAAGTGAGTATTCAAATAGAGAAAGAAATGAAAACTAAGCAAAATGTCAAAACCAAGAAAAAAGTTAACAGCTTAATGATGGTTCTACTTGTAGCGTTTACAACGCTATCACATGGATTAGCCATTCCCCTAGAACACTTTAAAACAACACGATTACCAGACAATCAACCAGTTTATTTTGATCGTATTGGAAATATTCAACTTATACACGATGAATGGAAACTTTTGGTATACTATAACCTTACAACATTCTGGCTGAGCTCAGCCAAAGTGGAGATATTCGTCAATCATTTAGGCCAAATATGTGACACGATGCCTAACGAGCAATGTCACTCAACGATACAACAACTTAAGTTCGAAATGAATCAGCTGACTGAATATAACAAACTGTTACTGTCTACACATCAACAACGAAAACGTCGTGGCTACGTCAACGGCGTAGGAAACATCGCACGATCCCTCTTTGGTGTCCTTGATAGCGATTTTGCCGAAAAGTACGCTCAGGACATACAGAAAATCAAAACGAACGAGCAATATTTACTGCAGCTGATACAGAATCAAACGCTCATTATAGAGGCAGAAGACAGCATAATAAAGAAAAATGAAGACTTTGTAAAAACGCAACTGGAAACCATTCAACGATTCATGATCGAAACAAAACATAATACAGCAGTTCTAGAAAACAGATTTCAAATAATGAAAACAATGAATGACGTCAACTCTGGAGCGTTAACAGCTAGCTTACTAATCGATGTATTAAGGAGAAACCAACAAATGCTCTTAGATGTATTGACTGATATCTACAGAGGTAATCTCGATATGAAGTTATTTACACCGGATCAACTGTCGGAGCAACTCAATTACATTGCGGGCATCATATCGAAAAGATTGACTTTACCTATAAAAGATACCAATGGAGCGGAAATGCAAAACATTTACAAACTTATTTACGTCAGAGCTCGGCTCACTGAACAATACCTACTATTTGAACTGCATATCCCATTGCTAAGTGATGACGAGTATACATTATATCACAATATACCTATACCTAGAGACCACGCGCCGAAACAGTGTCAGGTGGTAGCGATAACAACAAATTACATAGGCGTGAACTTCGTGAAAAACACCTACATACAGATGGAAGAGGCGGATCTTCATCAATGTACAACAATGTCGGCGGATAACTATATTTGCCACGCCTATACTCCTATACACAACTTGCATGGAGCCTCAGCATCCTGCGAAGCGAAAATGCTGAGTCAAAATATAAATATCACCTGTGATTGGTTATTGCGACAATGTTCCGACCAATGGGTAAAGTTACAAAGACCAAACATATGGCTATATAATTGCATCAATGAATGTGCGACTCGTGTGGTATGCGAGAATCAAATTACAACTACTATGCTCACTAAGGCGGGCCTCCTTACCCTAGGTCAGGACTGTGTTATACAATACAATGATGCCGCAATATACTCACACAACGTTTTTAGTAGCAAAACAAAGACTGGAATTACCTTGGAAGTACCTACTATCGACTCACCAAATGATATGTGGAATACGTACAAAAACACAAGTATTGTACTACAAAAAATGGACTTGTCTGAAGAACACAATTTTTTAAATAACCTGATAACAGCACAAAAGGGACGAGAAAACCTACCTAACGACCTAAGCATCCACGATATCGGCAACTACACGATAAGCACTTTGCTGGTGGGAGGAGTTGTCGTCACAATTGTGGTATGGCGAGTAAGAAGATGTCTTATCGCAAATAAGAAGACCAAGAGGGCCGACGCAAAACAAACTTCATTCAAGATTCAAGAGACAACAGAAGATATAGAACTAGAAGAGATCCCTTCCTACGCTAGAATAGGAGATGGACGTTCCAAGAGGATACCTCAGCAGCAACCAGCTGTTGGATTCAAACTATGAGTGTTATTTTATATTTACTTTTGTGTTTTATGTATATGTTGATGTTACTTTAACTAGGTACTTATATTGTAGTAACGAATGTTGGGTAATCTGAGTACGTATATCTTTCCCTCGGGAGCATGTACGAGCCAATAATGCTCATACAGCGAATTGTCGTGAGGCGCTCTACTTTTATACGCTTCAAAACAATTAACGCTAGTCGTAACAAAACCACTATCGCGAGCGGGGCAATTATTACGTGTAACAACTAAATAACGTGCGACTCAGACGCCAAACGTACTCGTAGATAGAAATAGTTAAGTCTTCTTCTCAATAAACTACTACAACTAAACAGTGTTATTAGTGTAGATTATTTACCTACAACAACTACCCATAACTGGAGTATCGTCAACGACGAAAACCCCAACATATATCCTTCTTATTCAGTTTGTGAAATTTCTCTTAAATTGATCGAATATTGGAGGAGAAAACAGTCGAGAGCCAAACCTCGAATTATGACTTTTTACATACAAAGTCTCGCCGCCAGCATTTTCTCTTAATGACGATCTTCGCTCATATCTCAGGGGGAAATAAAAAACTATATATATAATCGGATTTTACAAAGATATATTAGTGAAAAGACAACGACCGCCATTGTCATGCTAAAACGAAGCAACTATAAATAGTAGACTTTTCGCCCACAAGGACCACCAGTGGGTCTTGTTTGAAGTTTAACTATAAGATAAAGAAGGGATCATCAAATCGACCTTTTACTTTTTGGTAATATTGATTTGTGTCGTAGGCGTAAAGGTCGCTCAAGCTAAACAAACTCAAACTGACTAAAATAATAATAAAAGCACTGTTGGCACAATTTGACCCTATCGAATACAATTAAGACTTTGTATACTGATTCTAAAATAGCAAGAGTAATCTATACTTCTATACTATATTCTATATATAATCTATACTCCTATACCAATATTATTAAGAAGAAAGATTTGTTTGTTTGTTTGAATTGAATAGGCTCCGAAACTACTGGACCGATTTAAAAAAAATCTGTTAGCATTGGATAGCTACATTATCAGGGAGTAACATAGGCTATATATTATCCCCGTACTCCCACGGGAACGGGAACTACGCGGGTGAAACCGCGTAACGTCCACTAGTAATATATAAAGCTGAAGAGTTTGTTTGTTTGTTTACTTGAACGCGCTAATCTCAGGAACTGCTGGTCCGATGTGAAAAATTATTTCAGTGTTAGATAGCCCATTTATCGAGGAAGGCTATAGGCTATATAATATCACGCTAAGACCAATAGGAGCTGAGCAGACGAAGTTATAATATATAAAGAGGATATATAATATTATAAAGAGGGAAGATTTGGATGTTTATAACGAATAAACTCAAAAACTCCTGGACCGATTTCAAAAATTCTTTAGAATTCTGCATTATCCGTGAGTAACATAGGCTACATTTATTACTAGAAAAAAATTTGGGATACTAAAAAAAATTGCAGCGACCGTTAAAAACGACTAAAGAGTTCGAAACAAGTCGCTTTTCAAGCAGTCTGATGCAGTTGGTGGCATCAGTAGCGCTATTCTGTAAGAACATTTTCGTATCTCGATTCTCGACAGCGGAATCCGAAGTGAGTTTTAAATTAAGACCTTTATTTTGTTTGCAATACAGGTCATTTTGTGAGTTTGATCACTCAGGTGAAGCTCGATATTAAAATATTTATTTACAGAATAGACTAGCAGATCAGTCTGCTTGAAAAGCGACTTGTTTCGAACTTTTAGTCGTTTTTTGACACAGTCATTACTTTGTATCCTACATTTTAATGAGTTACATTTTTGGAATCGTCTCTTCGAGCCCTTTATTTTGATTTGAAGCCATAATAAGGCGCCAAAAATCGGCCATTTTATTTTTTATATACCCAGTGTCACTCTCACAATCAAAACGAACCCGTTCAACCCTTCTTCGGGCGCAGTCGGGTAAAAGAAAAAAGAAAAAAAAAATAGTTTATTTGCACCTTCAGGTAAAAGACATAATTGCAGGATTATGAATTACAATAAAAATAGGCCATTTGAGTAAAAAAATAAATAAATTAGGGATACTAAAGAAAATTGCAGTGCGGACGAAGTCACGGGCGAAGGGCTAGTATAATATAATTTAAAAATGATTTAAAATAGAACATACTTACACCATCCAATGAACTACGCAGACAAAGCATGATTAATTCCTAAAATTCATTACAGAATTCCAAAATCCTCGCATGTCACGTAAGCTGAAAATACTTATTTAACTTCGAAGCTTAAAACTAATTGATTAATTAACCTCTACAAGTTTGAACGCATAAAATAAACTAATAATCTCGGAGCTTCATATATCATTTAGTACTTAGGGGTCATGGACTCGGGTCTTAAGAGGGGACTCTAGTCCCGAGGAATTTGAAAAATAGATATTTGAAGAAACTATTGCCGATGCGTCGCACTGCGCCATATCAAGTAAAGTGCGAAAGCGAAAAGTACAGCAGAGGCTGATTTTACCTATAAAAACCTTGACCAAAAGACGTTTTGTATTCCGCTGTTTTCTTCTTCAAAACTGGACTGATCTATAAAAATTATACATCAAAATTTAGAAAAAGACTATATCTTTGCTTTTCTATTTTGTTAAAAACTTATCAAATTTGTCTGATAGTTATCTGAACATGGCGGTAAAAACGGGCTGTTTGAATTTTTGGGTTTTTGGATTAATTCAATTGAATTAATTTTTGAAGTGATTATGTTTTGGTAAAAAAAAATGATAGAGGCACGAATTAATTTGATCTATATTTTTTGAAAAAAAAAAGTTTCTTTTTGGAAAGAAAACAGCGGAGTGCGTTTGTATAGAGTAAAGCCCAAGAGTTACCGATAGAGTCCCCCCTTAATCAACCCTCTGTGAAAATGCACGAATTAGAAATACGCAGTGAATTTATGCAGGTACATAAGTCAGTGTCTCCATATATTTAAATATCATTTTGTCGCTCCTACATTATGACTCGGGCCTTGGACTGGAAAAAGGTCTTTAATATTAAAGTCGTATGCATAAGGCAGAATATGAATTAAGTGACTGCACTGAGGACGTGGATGAAAGATAAATATGCTTCCGTGGATTGCTTTTGACGTTGTCGAGGACACGAACAAGGAAAAGGAGTTTGTACACTACACATATATTTTATTCAACGTGTCACAGAATAAACGCGATATTTCTTGAGAGGTCATTGTACTCATCATTATGAACAACTTTTACTATGGGACCAAACTCGAAAACGTGAAAAATAAATCGACTGATCTATACACTTATTTATTTATTTTTTAAAACATTTTGCACAAGCAAAAAACACTGTACAAAGGCAGACTTAATGCCTTAGGCATTTTCTACCAGTCCACCTTACGGCCCATTCACGACTTCGGTCTTAGCGGCGAGCGGCGCGGCAGGCGGCGCGGCGGCGGCAAGCGGTGCGTTTTACACGCCACGTACCCTCAGTAGCGGCTAGCGGCAGCGGGCGAGGTGGACGTATTTAGGTAGTCGGAACGTGCTCAAAATTATGGCGTTATCAAAATTATCCCTTCTGTGTTTAGAAAGCAGTATATTTTTAAAACAAGATATTCTTAATATGAGAGAAGGAGTGCACGAACTGAATGAAGATCGATATTTAAATGGCGAATTTCGTGACCTATATGAAGATTACAGAAAATATCCGGACAAGTTTTATGAGTACACAAGAATGAGTGTGGAAACATTTGATTATATTCTGATAGATGCAGCTGTATATTTAAAACAGCACATCAGATCGAAAAGGGTCTAACTTTTTTTGTATATGAGTTCGCCGCCGAGTCCGTCACACCTACACCGCTATCCGCGCCGCTCTGTTTCGTGGCGTCGCGCTCATTCGCTTGTACTTTTGATCTCGCCGCTCCCCGCACCGCGCGCCGCTGCAGCGATTCGCTCCGACAAAACCGCGCGTTTTCGCTATGAGCGGCGACTCGTGGCGTGCTTCAAACATTTTCATACATTTGTTCATATCGCTCGCCGCCCCGCACGCCGCCGCCGCTCACCGCGGTAAGGTCGTGAATGGGCCGTTAGGGTGGTGGTTTAGGTGCACATATCTACACAAAATGTATTGAACAGACGATTTAGGGTTCCGTAGCCAAAGGGTAACTAACGGAATCCTATTACTAAGCCTCCGCTGTCCGTCTGTTCGTCCGTCCGTCTATCAGCAGGCTGTATCTCAAGAACCATAATAGGTAGACAGTTGAAATTTTCACAGATTGTGTATTTCTATTGTCGCTATAACATCAAATAATAAAAAAATAAGGTTTAGGGTACAGAACCCTTCGTGTACGAGTTCGACTCGCACTTAGCTGGTTTTTATAAGGTGCACATGCACATTCAAAACTAATATTACAAATGCGAAAGTCAGTTTATTTGTTTGTTTCACTTTCACGCCTGAATCGCTAAACCGATTTTAATGAGTGTTGGTACAGAGAAAGATGGGACGTCTGTAGACAATTGTAGGCTATTTTTCTATACTAATATTATAAAGAGGAAAAATATATTTTTGTATGCAACGAATAAGCTTAAAAACTACTGGACCGATTTGAAAAATTATTTTAGCAATAGATAGCTACATTATCAGAAAGTAGCATAGGCTATATTTATCTCCGTACACCCACGGGAACGGGAACTACGCGGGTGAAACCGCGTGACGGCCGCTAGTCGGAAATAAAACTTCAACGTAAATCTATATCTATACCAATATTATAAAGAGGAAAGATTTGTTTGTTTGTTTGAAATGAATAGGCTCCGAAACTACTGGACCGATTTGAACAATTCTTTCAGTAATGGATAGCTACATTATCAGGGAGTAACATAGGCTATATTTTATCGTACCGTACTCCCACGGGAACGGGAATTACGCGGGTGAAACCGCGTGACGTCCACTAGTAATAAATAATTAATCAACTGTTATTTATCAAAACAGCTAGTGTCCTTCTGCGCTAAGTCTAGCTATATTTATTAATAACTTAAAACTTTAACTACTTAACATTAAATTATGCGCGGTTTAAAGTGGCCGTAAAATTGTTCGCTTACGAGTTATTATTTTCAGCATAATTATAA
Source organism: Lacanobia wlatinum (assembly GCA_947578705.1). Classification (NCBI taxonomy): domain Eukaryota; kingdom Metazoa; phylum Arthropoda; class Insecta; order Lepidoptera; family Noctuidae; genus Lacanobia; species Lacanobia wlatinum. Next base: position 6,623,910 of record OX388037.1, read on the forward strand.
ACTTCAGTTTTATAGTTGTAGTAGCGAAATTTTATAATACTGGCACCGCTAATTAAAAACTATTCTGGACTAATTACCTTTTTTTTTTCAGGATGGGAAATCATCAAACGACTCCTCCCGCTCTGGGTGGAGCAGAAGGGAGTGTCAGACTCTTACTGACTAAAACCCATCCGTGTTCCTCCTAGTGCCCTTTGTGTTCCAGGGACACGGTGACTCTTTCAAACAGATTCCGCAACCCTAGGAGGTACTGACCCTAGCGGGCCCCGTCTACTATGCTGACATCTCCTTGAGGCGCACGTGGAACACAACGCGACGTCGACCCGGGCCATGTTCTGATCGGACGGCGAGCTACCCAATGCTCGCCATCCGCAGGCCCGCGCCTACGGTGGCCGGGAATCGCCCTACGACTCCCGACGCCCGGGGTGTCTTCTTCTATTGAGGCGGCTGGGGCGTGAGGTTTCTCTCTCTCACGCGTTCTGCCTCCTCCTTCGCTAGCATTACTGCTTCGCAGAAGGAGGTGACCGCTTCCCATGCCTCCTCGCTCCGGACCATGGATTGAACCAGGGCCGGATGCGATAGTTCGCCGTCTTCGTTTTTAGCGGTCAGGTTTTTTGACAAAGTCAAATTTTTTAACTTTTCTTTTGTATTTCTTTGTTTTAAAAAATAAAAGCTTTTCCAACTATTTGGTCCTTTCATCCTTGTTCAGTTCTTTCAGTAAGGAATTTTCCAAAAAACCTTCAGCGGAAAGAAATTGAGTTAAACGTATTTTTTTCTCCACTTCTTCGTATATTCGAATTTACGGGCTAAGCTATGTATCTCATCATTTTCCGATTTCACGATCATTCGCGTCTCGCGCCTCCAAAACAGTTCCGAGGCCACCGCCTTATAAACGGATTCAATTTATTTTTACAGCCGCGTTTTGCGAACCGTGGTGCACCAACGTACGTTACCAGTTTTCTATTATAAGGATAAGGAGATATACTGCTAATATATTTAGGTTTAATATCGGTTGTTCATCATTAACAAAGGAAACGTTGTATTTTGTGCTAATAACAAGCAATCTGCCGAATCTTTTCCCATCTGTATCGGGGTCAGCTTTCAATTTAACCGAATATAGCTGAGTACCGGCAGCTATTTTACATGCTGCAACGGCTTTTTTTTAAGGATCAGAAATCATCAAATGACTCCTCTTGCTCTAGGCGGAGTAGAAGCGAGTGTTAGACTCTTACTTGCTAATACCCATCCTTGTTCCTCCTAATGCCCTTTGCGTTCCAGGACCGCGGTGACTCTTTCAAACAAATTCCGCAACATGCCGCCACTGCCTATCTACCCCGACAGCTAATTTATATCTCCGGTAAGACCTGCTAGCTGTGGGATTTTCTGGCTTTTGACTAATCTGTGAGTGCATTCAAAAATCTACAAATGACAGTCTGGTCCAACAACTTAACATGTTTTTCAAGGTACTGTGGGGTACTCGGTATGTAAAAGAAGGTTACCCATATATCCATCCTTGGAGCGACTTCGAAAATTAGGCTGAGACTCCTTACTTTTAGGACATCAAAAACAAAAAGACGTTGTCCCAAATCCTGTTTTCACTATATATGTCCAAACTGAGCCACTGCGATGTTTTAGTGGTGCATTTAGCAACCCAAATATGCTCGAGTGCGAACAGAGCTTTACACACATAGCTAAAAGAGCCGTTAGTTGGGAGTCATAGATTGACCAGCCCTAATCAATCAGTTCGTCTAACTGGCAACAGTTGTCGCTTCACTGGTAACTTACAACCGTGTTAATAATATAATTATTATCACTCACAGTAAAAATGGCTCTATATTAATTAAAAAATAGAGACACTTTTACTAAAATTAGTCAAAGACTTTTTGATAATAAAAGGCAGTCTTCCAAAACCTGTCATCACTATCTAAAGCCATATACACTAAGTCACAAACCATGGCGCATTTAGCAACCCAAATGTGCCCAAGAGCGAACAGAGCTTTACACACATAACTAAAAGAGCCGTTAGTTGGGTGTCATCGATTGACCGGCCCTCATCAATCAGTTTGTCCAACTGACAACGGTTGTCGCTGCACTGGTTACTTACAACCGTGTTAATAACATAATTATCATCACTCACAATAAAATGGCTCTTAATTGATTAAAAAAATAGAGACACTTTTACTAAAATTAGGCAAAGACTTTTTGATAATAAAATGCCATATTCCAAAACCTGTCGTCAATATCTAAAGCTATACCCACACTAAGTCACAAACCGTGGCGCATTTAGCAACCCAAATGTGCCCGAGAGCGAACAGAGCATACACACATAACTAAAAGAGCCGTTAGTTGAGTGTCATCGGTTGACCGGCCCTCATCAATCAATTCGTCCAACTAACAACGGTTGTCCCTGCACTGGTTACTAACAACCGTGTTAATAACATAATTATCATCACTCACAATAAAATGGCTCTTAATTGATTAAGAAAATAGAGACACTTTTACTAAAATTAGGCAAAGACTTTTTGATAATAAAAGGCCGTCTTCCAAAACCTGTCGTTAGTATCTAAAGCTATACCCACACTAAGTCACAAACCGTGGCGCATTTAGCAACTCAAATGTGCCCGAGAGCGAACAGAGCATACACACATAACTAAAAGAGCCGTTAGTTGAGTGTCATCGGTTGACTGGCCCACATCAATCAATTCGTCCAACTAACAACGGTTATCGCTTTACTGGTTACTAACAACCGTGATAATAACATAATTATCGTCACTCACAGTAAAAATGGCTCTTAATTAATTAAATAACAGAGACACCTTTACTAAAATTAGGCAAAGACTTTGTGATAATAAAAGGCCGTCTTTCAAAACCTGTCGTCAATATCTAAAGCCATATCCACACTGAGCCATAAACCGTGGCGCATTTAGCAACCCAAATGTGCCCGAGAGCGAACAGAGCATACACACATAACTAAAAGAGCCGTTAGTTGAGTGTCATCGGTTGACTGGCCCTCATCAATCAATTCGTCCAACTAACAACGGTTGTCGCTTTACTGGTTACTAACAACCGTGTTAATAACATAATTATCGTCACTCACAGTAAAAATGGCTCTTAATTAATTAAATAACAGAGACACCTTTACTAAAATTAGGCAAAGACTTTGTGATAATAAAAGGCCGTCTTTCAAAACCTGTCGTCAATATCTAAAGCCATATCCACACTGAGCCATAAGCCGTGGCGCATTTAGCAACCCAAATGTGCCCGAGAGCGAACAGAGCTCTACACACATAACCAAAAGAGCCGTTAGTTGGGTGTCATCGATTGACCGGCCCTTATCAATCAGTTCGTCCAATGGTTGTCGCTTCACTGGTTACTTACAACCGTGTTAATAACATAATTACCATCACTTCCAGTAAAAATGGCTCTAAATGAATAAAAAAATAGAGACACTTTTACCAAAATTAGACAAAGATTTTTTTTATAATAAAAACCAGTCATCCAAAATATCTAAAGCCATATCCTCACTAAGTCGCAAACCGTGGTTAGCAAACCAAATGTACTCGAGAGCGAACAGAGCATTACACACATAACTAAAAGAGCCGTTAGTTGGGAGTCATCGATTGACCGGTCCTCATCAATCAGTTCGTCCAACTGACAACGGTTGTCGCTTCACTGGATACTAACAATCGCGAGGAGTTCTAATTAACGACATGATAATTTGGTGCGGACTCAGCAGAATAGTTAGGGTCGAAATATAATGTGAATAGTTTTGATAGCTGTTTGAATTTTGAAGGACTTTTTGGTGATAATATTTTAAATTGTTATTGGAGTCTAATCTGCTCTTAAATGTCCTTTTAGCAAGTTTATGTCGAGAAACTTTACTAATTGAGTTAAAGTTTTTCTTTTAAATTCATAGTAAAGATATTGTGCTGGTTAATTTCAAATGTGTCAGTTTTTTTAGCGAACAGAGATCAAAATCTTTGAACTTTGTTGTTAACCCCCATTTTTTAAACGAAAGTTAACGCAAAATTAATGTGTTTAATTTATATTTTTATCAGTTCGATTTTTTTTCTACAAACCGAGATAAAACTCATCTTTAAAAAACACAGTTTGATTTACCTCTTCAATTGACCACAAAAAACGAAAGTAAAATCACATGCTCTTTAAATTGTCATAAAAGTAATTGCGGAATCACCTTTCGAATATGAGTTATGCAACGTCATTTTCGAATATTTTGACTTGAGGTATTAATATTTCTACAAGTGCAAAATGCCTTACGCGTACAGGAAATCCTGGTCTCCAGCTGCGTTTGAAGTTCATCTAGCACCTACTAGATCCGCAATAGAAGAAGACGCCCCGGGCGTTGGCAGTCGCAGGGCGATTCCCGGCCACCGTAGACGCGGGTCTGCGGATGGCGAGCATTGGATGGCTCGTCGTCCGATCAGAACCAGGCCCAGACCAGGTCGATGGCGCGTCGTGTTCCACGCGCGCCTCAAGGAGATATCAGCATAGTAGACGAGGCCCACTAGGGTCTGTGCCTGCCAGAGTTGCGGAATTTGTTCGAAAGAGTCACCGCGGCCCTGGATCGCGAAGTGCAGTAGGAGGAACACGGATGGATTTTAGTCAGTAGGAGTCTGACAATCCCTTCTGCTCCGCCCAGAGCGGGAGGAATCATTTGATGATTTCCCATCCTTTTCTGCAAGCGGCTTCGGCCGAATATCCGAAAGATATCCCAAGATACTCCCGGGATAAAAAGTAGCTTCAATCAATCAGTTAAATCGTTTATTTGTGATACATGGTTTACATACAGGTGATTATAAAATGTTTTATACTTAAAATGATCATTCCATGATCAGCCACTTGGGCATACAAATTATAAATTCTAGACTTTATCTATCTCTGTGCCAAATCTCATCCAGATTCGTTCAGCCGTTCCGGCGTGATTTAGTAACAAACAACCATACAAACTTTCGCATATACGAATAGTGCATAGTAAGATCGTCATGTCAGGTACTTACTCTTCGTGAACACTCAAAGAAACTGGCTAGTTATAAGTGTATGTATAGTTATTGCATAAATCGTATACGCAAAGTGGTATAAATCAATAACAGGATTCTGCTTATCTGCTTCTCATTAATGCAGGGTTACCGCTATCCTTGTATGGGATATGTACATGAATGGTTTTAAACATTAAACATACAAATGTTACAGTCATTTAATTGAATTCTTTTCCTACTAAAATAAAAACCATTAGGCGTCGTCCTAATTTGCAAACGATCGTACGAGATAACGATGCGATTTCGTCGCACAACGAGATAAAACACACATTTCGTTAGTGTCCTAATTATTGAAACTAAAAATCATTTATTCATTTATTTAAACTTTATGTGCAATAGTGGTACATGGGCGGGCTTAATGCAACAAAGCATCCTCTACCAGTCAACCTTTGGGTCAAAATCATCGCGCGAGAACAGGAATACATTTTCATCGCGCGACGAAATCGTATCGTCAACTCATACGTTTGTTAGCCAATTAGGACGACGCCTAAAGGTTTTTATTTTAGTAGGGAAAGAGTTGAATTAAATAACTGTAACATTTTTATTAATACGAGTAAAAACAGAGGTTAAGTAGCAAGTTTTTATAAAGTGACTTTGATCTTATGGTCAGTCAGTTTCTTCAAGGTTTGCAGTTCCGCACATTAGTTCGATCTCATTTATATTTAAACTTAATGGTATTTTAATGTCATGAATATCCTGAGATAAATGGAACTAGGGATAATCATTAACTCTTTAAATTGACTTCAATGTGTGTACCTACCATAAATATAGATTTAGACTGTTGATATAGCAGGACTGATCATTTAACATCTGAAACATATCTAATGTTTAATCTATACTTTTTAATTTTATTTTTTTAATTGAATACATATCTATATCTATACTAATATATAAAGCTAAAGAGTTTGTTTGTTTGCTTGAACGCGCTAATCTCAGGAACTACTGGTCCGATTTGAAAAATTCTTTCAGTGTTAGATAGCCCATTTATCGAAGAAGGCTATAGGCTATATATCATCACGCTACGACCAATAAGAGCGGAGCAGTAATGAAAAATGTGACGCAAACGAAGTTGCGCGGGTCAGCTAGTATTAATATATAAAGCTGAAGAGTTTGTTTGCTTGAACGCCCTAATCTCAGGAACTACTGGTCCAATTTGAATAATTCTTTCAGTGTTAGATAGCCCATTTATCGAGGAAGGCTACAGGCTGTATGTATCATCACGCTAAGATCAATAGAAGCGGAGCAGACGTAGTTGCGGGGGTCAGCTAGTTTGATCATAAACCGGACCACTTTGTCGTACTATTCTGTGAAAATATCAACGTGAAAAGTTTTATGGAGTGAGCTGTCAATCCATGACATTCGCTGGAATGACAGCTCACTTCAACTTAGTGACACTTTTACAAAATGAACCGGCTGGTAACCCTATCTACCGTGTCCTTGAAGTAATAACTTAGTAAGAAGAGAAAACGAAAACACCAACACATAAATACCATTACCATAATCATAGTAACGATTCGCTGAACTTTGACCCCTGAACAAGCATTGTCTCAAACCTAACATTACACAACTGACATAAAAACCAGTACGTGACAAGTAATCTCTGTATCGAAAGTGAAAGGCGTAGCCTCGACCGTATCGCGTGAGAATATTTTAACAACAACATCTACAAAAACATCATCCAATGCTCGTTTGCACAGACATTTTTATGACCCATTCAAACAAACGCGTCAATGGTTCGCGTGTGTAAAACCATCACCGTTACGTGTGGCTATCGAGGTGAGTAGCTCAATGACTACGTGTCCATGTCACAGCATTGGCGAAGAGGATTTATATTACGTGATGTACAACTGTGCTAAATTGTGGTTATTACCATCTTATCACAAGGGAATAAGGTTTACATTCGTGGGAACTGCTTGGTTTCAGGTTAATATGTGATGCGTCTAATGCCCATAAATTCTAAGTAGACACTCAATCTGAGTGGTAATTTTATTTATAGCGTTTTTTATTCAAATATAAATTATGAATGAACGTCGTAATAGACAGATGAGAGTTCGAAATTGAGTAATTTTTATTGCATACCAAGAAGGATAGCATTTTGCAGTGAAATATTTTTTATAGAATATAGCACTTCGCCCGCGACTTCGTCCGCGCTGCAATTTTCTTAAAGATCCCTATTTTTTTCCAAAACAAATTATATACTAAAACCATCCTCGAGATCCACTCTATCCATTGGTATAACAGCATGAAAATCAGTGCAGTAGTTTTTGAGTTTATCGCGAACAGACAGACGCGGCGGAGGACTTTGTTTTATAATATGTAGTAATAGTATTGATTGGTTCATCATTATCATCATCTGCGGTCTTGTCCATTGCTGAGCAAAAGGCTCTCTTTTCTTGTGCCAATCCTTGCTCCTGTGCCAGCCAGGTTCTACCCGCAATGGCAACAATATTGTTTGCCCATTTCGCTGGACGAAATATTTGTAACATAGATCTCGCTGAGTGAACAGGAGGTTTTAAGACCACATTCTAGTTTAGAGTTTAGATTTTTCAGAATATAAGGTCCTTCCTGCTTCTGTTTTCTATTCTACAAAAGGGGTGTACTATGCCAAATCGAATTCCAATTAATCGAATATCAATTGATCGAACACTATAAGTCGAACGTCTAAATATTCGAACGTTCATAATATCGAATGGTTAATAAATCGATCATTCAATACATTGTACACTCAATACAACGAGTGTTCAAAATATCGAATGTTTGTTTGATCGAGCGTTCAACGTTATGTAGAATACAAAAAAAAAAAAAAAAAAACAAAATTAACTAAAAAGTCACATTTTAATCTGTAATTATTTAATTTTTTATATGTACATTTCAAAATTGTATGTGAATTTGCACGGAAAACTCAAATATATAAATCTTGTGGTTTGTGTTGGCATTTTTTATTACATTGTAAATACTTTTTAATAATAAAATTGATACCTCTTTTTTGAAGACTTTTTTTATGATTACTTTGAAAGTAATCACAGATATTTTTAAATGTACCTTTATAAGATAAATAATTACAGATTAAAATGTGATTTATTAGTTTTTTTTTTGTTTTTATTTTTCTTGTTTACAATAATCTAATAATCTGTCAAATTTAATTTTAATCTTTATCGTATTGACAGATTTTTTAATAATAAAATAATCTATCAAATTTAATTTTAATCTTTATCCAATCAACCTTGAACCTAATGCTTTAGCATTAGGTTCAAGGTTGATTGGGAAAATTTGACAGTTTCGGGTAGCTTGATGTGCTGGTTGATTCTACTAGTGGCCTTTTTAGACCCGCTGAGTGCCGATTCTAATCAACCATATTTGAAAAACGTTTGCATTCGCAATCGTTAAAAAATGTGGGCAAATTAAGGCCATCCGTCCGTCCGTCTGTTTGTCAGCGGGCTATATCTCAAGAACCGTAATAGGTAGACGGTTGAAATTTTCACAGAGAATGTATTTCTATTGCCGCTATAACAACAATAAAAAAATTACGTACGGAACCTTTCCGGTCGGGTTTTCTGACAGATTGCGAATCTGAGTCAGATATCCCAAAAAAGTTCTTAGAATAAGCTCACATGAGAGGGAGAAAAGGGATTTTTTTTTTCAAATGTTTGCATATTTGTAATTTCTTTTGCAGTTTTTTTTTTCAAGTTTGTGATTTTAATCGCTGCTAGAAAGCTACATTATCGTTGAATGTCAAACTGGCTACTTCTCATCCTGTGAAAGAGGCTGCGGGTAATGGCCTAGTAAGCCAATATGGCGTCCAACCGTGAAAGTAGCCATCAATCATGTAACGAAACCATTGCGGATTGACACACACATATCGGAACGTCAGTCTTGTACTAAGCAATCAATGGACTCTAAACATCGTCGAACGAACTGTCCGTTGAACCGTCAGTTGCATTGCATTTTGCAATTTCTTCACTTTACTGCAATTGAGTTTCTTTTGCATAATGCTTAAGTGTTGTTTTGGGTGCTAACTGCTGGCAATTTAATATTAAAAGGTATCTATTTTTATATTTCTTAAGCAGCACGAAGGCTATTCAAGCTTGTGATTGCCACTTACCTCTTAGCTTAGCTTACTGCTAAATAACCTGCTTGCGAGATTTGGATAAGTACGTTCAATCATAATAAATGATATTACCTAAGATTCCTATGAGCATCATAAAATAAATAAGTTTTTTCGCAGAGGTAGCACGCATGTCTTTTCATAGCCATTTTTCAGCAATGTTTTTTTTTTCTGTTGAAGCCTAATGTAGGTATGTACGTACCAGAGCAAAACACGAGTGATGCTTGTTTTAAAAGTCATTTATTAAGTTCCTGTGAATTTTAAAACATGAAAAGTCTAAGTTAGCTCTGGGTGGAGTAGAAGGGAGTGTTAGACAAAACCCATCCGTGTTCCTCCTAATGCCCTTTGCGTTCCAGGGGGGCTACTCTCTAAGCCCGAAGTCCGTAGTTTCGGGCTTAGTTGCGCGTATTCTACTCTGTATCATCTACGGACTTACGATTAGTCCCGAACCCGAACTAAGAATGAATGACAATACGATTTGACAGTCAATGTCAGATCGTGTTGTCATTAATTCATAGTGGTTAGGTAATACGGAATAGAGTACGCCCGCAACTAAGCCCGAAACTACGGACTTCGGGCTTAGAGAGTAGTCCCTCAGGGCCGCGGTGACTCTTTCGAACAAAATCCGTAACACTGCTGCCAAGCCTAAGTCATATAGTTACACACACACCATCCTATGTAATCCTAGTAACATTATAAATGCGAAAGTTTCTGAGGATAGATGGATGGATGCTTGATACTCTTTCATTCAGAACGCCTGAAAGGATCTTCATGAAGTTTGGCACAGAGGTTTGGTATAGTCTGGAATAACACATAGGTTTTATATATCCCGGGAGCATGTTCCCTAGGGATCACGCGGGCGAAACCGCTAGCAAAAGCTTGTAATATAATAACACCACACATTACCAATAGTAAAAGCCAAAATATAGTAATTCATACTAAACTAACGCGTGTCGACGTCACCCCTATTGAAGATGACGGGTTCAACTTATGGCTGTCACGAAAAATACTCGTGAAATAACTCTGATATTACCCGAAACGGAGGAAATCCCTTTGAATTATTTATTGTATAGGATTATGAGTAATTACAAATGAAGCGTGAATAGCATGATAGTGGTGTTAAATTAATAGTTTCGTCTAGAGTCGGTACGGAATGATAAACTGGAATATAAAAATAACATTAAGCTATCCAACAACAAACTGAGTGTTTAGGAAGCACCGGACAAAAGACAGCAACAAAAAGACACTACAAATCAACAGAACAGGGCCCCAAGTCTGCTATTACAATAGTGTCAGAATGGTCTATAATTGATTTCATAATGTTTGATTTTGACAAGATTCTATGCCATTTCTTTCAATGGAGTGTCAGTGATTGACTCCTGGAAAGTCATAATGACGCTTTTATATCCAGTGGTCAACCACTGACACTCCATTATGAAATCAATAATAGAACATTCTGACACTATTGTAATAGCTGACTTGGGGCCCTGACAGATACAAGTGAAAAGAATATTAATTTAAATAAAATAGGTGATGAACATAAATAACCTCGCCAAATGGTGGTCTTTGACCCAGCTCAAACTTAGTAATACAACTTAGCATCTTCAAACAACCTACCTGACCTCCTATTATGCCCAGCGTGCACAAATACCTGGACCTTCTTGGATCTAAACGAAGTCAATATCGAAGCTATCCAGGTGGCTACGTACTATAAAATTTGAGTCAAATCTACACAGGGTAAGTTCACAGTTTTTTACACTACAAACTAAAAGCCTTCTGATTTTCTCAACAGAGGTCACATCATATCTACATTGCTCAACATGTGCACAATCGTCTGACCTTTAATATTTTGTAACTGTAAGTGGAACTAATTTGCATGATTTGGTTTGAAATTGTTAACTTTTTAACACCAGTTTAAATAAATCAACAAAGCATGAAATCAGCATAACGCTTGAACAGACTATTGCCCATCCCCTCAGCGAAATATCTTTATAATCGAATTAAACTTTGCTAAAATTGTGACCTATTTTTAGGAGAAATCTAAAAGTGCTTCAAATTAAAATGCCTAGAATTTGACAAAAAATAGGGATAAAGCGTATAAAAAAAATGATCTCAAAGGGACTAGAATATCCTAGGCTAAACTGATGAGTAATGATAGTAAGCAATCCCGAAAATCTTATAGAATTTTCGAGAAGGGTCTGTCAAATCAGACAAACCTATAATCCAGTAGCTCACTGACCGTACATAGGCGAATCCATTGGCGTAATCCTTTTCATAAAAGGATACTGTCCAAATCATTTTAGGTCAAGGATCTTATAGTATGTATCGGTCTTTCCTTTTATGTAGTTATTTATTTTCATATATTTTAGCTTTGCGTTTGAGATGGATGTAACAATATGATAGTAGAAGATAGATTGAGCGTTTTTTATGTTACGAAAGTCATAATTTCATACCAGATAAGTAAAAAAGATGACGGTACTGTATTGATATTTACATCATATAATTTTGAAAAAGACGTCATGGTTTTTTTTAACTATTTATAGGCGCGCGTTTGATCACTATATCACCTGATAGTAAGCGATGATGTGGTCGAAGATGGAGCACGCTTGCCTAGAAGTAACCTATTCACTCTTGACTTAAAGACTCCCAGGTTGAAGCTATCAGGAAACACAGACATCACGGTCATCTTAAATGATGAGAAACTGTTTAATGAAATGACAATAACTAATTATAGTATTCAATAATGTGTTTCTATTACCTTCACCCTTGCTCAGTGAAATAACGAACGTAGTATATTGTCCTACTAATCATTTAAACATAGTCCCTCATTCATTGTTCCCATGTGTTCCAATAGTCTATGCCAAAACACCATTACTCATTTCGCTAATTCTGTCATTAATTAAAATGAAATTTGAACGATTAATAAATTCGTCCCATTCACTGAAATGTATATGCTGTGGTTTTAAATTGAATGCAGTGGCTCCCAGTAATTATGCCTAGCTAATTATTTCGTGGTAAATCGGTTCACATATCGGTTTTGTTCAATGATTCGGAATTATTCATTAAAATATTTATTTTGGAATTCCGTGAATGATTGTGCCCATGAGAATTTTTAAATTAATAATACGTTCTGATTATTTAACTTGATTAATTAAACTCACTGTATGGTTTATTAAATATATATTTTTTTTACTAATTGTAGTTTTAACTATTGTTTGTCTTACTGTCATAGCTTGTTTCGAGTCGTTTACCGTATCATCAAAATGAAACTTTTTTAATATTGATAGGCATACGTTTGACCACTATCTCACCGGATAGCTGTCATTTAAATCCCACTTCAAAATCACATTCATGTCACGTCATTCACGTCAACTTTAATACTAACATTTTCATCCCTATAAAACCGAAACGCAACTGACACTCACAATGTTTAAAAAGGAACGCAGCTCCATCCACAAATACCTTTTCAAAACAGAACGCAAAGCAAACATAAAAAAAGTCTTAAACCTACCACAGCACTAAAATCCAGCGCACACCATTCACTTCACTTCACTAGTTCCGTCCGACGGCAGGCACTGTACTGAGGACGGTTGCTACCACCACTCAGTGGTTGCGACAGTCGCTTCAATGGTCACAATGACGAAGTGGTGGTAGAACAATATGTGTAATATAATGATGATTGATGTCAAAATATATGGAAGTAGGCAGGGCTGAGTATAGGTCCTTGGGAAACCCTTTTAGAAAATATCAGTCGGGATCACAATTTGTGATTCTATAGCTTTTAAAGAGAATAAATGACTGAAGTTGAAGTAACATGAGATATAATTTTAGTTATTCCGAAAAATACTTATCTTTGGCATAAATTACTACTTGACCTTATTTGTCTAATGCATCAAAATACATGCAAAAAGTCCAACTCTCTATTAATAAGGAGTTTTGCTGTGCACATTGTAAATGAGTAACAAGGAAATAAAATGTACATATATAGAAGTTATATATACAGGAAATTATAATCGTTACAAGCAGCTCATCACAATATCTAGAATTCAGAAGAAAACAGGGAGCCATCCAGAATATTTTATTTATCTTTCAAAAGTATAGACTGCTATAAAAATTGCAATTTGCTGAAAGCTCCAATTAAACATTTTCAAGGAAAAACGTAATGTTGGGATATAAAAATCAACCGCTTAATATGGTTATACCCTTCACCGATTAAAATAGATTGCTACTGTAAAGTAAATGATTATTATAAACTACGTAGTCAAAAGGAGGCCGCTCTTTTCCGGATTGTTGCGTAATATCCTGCATTGGCCGCTCATAATATTATTTGAATGCATCTAATGAGTTAAATATTTATTTTGTGCTCATTCTTTTATCTTTTATGCAAATCTATACGCATCGTGTTGAGTCAATGAACAATATAATTTTATTATCTTTATATTTATGACCGGTTTGTATTATGCTCCTTATCTTTCGAAGTTTTATATGTTTGGTACCTTTTTTTTCTAGAAAATACATTTAACGGCTGGCTTCGTATGAAATTCCAAATTAAATAGTTTAGAAAAAGTTACATCATCCATTTGTGACACCTTAAGATCAAAACAACTAACAAAATAGACTACATTTAGTTCTTCAGCAACAGTACTGTGGATGAAAAACTGGCAATTTAAGTTTCAACTTAAATTTAATTTGCAAAATAGTGTCAATCACTTAAAATTTTGCAAGTATCTAGTTTTTGTCGATTGTCGTAATGAATTCAAACCTAACCGTAGCTAGTTTTTCTTTAGCAAATATTACACAGTACTTAAACATAGATTGTGTAAGTACCAACGTATGTGCGGACAATTACATTGCAACGATGACCTAAGGTGCAGGTGCAACCATTCATAACATGTCTATGGTTAGAGTTTCCATCAATCTTACAAATATTGGTCTGACCTTGCGCACTACTTGGTTGTACTTTTGAAATACCTTTTTTACCTTTTGTTAAATACTTATTTTGTTTAAAGATTAATTATGCCATACATATTTGTGCGACAGAAGTTCGAATATAGTGTGACTATAAATAAATTCTCACTACCTAATATATATATCCTGATTCCATTTGATCATTCAAATGGAATCAGGATATTTTAAACAATAATAAAACATCTTGAGGCCTCCTACATCTGCAGTTTTAAAGCAAACAAGTGAATAACCTTATATAATTGTACACAGCCCGTACGTATAATCTATATCGGTGTACAGCCAGCAGAGAAAGTTGTTCCGTCACAATGTCAATAGCGCTGCCGACGAGGACGGAAGCGTTCGCGTAATCATTACGAAACTTGCGTCTACCTGTGTACGTTGCATCGGTCAGATATAATACGTTTTTGTATGACTTATGTGGTGCATATTATGTCATAGAGGTATTTGGAATGGGATGACGTGGAAGTGGGAAAACAGCCGGTTGATTCTGTAAACATGTCAAAGTGAAGGCTTAGGTGAACTGATTACGAAGTGAGCTGTCATTCCATCTTGATTACATGGATTAACACTTCGTGATCACTTCACCCAAGCCTTCACTTCGACATGTTTACAGAATCGCACTGCTGGTTCCAATGGCTTCTTAGGGTTCCGAACAAATAACGGAACCCTTATAGGATCACCCGGCTGTATGTCTGTCCGTCTGTCACAGCCAGTTTTCTCCGGATCCACTTGACCGAATCTGTTGAAATTTGGTGCACATATGGATTTTTATGACCCAAACACGAACGCTTTACGTAAAGGGCTTACTGTGAGGGTTTTAATTATATTTTTTTTTCATAATTTTAAAATAAATGGTTTTGAATTTATTCAAGAAATTAGACGAAAAATGACCATTCCCCCCTTAACTCCGAAACGACGAAGCCTAAAATTAAAAAAAAAATGGAGTTAATAGATCTTTACCTATAAATTACAGGAAAACCTATAAGAAGTCTATAAAAATGTCATATTAAAATAACATGTTAAAAAAATTCGTTCGTAACCCTTTGCACGCGAGTCCGACTCGCTCTTGACCAGTTTTTATCTCATATGTTTATACTACGTTCAGAGGTTGTTTTTTTTTCATTGGTAGCACGTATAAATGAGTGGTATCGATATAACTTATTCTTTTTCCATATTCTGTATATATATATTTATAAAATAAGCGTTTTTGCGGTGCGAACTCAACAAAAACATATCCAATCCAAATAGGCTAACACAATTTTTCAATCATCGAATCACAATATTTCCAAAACTGCCACCCGAGCAAAAATATTCATGAAAGTCCTAACTAAAGGGATAGCCTGAATAAATCATAGACCAACTATTTTTAGAAGTCGAAACTGCGAAGTCAAACTCGGTAGAAACATAACAGATTTATTACCTATTAGCTGGGATACGCAAAGGCTGACCACGGAGAGTCGACCCGATTAAGTTAATCGACCACGTCTAGTCTTCAGAGAGGGGGCACGGCTAAAGGTATTAACTCATGAAACACGGCCACGTGGCCCGAATAGATAATGGGTCGTGTGAGGCGACACGGAGTCTTGGTAGGGTCAGTATGCGGGGCACTGACTTGGGAATCTTCGGATAAAGGATTTGAAGTAACTTTGGCTTTAACTGCTTGAGTTTGATGGGCAATGACCGCGGAAGGTAATACTTAAGCAGGTTTTGTTTAGAAAATGTAAGTGGTAGTGCAAGTGAAAATAGTGCGGAGTGGGAAGTGGTGGCACTAGTAGCAGCAAGGTTGAAATTAAAAGGCTCGGTTTAATGCAGTTAAGTCAAAGTACTACCAGCAAAATTGATTCCAAACCAGTCTCATACGTTCTAGTTCCAGTACAATTAGGTCGGAATATTGTTACTTGAAATAATTGTCTACTGCATTTAACA
The DNA here is from genome assembly GCA_947578705.1 of Lacanobia wlatinum. Taxonomy (NCBI): domain Eukaryota; kingdom Metazoa; phylum Arthropoda; class Insecta; order Lepidoptera; family Noctuidae; genus Lacanobia; species Lacanobia wlatinum. The sequence continues at coordinate 6,639,963 of OX388037.1, forward strand.
AGATGGTCAAATTGCACGACTTGAGGCACATATTGATATAGTTTCTATATTTTCTTTAAAACAAGTGTACAAAGCGACAATAAAACTTCAACATTTCGAGGATTTCAAACGAATTATGTATTAAAAATCAAGAATCAATTTTTCCGATAGTACAACCCATATTTTTGATGAATTAAATAGATACTTAATATCTTGGCGAATAGCTTTAATTGTCTCTCTTTTTATTTACGATGTAGGCAAGTACTTGATTCTCCACAAATGCTGGCGGCGAGACTTTGTCATAATTCGAGGTTTGGCTCTCGACTGTTTTCTCCTCCAATATTGGACCGATTTAAGAGATATTTCACAAACTGAATAAAAAGAATATATACGTCATGTGTCCCTTTGTTTTCCCTTTTGATGATTTATTAATCGTATAAGCACTAGAACTGTCACAAAATGCTCAAAATTGTCCGATAACTTGCTGTCAACAGAGCCCTAATGTACAAATTTGCCAACTATTAGTCAAAAAAGAAAAACATAGAAACACAACATACATCCTTCTTATTCAGTTTGTAAAATATCTCTTGTATCGGTCCAATATTGGAGGAGAAAACAGTCGAGAGCTAAACCTCGAATGATGACTTTTTATATACAAAGTCTCGCCGCCAGCATTTCCTCTTAAGACACCAACAATATTGATCAAGCAGGCTATTAAAAGAAACTGCTACTCAACACGAAATTAACGCCAAAGCTTATGTTTATTTCCCTAATAAACGTAAATAGCCAAGTAGATTACTACATGTAGGAAATTAGTGACAAGTAAACTAGAATGGGTCGGTTTAAGCTTGTTTCGAACTTAGGACAAGGGATTTAAAGTCGCTTTCAGGATTTTGTAATTGGATGAAATATGATTCGCAGATGTTGTTTAACTATGGTAGGCTATTTAATTTTTATGATCAACTAGCTGACCCGAGCAACTTCGTCTGGGACACATTTACCTATATAGCACATACCTAGCCTTTATAGCATAACTTCCTCGATAAATGGGCCATCCAACTCTATTTATTTTTCAATTCGGATCTGTAGTCCTTGGGATTAGGGCGTTCAACAAATAAACAAACTCTTCAGCTTTATAATCCTTAATAATATTATAAATGCGAAAGTAACTCTGTCTGTATGTCTGTCGCGCGTTCACGCCAAAACAACTGTACCGATTTTAATGAAATTTGTTACACAGAAAGCCTAGAGCCTGAGAAAGGACATAGGCTTCTTTTATCCCGGGAGTATGTTCCCTAGGGACCACGCGGGCGAAGCCGCTGGCAGAAGCTAGTAATATTGTAAATGCGAAAGTAACTCTGTCTGTATGTCTGTCGCGCTTTCACGCCAAAACTACTGAACCGATTTAAATGAAATTTGGTACACAGAAAGTCTAGAGCCTGAGAAAGGACATAGGCTACTTTTATCCCGGGAGTATGTTCCCTAGGGACCACGCGGGCGAAGCCGCTGGCAGAAGCAAGTATTAACATAAATAGTATAGATGAAAGCGATGATGGGGTTGACGATGGAGCACGCTTGCCTAAAAATGACCTATTCACTCCTGACTTATAGACAGTAAGAAAATCCACTCCTTAGCTGTATGCACACTTAAAGTAATTCCAAAGCATTGTGGGCCGAATCTTGAGAAATGATTTTTTGAAGTGATACACCACCAGGTACTTAATCATTTTAAAAGCCAGATGTTATTCATATTGTATCTGTTTTAAATCTAAAATGGTGCCAAAATCAATAACAAGGTATTCTTCATTGCGATTAAAGAAATGATAGATTCATGTAGTAATAATTTTAAATAACGCGTTTAATTTCGAACTGTATAATTCTTGTATTAAAAATAAGAATTACACGTACAGTTCGCATAAGGTATATTAACATATAACAACACAATGCAATACAATGAAAAACATTAACCATAAAATTTGCTCATTTTTTTAACTGATTTTTAAAAACAAGGAGGAGGTTCTCAATTCGGTGGGTATTTTTTTATATAAGTACACCGATTACTCCGAGATTTCTTATCCCATTTATGTGTTTCTTTCTTAGCTCGATGCGTTATACTTGTCATTTGGTCCCGTAAAAATTTGAATCAGTTTGGTTCAGAATTTTTTATTTTATGAGCATATTTGCTTATTTCGTTCAAGTATCACAACTTAAAAGTGAATAAAAAAAACTTTTCACAAAAAATATAACCGACTTCCAAACAAAAGTCTACAAAGTATAAAATAACCTTGATTTTGGAAATCGGTGTTAAAAAACAAAGAAACAAATCCAAAAACTAATTCACACGAGTAAGACACTGTGTTGAGTTTCTCTTTTTTTATATTTTGGCATATTTTCCTACTATTTCAAAGGTAACACGTGTATGGCGCTCCATGATGTCAAGAACGTTGACTAAGGGATCGTAATACAATGATTAGCTTTTGCCCGCAACTTGAACGGGTGACCCGAAGGTCACTCGTAAAACCCAAAGGTTATGAGGAAGATTCTTATCACTAAACGGAACTAATATTTTTGCTTAGCAGCTTTTTGAGTAAAGTTGCTTTAAAGAAAAGGTTACAACGTGATGGTAGTTCTTTTTTCTTCCAGAATTGCGGAATTTGTTCGAAAGGGGCACCGCGGCCCTGGAACGCAAAGCGCATTAAGCGGCATTAAGAGGAACACGGATTGCGGAGTAACCAGAATCCTGGATCCTGGAACTATTTTCTTTCAAAGGGAATTTGAAAGAATACGAGTGGGTTTTAGTCAGTAAGAATCTGACACACCCTTCCGCTCCGCCTAGGGTGGAAGGAGTCATTTGATGATTTTCTATGTACCTAGAGTTAAAATACTAACCTACAAATGCCTGAACCGGACTTTTCCTAAAAATTACGAACGTAGAGAATGCCTAACTCTGATCTGGCGTAAGGTACTGTTGTGTTAACACACACTAGGCACACATATAATTCTTATCATTCCTGTCTTGTATCACAAGCCAAAGGCAGACTCAATAATAATAATAATCGTACTTTGCCTTGTCGTTTAATGTTATTACTAAGTGTCATAGCAGCGAGAGCTTGCTAATCTTTTTTAGCAGGCGTTGTGAAAACTGCTTTTCAAAATTACATTCTAAACTGTAGCGTAGCTAATTAACGAAGCTGTTATAATTAATTTAGTAGTATGCCAACCCGTATCTGTAACGTTTGAAAGTTCTGATGCTTGATTGGTTAAACTACGTAAATTTAAATAAAGAGATTTAAGAAGATATAGATAGCTAAAATAAATATTAATTATCTGATATTAGCGGATTACTCAAAACTTCAGCTACCTACTATTATTTCAACAAAATTTATAACCGTAAACGCTCACCGAACATTTTTCCGGAAACAATTTCAAGCGAAAATTTAAACTATCTCAACAATATATATGTGCATAAAATAATACTGAAAAAAAACAGGTATTTAAGATTTTATCTTTTCCATTATACCTTCAATTCAAGTCTTTGGTCCTCGAACAAAGAGGAAAGCCAAGAAATTCCGCTGAGACCCACCGTGTACCGAATTCCGAAAATTGGTATGCAATTGTTACGTAAACAGGAAAAACTGATGACAAAAGTTGTAAACATAGGAACTTATGTGAGCGGAAAGGTACGGCAAGGAAAGGGACTTTGGTGATAACTTTTATATAAATTAAATTCCTGGCAATGTGTTCAAAATTGGATGGATCCATGGATCCGATAACCGAAATACTTGGAGATGTTTAATTAAACTTTGTGCCGCGTGTTTCTTTGCCTAAAATAGGCCACGTAGGCGTCTTTGAATGTGCCCTTTAAAATTTAATGGATGACAATGATAATATTGCCTGAAAAGTAATTTGTTAGTGACTTCGACCTTTTCCAAAGTTTTCGTCTTTCTGAATTGCTACGCGATTAGTTATAGACTACTGGCTTTTTTTGGTAAATGAGGCTAGTGTACAGAAATAACCATTTTAACTCCGCCATTTTTAGGGTTCCGTACCCAAAGGGTAACCAACGGAACCCTATTGCTAAGCATCCGCTGTCCGTCCGTCCGCCCGTCCATCTGTCCGTCCGCCTGTATATCAGTGGTGTACCTGTATATCAGTATCAGTATCTCAATCACCAGTCCAATCAGTTGAAATTTTCATAGAGTGTGTATTTCTATTGCCGCTATAACAACAAATAACAAAAATTTAACTAAATTAAAATTTACGGGGTTTTCACATCACAAACAAACGTGATTTTTTTTGGGTTATGTTTTGTATGAGAATCCGACTCGCACATGGCCGTTTGCTTTCGGTAAACGACCGTACCCAGCCGGGTACAGAAATTACTCCGTTATTATGTAAAATCTGAAGTGATTATAATTATCACAAAAATTAGTTCAATGCCCACGTTTATAACATAAATCCAACAATCATATTACCTCTAATCCTTTGTTTGGATTGTTAAAAATTAAATGACTTCTCCCGTTCTGGACGGAACCGAAGGGAGTGTCAGACTCTTAAGGCTCTCTAGAAATTCTTAAAAACAGATTGCAGATGAAGCAACTTTTCGTCGGCATTTACTGAGAAATTACATCTGAAACAAATAGGTAGTAATCTACAGGATATGATACGTATTTTAGTTTAGCCAGAATTTATTTATCGGTGTCACATAATAAAAATAAATAATATCACCAAATCACCTCCAACTCGTTGTGATGAAACCATTTTTTACCTTCTTTTTTAACAAAAGTATAAAAAAATATCTACTGCTTTGCAATACAAACGAAAATAATTTGGTTTCATAACTTTTTTAAAAATATTTGTTATTTTTTAACGGAGCCAACTACACTTCTACGAGGCACGTGGCTCGTATAAGAGTAGTTGGCTCCGTTTATATACACAAGGTCATTGGCATGTTTACAAGCCTTAATAACTAAAAACCACCCGAGTTCTTTCAAATGCCCGTTGCAATTCAGGACTGCAGTAACTCCGCAACCTGGTTCTACTCAAAAAGTATGCAAATAACCCAGAAATGCATACGTACGTATCGAAAAATAAACAAAAATTTTACTTTTGTTATGACCATTATTTAACCGGTCCTTCAGAACTCATTAAATCTCAAATTGTTTATTGCATTCCATAATGTACACATATATGTGGTAAATATGAATAAATAAAAATAATTATGGACCCTGTCGGGCACAGCAAAACTTTAAATTGTTGGGGTATTAGGGGAGAGGAAGAGCGCTTTAATATTTTTTCTTGTAAAATAAATGTTTATTATTTCCTGTGCAACTTGTACCTATTATTATTAAATATTTTATATTACCATTAATTTATCTCTTAATATAATATACGCGTATGGTATAATTATTATTATCTACATATTTATTGTTGGATTAAATTACATGCACAGCTGTTTTATTGTAGGTATATACGTTTAAATTTTCTGCATTGGTATTACTATATTTAATTTTATATTTAGCTTTAGATGAATACTTAGTATATTAGTTACTTCATATTTGATTTTTTATTATTAGAATAGTATATTATTTCTTTATTATTATTAATAGAATAGAATTTAAATTAGAACTATTATGCGTTGCAAGATCAGTAAATCTTTGTTATTGTTATAGATGAATACTTAGTATATTAGATACTTCATATTTGTTTTTTTTTTGTAATTGAATAGTATATTATTTGTTTATTTATATTAATAGAATAGAATTTTATTCATTAACTCTACATCACTATCATGCGTTGCAAGATTAGTAAATCTTTGTTTTCGTTTGTACTTTAGTGTATCTATCTAGCCTATTTTGTCCCACGGCTGGGAAAAGTTCTTTCTCTCCCATTTCCAGAACTCTGTCATTTGCTATGTCAGGCCAGTCCTTTCGGTAGGAGCTCGTCCCATCTACGCCTTGGTCTGCCACGATGTCTTTGGCATTCAATGGGAGCCATTTGGGGGTTCTTTTTCCCATTTATCACCCCAAAGTAAATACCCAAACTAAGGCCTAAATAACCCGAACCTTTTCATATATAACTTGCCTCCTACTAGTGTTGCTAAGCGTTAATGGGGAGGCGAAACTTCTGTATAATCGTGGGGTATCAGTACCTAACTCGGTTGAAGTTGGTAACCTAATATTCTGGCAACGGTTAACATCAATCAACCTCGACGTTCGTTGTTGTAGCTAAGTGTGGGTGGAAGGGAATTTCGAATCTGTCTAGATGGTATCTAACTTTGTGAGGCTTCGATAATCTCACAATACTTACTACTTTTTTAACTGACTTCAAAAAGGAGGAGGTCCTCAAATCGTCGTAATGTTTTTTTCATTTGTGTATGTTCCCCGATTACTCGAAGACGCCTGGACTGATTTGGAAAATTCTTTTTTTGTTTTAAAGGGTAGACTCACAAGGGTAACCACTTTACTAGTGGTCCCATTATCAGCAGATCAGAATCTGATGATGGGATCCTGAAGAAATAGAGGGAACTTTTCAAATTGTATAGGCACACTTAAAGCGACTTGGGTAGTTTTCGGAAGAGTATTTTCTCGGAGTGGTTCCATTTCAATTTGGTGAAGATATGTTGAAGAACTTTGAAGATAGGCAACAGAACTCCTCAATAATTGATAGCAAATGCACCGGGACTGCTGAAATCGCATGGCTTATAATAACTTAAACTATGACTTATACTAGCTTTGGGCTTTGCCATTGAAACCTACTTAATGACAACACATTTATATAATTATAATGCATGGATACTGCAAAGTAGTGCATTTTACAAAAACATTTCGATAACTTTGCAGTGCCCACGCATTTTGGTATATTGCTCTTTCAAAATTCAAAGCTGTTCCTATAAACAACAGAGGTGATGCCAAACTAATTAATAACCTAACATAAATAACTCTCAAATTAAGACTGTATTATGCCTTCTCCAACACACACTAAGTTGAGGTATGTCAGAGTTATTTCGGAAGTAGGCCGCTAAAGAAATGCAGATATCCGTAGTGACAGTCACGTACCAGAAGACGTAGAGTTGCAAGACATCCCGCAAGATAGACCAATGACCTGGTGAAAAATGCGGGAATCTGCTGAATGAGAAATACGCAGAACCATAAACCGGTTCAGTGGTGACACTGGGGGCAAGCTTATGTCCAGCCGTGGATGTCTTTTGGCTGAAATTAAGATGATGATGATGATAGGGCACGGTAGTCCGCCCACAGAAACGGTTGATGTGTACTTTTAAATGACAATGATATGATAATTTTCCCTTCGAGTATCAGCTAGACATTTCAAAAACCGCCCTAAAGTCCCCTTCATCCCTACAACCCGATCGTCACCGCTACGGCGCTAATGCAGAGTAAAATTACAATATCAAATTATCGGCTATGTATCAAATTGATATTATTATGATGAGGGGTAATACATTGATATTAGATTTAAATTTCACCGGACACATGCCCTTTGTGTTCGAAGACTGATTGAGTGAGTTAACTATTGAGGGTATTCAGTTATACCTGAGTAATAGATTTAGTGCTTTTGGGCTGTCGAAAATTTAAGTAGAGTAGTGTTTAGATGTTTCTATTGTCTGAGGTGATGCAAAGATGATGGAGTATGTAATTATTTTGAAGTCTTTTATATTAGTTGACAAGTTTAAAAATCTGGTATTTAAGGCGCTAAGCGAATAATAAGGCCGTTTTGAGAATTGTTTTTTCTCGTAAACTGCCAGTAATAATGATTTGATATTTTAGTTTATGTTTTTTGAACATATAATCTACCTAAATTCTAAAGGAATACACGATGCGAAGAAATTATCTAAATAGAAAAAAAAATACAAGGTTCGATCTGACTTTTTGCCATTTTCATTTTCATGACGTAATGCATTAGATTAATGTCATAAAATCTAATTTTAAACAGAAATTAACTTTATCTAGCTAAATTCATAACAGGTTTTGATTTCAAAATACTTTTATGGTATAAAATCCGAAATTTACTTTTGGCACTTACGTTATTTATTCCGAGCCGCCCTCATTCTATCGCTATCTCTTATTTTGCCTTTTATAAGTATTTGCATTACTGTCGATTCAGATCAATTCAGATGGTCCGTGGGCCTTGTCAAGGTAATACCTATGTCACTTTTTTTGCAGATCAGAGCTGTCAGATTGACGTTTTTTTAACAATATTTTACCTAGATCAGCAGCTTAAAGTAGTTTTTTGCTAAAATTAGTGATATAAAATTATTTTTGTGACCTTGGACAATATATAATCGTTTTTATTTTATATAGTACCAACATTGAAATTATTTATAAAAATGTTATGAAATAAAAGACTAAAAGTGCCTAAAACACATCATTTGGGAACATACCTGAACGCAACAATTCATATCACAGGAAATTAATAGTGGCGAATAACACCGGCAAATCATAATAAAATCATCACTTTCACTTCCGTGTATAGAACATCCACAAATATTATTTTTCTCTCACGTAAAGTAATATAGCTATAGCATTTTTTTTCCTAGACTAGCGTGTCTGTTTTTTAAAGCTTTTGTCTCAAATTTTGTCTTAAGAAACAGGCTAATTTAAATGTATTTATTTCGTGCTTTGAAAGACGTCAAACATCAATATGTCAAGTAATTAAACTTAGCCAGCCTTACGAAAAAAATTGAGTTTAGAAACTGGCTTCTGCCCGCGACTTCATCTGCTTTTTTTTTCAGAACTAGGTCAACAGACAGGGAAGTGAGAATAATTCAAAAAATGTATAACCTATAATCATAAGGAGTTCAGAGGCCTCAACTTTTTCACTTTAAAAGAAATGAAGAGTAAATAAATAGTAGTCAGTCCCGAATATTTTACTCCTTCGTGATGCTGACCTCCTTGTAGTCTCTACTGCTCATAATTCTAGCCCCAAACATACTTTTTCGTAATTCTATTAGACATTGACGCCTTTATTTGGATGATTTGATGTATATTATTTGATTTATAATGTTGTTGCGGTACAGAATTAAAATATTAGTTTTCAAAACCAATCAATAAGTATTAGTCCGGTCAAATTAGACCAAAAATAGGACTGAAGTTACAATAATCCTACCCAACTCAAAATTGGTAGGATTGTTCAAAACACTATGATAAATGAAATCTAAAAAGGCCTCATCGATCCGATACCTGGAAAAAAAGTCACAAAAACGTGTTTTTCGCGATTTTCAGCAAAACGGTATCAATCTATTAAGATTTGTTTTCCGCACTTAGTCCTGATATTGGACCATTGTGCGTGAGCCACTACTCCGTGTTCGTGTGTCCGCGGCCTAAGGCCTTTGCACACGGCGTTTTTTACGCGCCGACGACGTGACGCGAAGATGCGCGCTAAAGCGCGTTAAACGAAATTCAGGCGCCGATAGTTAATTTTTGCATGCAAAAATTTTGTGGCGCTGTAATCGTAGACCTCTTTGTATCGATACAAACGCACTGATATGGCAATAGGCGGTTTAAAATCGCTGTAGTCGCGCGTATGTATTTTTATACAGAAATCTCTGTTGTCACCAGACTCCTCAACAGAACACAAAAATGGAAAAAAATGAAAAGAAAATAGAGTCTGACGAGACAGCACTGCTTCCGCTGGCTTTATTACTGATAGTATAAAAAATAAACGACATTTTTGGATCCACCCATTCACGAGTGAAAGAAGATTGAATGATGGTCATTTTAATACAACTTTTAAACATTGCCCAAATTTAAAAGATGGGAGAAAAATTCGAACTGCTATCAGATGTCGTGTGAGTGACAAGTAAACCATAACTAACTCTTGGGCCTTTCTCCATACAAACGTATTCCGCTGTTTTCTTCGTGGATAATGCTACTAGAGCCATGATAAATTTTTCCAAAAAGTCTAGATCGAATTAATACGTGCCTATATATATATATATTTTCCAAAACATAATTACTTAAAGAATTATGACAATCCAAAAACCCGAAAAACAGCCCGCTTTTACCGCCATGTTCAGACGACTATCAGACAAATTTGATAAGTTTTTATGAAAATAGAAAATAATAGAAGCATAGATGTAGTCTTCTTCTAAATTTTGATACATATTTTTTATAGATCAATTCAGTTTTGAAGAATAAAACAGCGGAATACAAAACGGTTTTTGGTCAAGGTTATTATAGGTAAAATCAGCCTCTGCTGTCGTTATCGTTTTCGCACTTTACTTGATAGGACACAGTGCGACACATCGGCAATAATTTCTTCAAATACCTATTTTCAAATACCTCGGGACTAGAGTCCCCTCTTAATAAACAAACTCGATACACACGAACTTTGAATGGGCTTTTCGCGCGCGTTTGTTTCGCTTTATACGCGCCTTTGAATCGATACAAATGCGACGATCTGCTTTTTGGTTCTTTAACCTATAGCACCGTGCCGTGAGCCCGCGTTTGCAAAACGTGCGTCGTCGGCGCGGTAAAAATACGTCGTGTGCATAGGCTCTTACACTATTACATACCATCAGTGATGAATATGATTTGGAAGTTCTTCAATTATATTAGAACTTTCGAATGAAGTTAATATAATGATCAATGTCTTGAAAACTCTCGAAAACAAAATGGCGGCCTTTGAACTGTAATCCTTGGCCTTAGCTTGGTGTCAAAATAAAGTTGAACATCCGATTTGACCACCTTATATAACACGAATGGAGGAGCTCGTGGCTAAAGAATAACAGCCGCAGGGGTCGATCTTCAAGGTTAAGCAACGCTTGCCAAGGTTAGTCTGTGGTTGGATGACCATCTGACATGGGTGTCAGCACGTTAAGCCGTTGGTCTCGGCTGTCATTTGTAGATCTTTGGCAGTCAGAAGCCAATAAACTTGACTCCTGGCTTGCCAAGAAGTTCCGTGTTACCCAGTTAATGGGTTGTGGACGTGGAGGTCTGGTAGGCAGCCGCTCTACGTAAACTACGTATACAGCTTAATCGGGTTTGACTGGAAGCGATAAGAATATAGTTGGGATAAGGCTAGGCAGATGATGATATAACACGAATAACTTTACTATTTGTCTACTTTGAATATTTATTTTATTCTATCTTTAAGAAGGTTGTTAATAAGAGTATCGATATATGTTAATATAATTTGCTTGCGAGTAACCCTGAATCATTTGGCGGTTTGAATTAGTTGATGGGGTGTCGCTATATTCGGTTTTTTTAACTTTCGATGAGGGCTTACGAGGAGAGTGTGCGGTGCGCTCGGGGAGAGGGATGCTAAATCACGCCACGAAATTATTTACTTAGGCTCTTAAGGTAAATGACTACTTTTTGCTGCTATGATTCTATTTCCCATTGACTAAGAAGAATATCATCTAGGTACTACTAATTTCTGTTACTCGTCACTCAACGCTCATTGGAAGACCAACGTCAGACAGCATCTGTATGGCAACATTGCTAAAGTGGAGCACACACTGTTTTTTTTTAGGTTAGTTGTGTTTTGATGGTTGTTCTTCCTTACCTACTGATAAAAAACCTTTAACAATCGACGACAACAACCAGGAACTTAACCAAGGTCGAAAAAAAAAGATCTTGCCATTTAACAACACAATCTATATCATGAAAATATAGTAGTCATCGACATAAATAATTTGTCCATACTTTTCTTAACAGAGTTGGGATCTATGCTTTAGCAGTTATATTGTCTACAGCAATATGAGTATCATTCACTAACAAAAATACGGTTTTTAATTTACAAAACAGCATATACCCCACACGGCCTTTGCAGAACATTAGCCCACATTTGCTTCTATAATGAACAATTTTCAGTGCATATTACCATAAACACGATTGGCAGCGGATTGCTGGTCGATGCATTATGTTATTAGTTCGCAAGCAGTGGTTATTGTCCGTCTCTTTGATAATGGCTTAGTTGGCTTCACTACTGAATGAGCGAATTAGCGGCATTAGTAGCTTAATTGTACTGTTTGAATGTATTCGGCTATGGGTTATTTCAAAACATGAAATGGACTGTGAATTTGGAGGTGGTTCGAGGAATCTGCAATTTGTTGAAAACGGCTCGTTGCCTATGGTTAGGTTTATGCTTGATTATTTGTCCGTAAGTATCATGCGTGTGATGTTAATTTCAATGCGCGTTTTAAGGATACTTACGCTCAACTTTGCCGGAGTCTATTTCAAAGTTCAGTTCGCTATTGGTACATCACATCATCAATATATTTAAATTCTTCCATTACTGAGTAAGTGACTGACAGACAACGCACAGCTGAAACTGGTGATCGTAGAAAGCTGAAATTTGGGACGTAGGTTCCTTGGGCACTCCTACAAACCGTGACCGTGACAGTGGTCATTGTACTCATCATTATGAGCAACTTTTACTAGTAGACACTCAGAAATCTTGCAAAAATACATTAATGTAAGAGCTCTGATTTTTTCTATCGATTTCACTAATGTTGCACTAGTGTTTTTCATAATGATAAGTACCAAGACCACTTAAGAGGTATTGCGTTTTTTCTGTAACATTTTGTATAATTTTCTACATCCCAGAAGCTGTAATACCGGTCGTCATGGCTGAAATCATAATGATGACGATAAAAACGTTTGCCTTTTAATCCAATAGGTCTACACCATTGGCGTTCCATTAAAATAATCGTTATCTTTTAGAAAACTTTTCCATGTACACTGATTGCAGCTACAAGGTAAAATCTCAATAATCCTATCCTTACTGGGATCCTGGTAACGGTAATGAAAAGCACTCTGGTGAATATAAAACAGCTTGATTTATGTTTAAACTGTTCTTTACTCTTCCTAGCTACTCGTAGAACCTTTTATTGTAAAATAATATCATAATTCTTGGTACTTTAACCTGGGTCAAAGAATAGTTTGGCTTTTGAATCAAAATAGCTGGAATTCGTTTACTTAGATGACGTATGGGTTTGTCATCCAAGTAAACTAAATTGCGTATTTTGCTTTCCTGCGACTTTCCAGTGGTGTTTTAAGGTGTGGGGTACCACTAAAATTTCTTCGTATTTTAACACCGACTTCCGAAATTAAAGTTATTTTATACTTTGTAGTGTTTTTTTACATACTTTTAGGTTATTACATATGAAATTGGCGTTTAGTCGTACTGACCACTTTGATCTCAAATATCTCCTCTTTGGTTTGGAATTCCAATTTCAAATTTATACAGCTATTTACTCATGCTTTTGTGTTTCGAAAACCGTAATTCATTTGTTATTTCCTCTTTTGGGTTTTTTCTTTGCGCCAGTCACTTTACAAAATGAAAAACTTAAAATATCGCGTTATTTACGAGTACGAGTTCCATCGTGGCACCAGTGTTGCAGAAACGGCTCGAAGGATTAATGATGGGTATGGCGACGATGTTACAAAAGAAAACACAGTGCGTTTTTGGTTCCAACGTTTTCGTTCTGGAAATTTCGACCTGCAGAATAAGCCCCGTGGACGGCCGGAGACCAAGGTGATAATGAAGAATTGAAGGCTATTGTGGAAGCGGATCCCTTGCAAACCACGTCCGAGTTAGCTGCGCTGGTAGTGATAAAACTGTTTTAGTCCACTTGAAGCAAATTGGGAAGGTGAAAAATCTTGAAAGGTAAACAAACGCGCGTCGACTGCTGCGTTACATTACTCAACCGGCACAATAATGAAGGGATTTTAAATTGAATCATTACCTGTGATGAGAAGTGGATCCTGTACGACACTCGGAAATGCTCATCGCAATAGCTGAACCCTGGCGAACCAGCCAAATCCAAGCGAAAATTGACTCAAAAAAAATTACTTGTGAGCGTTTGGTGGACTAGTGCCGGTGTCGTTCACTACAGCTTTCTTAAATCTGGCCAGACGATTACAGGGGATGTTTATTGTCAGCAACTGCAAACCATGATGAAAAAGCTAGCTGCTAAACAGCCGAGCCTGGTCAATCGCTCTAGGCCACTGCTGCTTCAGGACAACGCTAGACCACACACTGCACAACAGACGGCTACCAAATTAGAGGAGCTTCAATTGGAATGTCTAAGACATCCACGGTACTCCCCTGACCTTGCTCCAACAGATTACCATTTTTTTCGAAATTTGGATAACTTCTTACAAGGGAAAAAATTCAACTCCGATGGGAGGGGATCAATTAACTACCTACGAGTTGGCAAAAGTGCATAAATAGCAATGGTAGGTACATACTTTGATTAAATAAATAGGTATATTATATTTACAAAAAAACGACTTTGTGTTCCTCCTTTACAAAACGCCAATTTCATATGTAATGACCTAATATATTAAGTATTTGCCATACCATATTGAATATTTATTTTACTCTTATATTGAAAAACTTTAATTTTTAGTAAAACTTGATTAAATAAAGGACACACGCATGTATAGGTATATCTTGGATTTTTTTAATCTTATGCAAATGTATTCCATTTTTTTTCTATGGCTACACCTGATTTAATTTAGTCCCTTGCAATTTTAATATAAAATTGCTTTATTTGAATTTAATCTCAAAGTTAATTACGGGTACTCATGTGGATTTTGTGTTAGATTCATATAATGAAGTGCAAAAAAGTGTAAATGTGAATCGGTGACAATTTAAATTTTTCATTGTCATTTTGATATCAGTTACAATATTTTACTTGCTTTTATATTGTTCACGTACTATTCATTTTACTATTAATTGTATCTTTCACTTTTTAAACGGCCACACTCACTGACACGCTTGAATGAAAGTTTTGACAATGCTGCCTCTAGAAGTAGCCGCCAAGGCATCTTAAGGCGCAAACCCACCGCGGCGCATGCTGTGCACGGGCACGCGGCGCATTTTGTCTGCGTGGATTTATTTGTTTGACAACGTAGGTATTCGTTTCCACTGCAGTACACCCTACATCTATGTACAACTTAGCGTGGCCCACCGCGACGCACTGTGCTGTACATAATCGTGGGTTATATTCGTGTATAGCGTGTACCGCATGCACAGTGTGCATGTAGTTGTCAACGTTGAGCTACGTGAGCGCCATATTCGAGCCAGCCACGCGTGTACCAATGACGTCATTTCATGCGTAGCGTGTCCGTGGGTTGCAGTGGAGACAATCCCATACATTTTCGTGCAAAGCGAAGCTTAACACACGTGCGTAGCCTCGGTGGGGCTGCGCTTTTAGCCCTCGATGGGCTAAGTGCGAGTTTATTAACATACTCGTACGCGTTAACGTAATCGTTACGTTTGTGCTAAAAGTGTATAAGTGCCATCGGTGACACTGATGGAAATCTTTTCCTTCCGTACAAATTGACGTATGTAGACGTCTACATTATCGTGATCAAACACGTACGAAACTCGCACTAAAGCCTCTGTGGCGTGTGGCGAGGCTTATTTTGGTATTTGTCAGTCGACAGGGTCTTGTCGGACATGTAATTTGTTGCAAGAATATACCTAGCTGAAGTTCATTTTGGTGGTTTCGAAGAACAGAGTTCGGTATGTCAGTTTGATGCAAGGCAGAGAATAAAGCGAATAAGTGATTATTCCTAAGAGTTTGGCAAAAACATAACGCTTTGTTGTTTTAGAACAATGCTCTGTATTAAATAACTCGTTGGTGAAGAGTGTTATTATGATTGTGATAAGAATTTTCGAAATGCAAAGTGCAGCAGTGCCTTAGTCAAGCCATTTTCATAGGAATTGTTGTAACTTTAAAATGTTTTGGATAAAGTCTCGAATTATTGTACACGTCACGCCTTTTTGTGGTTTCTAAAACGATTGGTTAAGAGGGCTATTACAATTTTTCTTGGATTTGAACTCGAGTCAAACACTCGAGTTTCGATGTGTGATTATGGCTAAACCATGTAGCCACAAATTTTAAAAAATGTATTCCCAAGAAAGTTTAATGCTTTTTCTTGGGAGTGCTTTAAATAAATGTTTCAATTTGTTTACATAAATTAGTAAAAACCTTGTCTCTGCAAAGGATGTTTTATAAAATTTTACTTTTGGCATCTATTGATGCTTTGTTACATCGGAAATAAAAAAAATAAAAAAAATATATGGTACAATTGTATCTTCTACCTTGGAATGCTTAGATTCAATTTATTTTGCTTCATACAGTAATACACCAAAAACAATTCCGTAAAACAGAGAGTTACTGATGATTTTTGTCCGAAATTATATTTTTATCTATGAAAATATAATCCAAATTCAAACAATAAGTAACTAATAACTAAGGTCACTATGTTACCATGCCTGAAAAAAAAATTGTCTATTTAAATGTAAATAATATTTTTAAACCATTGTTGTTACATGCAGTGCTACAATCACTATAAACCTCGGGAAACGCGGTCTGTAGTTTTAGTCCGCGCCAAGCGCTCGATTTTGTAACAGAGCTTTTAACTAACGTGCCTGTTTTACGAACAGTGAAAGTGGCAAGTAGGTAGACACTACCTACAAGAAAACTGGCTAGCACATTACTTAGATAAAGCCATAAGTCAGCTGCCGCTTCTTAATAAAGCTAATAAAGAGGCATGATGGGATATGGCATACCGACAATGACTTTTTGGCTGTAAGATTTTTTCTTATAAACAAACGCGATTGTATGTAAAAAGTAATAATTCAAGGTTTGGCTCTCGACTGTTTTCTCCTCCAATATTGGACCGGTTTAAGAGATATTTCACAAACTGAATAAGAAGGATGTATACTGTGTCTCTGTGTTTTCTTTTTTTGATTAATAGTTGTCTAATTTGTACACTAGGGCTCTGTTGACAGCGATTTATCGGACAATTTTGAGCATTTTGTGAGATTTCTAGTGCTTATACGGTTAATAAATCATCAAAAAGGAAAACAAAGGGACACATGACGTATATATCCTTTTTATTCAGTTTGTGAAATATCTCTTAAATCGGTCCAATATTGGAGGAGAAAACAGTCGAGAGCCAAACCTCGAATTATGACTTTTTACATACAAAGTCTCGCCGCCAGCATTACCTCTTAAATTGATAAAAATAAAACCAAAATTTTAGCAGGCAACATTATTTTAACTTTTCTCCATGATCTAAGAACATACTATATAGTTTTAATGGTTAAAATGTTCAAGTTAAAACTTAAAAACATTGACGGCTCAACCCGGCAGGGTGCCCCATTAGAAGTTTGTAATGTGGCCTAACAGTAACGGTCCGTAAATCCCACTCTTGACTTAGTTACTTGAACGGATCGTTTGAGGTGAGTGCACATTATGGAGAATTGCCAGTTATTTTTATAGTTTTCTGTTCCATGTTTGTAATAAAGTAAAATTGTCGTAAATATGAAACAGATTTGAAGGTTTTATTGTAAAGATAGTAAGAAACAAAATAAAACATTTAACTACATGATTATTATAAAACAAAGTTCTTCGCCGCGTCACAGATAATATAATACTTGCGTAGCCGCGTTTATGTCTGTCTGTTCGCGATAAACTCAAAAACTACTGCACCGATTTTCACGCTGTTTTCACCAATGGATAGAGTGAAGGTTCTCAAAGAAGGTTTTAGTATAGAGTTTTTCTAGAAAAAAAAATTAGGGATCCTTAAGAAAATTGCAGCGCGGACGAAGTCGCGGGCGAAGTGCTAGTTTAGTACAAATTAAAGGTACAGAACAATTAGTCTATTCTGATAATATCTCACCGTATAAACTTAAATGGAGTGAGTATGAAGTTAACTGTCATTGCCGACACGGTTGGCGCAGTGGTTCAGCGATTGGCTGCCGCGCTACGTGTCGCGGGTTCGATTCCCGCACGGAGCAAATATTTGTATGGCCCACAGATAGTTGTTTCGGGTCTGGCTGTTTGTGTATGTGAGTTTATATGTTTGTGAACGCACCCACACAATACAGAAAAAAGCCCTAGTGTGGAGCAACGTTTTTTAAAAAAAAATACATCTTTGTTATTTGTATTGACAGTTCACTTCATATTCACTTCACGTAAATTTACCCGGTTAGACGGTTTACAGCAGTGCGATTATGTTAACCTCTCACCGTGTAACCTTTGGCGAACACACATGAAGTAAACTGTCAACCTATACAAATAATCCTTCTACTCCTTTTTATCTGAAAGAACGTTTTCAGTACTTCTGTGACACACATTCTAGATCCTTGAGATCATCGGAAAATCTAAAGTTAAGTATTCGTATGCATTCCACTTCCTTCTTTGACAAATCTTTCAATATACAAGCAGCTCGTTTGTGGAATGCATTAGCCATAGAAGTGAGGCGTGCTCAAACGCAACCAGCGTTCAAAAAAATGGTGAAGGAGCATTACTTTTCACTTTAATTTTTCCGCTTCTATCTCAATTATATATTTGATATTTGTTAGTATATTACTTGGTATTGTATTTTCGTATTTTACATTATTATTTATAATTAGTATTAGTTAGAACGTTTTGTACACTGACAGCCCTAACTCCATCTCCTTTCGTTTAGTCCATCCAAAAGTTGTCTGTAAGAGATTGCCTTGTGCGATAAGACCGCCCATTGTACACTTGTTTTATAGAATTTTTACGCTGCTTTAAAAATGAGGTGTACAATAAAGTATATAATTAATAAATAAACAACATGGAATGACAGTTCACTTCACCCTCACTCCACTTAAGTTTACATTTCAAATGTCAACACAAATTTCCTTAAATAATAGCCTAATTTAAATAAACGTCACCCGTCCAAACGTAACGCATACACTGTACATACACTCAGAAATACATCCTCACCAGCACTCGCTCTCTCCCATATAGTACACACAAACACACACACGCACGTCGTGAATGTGGCACATTCATATTTTTCTTTTTATTATTTTTTATTTAAGTACTTACCAAATTTTATATGGATTCCCTATGTACAGGCATGCCTAATTTGGGAATCCAGTTAGTCAATAATTTTTATACTACAGACGTTTGAAGTAATGTTTTCGGTGAAGTGGCGAAGCTAGCTCTAGTGTCCGTAACACAGGTTAATTCCTAGCACGGAACTGGGGTTTGCTCCGTTATCCGCTGTAATATTCGTATCCGTCAGTCATGGTGTAGTATTTAAGTTAACCTGTACCTACTCAAAGTTTTGAAATAAAGATTATTATTATTATTATTACAAAAGACTGGCAAAATCGCACTGCAGGTTAACAGGACAGAGAAAAAACGAACGAAACGATATAATAAGCTTTGACGACCATCTGTCGAAGCAGGCGTTACGCGGTTGGATAAAGGTCCTGATACAGAAGGCAGTATCCTCGATACGGCTCGTATTGTAAGGAGGTTCCTTTCTCTGAAGCCCTAATCACCGGTAGCTTGGATCCTGCTCCCGACACCGCACCCGGGACTACTATTTTATATTTTTTGAAATATGTTTTTTTTTAATGTATTTAAAAATGTAATATAATAATGTATATAAAAATATATAAACGAAACAATAATATTAATCTTTTTATCAGGCGACTGAGGCCCATAGATAAAATACACAGAATTATAATGTACAAATTTATCTTAAACAATAATAAACTAATACATATTGATAACTAAAACTATAACTATACATATGACGGCGCTACGTCATCGTACGGTTGTACACGGCACGTGCACCGGACCGATCAGGCGATGTCGCCATCCCCACCTCCCCCACTACTCGACTTGTTTGTGCTCGGACGTAAAACGAGACCGCGCGGAGCGATCGGGGCATTCTATTCTAGACCTCGGTCCGATACACGTGTTGTCATAGCGCCTAGATTTGCTAATATCGTGTTAAAACCTTTTAGTTAATAATTATGATATGATAATTAATTGAGTTCACAGTTATTATAAATTAAGTGAGTTAATCGAATAAAATTGATTAATAAGTAAACTACCTACTTTTTACTTTAAAATATCCAATCCTGATAATACGCCTATATCAGAATTGGGACGTAACTAAAAGGGCCCACATGGAGATTCGTGACAATGCTAGTGAAATATGTGGCGGTTACGTTTTGAAATGTAATGACAGTGATAGTGAAAATTGCGGTTTGTTTTTAAAACGCATGCGTTTATCCAGACGCTAAAAACTTGATGTGTGCCGTGAAGTGTCGTGAAGTTAAATCCGATAGGCCGAAGTTCGACACACGATCATAGTGTGTCACCGTGGTGGTATGTTTTGTCGAGGATGCAGTGATGTGCAGAGCAGTTTACTGTTTTACCATATGGCGCTGAAGAGCTTTGCGCCGAATTCCTTTTCGACGAGTTTTATGCGGCTACCCTCATCAACCTGAACTAAACCAGTTCCGTCCGGAGGCAAGCAACTTCACAACAGCTGGTCAGGTCAAGGAGAGGAGATTTCTACGCCAATCTGGTGAGTCGTTTAAACTTTTTAATTGCTGTAGAACTGCTTTTTATTTTGTTTACGAGTGTTCATTTTTATGATGTGGAGACTGACTTATAAAAGGCAACGCCTTTATGGATGGCAATTATCGATGTTTGATAATTGGCCTGTCGCTTTATCTTAAAGTGAAGCTATTATTAATAGCATAAGTGTTGCTGATTAAGCGATAGCATTTTCAATAATACTTCTTCTTTTCGATTCAATCGTTAACTTTTTTATTGTTTTGGACCAGTAGGTAGTTACGTTAATTGCAGCAACAGTGGCATTCATTAGATACTCCAAATTACAGGAGAATGGGCACTTGGGGCACTGTAACATATGGCTCGTGCTCTGAAAACGGGCACTGCACTCACGTTGGGTATACAACAGATCATTACATCCTCATTTCGCCAAGTTGTGTTTGCAGCGGCCTACCTGGGTGCGCAAATTGCGCTGGCGCGCGATTTAACGCTTTCCAAAGGCCATTGCGATTCACGACCAGGGGCAATTGCTCTTTGGGTTTTATGAAGTCGTGAGGTGGTGGATACTTCTCTTCCCACAGTCTGCTTCTCCCTTTATATGGCATATCCAGGATCGCCTGTGTAGATAGAAGGAAGCTCTTGCGACTTTTTAGTCTTCCCGAAGTTGGCATGTGGCCATACAGGGATGTCGGGAATCGGTTTTCAGATCCTTCGAACAGCAGGAGGTGCGATGCCTGCAAGCGGATAGTTTGTTTTGTGGAGTCTATTTAAATCAGCCTGATATTATCTGACACGTTTCGTTTAGGGCAATGTCTACTTTACGAGAAAGAGCAGGTCGGTGCCACACTGTGCAAGCAAACACGCCAGCAGAAAAAATAGGGACATGCCGGTTGTACGGAGAACATCGGGTGCCGCTCCCCAATTGATGGAAATTAGGTGACGGAGCAAGTTATTCCGGGTTCGACGGAGCTAAGTATTGTAACAGTTTGACTTTTACGCTTAGGCCATATCTAACGTCACACCGAGATATTTTGGATTCGAGCAGTGTTGGACCTTGGCTCTACGCCATGTGATGTTAAGCATTCGATTTGCGGGCCTATAGCAGAGATGAAAGGCGCACGACTGTATCTTAGATGGGTTCGGCCGTAGAGCGTTGCGGTCACACTAATCTCTCAGTACACTGAGTGCCATTGTACGTTTATGCTCCACGTCCATAAAAGTCGCTGCTTGGTTTGCTAGGGCCAGGTAATCCGCGTACAAGAAGTGCTCCGTGTGTTAGGTGGAAGGCGGTTCGTTCGCGTAGATGTTAAAAAAAGCGTCGGCGCCAACACACTGCCCTAAGGGAGACCATTCTTTTGCTGTCGCTATCTACTCTTGGTGAATTGGAAGCACATACCTGGAAGTGGCGGTTGCACAGGAGTTCGCTTGAAATGGGCACAAAGCCTTGGTCATTGGTCAAATAATGCTGATGAAGCGATATTATTCTGCTATCGCTGATCGAGTCATGAAGTGAAATACCAGAGAGCTTTTATTTTTTTGGACATAAGAGCGATTTAGTTACCTAACACTTTATTTTGAATATTTTGATTTTATATCACCATTCATAGGCATAGGCCGCTTTCTTGTGCCAATGGTCCGATAAAATTTAGATTTTTATTTTCTTAAAACTGTGACTACTACACTTACCTGAAACCTTTTGGCCAACCACAGCTTTTATTGGACTTGTACTGTCGTAGCATTTTTCGGTTTCAGACATCGTATCATGGTGTATAAAGCCAGCAGGAGGCTAGCGGTTGGCATGCTGCCATAACTGCTGAGCAGTTGTAACAACTGCTGAGCAGCTGCAACTTCTGAGCGGTTCTGAGCGTGACAGACCGAAGGTTGGCAAACAGTTGGCAAACTGCAGTAGCCAAGTATCATGTCAACATCTGTGGGGTTAAGAGCGTTCAAGGCCGACTGGAATACTTGGTGAGTCGCTCAAGTTTTATTTGAATAGCAAACGAAGCTTTAAAGGGGTTGATATCAATTCGGTGGTTGCATTGATAGTGCTAGGTAATTTTGACATAGTTAGCACAAAGCGAGTACTTAAAAGAGTTTCCCATTGGCGGTAATAGTGTCAAAATTTTATTCAGTGTGAGCTTTAGGTTTAGTTATCGCATAGCAAGTACCACAAGGTCATGTTTCAACTTAGACGTTTTTTTTAGTGAAAATTTGGATCTAGGCTTTCGTATTAACGTACGGAGGCAGTTTGCCATACATAACATCAGTTAGTAAATTTGATAGTATCAAAACTATCATGAATAGCAATTTGATTTTAATGACGTTGATAAAAGCTTTAAAGGTACAGAGAATTCTGAGCTATTACAAGTTCTAAATAGATTTTCCATTTTGTGCAATTTAATACGGGTGAGATTATAATAACATTGATTGATTCGAACCGCACAGCGCAGCGATGATTTTGATGATTGTAGATTAACGTAAAGTAATTCGTGAGTGCTCGCATGAACGTTAGATGCAGAAAATATCAGTGATGACGTGACGGCGAATAATAATGAAGAACTTGTTCATGAAACTTCCCATAAAAATAAAGTTTTAAGTGGTACTATTTTAGGGCTCACACTTTAAAAAAAAATGCCGACTCTCGTACTTAAAAAGCCAGTAGCAGTAGTTAACTTAATAGATCATGTAGGTACATCATTGGAAGGGTTTTTGGATCCTAAACCAATTAACGTTGTGACAAGTGATTTAAATTCATAGAGAAAATTGATTCAATAGAACAAGGACAAATCACGAGTTAATTTATTATTATATTAGCTACAGGGACCAGTTTAGTCCGGCCTAGCAAATCTAGGAACAGTTTAAATTAAAAGATACGTCACGGTTAGCGCAGTACTTGGGCGCTTGGCTGCTGCGCTGCGTGACGTAGGTTCGATTTCCGCACGGAACAAATATTTGTATGGCCTACAGATAGTTGTTCCGGGTCTGGTCTGTGCGAGTGAGTTTGTATGTTTGTGAACTCACCCACAAAACAGGATAGATTCCTAGTGCGGGGCAGCTTTTAAAAGGAAAGAAAAAAAAAGAAAAACAAGGAACGAAAAAAGAATTAAAAGAGCTTGAAGAGTCTTCCATGGCCGGACCAAGCAGTAATAATCCTGAAGGGCTAGTTAAACCGGACCGGGAGATTTTAACACTGAAGGGTCGTTAGAACCGGACCAGTAGTTACAAACCTGAAGGGTCTTTAGACCGGACCAGAAAATTATAACTCTGAAGGGTCATCAGACTGGACCAGTAGTATAATTCTGAAGGGTCATAGGACCGGACCAGAAGATATTACTCTGAAGGGTCATCAGACTGGACCAGTAGTATAATTCTGAAGGGTCATAGGACCGGACCAGAAGATATTACTCTGAAGGGTCTTAGGACCGGACCAGAAGATGTTACTCTGAAGGGTCTTAGGACCGGACCAGAAGATTATTACTCTGAAGGGTCGTAGGACCGGACCAGACCATGAGATAAGATTTTAATGTCAGGATGAACGAACAGTAAAATTGTGGTTCTCATTAAAGATACCTAAGTGCTTCTAAAGTGCGCGTCCGAGGACGTACGCACGTCAGAATGGCCGTGACGGCGCTACGTCATCGTACGGTTGTACACGGCACGTGCACCGGACCGATCAGGCGATGTCGCCATCCCCACCTCCCCCACTACTCGACTTGTTTGTGCTCGGACGTAAAACGAGACCGCGCGGAGCGATCGGGGCATTCTATTCTAGACCTCGGTCCGATACACGTGTTGTCATAGCGCCTAGATTTGCTAATATCGTGTTAAAACCTTTTAGTTAATAATTATGATATGATAATTAATTGAGTTCACAGTTATTATAAATTAAGTGAGTTAATCGAATAAAATTGATTAATAAGTAAACTACCTACTTTTTACTTTAAAATGTCCAATCCTGATAATACGCCTATACATACAAAATAAACATTCTGTTTATTAAACTTTAAAAAGTGTGTCTGTGAAAAATAGGTCCTGATCAGCATAAATGCCAGACATCTAATGCCTGACCCGAGATCTTTTCTTACGTGAGTATTTCAGGAATGTGTGAGTGGTTTAAATGTAGAAAAACTATTCCAGAGCTTTTTTTTCGGGGTAAACCTTCAAGTCACTCAGAAATTCTAGGTATCTACTTATTTTTATTTTCTTCTTAGGAATTTTCCACAAAGAAACCACTTATTAATACAAGTTAAGAGGTTCATTAAAACGTAGTCAATCAAATTGCCGAATAATATTTCAATAAGGC
Source organism: Lacanobia wlatinum (assembly GCA_947578705.1). NCBI lineage: Eukaryota > Metazoa > Arthropoda > Insecta > Lepidoptera > Noctuidae > Lacanobia > Lacanobia wlatinum. The sequence continues at coordinate 6,664,583 of OX388037.1, forward strand.
TTTAAATTAGTGTAGTAAATCTGTAGACAACTTTCAATTGATAAAATCCTACGAAATTGAGTTTGTTTGTTTGAAAAGCTTTCACACAGAAATCTCTAAACTGATATTGATATTTTTTTAAAGAGATAGACAAGAACCCTGGAGACGGTTGTAGGCTATTTTTGCGATGAAACTTTAGTTTTTTGCGACTACTAATTAATGAACTATGCCCAAACTTCAACCTTGTGAATAGGATCTCATTCGAAGTGACGACCAGTAGTGCTATTCTGTAACAACATTTTCGTATTTCGACAGTGGAATCCGAGGTGAGTTTCAAATTAAGACCTTTATGTTGTGTGCAATAAAGCTCACTTTATGAGTTTTGTCACTCAGGTGAAGCTCAATATCGAAATAGTTATTTACAGAATAGACTAGCTGCTCTTAGGCTATTAGGCTTTGACTATTTATATATACAATGACATATCAATCTTTAAAATATCATTTAAATATTAATTATTTAAAAATATTCTGTAAAAAAACATACATACAAATCAGCCTTAAGTCTGGGTACTTAAAAAAAAGTGACTAAATAGCTTTGCACCTGATACCTGGAAATCAGCCGTCGGCCTAAGCTAGCAGGTATGCGTATGTTAAATATACATCCTAAAACTATACCCATTGATATATAAAAACCCAAGATGCACAGTCTCGAACAAATGCAACACTCGAAACTGTCGTCAAAAACCGACATGTATCAAGTGTCATGTGTGAGTTGTGTGTAGTTATACTATAAACAATTTTTTATTGCAAATGCAACCTAACGCGGATCGTTTAAAGTTGTTTTTACAAAGCAGTGCGGTATGGCGAGTGATTTTTGCAAATTAAAATTTTGCGATATTGGTCAAAAATCTTTTTTTTAATTTTGTAGTTTGACCCCCAAAAGTGACCTTCATACTAAAAATTTTATGATTTACGTAACGCGTTCGTGTTTGGTTCGTGTTTGGTGTACATAATAAAGAGTATTCTATCTATCTATCTATCTATGTGTACCAAATTTCAACAGAATCGGTCTAGTGGATCCGGAGAAAACTGGCTGTGACAGACGGACAGACAGACAGTCACCCGAGTGATCCTATAAGGGTTCCTTTTTTTTCGGAACCCTAAAAACATCAATAACAAAACAGTCGCACCCATTAACCACGTTCACACGACTTATCGATGGCAAGATATTCCCAAAACGACAAGAATGCTGAATTGCTCACAGAACTCATAGACATTTGCTTATCGGAAACGAATAGAATTTTATCTTTCCTTCCACCATTATTTTAGAGAGTATGGTGTCTTTTGTTTACATAATGGACGTGAATGGCCTTAATGGCTGTCAAATGTACTTGAGTGGTTTGATGATCGAGGTATAAACGAATTTTGAACGTGTTTACAGTTTATCATTAGATGAGAGATAAAGCTCTTAACCTCTAAATCTCGAAATGGCATAAAAGAGGTTATTTTGGCTAAATAGCAGTTTATATGCTCGATAATAATGTTGTGTTTAAGGGTGCTCTCTCGAGAAACGCTTAAAAACAGCGTGCAGATGAAGCAACTTTTCGTCGGCATTTACTGATAAATAACATCTAAAAAAATTGGTAGTAATCTACATGATATGATACGTAATTTGGTTTAGCCAGAATTTATATATCAGTATCCCATAATAAAAAATATAATAAAAAATGCGGGTAGGGGAGTAGTTATGTATACAAGCCTTAATATCCGTATAAATAAATATCTTTGAAGGTCCCAGCTGTCATTTAAAGACTAGAATAGAATACTCTTTATTATGTACACCATAATTATAAGTTACAGAAAATATAGATGACATCTTTGATCTAGCTAGACGCTCACCTCAAGTCAGTGATATTTTTAGTGAGTTTTGGAGTTTTGCTTTATTTTCGACCGCGTGAAATCGAAAATAATCACAGAGCGAACAAACTCCTGAGATAAAATCATATTTTCTTTTTAAAAGCTAAAAATCCAACACCTCAAATAAAAGTTCTGACTATTCCAAAATCGGCCCTTTAGAAGGAAATTTACCCGAGTTCATCTAAGATATTAAACCCAAAACAGTGCTTAAGAAGTGGGTGGATAAAATGTATACTTTGTTGCTGTCAATATTACTAACTCTAAAGGTACTCGTAGCAAAACATGTTGCCTTAATATCGCTAAAAGCTGCTCTTGTATCGTAAAAGTAAATATGAAAGTGGGTACCAATGTTCAGATACATTGTCACCATCTTACATGTACTAAACTTTGCGAACATTATTTAAAAATATAGGTAGTTTATGTTTGTTAGTAGGATAGAGCGGATGTAAAAACAGCTGACAGAATATAAATCGCCAAGCTAAACTGGGATTGGACGTGCCACGTCAGCCGAATGCAAATTGACAAAATCAAAAATCAAAATCAAAATCAAATCGTATATTTCAAATAAACCATTTACAGGCACTTTTGAATTGTCAACGTCGGTCAGTCAAAAACATGAAGCTATTTGCACGTTCCAAAGCGTAGATCTCTATGGAGAAGAACGCGCAAGAAACTCCACGGACACTCTTTTAAACCATGTGATGTGTTACAAAAATCTTGTTAACATTAACATTGATTGCTTCTATATGTGAGGACAATGCAAAGAACAAGAAAACATATAAACAATTCAAAATGCAGGTACAGATTAAAATAAGCCAGTGGCAGGTAAGAGATGACCAGTTTCAACTGACGGCGCCCGTTCACGAACATGACGCGTGCATCAGCACCATCTAACTCAACCATTTTGAAGGGAATCAAATGATCCAAAACACGCGCCACCATCAGCAAAACATTTGTGTGAGCACGACAAGCTCTCAACTGCCACGCTCGTTCATGTCAAACTAATTTAATAACGAAATCTATAATTACATATGTAAATGGCTCCATAGTGCTCACATTTACAAAAAATTGAAAATATGCTTCTACGTTATACAAAACTATGGTTTCAAGTAACTAAGAAAAGAAAAAAAAAGAAGGCTGCTTTATTGTGTATACTTTGCTAATACAATAATGCAAAGAAATGATAAATAAATGATTGTGTAGGAGAACAAAAAAAGGGTAAGCATTTCTTCCAATTATCGAAAACCTAACAAGTGGACCCATGCTGCTGTGGCTGTGGAGCAGGACCGGCATTTAGCCAAGCATTTTTATCAAGGACATAATCTTCCAGTTTATAATATGCTTGTCTACATAATGTGCGTTTTATACATGTTTTAAATTTTCTCTCATTCAGTTCGAGACTATTAAGTGGTATTTTATTATAAAATTTAACACAGTACCCCATAAAAGAAGTGTGTACTTTAGCTAATCTGAATCGGGGTTGATCTAATTTGTTCCGATTTCTAGTATTAAAATTATGCCTATCACTAATTTTACTAAAAAGATGAAGATTTTTCCGAACATACATAATGTTTTCATATATGTATTGACAAGGTACCGTCATGATGTTAATATCCTTAAACAGTTCCCTTAGGGAATCGCGCCGGCGGAGATTGTAAATGGCTCTGATAGCTCTTTTCTGCAGAATAAATATAGACTCGATGTCTGCAGCACGTCCCCATAATAAGATACCGTAAGACATGATACTATGAAAGTAACTAAAATAGACCAACCTCGCGGTATCTATATCAGTAAATTGACGGATTTTTCTGACAGCATATGCTGCTGAACTTAGCCGTCCCGCAAGAGATGTTAAATGAGGACCCCATTGTAGCCTTGAGTCAAGCGTGATCCCCAAGAAAACTGTGTCATCGACGAATTCAAGTTTCTCTTGGTTCAATACTATGTCACAATTAATACTTTTCACGTTCGGTAATGCAAATCTGATACACTTTGTTTTTTTCTCATTTAAAACTAAATTATTAGCAGTAAACCAATTTTGGACCTGCTGAAGGGCGTTATTTACATCGTCAAGACTTGTGGCACGCCTACCTATCTTAAAAATTAAGGACGAATCGTCTGCAAATAACACCATTTGAGTTTGATTTTTTAAAAGATGGGGAAGATCATTAATGTATACCAGAAAGAGGAACGGACCCAATATTGAGCCTTGTGGTACCCCCATTTTAACTTTCAGACCCCGTGAATTGACACCATTTATTTGAACTTGCTGCTGTCTGTCATTTAAATAAGACCTCACTAAACTGAGTGCAAGTTTACCCAGTCCGTAATGTTCTAGTTTTAGGAGCAAGGTTTCGTGATTTACACAATCAAATGCCTTGGAGAGGTCACAAAAGATTCCTATGGCATCTTGCGCCTCTTCCCACGCTGTATATATGTGTTTTAACAACGTGACTCCAACGTCAGTCGTACAACGACCTTTGGTAAAACCATACTGTTGTTCGTGTAAGATTTTATTGGTGTTAAAATGATTGAGCATTTGATTGAGCATTACTTTTTCAAACACTTTGCTGAAAACCGGCAATACAGATACAGGTCTATAATTATTAGTATCTTTATTATCTCCAGATTTAAAAAGTGGTATCACCCGGCTATATTTCATTATATCCGGAAAGACCCCTTGGTCAACACATAAATTAAATATTAGTGCCAAGTATGGTGCAAGTATGGTGACAGCGGGGCAATAGTCTCCACAAAGTGCCTGAAGATGGACAGTGCTGCCGAGGCCGGCCTAGGAAACGGTGGCGAGACGACCTAGACGCCTACTGCTGGGGATGAATCGAGGTGGCTCGGGATAAAGAGATCTGGAAGGAGTTGAGGGAGAACTTTGCCCAGCAGTGGGGCGGTATAGGCTGAAAAAAAAAAAATGTTTCTTTTCTTGCGGAGTGCGCAGAGCAAAAAGTGGAACACTCTGCCTCGTCTGTGTTTCCGAACACTTACAACCCTAATCTCTTCAAAGTTAGAGTGAACAGACTTCTTCTGGGTAAACTCGCTCCTTCAGAGATTTTCTCTCTGTCATCTTTTGCCTAGACTAGAGTCAAGAGCAAACCCATCACAAATAAAAAAAAAGTAGTAGTCGAATCATAAATGAAGATATTCGAAGGAGAACCAAGGTGCGTATGTCCAGCAGTGGACGTCTTTCGAATGAAATGATGACTATGATAATATCAGAAGATTAAGATCTAATGTTTTCGAGTTTTATTATTCCAGAAAAGTAGTTGAATAACAAGACACCAGTGATCCTTTACGTCTAATACTAAATAGCTGTTCCCCGCGTCTTCATACGCGCACATCAAGTTTTTCCCGGAATCGTAAGAATTTCAAGAAATTCTATCTTAATGCTTAGATATTAACCTTTATGGCTATGATATCTAAGGGCGCCTTCAAAGTAGCCGCAAAATGCCGCGCGGTGGCAGCGCGGCTGCAGCACTCCCGCTGCGCTGCAACCGCTAGGATCAAGCATCATGGTGTTGTACATTTAGTTTTACGAGTAACTGTGTGTGTAAGTGCTGTTGCTATTATTTTGTATAAGTCAACGAACTAAATTTCACGAAGTAAAAGGCTGACTGTGACCAAAAATTATAGAACTACTTGCGATTATAAAAAAAAAACAATTCTACGAATTACTTTCCCGTTTGGAACCTTATATTATTAGAAAACAAAATACATCCTTCAAAATACTATTTGTACTGAAGACAGACTCTTTAAAACACTCGCTGACTTTGAATCTCATATCGCTGGTCGACTCTCAACCTCACCGATAAATTCTTCAACCTGATTTTTGTTCATGTTTAGACTTGAACAAAAACTACGTGCACATCATCACTCGTCGATCGATAAAATGACGCGCGGCTGCAGCGCTGCCGCCGTATATTTGTATGGATTAACAAAGCCACCGCGCGCCACTTTGCGGCATATTTGAAGGCGCCCTAAGAGGTAAGAAGTACCCTCCGCAGCCTTTTTCTTTACAACATACATACTCTAATGTGAGTAACTATGATACAGGTATTCAAATTATAACATTGAAATATTGCATGTCTGTACGAACTTAAAATCAGATCTCTCAGAACTCTGCAAGCGATTACTATCTTTGAAATTAAGTGCTGCAAAGGTTACTATCCCGTGAACGTTTTAATTAGATGTAACTTTATAAGTTCTTATCTAGATTTTATCTGGTGCAAAAGTTAGTCGTCCTACAGCTTGGAGCTAAAAGATGCTTCTTACAGTAAAATAGTTTTAATTTGTTTGAAGTAGGTATTCAAGTTCGTTCGTTGTGACCTACGTCTTAAACTGTGTGGTTTTGCTTATTGATTTAAGATTATTCTAGACACAACAAAATAATGCGTACCGAAAATCCATTCTTTAATTTCACCGATAGCAAGCTAGTATCTATGTATCGCATCTTTTAACCCAAAAGTTAAAGCAATTAAATTCTGAACCTGGTGGCAAGAACCTATCTAAAAGTTAAAAGAGCAAAACAAGTATGTTAGGCTTGTCTCACCGCTGACGATCAGCGAGAAGTAAGTAAAGCGAGAAACTAGGGACGAGTTGGCGAGCAGCGAGGAGCGAGTATGTAGTTCTAATAACTTTGTCGCTCGGCTATAAGCGAGTGCTCGTGTGCGTCAGGCGATTACTTGCACCACTCGCTCCGGCGCGCACTGTAAGTAGAAATGACCGTTGGTTGGTCTCTCGTCGTAAGTTCCAACTTCTGACCGCCAAGTGAGCATCGCTGAGCGAGTATCGCTAAGCGAATATTATCTTTTATAGCTTTAGTTGCTGGGGAAAACTAGTGGTAATAGAGTTCTCGCCGACAGTGTGAACAACAAGCTATCGACTATAGATGTATGTGTCTCTTTTGGGCACGCCACAATCCTGGCGATAAGTCCCCTCTTTGAGGAGTGGCTAGAGCGGCGCCACGGCGTCCTCACCTTCCGCTTGACGCAGGTACTCACCGGACACGGTTGTTTCGGGAGGTACCTGTTTCGGATTCGGCGGGAGGATACGCCCGGTTGTCAACACTGCGAGGATCGCCCGGAGGACACAGTGGAGCATACGGTGGAGGTCTGCCCTGCTTGGGCGGAGCACCGCCGTGTCCTCGTCGAAGCGATCGGCGGCGGCGACCTCTCGCGTCCGGCTCTGATTTAATCTATGGTCCGGAGCGAGGAGGCATGGGATGCGTCACCTCTTTCTGCGAAGCAGTAATGCTAGCGAAGGAGGAGGCCGAACGCGTGAGAGAGAGGGAAACCTCACGCCCCAGCCGCCGCAACATGAGAAGACGCCCCGGGCGTCGGGAGTCGCAGGGCGATTCTCGGCCACCGTAGGCGCGGGCCTGCGGACGACGAGCATTGGGTGGCTCGCCGTCCGATCAGAACCAGGCCCAAGTCGACGGCGGACTGTGTTCCACGCGCACCTCAAAGAGCTGTCAGCATAGAAGACGGGGCCCGCTAGGGCCAGTGCCTGCCGGGGTTGCGGAATCTGTTTGAAAGAGTCACCGCGGCTCTGGAACGCAAAGGGCATTAGGAGGAACACGGATGGGTTTTAGTCAGTAAGAGTCTGACACTCCCTTCTGCTTCACCCAGAGCGGGAGGAGTCATTTGATGATTTCCCATCCATAAAAATGTGTCTCTTTTACTCACATGGGATCTATATGTTTTGTCCTTTTCCCCAGCGAGAAAATTGTCGATAGCTAATCGCTTTCTATTCGGCAGTGAGACAAGTGCCTTGGAGTTACCCCAAGTGGCGTTTTTTTACTTTGTGCCTACCCCCAAGAAGACAAAAGACGAGAGTTTATGTATTTAAGTATGTTCTCAAAATCATCAATTTTCAAAATTTCAGATGAAAGACGTCCACTACTGGTCATATACTTCTCTCAAGTGTCGTTAATGGATTGGTCCATTGCTTTTCGTATCGAGCGGAACCCCCTGCTGCTCTCACTAAGTCATTAGTATATTATTGAGTCGTTATCATCATCTATCAGCCGAAAAACTTTCACTGCTGGACATATATACCTCCACGAATTGTCGCCACATCAACCGTTCCTGTGCGTCTCGCATCCATCGGCTACCCGCGACCCTCACCAGGCACATCGGTCCAACTTGTGGTAGGTTTTTCCAACGTTGCGTCTCATTCTTCACCACCTCTCTTCATCTCATTTTTCAGTAACTTAAAATATTAGAGTTAATTTTCCATGTTAGAATTCTGTTTTAACTTTAACATTTCACACATCTGATTTATGTATATGAAGGACGTATAGGTAATTATTGAGTGAAGGTAAATGGAGTGTGGCGGGACAGATTACGGTACGTTACCACGACGACAGGTAGTGGCTTCCTGTCTGTATAGTTCACTGACCTCCGGTTTACCCTTGTACTGTCACTGAATATCGCTCAATAATATCAAGCTGATATTCAGTGGGGCGACGAAGAAGTGTACCTATCTACTTCCCCATTTTATTAAATAATTCTCTTTAACTATGTGAATATGGTGATCAGTCCAACTTGTGGGAGGCCTTCCAACGTTGCATCTTCCGATATGCGGTCGCCACTACAGAACTTTTCGGCCCCACCAACAATCTGTGCTGCGCCTGCGAGTAATGTGGCCTGCCCACTGCCACTTTAGTTGATGACAGATGACCTGGTGAGGGTCGTGAGTCGCCGACGGATGCGAGACGCATAAGACCGGTTATTGCGGCAACACTTGGGGGAGGCCTTTGTCCAGCAGTGGACGTCTTTTGGCTGATATGATGAAATGAATATGAAGGTTTTAGGTTTAGGAAAAAACGTAACCCTTATCGATTTACAGACGTATTACTCGTATGTATGTGTGTCCGTTATTGAAATAAATGACGCTTAAATTTTGAAAAAAATGCAGATAATACACAGTTTTTTACGCATAGATTACAGAAAAACCTAAAAGAAGACTAAAGTTTGAAAGTAACATGTTATAAAATAAATTATGATTTTTGAGAACCCTTTGCGCTCGAGTCCGACTCGCCCTTGACAGTTTTTTTTTATTTCTTTCAGTCTATCCAAAGGTTGCCTCTCGATATCTTATCGTTGTCAGCGATCGCCACTGCATTCATCTAATTAAGTTTATGTAAGGGTTATGTAAAATAATAGTAGATTATGCAGGGATAAAGTAGTGTCTTATATCACGGGCGTCATATTGAATCCCGAAACTAATGAAGGAGTCGAAAGTTAGAGTATAACTCACGAGAGAAGCGAGGAAGTTCATTTTATACAAGAATCCAGAATGCAGCGAGGGATTCAAGCTAGGCCAAGGCTAAGACATCTTTATCCCTGAAGATCATACTCAACTTTTCACACCTACTGCGAGAAAATTGTTCGCACGTCATGAAGTGAGGTGACTGGCCGCGAGCGGTTGTTCCGTCGGTCTCCAAGTTGAGTTTAAAATTCAAATCACATTATTGACCTCCGAGCAATTATGACTTACTTTAGGTTAAGTGTGCATGATATAATCCGTCAAATGATGTCAAAATCACCAGGATCAAATAAAAATGGATATTGTAGCCTTGCATAGATCCTCTAATGATTTCAGTAAGTTCTGGAAATCAACTAACAAGCTGAGTGTTAGGCAGAGTCGCCCTGTAAGTGTTGGGGAATGTGGTTCGCCTAGGGGTATAGCCAATCTATTCAAGGAACATTTTAAGGTATCATCGCCACTGAGTTTGAGCGAGACTGTGATCCATATTGAAATTTCTTGTGATCATACGATTCTCAGCCAAAGAGGTCAATTCAATTATTTGGAATATGGCTAGAAGTAAGTCTCCTGGTCTTGACAGTCTCAGTATCGAGCACCTACACAATGCGGGGGTACATCTTTCTGTGGTACGGGCTATGTTCTTTTAATTAAGCGTTAGTCACTCATATTTCTCCTTAGAAATGCTGAAGACGGTAGTGGTACCGATATTGAAAAACTGGCGATATATCAGATTAGACGAACTATAGGCCCATTTCTCTAGCAACTGGAATAGCGAAAGTGTTGGACGGTCTGCTTGATAAACAGTTGGATAAGTGGCTGAACATTCATGATGCACAGTTCGGGTTTAGGCCGGACTTGTCTACTGAGAGCGCTATATTCAGCTTGAAGCAGACCGTTCAATACTATAAGGACAGATGCACACCAGTCTATGCCTGCTCCCTTGATCTCTCAAAGGCTTTTGACCTAGTGTCCTATAAAATCCTTTGGGGTAAGCTCAGGGAAGCGGGTGTATCTCAGGAGTTGCTGTGCCTGTTTCAATACTGGTACTCAAATCAGGTCAACAATGTTCGGTGGGGTGATGTTCTTTCAGACACGTACAGATTGGAATGTGGTGGTAAGGCAGGGGGGTATAAGCTCTCCCAAGCTCTTCAACCTGTAAATGAACTAATTGCTGGACTCAGCAGCAAACCTGTTGGATGCAAAATTGACAACGTAAGTGCCAACAATATAAGCTACGCGGATGACATGGTCCTGCTGGGTCGAACGGCTGGCTCAATCAGGGAAATGTTAGACACATGCGAAAGGTATGCAATCAGACACGGGCTAGTTTATAATGTCAAAAAAAGTGAAAACCTGATTTTTAAGGTTCCTGGGAGGCCAATTTCATATGAGTGTCTCAGTTTGGCCACTATGTTACGGAAGACCTTAAAGATCAGGTAGACATGGAACGCGAGCGTACTGTCAGAACTTCTACGGGGGCAGCCTATGGGTTAACTTCACGCGTAAAGCTCTAGATCTCCTACGAATACAGTACAATAATGCTTTCAGGATGCTGCTGGGGCTGCCTCGCTGCCTCGCTGCCTGCAGTGCTTCCGCTATGTTTGCGAATGCACGAATCGATGACTTTTACGCAATTCAAAGAAAAAAGACCTATGCTCACAAAAGTGCGTGGCAGTTCCAACAGCATTCTAAAAGCCCTAGCTGGACAACAAGAAACCCCAATGCTGAGGCATTTTATAAATGTATTGTTGCGACATGGGCAACCTTGTCGCTCATAATGTATCCGTCTTGTGTGTTTCTAGATTAACTTACTATCCCGTAGATTAAGTTTTTCTGTGTTTTTATTTTACTAAGAATTGGACCGTTGTAGTCATAATTAATAAATAAATAATAATAGCACATAATTATCACAATTTAACACAGCAGTCATTGTGCTGATCTGGCTTAGTTGCGGGCGTTCGTATTCTACTCCGTATCACCTACAGACTTACGATTAGTCCCGAACCCGAACTGAGACTGAATGACAACACGATTTCACAGTTACTGTCAAATCGTGTTATCATTAGTTCTCAGTGGTTAGGTGATACGAAGTAGAAAATGCCCGCCCGAAACTAAGCCCTAAACTACGGATTTCGTTAGAGAGTAGCCCCCCAGTAATGTTTAATTACAACTTATGTTAGTCAAGTTCTGATGTAAATTCTTAACGGTGTTGTGTTCTCTTGTTCAGTAGTACACTGTGAATAATGATAAAAGTTTCACTGCATTGTGCGACAAGCACTATGGTAACTGGCACTAACTGTGTTTAAAGATAGAAACTGGGTTCGTATGCTTATTTACTTCTAAATGCCTAACTATGTTACAGTAGAAAAATGTATTTGTTCGATAAGGACCACGTTGAGTTGCATGGGAGGGGAAGGATATCTTCTCTCCCTCCATAAATCAGGTTTATGATGTCTGGTTTTCGTGTAGATCTTCCATAAAATAAGACTCGAAGTTATTTGTCCAGTATTGGGACTTGGGGCATCCCGACTCGGATAGGTTAGGTTGGAAGGGTATGACAGGGTCTGAAAGACCCCGCCATGCCCTTGGTGGTTATTTTTTTAAACCACCTAGAAGTACCCCAAAGAGCGGGAGGAAAATTAAATTAAATAAAAAATTAAACCTTTAATGTTGCATTTTTTTATAGCTGCAATGTAAATACACACCCTGTGAAAATTTCAATGTCTATCTCTTACGGTTCTTGAGATACAGCCCGCTGACAGACAGACGGACGGACGGACGGACTGAGCTTAGTAATAGGGTTCCATTGATTACCCTTCGGGTACGGAACCCTAAAAAACTCAGCAAAGTCACTTCATTATAAAACTTTAACAATCAACTTATTTAATTCACGACAGTAAGAACGAGTCCAATTAAAGAGAAAGATTCACGCCAAAAATATCTTCATAGTCACTTTTAATTTTTAATGAATTGATACAATTTTCGTTTCGAGATCTAAAAGAAATATTTACGAGGGATCAGTTAATTGATTTTGAAGTCAGCGATAATGATCACTTTTGAAATATTAATGAAAAGCAATGATTTATAAATTAAGGTTTAGAATTTAACACACAAATGAGAATTTTCTTAGGTAGTACCTACACGTATTTTTTGCGATTATAAATCGATAAAAAAAAATATAAAACTAAAACGCATCAAATTTGAAAGTGGAGGCTTGTGACGTCACGTTTTAGTAAAAAGTGTACCAAAATGTGACGTCACGAGAGTTTTCTTAATTTATTGTTTACGTGAAAAAAGAAAAAATGCGCGTCCAAAATTTTTTAGGAAATCTGTTGGACTAATTCGATTTTTTTTGGAATATAAACAATATAACAATAGGTAATAACAAATAGCAGTTCTCCTTAATACGGCTCGTATTGAGAGGATGTTCCTTTCTCTGAAGCCCGAACCACCGGTAGCTTGGACCCTGCTCCCGACACCGGCGGACTAATGTTTTTTTTAGTGCTTTTTTTTAAGAAAAGTTGGAAATGTAATTTATATTAAGACAATGAATATACGAGATAACAATAAAAAAATAGTAATAATATTATAATTTTTATAATAGAAAATATTTGAATGCGGTTTGAACGACATATTTTAGAAATCGTTGCGTAGAAGGGTTTGCCTAATGGATTAATTTAATTTGACTTCATACGCTACTACTTTTTTTAGAGATTTTCCTTCGCTACACAGGTTTCAAGAAAACTAGCTAATTCTAGCCTGAACAATGTTTAGTTTCTAGTTTAATTTTATAAGATTTTAGGTGACTCATAAATTCTTAGTCATTATTTACTAACTAGATGACCCGCGCAACTTCGTCTGCGTCACAATTTTCACTACTGCTCCGCTCCTATTAGTCTTAGCGTGACGATATATAACCTATAGCCTTCCTCGATAAATGGGCTATCTAACACTGAAAGAATGTTTCAAATCGGACCAGTAGTTCCTGAGATTAGCGCGTTCAAGCAAACAAACAAACAAACTCTTCAGCTTTATATATTAGTACTAGCTGACCCGCGCAACTTCGTCTGCGTCACAATTTTCATCACTGCTCCGCTCTTATTAGTTTTAGCGTGATGATATATAGCCTATAGCCTTCCTTGATAAATGGGCTATCTAACACTGAAAGAATTTTTCAAATCGGGCCAGTAGTTCCTGAGATTAGCGCGTTCAAGCAAACAAACAAACTCTTCAGCTTTATATATTAGTATAGATTAATTAGGTTTATACTAAAGCATTAGCAAAGCATACGTAAGGTAGGTAGGACGCCCTCAGGCTAGGTGGAGCGACGATCTTCGCAGGTTGGCTGGTAGCAGCTGGATGAGAGTTACCGGAGATTGAGCCAAATGGAGTGCACTTGGAGAGGCCCATGTCCAAGCAGTGGACTTTTATAGGCTGATGATGATGATGATACTAAAGTAAGTAAGTTTTGTAAAAGATTTCTTACTCAATCAAAGCCTTAACCGGTGATTTTTCATTGGCACACTTGTGCGCCATTGGGCGTCAACTGAAATTGACGCATAATGGCATCCCACATGCCATACCAAATCACGCGGTTTATATTTATTTATTTTTTAAACGCAGTGTTTAATATCCTATGGTCCACGATCGACCAAAAAACATGGCGGCCGCCGATTTTTTTTTACAGTAAATTATTCAATTGTTGTTGCGTCGCGACGGCTATTGCGACCGGGTGCGCACAGGTTCTCTGTTTTTTTTTTTTTACTAGACAAGATATAATAAGTTGCTGCGCAGCATTGCAATTGTGTAAAAATCTCATTATCTATATCTATACTTATCTATACTTTTTAATATATAAAGCTGAAGAGTTTGTTTGCTTGAACGCGCTAATCTCAGGAACGGTACTCCCTTTCTTCTCCTAAAATTATTTGTCCAAAAATCATTATCCATAACACGTTTGCTATAAACTTCAGTAACCATAATGTTCTAAATCCCGAATTTTGGTTTAACATAATATTCTTTAGTTCTTAAAGTATTCTGTCATAATATCGACTACTATAATAATTAAATCTCATAATTTTACATGACCTAAAGTCATATGTCCTAAGTATTGTGTTAAATAATGTGTATTATTCCGAATGTTCATTTATGAAACTTTTTTTAGTCCTAAAACATTTGCTAAAAATTAGGTTTTAGTGACAGAAACGAATCGCTATAAATCCGACTCCACGCAGTCTTGTCTGCCCTACCCCTAGAGTGTAATTTAAAATCGCGTAGGCGTGGAGGGGCGAGGCGGCCCGCGAGTTGAGGAGCAGGTGGTTGTAACACCCGTTGACACACCCGTCGCAGATGGGTTTAACACCGTGAGAGTTAAACCCATCTGCGACGATAAACTCGCGTGGAACCGCCGTAGTCCCGCAGCGCCGGAACCGTGACAGAAACCATGCCTGCTGTATGTTGCATGCTTGCTTGCATACTGCGTGCTTGCTTGCATGCTACGTGCTTGCTTGCATGCTGCATGCTTGCTTGCATGCTGCATGCTTGCTTGCTTACAAAAACCACTCGCACACTACACTTATATTGTTTATTTTTGTGCTTTTCACACACCCAGTAGTATTTTTCGTTGTAGAATCGATTTTGGTCGTAAGTAAAGTCATCACAATTTAATTTTATGCCACCCTTGTTAGTCTTTAAAAGTTCACATTGCTGCATTTTCAATCATTTATTTTTGATACGAGTATATTATAAAACAAAATCGTATTTATCCTGCTACTAAACAGAACTACATAACAAGTGAACTATCTCAAAACAAGTCGGTAGAAGAAAAACTATATCCCGCTCGTATCTACGTAACGCTTGAGAGAAGATATACAAAGTTCTAAAAATATTATTATAATAAATAAACATTATGTAATTTGAATTTAGACTTATAAATTTTATTGAAAACGTTTTTATGTCTTTTGTATATTATTGATTGTAGTATTTATGAAAAATGGATTTAGGACATATTATATTTAGGGATTTCAATTTCATGGCATGTGATATTATGCGATATTAAGTTCGGGTAAGTCATCATTCGGACAAATGATGGTTAGGACAAAAAAAGTTACGGCACTTTAAATTATGGATAAAAAAGTTAGGTGACACAATAGAGAACCCTCAGGAACTCCAGGTCAGATTTGAAAAATTCTTTCAGTGTTAGATAGCCTATTTATCGAGGAAGGCTATAGGCTACATATCATCGAGCGTTGGGTGGCTCGCCATTCGATCCAGGACAAGGCCCGGGTCGACGGCGCGCTGTGTTCCACGCGCGCCTCAAATTTGTTCGTAAGCGTTATCGCGGCCCTGGAACGCAAAGGGCATTAGGAGGAACACGGATGGGTTTTAGTCAGTAAAAACCTGACACTCCCTTCTTCTCCACCCAGAGCGGGAGTAGTCATTTGAAGATTTCCCATCCATTAAAAAACCCTAGATTGCACGGTGAGATGTTTACTTTTGTAGGTACCTTCCAGTTAGCAAGCCCTCATTATACAGCGTGAAAATGCGTTGTTTTAACACACTTTAATTAGAATCTATCCTTTGCTTCCTTTCCATAATATTTTTGTATACGTTGTATCTTTATTTAGGCCTTAAAGGGTGTTTATAAAGCTGAGTACCCAAAAATACGTTCCCTTCCCCTTTATAAAAGTAATTTACGAAGTTGCTATCACCCAGCATAATTTAACTGTTTACAGGCTTTGAAAGGGAAGCAATAACAGTGGTTTAAAAGTTTATACTTTTCATAAAGTTATTAAAAAACAGTCTTTTAAGCTGTTAATATTATTTCTCTTCATTATTCTGGAGTTTAATTATTGTTTTTTGTGTCTATATTTAGTATGGTTGCCATGAAGCTTTGGTTTTGGACACGATTCTCATTTTACTGTTGTTTTTTATTGTAATTGAACGTTGTGTTTTTGTTTAATGTTTAAAATATTATTAAATATTTTCGAATACTCTTTTTTCGAATTCTCTAGTTTAGGGGCTGAGACATGTGCATATATAGAAACTTAAAAACTTGTTCTGTAATTAAATATTTTGCTAACTGTAATAGCCTTAGGAAATATAAGGGAGTACGAATTAAGACGCATCAAATACTAAATAACTTACGATTTATGCGATCATTATAACAGAGTTGAGCGTAAGTTACAGTAATCATTTTAGTATAACAAATAGCTCAAAAATCGTCGATCAGACCGAATAATTCGTGTAGTTTATTTTTTGAGATGTTCAGATGAATATACTAAAAGACCCCCAGGGTGGGAGACGAGCCGGTGGTGGAGAAAGGGGGGAAATGTATCTTTTTTTCAAATTTTGCTTGTGTTTCGAAAACCATTAAAAACATTTCTTTATTCACTACTACATTAATTATCAACATTGCATTTTCAAAAACTTAAGTTCACATATTTTTACTTTAGGATCAATAATTTAGGAGATATAAGGGGTCAAATTAATATGACAAAGTTGATAGGTCGTGCAAAGATTAGTTATGGATTAACCAAGCCCAAACCCGGTCTTTCATCCCTCCCAAGTGCCCTGCGAAGTATCACACGCCTACAGAGTGTTCCATCAAGAACAGGAGTGGCTTGGGAACCAACTTTACTGTCCCCTGATATATGGGGCTATTGAGTGCTATTTTATGCCGATGTAAGCGTGGTTGTGCTGGAACATGATGCACTTATCACGTGCTTATATGCAGTATATTGTAATGTAATAATAGTTTTCGGTGTGATTTAACTATTTATTTAAATTAAACACTAATTATCTGACTCCAGTCTTGCCATGAAGTACCGTGTTACCCAGTTAATGGGTTGTGGAGGTCTGGTAGGCAGCCGCTCCATGTAAAATACTGGTATTAAGCTAAATCCGGCTTGACTGGAAGCCGACCCCAATGCAGTTGAGAAAAGGCTAGGCAGATGATGAAACACTAATTATTTCGCGAAGGTCTTAATAAGGTGGTTTTAACATGCTCTTATTTTTACTTTTTTCCAAAAAATGATTAAATAAACATGGGAACTATTATTAGAATTTAATAGAAAGCATTTAAGCACATAAATAAGTAATTTTTATTGATAGTCATGATTTTCACAAGGTCACTTTACCTTGAAATATCTCGGCAACGTGACACTTTAGGGCACCATATTTCTAACACTTTTTATTTGTTGAAGTGTCTTCGACCCATATATTATGTATATTAGACCATGCGCCGCAACTTAAAAATTAAGATGGGGAAAAAAAAACGAAATGGCGACGAGGTTATGCCACCCCCTGCATACTAAATTTCATGAAAATTGTTGGAGCCGTTTCCAAGATTCAGATATTCATATATACAAGAATTGCTCGTTTAAAAGTAATTGATGTAGAAGTGACTAAAGAGGCATTTTTAACGGTTTTCGAGATACAAGCAAAAAACTGAAAAAAGATACCTTTCCCCCTCCATCTCTCACCCTCGGGGACTTTTATAGGTTCATCTGGACACCTCAAATAATAACTGCACCAATTTTAAAAACTATATAAATTATTCGGACTGATTTCTTAATTTGACCAGGCCATTTAGATTTTGAGTGAAAACAATTACATGACAAGACAATACAAATAGTTTAGCCGACTGGCTGGTAGGTGCCGCCTGCATTTCACATCGTTCCATCCAACGAGCGCCGCCGTTGCACCACCACGTGGAGAAATGGAGTAGGCAGTATTTGGCCTGAAAATAATAACATATTATTTTTTGTGGGTCAACGCCAGTAGCAATTTGGTGTACCCCCATTTTTTGCTAAACAGGTCTGATAGAACTATGCCTTAACACTCCATTACACGCGTGAGGCACAGGCTTAGCCCAGCTGTACAGACGCCAGCACATCAGGCTACCCGAAACTGACAAATTTTCGCAATCAACTTTGAACCTTATGCTGTAACGATAAAGTTGAAAATCTATTAAATAATTTTGACAGATTGTTGTAGCTTGATGTGCTGGCGTTTGTACATTTTTGTTCATCCATACTTCCATTATAATATTATGAATGCGAAAATAACTCTGTTTATTAACTCTCCCTCTTCACGTCGTGCACTGGATTTGATAAAATTTGGCAAACCGATTAATCATGTTTTGAAATAGGACAAAGAATTACTTCTATCCCGAGAGTATATCTTTTCATCTATTTAATTCAGATAACAATAATCCATATTTAAAATTCGCACATGTCAACTTAAAAACACGCAAAAATAAAATAAAAGTGAATTCAAATTAAATTAACTAAATATTCAGTTGGAATATTTTTTGATTTTCAAGCAGTTGAAAGCTGCTGGTAGCATCTTGTCATTACGTAAAATAACAACTTATGTCCGATCTCACTGAATCTAGACTATATCGACTTTTAAATGATTGCTTAAATAATAACGTATTGAAGGATTTTCTACTCTCTTCGCTCTAATATAAACAGACATTTGAATCTAGCTACTTTAAAAAGCCGTTATTAAATCTTTATTTAATCTTTGTGAATTCATTTTTTTAATGCCCAGTGAAAAATTTTGTTTTTATACCCGTTTGCACATAATGCTGTGATTATTTCTAGTTGTTTGTAAGTATGTATGTGTGGTAAAAGAAATTAAAGAACACTTATAATTTCGAGTGTCAAAAAAAAATCTTTATTTCCAGTTTTACAATTCACAAATACATGATGCCATTTTAATCATACATTAAAAAAAGATATTTATTAATATGTGAATTATTAAAAAAATGAAAATATTATAACGTAATACTCATGTTTGAAACATCCAGGAGCGAGCGCAATCCAAGCCTTGTGTTTCAAGGACGGCGCGGAATACAACGGTGACATTGTTTTGATATGTAAACATTATTAACAGGGCTTTATTTTAGAGACAACATGCATTAGTTAGCTATTAATATATAAATGAAGACTTAAACAACTACACTAAATATCAAGAAATTATGTACAAACGCAACAAAACCCTCCGCCGCAGTCGGGTAAAAATAGAACTGTAGCGGCATCAATGCCGCCACAAGAAAAACCCATGGAGCAAATCAACATCGCAACAAAAAAACCAAAACACCATCTATCCAACTAGCAGCGAACTACTACAACAAAATCCTGCATCGCGCAAGTAGAGTTTACCGTGCAATTTGAACATAAACATCAGCCCGAATATTACTTATCGGGCAGTAGCCCGCCAGACACAACAACGGTCTGGTCGGAGGATCCTCCCTTTACAATGGTGTGCGGGACATTACTCTCAGTACCGCCTACCCTCTAAAGAACCAAAATTGCTCGAAAAACTAACGAGATATAACTATTTTAATCTATCCCTCTCGCGAAAACAGCGTTTTTTACGGCAGCTGTATATGCATCATGAACTTTGACGTCAAAGTTCATATCGGACTTCTCTTTCTAATTGTAATCTTTGAAGCTTTATAACTTAAGATATTTAAAAAGTAATTTCATGATTATTTACTTGCGGTAATAATAAATCGCATGCATCTTCCATAATCTAATGTATTATTAATTTTTATCTTAATGAATTACTTATTTTTTAAAATAATTGCGCCTAGAGGTAGTTCATATCGGGTACATTAAGTGGGGCAACTTTGTAAGACGACTCAAAATGTACCGTGTATAAGTCACTACGTGGTTTAGCTAATTAACAGAGAGTTGTACCTTTGACATTCAAGCTAAGATTGAACTTGTGTTATTGGTCAATGTTTGTGTTTCTGGGTCACGCCCACCCATGGGGTACATCCCCGTGCGTGATCAAAAGTAACCTTTTAATGAATGCTAGAGGATAGTGATTTTACCTATTTTTCTCATCAAAAAGATATTGACCAGTCCTGGGCCGTATGCTGCCCAGACATGGGAGTAATTCGAAATGGTTACTTGCATTAATTTATATGTATTTTTTTTTAAGTCGGTCCGATGGTGATTTTTCAATAAAATGTTTACGCTCAAAAATAATATGATCCATCAGATTCTATCATGCGGGATGTCGCTCGGCACGAAAACCGGTTCTATTTTGTGCTTACCAACTTAGAGTTAAAACACAACTAGAGTTGTGCGAAAAGGAAAAAAAAAAAACACTTTTATTCCGTCAGAAATAACGACCAGAAACACTTAAAATAAAACGATTTATCACTACTAAAAACTAAATAAAAGAATCGATCGTTGCTCAGTATGGGCCAAATGCTGAGCAAAGACCGGTCCTTTGGGCTTTGGACAAATCCATCAATCAACGGCGCTGATTTTTTAGCAATTAGCCTCAAAGTTGTAAATGCTGTTTCGCAAGCGCACATTTAGATTCTGTATATGTCTATTCTCTCTAATGCGATCTACCAGCATTACTACCACTCAAAATCAAAAAATCAAAATCAAAAGGCATTTATTCAAATTAGGCTGAAAATCAGCACTTTTTGAACGTCAAAATTTACATGAAGACAGTCCCCCAAATCGCCCAGCCCGTCACCTCGTCGTTCCTAGTGTTTTAGCTGGGAAGAAGAAGTGGCCAACAAACTCCCCAGCAACACAACTGCCTGTTAAGTTTAAACAACTTGAATTTATATAACATTATCCAACAGTTTATGATAAATGTCGATCATAAAATAAATAAATGGATGGCACATGTCCGCTAGCATACCATTTTATCCCAAAAATTACATATGAAACAATGATAAAACTAATTACATATATAGGTAATGAAATAAGTAAACTCAAGCATACAATACTAATCAAAATGAGCCTCCACGAATAAATGGCGTGCCCGCTTACATGTTCAACAATGCAATTTAACCATAATCTGTGACCCAAAGTCACAAGTGATAAACTAGGACCATCGCAGTTAAATTATAACACTTAAAAATGTTAACAATAATAACGGACAGCAAGACGACCAGTCACCACAAGCAGCACCCGTTCACGAGCATAACGGAAAGATCAGCCATTACCTCCCTCGCCATATTAGAGGGAAGGAGGTAACCCGATCCCCGACGCTACCGCAAGCAGCGACGTCTAAGGGAGCATGACGAACCTGCTGCCGGTTTCTCAGACAAAATCATACTTATCTAGTCTACTTTGTCGAGGTCGCTAGTTAACCACATACTGCAATACAACTCATAAAAAAACAAGCTAATGAGAAGATTATGTCAATAAATAAAAATAAAAAAAAACAAAAATGACCTATACGGTCAGAATAATAAACAATGTCATCTTGAGCAAGTAAAGAATCTACGAAAGAACATTTAGCATTGTCTCGTGTTCAACACAGCGACCAACTATTTTTATCGTCGAAGTAATCGTTTATAGTATAATATGCCTTCGAAATAAGGTTAGATTTCACTTTCGCTTTAAAAGCATTAAAAGGCAAGTCTAGAAAAGAAAGAGGTAACTTATTATAAAAACGGATACCGATCCCCACAAAATGGCCCTGGACCTTACGAAGACGGTGGAAAGGAGCATACCCCACCTACCCTACCTACGATTCTTTTTTTAGTTTGATGCGGTATACTTGCCATTTGGTCCCGTAAAAATTTGATTCAGTTTGGTTCGGTAGTTTTTATTTTATGAGCATTTTTGCTTATTTCAATTTTGCGTAGACGAAGACGTCGTCCAAGTATCACCACTTAAAAGTGAAAAATAAAAATCTTTTTACAAAAAAACATAACCGACTTCCAAACAAAACACTACAAAGTATAAAATAACCTTAATTTCGGAAGTGTAGTGTTTTGTTTGGAAGTCGGTTATAATTTTTTGTAAAAAGTTTTTTTTAATAGTTCAACTACACGGGACTGCAAATGAGAGTCGGTTAAAAATCTTCAATATCTTTAAAAGTACCTTTATAAAATAAATACTAAATTAAAGAATATTTTAATGTGCTTAAATTTATGTGGTATTAAATATTCGTTGATTTCGTCTTTATTTCATAAAGCTAGGTCGGGTACTTTTGAAGATATTGAAGATTTTCTAACCGACCCTTTTTCTTTGTGGTCCAGTTTATTGTAATTGTATAAACTAAATTTTAATAAAGATTACAGCATTTTTGTTATAAGGTTTATGGCATTTCTTATATATGACGCCATTAAAAATAAATCCCTTGTAATCTGCGGCACGGAAGCACCCCGCGTGTTTTCATAGTAATTATTACGGGTGCGTGTAATGGAGTGTTAAATAAAAATAAAAAACTCATTAATCTACATGATTTCTATTATTATTTAACAAACAATGAGAAAAAAATGATTTATTCTGAAGCCAACGACAGCACTAGTTGCAACACCAATCACAGTATCCATCATTGCTTTTCGGATATTCGTCTGGAGGGTACGATATGATTGGTAGAGCTGTTTGTGGTTCCGGAGGTAACGGAGGAGGATATTCTATTAATTTAACGAACGTGTAGATGACTATTGAGTCGTGACAAAATACAGCTGAAATTAATAATAGCAACATTAGTTTGATGAATTCTCGTATTATGCAAAATGACTCTCGAGTCATTTTGCCACACCCCCATTCGTCTATGGCTCTAACTTCATCACAAAGCAATCTCTATAGGGCCTTCCTCCATACAAACGCATTCCGCTGTTTTCTTCGTGGATAATGCTTCTAGAGCAATGATTATTTTCAAAGAAATCTAGATCTAATTAATACGTGCCTCTATCATTTCTCTTTCCAGAGCCTAATTACTAAAAGAATTATGACAATTCAAAAACCCGAAAAAACAGCCCGTTTTTACCGCCATGTTTAGACGACTATCAGAGAAATTTGATAAGTTTTTAACAAAATAGAAAATAACAAAAGCGTAGATATAATCTTCCTCTAAATTTTAATATATAATTTTTGAGATCAGTCCAGTTTTGAAGAAGAAAACAGCGGAATACAAAACGTATTTTGGTCAAGGTTTTTATAGGTTAAATCAGCCTGAGCTACAGTTGTCGCCTTCGCACTGTACTTAGTAAGGCGCAGCGCGACGGTATCGGCAATAGAATCTTCAAATACTTGTGTTACCGAATAGAGTCCCCTATTAATGTAACACGCCGACGACGCGTAGATGACGCGCGCTAACGCGCTTTAAACGCAACTGTCTGCATCTAAGATAGTACTGCTTTTTGGTCATTACTACAGCGCCGTGAGTGTACGTTCCTAACACACGCGTCGTCGGCGCGTTAAAAATACACCACGTGCATAGGCTCTAACAACAGATTATTCATGCAAAAATAGATTAAGTTAATAATTAATCGATATAAAAGTAACTTACAACAGACAGAGAAGGACAGCAAGAAGAAAATCGAAGCAATAATGAAGTGAATACAATGGGTTCCCATGCGGATGAAGTATACCGCACCTATCGCGCCAAGGACTGTAGTGTACAATGCCATGAATAAAGACAACCATAACGCCATTTTCAAGGCGAATGGTTTCACCTGAAAAACAGTTATTATTTTCTCTTTAAAAAAAACAAATCATTCGAAAGGATCACTGGAATGACCTTGGATTTTAGACCAGTGAAATATAACGTTAAAAATATAGCTACTGCTACTACTGACCTTCAGTCATCTTTTATGGATCAAGGGAAAGGTCTATAAGTCGAATATTAAAAATATACCTTTACAAAAAATATTTGCGTAAGGAGTAAGGCTACATATGGCCCCAAAATAATCAAAGGGTTAGTTTTGTCAAAGCAGGGTCATCGAAAATTCCTTATACTACTTTCGGTCCCAAATCCGGATAGACACAATCTCAAAGATATTTTAAGATAACACTGATGTTGATATTGTATTGTTAACGAGCGTATGCCGAAGGCAAATTGAACTTTCTCAAAGAAAACTTGCGCACATATTCTCTTTTGTGCGACGTACAAGCCCGAAGCGGACGGATCCGAAGGTGGGTTTATGATAAAATCGGAATCCCTTAAATGTCTTTTGTTGATCTTGAGTACGATGACAGAATCGTTCGGTTTTATTGTCAAAGCTTCCTTTTAGATTCTTTGTAAAATAAAACGATGAAACGAGCAAAAATTTTCGCAGTCGGAAATAGCGATTTGGATTGTTAAAGGAGTGGCTTAGGAGACCGTATTGTTCGATACAATGAATTGACCACATTTGCTGATATTAATACTCTAATAATGTGACTTGGTATCAAACACTGTTTGATTGTTCGAAATGAAGCACCCTCAAGATTGTAATTGAATTTTAGCGTATTTAAATAACCTCCTTACTTCAGCTTTGCTTAAAATAGTACAGCAGGCTTTTAGACCTGTTGTGCTCCTTACGCCTCAACCGCCACAACAGAAGAAGACGCCTCGTGCTTCGAGAGTTGCTGGGCGATTCCCGGCCACCGTCGGGTCAGGCAGGCCGTGCGGGCCTGCGGACCGATAAGAACCAGGGGGGCTACTCTCTAACGAAATCCGTAGTTTCGGGCTTAGTTGCGGGCGGGTATTTTCTACATCGTATCACCTAATCACTGAGAACTAATGATAACACGATTTGACAGTTACTGTGAAATCGTGTTGTCATTCATTCTCAGTTCGGGTTCGGGACTAATCGTAAGTCTGTAGGTGATACGGAGTAGAATAAGTCCGCCCGCAACTAAGCCCGAAACTACGGATTTCGTCAGAGAGTAGTCCCCCTGGCCCGGGTCGACAACGCAGTTTGTTCCACGCGCGCCTCAAAAATATGTCAGCATAGTAGACGGGCCCGCTAAGGCGAGTGCTTTCCAGGGTTGCGGAATTTGTTCGAAAGATTCACAGGAGCCCTGAAACGCAAAGGGCATTAGGAGGAACACGGATGGGTTTTAGTCAGTAAGAGTGACACTCCCTTTCGCTCTGCCCAGAGCGGAATGAGTCGTTTGACTTCCCATCCAAATACAAAAAGGCTTTCAGACCTGGCTCTTGCCACCCTTTAATCCAATTTAAAACCACGCGATGCTACATTTGACTTTCGATACAAATATCGTTCCTCATAATTTGTTTTAATCGGGAAGTGAATGGACAGTTTAGTATTATAGAAAATTTATTTTCACTTTGAAAATAAGTTTTCAAAATCATTATTAGATGTGATAGGTGTTTCCCATTCGACTACTTTGGGAAAAAACACCGAAATAAACTCAGAGGTGCAGGAAAGCGTGTTCGGACCATATCTGTTAATGTTTGTTCTAGAGGTCATGGTCCTGTCCATTCATTGCACTAATTGTCAAACTCATAGAAATCTGAACTACGGAACCTAATAAAATTAGGTTAAAAGCCAAATCCATCCACTTTCTAGATAACTAAAAACATGCCACATATTATCTATACATATTATAAAACAGTAAAGACCGTGATTTCTGTACATTAAACAAAAATACCAAAAAACGAGTAGGGGCGATAAAAAAAAAGCTATAGAACATTTGTTAACCCTAATCTCCGAAAAGACTTAACAGATTTTGTTAGGGTTTTCAAATTCAGATTAAACATATTTTTGAGTAACATTTAATTTATTCAAATAGGTGGCCGGCAAAAAGAGTTATGGACATTGAAGATTTAAAAATTACGTATCAACGTTTTTCGACAAGTTTTGTTCAATTTTCAATTATGCGTTCAGTTAAGCATAAAACCAGCCTTTAAAAACATATCCTAAGAAATTATAATCATCACGCTATATCTTCGGGGAGCTAATCAGCACAAAACCATAACATATTATTATTATTATGACTACCATTAGAATGTTTCGGTGTAAGGTCAAGTCCACTTTTCGCAACACTTTTTAAATGACTGTTGAATTATTTTTTATTTTTTACTTTTTTATGTCCCTGCTCTCTACTATTTTTGTTGGCCACGACTTCGTTTGTATGTTTAAAAATGTGTGAAACTGGATGTGCCGAATTACTGAAATTCCGGATTAGTAGGATAATTTACAGAACCTATGTTCTGTTTTTTTTTGTGTTATTTACAAAAATAATACAAAACCAATGTTACATAAACCTGGTAGGAATTTGTGGCAATGTAGATGAGATCAACTTACTACGTAATACAGATACCTGAAATGCCATCTTTTGACCCAAATAGTACTTTCGACTGCATCAGGTTACACCAAAATCTATTTGTGTAGTTTTTAGTTGTACATTTAAAACGTCTTAAAACAAGTGATTTTTTAATACCTTAAAAAATATCGTTCTGAATGAACCTAATATTGAAAATAATGAAATCCCTCCAAATAATTATGAGTTTCGCCTTTGGCCTTTCATTCTTGCGACGGTAACTGCAAGCCATTTCTCGGAAGGGGGGAAGGTGTGCCACAAACTTACACACTACTTACAAACAAAATCTCGAAAATAAATGTGATTATTTTGATTTTGTTTTCATCATTATCTAAACTCCATATTGTTGAGTAACGCGAGCCAAGCGACCTCAAAAATGTTTGCATAGGTTTTGTTGCCATTCAATCATTCATGCTTAAAAATACGTTACTTTATGGACTGATACAAGAAAGTTCATTTACAAAGAGAGGGTTGAATACAAGAGCGAGCGAAGCGAGCTCGAAAATTCATGGACCACGGAAAGGTTTTATTTTCTTTTGATCATTCATATCATACTTAAATGGAAGTAACATTATGGACAGATGCAAGAAAGCTCATAAACTGAAAGAGGTCAGAACACAAGAGCGAGAGAAGCGAGCTCGAAAATTCATGCACCCCAACTCGGAAAGGTTTTATTTTCTTTTGATCATTTCATACATAAACATAAGAGTGTAGAATGTAAGAGTGAGCAAAACGAGCAGGAACTTTCTTATACCCCACCACGGAAGGGTTTAATTACGTCGCCGTTAAGGGGTGACACCCGACCGTGACAAAAAGTCAACGAACGAGTGTCACCCCTAAATGCAGAAAACCTGACGAACTAAAGAAATTTTTACACCTCATCTCGGAAGGGTTTTTTTTATATTTTGATCATTCATACTGAAATTAAAGTTTTTTGGTGATTTATAAAGAAAAGCTCAGGAAGATAGACAATGAAAAATGCACCCCAAGCGATGCGAGCTCAAAAATTTTTGTACCCCACTACCGACAGTTTTCATTGCGTCAAACGTTGAGGATGCCACCCGATAGTGACAAAATCAGTCAGCAAGCAGTCGGGTGTCACCCCTAAACGGGTGTCACCGGTGCGAGCCATCCCCCCCCGCCCCCCCTCGCTACGCTACTGGGTCTAGCAATGTTTAATATTGACTGTTTGTATATCTTATCTTAGCGATCTTACATAGCGACAT
This sequence comes from Lacanobia wlatinum, assembly GCA_947578705.1. NCBI lineage: Eukaryota > Metazoa > Arthropoda > Insecta > Lepidoptera > Noctuidae > Lacanobia > Lacanobia wlatinum. Next base: position 6,692,034 of record OX388037.1, read on the forward strand.
AATTTTACTTTTCGACATACACGCGAACGAAGTCGCGGGCAACAGCATTATAATAATTTATTAATATTTAAAAATTAATACATAAATAAATAAACAAATAGATTACACATACATCATAATCCTTGTGAGCAAAGTGTAGCCCAAAATGACTACCTGCCTTCCGTAACATGAAGCACTGTAAACCTACCTAGCAGCACCGTATCCGGTCTATCGCCCACCACTCTCAGCACACTGTTTCGGCTCCTTCGCACACGTCGCACTACCGAAGCAACCTTCTTGCGCATAAATGCGTAAAAATCGTCCACACTAGCATCCGCAAACATACCGGATGCACTACAGTGTCGAGGGAGCCGGAACAGTGCCCTGAACACATTATTGTATTGGACACAGAGCACTGTAGTCCCTTTGTGTAAAATACTACCCTCCGAACGTTCCGAGCACAACACTCACAGTTGTCTTGTCTGTTTTTATTTTATTTGTTCACCGTTTTTACGTTAAATTCACTCTCGAAAATCAAATAAAAGTTCAGCTAAAGTCAGTGCTAGCATCCATTATTATTATTAACCTTTGGAAGTTTTATCAAACAAAAACAACTAAGAAGTCATACATCGCAAGAAGTGCAGATTCATAGTCCAAGAATCTTCAAGTGCAGCGGATTGTCACCTCTAAACGCAAGTGACAAGAGCTACAACGGCGCGCATAACTCGCTCGCGGTGCCATAGGCGGTGCAGTGCAGCAAATACTCAGCAGTGCAGTGCAGCAATAGGGTGAGGCGGGAGGTGCAGTGCAGCAATAAGGTCAGGCGGGAGGTGCAGTGCAGCAACGACGTTGCCGCTGTCGGTAAATTATTTACCTCTTCTTATTCAGCTTAAGTCTTTCATACCCTTAACTATTTCAATGCCTACACAGCGCAGTCCACCCTCAACCTCTAAACAAACTTCTAAACAAGTCAAATCGCAAACGGAACCAAAACCTAAGGCGAATGAGACTGATAATACCACCAACCGAAGTAAACGTCAACGTCTTGAAAATTCTCCAGGCAACCCGGAAAATTTATCTTCGTCATCTTGTATCTGCAATGAGCTTAAAGTCGAGCTAATAGAAATGCTGAACAGCTGGAAAAATGACCATGACCAGCGCCTGACCAACTGGAAAACCGAACAGGATGCAATCTTGTCACTACTGGCCAAAGATGTGTCCGAACTCAAGCTCCAATGCTCTGTAATACAAAAAACAACACAAGAGCTGGAAAACAGTATGGCTTATATAAACAAGGATTACGAGGAAATGAAAAAAAAAAGTTTCTGAACTGGAAAATCAAAACACTGAAAAAGGAAAATCCATTAGTCATCTACAAAAACAAATCCAGGATCTTAACCTTCAATTTCGTCCAGCCACAATAGAACTCCGCAACGTACCTGTGAAAGAAAATGAAAAACCAGAAGACCTCGTTGCGATCATGTCGGGAGTAGGGAAAGCTATAGACCTAGACATCAACAAGTCAAATCTCCGCGATATCTATCGACTACCAGGGAAACCCGGAACTTCACGTTCTATAGTGGCAGAATTTACGAAGGTCTCTGATAGAAATGATTTTTTATCCAGCGTAAAACAATTCAATAAAGCTCGTCCACTAAATGAGAAGCTGAACACTCAAACAATTGGACTGTCAGGACAGAAATTACCCATCTATGCTGCGGAACATCTTACTCCATCCATGAGGAAATTATTTTATGATTGTCGTCAATATGCTAAGACACATAATTTTTTCTGCTGGAGTGTAAACGGACGAATTCTAATGAAAATTCATCCAGATGACAAACCCATCCAAATCACCTCTGAAAACTGTCTATCCGCATTAAAAAACAAGGAATGACTAGTTATATTTTACGTTATAGCGCCTAATGCGCACGCGATATCTTGTGCGCGTCTCATAGCTTTTTTATTTCTATTTAAATTAATTTTATTTTTACTTTATGCTAACATTTCAATTCTACTACTTGCTTGTTTTATGAAAACTGCTGTAACACAAAACTCCACTTCTGACAATCACTACAAATATTTTACAACTACGCAGATGTTGCTCGTCACCCTCCAGCTCAACCACTGCTCAGTTTGTTGCTTAATATTAGTTTTCCACACGCACGCTATTTTCCCCTACTATGACAATGCTCGTGCTAACACGGAACTCTACTCAAATGGCTAATATAAATGATTTTATAGCTACCGAAATCGATACTATGAACATTGCACGCTCATTCCTCTGCCCACCAGGTCAATGCTTGGCCAACATCAAACAACCTGACTTAAACTTAAAAATAATACACATCAACATAAGAAGCATTGCTAAAAACTTTCACCAGTTTGTAGCAATGCTTACAACTACTAAAATTGACTTTGATGTTATCGTGTTTTCTGAGTGCTGGCTCAGATTAACGGGTCCTCTTCCTATTCTGCAAGGCTACTCCTCTCACGCTTCCACAAATAACTACACGCAGAATGATGAAGTGGTAATATACACAAAAACCACTCTTCAATGTAATTACTCTGAACCACCTTTCCGGGATGCAAATTGCCTCGTATGCACAACTAGTAATACAGCCATTATTTGTATTTATTGCTCACCATCGTATTCTGATCTGGAAAATTTTTACCGCAGCTTGAATAGCCTAGTAGTGAATCTGAAACGCTTCAAGAACATCGCTGTCATCGGCGATATTAATATCGATATAAAATCTAACAATCATGACCGTCACTCGGATACGTACCTTACTACTTGTGCTTCTCTGGGACTTTTACCTGGTCATACCTTACCTACTAGATTAGGCAATTGCCTGGATCATGTCCTTATTAAAACTAAAGCCCCTGCTATTGTGACTGTTCTTGATACACACATAACCGATCATCTACCGATTGCCCTGTGCCTTAAACTCTCTAAAAATAAATCCGTTATCACTACTAATGATGACGTTATTAGGTATGATTACATAAGCATCAAGAATGAAATAGACGAGCTAGACTTTGGACCAGTCACAACTGAATCCGACTGTAACCTAGCCACTGATTTATTTATATCTTTGATCCAATCTGCCATCAAAAATCATTCTCATACGGTACATATTCCTAAAAAGTGTAGAATAATTAAGCCCTGGATGACCTCAGGTTTACTTAGATGTATCATGAATCGTGACAATCTCCATAAAAAGTCAAAGTCTTCCCCTGGCAATAATATTCTTACTGTTACGTATACCCGTTACCGGAATTTTTTAAACTCTCTTCTCAGAAAACTAAAAAGAACCTATGAAAAAAATGAGCTACTAAAGGCTAAAAATAACATCAAAGCCACTTGGAAGACTATAAGATCAATCACTAACTCCAACACTGTGCCGCAAACCTCGAGCACTCACCTATTAGAAAACGGGGATAGAAAATCCGCTTTAAACAACATTAATAATTTTTTTGTCAGTGTAGGAGAAAATCTTGCGTCAATGATTAAGACTCCCGAGATGCCTCATGTGGAGTGTCAATCTCAACCCCTACAGTACAACTCTCTTAGTATCATACCAGTGGACGAGGCTCAAGTGTACGGGCTAATACGCAATCTTCGCAGTGATTGCTCCACCGGACATGATAATATACCAGTTAAGATTCTAAAGCAATCTATAACTGCTCTTACTCGTCCCATCACACATATCTGCAACCGTTCTATCGACTCAGGCTCTTTCCCTAAAGCCTTTAAAAAAGCCATAGTGCATCCAATCTTTAAGAGTGGAGACAAAACTAATGTAACCAACTATCGACCTATATCAGTGTTGAGTTCTCTGTCAAAGATCCTGGAAAGAATTCTTAACAACTGCCTTACTGATTATCTTGAAAAGTTTAATATCATTTCTAAAAATCAATACGGTTTTAGACAGGGGGTCTCAACGGAAGACGCTGTATTGGATCTCACCCATACTGTTACAAGCAACCTGGACCATAAACGCAAGTGCTATGGAGTCTTTCTCGACTTGTCCAAAGCTTTTGACTCAGTTTCTGTCCCCATTCTTATTACAAAGTTGGAGAGCATAGGAGTCCGAGGAATTGCGCTCAAAATCTTCACTGACTACCTCACAGATCGCACCCAGTGTGTTAAAATCGGTAAACTGTGCAGTGACGACATGAATATTACCTATGGAGTCCCACAGGGTAGTATTCTTGGACCTACCCTTTTCTTGGTCTACATCAACGATCTGTGCCGTTTAAATATACCCAATTGTGACATTTTTACTTATGCAGATGACACGGCGCTGATCGTCCATGATAATGACTGGGATAAGGCTAGGCTAAGTACAGAGCATTCTCTTCGTCTAGTGATGGATTGGCTTTCCTCTAATCTATTAACGCTAAATGTGGAGAAAACAAAGGTTGTCTGTTTTTCGCTTCGTAACACAAACTTACCCCCAATAGATTCCCATCTGATTAACGCTCATACATGTTTAGAACACAATACTAATAGGGCCTGCAACTGTCTCACTCTGTCCCTAGTTTCAAAAATTAAGTATCTCGGTGTTATTATTGACGAAAGATTGACTTGGCGACCTCATATCGAGGCATTAGCAGCTCGGATGAGGAAATTAATATATATCTTTAGAGAGCTTCGTTACTCAGCTAACCCCGCAACCCTATCTCTCGTCTATCAAAGTCTCTGTGTATCAATTATATCCTACTGTATAACTGCTTGGGGTGGTTCCTTTAAAACCCTATTACTCCAAGCAGAACGAGCTCAAAGGGCAATTCTGAAAGTTATGCTCTTTAAACCCAGAGATCACCCTACTGCCCAGCTCTACTCCGAATCTAAAGTCCTCACAGTCCGTCAACTTTTCATTCTCCGCGCTATCCTACGCTGCCATTCTACGCTTACCCTTGACAGTGAAATTCTTAAAAGACGCAGAGGATTTCCGGTCTGTAAGACAGTCAGGTGTCGAACAACATTTGCAAGTCGCCAGTTTAAGGCACTAAGCTCACGTCTCTACAATAAAATAAACACAAAACTGGATATTTATACCCTCACCAAATTCCATTTAAAAGCTAGGATTAGCAAGTGGTTGCAGCAGTTGACATATGAAGCGACTGAAGACCTTTTTACTGTTATTAATTAAATCAATCGCTTTTTGCAGTAAATTTACGAATAAAATAAGAAAACCATTAGTTATACGATCCAACGTGTACAATATACCCTAATGTAGTGAATTAGCGTAAGACATGGCTATTTTGGGAGGAATCAATGGACCCCCAAAATACAGGCATTCCTTGCCTAGTTTGGGGCTCTATGGTCTCAATTATAACCATATCGTATAGACTAAAATACACAACCAGTTTGTACACAAGATTAACTATGTATCCATTAATTCTAGATTATTTAGCTCTTGTGTGTAATTTCAAAGTTATTGGATCAATAAAGATTATTATTATAAAGTTCGCCAACAGGCCACTGGTGTAGAACGTCTGGCAAAAAGCTTTAAATAGCGTTATTTTTACTTGTGCAGTACACCGAGCGAACCTATGTGCCAGCATATTACCACGGACCGACAATGCCCTACGCTCCCTTTCAATATCTAAATCATCACATAAGTTCTCGGTTACTATATGCCCAAGATATTTAAATTGTTACACTCGGCCTAGAGGTACTCCGTTCAGCAATAAGGGTGGTATATGAAGTTGAGATCTTTATTCTTGTACTTTTAAATATCATGAACTCACTCTTTTTTTTCGTTATACTTCAGACCATGTTCCACAGCAAAGCATTCACAAACTTTCAACAATTGCCGTAACCTCCGATCGAAGGGCTCAGCAGCACCATATCATCAGCATAGCTTAGATTATTAACATATATATCAATATGGCATCCAACATGCATGCTGCTGAGCTCCTTGATCAGCTGGTTGACATACATATTAAAGAGTCGCGGTGACGTCAGTCTCCCCTGCCTCACTCCACACTCTAACGAATATTTGTCAGATTACACACTTCCCCACCTCACTAAATTCGACTGGTTACTGTACCAGTAGGCGAAGATGTTAACAAGCTCATCCGGGACGTCAGAGTCCCTTAGCTTTGTCCATAGCTTGTTGTATGACACAAGTTCAAAAGCTCTGGACGGACAAGTCCAAGAAACATGCATACACAGGCGTCTTCCTTTTTACATAGTATTGGACAGTGTCCTTTAAAGATAGTATCGCGCTCTCAGTCGACAATCCAGGTCGGAACCCAAACTGTGTATCTTGCAGTTGCACGAATTTGTTAAGTTGTTTATCCAGTAACCCATCCAATACTTATGCTATTATGGTGGCAAGGGATATCGGCCTGTGATTGCCTTTATCTGACGTGTCGGCCATATTGTTTTTAACTACCAGTACAACAATTGTTCTCATGAGGGCAGAGGGTAAATATGTATGCCGTATGCAACAACTAAACAACAACGCCAAGACCCTAAACAGGTGAACCCCCGCATGCTGTAGGTGCTCGATGCTGAGCCCGTCATGTCCAGGTGACTTTCCCCTTTTCATGTTTTTAATAATGTCTGCCACATCCTAGCCAGTAAAATAAATGCGCTGCTGTACGGGCGGATACTCAGCATCCAGCACCGCCGACAAGCTGGAACTCACCTGGAAGCGTTGCCTGAATACGTGGGCTATCAATTTTGGATCGCTCATACCATCCACGCTCACAGGCAGGCTGACCCGACCATTCAATTGTTTAGTCCCTTTCCAGAACTTATGGAACTACTTAGAGGAGTGCTGTGAAGCAAGATTATTCATTTTAATTAGATCCTGGTTATTGTTAAAATATTTTAGCTGTGACTTAAAGAATTTACGACTCGCACACATTTTCTGATCTACAGGCCCACTCTCAGGATTACCTGCAGAAACTTACAACAAATAGTCAAATCTAGCCTGCCTGTGTGCTTCCTTCACATGTTTATTCCACCCATATACACACTTAATATTCTTTTTGTTGTTTTCAGGCATATAACGACGGCTCTCTATAGATGCCTGAGAAAGTATATTAGCAATATTACTATATAACTTATCAATAATATACTTATGATCTACATTCTGACACATACAATCAGCGCATTCCTGAAATTCATACGGATTTTTTTTAGTTTGCCATTACAAACATGGTATTTATTTATTTCACTCAAGTCTCGAACCCCCCACTGTATACTGTTATTGTAACTATGGTTAACTATTAATTTTGATTTTACTAACCCTAAATAACAAGATATTTCTATTGGAAAATGGTCAGACCAATACATGTCATTGTGAACTGTAACATTCACAACTGACTGAGAGGCTGACTTAGAAACTAAACAGAGGTCAAGCCAACGCTTACACCCATGCACCTCACATTGAAAGGTATATGTATCAGACGAAACACCTAATTTGACCAAATCTACACTTATCCACTCATTTTCCGTACAAAAATCAAGAAGCTCATTACAAAAAGGTGCACAAGGATGAGCGTTAAAATCACCTAATATGTAAACAGCTTCAACACTAGTGTCCTGTACAATTACATTTAACTAACCCAAACCGAGTGTAAATACTGGTAAGTTCTCAGCCTGGTCCGTCGGCATGTAAACGCACATAATAAGCACTTCACGACTTTCACCTAAAATTGCCTTTATTGCCACAATACGGTCACTTTGACACTTCACCACTGAAACACTACTAAACACACTTTTCCGCCACAATAGTGCGACCCCGCCGCGAGGTCTACCTTGCAGAATTCCGATGCTCAGGTCTACTGCTGACTTAGCCGTGTAGCTGAAGTTGTTATCAATGTCGCCAATAATATGCAAATCGTGGGGTAAAAGCCAAGTTTCCTGAAGGCGTTGGCCGGCTTGCATAGTTTTCTCACACAATCTATGCTTCGTTTTACATTTTTACAATTATAGCTCATTAACACACTGCGATCCATTATTATAATTTACTAGCTGACCCGCGCAACTTCGTCTGCGTCACAATTTTCATCTATAATATAATATAGTAGGGTAGGAGTACCCTACTCCTACACTACTCCTACCCTACTCCTACCCTACTCCTACCCTACTCCTACCCTACTCCTACCCTTCTCCTACCCTACTCCTACCCTACTCCTACCCTACTCCTACCCTACTCCTACCCTACTCCTACCCTACTCCTACCCTACTCCTACCCTACTCCTACCCTACTCCTACCCTACTCCTACCCTACTCCTACCCTACTCCTACCCTACTCCTACCCTACTCCTACCCTACTCCTACCCTACTCCTACCCTACTCCTACCCTACTCCTACCCTACTCCTACCCTACTCCTACCCTACTCCTACCCTACTCCTACCCTACTCCTACCCTACTCCTACCCTACTCCTACCCTACTCCTACCCTACTCCTACCCTACTCCTACCCTACTCCTACCCTACTCCTACCCTACTCCTACCCTACTCCTACCCTACTCCTACCCTACTCCTACCCTACTCCTACCCTACTCCTACCCTACTCCTACCCTACTCCTACCCTACTCCTACCATACCTACCCTACCTACCTACCTACATACCTACCCTACCTACCTACCTACCCTACCTACCTACCCCATCTACCTACCTACCCTATCTAACTACCCATTTTTTTTTTGCTTTTGAACCTTCCCTGTATTTTGGCGAATCCAACTAAAAAAGAATTATTAAAATCGGTCCAGCCGTTCTCGAGTTTTAGCGAGACTAACGAACAGCAATTCATTTTTATATGTATATATAGATTAAGCCCTTCTCGTAACCACAAACCGTCGGAAGGCAATTCCATTCCATCATTTATGCAGTTACGTTTGGGTTAGTTCTGAGCGACATTTAGGCTTTGTTTCATTAAAATTGGCGGTCGGGAAAAAAAGTTATGGTAATTTAAAGATTTTAAAATTACGTATCAATGTCGATTTTCGAAATGTTTTGTACCGAGTGTGTTTTGACAGCCGCAGTCAAAATCCACAACATATTATAAGATCGGGTATTTTAACCGAGTGTCAACAAGATTCATAGTCCAGCGGTACAAGAACCGCCTCCCGAAGTCCCGAAACATTCGGCACAGGTTCGAACCCCAACAACACATATCTTTCACCATCAACACGTATTTTTAGGGACCTGTTTTTGTTTTTTTTGGCTTAATTTTAAATTTTTTAGGGTTCCGAACATTTTTAAAATACAGAACCGTCTGTCACAGCCAATTTTTTCCGATTTACCATACCGATTCTGTAGAAATTTTGTAACCTAAACACGGACGCGTTACATAATTAATATGGGGGTCACCATTCCAAAAAAAAAAAAATGCAACCTGTATCATGCGACAAAACAAAAGCGCTTATTGAGAGGATTATAATTTTTTCATAATAAATTAAAAAATCAAGCCAAGGTTTTGAAGTCAGTCAAAATATTAGATGAAAAAACATCCTTCCTTCTCGCCCCTTTTCTTCAAAACTACTGAGCCTAATATTTTGAAAAAATAGATAATAGTTTCTTTAGATTACGGAATGACCAATAAGTTTAAAAATAAAATAACATGTTACAAAAATGAGATTCCTTGGGAACCCTTTGCACCCGAATCTGACTCGCACTTTGCCAGTTTTTTGTTTTCCTGCTAGATCTTATATTTTTTTGCATAGTTCTTACAACATTTACATTATTTAACAAATACCTCTATCTAAACATACATGTAATGTAATAAAGCTAAAAGATAACTCACAGAAACTATTTCCAGCATTTTTGGTTATTTTCTGTTAGAAGAATATATACAGTGTTCTGTTTAGTTGTGTTGTTATCACGTAAACATTACAAAACCAATGTAGATACCATTTTACATGACATTTTGCGTAAATCTGAATACTACTTAGGTTTTGTTACATCGCAATCGGTTAACTCTCCTAAAAGACATATGAATGACAAAATATGTACAAGAAGATGACAAAAAGAAATCAAATCATTAGGTTATGCATATACACGCAACGCCATCTATTGACTAAAATACTACTTAGTCCCAATGATTGCATGGAAATCACACCAAAACATAAATGAATCAACTTGATTCATCGCGTAGTTTCTTTACTTAGTAATTTCAAGAGTAGCACAATTTCTTCTATTGTCTGTTTATTTTATTATTTTGATTCGAAACACGAAAATAATGAGAATAATTGGATCTTAATTATCAGAATGGTTTCATAAACGATTTGGAACGAGTGCACAAACCTGTGGAAGCAGTAGTAAAGACTTTGCCGTACACAGGCGTTGCGTTGTTTGACTATGATAATTGTAGGCAGACACTTCCAGTAATACCCTGAGGAGCTGCCATAGCCGATGCAATAGGTGAATGACCTAAAAGCTTTATTCTGTGTCATAATATACATAATGTCAGCATGATTTTTTCCTCAATGAACTAACTTGTCCCCTCGAAACGACCTAGCGGCAACCATCAAAAGTACTAGGTAATGTTTCTAGAAAGTAGGAAATATATTTCTATGAACAAGGCCATTGAAGAAAATGACACATATTATCCGGTAAAGCTAGCGCGGTTGCTCTTTGTTCAGCGGTTAGATCAAATGTCAATTATACAAGATGATAATTAAATCAAAAGAACATTATACTAAATAAGAATAAACTAAACGAACGAAAAAATTTTTTATCATGGGTCTTTTTTATTTCGCGAAATTGAAAACGACTCCATTCCAGTGTGAGCTCACACCAACAAAGAGCAATGAGGAGCCAAGTTTTCAATTTAACTATCACACCAAAATAGATAAATTGTAGACTTGAGCTCTAATTGGTCGCCATTTTATGTCAGTCCACAATTTCTTGAAATGACTTCAAGACTGTCAAATTTTGATGCGTAAAGTATTCCAAATGTTCAGCTGACAATTTATCGAGAGTTTAGAATCTCTCAAGATAATTTGTAGTCTTACGTAATTTTGCAAGTATCCGGTGACAAAAAAAATAAAATCTTAACCGACATACACGCGAACGAAGTCGCGGGCAACAGCTAGTTATATATATGACTGAACATCACTTAAAAACGGCTTGACCGATTAGGGCGGTTTTTTTGTGAGTTCTCTATTGCAAGGTTTGTAAGACATTTTTTTTTTAATCTACCTGAATGTACTCGTAGTACATTACACCCATAAAAAATCAGGCGAGGCGTTAGTAAAACATACCAATTAACTTAATAAATAATAATAATATATATACTCACTTCTATGGCACCTAAGAACAGTAGTACTGCACTCAATATCTGTACTGGTATGATTGCCAATATCATATATTGGATTACATTTGACCATGTTCCTTCACTGTACATTTTGACCAGGAAATAGAGGCCCGTATAGCAAAATAATGACAGCTAGAAAACAAACAGTATAAATGAGTCAATGATCAATGAAATACTTCTGCTAAAACTATCCTAAGCGTTAAATCTCTGTTTCAGCTGATAAAAATCCGACGTTACTGTAGCGACATCAATGCCGCAACAAGAAAAACCAACAGAGCAAATCTGCATCGCAACAGATAGAACCGCAACGCCATCTATCCAACATGGCGTGAAATCCTGTATCGCGGTATCAGAGTTAACCGTACGATTTGAACATATACAACAACCCGAATATCAACTATCGGACAGTTGCCCACACCGGACACAACAACCGTTCAGTCGGAGGATCCTCCTTGTTCAATTATATTGTAGAATTTGGGCATTTCATGGGTTTTTTCATGAAATGGCCACCTCAAACCTTTCTTTTAAACGGGGGAAATCCTCATGGATGTCCTCCGCCCTGGGGCGGATGGAGGGGTCTGTCAGATTCTTACTAACTAAAACCACCCCGCTGTTCCATCTCTCAACTACGCGGGTTCGCGGGATGTTATGCGATTTCCGTAATCCCCGGCTGGTGCCGGCCCGCCTCTACGGGCTCCCTCTGGTCAGCAGGGGGAGTGAAGTGTTTGATTTACCCCGCGACGGTAAAGAGGGGCGCACGGGAACACCACGCGCCCTCACCTTGCATCCGGATGAATGGGGAGCGACGGACATCCCCAAGTCCACCGCAACTGGACCCAGTTAGGGGGACCGGAAGAGAGCAGCGTATGCCCTCCTCTGATGCCCGGTGCACCCTCTGTGGGCCGGGAAAGAGGTCGAGATCTCCCTCTCCCTTTCCGCAGCCTCCTTCTGCGCGATAACTATTTCACAGAAGAAGATCACCGCGTCCCAGGAATTCTCGCCGTCGACCATAGCACGGACTACGGCCGGCAGCGAGAGGTCACTGTCTATCACGGAGATGAGGGCACGGCACGACTATGCGACACAGGAACCTCCTGAAGCAGCCATGCCCCGAGACGATCTGCGTCACACGAAATGACAAGGAGTCGTGCTTTCTCCCGAGCCACAGGTCAAGCACTGGCCAGATGGCTTCAATAGTGACGAGGCCGACAGAAGGGCGTGAGTGCCTGTCCTGCCATTCCACCACCAGGACCTCGCGCAGCTGCGACCGACGCAGCTAAATATGCCGCTTATCAGTCGCTCGCCGCGCGCCCACGCGTCCTCTCGCCGCTGATGCAGTGACGCGAGGACTTTTGCGTCCAGGTACCAGGGCGGAGATCCGGCCAGCACGCAAGCCGCCTCGTAGGCGATTATGCGATAACCCCTAATGACTCTGACGGCCATCATCACCCTCTGCGGCTTCCGCAGAACAGTGATGGCACAGGCCGTCAGGTCAGCCGCCTAGATCGGGGACCTAATTTAACCTAACGAATTACTAAGTTGAATTGGGCTCCTTTTTCAGTCTGCAACAAAACAAGCAAAACTGACATGAAAGGGAGGGACCGAGCTAAATTCATTCGCTTTACTCGCTCACTAGCTCCCATCATCCCCTTCGAACCTAGTATGGGTCCGAGTAGGGGTGCTCTAAGTTCACTCAAACTTAACCTTAGCTCGGTCACATCATAAAACTGGAAATTCTACGATATGTAGGATTACCAGATTGTTAAATTTGTAATTTCAAGACTCATCCATGTCTACCTTATACTGAGCGAGTTTCTAAAGGGTTGGTGAGGTAAATAAAACAATTAAAATACTTACTAGTTTGATCCATCCTATACAAATAATGGCATCTCGAAGGACTAGTCTCCGAATATGCAATTCCTCTCTACTGAGAGGTCTAACTGATGTATTAACATACATTTCCTTTTAAAGACATGAAAGTTACTTTGTATTTTGTACTGGTTTTTCAGATTTTGCACTGATATACACTTTTCTTAGAATTTAGATTTTTGACATTGTGACACGTTTGGCAGATGACATAATTGACATAAAGAAAATTAGTGTTTTTTCTACATGTGTAGGAATTATTATTAACATACCTTGGCTGAACAAGGAGGAGTGTTGACAAACTAATGCATGTTGGTGGTGTTGTTATAGCGGCATGAATGCCGCTAATATGAGATACCTACGGCCAACTGAATCAAACAGGTAGTTTTGGTAGTATCAGGTAGTTTGGTAGTAATTTGTTTTGGTAGTATCTAACTAATCATCGCAAAGATATCAGCTTGCGTTTTTCGAAACAGGATTCATCAAGATTTAATACATAAAATATAAAACACTTCCGTTACTGAGTGACCGAGAAACAACGAATAGCCGAAACTACTGGTCGTAGAAAGCGAATATTTGGTAGATTAGAATAGAACATAAATAGAGCAAATACCTTGATCAGATCATATTCTTTAAGCGAACTTTTCGATTCGCACCACATGCTTAAAGCCCTGATCACTCTTTAAGATAACACCTTAGAGTGGTCCATAATATTGGTACTCAGCCAAGTTGAAGAGACGAACCATCGAACTTACGTTTCTGGGAAAAGCCAAAAAGATTATGATAAAGATTAGTATATCTTTTGGGGGAGCGAGAAGAGAGTTTTTTTGCAGTGGAAATTCAAACAAAAGTATCAATTTATGCTTGGATTTTTGTCTGATGATGGCTCCAGTGGATGAACAATAAAAAACCTGATATCATACAAATCCTAAATCTAGCTGTATAATACAATTTAATCTGAAACTCATCATCTTCTCGTCCTTATCCCATGTCACTTGGAGTCGGCGCAACACGTTTTTTCTACCATTATGTCTTATCAGCCTTTTTTAACCGACTTCAAAAAAAGGAGGAGGTTATCAATTCAACTGTATTTTTTTTAATGTTTGTTACCTCATATTAACCGACTGGATGAACCGATTTTCATGATTCTTTTTTTATTTAAAAGCTGGTGCTTCCCGTGTGGTCCCATTGCCACCACGTCAGGATCTGATGATGGAAACCCTGAGAAATCGAGGGCAACTCTCGAAAATTGTAGGCACGTATTTGGTAAAAACTTGATATTCGTGTGTATATCGGGTGATACTACAAAATAATGAAGGTTTGAATCAGACCTGATGATGAAGACGACAGAGAGTCAAGGGAACTCCACATCGGTATGTAGGAACTACCAAGTGTTTGGGCTTATTTCATTCGTATTGACGAGACCTTTACACCGAAAGCACTAAGTTTTATTTTCATAACATAACATCACGCCGGTACGCTGTGAATGGGTACGCAGGTACCACTAAAAAGTGAAAAATAAAAAACTTTTTTACAAAAAATGTGTGTGTCAAAAAACGAAATAACCAAACACACCGACTTCCTAAATTAAAGTTTTTTTTATACTTTGTATTGTTTTGTTTTGGAAGTCGCTTACATTTTTTGTAAAAAAGTGTTTTCTTTCATATCTCTCCTCACATAATCCATCCGTTTTTTATTTGGCCTCCCTCTCCCTCTGCATCCATCCACATTTATATTCATAAAACGCTTTAAAACACATGCGTTTTATCTCTCCTCTTTCCAAGACAGAAATTATAAAAAACAAATCCCTTTAAAAAGTAGAATATCAAAAAAAAGCAAATTAATTGGTACTAATTTCAATAACGTCAGCATTTTGCACCGCTTTAAAACTCGCCACCTGAACTCCGAAACTAATTAAAGTTAGTTTTAACTAATACGAAATTCTCAGCTTTCATTTTGTGCAACACTGGAGTCAGCTACTATAAAAAGCTCTCTATCTTTTCGTTCGATTTCTTTTACGACTGGCCACGTAGTGATTATAGTCTCTGGGATAGGAGCAGTATTATAAGTCGTTAATATAATAGAAATTGCTTTGAGAGTGAAAACGACCGAAATGACCCTGCCAAAAAAGTGAAATTGGACGAGCTTTAGGTACTACGAAAAAACAATAATTTATTGAAAGACATGGAAAATCTTGTGTATGTACGAGTACAGTCGATTCAAATTAATGGTATGATGGCAAAATAATAAATATACGATAAAATAATGATATTTATTAGGCTTGGATCACACAATAGTAAATTCATGACACAGCATTCTGCAGACGTGAGAAGCAGAGCAAGTAGCACCCTTCAAAGATGCCACTGAACCTTATAAGTGATAGGGTAAAATTTATTCACTATAGACTATGAGTACCTAATTCCTATTTTTCTTTCTCATCCTAAGGTACGACAAAGTACCTAATGCTGAAGAAATCTCTTAAAGCAAAAAAAGTGGATTCAATAGAACCCACTTTTAACTACAGCCTTTTTTTAAAGTTCCGAACAAAAAACGGAACCCTCATAGGATCATTCGGGTGTCTGTCTGTCTGTCCGTCTGTCACAGCCAGTTTTCTCCGAATCCACTGGACCGATTCTGTTGAAAGGTACACATGTATGGACTTCTGTGATCCAGACACGGAAACGTTACGTAAATTATTTAATTTTTAGTAGGGGGGTCATTTTTGGGGGTCAAACTAGTAAATAAAAAAAAAAGTTTTTTGAACAATATCGTGTGACATATAAAATGAAAAGGCTTGCTGTGAGAGTTTTGATTATATTTTTTTAGTTAATCATTTTAGTTATTCAAGAAATTAGACGAAAAACAACCATTCCCCCTTATCTCCGAAACTACTGAGCCTAAAATTTTGAAAAGTTGGAGATAATAGATCTTTACCTATAGATTACTGGAAAACCTATAAGAAGTCCATAGTGTTAAAATGACATGTTAAAAAAAATTATCGTTCGGAACCCTTTGCACGCGAGTCCGACTCGCACTTGGCCAGTTTTTATTTTTAAAACTGTTAATAAACAATTTCCTAAATTCTTACTTCAATAAATTTAATACAATCAACTTCGAGAATAAATTAAATTGGAATCAAACTTAACTTCCATCTGTCCAAAAATTAGTTTTTCTCTTCCAATTCTTATTTTACGAAGAACAATTCAATGTCAAAATAATGTCCCAACAAAAAGTAATTTCATATTCGAATGACGACTTCAAGTTATAAAAAAAAACTTCGCGAAGTTACTGCGTATCATAAATATCTTTTTATTTCGATATTAAAAAGTTGCTAGTGGAAAAAATACAACTTTTAATATGTTCGACGTAATTTTTTCTTCTAAGGTCGTTTTTAATTTTTTTTTGTAGTTCTTTTCTTTAGCAGTTCTTTATTAGATCTATGCATAGATCATCTTCAGTTTTAATGTTCTGCTACTGGCACATTGTATAAGTATCACTCGAAATCTTTAATATTTATTTTTTCTATAATCTTTGAAATAGAGAAACATCATATCGCTAACTAGAAAATAAAAAACCGGCCAAGTGCAAGTATGACTTATAGAGGGTATGTGGAACAGAGAGTAAAGTCCCGCAAACCTCAATTGAAAAGGAAGGATCCTCCAACCTGACGGTTGTTGTGTCTAGAAGGCAACTGCCCGATAGTTGATATTCGGGCTGATGATATCTTTTGTATGTTCAAATCGCACGGTAAACTGCCAGCGCGATGCAGGATTTCGACGTAGTAGTTCGCTGCTAGTTGGATAGATGGCGTCGCGGTTCTTTTTGTTGCGATAGTACGGCATTAAGGGGATACCTTTAGAATAAGGCCGTTTTTCGTTTTAACGTATCTTGTTAGGTACTTCGAACAGGGATGTGAGATTACGGTATATGATTTTTGACTTTATGATCTAGTATCCAACTGAAGGAATACACGATACGAAGAAATTTTCTCGATAGAAAAAAATCACAAAGTTCGAAATATCTTTTTACTTTTTTTAGCTACAAAACGCGACGCTTTAGATTGATCCTATGAAAATAACTTTATAGCATATAAAATAACCTTATCGAGGTTTCAACTGAACAGATTTCGATATAATAATACTTTTATGTTATCAAATCCGAAAATTTATTTTGGCACTTACGTTTTTTTATTCCGAGCTACACTCTTATTATCTTCATCTCATCTTTTGCCTTGCAAAAGTATTTGCATCTCTCTCATTTGTTCAGTTCTTCAGATGCTCCGTGGAGCTCTTGCAAGCAGGACCTGTATCACTTTTCTGCAAATCGGAGCTGTCAGATCTTCGTAATTTTAATAATTTTTTTTACAGTAAATGCTAATAGTTTAGCCGTTTACAGATAAATTTAGTGTTAAAAAATGTCTGCACCATGTGAATGTGTATTTTTATGACCTTGAACAATATAAAACGCAATATTTTTCTATCCACACTAATTTTTGAATTATGTATGAAATTGGTATGAAATAAAAGAGCAAAACTAAATTAAGTACAAGGTCGTTGGGACTTCCTACCTGAAGGCGACAATGGACTCGTTTACCAGGAAATGAATAGCAACGGCTTGAAGAAAATAACGTCTCCAAGTCATCACCTTTACTTGTACATACGTACTGTATCCTCCAATGTTCTCATCTCACAAAGCAATATTGGGTAAACATTATGTTTTCTTTATTAGAGTGTCTGTTTATACAGCGTTATTCTTACATTTTAACTCAAGACACACGCTAAAATAAATGTTTTCATTTTAGGATTGAAATACGTCAAACATCAATGTGTTCAATGTCAAAGGCAACAAGCCTAGGGAAAATTATGGAGTCGCGTTTGAATTGTGAAAAATGTGTTAAGTAAATACTAGCTTTTTACCCCGACTTTTCTGCGTGGGTTTTAGAAGTACCTACCAGAAATAAATGAAAAATATTTAATCCTACTAATGTTATAAATCTAAATCAATATGATGTTGTAATAGTTGTTAGGCCAATTTTAATTTATCATAATTCTGGGTTCTTGATATTTTGTGACTCTTTATCCCTCATCATTTCAGCCTTACTTCATCTCGTACCACAGACATATTTTTGTAAAAATAAAATATTAGCAAGTTCAATTGACAATGACGTAATTTCAAAGCCTTAAGTTAGTTATGACGCATTTTCAACGTCTCATTAGATATATCGCCAATAAAACAGTATGTAAATCAAGCCTTCTCATAAAGTCGGCGAAAAAATATACTTAATTTTTTAATTTTTACCTTCCAAATTTGTTTAACTTTCGCTTTTACGACAGTAAACATTACAAACATCAGAATAAGGTTAACATTTTTCCGCCATTCCAACCTATCAAAAGTCTTGGTAGGTATAGTTTACGAAGACAAAAACAGTACATTACAATATCAGCGTTTTACCTGAAATAAAACGCATATTAAAATACTTACCCCACTGGAAGCTTTCTTATGAGATCTGTTTGTTATCGCCTGGTGCTATACTGTAGGCCAATGTGATAAAGCAAGCAAGAAGAGAGATAGAAGAGAATTTAAACAAAGTTGTAATTAATAATTTATGCATTTATTTAAATAAACGTATAAAGCAATTCAATGAAAGTACATAGATAAGTGTAATTTCTAGAAACTTTATCTATAACTACAATGTGTAACTTAGAAATATAATTAACACTTTTTTTTAATAAGAAATCATAAATTGTGATCATAAACAACTAATTTAAGAATATCTGTTCTAGGTAAACAACATTTTTATTTAGCAATGTTAATCAATTGAATTGAACAATTGTGTGACGTTTTGTGAATCAGTACTTCTCATTATTTCTCGTCTATAAAACTGCTGGAATGTATTAGCTGAACGCCAATTTCCACGTGCCAAGATGTCATCGAGAGGATAATTTTGAAACCAGCTTTTGGAGGCTACAGCAGACCGGGTGCTACCTGGTGTGGCTCCAATGCCAGCTTCCCGAAACAGGGTCTTTACCCATCCTGCAATGGCTGTACGTGAAGCAGGTTTAGCCACACCTCTAATCGTAATAAATAAATTAGTTGATTTTGCCGCTTTACGTCTGTCGTTTAATAATGCTATAGTTTTTTCTGTCCAGTATATAGGGTTAAGGTTAGAACGATCGGTATTTAAAAGCAATTTCCAGCTGGATTGCCAATAATTAGTGCTGTCAGTTTTGGAGCCAAACCGAGGCCAAAATATTATACTGCTATCAGATCTTATGCAATGATTAGGATCGATATTAATTAGAGTTAGATCGTGTATTCGCCTACCAGAGCAAAGCAACAACAAAATTCCAGTATGACGTGATGTTTGAAATAGATTACTTGAATTAATTGTGTAATTATTCAAAAATGAAATTAATTTATCAATATCCCAAACTGGAGGCTTTGTGACCTTTGGATTTTTAAGGGCAATAGATTTTAAAACATGTCTTACTAGAACGTGTGAACTTAACTGACTTGAAGTTTCAGCGTTACATAGTGTAGAAATTACCGATTTATGTAAAAGTATTGAATTATACGACAACTTATCAATTAAATATAAATCACATAAAAACTGCGCTGATTGTGAACCAGTGGGAGTCATTAAGTCAAGGCTTTTATTACGGCACCACGACGTCCAGCGCTTCCAGGCTACTTCGTAGGTTTTTAGAGTAGATTTTCGCCAAGAATTCTTAAGCAGTGATAGTTGAGCGTTCCATGTCTTTATCGCGTCGGACCACCTCCACACTTCCAAGCATCGAGGACAATGTTCTCGACCTGCGGTGGTGGGAGTCCCGTCGACGTGTCTATTAGGTATCTCTGTAGGTTTCTCAGATTTAAAGGAGCTGCGAGCGCTCGGGCTTTGAGATCGGCACGCCAGAATACCCTCTCCCATCGAGGTACTACTAATAGGAATATTCCTATCGACTGTTTTAAGTGAGACAGGACTTTGGGGACTAGGAAAGGTGGTGGGAATATCCATGCGAGCTCGTAATTCCATGGGGCACTGAAGGCATTGTGGAACAGAGCTTGAGGATCTCTCAGATCTAGGGACACGTAATTGTACACTACGTGAGCAGTCGCCGAGGCAAATATGTAGATCTACTATTGGGGTTCCCCATTTTGCAAACACTGTTTCAACACAAGTCGGTAGTAAGTGCCATTCTGGAGGTTGGCGAAGGCGCGATAAATGGTCCGCATGATTGTTGTGTTTGCCTGGAATGAAGTGTTTGTTGAAGTGTATCTGATGTTGGTCTAACAAATTCAGAATTCGATAGGTTATTTCCAACAGGGATAATGTCCTCGTACGTCCTTCCTTTCGTAAGTAAGTGACCGCAGTTCTATTGTCGCTTTGAATGAGGAGCGAACTTTGATGAAGCCAATGAACTTGGTTCTGAAGAGCATATAAAATTGCTAGCATTTCTTTTTCATTGCAATGCAGCGTTTTCTCTTCTTGCGACCAAGTTCCTGACAGAGCTAAATTGTTCGCTTGATCCGACGCATCTGTCGTCAGAAAATTTATTAGAGGAGGGTACTGAAGGGGTGTTGACCTTTGACAATTTTGGGCCCACGAGTTTAGTTCCTCTAAGACACCTTGTGGTAGTGGGTAGGTCTTTGATGGCAGGACTGGCAGCGAATTTACGAACATCAGTAACTGTCGATGATTGAGCCGACCCCGAGGGACAACAAAACTAGCAAAATTTATAAGTCCCACTATTTTCTGCAACTCCTTTAAAGTTAACCGCTCTTGTTCGCCTGATTTATCCTGATAGCCTGATTTATCTTTGTAATGATGTTCTGAATCTTTTCTTTAGGTAGGATTTTTTTATTTTCCCATGGTTTCTATAGTATCCCTAAATAAATTATCTTTTGAGGAGAAACAACAGATTTTACGAAATTTCCTGTCCACCCCAGTTTTTGTAATATTTGTACAGGTATTTTGACATGCTCGCGAAGCGTGTGAACAAAAAAGGCGTGCCACTTTTTTACGAAAACTAAAAACTACCCGCAACCACGTGCCATTGAGCCGGAAGTAAAGAGAGGATTAAAGTACGAAAACTGGTAAGAAATCGATGGGAAACGGAAATGGTATCTCATATGAAAGCTTCCAGTGACGGTCAAGTAGTTTAATACAAGTATTTTTTCCATGATTTGGTATAAGTCTTGAAGATGTTCCGTGGATGAAACAAAAATCAGGATGAAACTATTTACTACTTAGCAATATGGGCCTGAGGATGGAACCAGGGTTATCCTACAGCCCCGGATTTGGAATGCCGCATATAATAGCAGCGGTGCTCATGTATACTTGCTTGCTTGTGTTTTGTGTACTTTACTGAAAGGGTCATTACATCACATTTAGGGTCTCATATCAACCGAAAGACGTCCACTGATGGACCTAGGCCTCCCCAAAAGGGGGGGGGGGTGCCATAATCGCCACGCTTGGCAGGCGGGTTGGCGATCGCAGTGTATGGTTGAGTTTTACAGAGAACGCTGCTGCCTATTCTCTGGCGAGTCCCTTAGTCACCTCTTACGACACCCATGGGAAGTGATGGGATGGTATTATTCTTTTACGGCACCATACGGCACCGGCCGACACTATACGGCATTTAGGGTCTAATACTGATTAACTATGTCCAGCAGTGGACGTCTTTCGGCTGATATGATGATGATGACTGGTTAACTAGGTATTGAACTCAACTAATATGATAAAGATTTAAAAATATATGTTTTTTTTTATTTGTGATGGGTTTGCTCTTGACTCTAGTCTAGGTCAGAGATGACCGAGACAAAGTCTACGATGGAGCGAGCTTACCCAGAAGGAGCCTGTTCACTCTAACTTTGAAGAGATTAGGGTTGTAAGCGTTTGGAAACACGGACGCAGGTAGAGAGTTCCACTCCTTTTGCTGTGCACATTATAAAAGACGTTTGGAAACGCTTAGTGCGAGTTGGTGTAACAGCAACAAGGTAGGGATGGTAAGATGCAGTGCGTCTGGATGTCCGATGGTAGAAGGGGGGATGAGGTCGTGGAGTTCTTGGGCACACTCACCGAAGTACAATCTGTAGAAGATCGCGGCGCAAGCAGGCAACCTTACGGCGATGAGCCAAGCTATGCAGCTTGGCATCCACCAGTTTTACGTCACCGATGAGCCTCTTAGCTCTGCGTTCCACCGAGTCAAGCACGGCAAGCTGATACTTAGCTGAGCCATCCCAAAGGTGGCTGCAATACTCCATGCAGGATCGGACTTGCGCTTTATATAGGGTTAAAAGCTGTCCAGACCTGAAGTATCGCTTCACCCTATTTAGGATGCCCAGCTTTTTGGCAGCGGTTTGGGCTTTGTACACGATGGTGGCGCCGAAGTTGAGACTGGATGTCAACTCCATGCCTAGGAGCTCGATGTTTACAGGACGTTCGATTTATTTTTCACTGATACAAAACATTCTCCGGAAAATGCACGGTTTCTGTGGTAAAGGCTACGTGAGTAAAGCCACGCGAAAAAAAAAACAAATTGACTACTTATCTTTTCATTCGTTTTCACAACTTGTGTAGGTACATATTTCAATTACGATTAAAATATATCTTTTATACAACTGGTCCACTCCATACCTTCCGTATGCTTAAAAGTCTCTAGTACTATCTCTATCGCACAATTATGGCCATGTTCTTAAATAGTCAACTGAATTAGTAGTTTTCAAAGTAATTTGGGGCCATACAAAACATGATATAATTTACCAACGATTGTAAAAAATGAGTATTAAAACAAATCAATATTTTTCGTCGCTCGATATTTGATTAAATTGTATTTTATCTACGTCTAAAATCACTGTTTATAAGAGTGCTGATTTGTGTTAATATTTTGACTGAAGAAGTTTATGAAGTTTGCGTGCGGGCAACACCGAATGAGTTGGCGGTTTGAATTAATTTCATGTTGTGGCGCTAGGTTCGATTTTTCGGACTTTGCACATGGAAGCATGCGGGGACTGCGCGGTGCCAGGAGATGAAATCGGTGCTTTCGAGTTATCATTTATTTCAAAGATACGGCCTTAATGCCGCTACAGACTCTCATACGAAGGGTTCCGTACCATAAACCGATAAAATCACGTTTCTTGTATGGGAGCCCCCTTAAATTTTTAATTTAATTTAGTTTTAATTATTGTTTGTTAAAGTGGCAATATAAATACACTCTGAGAAAATTTCAGCTATCTAGCTATTACTGTTCTTGAGATACACCCCGCTGACACACAGACGAACGGGTGGACGGATGGATGGCCGGACAGCGAAGGCTTAGTTATAGTGTTAGGGGGTCTGCTCGGGTACGGAACCCTGAAATCATACATAAATCGGCTATTAGAGACGCGATGGTTGTACCAACGGTGTGAAAACAAATTCCGAAAGTTTAACAAGCCAATGAAAAAGCCCAGTATCTGGTTACAAGGATTGAAAACGCCATCAAATTATTCAATCTGTTTTAGCTCAGGTCAAAGCGAGAAGCGACTCAACTGTTCCTGAAGCACTCAGGCATCGAATGCAATTTTCATTGCAAAGTAATTTGAGTAATTAATCGGTCGGGTAGCAAGGTCTTCGACATTCAATCAATTTAAACGTCAAATGGAAGCACAAACTAGTTTATTGGAAAGTGCTACAGAAAGTATTTAATTAATTTTATATTTTTCGGTCCCGCTGCTTGTCTTGGTGTGTGAGGGGCGATATGAAAAGGAGTTAGTGATAGCGTGACGGCTGATAGAATGGAAGAAAAAAGTGTTGCGCCGACCCCAAGTGACATGGGATAAATAATAATAATAATTAACATTTATTTCAAAAAACAAGACTCATAGTGTTATTAACAATGTACTTAAAAAAAACCATGTTAGTAGAACACAAAACAAAACAAAACAACACAAAAACAAAAACCAAAACAGTTTACGACATCACTGCTGCAAGATGACAGGCCCAGCTGATATCCTGGAACAGTGGTTCACAAACGCACAATCTAGCCTGCTTGCTATCATGGACAGGATGCTGTTGGCGTTGCCCCGCACCCTTCTGACCAGGGATGCGCACCGCTTCCGCATCACAGTATGAAAGCAGTCAACGTGAGCTTCAGCAAACATCCCCGATGCACTGCAGTATCGGGGCAACCCCATCAGCACCCTGAAAGCGTCATCGTACTGGACTCGAAGAGTGCTGTATGATTTCTGAGTATAATGAGCCCACAGACTGCAGGAGTAAAAGACGTGCAGTAAGCACTAAAAATATAGTGCGCTTGACCTCCTTAGAGGCACGACTGAATCTGTGGGCAATCATGGTAGCTCTTACACACAGCGCCCTCCTCTCCCTGTCAATATCCTCATCGTCTTTGAGGCCAGTGGTCAATGAGTGACCCAGATATTTAAATTGATCCACCCTTACAAGGGGTTTACCGTTCAACCTCACTGAACGTACAGCTTCTGGGTACTTACCCCTGGCCCCAAAGACCATGACCACACTCTTCTTAACATTATATGCCAGACCATGTAGCTTGGCATATTGCTCGCAAGTGGCCACGAGGGCCTTAAGCCCGCTTAAAGGCGAGAAGATGAACATGATTAAATGGTATTATTCAGCTAGATTTAGGATTTGTATGATATCAGGTTGAGACATGGGATAAGTGCAGGAAGATAATGCTGCTTGCCTTGTTGAACTCGTAGTCGTACTAAGTGACTGCTGAGCATAGAGTCTTGAGTTCGATTCCCAGGTCGGGCTGATGGAATTTCTAAGTAGCAGTCCGGAACTTGGAAGTTGATGATATGACCGTACCTTGGAAAGTACGTTAAGCTGTAGTTTGTTTGGATTGCCGTCTCAGCGGGCAAGGTGAGTAAGAGAACAGAGAGTGCACCTTCATTTGCACATACGCTTGTGCATTATGCCTGCTGCAGCGTTGCCCTTACATTCGGCATTGCTGCGGCAGACATTGTTACCATATGAGTGTTCGTGTTCGTTTTGGTCTGTGCTTGTTATCCTTGCATGTATTTTGTATATGAGTCTTGTTATCTTGTTACTTGAAAAAGCCTATTTTTCTGAGTCTCCGTTCAGATTGGTCACGATGATCAAAATTTGGTTGCGGTCGTTGTTATTTAGAAGGACCCCACTACTGCTTGTATGAATATCACTTCTCATATCGTTAAGTTGCTGCTATTGCAATAAAATGCCTGAAAATAATCTGGTTTATCTTGAAATCTTTGTGGGCAGTGGAGACTTACCAACTCGTAGTTCTATACTTTATGATGCGGCATAAATGAGTCTGAAAAAACGTTGAGAAGTACATTGTAAAATTATAAGAATCTCATCAGCATCATTACATATTATCCACACCTCCAAAAGGAAAATATGAAAAAATAAATGGGAATGAAATCACACTGAATTAGGCAGCAGTATCCTTCCACTTTTACATCAAATTCCGGAAAACTCCAGAAAAACGTTCCATCGATAGATTTATTCAAGGATCCATCTCTCAAATCACCTATATCAGTAAGAACATTTCCAAAATAAAACCGAAAACATCCCTACATTGACGTCTGGCGTAAACATCTCAGTCACTAAGATTATTTTTATGGCGTACTCCGAAGCGCCGGGTCTATAATATTTTTACCACAATTTCGCTTTCCGTTTGGATACTCTCATCGTTTATGGGCTCCAATTTAATTTACGATATAGAGCTGTACAAACAGAAATAAACATGTTTTTTTTTATCTAGGGGATATTTTAACGAGTTGTTGCTTTGACGTTGTGTTCCGATCATGTTGGAAATGGATCGAGCTTTGCGTTTCGTGTTTCAATTGTTTTTCGTAATTAGAGTTGGTTGGTTTGCTGTGGTTTGGCATCGATTGTTTGGATTTGATGTCATATTTGTTTTAAAAAAAAGGGTATGGAAAAAATTTACCTGAAACCTCGTTACCAACCTACAGGTTAACAAGGTAATAATGCTGCAATGGGTAGGAAACGTGACTAGGCTGGCCAAAATTCATATCTGACAAGATAAGATTCAGCTAAAAATTATAGAAAACTACCTGCGCTGATTAAGTCACATAATGCAGTGAAGCCCATGTGACCATAAGATTCTTGGCCATTAAAGAAAGCAAAAGAGGTAGACGTTCACCGACCACCAGGACAAGGACATTTCACAATGACATGTCGACGATGGGCTTAATGCCAGAAATTATACACAATAGACAGGAATGGCTTAAAAGTAGGAGGCAAAAAGGCTGACAAGAAAGGTAAAAGGAAGATTTTGCTGTTTAAAATTTTCAGGAGGTGCTGTTGGTAAAGCTAAGCTAAAAAAAACAAGATGGCGAAACCAGTTCCAATTTTAGTCACGCGCCAAAAGATGCCTTGCTATTGCAAGGCATCGAATATCTTTCTCAAAGTATCAATTTACTGTGTAAACAATTTATTTATTTAAATTTCATGCACTAGTAAAAAATAACACTATACAAAGGCGGACTCAATGCCTTACACATTTTTTACCTGTCGACCTGAGGGTTTGGCAGAGTCAGAACATGGTAGATGCAACTTATTGGACCGACAAACAGTGAATCCCATAAAACACACGAAACATTCCATACCAAACACTTTGACCATAACCGAAAAAAAACACGTTTTTGTACGGGATCCCCCTTTAATTTAATTTTTATGATTTGTTGTAATAATGGCACAGAAATACACATTCTGTGAAAAATTCAACTGTCTACCTATTACGATTCATGAGATACAGCCTGCTGACAGACGGACGGACGGATAGCGGAGGCTTAGTAATAGGGTGCTATTGGTTAACCATCGAGTACGGAAAGGAAAATGACCATATTTTCGTATATCACCATCATATCAGCCAATTTCCATCCACTGCTGAACGTAAGCCTCCCCCAAAGAGCGCCAACCATCTCGGTCTTGAGCAGTCCGCATCCATCTACTGCCAGTCACCTTCTTTATAACATCGATCCATTGTGCCGCAAGGCATCCCACTCTGCGTGTGGCCATACGGCGTCTATCCATCTACAGATATGGCCGGCCCACTTCCACTTCAGCATGCTGATTCTACGCGCAATGTCGGTGACTTTAGTTCTCTGGCGAATGACTTCGTTGCAAATTCTATCCAGTAGAGAAACCCCCCTACATCTTAACTTTACTAAATTATACCATTCATCTTTCTCACAAACATGTAATAATTTATTTCTATATCATAATATTATTTCGTCACAAGTCAAACTTAGCCAGGCTATTCATAATGTTTCTCAAAGCAAACTTCTTCGAAGAAGGTATGAATACACACACCATATGGAAGACTTCTTAGTTTCCTCTGAAAAGGCTTCTTCATGTGTCTCGTAAGAGGAAATCTAAAGTCATTTAATTAGCTAAATTAATGGGAAATATGGAGACATGAAAGGTATTTTATAGAGAAACTAGCTGACCCGCGTAGCTTCGTCTGCGTCACATTTTTCATTAATGCTCCGCTGCTATTGGTGGTGGCGACAGCCTATAGCCAATTCGGACCAGTACTTTCAGAGATTAGCGCCTTCAAACAAACACACAAACCCTTCAGTTTTATAACATTAGTTTGGATATAGATGTAATAGGAAGATTATTAAGAGAGGACTCTAGTCGGTAACTCTTGGGCCTTTCTCCGTACAAAAGCATTCCGCTGTTTTCTTCGTGGATAATGCTGCTAGAGCAATGATATTTTTCCAAAAAATCTAGATCAAATTAATACGTGCCTCTATCATTTTCTTTTTTCCAAAACATAATTACTTAAAAAATTAAGACAATCCAAAAACCCAAATCGAAGCATAGATATAGTCTTCCTCTAAATTTTGATATATAATTTTTATAGACCCGTCCAGTTTTTTTAAGAAGAAAACAGCGAAATACAAAACGTCTTTTGGACAAAGTTTTTATAGGTAAAAACAGCCTCTGCTGCAGTGGTCGTTTTCGCATTTTATTTGATTGGGCGCAGTGCGACGGCATCGGTAATAGTTTCTTTAAATACCTATTTTACAAATTCCTCGGGACTAGAGTCCCCTCTTAAGTATAGAATAAAGCATCATGACTTGATCATGAGTAGACTTTATATCCAGCAATGCAGTAGTACACTACAAAATGAAAGACAAAAGCAAACGACAAGCCAGCAAAAATTCAATCAAATCGAACCACACTTGTGCCGGAATTCAGAATCCCAGAATTTGCAAACAATAAAATAGAGGTGCTCCAATATGCTGCATACCAATTTTGCCAAGCATATCAAACCTCTAAATTTCGTCACTTGATTTCACGTTTCACAGTAACACCAGCACTTTACCAATTCACATTCGTACTAGATTTTACTAGAGCAATGCACTTGGAAAAAGCTGCATCGAATAACACTGGCACACAGTAAATATTCACAGAAGGTCGATTTTATACAGCGAGTGAAAACGCACGCACACATAGACACGCTTCACTTACAGCGAGTGCAAGCGCACTCGCGACTGTCATTTGTTTGAGATCGCCGTAACGTATGCTTCTTTGTGTGCGTGCGCCTGTTTTTGCTCAATGTATGGAGTCAACCTTCTGAACTTATCTACTTTGTCAAGTTCGTTGGAAAACGCGCCTTGTGACCATTCACATGGAAACGAGAGGCGTCTGTGACGTCAAAAATCACAGGAGAATTGAGCGTGAATTGTTGTTTGATTGTACGATTCATAGTGAAGCTTGCAGCTTGAATTTTTTGAAGTTATTCGTGACAATGACGAAACATACTGAGAAGAGGGCCTGTTGTTGAAAATTTTAATTGGTTCGTTCCGTTGTTAATTTTTTACCGCATCTGTCTTTCTGCCATTGATATATAAAAAAACCCAAGATGCACAGTCTCGAACAAATGCAACACTCTAAACTGTCATCAGAAACTGACATGTATCAAGTGTCATGTGTGAGTTGTGTGTAGTTATACTATAAACATTTTTTTTGCAAATTCAACCTTACACGGATCGCTTAAAGTTGTTTTTACAAAGCAGTGCAGTCTGGCGAGTGATGCGCAATTTTTTTTTGCAAATTAAACCTTACACGGAT
The DNA here is from genome assembly GCA_947578705.1 of Lacanobia wlatinum. Taxonomy (NCBI): domain Eukaryota; kingdom Metazoa; phylum Arthropoda; class Insecta; order Lepidoptera; family Noctuidae; genus Lacanobia; species Lacanobia wlatinum. The sequence goes on from OX388037.1 coordinate 6,721,282, forward strand.
CGCTTAAAGTTGTTTTTACAAAGCAGTGCAGTATGGCGAGCGATGCGAGACTGTTTGACACTTGCGCACAATTATACATTTTGCGCTTGTTTTTTGCGGACGTTTTTGAGATGCTGAGTGTGTATCTTGGGTTCTATCTGCAGTAGAATAACTTATCTTGCAATTTCATAGCTGTTACATGAGACAACAGTTTAGATATTTCATTTCATAGTAAATAATAATTCATCGCCGTTTTACGTGTAGGGGCAGTTCCTTTACTTATGATTTTTTTTTACGATTTTATTTTACCACTCTGTCGGCGTGATTAATAATATGTAAACCCATACCAAATCCCAACTTTCTAAGTGTATCTGAGTTAAACCGCGGACACACAGACAGACGGACGGTTCCTTGTTGACTACGGAACCCTAAAAAGTGTATCATCTACAGCTTCACTACATATTATAAAACAAAGTCCTCCACCGCGTCTGCCTGTCTGTTTGCGATAAACTCGAAACCTACTGCACCGACTTTCATGCTGTTTTCACAAATGGATAGAGTAATTCTCGAGGAAGGTTTTAGTATAAAATTTGTCTAGAAAAAAAAAGTAACCCTTAAGAAAATTGCAGCGCGGATAAAGTCGCGGGCGAAATGCTAGTTTATAATAAAATTGCTGTTTGTAATGTCAATTTAAGCGTTATTGTCATGTAAAATGACAATAAGGCATTAGGAGGAACACAAATAGGTTTTAGTCAGTAAGAGTCTGACACTCCCTTCTGCTTCACCCAGAGCGGGAGGAGTCATTTGATGATTTCGCATCCATAAAAAATAGCACGCATAAGTTCGGTAAAACACAACCTCCTTCGAACAACCTCTTCTATGGAGCAAAGGAATGCAAAATACCTGTGGGTAAAGAACAATTAACTGAAGTTCCCGAACTGCGCCGATCTGAAGCTTTAATTACCCTTTTGCTTTCTACGTGTTGCCTCAGTTCCTTTTATTACGTGAGGGAGAAATATACTCAGAAGTTCAATAATGATACTGTGTAAATATGTCACCATAAAAAAAAAGTTGTAATACGTATACACACATACGTTACAAAACTGGCCAAGTGCCAGTCGGACTCGCGTGCAAAGGGTTCCAAACGAATTTCATTTTTTAACGTGTTATTTTACCACTATAGACTTCTTATAGGTTTTCCTGTAAACTATCGGTAAAGATCTATTATCTCCATTTTTTCAATATTTAATTAGTTGATCCGGAGAAAACTGGCTGTGACAGACGGATAGACAGACAGACAGACACCCGACTGATCCTATAAGGGTTCCGTTTTTTGTTCGAAAACCTAAAAATATATAATTATCAAGTGACTTTTATTCAAAAATCAGTGATGTAGTTTTAGTTCTCATCAACATTGAGCCCGAGAATATACAACTGCATCTTAGATTTCTGAAAAAATATCAGTTAAGTCAGAATTTATAAAACGAATTTGTTAAAAATGAGTTCTTTCTTTTAATTTGCCATGTGTTATTCCCAGAATTTGATCCTTAGTAGCTACACTTAATGAATACAGGGTGTGTTTTTTTTAAATGAACCGGATCGACTCCCGGTTAGGAACAATGATTTTTCAAAAATCCAATGATGCAGATTTACTTTTCATCAAAATCGGGCTTGAGATTCCTTTCAGTGTTTTTCGATATTCCTCATAGTTTTGTATTTGGCCACACTTTATAAATTCACCCTGTATAATTTGCCATTGTAAACTTCAGCTACTCGTATATTATTCCAACAGATGCTAGCGATTGATGGAGTAGTTCACCTAAATTTTTACTTATTTACATAATTACCAGAAGCAGTTTATTTCAAGACTAGCTTTTGCCCGCGACTTCGCACGCACACATCCCGTTTTTTCCCGTTCCCTTGGGAATTTCGGGAATTTTTCTGTTAGTACTCCACTACACTCCCTAAGGACCTTCATGCCAAATTTAGCTTTCTACAACCAGTATTTTATGCTGTGCGTTGTCTGTCAGTCACTCAATCAGTCAGTAACGGAAGAATTTTACATAATGTAAAATACTTCCGTAAAAATTACATTTTTTTTTTTTTACAATTGTGTTTTTTGCAATAATGTTCTTAGTTACAATCAGCTGGAAAGTGAAGAACTGAAAATCATTTTTCACTGAAGAACTGAAAAAAAGTCCAATCACAAAGGAAAATATTATGATTCTAATTTCAATTGAAGAGTGATTAGGAGCTGGTGATTGTAGGTGAGTTACGCTACTAGGGCACAGCCATATTTAAAACTGAACACTTATAGGTATAGCATATCGTGTATTTTTTTTTTGGGACAAGCCCGCCACACAGGAGTTGCAGTGGTTGGGAATCCAACCACTGCAACTCCTGAGAGCCAGAATCAACAGTGGCGACCACCAGAAAAACGCCGAGCCAATGAAGCCCGACGAGTCCCGGAGAAACGATTTAACTGTCTTGGATCCTGCAACGAATTTAATCAGAAAAATACAGCGGAGGAGTAGGAAAGTATTCCGTGTACATAGCAAGTCCTCGCCAACTACTAGGCAAAGCTTCTCATTTCTTGCGACAACTAACGCTCCTGTAACAATCACATTCGTGTTCCACCCGCATTGACAACAAAAACCATGTAGCCCATAGAAAACTAAAGGCCAAACGACTTAAGCCTTCTCTCTCACTTTTACCCTACATTGACAGAGGTAACGATAGCCGTTTATACCAATTTATGCTGCAAAGTTAGCTTCTAGTTCGCGGTGAGTACGTAGCGATACGCTTCGGGGAATTCCTGCGAGTTCGTGCGGTTTCTGGGAACTTCCAATTTCATATGTGTTTTTTAATTAAGTAAAAGGCTTTACTCGATATTCTCCTAGGTGGCTTATGTCATCAGAAGAGTACTTCTGAGTACGCAATAGGCTTCAATACTGGGTAAAATGATGTGAATCAAATTGCGATGGGTACTGGGTAATCAAGATGTAAAGATGTTCTGAAATTGAACGTCAAAAGGAGTTTCAACAAAAAACTTGTCGACCATTCACGTGACCAAAGGGCTGGGCTTTTTTTCAGCCAAAGAATCAGCATTGCCATTCAATGCGGCAATGCTGCCAGTGTTCAGGGAATTTTTGCCATTGACAGCGATGTAGAAGATTTTTTGATGCTCAATGATTTATTTTGTGTTTTACCTTCGCGTAATTTCGTGATCATTAGTCTAGTTGTTTAGAAGTATTTAGTAGTTATAGTTACTTTAGGTTATTTCTACATATTAAAGTACGAATAAATTACTATAACGTTACAAACACCTTGCCCGTATTTCCCGAAAAGTTAAGCAGCCACGTGCCTGTAGTCTGACCACATTTCGCCGGTTGTATATAAACTTCATGTTAAAAGGGAGCGAGCATATTGCCATCTACTGAGTACAAAAACGTAATCTGGGTTGTTTCTGGAATATTCTAATGACTCAACCCAATATTAGATACATCCGAGAATCGAAAACGGGTTCTCATGTTTGGCAGTTGCGCTTGCGACTACAAAACCATCGTGTCAAAAATCTATCGCCATACGAAAAAAGCACGTTTCTACACAAAACGAAGTATCCGATTTCCGACTTTAAGAAAATAACTTAAGGTCGGAAATCCATTACTTCGTTTTTTGTACATACGTCTTTTTAGGGTCCCGTACCCAAAAAGAAACCAATGTAGCTCTAAATTAGAAATTATAGGTGCTCCCATACAAGAAACGTATTTGTTTCAGTTTATGGTACAGAACCCTCCGTGTGAGAGTCTAACTCGCACTTGGCAGGTTATTTCTTATGGCGTCAGTAATATTTATTTTGGTACACGGGCTCCTAACTCCGGATTCTGGAAAGTATATTACTTCCAACGCAATCAAGTAATACAATTAGTTGTTGAAAATTAATTTTGCCAATCACACAGTTACCGTGCATTTTCTAATATTTGTCACAATGACTTTGAGATATTTATCCATCCGTAACTGGCAATTAAATCCTGAGCCTATATCAGCAGAGCGATTCTGTCAACATGTGGAAATAAAGGCTTTTTTTAAGGATGGGAAATCATCAAATGACTCCTCCCGCTCTAGGTGAAACAGAAGGGAGTGTCAGACTCTTACTGACTATAACCCATGTGTTCCTCCTAATGCCTTTTGTGTTCCAGGGCCGCGGTTACTCTTTCGAACAGATGCCGCAACCCAGGCAGGCACTGACTCTAGCGAGCCCCGTCTTCTATGCTTATGCTGACAGCTCTTTGAAGCACGCGTGGAACACAGCGCGCTGTCGACCCGGGCCTGGTTCTGATCTGATGGCGAGCCACCCAATGTTCGCCCTCCGCAGGCCCACGCCTACGGTGGCCGGGAATCGCCTGCGACTCCCTACACCCGGGGCGTCTTCTCCTGTTGCGGCGGCTGGGGCGTGAGGTTTCCCTCTCTCTCACGCGTTCGGCCTCCTCCTTCGCTAGTATTACTGCTTCGCAGAAAGGAAGTGAAGGCTTGGATGGTGGACAAATTGAGCTGTCAATCCAAGTAATCAAAATGGAATGACATCTAATTTCGTGGTCACTTCACCCAAGCCTTCACTTTGACATGTTTAAAGCCGGCTTTCTTTCTTTCTTTACAGCCGGTTGATTCTGTAAACGTGTCGATGTAATTGACAGCTCACTTCGTGATCATTTCACACAAGCCTTCACTTCGTCAGGTTTATAGAATCAACCGGCTAATTCTCGGCCATTCACCTTAAAAGATTCAGGAGCACATCTGTCTCGGCAATTTAAAAACTTTTCATGCGGACAAAAAGGGGACATAAAAGAGTTAAATAAGGGTCGAGTCTATTAAGAACCATTGTTAGATTATAAAGTGCCAATTCTTTATTTTAACACCAATTAAAAACAATGGGTGGACTGTAATAAAGATGATCACAGGTATTTGAATACTGTCAAAGTCTTTGAACAAATATTTCTTTGAATGAATTTACTAAAAAAATTGTGGAAAAATAAAGAAGTTACAAATTCACTAGGACGTGACTTGCAAGTAACGTCACATACTATTATTGCTGTCTCAGTTTTTTTTTTAATGCTGACAACTCCGTAGTTTTATTCATTTTTAAATATATTTTTTATTTATTTATTTAAACTTTATGTACAGTAGTGGTACATGGGCGGACTTAATGCAACAAGGCATTCTCTACCAGTCAACCTTTGGTTTAAAAAGACTACACTGTGGTAGGTGTACAACAAAAGAAATAAAAATAAGTGGAATCTTTTGGAGAACATTATAAAAATAATATATTTAATACTATAATATTTAATAATATATTTTTACTAGGTCTTCTTTGGGGATTCATTCGCATATCAACATTTAAAAAAGGCCTGATGATTTTTTATTAGAGACAAGTTAGCACACACCGCCATTTTAGTCACCTTGCATCTATCAGCCCACTTCATCTATCCAATGACTACAACACATTCATAAAATAAAAAAAGATATTTATCAACATTTGAATTATTTAAAAAATAAAAATATTCACATAACATCATATCATGACGCATGACGTAGTTTGAAACATCCAAAAGCGAGCACAGTTCGAGCCTTGTGTTCCAAGGACTTTGTCATTACAGTGACATTGTTTTGTTACGTAAACATTATTAACAGGGTGTTTCAAAATTCTAATGCATTTTTTTTATTGTACCTGTTATTAAAAAAATAATCGCGCCTAGAGGTAGTTTATATCGAGTTCATTAAGTGGGCCGCCTTTGTAAGACAACTAAAATGGCATCACGTATTAGACACATAAGTTTAGCTTGAAATATTTTGTATTATATTTAGAATTATATGTACTTAAGTCTAAATAAAATACAAAACAGTTCAGGCATGTTACTTGCTATATTTTGTAAATGAAACTACGGTGCTCAGTTTTTGGATGGCTTAACATCGTAATGTAAACTACAACTTATTGTTAATTTTGTTCAGTTTCTCTTGAAGTGAACTGTAATTTGTCCTTTGTGAAATAAATGTAAGATGCTTAGTTTTAAATCACCTGGTCATCACAAATTTCCAGGAAAGAAACATTAATTTTCACGTCACAAGAGAAAACTACGAACAATATCAAATGTCTTTCTAGAACCTGTGAGACTATTTCCTTCCAAGAATTCACTTTCATTATTATTTGACCTTCAAAAGTAAATGGTATTGACAAAAATAAACAAGTGATCATGTTACTACTTTGTGCTAGATGTCTGGGTCGATACTGAATTTCATTCAACTGTCTATTTTTTTTTTTATTCAAAATACTTCGGGCCTACGTTCGGCGAGCGTTGTGTAGCTCGCCGTCCAAAAAGAACCAGGCCCGAGTCGACGGCGCGCCTCTAAGAGATGTCAGATTAATAGACGGGGCACGCCAGAGTCAGTTCCTGCCAGGCTTGCGGAATTTGTTCGAAAGAGTCACCGCGGCCCTGGAACGCAAAGGGCATTTGGAGGAACATGAATGGGTTTTACTCGGTAAGAGTCCTACACTCCCTTCCACTCCGCTCAGAGCAGAAAAAGTCATTAATTGAAAATTTTCCAACTCTAAAAAGGATTTGATGGTAATAGAGGAGCTCGTTGCTAAAGAAACAGCGGCACGGGTCGAAGATCAAGGTTAAGCAACGCTTGCAGAAGTCGGTCTGCAGATGGGTGGCCATATAAACATGCCGAGATTCCTCCGTGCCTCAAAAAGCTCGCTAAGCCGTTGGTTCCGGCTGCCATTTTTAGATCTTTAGTAATCTTTACGGAGTGTCAGAAGCCAGAAAATCTGACACCAGTCTCCCCGTAAAATACTGGTATGCGGCTGAATCTGGCTTGACTGGAAACCGACTCCAATGTAGTTTGGAAAACTCTAGGCAGATGATGATGCTGGTAATCAATTCGATCCGTATTACATAAGTTTTAAATAAAACTAACAAAAGATTGAACCTTTAGTACACCTCTGCCTTATTCTTTGAGGAATATAGACGTGATTTTTGTGCATCTCCTAGTAGTCACGATACAGTTGAAAGCAATAATTTTAAACGAAACAAACCTACTACGTGCCTAACACAAACCACATAATCGCAAATAGATAGGTATTAGGAGCAAATACAGTCTATTCGACAAACAGCACATGATCCAATGCAAGCACTTGAGCCTATGTTTGCGCGAGCGAAGCGTTAGTGACGGTATTTGATATTCCATTTAGATCGGGATTGACATCCCTCGGCGCGGGGTTCACTAATAAATAATTGTCTGTAATGACATTGGGTTCATGTGGCTGGGCTGATACCACATCATCATAGATAATGGCTTCAATATAGCTTAAACCAATGCGACGTTCCTTTGTGGTTATTGAACTAGATCTGTTAAGGGGTTCTACTCTCTAAACCCGAAGTCCGTAGTTTCGGCCTAAGTTACGAACGTTTTCTACTCCGTATCACGGACTTACGATTAGTCCCGAACGCGAACTAGGAATTAATGAAAACACGATTTGACAGTAGCGGAAACGGAGTAGAAAAGCCCCTTAACTAAGGCCGAATCTAAGAGAGTAGACGGAACAAATATATTTTTTCACTTCTCCACTGTTCTTTTCTGATACATTTCGTTGCGGAATCTAAAACAGCCGAATCTATCATCGGAACTTCATTCCCTTAGTATTTGTCTGGTCTCTTACCCACAGTACGCCACCGAGCCGAATCGCACGCGTCTCCTAATTGCTACCGAGCTATTATCTGCGCACGCGCATCGTTTGCAAAATGAAGTGTACAAAGTGTTCTAAAACAGTGACAAAAAAATCTCCTGGATTGCAGTGTACAAAGTGCTGTAAGTGGTTGCACGCATCGTGTGCAGGCATCTCAGCCGAACAATTAACAGCATTAAAGTCGACAGAGTCTGTGGATTGGAAATGTCGCCAATGTGTGGGTAACTTGAAACCCAAGCGTATCTCCTGTATCATGCCAGACCCTGAGGATGACGATAATACTGACACCGAGATACTGAGTAACACCGTGTCGGCTCATATCATCATGGAGCTCCGTCGAGAAGTACGGGAAACGATCCGGGTTGAAATGCAGTCAATCCAATCAACACTCCAGTTCTTCTCTGACAAGATAGATGATTACGAGGAGAAATTTAATTCATACGATACCCGCCTAAAAACATTGGAAAACCAATATAATGATCTCAGAAATCATAATAAAAATCTTAAGTTGCATAACGAGGCCCTGGAGCTAAAAATCTCCTCTATGGAGCAAGCGGCACTCGCAAATCAGATTGAAATCTGTGGCATACCTGAACGGGAAAATGAGGAAATACAGGACGTCACATCCAAACTATGCAAGGTATTTGACCTCAACCATGATGACATACTCAAGGCCTATCGAAAAGTTGGTCGTAGGAAAAGTAACCCCAAGAAGACCCAGCCCCCCGCAATCGTAATCGGACTCCGTGAAGGCAAACGAGACCAGTGGCTGCTGGCTTCAAAAACAAAACAAAAATCAGGCAAGGACATGGGAGGAGCGGATGACAGCAAAATATACTTTCGTGAGTCACTTTCACCTCATTTCTCTTTTTTACTTTGGAAAGCTAAGTCTGATCTGAAAGATCTGTATAAATATGTTTGGTGTAAAAATGGCCATATTTTGGCACGTAAATCTGATAATGATAAAGTCTGTCATATTAATTATGAAAGCGACATCAATAAACTGAAGATCGCATTTCACAATGTTAAAGATTGATCTAACCACGATTCTTTCTACTACCTACCGACAATGTCGTCAGCATACCGGCGACCCAATTATCTACCACCGATATGGATGTCATGGATGAATCAACGATCCAAGAAAATAACCACAATACGTGGTCATCTTTTGTGAAGAGTGTTAAAACTGGACATAATCGCCTAAATGTTCTCCATGTCAACATTCGCTCAATGGTCAAAAACTATGCCCACCTTGAGTACATAATATCGTCGAGCCCTCACATCGTACATATTATAACAATAACAGAAGTTAACATGTCAGATAGCTGTGTAAATCTATTTCAACTCCCGGATTACAACATGTACTCGCAACTTCGTCGTTATCGTAAAGGAGGCGGCATAATTATGTTTGTGCATAACAGTCTTAGTTTTACGCGGATACCTACAACTACAAGTTTCTATGAGTGCATAACCGGCGAGATTGAAACGAACTATGGATACAAACTATGTGTATGTGCAGTGTATCGGCCGCCCGATTTGAACAAAACATCTTTTATAAAGGAACTCTCAAGTGTCATTCGTTTATACCCACGTTCATGTAACTATGTTCTATTAGGAGATATAAACATTAATCTTAAGCAAATAACACCTGTGCGGACAGCATATTTAAACTTTATGAGTGAAAATGGTCTCGAATGTGGAATTACGCAGCACACGCGCGTTGAAACAAAAGGTAACTCATTAACTAAGTCCTGTATTGATCATATTTTTGCACGTTTAATGAATTGTAAGGCGGTGTACTCATCTGTAATTAACTATAAAATAGCTGACCATTATATAACGGGTTTAACACTTGTTCACAATACGCGGCCTACTGGCAATCATTGTAAGACTATAACTAAGCTAGATAATGATAAAGTACGAGCTGAGTTGAGTAACATAAATTGGAAGTCTGCGTTAGATTTTGAAACTCCCACTGAAGTGTTAAAATTTATTACAACAAATTTTTGTGAAATATATGAAAAATGTAAAATACAAACCCAAATTAATTTAGGTAAAAGGCATGTTAGTACTTGGATTAATGATAGAATGCGACATATGTGTAAAAAAAAGCTCGAGTTATTTGAGATATGGAAACAAGATGAAAATAATGTAAATAATAGATTATTGTATAACAGGTACAGAAATAAAACAAATAAATATATATCTAAAATTAAAAATGACTCAATTAGGAAAGAGGTGTCAGAAAACTTTAGAAATACTAGAAAAATATGGCAAATAATTAACAATTTATGTGGGAGGATGTGTAATGCGGTGGATGATGTAATTAAAAAGCATTTTAATGAAGACTTTAGTTCCTTAAGTAACAAGTTTGCTCATGGTTTTGAAGACAACATCAATAAAATTTGTAAAAATTGTGAGATACCTCTTCTGCGGGACACTTTCTCCCAAAAAGTGTCTAATGTGTCTATGAGATTTAAAAAAGTTACCGATGATATTGTTTTTAAAATAATTAGTCATTTAAATAAGAAAAAGAGTCCGGGTATAGATTGTATTCGAGTGAGTGACCTGCAGTGTATAAATTCCGAAATAACACCTGTCATTACTCATCTAATAAACTTATGTATTTCCACGTCATCCTATCCTGATGAATTAAAGACTGGCATAATTAGACCCATACACAAGAAAGGTCCATACAACGATATAAATAACTATAGGCCTATTACTATTCTACCTAGCATAGACAAAATAGTGGAAAGGTATTTAGGTAATGAAATTAATACTTTTTTGTCTAGCAATGATATTATAAACAATAAACAGTTTGGGTTCCAGAAAGGTCGTAACACTTCGCAGCTATTGTCTGCTTTTTCGGATGAGGTCAATAAGCACCTGGGCGCTCGCGAACAGGTGCTTATTGCGCTCATAGACTTCAGCAAAGCATTTGATACTCTGCGGTATAAAACTTTATTCAGTAGACTCGAACAGGGTGGTATACGGGGTCCTCTTTTGAAATGGTTTAAAAATTACCATAAAAGTCGTCGTACTGTAGTTCGTTTAGGCAATTGCCTTAGTGAAAAAATACCTACTGAAATGGGCACAGCTCAAGGATCAATAATTGGCCCAACAGAGTATTTATTATATGTAAATGACATGTGTAATATTATTCCAGAGGAGTCCGTATACCAGTTTGCCGATGATACGTGTTTGGTAACCCATCATAAAAACATTTTTGAGGCTCAAACAGCGATGCAACGTTTATTTGATGACCTGTGTAAATGGGCACACGATGCAGGTCTGGTTATCAACGCTAGTAAAACAAAGATTATCCATATACATTCTCCTTATATGAAGATTAGTCACGTACCTACGATAACTGCGCATGATCACCAGTGCCTGCATCGCGGGCCCACTGCATGCATGTGTGCGTGCCCTACGCTAGAGGCTGTCGACCAGCATACTTATCTAGGCCTTATTATAGATAAGCATTTTAATTGGGGACCGCACATTGAAAATGTTAGTAACAAACTTAGATCTATTAACGCCATGTTAGCTATCCTCAAATATAAACTTCCCTTTCACACGCTTCGCATGCTGTATCTCGCTCTGGCGGATTCAGTCATAAGCTATGGGCTAACTAGTTACGGACGTTCCTATAAAACTTATATAGATAAAATATATAGATTGCAAATAACTATACTTAAGACTATTGTGCCAAAGTATATTAGACTCAAATGTAAAGATGATGAGTATGGATTATTTAAATATTGTAAAGTTATGTCGGTCTTTGATAAATTCAGGTCGGCAATTATTTTGGATAAATTTAATAATATTAGTTCCTTAACTTTAAACATTAGACCAAAACAGCTACGTAATGTTGATTACCTGCCCACATACAAACTACCTACAACTGCAAATGTGTATGGCATGAGAACGTGGAGATATATTCTACCTGATACCCTAAACAATATTCCCAAAAATGTAGTCAAAAATATTGTTACTAGTACATATAAAAAATGTAAAGTTAACTTAAAAAAGTATTACTTTACTGGTGATATCACTTAAGTACGTAGGTAAACTTATGTTTCCCTGTGTTATGTAACATGCTGTGTAGCGAACCTGCTTACTCCACTTTGTCACATAAACCTTTAAAGGTTTCGGACAAGTGTCATATTTATCTGTAAAATTTACTAAAATGTGTTGAAAAAATAAACGAAAAAAAAAAAAAAAAAAAATATATATAAAACGTGTAACAGAATTAACGCAATACCTTTTAAGCAGTCATTTTACTCATCATTATGAACAATTTTCACTATGGGACCAACACTGAAATCACTCGAGAGTTTGTCCATCTGCACGTCTGGTACAACCAATTTGCTCTAAAGCTATATTGTACCAATTCCATTCAAAAGTTCGAGTCGTACATGGCCGGTTTTTTCTGCTCTATCATAGTTCAAATATCACTGAAACTTTTGTTCAACAATCACAAATTATCTCAAAATAAATCCGGTGAAACCATAAACACTATTTTCTGTACCATAAACACATATACAGGCTCTGATCAAAGCTCCACAGACCATGTTTGCTATCACGGCAACCCGATATCCCATTTAGTTCAGGGACGCTCTCGGGAATCAAACCCGCTAATAAATAATTCTCGGTAATGACTAGTGGGAGCTGTAGATCAATAGCCACTGAACCTAAACTAAAAATAGATATTGGGTACTCTTGAGGGGTAAGTATTTTATGCATGTTTGTCTATGTTTACGATCTTGTGTCACCTGTTTCGGTTAAGAGGAAATGCTGGTGGAGAGACTTTGTATGTAAAAAATCGTAATTCGAAGTTTGGCTCTCGACTGTTTTCTCCTCCTTATAATATCTTTCTCTCCTTATAATATCTCTTGAATCGGTTTAAGATTGAACCGATTTAATATATTTCACAAACTGAATGAGAAGGAAATATACTGTGTCCCTATGTCCTTCCCTCCCTCTACTACCCATCCCTATGTCGTCCCCTTTGATGATTTATTAACCGTATAAATACTAGAACCCTCTCAAAATGCTCAAAATTGTCCGATAAATTGCTATCAACAGAACCAGGAAAACATAGGAACACAGTACTTATTTAGTTTGTGAAATATATTAAACCGATTTAAGCGGTTTAATATTGGAGGAGAAAACAGTCGAGAGCCAAACCTCGAATTATTACTTTTTACATACAAAGTACATAGACCCATCTCGGTAACGTCCATACTCTGTAAGAGTATGAAACGTGTGCTGAATCATAAGCTCCTAGCATACCTAGAAGCGAATGATATTCTTAGTGACCGACAATACGGGTTCCGCCGAAATCGGTCAACTGGGGATCTTGGGTATGCCATTCACATCTGGAGTGAGGCCATAGAGAGGCACGAGGAGACACTAGCGGTCTCCCTTGACATCTCGAAGGCCTTCGACAGGGTCTGGCACGATAGCGATATTAGTAAGCTGCCTTCCTTTGGTCTGCCCGCCGGATTGTGTGATTGGATCGCGGATTTCCTGAGGGATCGGTCTATCCAAGTGGTCATTGATGACTGCTCGTTTGGACTGCTGGATATTAATGCCGGGGTTCCTCAGGGAACACTGTTCTTGCTGCATATTAATGATCTGCTTAAACCCGGTACCTTTGGGTATGCAGACGAAAGCACTGTTGCTGAGAGATACGTGTCCGACGCACGTGCTGGTGGGTCGCAGATCCGGTCTCTCCGGGAGACTATGGTTGAGCGCTTGAACTTGTCCTTACAGGCTATCTCTGAATGGGGCGATGCCAATCTGGTCAAGTTCAATGCTGCTAAGACCCAAGCGTGTCTATTTTCCGCTTAAAGGAGCCAATTCCACCCAGCTCCATCTTTTCGTGGTGTAACCGTGCCGATAACCGACCGACTTGAGCTTCTTGGTGTTACGTTAACATCTACTCTCAATTTTGGCCCTTTCATAGAGGCAAAAGCTCAAGCGGCTGCAAAGAAGTTGGGGATCCTAGCAAAGGTGAGACGGTTACTGTGAATAGGTTACATCTAGGCAAGTGTGCTCCATCTTCGACCACATCATCGCTTACCGTCAGGTGAGATAGTGGTCAAACCCGTGCCTATCAATAGTAAAAAAAAGTCTCGCCAGCAGCATTTCCTCTTAAGAGGTTGGCAGGGTTATAAGTAGGTAACTAGCTTAATATTGGAAATCATCCCAGAGGAACATACTCCAGAAATAAAAAAACCAGTCAATAGCGAGTCGGACTCGCGCACCGAGGGTTCTGTACCATCATATAAAACGTGAAATGTCTTTTAATTTTCATAGGCGAGGCCTATATTCGTTAGAGAATTTTAACACTGCGGTGTACAATATTGCAGTTTTAGCTCATTGCCACCTCTTGACCAATAACGGAACTTATGTAATTTTTGTTAATCTGAAAAAGTGTGTTATTTAGAGACATCGTTTTATTTTTCCTGAAATGTTTACATAAACTTCGATCACAGAATAATTTCAGATCACTATGCAAACTTCGGAGATAAGAGAAAGAACGGTTTTTTTACATTTTTTGTCAAAAGTCTAAAACTATGCGGCCTTAAAAAAAAATAAAAATATTTGACGATGTGCTAATAGCGCTTTTTCAAATGATACCCCACATGCCCTAGTAGCCCCACTTCGAATTTTAAGATGCCCTTCAGTCCCTATTGCAAAAAAAAAATATCCCAAGTCCTAATGACTGAAATCGCTGATTCTGTTCGTGTTTTACACGATATAACTTCAAATTAGCAAAATTTTAAACAAACTCATTTCACAGAGACACTTTGACTGTACCTCTAAGAATGTTATAATTCTCTTTTAACTTCATTAGAAAACTTATTTATCTAAGAAAAGAAAATTAAATTGAAACTAGAGCATTTTAATAAATGAGTGCCATTCGTTAGTACTGAGGTACGACGTCTGACCGATAAGAGCTAAGTTTTCGTTAAGATATGGAGGCTTTAGTTATAAAACAGCCATTCTTCAGACTACGGTCGCTTTTACAGTTTTTGTTAATGTTCTTGTCTAAGAAACTTTAACTCTTTGTACGAAAAGTAAAATATTATTTTGAAATTTCAGAGCAATTATATCGTTGGATTTGTAAATTATTCTGCATCCATATCATCATCTGCCTAGCCTTTTCCGAACTATATTGGGGTCGGCTCCCAGTCAAACCCGTATTTTACTTCCCAATCAAAGCAGATCTTACTAGACTACACCTCCACAATCCATTATCTGGGTCACACGGTAGTTCTTGGCCGGACTTTAGTTAGATTTACTGGCTTCTGACAATCCGTAACGACGGCTAAAGATCTCTTATCCTACATTCATATCTGACTAGCTAAGTTTTTATTAACCCAACAAGTTCATCAAAATTCTTCGATCATGGATTCCATTACCAGGTTTGTCAAAAGTGGTACCTGTGATCTGCATTCTAAATTACTAGCTTATTAATTTTATGACTAAAAATAAAATAAGTAAATATTTCCACTTAAAGCACAATAGTAGGCACGATCATTGATTCTATCCCCAAGTTGGGTAAAATTGTTACTTACCAGTAGTTCCCTTGAGTTTAGGTTTGTTAGACGTGTACGTGTCCAAACTAGAATTACCAGCAATTATCCTCGAGACACAGACATACTTTCAGTACTACATAGTAACAATAGCTGTACCATCATCAGCGTATTGCTCCAAATTGGGCACGACATAATTGTGGCGGTAAGTCCCCGCTTTGAGGAATGGCTAGAGTGGCGCCATGGCGTCCTTACCTTCCACCTGACGTAGGTACTCACCGGATACGGTTGTTTCGGGAGATACCTGTTTCTTATTTGGCGAGAGGACACGCTCGGGTGTCTACACTGTGAGGGTCGCCCGGTGGACACGGTGGAACATGCGGTGGAGGTCTGCCCTGTCGAGGCGATCGGCGGCGGCGACCTCTCGCGACCGGCCCTGGTTCAATCTATGGTCCGGATCGAGGAGGCATGGAAAGCGGTCACCTCTTTCTGCGAAGTAATAATGCTAGCGAAGGAGAAGGTCGAACGTGTGAGAGAAACCTCACGCCCCAGAAGAAGACGCCCCCTGCGTCGTGAGTCGCAGGGCGATTCCCGGCCACCGTAGACCCGGCCTGCGGACGGCGAGCGTTATGTGGCTCGCTGTCCGATCAGAATCAGGCCCGGGTCGATGGTGCGTTGTATTCCACGCGTGCCTCAAAGAGATGTCAGCATAGTAGACGCCAGTGTTGCGGAATTTGTTCGAAAGAGTCACCGCGGCCCTGGAACGCAAAGGGAATTAGGAGGAACACGGACGGGTTTTAGTCAGTAAGAGTCTAGCATTCCTTTCTGCTCCGCCCAGAGCGGGAGGAATCATTCGATTATTTCCCATGCATAAAAAAACTGCTAAAGTATACCCTAGCTAGCCTGAAATGTCTCACTGATGGGCAAACATTTACAGTCTGCTTGATCACCAGCTGGGTGGACATATTAAGCTCCATAACGCACAATTTGGATTTTGATCTGGTTTGTCAACGGAAAGTGCTATCATGTGTCTGAAGCAGACTGTTCAATATTATAGTGATCGGAAAACACCCTTTTTGCCGAAGAAGGTAAGAGAGATTGCGGTCCGGAAGTTATAACTATTTTAAGGTATTAGTACAACAACCAGAAAAATAATGTCAGATGGGCAGGCTTTTTCTCGGATGTGTACAGGTTGCAGTGCGGAGTGAGACAGGGTGGTCTGACTTCACCAAAACTCTTCAAGCTGTATATTAACCATATTGTCGGTAAACTTAGCAGTTCCAGGGTCGGATACTACATAGACGGTGTTTGTCTCAACAATATTAGTTACGCAGATGATATGATACTGCTGAGTCTATCGATCGAGGCTTTGCGTAAACTATAACAGATGTGTGAGTTCTATGCGGAGGCCCATGGGCTCCGATACAACGCGAAGAAGAGTGAACTTTTAGTGTTCAAGGGGCGTAGCAAAAATTATTAAACGGTACCTGTAGTCACCTTATCTGGCAACCCTTTAAACAGAGTCGCTCAGGTCAAGTATTTAGGCCACTGGGTCTCCGAGTACCTAAAGGATAACACGGATGTGGAAAGGGCACGTAGTGCACTGGCTGTCCGGTGTAATATGTTGGCCCGCAGGATCGCGCATAGCAGTAATCAAGTGAAAGTGACTCTTTTTAAGTCTTACTGCCAAACACTTTACACGTGCAGCCTGTGAGTTAATTACTTTATACACTGCGGCCATATAGCGCTCTGCGTGTTCAATACAACAACGCGTTTAGAGTGTTGCTGGGGCTACCATGATTTTGCACCGCTTCGGCTATATTCGCAGAAGCGCACACTGATGGGTTTCAAGCTTTTATAAGGAAGCAGACGTGTGTCGTTGCTGAGTCGTGTTAGGTCCAGTAGCAACAGTTTAATAAGTGTGTTCGCGGACAGGTGGGACTCTTCGCTGCTGCGCCACTGGAGACGTTTCCATACTGTACTGTGAGCAGTGAATAGTTCCTCCTCGCCCTAATGTGTGTTACTGTGTCGTTAGCTGCTTTTTATGTTTGTGTGTGTTGTTTTGCTTTTATATTGATGTGAACTAGTTGTTTTTATGGTTCCGAAAAAAAAGGAACCCTTATAGGATCACTCGGGTGTCTGTCTATCTGTCTGTCTGTCTGTCCGTCTGTCACAGCCAGTTTTCTCCGGATCCACTGGACAGATTCTGTTGAAATTTGGTACACATTTGGACTTCTATGACCCAAACACAGACGCGTTACGTATATTATTAAATTTTTAGTATGGGGGTCACTTTTGGGGGTCTAACTAGAAAATAAAAAAAAAGTTTTTTGAACAATATTGTGTGACATATCAAAGGAAAGGGCTTACTGTGAGGATTCTAATTATATTTTTTTCATAATTTTAAAATAAATGGTTTTGAAGTTATTCAAGGAATTTGACGAAAATTGACCATTCCCCCCCTTATCTTCGAAACACTGAGCCTAAAATTTTGAAAAAATGGTGATAATAGATCTTTACCTAAAGATTACAGAAAAACCTATTAGAAGTCTGTAGTGTTAAAATAACATGTTAAAAAAATTAAATTCGTTCGGAACCCTTTGCACGCGAGTCCGACTTGCAATTGGCCAGTTTTTTAAACTGTGTGTAGAAATATGGATATTTGTCTGAAATAAATGCTTAAAAATAAATAAAGGCCTCCCTCCAATCCTTTCATTGTTCCCAATTTTGTGCAACCTCCTGCCAATTGTAAAGGAAGATATCTAAGTCGTCCCGCCATCTCCTTCGTGGTCTGCCGCGGCCCCGTCTCGCGAATTCAGGGCACCAATTTTGTGTTTTTTGGGCCCCACTGCTCGATGGGCTATTAATACGGTTATACGGTTTACGGTGGGATAATAATACGGCAGAATGTCCAGCCCAGTCCCATTAGAACCTCAAATCAAATAAAAAAACAAATCTCGTCAACGATCTGCGATTAGGATTGCAGATAAGTGTTTGTAACGCGATCCGTTAGTACGTTGGCAAACATTGAGTTTGGACCTTTGAATGTTAGTCAAAGACCAAGTTTGTGCATCATAGATTAATATGGGGAGAATTTGACTTTTATTAGGCTCATTGTTTGATATCATGCCATTCAAACTGCCCTTTTTTCATCATTATAATTATCGGGGTCGCTTTGAAGCCTAACAGGATGCAGTTAAGTACCAGTATTAAGGCATTTGTCTCACCGCCGGCGAGGAAGCGATTAGCTATCGACTTATTACTCGCTGCGGAAAGATCTCGTGTGAGTAAAAGAGACACATACATTCATAGTCATTAGCTGGCTGTTCACACTGCCGGCGAGCGGCTCTTACCTCTAGTTGATCTCAGTGACAAGAGCTATCAAAAATTTTACTCGCTCAGCAACACTCGCTCGGTGATGCTCGCTTAGCTGTCAGAGCTCACCAAACAGCGGTCATTTCTACCTACAAGGCGGGCCAGAGTGAGTATTGCGAGTAAAAGCCTGTCGCACAAAAGCACACACTGAAAGCCGAGCGTCAAAACTATCGAAACTTTTCGTTTCCTAATCGCTGAGCGCCGACTCGTTTCGAGTTTGAAGCTTTACTTGCTACTCGCTGATCGCCGGCGGTGAGACAATCGAGCCTGGAAACTGGGCGATACGATATCGTTTGGCCAAACTGTTTTCAGATTTTTTGTCTTCTGTATCGCGTAATGCCTGCTAAAGAAGTACAAATGACAGCTGGCACTAACGGCTTAGCGTCACTTTCAAGCTATAGAGGTGTCTCGGTATGGAAATTGTCAATCTTCCTCGGATTGACCTGGGTATGTGTTTTTGAAAATCCAAAATCGACACGTGCGGCTGTAATTCTTTAGCTATGAGCTGTCTTTGGCTGTTTTGACGATTTTCGGTTCACTTATAAACAGCCAGCGGCTTCACCCGCGTGATCCCTAGAATATACCTACTCCCAGGAATTATATATAGCTTATATGTTATTCTATACTATAATATACCTCTGTGCAAAATTTCATGAAGATCCTTTCAAGCGTTCTGACGTGAATAAGTTACAAACATCCATACATCCTCACAAACTTTCGCATTCATAATACTAGCTTCTGCCAGTGTCTTCGGCCGCGTGATCCCTAGTGAACATACTCTCGAGATAAAAAGTAGCCTATGTGTTATTCCAGACCATAATCTACCTCTGTGCCAAATTACATAAAGATCCTTTCAGGCGTTCTGACGTGAAAGAGTAACAAACATCCATCCTCACAAACTTTAGCATTTATAATATTATTATTAAGTAGGAAGTAGTATTATCTAAGATTTAATTTCATGTGCTCAATCCCATATATTTTGTAGGTACTTGTGACAATCATTATCACTCATCATAACAGCTGAAAGACGTCCAATGCTGGATATAGGACTCCCCCAAAAGGGGGGGGTTGCCATAATCGCCACGCTTGGCAGGCGGGTTGGCGATCGCAGTATATGTGTAGTATGATGTTGTATTTTACAGAGAACGCTGCTGCCCATTCTCTGGTTAGTACCTTAGTCGCGTCTTACGACACCCACGGGAAGTGATGGGATGGTATTATTCTTTTATGGCACCATACGGGACCGGCCGACACCATACGGCCGATTATCACTGATACAATGCAACTTTCTCCAGAGTCTAACAATCTTGTTACTTCTAATTGCAATCAATGAGCCTAATAATAAGTTCCTCGATGCCAAACTATTGATGTCCGTGGGAGCAACGAGAACGGTAATTAACTTGAATTAATTGACGTTAAGACAGTTAATTTGCATGCTTCAAATTATGCATCCTATTCAATCACATACCCAGGATTAAATTAAGCGTATTGGCGTCATAGTGACCTCACTTATGTGCTTTTATTTTCAAAATATAAAAATAGAGTCTTTTTAACCGACTTCTAAAAAAGAAGGATATTTTTTTAATGTATGTTCGCGGATAACTTCGTCGTTTATGATCCGATTCCGATGAATCTTTTTTTACATGAAAGGGTATTCTTCCGAAATGATCACATTACCACCACGTCAGGATCTGATGATCGAAACCCTAAGAAATCAAGGGCAACTTTAGAAAATTGTAGGCACGCATCTGGTAAAAACTTGATATTCGTGTGTATATCGGGTGATACTACAAAAGAATGAAGGTTTGGATTAGACCTGATGATGGAGACGACAGAGAGTCAAAGGAACTCCACATCGGTATGTAGGAACTACCAAGTGTTTGGGCTTATTTCATTCGTATTGACGAGACCTTTACACCGAAAGCACTTAATAAGTTATATTTTCGTAACATAACATCACGCCGGTACGCCTTGAATGTATACGCAGGTACCACTAAAAAGTGAAAAATAAAAAACTTTTTTACAAAAAATATAACCGACTTCCAAAACAAATAACTTTAATTTCGGAAGTCAATGTCAAAAACGAAATAACTAAAAACACCGACTTCCGAAATTAAAGTTATTTTATACTTTGTAGTTTTTTGTTTTGGAAGTCGGTTACATTTTTTGTAAAAAAGTTTTTTTATTTTTCTTTTTTTATTTTTGATCATCGTAGTAGATTTTTGCGATCGGTTATTTTTGTTTATTTCATACATTTTGATGATCTGGGACATCAAAATGAAATTGTCAAGACAGATACATAGACATCCAATCATACATGTACATACAAACTTCTGAGAAGGACAAAATAATTACTAGTCACAGATTAAAGCAATTTAAAAATCCCCGTAAATGCAGTTATCAGCAACTCCAAAGAAAAGAATGATTAGGTAATGTATAAAAAATCCTAACTCAATGTGTTTAACAGAGCAACGAGATGACTCAGCAACAACTGCTGGGGACAGCATGCAAAACTTTGCATACAAACCAAGAATCTCAGTGACTTTTACCGTAAACTTACTAACTCATAAAATTTGGTAGCCAGAGTCACCAGACGGCACTAATAGGCAGGACCATCAATAAATTTCAAATCTATTTAGTCCGTCAGTTAGAGTATTGAAAAATAATGGACACTTATTATATGAATATTGACAACTAGTGGACGTCACGCGGTTTCACCCGCGTAGTTCCCGTTCCCGTGGGAATACGGGGATATTATATAGCCTATGTTTCTCCCTGATAATGTAGCTATCCAATGCTGAAAGAATTTTTCAAATCGGTTCAGTAGTTTCGGAGCCTATTCAATTCAAACAAACAAACAAACATACAAACATACAAACAAATCTTTCTTCTTTATAATATTAGTGTAGAAGATAAAACGCATCAAAACTCGGGAGTGAGGTGAGGGCTCGTGACGTTCGAACGCACTAAAAGTTATACCACGGCGTAACGTATTGAGAATTTTAAAAGTGTCGTATCTTAGTTAATTTTGGTTTACGTAACGAAAACGGGTCAAATATTTTTTGATAATCAAACTGATGGACTAATTAGATTTTTTCAGTAGACTGCCTATTCAGTTTTAGCAAAAAAACATAAGTTTGGATACATTTAAACTTACACTAAGTCCACTATAGGCATAACAACAACTACTTCTCAGTACAAAAAAAAACCTTATTGACTCAACTCGTTTAATTTACTATTACAAAACTAATTAACAGTCAAGCCATCGTTCGTTCTTTGTGGAGAGCCAGATGAAAGAAAAAAAAACAAACAACTTGTAGTGCAGTTTTAATAAATGTTGCTTTTAACCCTCGAACTAAGCTAAACGTGCTTGCTTTAAGAATAAGCTCGGGAATAGTTGGCCAGTCCAATTTGAGTTCGCGATAGCCGCTGGGCTATTGACGGGTTTTAGTTTAAAATGTATCGATACTGTGCGAATTTTGCCAGCTGGTACTTTTAGGGTGTTGCTATTTTCTTTGGTCATCTCTCGAGGGGACATAACGACTCTGTGGAGTACCTGGTTGTATAGGATAGAGTAAAGAGAACCGATTGGAATAAATCCGCGGTAGGAGGCCCTGTTAAAAAATGCACCAGATTAACAACCAGCAGAACTAGATGGTAAGAGATCGTGAGACGAGTCATAACACCAGCAATTGAACAGAACATTAGCTCGTAGAGACCATCGCTCATGAAATATTGATTTTATGATTTATGGCGGTTGCCGCTTCTCTCTTGATCCAACCACGTTTAAGTTCACGGTTTAAGTGCTGAAAAGTGAAAGTAAAACATTTAAAGTTTACACACGTAGATCGTTATATTTTAGTCAATTACAGGATTTTACAGGAAATAATTGGGGCGAAGTAGATTTAATTGATCTCTTTCAAGAGAAAAAGATAAGTACGTACTTAATGTCAAAAAAACTTTTTACAAAACAATATAACCGATATCCAAACAAAACACTACAGAGTATAAATAACTTTAATTTCGGTAGTCGGCTTTTTTGGTTTTGTTTCTTTGGAAGTCGGTTGAAAATATTGTACCTTAACGAAGATTTCTTGGAATAAAGTCTAATTTTCTGAAGTCTTGATTTTCATTGTAAGCAAAAGTTCACAGTAATACTGTTCTGAACACGACTTTATCACGTTCTCAGCGATTTACCAAGAAATAATTATATCACAGAGTTTTCACAGGAAAATACACATCTTTTTTTTTTCAGCAATTTCTTCTTTGAAAACAAGTGTGAAAGATAATACAAACATTGTAACAAATGACAGTAGAATAGAAACCGCTGAACAAAGTAAATAGGTTATAAGAGAGACGCAACATAATTGGTTTCATTTCTTTAATCCCGAAGAGATAATGAGAATTTTGGCAATAGAAAAACCGTGAAAGCACCCAAAATATAAAATACGACTACTAGATTTTAAAGTTGTTTTAGTATAATTTTTATTAAAGACATCATACATAAATTTTGTGATGGGTTTTGTGTGGAATTTTGTGTTTTTGACGCCACTAGCTGTCGAGTATCGTCCTTAATCATTAGCATTAAAGTTGTTATTACGCGCATGTGAACAAAGTTAAAAGAAAAAATATGTATGATGCCGTAAACGTGCGATTTAATACAATATAAATAATGTCGCAGTTTTACATGGACTCATCACAATGAAAAAAAAGGAGATAGTATATATATTTTCAACAAAAAAGAAAGTTCAATACTGTGGTCGGTAGAAACGTAACTTATCTGCTACAGTCAGGCTGTTTTAGTAAAATATTCACAAACTCGAAACAAATATGTGAATAAACTCGAGTCAAGCCAACCAACAGTTAAATTTGACATTACGACGACCTCACGCTACACTAGCGCCTCTAGCGGTGAATTCAAACGCGATAGCCCTCCCTCTCAATTCGGGAACAAAAACTTATATTATACACGGTGCCATTTTAATCGTCTTACAACGTTACTCTCTTCATCTATCCAATGACTACACGTTACACTCTTCATCTATCCAATGACTACTACACATTAATTAAAAAAGAAGTGATATTCAAGAGCATTTTAATTATTTAATAAATAAAAATATTATTCACTACCATAACGCATGACGTAGTTTGAAACATTCAGGAGTGTGCGTAGTAAGAGCCTTGTGTTCCAAGGCCGGCGCGGAATGGAACGGTGACATTGTTTTGATCCGTAAACATAATTAACAGAGTGTTTCATAATTCCAATGCATTATTTATTATTTCGTTAGTGTACCTACTATCTTATAAAATTATAATAAAAAAATCGTGCCTACAGGTAGTTTATGTCGGGTAAATTAAGTGGGCCGCCTTTGTAAGGCGACAAAAATGGCACCTTGTATGTTGCTATAAATATGGGACATTGGACTATCACGAGGACCGATGGGCCCCAGATTGCACTTTGTATGTTCCTATAAATATGGGACATTGGACACACAAGGACAGATGGGCCAAGAATGCCAGCCAGTGGGATCCTGAAGATGAACGTCGCAATCAAGTCAAGCCTAAAAAAAACTCGCGTGCAAAGGGTTCCGAACGAATGTTATTTCAACACTACAGACTTCTAATAGGTTTTCCTGTAATCTTTAGGTAAAGATCTATTATCTCCATTTTTTTTTCAAAATTTTAGGTTCTGTAGTTCCGGAGATAATTTCTTGAATAATTTCAAAACCATTTATTTAAAAATTATGAAAAAAATATAATTAAAACACTCACAGTAAGCCCTTTCATTTGATATGTCACACGATATTGTTCAAAAAACTTTTTATTTTTAATTTTCTAGGTTGACCCCCAAAAGTGACCCCCGTACTAAAAAAATAATGGTTTTTCGTAACGCGTCCGTATTTGGGTCATAGAAGTCCATATGTGTACCAAATTTCAACAGAATCGGTCCAGTGGATCCGGAGAAAACTGGCTGGGGCAGACTGATGTGAATGACTGATTCTATAAGGGTTCCGTTTTATGTTCGGAACCCTAAAAACACCCCTATCTTGAAATCCGTAATCAATCTGTAACCGAATTAAGAAATAGGCTTGCGTTAGACCCCCGGACAGAGAGACAGACACCCGAGTGATCCTATAAGGGTTCCGTTTTTTTTATCGGAACCCTAAAAACACTGGCGTGACGATTTCGACTCATTCCTGACAGACTGGCCAGAAGACGCAACAGATAGAGTTAGAAGAATAAGGGGGAGGCCTTTTCCTAGCAATGGGACAACACAGGCTAAACAAAAAAAAATACAAGTTCCCTTTTCCTACTTCCTATTCCCAACCAAAAACAGAAGCGTTAAAGTTGCTCTTGGACATCGCTTTCATCGGCCACTCGGGTTTGACGGTGGTCGAAGATGGAGCACGCTTGCATAGACGTTGCATGGTTGGTGACCTAACTCATAATTATACAAATGCTACTAAATCAGTTAACGACACAAAGGTATTGATAAGGTAATATTTCCACGCAAAGGGAATTTAGAGGAACACGGATGGGTTTTAGAAAGGAAGAGTCTGACACTCCCTTCCACTCCCCCAAAGCGAGAGAACTCATTTAATGACGTCCGAAAAAAAAAGATAATATTTCCAACAAAACTTTCATGGCTATCCCAGCACGTTTAAAATAAAATCACATTATAATATTGCCTCTTACATCCAAAACAATAACATCCAACTGGTATATTCAATGTTTTCATTTAATTCCGTTTGTAACCAAACTAAAATACGTTGGTAGTGAAACACCGAACATTTACATACGAAACGGTTTTACTAAACAAACTTATTGGATGTTAAATATTCTGTAATTGAAACTAAGGATCTCTGTGGTTATTTCAGTTTATGTTTGGGAATTATACGTGCCGAGACAGGAATACCGATTTGTGAAAGTCGTAAACTTCTAAGTTAATTTTTTTTATTAAATGTTATCCCCGTTATTTGACTGATTTTTTTAAACCACGAGAAAGAAAAGACAAGACGTAGTTAGAAGTACATGTTTAAAAATTGCAAAAATGATGTGGATTTGAGAGCGTTTTAAAATCTAAACAAAGATACCAATAGATGCGTGTAACTCGCAAGTCGCGCCATAAGGCCCGGACTCCACCAAAGCGGAGACGTGCGGAGATCTCCGAAGCGAAGACGAGAAGAGATATTTTTCAGCTGGGGTGTATCCACTGAAGCTGAGTGGAGACGAGATGTGTAATTAACGAAATTCTATTGGTTTTTGAAAACACGTCTCCGCCCCGCTCGACTCTTCTCCGCTTTGGTGGATACCGGGCCTTAGGCGCCGTCCCCACTGCGCACGGTCAGAGTTCCGAGTCCAGCGATCCACGTTCACTGTCATCTATGCTGTGGCTTTTCTAAGATTCTCCGTACACGCAAAAACGACGGTCAAAGTAAACGCGCGTTTTGTCGGAGTTCCATTTCTTGCATAAACTGGAAAGTCTGATGAGATCGAAAAGTTTATTGAATTAGTGAGAAACAAACGTTTTCTTTATGATTTGCGAGACATTTGGTTGAGAGTGACATTTGGTCTTCAGTAAAATGTGTCACCAATCACTGCTAAAGATTACCGAACTCCAAATATCTATCTAGACCGTTTGCTGTGTGAACGCGGAATGCAGAACTCGACCGCAGTACGCAGAGCTCCTGGCGATGTGTTCAGCCCCTAATAAATTTGCACCATACAGTACAAACGACAATTTAAATGACAAGAACATAAAATAATGTGGATAGTGTTTTCACTAATAGTACTATTTTAGTAACATCTTACAATTAAGCGTATTCGCGTATTCATGTAGATTTTTAATAATAATTTATTTATCCAATATTGATGGCGTGATTCTTTTTGTCCAATAGTGTGATGTGTAATAATTGTAATATTATCTAATGCTTGGCTACTGTTATTTTTTCGCTGGTGTTTGGGTCTGAGAGTCATTAAAATTTTCTTAAAAATATAGACTATTCTTAATAACCGAGATCAACTCGCACTTGATCATGTTTCTTCGGTTACTGAACTCTCTTAACACAGATTAGTAGCACTTAAGAATAAATACGAAAATACATTTCAGTAGACTTTATCGGCTTAAACATAAGCTTCTTTGTAATATTTTTGTATAAAAGTATTTCTATTCCAATAATCTTATTTTGCACTTTCATAAATCCGTCTCTATCTCTAGATAGTTTAACTCGACAAATATTAGTAAAGCCACTAACAACGTGCGATATCGCATTACCTGAGCTCTGAACTTGTTATAGATAATGGTACAAATTGACAAATGGTGTAAACAACTTGTATTTACGACTGTACCTCGACGTAAGTGGATCAGAGAGTAATAGGTACGTGGTGAATATACATTGAGGTGATGTACTGCGTGTAATCTTATTGTTGAATGGCGAATTGTTGTTCCATCAAACACCTAGTGTGAATGCGGCGTAGTATAGTCTGAACTACACCTGAGTACCTTGCAGGAGTGTCCTAAAATTCCATTCATCTGAATGAACTTCTCAGGCTCTAGACTATCTCTGTACCAAATTTCATTTAAATCGGTTCAGTAGATTTGGCGTGAAAGCGCGACAGACAGACCGACAGACAGATAGAGTTACTTTCGCATTTATAATATTAGTAAGGATAAATAAATTTTTATTATTATTTCGTCTATTTATTTTTATATATATATATTTTACATTTTTAAATATATCTTTAAAAAAAATACATTTAAAAATATAAAAAAATAGTAGTCCGCCGGTGTCGGGAGCAGGGTCCAAGCTACCGGTGGTTAGGGCTCCAGAGATAGTAACCTCCTCACAATACGAGCCGTATCGAGGAGTACTGCCTTCTGTATCAGGCCCTTTACCCAACCGCGTAACGCCAACTTTGACAGGTGGTCGTCGAAGCTATTGGCCATCAGGCCATTGGCCGTAACGACAATCGGCATAATGACAGCCGAGTCCACATTCCACAAGCCGACAACCTCGTGTGCTAAGTCATTATTATTATTATTATTTAAGGTATGTCTTGAACAATCTCGGGACCCTGAGGTCCCGGTCCTTTGGTAGGCGTACGAGGGGCCGAAGCCAACTCGCAGAGGCCCCGTTAGACATTTCTAATGGAATGAGGCACGAACCGAAGATTATCCCTATATGCACTATCAAAGTATACCTAAGGACAATCCCCGGTGCAAAATTATTGTATAGTATGGAAACAAAAGGTGACAGGCTTGGGTGGTTTAGTGGATTCATTAACGTATACTATGAAAGAACTAGTAGTGTAGACTCATCACTCATTGAAACGTGTAGACTCATCATACAGAATAGGCACATTCTATACATATACCTCGGTGTAATCGCGAGGTAAGTATGTATGCTGAAAACCGAAACTTTGGCACATGAATTTGTAACAAGAAATGGGGCGTTCAATATGCTAATTTTGAATTCTGTGTAACACTATTAAATTTTGTATTTTGAGTATAAACAGAATTCCGAACGACCCTCGCTGGTCTATAAGTCACAAAAGCTGTCTATCGTGAGATCTTTGATTCCCATTTAGCAACAGTACTAACTGCGTACAATCTGATGCAAACTGAAAGTCTGAAATTATGATCATATTTCTTCCTTCCGTACTCAGCTTAAATGTTTGCCTATGTGTCAAAGGAGATCCCTTAGATCCCTCTGCATGCTCTTCACTATTTTGAACGATCCTTGTGCTCCTAATTATCTAAAACAATATTTTCAAGTGTTGGGCTGTCGCACAGTCTTAACCTCCGAGCGTCCAAAAACTTAATTCTTCATATTTTTCCTCACCATATCGGGTTCCTGTCTAACTCCTACATTGTTTCCACCATTAAACTCTGGAATATGTACCCCTTGACATAAAGAAAGCTGGCAAAATTTTCTTTTCAGCGTAAAATCCGAAAACACTACTTAAAATCCTATCATTCTTAGTTAGGTCTTCATCCTGATTATTGTGAGTTATCTTAATCAGAAGGATTATTATAAAACATCATATTTTTTAGTTTATTATTTTGGCATCTATAAATAAATAAATAAATAAAAATAAAAGGCCTTTATTATTCCATTGGCATGTACATACGTATGAATTGTAATGGGTGTGGATATTGTTAGTCTAATATGCATGCCATCTGGACCCCTCTTCGGGTGAAGTCCTCCTCCAGAGATTACCACTCGTCGCGATTCCTTGCGAGGTTGGACCAATTTCGTTTTCCAATGGTCTCTATCTCGTCTTCCACCTTGCCTTTAGTCTCCCTCTGCTTCTGTGCCCATTAGGTCCTCTCCACATAGTCACAGTCTTCGTCTACCTGTTGTCAGTGTAGCGTGCCACGTATTAAATATATTATTTGTATATTGTTCCCCAAAAGATTCCATTTCATTTTTTTTTTTTTGTACACCTGCCACAGTGTAGTCTTTTTATCAACCCAAAGGTTGACTGGTATAGAATGCCTTGTTGCATTAAGTCCGCCCACGTACCACTATTTTTATATAAAGTTTAAATGAATAAATAAAGTCCTAAATATCTGAAGTCTAAACTGATGCTAATGATGGCAAACAATCAATCTACCTGGCATTATCTCAACTTCATTACTTTGGGGTTGATTTTCAATCTATCGGAATGCAGCTAGGGTGTGTGGGGTCGTTTGAACTTACTTACTTCCCACACGATAAGAAGAAGAAGCTAAATACCAGTATTTCAAAATGAGCGACTGCTTATCTAAACCTCACAACCCAGTAACCTAGTGTACCGTATTAATAGATTACTGGGTATCCTGCTCTAAGCAAGACTAGTGTCAAATTTCTTCGCTTCAGATTCTGATTAACATATGTAGCGACTGTCAAAGATTTACAAATGACAGTTGGGACCAATGGTTTAACGTGATTTCCGAAGCATGCAGGAATCTTGGTATATTAAAATGGTCACCCATCCCTGGACCGACCGTGGCAAGTGTCGCTTAACCTTGAAGATGCAGCTATTATTACTTAACCATAAGCTCCTCCCTCGCTCATTTATGACGGCAAACAGGTCCTGAAAAAAAGGAAAAAAAGAATGAAAACAAATTAAAAACCAAAAGCACGTTGGTTTTGCTGTCCATGCACAATGCTTAATTCACTCGGAAATTTCGTTTCCGTGATCAAATAAAAAGAAAAGAAAAAAGAATAGCAACGTCCTGTCAAACTGTAGTTAACACAAACGAAACCGAACACAAAGATGAAAAATTAATGAGAAAATAAACGCACAACATCTGCGTCGCTGCTCCTGTATCACGACCAATTTGCTTTGACCTCCATAACGGTATACATGATCCACCCATTCAGTTTAGTTGAGTTAAAACTCGGGCGGGGTGGGAGGTCTTCACCCCTGGCCGTCAATAGACCCATCATGAAATATTCATTCTGGAATGTTCCCCGAGCGCGCTGCGATCTCTTTTATTAGCATTTAAGACAAGTTTTGTAATGTAAGTCGGGGTTTCTTTCATGTCTACGTTTGGCCGGTTTGTTTCTGAATATTGAGGGCGATAATTTGAATTTGTTAAGACTTTTCGGGGACAGGAGTTACAATGGCATTTTATTTGCATTTTATTATTGTCTTTTTATAAAGGTCGTCTGTCAATTTCATTTTTTTTTTTTTGGTCAGAGACACAATGAGTACATGCAATAAGTTTGCTAGGATATTGCACTCGAAGTTTTTGTGCAAATATGGATGGATTCCTAAAACAACAGAGGGTAATTATTTTAACCGGAATGTATCTAGCAACAAGTTCCAATACAATAGAAGTTGTGAAATATTCTAAAAGCATGATGTAGTTATTTTATACAGTGTATAATAAAATGAAAGTACCTACACAGCAAACAAGTGCGAGTCGGACTCGCGTGCAAAGGGTTCCGAACGAATTTAGTTTTTTTAACATGTTATTTTAACACTACAGACTTCTAATAGGTTTTCCTGTAATCTTTAGGTAAAGATCGAAGAATTTAATAATTTACGTAACGCGTCCGTGTTTGGGTTATAGAAGTCCATATATGTACTAAATTTCAACAGAATCGGTCCAGTGGATCCGGAGAAAACTGGCTGTGACAGACGGACAGACAGACACCCGAGTGATTCTATAAGGGTTCCTTTTTTTTCGGAACCCTAAAAATATTAAAAAGTAACCATATTAGACAAAATATTTTTGTTTAAATTAAAAAAATTCTCTCGTTTTTAATGACGTAAGTTAACAATCATTTTAACAAAACATGTGCCTAATGAAGGTTCACGAGAATTTCCGAAGCTCTTCTAAAAAATAAGCCAATTAGACGAGTACCCTCGTTTCATTAATACCGCTTTATTCTATTTTACTCCGTAATTAATTTGATTTTGATGAAATTGGTCGCAGGGCCAACCTTGCTGCCAGGGTTTCGGAATTTGTTCGAAAGAGTCACCGCGGCCCTGGAACGCAAAAGGCATTCGGAGGAACACGGATGAGTTTTAGTCAGCAAGAGTCTGACACTCTCTTTCACTCCGTCCAGAGCGGAGAAGTCACTTTGATTATTTACGATCCTTAAGAAAAGGGGCAACCTTGTAGCTGTATGGAATAAAGTAAGAATGAACTAGTTTCTAGAAAATGTCCAATGTAATGTTCATGTCTAATGTGTGTCTGTGTGTGTGAATATTATTTTTTCTTTTGCTCTGCCCACAGTAAAAATCTCCGCTCTACCATTAATCTTCTTGTACGATGTCCCTCACACCGCTCTGGGTTTATCCACTCTTATTTCTTTGTCCAGGCGATCTTCCTTTGGAATGCGCTCCCTCTGAACATCATCACGGCAACCAGTCAGCTGTCCTTTAAGGTGAAGGCACGCGAGCATATTCGCAAGAAGTTGGTAGAATCATCACAGCTATAATTTGCACCTGTCATATTTTCTCTCCACCACCCTTTCGACTGATAGAGAATGCCTAAGGCATTAAGTCTGCATTTGTACAGTGTTTTTTTACTTGTGCGTTATGTTTTAATAAATAAATATATATTATGTCCTACTCCTGCTTCCTTTAGCTCAGTCAAATCACATTAGTTGCACTAATTAGTTTTAAAGAGTGTTACTTTAATATCACCCCTATCTTCAAATCCGTAATCAATTTGTAACCGAATTAAGAAATAGGCTCGCGTTAGACCCCTCTCACACCTGATATCAAGCGATGATACAGTCGATGATGATCATAGTCGCCAGTGAAGGCGACAGATATAGTCGTGATTAAATCATCATCATCATCATCATATCAGCCGAAAGACGTCCACTGCTAGACATAGGCCTCCCCCAAGCGTCGTCACAATGACCGGTCCTGTGCGTCTCGCATCCATCGGATACCTGCGACCTTCACCAGGTCATCGGTCCACCTTGTGGGAGGCCTTCCAACGTTACGCCTTCCGGTACGCGGTCGCCACTCCAGAAATTTTCGACCCCATCGACCATCTGTTCTGCGAGCAATGTGCCCTACCCACTGCCACTTTAGTTTGGCGATCCTTCGCGCTATGTCGGTAACCTTAGTGATTAAATACATTGACTTTTCCCTAATATCGCTTAGTAGGTACCCGAAAAATAAATAATGAATCCTTTTTTATTACTAGAAAATGTAAATGATCATGATAGATTCAGGATAGCTTTACATCTTTTCCCCGATTGGAAATTAAGAATGGCAATAAAATGCAGGTGAATCAACGCGCATACAGAACGGGTTCGTATAAAAGGAAATTTTTGAGCTCCTGACAAGCCACGGTATGTCCACGTTACGGACACGCTCCGTTTAGGAGAACGTGCGCAAAGTAGACTGTGCCATTCAGCGTTGTAAATTCGAAACTTATAAGTAAAAATATATACTTGACACTACTGCGCTGCCACCTATAGTTCCTGCACGTTCCGTATATTTGACGAGTCAACCAGATTTCTTTTCACTTGTGACAAAAGATATTAAAGTAGGATAGGTTCCAACTTTAGAGCGGGTAAATTGCCATTGCCAGTCCTCTAACGCAACTAACAGATATTTCTGTAGAGATAATCATAGCCGTACTAAGCTATTTCTAACTTAAACCAATGCGGTTTCTCAAGACTGGAGTCTTCTCACAATAGTTAATAATATCATTGTGAACGAGTAACCTCGGACGCAAAGTTTTAAGTGGCGTTCGCTCTTAGCACTCAGATCTTGATAGCTTAAAATGTTCCTTGCCAAAATTGCCCGGGAAATTGTATTATCTGGAGCTATAATCACTGTGAGGAAACTCTGAAGTAAGACGGTTGTGTTACTAGGCCCTGGTCACTGTGATAATGTTGAAAGTTGAGTATTTAACAAAATATAGGTTTTGAAACATACATAGAAGTGTGATAGTATTTATAAACGTTAAGAAACATGTATGTAATCACGACGGCAGCACTCCAGAGGCAACAATGATTATTTATTAACTAGATGTAAGCAAAATGTATCTTTTTATACTGACTATTGTAAACTATTATTGAATTAAGTTCTTATGAGATTTTTTTTATTCTATGGATTAAAAAAAAAATTGTAATTGCCCACACAGAGCGCAATGATGATAGGTAGGGTGACCGTTCAGAAGTAGTAGTGGAGTGCTTCTGTCGTCACATCTGGATAAAAAGTATACCGAGGCGTGACATCATGCAAAATTTTCATGCACTGGATCGTCTTCAGTTTTTTTCACGTAAACAAAAGTTAAAATATGCGTCTAATATTTTTTTGTTAATTTAACTGACGGATCAAGACATAGTTATTTAAGGTATCTACCCTATTGTGTGTGATATCTGATCATACTGAACAGGTTTTTGCCACCACACACCTAACCTACCTATTCTACGGCGCATTCTGTTCCACACGCGCTTCATAGAGATGTTAGCATAAGTGACGGGGCCCGCTAAAGCCAGTGCTTGCCAGGGTTGCGGAATTTGTTCCAAAGAGTCACCGCGGCCCTGGAACGCTAAGGGCATTTAGAGAAACACGTATGGGTTTAGTCAGTAAGAGTCTGACACTCCCTTCCGCTCCGCCCAGAGCATAAGGAATCTCTGGATGATTTCCCATCCAAAAAAAGCCTACCCAGTAGAAGATGAACAAAAAATACCTACCTATATTAGGACACAGACAAAATCTCTAAGGTAATTAATTTATAGTTCTATCAGGTTCAACTAAATGTATTCAGAACTAACACGATTTCCGACCTAAGACCTTAATTGAAATTGCAAAAACAAATCAAATACTTGACTTGAAAATAATCCCCTCGAAATCTTTCCTGAAATAGATTACTGAAAGTTAAAATGGATAGAATTCTCGTTAGAAACGGTTGAGTGATTATCCAAATTAGCGAACTTATTGAGAGCAAAAATTCTGCTTTATTTCGTACAATGAAATCTATCTTTAGGTAAAGGAGATATTTCAAAATTTGCCAGGTCCATGTTCACTACCTCATAAAAAGAGAAAAATCCGTGGATTTCGGGAAAAATACAGATAATTCATTTAAATGTTTACTGTTGTGGTAGTTAATTGATGTTTATAAATTACTTTTATCGATTTTCAACATGGCACTACACCGATTTAGTTACTCTGTGCTTAAAAACAGTAAATCATAGATCATAGAAAGATAACTGTCAGCTGTCATAACAATGTCACTTCAGTCACTTTCGTCTCGTTGCCGGTAAATAAACATGCCAGAAATAAATGTCAAACGTCAAAAATGACAGCTTACCGCCGTGATGGGCTTTTTTTTCTTTATTTATTTAGGGACATTTAAAATCGCAATGCGTATATCAGTCCCATCGTACCCTAAATACAAATTAGTCATATCTGGGCCATGAACCTAAACAGACTCTTCGCATCATCGCTATTTGGCTGAGCCAGATTTTATTGAAGGTGCCTCCGTCAAGTCTGTTCAATTTTAAGTGTAATTTCTTGTGTTTTACCAGCAAACAAAGCCATTTTAAAGAAATTTGGCGGTTAAGAACTGTTTTAAATGTATTTCTCTATTTTTAGGTATAGCGTACAAGGATCTGGCCCAGGCTCCATACATTTGGAACATCTCTTTTAATTAATTAGCAGTTTTCTTTGAATCCATATAACATACTATTATTATAAATGTCAAAGTACCTAATGGAACTCTGTCTGTTTATAACCTCTTCTCATCTTAAACTAAAAGGATTTGGATGAAACTGGGATGAGCAGGTTCCCTTGGGATAATTTTTCCCTTTCACTGGGGCAAAACCACTGATATTAAATAGAAGGTATTTTTATAAAACTGTTGCTGTATCGTTTCGCTACGCGAGCTACACTTGCTACGGCGTAGCCGCGTAGCTACACTGCTACGCTTTTAAAGTGAGTGCTGTAGCAATCTTTGCGAGCTTACATAACATTACTTCTATAATAGATACCTACTTCAAGTATCTGCCTTATTTAAATACCTTTTCATTTGCATGTACTTTGGTAAAATTGTTCCTCTGTTACAACTCTTTTAAATAAAAGCTAAACTATTATTGCCGCCAACCAGAAAATTAATTGCTGAGTACTGTCACTACTACTATTATTACTGAAGAATTAAAAAAGATAGTTTATAATTTATAATAGGTTTGAATAATGACATATGATGATTTATTTGTTTTTCTAGGAGAACTGTAAAAGCTTTCTTTGGAGCATGAGCAAATTATCATTTCTTAAATCCCCAACAGTCTTATTCTTTAATGACGAGTCGCTGACGTTGCAGAAACCCTAGCCTGCACGTCGACAGTACCATGGGTTTATTTATCTTTTTACTGCATCATTGGATCAATCTTATCTATGGATAAGAGTGCTACTGTGTTTGCATACACAGATATCCACTATAATATCTACTGCATAATTGGCTAATTTCTGTTGAAATTGGTTACAGAACTGAGCGTAACAGAGAGTAAAGTCCCGCAAACCTCCATAGAAAAGGGAGGATCCTCCGACCAGACGGTTAGACAACTGCCCGATAATTGATATTAGGACTGTTGTCCTCACATATAGAAGCAATCAAAGATAATGTTAACAAGATTTTTGCAATACATCACATGGTTTAAAAGAGTGTCCGTGGAGTTTCTTGCACGTTCTTCTCCATAGAGATCTACGCTTTCGAACGTGCAAATAGCTTCATGTTTTTGACTGACCGACTTTGACAATTCAAAAGTGCCTGTAAATGGTTTATTTGAAATATACGATTTGATTGATTGATTGGTTGTATATGTTTCAATAGCACGGAAAACTCTGATACCGCTATGCAGGATTTTGTCCCTGGCGGTATAGATGGCGCTGCGTTTCTTTATGTTGTGGTACAATTTTCGCTTTTTACTAGTTTTTATTGAGGCGGCATTGATACTGTTACTTGGTCACTATGGGCGAAATTTGATCTGCGGTGAGGGTAATTTTTTAAATGCCCTTAAAACTCCTCTGAGTTATTTTTCGTTATTCCTCATAGTACAGTATTTGGCCATCCACGCCTACTTGTAAAAATTACTCTGTATGTATATTGTGATCGATACGCTTTTTTAAATTGCAAAATACTATTTTTATATCTGGCACATAACTTTTAAATATATATAGCTAATATAGCCACTATGCTATTTAATACATTAGAGGTAAGCTTTTTAACAATTTAATAAATCAAAAGCAGCCCAAGACAATCAAAGCCATTAAGAATTGTCTTAACTCACCTCTCGCTGCTGAAACAATAGAAAACAAACTTGTGTCCCAATTGGTACTGATGCTGGTTCGTTAAATCCTTTTCTTTGGAACATTTGTACTGGTTGATGCCGCTTTGTACCTCAAGATTGAGCTTTTGTTGATACTTTATCACTAGTGTCCTTAGTTATTTTTTTAATGTTATGATCAGTGATGTTGCAGTCAACAAAGCTATTGCGTATGCAGGCAAATTGCAACTACTTTTAAACAATGTTGTGAGTGTGCTGAGTAGACAATTATTGTACAACACACTCGTAAGTATATCGAAAGCTTAAATAAATATAATGCACATATTAGAAATAAACATTGGCAGTGCTGTGGAAAAATTAATATTTTTGCCTGTGTACCGAATAGCTTTGTTGACTGTACATAGACTTCTTCTTCTTCGTGTCACTGGCATAACAGGTTTTTTTTTTTTTATTGTGTGGCCCAAATCGGAGATGTTAGCTGAAGCTCGCGGTGACTACTTTAACACTGTGATACGGAAGCGGTGCGCATCCTTAGTCATAAAGGTGTGGGGCAGCGCCATTCGCCAACAGCATCCTGTCCATGATAGCAAGCAGGCTAGATTGTGCGTTTGTGAACCACTGTTCCAGGGTATCAGCTGGGCCTGTTACCTTGCAGCAGTGATGTCGCTAACTGTTTTTGTGTTGTTTTGTGTTTTACTAACATAGTTTTTAAGTATATTGTTACTAACATCATGAATCTTATTACTTCAAATAAATGTAAATTATTATTATTATTGCCGCCTCCACGGCATCACTAGTGGCAGTACATAAATCTTCTTGGATGCCTGTTTTGAGGCACAGAGGGCAAGATAGGAGGTGGAGCATGGTACATGGGCTGAATTAATGCAACAAAATTTTCTGTACTAGCCAACATCGAACGTTTATCAATATAATTGTGTGATATAAGTTAAAAATGTCAGGAATGGAGTGAAGGATATACCAAATTGCTTACGAGAAGATACCTATTTCGTTTGTGTAATCGTATCCTTTGCGTCATAAGTGCAAATTCCTTTTCAAGGTTTAAGATGAATATTCTTTCACAACATTCTTGATGTTTATCGATATCACCAGAATTATTTTGAAATTTACGGTGCTTGAATTGGTTGAAAACCTTTACAAAATTAGTTTTTTAGGGTTTCGAACAAAAAACGTAACCCTTACGGCACTCGGGTGTCTGTCTGTCTGTCCGTCTGTCACAGCCAGTTTTCTCCGGATCCACTGGACAGATTCTGTTAAAATTTGGTACACATATGGACTTTTGTGACCCAAACACGGATGCGTTACGTAAATTATTAAAGTTTTAGTATGGGGGTTACTTTTGGGGGTCAAACTAGAAAATTATAAAATAAAGTTTTTTTTAACAATATCGTGTGACATATCAAATGAAAGGGCTTACTGTAAGGGTTAAAATTATATTTTTTTCATAATTTTAAACTAAATGTAACCTACTGAGCCTAAAATATTGAAAAAAAATGGAGATAACAGATCTTTACCTAAGATTACAGGAAAACCCATAAAAAGTCTATAATGTTAAAATAACATGCAAAAAAAAGTTAAATTCGTTCGGAACCCTTTGCACACGAGTCTGACTCGCACTTGGCCAGTTTTTTTTAAAGGCGACAGTAAAACTAAAGCAGTTTGATCCACACCATAAAATTCAAGATGTATTTTACTATTCCCAGGAAAAGAATGAGATGCCCATAGGCCATAGTCCATTCCATCCCATGCAATATCTTTTCTCATCAACCACACGTCTCAGAAATAAACTGGATAGTCTATCATTTTTTATTGGTTAAACTATCAAATAAATTACGTTTATCGAAAGAAAACTCAATTTTCCTTTGACTTTTATGATACTTGCGTATGAAAGTATTCAAATATCTTGAAATACCGCAACAATATTTGAATATATTATCATTTCGACAGACACACGTTTACCCATATCTTTGATATCTATCCAAATATCAATATGTCAATCAAAATAAAACTATAATGTACAGAATTGAATACATAGATGCTATTTTTTTATTCCACTTTTCTTTTTGATGTTTCGAGATGTCAACAATAAATTCGCTCCAATGAGCAGATAATTTAATCTATATATGGTCAAGAAAAATAATGGCTATATTCACGAAACCTACATTTAGCAGTTGTTGTCATTCTCTTAAGAAACTGGTAAAAACCGCCAAGTGCCAGTCGGACTCTCACACGAAGGGTTCCGTACCATAAACCTTGATGTTTATTATTTTTTGTTATAGCGGCAATAGAAATACGCAAACTGAAAATGTCAACTGTCTACATACCTATTACGGTTCTTTAGATAACTCTACTGACAGACAGACGGATGGACGGACGGACGGATAGACGGACAGCGGAGGCTTAGCAATAGAGTTCCGTTGGTTACCCTTTGGATAAGGATCCCTAACAATGTGACACAGACGAAGTTGCGCGGGTCAACTAGTATATAAAATTAGTAGTTAGGATAAGGATTACATCAATCCTCAGAATGACTAAGTCAAGGCTCCTTGGCAAGCAAATTTATTATGCTTGCACTATGAAATAATTAAGGCTGAGTTTACAATGAATTAGTTAAGCAGAGTTGGACTCGCCCACCGAGGGTTCCGTAAAAATTTGTAGGTACATAATTATAACTCTTTAAATAAAGACTATATTTTTTTTATGATTTAATTACAAATGTATAGTTTTCAGACTTTTCCCTATACCTGTAGTATAAGACGGTATTACTTGCCAAATTTCAATTATTAAAGTTCAAGGTGAATGGGAAATACCCTATACATTTTGATTCCCTTGAGAGTGTGTGTGTTGAAATATATGGTTTTGCGGCATAAACGGCCGTATCTTTTTTTTTACGTTAACATAGAATCTTATTTTTTTCTCAACTACAAGGGAC
Source organism: Lacanobia wlatinum (assembly GCA_947578705.1). NCBI lineage: Eukaryota > Metazoa > Arthropoda > Insecta > Lepidoptera > Noctuidae > Lacanobia > Lacanobia wlatinum. The sequence goes on from OX388037.1 coordinate 6,760,633, forward strand.
CGTAGACTTGAGTATATGGTTTTAATTTCAACTCGATACCTCCACGCGTTCCCGAGATAAAGGGTCTTGGCAGACAGACGGACGGACAACAAGGTGATCCTATAAGGGTTTCGTTTTCCTTTTGAGGTACGATACCCTAAAAAGCTTAAAAACAGCATTCAGATGAAGCTGCTTTTCGTCGGCACTAACAGAGAAATAACATCTGAAAAAACTAGTTAGTAATCTACATGATAATGATACATAATTTGGATTAGCCAGAACAAAAAGCTTAAAAACAGCATGCAGATGAAGCAGTTTTTCGTTGGCACTAACAGAGAAATTACATCTAAAAAAATTGACAGTAATCTACACGATATGATACGTAATTTGGTTTACCCAGAATCCATCTATCGGTATCACATATCAAGAAAAAAAAACACCAAATCACCTCCAAATCGTTGAGATGAAATCATTTTACTACTTCGCTTTTTTTATCAAAAGAGTATAAAAACTTTACTTTACTTTTTATTAAAAATACGTATTATTTTTATTATAACAAATTAAAAATGCGGGTAGTGGAGTGGCGCGTAGAGGGGTAGTTATCTTCGCCCAAATGCGCAAGGCCATTGGCATGTATACAAGCCTTAAAGCAAACATTGTATTGTTTGTCTCCAGTCAAAGAGGACTTGATATCAAAGGGCTGTTTGTTAATGCACTTATTGATTTCAGAACTAAGCTTAGGATAAACACTTGAGCTCTAATTAGAGAGAGTAGACGATCCGATTATCTGTTTTGTTGTTTGAGGATTTGTTAACTTGATAGTTAGACTGCATGGCTTAGGATGACTGGATAAAAGCAGCCTAGGATAATGGATTTTAAGGGTGGGTTCGAATGCAAAGCTAAACGTATTGAAGACAACCTTTTGCCCGCTGCCGCAAAAGTTTTATCTTCAAAAAAAGTAGCCTTTAGCCGTACTCGACGAAAATTGGAAAATTTCATCATCCTGTCAGATATGAATAAATTCTCTATCAAGGCATGTAACATTATTTTGCAAAGTATGTTTTAGTAGGATAAGTTTCATAAGGGTTACATCAATCATCAGACCTGACCTCCGGTAATCAAATTATTATGTTTACTATTACACTATTGCTGTCAATATTAAATCAATCGAACAAAACGTTTATTTTTAACAATAAAAATCCATAACACACTCATCAAATAAATCCTTACTAATATTATCAATGCGAAAGTAACTCTGTCTGTCTGTCTGTCTGTTTGTCTGTCTGTCTATCGCGCTTTCACGCCAAAACTACTGAACCGATTTAAATGAAATTTGGTACAGAGATAATCTAGAGCCTGAGAAAGGATATATGCTACTTTTTATCCCGGGAGTATGTTCCTTAGATACCACGCGGGCGAAGCCGCTGGCAGAAGCTAGTAACAAATAAAAAAACAAAAATTAAATTAAATTATAACCATACTAAAAAATTACATCAAAATTTAAACAAATCATAATTAAATTTAATTAAAATCATATTAAAAATAAAACAAAAATTAAATCAGAATTCAAATTAAATTAAATTAAAAACCCCAAACAAATATAACTAAAATAATCAAAACTATCAACTACCAATCGCCCGACCCCGAGTACACAAGTGCGTGTGCATCCAGCGCCCAGCGACTGGATTGTCCAGTTGGTCCCGTAATGTCCTATTGTCCGTACTAAAGCAAACGTTGGTTTGTTTGTCTGCCGTCAAAGAGCACTTGATATCAAAGGCCTGTTTAGTAATGCACTGGTTGATTTCAGGTCTAAGTTTAGGATAAACACTTGAGCTCTAATTAGAGAGCGCAGGCAATACGATTATGTGTTTTGTTGTTTGAGGATTTCTTAACTTGGTTGTTAGACGTATAGGTTAGGAATAATGGGCGGCACGTTAGTAGATTTTAAGGGTGGAAGATTATTATACTATGACTAGCTTTTCCCGCGCCTTTCTACGCGCATATCCCGTTTTTTCCCGAACCCCTGAGGATTTTGGGAAATCCTGTCTTAGTGTCCCCTACGCTCTCCAAGGAACCTACATGCCAAACAGCTTTCTACGACCAGTAGTTTTAGCTGTCGCGTTGTCTGTCAATCACTCAGTCATTTAATCCCTCAGTAACGGAAGAGTTTTATAAACAGGGTTATTTGTAAAACACTAATAATTTCTTAGGGAGTGAAAGTACACAGGATTATTTATACTCGTAAGCAACTTTTACTTTGAGAACAACCCTGAAAACTCAAAAAAAATATCAGCTGTTCCACACATTAATCGGGCCGATTTTTCCTTGTTAGGTAAAAACTACCGATTTTTTTTATAGGACATGTGCGTTACAGTGTTGCAATCAGTACGTTCAATTTTTCATCTACAAAAAATCGGTCGCCGATTATCGGACGTGGGCGGGCAACCCAAAAAGAGTATTTTTTCAAATAATATAATACTTAGTTTCTTTCTTAGATATCAGGCGACTATAAATATTCGAAAGGCCTACAAAATGAGGTCCTAAACGCTAGCTTGCTAAACATTTTTGACCCGAGCGAACATCACAATAATTTATCGAGAAACGTAATATTTTCCATAAACGTTATGTTAACCCAAGAGTCATAAATATCAGAGACTCCAATAGTAAATAGATCATAAATATTATGATATCACTAGCTGACCCGCGCTACTTCGTTTGCGTCACATTTTTCATTAATGCTCCGCTTCTATTGGTCGTAATGGCTATCCAATACTAAAATTATTTTTCAATTAAAATCAGTCGTTCCTGAGATTATAGCGTTCAACAAAACAAACTCTTCAGCTTTATAATATTACTAGTTGACGTCACGCGGTTTCACCCGCGTATTTCCCGTTCCCATAGGAGTACGGGGATAATATATAGCCTATGTTACTCCCTGATAATGTAGCTATCCAATGCTAAAAGAATTTTTCAAATCGGTTCAGTAGTTTCGGAGCCTATTCAATTCAAACAAACAAACAAATCTTTCCTCTTTATAATATTAGTGTAGAAGTGTAGACTAGCGACACGCCCCGGCTTCGCTCGGGACCAATTTAGAACAAAAATAGAAGTGCGCTTACTGTAATTTTTTTTGTAACGCGGGTGCTTTCATTTTACGATAATTCCATATTTTTTTTTGGTGGTAAAATCATCAAATGAGTCCTCCCGCCCTGGGTGGAGTGGAAGGGACTGTCAGACTTACTGACTAAAAACTACCCTGTTCTTCCGATAGCTCTTTGCGTTCCAGGGACCAGGTACCCTGTTAAGACAGTCCCGCGACCCCGGCAGTTGCGATAACTCCTAAAGTATTCATTTAAATTGAATAGATTGAATTGAAGATAATCTATATAGATTAACACCATACACCTTAAATAAGCTTCGAAAATAATACATTACTTTTTAAGCTAAACTTAAAAGATGAAAATGGTTAAAGTGACCAATTGTTACACTGCGGCGACATTTATGTTTCGCTTAGAATGCTATTTTCAGTCCGGCGTAATTTTAATTCTGTGATATCTTCTAAATTATTCATTTAAATTATATACTGTATAGGACATTTTTAATCTATATAATATATATCTTCCTCTTGAATCACTCTATCTATTAAAAATACTCGCATCAAGATCCGTTGCGAAGTTTTAAAGATCTAAGCATACATAGGGACAGATAAACACGGGAAGCAACTTTGTTTTATACTATTTAGTGATTAAGTATAGATAGATATGCGTATTCATACACCATAATTCAAGACCTATGTGAGTAAAGTTGTAACGATAGAGTTGATTTCACATCATCATTTTTTTAGCCTGAGTTTCCCAACTGCCAGGTAAGAGAGTTTCCTTCGTCATGCTTATATTTGCCATACTATACTCCATTTCATGAAAGATATTTCTAAGATTTTCGTTTATATTTTATACTAGTGGACGTCACGCGGTTTCACCCGCGTAGTTCCCGTTCCCGTGGGAGTACGGGGATAAAATATAGCCTATGTTACTCCCTGATAATGTAGCTATCCATTGCTGAAAGAATTTTTCAAATCGGTCCAGCAGTTTCGGAGCCTATTCATTTCAAACAAACAAATCTTTCCTCTTTATAATATTAGTGTAGATAAAGTACATCTCACTGGTCGAAACCAATTTGACTTTTATGCTTAGTCTACTACTATCTTATCTATAATTCTTAAAGTACATTTATACGCTGTCCAACTTTGTCCACAGCTATGTAGGTATAGGCTTCTTTTTTCTTGTGCCAATCTGCTCCTGTCCCTCCCGCCACCACGCACGTTCAACCCGCGATGGCAACAAACTTCGTATGCTCACATAACCCTTTTTTGTGGTGCACCTTATTGCTGTCCAAAACTTATATTGTAACATATCGCCTGAAGTTTGAACCATTTTATTTATTGTGAACAAAACTTCCCAGACTTTTAAAGCACACACACTCAAGAATAGCACTTTTACTAACGGTGCCGTTTATTTGTTAAATATTCAACTATTCTCTTCTTAAGCACTGTACACACAAAATTAATTACTTTTTAAAGTGCCAGTATAAAGCCACTTTCACACTGCTACCAGTTGATAAGCGAACAGCTGCATTTTATGCAATTTAAAGCGTGAGATCTGGCCACTATGCATATTAGCCGGCTAATCTGCGAATTACTTGTTTTACATTATTCAGCGTTTATTCAAATAGGACTCATTACTGAGAAGAAAAATGTTTTAGGTTACTGAAATGAAATGTTTTATTAGTAAAATTATAAACAAATTAGTTCGGGAACAATTTGTTTGCTGTATTTTTCACGCGAAACATTTTTAAAAATAATTTTACCTTTTTAATTTCTACTCTCCACCACCGGAAAGGAGAATTAAAATAAATATATCGTGGCGTGTAATGTTGTGAATTTAACGAAATATGTTGTATATTTCAATATTGGGTTGAAATTGGTATTTATTTACATTGATTTTAACTTTACCCGGCATTATTCTACTGTTCAAATTAATTACAAACGTAAAAAGATTGTCCTTAGAAACCTCTGATTTATGGCTGACATAAGAACACGTATGTTTCGCCGCCTTAGAAGCGTTTGCTTTTTACACAAAAGGTGACGAAATCTTTTCGTGCATAGAATGGGGATGATCCCGATCCCACATGGGGATGATCCCTATCCCATATGAGGATGAACACCGCTGATGTAACATAGGCCACAAAGGCCAACTTAACCCTTCTTTAAGTCCATATCAAAATAACGGGAGCTTAACTCGAAAGAGCCCCAAAAGGAACAAACCTTCAAAAGAGTTAGCACAGGACACTTTTTGTTGTTCTTTTTTATTTAACTTTTTTTTATTAAGCCTATAAATGTTTTATTATCTAGTTGTTCGTAAAAAGAAACATTGCTTCAGTCTCAGATGTTAAACTTCGACAATTGTGAATGGTGGAAGTTTCGAGTGAAAAATTCGACTTGTTTTAAAGTTGAATCGACAGGGTTGGTTTTTCAGTTTGTCGATGTTACGTGGTAAATGCTTTATGGAATGTTCGTGTAATAGAGAGTCGTGAAGTTAAATATTATTTTAATTAGTTAATCTTGCTAAGCGATGACAAAGACCTATTTTAAAATGGTAAGTTAATCAAATAGCTAGAATAATATAAAAAAAAACATTTATTCTGCACAGTAAACAGAAATCATATGTATGTCAAAGTATGTACAGTCAACAAAGCTATTGTTTATAGGGTTTTCTTGCCGTTTGCCTTGTTGTTAAGGCGCCGACCCCACTGCACGCGGTCTAGCGGTCAGAGTTCCGAGCTCTGTGTTCCGCGTTCACTGTAATCTATGTGGTGGCTATGGGTGGCTAAGAATCCTACACAAAAAAGCTGTTAGACCGCAACAGTCAAAGTGGATGCGCGTTCTGCCGGAGTTTTATTTTTTTGCAAAAACTGGAAGGTCACGATGTCCGACGAGATCGAAATGTTTATTTAATTATTGAGAGAAAAACGTTTTCTTTATGATTTTCGAGACATTTGATTGAGAGTGACATATGGTTTTCAGTAAAAGAGCGTGCGACGTGTTATCACTGCTTAACATTACTGAACTCCAGATTTTTAGACCGCTCGCAGTGTGCGCGTGTGTGAACGCAGAACGGGCCGCGGAGCGGACCGCGGAACGGCGCCTAAAAGTATATTAAATTGCACTGTTAGGTACCGGTGGTATTTCTTGGATTTCTGTGCCAAACAGTAAACCGACTGATGCCTGACACACTTCTCATAACTTGTATCATACCTACATTGGGTATGATACAAGTTATGAGTGACCTCTACGACGAAGTATAAATTTAATGTCTTTGACGTCGAAGCTCTGTACTCCACAAATCGGTAAAGACACGTTCAAACCGAACCACAAATCGGTATACCGAGTACGGCAAAATACATACCATGGTATTTTGCCGTACTCGGTATACCGATATCTCAAAGGCCGAACCTTGGTCAAACTCGAATAGTAAAACGAGACTGCAGTTCGGAGACTACAGACAATATCAGAACAGAAAGTCAACAATGCTTCTAAATAAAAGAAGAATTTTGTTCATAGGAACTTCGTTTATGATGCTAAGTTTAATATACTCGACCTCCGTTACCGTTCGTCGTTTTTCCTTTATTGTTCCTACAGACTGAAACCCTAAAGCAGCGAAACGCAATTGTGATGGATAAGGCCAGGAGATGTCGAGACGAACAAGATAGGTTCCTCTTGGCGGCTAGCAAAATAAAGATACCACATAACATTTTACTGAAAAATCATATTTTCCGCTTGTGTTTTTCAGAAATTCTGACCTTTTTAGCCAACTGATGACTTATGTAACAAAAAAGTGGTCGCTCACAATGAGCAAAAGGCTTCATCAGAAGGCTTAAAGTCAACCAAATGGCAATGGAGACGGCAATACTTGAAGTTTCCTTGCGTGGGCTCAATCATCGTGTGATCAATGTGGCTGAAAAGTTCTGGAGTGGCGACCGGATACCGGAATACGCAACGTTAGAAGGCCTCCCACAAGGTGGACTGATGACCTGGAGAGGATCGCAGGTAGCCGATGGATGCAAGATGCATAGGACCGGTTGTTGTGGCAACACTTGGGGGAGACCTACGACCAGCAGTAGACGTCAATCGGATGATATGATGAGCTGACTGCCCCTGACGGAGGGTGATGTTTGAGACTATCGTTATCGCTCGTATATATGCCACCTTGTATATGCCTTCCTCATACACCAACATAGTTCATTGAACTTCTGTAATTTTCTGCTTATAAAACGTTAGGCTCGACGTGTAAATACAGGCTCTATCCCTCAGCGTCACTTACTGGAGGCAACAAAATCGTTGTCCAGTACCGACAGTCATTTGCTAACGGGAACTCAATACGATGTCATTGAAACCCTTTGAGTTGCTGTGCGTTCGCTTTACAAGTACTTAATTAGGCACTTGTCTCACCGCCAGCGAGGAAGCGAGTAGTTATCGACTATTTGCTCGCTGAGGAAAAGTACGAAAGATATAGATCTCGTGTGAGTAAAAGAGAACTGCCAGCGAGCGGCTAGTTGATCGCAGCGAAAAGAGCTATCAAAGATTGTACTCGCTTAGCGACACTCGCTCGGCGATGCTCACTTAGCGATCAGAACTCACCAAATAGCGGTAATTTCTACCTATAGCGTGGACCAGAGCGAGTATTACGAGTAAAAGCCCGTCGCACAAAAGCACTCGCTGAAAGTCTAGCGTCAAAACTATCGAAACTTTTCACTCGTTACTCGCTGCTCACCAACTCGTTTCGAGTTTGAAGCTTTAATCGCTACTCGCTGATCGCCGGCGGTGAGACATCATGATTTATTTCATGCCATGGTGGCCTTTTAGTTGCAGGCTCAACTGCTGAGTGAAGGTACCTGGGTTCGATTCCCAGGTGTTATTCAAGAAGTGTTTTTTTGTTTTTAGGGTTCTGACGATTCGTAAGAAACAGAACCCTTATGGGATCACTTGGGTGTCTGTCGGTCTGTCCGTCTGTCACAGCCAGTTTTCTCCGGATCTATTGGGCCGATTCTGTTGAAATGGGCACACATATGGACTTCAAACACGGACGTGTTATGTAACTCGTGTATAAATTTTGAGTATTGGGATCACTTTTGGCGAAAGTATTTCAAACTATATCGTGTGACATATCAAATGAAATAGCTTACTGTAAGGGTTTTAATTATATTTTTTTCATAATTTTAGAATAAATAGTTTTGAAGTTGTTCAAGAAATTAAAGCAAAATTACCAATCCCCTTCTTATCTCCGAAACTACTAAGCCTAAAATTTTGAAAAAAATGCAGATAATAGTTATAAAAGTCTATAGTTTTAAAATAACATGAAAAAAAAATTGGTTCGGAACCCTTTGCACGCGATTCCGACTCGCACTTGGCCAGTTTTTTCCAAGGAGAATTTCTCTGTCACAGCCCGGAGTTTAGAGGTTGGTGATGTGACTCCCACGTGCCTCGGAAAACACGTAAAGCCGTTGATCCTGGGACTGATATCTCTCCAGTCAGATTGCTGTCCAGGCAGACTATTAGAGTAAAGAAACAGCACCTTTCTTTGCGCACATATTTCTTCAGTATAATATCTCCTACGTTTTTGACTTATCTTTCGAAATTCGGACGGGGGGTCATTATAAATATCAGCCTGTAACCCCTCTTCTTTACCTATACCCAAATAGGTGTATATTTCGTAGCTAACTGGCTTCAACAGCCATTTAATTAGCATCCTAGCCTTTTGATTGAACAGCGCCGTTTAATCGGCGGCCTAAATGACATCCCGTTTATTTGGCTGCGACATATAATAAGCATCTCACTTCATCCGCAATACTAAGTAAGTCCTTTACGGTAATTCCAACTTCAAGTTATGATGTCATTAAGACAATAAAAGTCATCCATATTATCCCATATTAGGTTAATCATACCTCATTAAATTACATCTATGTAATAGGTATTTAGTGAAAATACAGAGCAACGAGTGACGGGCGAGCGTTTTAGGGGACTGTCTTTTGTAAAGTCAAAGTCAAAGTCAAATGATTTATTTCAACTAGACCAATAAAGGCACTTTTGAACGTCGATTTTTTTTTTATATGGTTTGGGTTTGCTCTTAACTCTAGTCTAGGTCAGAGATGACCGAGACAAAGTCTACGATGGAGCGAGCTTACCCAGAAGGAGCCTGTTCACTCTAACTTTGAAGAGATTAGGGTTGTAAGCGTTTGGAAACACGGACGCAGGCAGAGAGTTCCACTCCTTTGCTGTGCGCATTATAAAAGACGTTTGGAAACGCTTAGTGCGAGTTGGTGGAATAGCAACAAGGTAGGGATGGTAAGATGCAGTGCGTCTGGATGTCCGATGGTAGAAGGGTTTTTATTAAAATAAAATATTATAGTGACTCTAGTCGTAAACGTTGACGTTCACTTTTGACTTTGACTTTTTTTTGACAACGAGACACCTCAGCGGCCACTACTAGGCGTAGGTGTCAGTTTCAGGAGGTGTAATTATCTGCCTCGCCTTCTCCCAAATATATTGGGGTCGGCTTCCCGTATTTTACGTGGAGCGGCTGCCCACCAGACTTCCACAACCCTGGGTTACACGGTAGTTCTTCGCAAGACTGGATAGATCAACTTTGGCAAGCGTTTTTAACCTTGAAGATCGACCCGTGCGGCTGTTATTCTTTAGCCACGAAAATGTGGTCATTGTGTCATCGCAAAAAAATTGACGGCCCTTAATAATTCCGACGATGGTTATGACAGCTGAAAATTCTTGAAGTTGATTCAAACATGAAGAGTGTCTGTTCAAAAGGTCCTATTTCCCTTTAGAAAGAAATTATATTTTCCTGAAACTGTAACTTAAATCCCATCCATATTTGATAAAATTATGATTGAAACGTATTTCCAAAACAAAAAAAAAATCTGAAACTTTGACGTTCCGACCAAAATGGGCATATTTTTGTGTATGAAACATATTTCGATCAAAAGGCCTTATTTTTCATAGAAAATATCTACACTAATATTATAAAGAGGAAAGATTTGTTTGTTTGTTTGTTTGTTTGAATTGAATAGGCTCCGAAACTACTGGACCGATTTGAAAAATTCTTTTAGCATTGGATAGCTACATTATCAGGGAGTAACATAGGCTATATATTATCCCCGTATTCCCACGGGAACGGGAACTACGCGGGTGAAACCGCGTGACGTCCACTAGTGTTTTATAAAACAATTTTGTTGAAAAGGTAATTAAATCCTGCCGAAAATCGAGTTTGTTCGATTCATAAAATCGATGTTTTGGTTGTATACTTTAAAGAGCTATTACTTTAAAGATAGTCTATGCTGGAAAGGAAAAAAATATGACATTTATATAAATTTTACTGCTGTGTAGAACATTTTAGAAGGCGTCGCTTGCGTATCTGCATAGTGATTTTATTGTTGTGAGTGTATTATTTGAAAAGACTGTTTTTATAAAAATGGATAAAGGTGACGGAACATTACAGACATTAAATGTGGGAACTAAAACAACTAACTAGGTCTTATTTCTGAAATATTCTGATCAAAAAGACTTACTTATGGTAATTTCAAACATAAAGTCCTATTTCCAAATTAAAATTATTTAAAGAAAAGAAAAACGGTAAAAAACTAAAAATAAAATGTCACGTACATTTAATTTTAAGTTTTTTTACTGTATTTCTTGATATCAATATGTCTAATCAAAAATAAATAAATAAATCTTAAATACAATAATAACTATTATATTTCATTAAACTACTTAAATTATATTTCATTAATCTTAATTTAAATACTTTTTAGGGTTCCGTACCCAAAGGGTAACCAACGGAACCCTATTATACCGGATAACCTAAGCCTTCGCTGTCCGTCCGTATGTCTGTCTTGTGTGTTCGTCTGTCAGGAACCGGAATAGGTCGACAGTTGAAATTTTCACAGAGTGTGTATTTCTATTGCCACTATAACAACAAATAGTAAAAATTAAGTTACATGGTACGAAACCCTTTGTGTGCGAGTCCGGCTCGCACTTGGCCGGTTTTTTATTGTTTCCTGTAATATTCTTTTATCATGGAAATGGACCTTTTGAACAGACACTCCCCACATACAATTTATAAAATCATAACTAATTATAGCACATGTTCCAACCTTCTTGAATGTTTATTATATATAATTTATTATAGAATTTTTGTAGTAACTTTAAATTACATTAAAAGCCTAAAACCCTTTTCAAAGGCTTTCCACGCAAACTTATACATCATCACATTAATTACAAAAAGGCGAGGCTTACCGCTAAAAACAAAGAAACACCCTCCAGTGAAAACACAGGAATTCATAAACAAAATTCACACCTGAGATGTCGGGTATTATAATAATTTAACATCTTTCCGCTTCAGCTGAAAAAATATAACTCACCGGAACAAGGCTGTAGGTGTAGGGTGACAGCCAAGTTCCGTGCTGTATTTGTGTTAACCGATTAAAATAAAGCTTCATGTTTTTTTAAAGTTTTAGTGATTTGTATTACCTACCAATCTAATCATCACCATCATCGTATCAGCCGAAAGACGTCCACAGCTGGAATTAGGCCTTCCCCAAGCGTCGCCACAACGACCGGTCCTGTGCGTCTCGCACCTTGTGGGAGGCCTTCCAACGTTATGCCTTCCGGTACGCGGTCGCCACTCCAGAACTTTTCAGCCACATCGACCATCTGCTCTGCTAGCAATGTGCCCTGCCCACTGCCACTTTAGTTTGGCGATCCTTTCGGCTATGTCGGTGACCTTGGTTCCCTTGCGGATATCATCATTCCTGATTCGATCACGCAAGAAAACTCCAAGCATTACCCTCTCCATTGCCCTTTGAGTGACTTTGACCTTTCTGATGAGGCCCATTGTAAGCGACCACGTTTCAGTTCCGTATGTCATCACTGGCAACACGCACTGATCATAGACTTTCGCCTTTCGGGAAGTGATGGGATGGTATTATTATTTTACGTCACCATTCACCAATCTAATGGCATGAACTAATGATTTAAAATTATAGTAAAACCAGCCCACGTCACTTAACATCACAATCGGCTACTTTTTTTAAAGAATTGTGATTTTTTAAAAGAACGTCTCATCTCCAATTTTATAGTGACGACGTTTATAGTATTGTGCAAACTGTTTTTTTTTTTATCTGGGAAAGATTATGGGTCAATTTGTAAATCAAAAAAATAAAAACAAAATGTAAGCTGGAACCGAGTTGGTAACTAAGCTGTTCTATTGTGACAATCAAGAAAAAAAAACTCGTTAAAATGGTATAGCAGTCTGTTACATCTTTTCAGACTTGGCTTTCACTGCCGTGCACGCATTTCAGCCCGCGTCCAAGCATTAATTAAACGAATGAGCCCAATTTCAGGTTACTCCTTTCATGCTAATTGAAATAAATGCAAAGTTTTAATCAACGAATGGAAAGTGGGGAGGGGGATAGCTAGTGTTGGGAGGTTTTCCTTCTAGTCGAAAAAAGGTACCCTGAGTAGACAAGATTAATTTTAACAACAGTAGCGTTACTTGTGATCAACGACTTTTTTATTTTGTGTAGTCCAAAACTTTAAAATAAAAATAAGAAATTAAATTGATTGCCAAATCATACAATAGAATAGAAATAAACAACACAGGTTGAACCATTTTCTTTTGATAAACCATTAACTGATTTCGCTGTTCTTGAAACATACTTTGAAATATATTCCAGTACCTATCTTATTTTTGCTGTTCTTAAAACATGCTTAGAAATAGATTGAGTTTATCATGGGAATTATTCTCATGATAAACTGAATCTACATACTACTCACTAGAAATAATTAACCTAACCTAACCATAATAAAAAAAGTAAGATGAAATGCAGTATTTTAGGCACATTGACAATGGTTTGTCAATGTGCCTAGAATACTGCGTTGGTTGTTTACAAAACTTGCGTTCCAAAACACTGATCACTGATGCTGCTCTAATAGCCGAAAAACTGAATAAGGACTGGAAACATCTCCTGTTTACCCAATGAGCTTTGGCCAAAATATGTAGAGACATGACACAGCCAAAATTCCTTTCAGCAATCTCCGTAGAAGATTGAATGATGAGTTAGACCGAACAAACAATTCGTGCGACGGAATTGCATAATTTAATTCCGCCAAGCCCGTTCCATCATTGGAGCACAAGACGAACGGCGATGCGTCACCGGTACATGGTGGACATCCCACCCACACGCTCATAACGTTTTGGGAACACATTCATAGTGCGTACAGCTAAAGAGTGGAATTCCCTGCCGGAGTCTGTGTTTCCTGATAGCTACAACCTGGGAATCTTTAAGTCAGGAGTGAAAAGGTTACCTCTAGGCAAGCGTGCTCCATCTTCGACCACAGCATCGCTTACCAACAGGTGAGATAGTGGTCAAACGCGGCATGCGTTTGACCACTATCAAGAGTAAAAAATAAATAAAAAACAACCAGGGGTCCACATGATCCCTGGATCAGAGGAGCTGAAATTGCGAAAAACAGGTTTGTCCCGCAGTGGAATAGGCTAACATAACAGAAACCATTGAAATAAATTATGATAAATTACCACACACTTTTACCCAGAAAGAAAAGGCACAGTCATCATCATTATATCAGCCGAAAGACGTCCACTGTTGGATATAGGCCTCCCCCAAGTGTCGCCACAACAACCAGTCCTGTGCGTTTCGGATCCATCTGTTATCCGCGACCCTCACCAGCTCATCGGTCCACCTTGTGAGAGGCCTTCCGACACTGCGTCTTCCGGAACGCGGACGCCTCTCCAGAACTTTTCGGCCCGATCGATCATCTGTCCTGCAAGCAATATGTGCAAGCAAACTGCTGACAAACTGAAGTGGCATCATCATTTAATTAAATCTAATACACCAAAATTACAACATGAGACCTCAACCGAAAGCCAGATCCACACAATGGTACAGAACGATTCGGAATCAACAAGCGAGGCTAGACTAAGGCCTTGAGTAAACATGCTCGCTCCAGCCTTGATTCGAAGCGACAATATCCCAAAGCTATGGGCAGAACTTCAAACTACTTGAGTTTGAATCCTAACCTATTCAACAAACAGATGGATTTGGATTACTTAGTAGTATGTAGTTATAGTGTGTAGTTGAAACAAAGCTTGGAACATGGCTATGTGTGTTTTGTTCTTGCTATACTATTTGGTTAATTGAACAGAAACATGATCAAAATGCTCCAAATATAAACTAAGATAAATTTATGTATTGTAATTTATTTCTATCACTTAGAGGCGCCTTACACCTTGCACCTTGTGGGAGGCTTGCTTGAAGAAGACTCGACTTAGAGTAGCTGGTAGAAAATGAACTCGCCTGTGTACCTACATGTGTCGCCGAAGAATCAGCCGCCTACGTCATCCTGGAATGCGAGGCTGTGGCTACCCAAAGTGAACAAATCCTCGGAACGGGGAGGTCGCTCCGCGAAGCGTGTGATGTGAAGCTCCCAGGAAACTTCTGTGCTTCTGGGCGGATCTAGCCTGGCTAACTTAGCCAGTACACCTACGCACAACGTACCGAATGGGAGTCTAAGTGCGGAAAATCGAGTCCTTACTCTACTACTCCACTGTATCTACATGAACTAAATGTGATGAATTCTTTATGAGATGGTTTCGGTTCCCTTTCTTCTCATCTGTTCTTTGTGATGTCTCATACACAACTATGTCAGTCAGGTTAAGATGTGGTTCAGGTATTTCAAATTTCGCATTCGCATAGGTGTAGCGACAAAGAATGCAGGGTGGCTGGTCACTCCGCCCAAAGCCGAAGGAGTCATTTGATGATTTACCATCAAAACAAACAAAAAGGGTGGCTGATGGCATCTTGATGTGAGTTGCCGAAAATTTTAAGGAGTTTGTAGTATAGAACAGCAGTGGATTTCTATAAGCTGATAGTAATGAGGCCTAACTGACTTACAACCTGACTAAACAATTTGTATCATAATTGGATAGGCTAAACCTATTCAAAATACACGAAAGTTTTTTTTTAGCATGACAAACAAAGGAAAATTCCACAAAGTTTATAAATAAACATCCACTTGTCTTAAGCCCACCCCTACAAGCTTCATCCCGCTAATTTGACGGCTACTTTTACCCTAATCCAGGGAGTGCGGTGATGCGAATAAGTTTTGTATAAACAGTTGAATAAACCTCGCATTAGCACTTTTTGTACGATTGAGTAAACTGGCCTGCATAGCCAGGCCACGGCCTCGTGAAATGGGCCACAGTTTAGAAATGCATGCTAAAATAAAACGGGAAGTTTCGCAATAAAATGTATTAAAAGGGAAGTTTTTGGGTATAAATAAGATAGGAAATTGTTGGGTTTTTAGTATTTTTCTCTTCATTGTTTGTTTGTATTGATTTTTGTATTGTATCTAATACGGAATATGCATGAAAAATATATTTATTATTTAAATGATTTATCTAGAAATACAAAAGTAACAGTGAAAATAAAATCAAAAAATTTACCGAAAAACAAACGAGATGTAACTATTTTAAACAAATATATTTGTCCCTTTCGTAAAAACGCCGCGTTTTCAATGGTAGCTGTATAGATGTCATGGTATTTGACGTCAAAGTCCGACTTCTCTTTCTAATTGCCAACTTAGAAGCTTCATAACTTCATCGTTGATGAAAGTTTAAAAAAAGACAAAATTGTGTACTAAAACTATTAAGTATTTTATTTTGCAAGTAAAGAAAGAAAGAATTCGCAAAAAAATGCATGCATATTCCCTATTGTAAACTGTACACTAACCCGATTTTTATTAATGTATTAATTTGTTATCCGCGTTTTAATAATCTAGGCTCGTGCTATCCGAGTTTAGAAGATATTCTTTTGTTTCTTTCATATCGAGATCAAAACCTGAATACAACACAAATTCTTTGAACCTCAGTAAGCTCAGGTTTCAGAACCAACGCGATTGTTTATCGGATAAACAATGGCGTCGGTTTCAGGCTTGTTTGCTTGAAACGATAAGAAAATCTTACAAATCTAGACAATCATAAGAAGATTATTTATGTGATTCGTTTTATTTGTCTAGCTATGTTGACATCCATGTCTACTTAGATGTACATAGCTGTACAAATATGAAAATGCTAGTTTCCACCATCGATAAATTCAAATCTATTTAGTCCTTCGGTTAGAGTATTGAAATATAATGGACACATATTTTTTGTATTTGTAAATCAATGGATATTGACAAAGATAAAACGCATCAAAACTCGGGAAAATTGTACTATCGTAGTGACGTCACGGAGGTTTTCAACGTACTGTATCTTCGTCATTTTTTGTTTACGTGAAAAAAGAAAAAATACGTGTCCAATATTTTTCGGAAATCTATCTGAGGAACTACTTCGATTTTTTTTCAGTAAAAGAGCCTATTGTTTGTTTACATACAAATCTTGACAAAAAAGTTCAATAGCTTTCCTTCTATAGTTTTGTTGTAACTACATAGCAAAAATCGTACCTGGATAAAATCTTTTCTGTACAACCTTGCAGTAGTTTTTGCGAATACTAACAAATGTAAATGTTTTGACCATTTCGCCCAATAGCTACAGGAAAAATTCAGTTGAATTGAGAACCTCCTCCTTTTATTGAAGTCGGTTAAAAAGAGATCAAGGGAATATAGCCATATACGATAGGCTAAACGACTGAAGCAATTCCACTCCATCGGTTTTGTAAAAAGACACAACTTAAAAACTTAAATGGAGAGAAGATGAAATAAACTGTCATTCCAACATTGCACAAAGGCTTGACAACTCGCATGAAGCTCGTCTTGTGGTCCGATGATGGAACGGGCTTGGCGGAAGTTATCACGGTGTGTTGTTACGGAATACGGCGCTCTTGAAGGTGGCGTCAAAGATATCCGACGCACTACAACAGGTAAAAGATCGTCACAAAACGAGGGTGTTCGTCGAAAAGTAGGTCACATCACGGACCCATCACAACACTCAATAGTGAGCAAATGACTGAAGAAGTGCGGCAAGTTCAAATGCAAAGTGAGCGAACTATTTCTAAATATGCAGGTATCTTATAGATAACTAAATATGTCACGGGAAATAAGTAATTGCATACTAAAGCATAGGCCTGAAAATAGGCCAGGAACAAATCAATTTTATCGCCTTTCCCGATATAAGATAAATCCAGGAGGACTTAAAAGTATGGTAGACGTCAGATACCCGTGCAATACCGGTCATTGAACCAAATACATTTATTGACTTTTTTAATATCGAAAACAGAAATAATGACATAAAGCTGTCCTGAATGGAACTCGACATCCGTCGTGATCATTTCCTGTTGTAATGAAAAACGGTTTATAATTTTTTGTTCTAGTATCTACGAAGGGATATTAGGAAGGTCAATGTACTTTATTATTCGTTTACCTGGCACCCACCATAGTCTTATTAAACGTTATAAAATGTGAAAGTCTGTCAATTTGGGTTTCTTTTGGATTTATGAGTTGCTACCGCTGGATAAAAATCATGTTGAATTATAAATTCCAATAATTCCAGTTTCAGCTGTGCGTTGTCTGTTAGTCACTCAGTGTGGGAAGGATTTTATATATTAGAATTAAGTTCTTTAAGTCTATCCAAAGGTTGTCTAGTAGATATCGCTGCCGTCACTTTTTGTATAAAAGAGTTGTACAACTATTAAGGGCGCCTTCAAATTTGCCGCTGCTGCAGCGCTGCCGCCACGCGGCTTTGTTAATCCATATAAATAATAAACGCGCGGCGGTAGCGCTGCAGCCGCGCTGCGGCCGCGCGTCATTTCATGGATCGACTAGTGATGATGCGCACGTAGTTTTTGTTCAAGTCTAAACATGAACGAAAATCAGGTTGACGTCCAGCGATATGATATTCGAAGTTGGCGAATGTTTTTCAAGTCTTTCTTTCTTTCCAATATAAGGTTCCAAACGGGATAGTCATTCGTAAAATTATTTTCTTGATAATCGCAAGTAGTTCTGAAATTTTTGGTCACAGTTAGCCTTTTATTTATGAAATTCAGTTCGTTGACTTATACAAAATAACAGCAACATTTTCTTAGGTTTTTTTTTCCAAAATCCGTTTTTGTTTTAATTATAGTAACGCAGTGCCGTGCAGCAGTGTTTCGTCGTCAGATTTCATCGTGAAACTCAATTTACAACACTATGATGCTTAATCCTAGCTGCCAGCGCGCGGCACTTGGCGGCTAATTTGAAGGCACCCTAACTATATTCTATTTGTCCATTTACATCAATCAAGGATACAAGTCCTTAGCTCAAACTAAAAGGAAACAACTTTCCGCCTTCAAGACATATAAAAGGGCACACGAAAAGAGATTGAATGTTATGTTAACAATAGAATTTTTCATCCCGTTCCTCGTCTGTTAAATAGGGTAAACGCGACAGTTCCCGACTGATACAAATTGCGGCTTAATCCAACGATTGAGCGTGAACTATGAGAGTCGTTACGCGGATCCAGCCGACGTAATAGTCCTTCTTTGTCGCTAATGTGCCATAAAAGGAGAGATGTCCTCACGGCAAACGTTTTTGACGGTCAATCGGGTTTCGGACAACGAATGGGGATTTTACCCTAGTTACTAGTGTGTGATTGATTGAATTGACGCTTCTTTATAATGTGAATTGTGAATTTATGTACTGTGTAGTATAAAGCATGTTCCAGACGGATGTAATCCAGCGTCCCAACATAGGTGACCTTGGTGAGAGCTTGGTATCCATTCGCGAATTGTGTTTCGGCTATGCGGAATCGTGCTCGCGTAGAAATGGCGTTGTAGAAATGGTGCCTAATTTGTCAAAATTTCAAAAGGTGGGCCTTGCTTTAGCACTTTTGTACGCAATTGAAAACGGAAAAAGTAAAAAATAAAAAAAAAGCTGAAAGATCGAACCTCCTTGGAAGCGCTCTTGCTCAAAACCTTTGTCTCAATTTAATTCTAAAAGAAAATGAAACAAAGATGAGCCGTCGATGTAGTTCTAATTTTAAATTTGTTAATTCGAGCCATATTATATTGCAAAGATTGTTTCGGCTTTCCGACTGATATCTAAAAACAAAGAGTTTGTCTCATTACTTATTGTACTGTTTTCTCTCAAATTAAATGTATTGTAAAACGTTGTGTGACACACGTGCGGATATTGGTATTTACAAACTCGTAACTATGGTAAGCCCTCGACTTAGTTTCGGGCTTACATTCGTCTACTCGTTTGTAAAAACCAACTTACCGCACTAGTATCATAAATAACTATTAGTTAAGTTAGTATAGCCTATTTTAAGTTTCCTTCTTTATTTCTTAACACACTGTGTCTACTTTTAGTATCAAATTCTTCCGTAGCAGGTCTACTGGAAAAAAAATCTGTTGAAATAAGCAATACCTTTGTGCTCTTTGCTCTGAACAAAATTTTCTTTTTTTAAGTATATTGTGTGCACATAAATAAATCTTTGATGTTATACCTACACTGGTTGATTATAGACATAAAGCCTAGCCTATTCCAAAGTTTGTTGAAGTTTGCTTCCCATCCAACCGAATGCAGCGAAATGCCTGTACTTTATTTATATGAAGCGACTACATATCTGATCTCTACAACCCAGTAACTGGGACAGTTAAGTATTTTCCATATAATAAATAAATCGATCATAGTTCAGTACTTACCCCAAAAAAATAACTGCCCATAAAAAGGTTTATGGCACTTATTGCTAGTTAACACAGTGCCAACTGCTGACTAGACAGTTACTCAGATCATCTACTCGTATGCCAGTAGCTTGGCTCGCCTTATCTGTCTTCACGATGGTCATAGCTGCCCAGTCTCTTGGGAGGCGCAACACACAAAAAATACTGGTTCTGAACCATGCGAGTGATGTCCAAGCTGCTGCCATGTGCGAGTTACTGTCAGGCGAGCTGGCGAGTGAAAACAAAAAATGTTGAAGTAACTCGGATTTCTATCCAAATCGCACGTAGCAGTTACTCGTAAGATGCGTACAAACGATGCAAGTTACTACACTGCAGCTACTCGGCAGACTGATTCGCACGCTAGTTCGCACTGTGTAAACTAGCCATTAAGTACCACAAGACGTACTGCAATGCACCACCGGCACATGGTGGATATCCCACACACACGCATAAAACAGCTAAGGAGTGGAATTCCCTGCCAGAGTCTGTGTTTCCTGATGGCTACAATCTGGGAGTCTGGTACTAAAGCTGAGTTCCAGGATGAAACGGGACCTTTCATTTATCAAATTGTATTCCTTATATAGGATAACGGCGGTAGTCAAACTTATTTTCAACAGATGGATCCAAAGTATGTTATTGACAAACTCGTATTTTATAAAAAAATCTCTTTGTAGTTTATAATTCTGATGACACGGTTGCCGCAGCAAAGTAATTGGCGGCTGCGCTGCGTATCACGTATTTGATTCCCGCACGAAAGAATTTTTTTAGAGCCATGTTATGTATAATATCTTTACTAACTTTTTTATCGTCGCACTCTTGGCACATCGCACAGAAAATAAGTTTTTTCCAGGATATAAAAGTAACGAGGGATCCTCAGTGATTCAGTTCCTTTCTATCAGTGGATGAAATGTCTTAATTGGACAGTATCTACAAGCAATACAAACATAAATTATCAAACATTTATTTTTGGGGTTCCGAAAAAAAAGGAACCCTTATAGGATCACTCGGGTGTCTGTCTGTCTGTCTGTCTGTCCGTCTGTCACAGCCAGTTTTCTCCGGATCCACTGAACCGATTCTGTTCAATTTGGTACACATATGGACTTCTATGACCCAAACACGGACGCGTTACGGAAATCATTAATTTTTTAGTATGGGGGTCACTTTTGGGGGTCAAACTAGAAAATAAAATAAAAAAGATTTTTGAACAATATCGTGTGACATATCAAATGAAAGGGCTTACTGTGAGGGTTTTAATTATATTTTTTTCATAATTTTAAAATAAACGGTTTTGAAGTTATTCAAGAAATTAGACGAAAAATGACCATTCCCCCCCCCTTATCTCCGAAACTACTGAGCCTAAAATTTTGAAAAAAAATGGAGATAATAGATCTTTACCCAAAAATTACAGGAAAACCTATTAGAAGTCTGTAGTGTTAAAATTACATGTTAAAAAAATTAAATTCGTTCGGAACCCTTTGCACGCGAGTCCGACTCGCACTTGGCCAATTTTTTTATTTTAGGGCTTACGTGTTTGTATCAAATACCGCGAGCGCTCCTAAGATGCTACGGCGTAGCAACGAGCGTAGCATGTCTACGCCTTTGTCGCTACGAAGTTATTAATAAAATATTCCACTTATTTTAATTTGATGGTTCCCTTCCTACTTTTCAGTAAATAACTCCTTTTGATTATTTTCCGCGTAAGTCTACTAAAGGAAATTATTAAAGGAGGAATGTGACTGCGCTGCTCAAAGGGGAGGCAAGGCGGTACTTTTTGAACTAAGGCATGTAATAAAGTATCTATACCTTCGTTACATACATAGCCAGCATGCATGATCATCGTATGGTTGGGTAGAAAATCTTTTGTAACGTTTAATTTTTGTTGTGCTGTGAATTGAAAGTAATAAAACCAATATTTTAACCAGACCGAGCTACAAGTTAAGAGTTAAAAGTATCACCTCAAATATCATCCGATGCTCATCATCATTAACATCATTCGCGGCCTGAATCAGCCCACTGTTGGGCACAGGTCTCTTTTTTCATAAGCCAATCCCCACGCTCCTATCCCAGACCCGTTTAAGATCTTCCCGCGATGGCAATAAGTATTGTCAGAAAGTCCGAAATAAATGGAATTGGCAAGCGTTACCAAAATTTTACAAGGTCATTTACCATTTTGTTTTTTTTGTGCAGTGTGATGGAACAAACATACAGATACAATCGCGCACATACGCATTTATCTTCTAATATATAAAAATCTCGTGTCACGGTGTTTGTTACCGAAGTCCTCCGAAACTGCGAGACCGAATTTCATGAAATTTTGTGTGTATATTTGGTAGGTATGAGAATAAGTGGTAGGGCCGATGCACCTAGTTATTTTATATTTTTGATCTACAACGTCGGTTAAAGAATTGCGTGCCAAAAAAACCTCAATCTCTTTTCATTTTTGACAAATTGCGACTGAAATACGAATGCGAAAGTTGTTAATAAATAGTCTAATTAGTTCAGGAGTCTTCGAGTAATCGGGAAACATTCATTCAAAAACTAGCCAACTGCGAGTCGGACTCGCGTGCAAAGGATTCCGAACCAATTTCAATCTTTCAACTCGTTATTTTAACACTATAGACGTCTTATGTTTTTCGTAATCTTAAGGTATAGAACTATTACCTGCATTGTTTTTAATTTTAGGCCCAGTAGTTTCGGAGGTCATTTTTGGTCTAATTTCTTGAATAACTTAAAACTTGTACATTTTAAAATTTAAAAAAATATATTATTAAAACCCTCACAGTAAGCCCTTTCATTCGATATATCACACGATACAGTTTGAAAAACTTTTTTTTTAATTTTCTAGTTTGACTCCCATACTAAAAATTTATTTATTTACGTAACGCGTCCTTATTTGGGTCACAAAAGTCCATATGTATACCAAATTTCAATAGAATCGGTCTAGTAGATCCGGAGGAAACTGACTGTGATAGACGGACAGACAGACAGACACCCGAGTGATGCTATAAAGGTTCCGTTTTTTTGGATGTTTTGAACACTAAAAAGAGATTCCAAGGAATTGAGAACCTCCTCCTTTTTTGAAGATATTAAAAATTGGCACTATGGTCCTTCGCTAAGGCTGCTCTCTCGAAAAAAGCTTAAAAAACAGCGTGCAGATGAAGCAGCTTTTCATCGGAACTAACAGAGAAATTATATCTGAAAAAAATAGTTAGTAATCTACATAATATGACATGTAATTTGGTTTAGCCAGAATTTATCTATCGGTATCACATTCTGGGTAAGCTCGCTCCATCGTAGACTTTGTCTCCGTCATCTCTGACCTACGCTAGAGTCAAGAGCAAACCCATCACAAAAAAAAACATAAGAAAAAAACCAAATCACCTCCAAATCTTTGAGATGAAACCATTTTACTCCTTCATTTTTCTATTAAAAGAGTATAAAAATATATTCACTGCTATGCAATACAAACGAAAATGATTTGATTTGTTACTTTTTAAAAACACGTATTATTATTTTAAAAAATGCGGCTAGCAGAGTGACGCGTAGAGAGGTAGTTAGCTCCGTTCATATGCACAAGGTCATTGGCATGAATACAAACTTTAACATAATTCATTATTGAAATTAAAAACGACCGACTGTATGAGAGGAAAAAGCAAAATACAGAGTTGTGTGTAAAGGGAAGCCTTTTCCTAAAAGTCAGACAACACTTCATACATCACACAACATATCACATGCCAGATGGTCGATGGGCCGAAAGGTTCTAGAGTGGCGACCGCGTACCAGAAGACGCAACGTTGGAAGGACACCCACAAAGTGGAACGATGACCTGGTGAAGGTCGCGGGTAGCCGATGGATGCGAGACGCGCAGGACCGCTCGTTGTGGCGACGCTTGGGGGAGGCCTATGTCCAGCAGTGGACGTCTTTCGGCTGATATGACGATGATGATGATGATGAGATAACATAAACTAGATAGATAAGTTAATACAACCTAATAACATTAAACAAGGAAGTATTAGATTATATTCTGTAACAGTAGCCCCTAAATTATAACCCTGGGGTATCGTCACTCCAAATTATTACATAGTACCGTCATAAACAAAAGGTTTTAAGTAGGTATAATGTATCATTAATGTTGTTTTACGGCATCCGATGTTTATATCTGTAACTGAATATCAACATTTAAATGAATGTGTTGGATTAGAAACGCTATGCTCTGTGTTATAAGTCAAAAAATCAACCTCCTGTGAGCACCCGGTCACAATAGCCGTCGCGACGCAACATAATTGAATATTTTATTATAAAAAATCGGCGGCCCACATGTTTTTCGTCGATCGGGGGCCATAGGTTATTAAACACTGCGTTTAAAAAAAAGAAGTTTAAACCGCGTGATTTGGTATGGCATGTGGGATGCCATTATGCGTCAATTTCAGCAGTGCGATTCTGTAATCATGTCGAAGTGAAGGTGGTCACGAAGTGAGCTGTCATTCCATGTAATAAAAGATGGAATAACAGCCCGTCTATTCTGTCGACATCTCACTCGTACACTTAGGTGGAGTGAACGACAAGTGAGCTGTCATTCCATCTTATTTGTATGGTTTGACAACTCACCCCGTCATCGCTCCACCCACGCCTTCACTTCGACATGTTTACAGAATCGACCAGCAGTTGACGCCCAACAGCACACACGTGTGTCAATGAAAAATCACAGGTTAAACAATATTTAGGCTTTATAGAAGATCAATTATTTACTAAATGGATTTAATGTCTTGCACTGAAGACATCAGTATAATTATGTACAATTCTTCCGTTACAGTTATGTGACTGACAGACAACACACAGTCGAAACTACTGGTCGTAGAAAGCTGAAATATAGCATGTAGGTTCCTTGTGGAGTGTGGGAGAGCTTTAAGAGAGGATTTCCCGAAATCCTTACGAGGACGGAAAATAACGGGATATGCGCGTACGAAGTCGCAGCATAAGCTAGTTTTTTTATATTTTTGATTCGGTGCATTTAAACTCCAAATGATCATCACTATCACTACATACTACCATGGGGTCCCAACACGAAGAAAGAAAATTTAGTTCTAATAAATAATAATAGATGGCGAGACAAGTATCGATTTTTATTGAAGTTTGTGTAAAATGATATTTTTTCTTTGTAGTGGTCTTAAGAACAGTATGTTCTTATTTAATAACCTCCCCTAAGCCCTAAATTATAGAATAATGGGCTTCTTACTCAAGTTTGGAAGATTATTGGAACGAATCATTTAAAATCCGTACATTATGTGGCAATAGATGGCGCTGTTCGAAAGTTTAGAGTTTCATAAAACTCATTCATAAAATTAAATACCGAATGACGTTTGTGCAAAGTACAGTGTACAAAAAAAAATGTTACCATTTCATATACTTTTACGAAAATTATTATTTAGGTGTTTTTTAAACTTGTACATGTAGGTTTATTACTAAATCGAATATATGAATCTATATCAGGTAGTATCTTGCACTCACCTACATAATATTTAGCATATTTAGCCATTCAAATCTTTATAAACAATTATATCGCGATCTATTTTCAAGGAAACATTCATAATAAACACTAATCTCAATCATAGAAAGATTATTACAGTATAATAGCAAATCAGTACTAAGAATTCGAAACTGGAATCAAGATTCAATATTAATACCTAATATACCGATTAATTTTACGTTTTTTTTTTTTAAATTTAAGAATCGAGTAAGGTTTGTTCCTAATTTAATTGTTTCATTGCAGTTTCCTTCTTTTTATCTTTCTATGTAATGTGTGTACATAAATTGTTAAATAAATAAATAAATACAAAAAAGGGGGGCTCCCACACAAGAAATGGTTTTATTTCGGGTTATGGTCCGGAAACCTTCGTATAAGAGTCCGACTCGCACTTGGCCGGTTTCATACTTTGAAGTATCTTTACTAAAATCTATAGGTATTTACAGATTTTCATTTATTCTATCCAATCTATTTGGTTTTGAAAATAAAAGTAACTTATTGCCGAATTCAAAATTTCTATTGCCGCTTAATCAACCTAATTGAAATTTTCACTGAATGTGTATTTCTATTCCCGCTATACAAAAAACTAAAGGGAGCTCCCATCCAAGAAACGTGTTTTGTTTCTAGTTCGGAACCCTTCGTGTGAGAGTCCGACTCGCACTTGACCGGTTTTATAAGCACTTTACAGAGTTTTATCTAATTCTATCCAATCTATTTGGTTTAAATAATAAAAGTAACTTGTCAAATTATAAACGATGTTTTCACTATTCCACTATTTTGAAAAAATATTCGAGTCATTTTAAATATTTGTTGAAATCTCTACATAACTCTCGTAACGACGACGTCAGCTTCAAGGTCAAGTGGACAAGCGCCAAACAATACAGTACCGACAATACGCTTTTAACGTCATCTATTAGTTGGAATCGAGGAAAACGCGCTTGCAAGTTGTCACTGCTAACACCATCTAGCGGGCGGGGACCCAAAAAATAATAATTCGCGTGAATTATTTTTTTACGGCTGTTGCGTTTCTTTGTATGAGATGAGGCATCTGTACGCTAGTATTATATTATCTGTGATACTACAAAAACAAAGTGCCCCCGCCACGTCTCTTTGTATGTCTGTACGCGATAAACTCAAAGACTACCGAATAGATAACCAACAATGGATGTAATGATTCATGCGGTAGTTTTTGAGTTTACCGCGTACAGACAGACGATAGGTTTATATATATATAAGTAGTTAAAGTTTTGTGTAAATAGGCTGAAATATAACGATGATTGTTAAAAATTTCGGAAAAAATCGTGCTCATTGGAACTTATATATTTATGTTCTGCTCCATGAGCGAAACCGGGGCAAGTTGCTATTAAATTACATGAATCCTTACTAATAATGTTATAAATGCGAAAGTAACTCTGTCTGTCTATCTGTCTGTCGCGCTTTCACTCTAAAACTACAGAACCGATTTAAATGAAATTTGGTAGGTACAGAGATAGTCTAGAGCCTGAGAAAGGACATAAACTACTTTTTATCCAGGGAGTATGTTCTCTAGGGACCACGCGGGCGAAGCCACTGGCGGAAACTAGTTAACTATAAATAAAACTAAATAAGGCTGCTTCATTTTCTGTTCTTCGAAAAACTAATAAAAATATGTTCAGCGAAGTAAGGAAAGCTCAAGGTTTTCTTGGAAAGACTGTATGTAATAAAACCAGCAAATAGCCTTTCGCTTAAGCTTATCTTTGAACCTCGCTTGCAGCAAATTGAAGAGACTATGTAACTATGCGTAGCGTTGCAAAAGATGCTACTGATAAACCAAACTACAGACATCGAATGATATTTAATTTTACGATAAACTTCAGATTTATTAAGAAATCTGCAAAACTTTTTTAATTCTGGAAGGCCTTAATACCTTCCCAAACCTAAAGGACAATGTCAGGATCTGGACCAAGTTCTGCTCAGGAGTGAATGCAGCTCTTGAGATCGTAGCATTTATTAACACCGACATTAAAAAAAATAGTTTCTTTTTTAATATCGGTGCAAGAGAAAATAATGAACAAATTTTTAATGAACATTCATTTGTTTTTTGTTAAGTTACATTTTGAGATTTTTATTCTCCAAAATATAATTCCACTTTATCATTGTGTATCATGTAGGCTACAGTTATACAAGGATCTTTTTATTGTTTGAATGCCATTGTCTGGGCAGCGTTTTTGGTAAATATAACTGTAATTTGTATAAATTCGCGTCTAACAGATCCCGTTACATTATCCTGAAGCACGTCGGACTAAAAAGTGCGCCCCAGTGAACCCTAAATCTATACAGTATATTTTCCTTTGCCGCAGCATTCCAGGGGTGAACAGCCAGACTAAGAGAGATGAAATTCGCGAAGCAGGGGGTCACTCTCTAAGCCTAAAGTAGTTTCGGACTTAGTTGCCGGCGTATTCTACTCCGTATCACCTGCGGACTTACGATTAGTCCCAAACCCGAACTAAGAATGAATGACAACACGATTTACCAGTAACTGTCAAATGGTGTTGTCATTAATTCTCTGTGGTTAGGTGATACGGAGTAGAATGCAACTAGGCCCGAAACTACGGACTTCGTTCTTAGAGAGTAGCCCCCCAGTTTTGAGTCGAACTGTTGGGCAGCAGCAACCCCATAATCTAGAGTTGTGAAATTGTTCGAAAAAGTTGCCGCGACACTGGAACGCAAAGATAATTTGGAGGAAAACGGATGGGTTTTAATGAGTAAGAGTCCTTTCCATCTAATGCGTTTTTCTTTTTTTCCATTGTCCTTATTTTGGTTGTCTTGTAGCGGCATCAATGCCGCCACAAGAAAAACCAACGGAGCAAATCTACATTGAAACAAAAAGAACCGTAACGCCATCTATCTAACTAGCAGCGAACTACTACGTCGAAATCCTGCATCGCGTGATCAGAGTTTACCGTGCAATTTGAACATATATACATCAGCCCGAACACCAACTATCGGGCAGTTACCCACACCGGACACGTCCGGCCGGAGGATTCTCCCTTTTCAATGGAGGTTTGCGGGACTTTAGTCTCTGTACCGCATACCCTCCAAATTCTAAATGATTTCTAAAAAGTTTTTCCACCAATTTTAATGGGATCTTAAATCTTATAATAAATTCTCTGTTTATCATCGTCTTTATCTGTCATATCGTTAGTTAAAGTTGTTGTGTGTATCTGATTTAATTAAAATAGTCAATCTCTAGAATATTGTGTAGCAAGGAATCTTCGTCAAAAAGTTTGGACAGATTCCTAAACAACACTATATATTTTTCAAGATTATAATATTGACAGATTGATATTCACGACACAATTTTTATTGAAACCTTTCAACGTAGTCAAACTCAATCCATAACAAGTAGCGATAAAATTATATAATTCAAAGTGATATTTGACACGAGTAAACTTACTTTAACTTAAAAGTAGACTAGAGATAAGGACTAAAGATAAGACGAATGAGAAACTTAATATTTAGATTAAAACAAGCAAAGCAAACAAAGCAAGCAACGTTCTGATTCTGATTCTGGGGGCCTACTCTCTAAGCCCGAAGTCCGTAGTTTCGGGCTTAGTTGCGGGTATTCTAGTCCGTTTCATCTACGGACTTACGATTAGTCCCGAACTCGAACTAAGAATGAAAGACAACACGATTTCACAGTAACTGTCAAATCGTCGTCGTCGTTACAAAATAAATATATCTACCTATCTATCTATCTATTAATTCTTAGTGGTTAGGTAATACGGAGTAGAAAACGCCCGCAACTAAGCCCGAAACTACGGACTTCGAGCTTAGAAAGTAGCCCCCCTGATTCAGAAAACTTATTCTACAAGTACATAAGTATTGTGAAACAAGTCTTGAAGCGTCTGAGGTATATGAAAAATATAGTGTTGATGCTACATTCACAACAAGATTCTAATATGCTTGGAAAATTGTTATACGTAGTATACGTAGATACTAATATTAAGCTTTACAGCTGAACAGTTCGTTTGTTGGTTGGTTTTTCAGGAACAACTACTTAGAATTGAAAAAATATGTTTGTGTTGGATAGCCCACTTATCGAGGAAGGCTAGGCTATATTATAACAACTACGACCAATAGGAGCGGAGCATTCATAAAAATGTGACGCAGACGGAGTTGCCGGGTCAGCTAGTGATAGAAACTTTTTTTACCTACCTAACTTTTTTTTGTGTTACTATTGATAGGCACGCGTTTGACCACTATCTCATCTGATTATGGTTATGATTGAAAACTTTTGGCCAGTTTATTAATTTAGAATTTGGAATTCAGAACGTGTCAAATTCTCATCATGTGATTTGACGGGTTTTTAGGCTAAAGCAAAAGTTTTTCAAATAGTTTTTCAATAGAGAATGGGCAGCAACGTTCTCTGTAAAACGCAACACCATACACTGCGACCCGCCTGCTAAGCGTGGCGATTATGGCAAACTGGGGCTCTTAGAATCACGTTGATAATTTAAATTGTGCAAAAAGTAATAACTGACTTCTTTATGCTCTGTCTTTTGTAAAATCTCCAGGATTGTATATTGGCTTTCATAATTAAGTTAAGCAGTGTACCTTATATTTATATAAATAAAAATGAATCGCCGAAATGTATGTACGCGCATAACTTCGTAACGACTAACCCAAATGAGATAATTCTTTTATAGTTGTGTTTGAAATTACCAGGGCGAGGTGTTTTATGAAATATCTTGTAAAAAATCTTGAAAACAAAACATCTGAGCGAACCCGGGGCGGGCCATTAGTAGTAGATAATATCCTAAAAAAGTACATTTAGTAGATTAAAAGTCTCATAGAAGTGAAAATGCCCATCATATAAACACAAAAATAGTAGATGAAAAGTCTCATAGAAGTGACAATGCCCATCGTATTAAATCACTACATAGTACAAAACAAAGTCGCTTCCCGCTGTCTGTCTGTCCCTATGTATGCTTAGATATATAAAACTACGCAACGGATTTTGATGCGGGGTTTTGTAATAGATAGAATGGTTCCCGAGGAAAGTTAGGTTTTGTCGGAAAAAAATGATCTAAAATATTCTTTACATCGTGTGCGCTGCGAAATCTATTGATGATAGAATAAAAAATTAGTTTAAAAAACTGTAACCTGACTACAGAAAAATAAAAGTGATCTCAAAAGTATGAAACAAGAAAATATTTCAGAAACAAATCAAGAGAGGTACAAAAATGATGAAAGTAAAGCCGTGGTCGCATGCCGTTATAGTTTTATAGGTGTGCCAGGCACCCACATGATATACAGGCGTGCGACCACGGCTTTACTATATTTTCTTGTTTCATACCTTTGAGATCACTTTTATTTTTCTGTAGTCGGGTTACAGTTTTTTAAACTATTTTTTTATTTTATACTTTTCCGTTTTAAAAATCGTTTCTATTTATAACTGCACGTCGCTATCATTTTAATTATGTACAACTAGCTATGCTCGCGACTTTGTTGGCGTGGATATTGGCGAAAAAATGTGATGGTGATGCATAGATAAGATGTAAAAATTTCTTTAGTTCTTTCTTACTGTTTTCTACATTTGCGGGTGACACTCAACCATTCGTTGACGTTTGTTACGGTCGGGTGTCACCCCTTAACAGGGGACGCAATGAAACCTGTCCGAGATAAGGTGCAAAAAAAATCGAAAAATGGCTTGTGACTTCCGTCACCGCGCAAGGCATAAATATTTCAGGGTGCTCCAGGTGCCAGCCATGCTAGCTACGTCACTGTTGCTGAAGTCGGTCCGTGGATGGTTGATCGTCTTATCTTATCATACCAAGACTCTTGCATGCCTCGGAAAGTACTTAAATCCGTTGGTCCCGCCTGTTATTTGTAGACTTTTGACAGTCGTTACGGATTGTCAGAAGCCGGAAAATCTGACACCAATCTGACCAAAAAGTACCGGGCCACCCAGTTATTGGGATATGGTATTCAGCTGGATCCAGTTTGTTTGGAAGCCGAACCCAATATATTTGGGAAATGGTTGGACCGTTGATGAAGATTTAGGACATAGATACATAACCAACACTTTATGTCTTGTCTTAAAACTCAAAACTTTGTCTTGTCTTAAAAGTCGCGATGAACCTATCACGGGGCTTTGCCCCTCACCACGGGTGATAAGCCATTAAGGCCTGCGGGTGACCTAATGTTGCCAGGTTTCCGCATAAAACCGGAAGTTTAATTTTCACTGAAATTAAATGATGCAAAATTCTTTAATATACAGTATGTTAAAGAACTCTGACTCATTTAATTTTGTTTATCTATGACAACTTAAAACGGTTTAATGTTGCTACTGGTCATAAAGTCTGGATTTGCTTACAATGCTACTTAATATTAGTCAGTAATCTCAGGAGACTGTTCGCAAAATTCGCGCTTTAACGTAGAGTTGGGGATACCAATCAGACTTATAAACATACATACTTATTATTATTATTTTAAATATACAAAATCATAAGTAACATAAGTTGTCAGACTTTTCATCCCATTTAATACGGCTAACTATCAATAATGGCTTCTGAGAATCTTGGGGCTAAATGATAAAAGCCACGCGAGTCATGCTAAGACTCCTCCGTGCCTCGGAAAGCAAATTAAGCCGTTGGTCTCGCCTGTTATTTGTAGATTTTTGGCAGACGTTACGGATGGTCAGAAGCCAGAATATCTGACACCAGGTCTGCCAAGAAGTACCGCGTTACCCTGTTTCTGGGTTGTGGAGGTCTGCCGCACCACGTAAATTACTGGTATTCAGCTGCGGAACGCTGGGAAAAGGCTGAATAGATATTATATAAACATATCTATCGGCTGTTCCCTGCGACTTTCCAGTTTTAAGGCCTGGTGTTATTTCCATGAACGATTTTTGTTCAATAGATGGCGGTACGTGTATGTATTTGCTATACGTAATGAAAATTAATGTTAAATTCACATATATTTTGATAGAGCGAACCGATTCGGATGAAACAAAACCTTAATTTTGTACTTTGAGTTATAAAATTACAATTGATAAAAGTTATCTGCATTCGTTTTATACTTTCCACGTGTTTTGAACAACTAAACAGACAAACGGTCAAAGAATTAAATACTGGAAATGGTTTCTGTTAGTACCTATTCCTGGCTACTTTATTTTATTTAAATGTACAACAACAACTCTTCTACAGATTCTACATAGATTACTTATTCAGTAATACTCACTGTCGCTTGTTTGTTAACAATTTATACATATTTATTTACTTAGACAATACAATATTTGTACATATTTACAAAGTGCTCGTTAAGACCTTTCCTTTGATACCAAACATGTTATGATTATCTCAATAATTTTTTTTTTAGAGTCTGAAATTTACGTGTATTTTCTCGCATTTTAAATAAAGTGAAAATGTTTACCTAGCCTATGTCACCCGCAAAGTTCTTACAAATCTATTGATACCTTTTTCATCAGAATCAGTTCAGTGGTTTAGTTAGGCGCTAGAGTGGAACATACATACATACATACATACATACATAGCTAAAATCATAACCCTTCCTTTTGGATTTGCCGTAGTCGGGTAAAAAACAAACGAAACCTGTTGACTGCCGACTTGGTGTCGTGAAAATGCGACAATGAGATAACGGCGCCGCAGCGCAGTATACAATGAGCATTTATACACGTTGCGTATGAGTTGCTATCACTTTTTGGGCAGGCGCTCACTCGACGAATTTAACCATTTTTAGCTATGGAACACAGTGAGAGGCCCGTTTTACGGGTCGAGAGCTTGCCAAGGGCAGGGTCGTGACGGCTCACCACGTCCCATTACGGGGACGCAGCGACATCAGGGGGGCTACTCTCTAATGAAATCCGTAGTTTCGGGCTTAGTTGCGGGCGGGCGTATTCTACTCCGTATCACCTGCAGACTTAGGATTAGTCCCGAACCCGAACTGAAAACGAATGACAACACGATTTCACAGTAACTGTCAAATCGTGTTATCATTAGTTCTCAGTGGTTAGGTGATACGAAGTAGAAAATGCCCGCCCGAAACTAAGCCCGAAACTACGGATTTCGTTAGAGAGTAGCCCCCCAGAAACGAAAGCATGGCGTGATTTATTTCGACGCTAACACCATCTATCGAGTTTCGAAAAAATCCGAAACATAAATATTTCACTTTATGTATTTTTCTTCTAACGAGTGGCATAACAAATCGTAAAGATTTTAAAGATTTGATTAACTTCACGTTGGTATCACTTTGATCATGTTTTTCTCTAAATTGTACAGCTACGTCCCACGAAGTGCAGGCTCGCTTTTTCTTGTTTGTTAGCAATTTAAACTAGTGCCGCGAACTGGTAGACACCTGAGAGCAGACGTCGTTGACGGTTGTCTATTGCACTTTTATTTCAGCCTGAACCACAATATTATTGATTCTGGTAATTAGATGTTGACTTTGTTAGTTCGGGCTAAATAAACGTTTGCACCCGGTGCGAAGCCGGGCGGGTCGCTAGTGATACATATTTTTTTTAAACAACGCCAATACTGCAGAATTTTCAGGCAAAAGTAACTTCACAATATCACATTCACTTTTGTCCTTCAGAAACAAAGTTTGTTAATTTCGTAGCGTTATAAAGTAATCCGTTTGCTCCCGTGATGGCTTGCAAAGCTGCTAAGTTTTTCGCTGCGTAGCTTGACACTCACTAAAGTGCAGCTGAGCATTTTACTAGTACGATTAAGTTTAATTCTAGCTTAACTAGCAGACCTATTTATTAAAGGTTTAAGTTTTACGCCAAAGTGCGCAACAGGTGTTTAAGATCGAATAGTTTTAGTTTCAAGTGAATTTGTAGTTCGTATTTTTGTTTTAGCTTGACAAAAAGATATAAGTCAAACAAGATAATGTACTTAACGTACCCACGCAACTATATTTCCATATATTTCTTAACTAGCTTCTGCCAACATACTCCCGGGATAAAAAGTAGCCTATGTCTTTTTTCAGGCTCTAGACTATCTCTGTACCAACGTGCGGATTTTGGCGTGAAAGCGCGACAGACAGACAGACAGAGTTACTTTCGCATTTATAATATTAGTAAGGATTTACGAACACAAAAAACACTTATAAATGTGCAGAGAAAAGAGTGCAAAGGTACTGCTTATTCATAGGAAATTTCTATCAGCACACCACCTACATGCACTTATGTACAAGTACTAGGTACATACATGCGTAATTTCTCGAAACAATATAAAAATATAAATCATCTTTTCATCAGTTTCGCGTTATGTTCATTCATAAAGACTTGACAGCAGACTTCCATTCCATGTTCAAAGTTCAAAGGGAATCTAAATAGTTTGAACAAAAACTTTGGAATTCGGTTCTAAGAATTCAGAGACGAAACTCACTTTAATCAACGAAGAAAAGAAAACTTATTTATTTGGCAGATTGTTCTGTAGACTTAGCATACTATTAGATAAAAATATAGATCCTAATTTATCGATTTTTTTTTGTGTTTTTAGGGTTCCGAACAAAAAACAGAACCCTTAAAACATCACTCGGGTCTGTCTGACTTTCCGTTTGTCACAGCCAGTTTTCTCCGGATCCACTGGACCGATTCTGTTGAAATTTGGTACACATATGGACTTCTATGACCCAAACACGGACGTGTTACGTAAATTATTAAAGTTTTAGTACGGGGGTCACTTTTGGAGGTCAAACTAGAAAACTAAAAATAAAGATTTTTGAACAATATCGAGTGACATATCAAATGAAAAGTGTGCTTACTAAGTGGGCTTACTGTGAGGGTTTTACTTATATTTTTTTTCATAATTTTAAAATAAATAGTTTCGAACTTAATCAAGAAATTAGACGAAAAATGACCATTGCCCCTTATCTCCGAAAGTAATGAGCCGAAAATTTTAAAAAGAATTGACATAATAGAATAAAAAGTCTATATAGTGTTAAAAAAAATGCTAAAAAATAATAAATTCGTTCGGAACCCTTTGCACGCGAGTTCGACTCGCGCTTGGCCAGTTTTTCTTCTAATAATTCACGATTGGAATGAACAACGGCGAATCATTTATCGGACAGCAGGCAGCGATTGAAAGATCTGCAATAAGTCATCTTTACTTAAAGGTAGCAAAGGCAGAGGAGCACGTGACTATATAAATAATAACAGCCGCACGGGTCGATTTCCAGGTTAAGCAACGCTTGCCAGGGTTGGTCTGTGGATGGGTGACCATTTTAACATACCAAGACTCCTCCGTGCCTCGGAAAGCACGTTAAGCCGTTGGTCCCGGCTGTCATTTGAAGATCTTTGGCAGTTCTGACGGTTAGTCAGAAGCCAGAAAATCTGACACTAGTCTTGCCAAGGAGTACCGTGTTATCTAGTTAATGGGCTGTGAAGGTCGGGTAGGTAGCCGCTCCACGTAAAATACTGACATTCAGCTGATTCCGATTTGACTTGTACCTAGCCGACCCATAGAGTTGGGAAAAGGCTAGGCAGATGGTGACTTAAAGGTATGAATACACGAGTGAGTGAGATTAACACCACTGAGGCCTTGTTGACAGGTTTCTAAATTTATAATTTCGTATTACCCGTTCCATCATCGGACAACAAGCCGATGATAGAACGGACTATATTCCGATGCGTCATCGCTACATGGCATGGTGAGCATGAACTACCTCACCCATAAGCAGAAAACGTTTTGAGGATACGTTCATAATGCGTAAAGCTTAGGAAATCAATTTCCTGTTGAAGTATGTATTTTCTGATAACTTATATTCTAGGTTACTTCTAGGCATGCGTGTTCCATCTTCGAACACTTCTTCGCCTAACATCACTTAGGTCTAAAAGCCTGAATAAAACTGAAATAATTATTACCAAACGCGAGAAAAAAGAAACAGTATCAAATACTAAAACCAACCAACCTCAAACCTCAATCTCTGCCAGACCTGAATCTGACCGAAATCCATCGAATCGAAATCACTCACAGCTAGATGGTGGTTATAGTTTACCGAGCCGTTGACCGTATCATTCGATAATATAGATTCACAACACCCGCGCTATATCGATGATACTGGCTTTTCAATTAAGATACTTCAACTTTGCAAATCCAAATTGTGTGGGTGTATTTTAAAATATTGGTTTCTGAATGCTGCATTAATGAAATGAATGGACTTAGACTCCAATTCGGTGCAGTGTGCTTGGTGAATCCAGCTAGCCCAGCCCGCTCAGAAGTTTCTGGAGCCTTTATGGAGCGGCCTAACTAAACCGAGGTTATTTTTTTTGAGGAATAGGCTTGCTCTTGACTTCGATCACGCCTGATAGAAAGCGATGAATGAGGTCTATGATGGAGCGAGCGTATCCATCCTGTTCACTCTTGCTTTGAAGGCAAACGTTTTATATATGGAAGGGAACACAAACGCTGGCAGAGAGTTCCACACTTTGACTGTGCGCATAATGTGGAGAACAAGCGCTGAGGGGTTCCTGCGCATTCAGAAGCCTAAGACTCGCCATTCCAAGATAACGTGGCCGCTGATTCTTCGGCGCAACTGCAAAATGAGCCGTCTGTGGTAAAAGTTATAATAGTTTTCAAATCATCAGTTTATATTTCCTAACACTTCATTGTTTTTATCTAAACTTTTGCTGTACTGGTCGATAATCTGCTTTACCGATATATCTAGAATTACTTTTGCAAACGAAGCTATAGTTACACGAAATAGCAATCAGGACGCAGTGAGTCTATATTCATTATCATTTTCCTTCTCCGGTTATCAGATAGATAGATAGATATAGTTATTTTGCAAAACATGAGTACAGCATACAGGTCTTATAAATTATGATGAGGTTGCTACATGTTTTGCCATTTAACGCGTACAAAATCAGTTTAACAAAACAACAAAGAAAAAGAAAGTATTAAATGTCAATGTTTATATT
This sequence comes from Lacanobia wlatinum, assembly GCA_947578705.1. Lineage (NCBI taxonomy): Eukaryota > Metazoa > Arthropoda > Insecta > Lepidoptera > Noctuidae > Lacanobia > Lacanobia wlatinum. The sequence goes on from OX388037.1 coordinate 6,797,844, forward strand.
AAATTGAAATTATAATATGAAAAATAAATTAACCTTCAAAATTGTCATGTCAAAATTTAAGAGTGAGAGTGAGAGTATCATGTCAGAGTTTTTAAGTTTTTGAAGTGAAAACTTCTTTAGCGGCGTTGAGCACTTTTCTGTAATGGGTATAAAATCTTAAACTCGCGTCAGGGTCACGTGACCTGATCGCAAAAAGCGTAAGACGGACTCGCGTCAGGGTCACGTGATGCGAAAAAGCGTAAGATCGAGGGGAAGGGAGAGGAACTAGTATCTCCCACTCTTTCTACCGTGCCTGAGTGTGCTGCTCCGCTTAGGCGGCACAGGGCGCTTGCGCGAATGTCCGTCTGTGTTTATGTACAGCGTGCCACGCGTATCCAAGGATACGAAATTACGGAATTACGAAATTATGGATGAAAGTTGATTTTTCTAAGAGATAAAAATTAATGTAATATATAAATAAATAACGATATAATATTATGAATAATAACATGTAAATTGTCATATTTGTGTACGATAGCGCAATAAATAAACATTGTATTCTACCTCATAAATTATAGTATTTTTGTACTTATAATTAAACACAACGTTATTTTTTGTTGTTTTTATGGTTCGTTTTGTTTATGTCAGGAACTGTGTCAAGATTGACATCTGTCACTGACAGTCGCTGTCGCGGCCACACGTCAGTGTCTTTTTGTTTATTTTGTTGTCGGTGGTTTGTCTATGATGTGACCGCGACAGTAAGGATGTATTATTTACATGTTTTCACTTCTGCCGGCACTCCCGGAGTGCTACCGGTGTTTTTTATTATAGCATTCTGATATCAGCTCAAGCAATTGTCTTTTATTCACCCATTTTGTGACTCACCATTGTGATCTGTAGCAAGATGATAATCATATTATTACCCTATATGCATCTCTAGTACTCATGGAGATGCTGTTGTGTACAAATATCATAACAAACCTCGCATATTATTCGAAGATCGCAAAGCAATATCACTACCCTTCAACCCAGTCATTCATAAGCTGCATAAAGATTCAATAATCCCATGTTTTCTGTATCATGAAAATAATATCGTCCATTTTTATGATTGTTCGCGTATAAGGGTGACATATTTGACCCGGATCGGCCAATCGATTGGTCCGTAATGGACGTTCTGAATGACGAAATTTCGCGACCCGTGTCACGTACAGTGGACCAAATAAGTGCGCACTGTGATTTTCATTATGCCCGTTATGGTTTTGTTGCAACACTTTTTGCTTTGTGTATGCGGATCTTTTTAGTGCTGTTATATTATGTTAGGGGCATGATGTGGTTTTGTTATTTATTATTTTTTCGTCTTTTTTGTTGGTTTGTTTATTTTTTTGTGGTGTTTTTGAACGAGTGTTTTCCACATGTTTTACTCCGGGAGCTTTTTTGCATGATTGTGTGTAAAAAGATGACGAGTTTCATTTAAATAACAAATGACATTTATTTTGTAAATAAGTTTAACATAACAGTTTCATACGTCAATTTTTTTGGTTATTTTAAACTAAACGTGAACTTTGATAATAAGTAACTTGAAATTTGAAATAGTTTTAGATGACGTTTGCTCAACTATTTTAATAAATAATAATAAAATAATAAATAAATAAAAAAAAATACTTTTTTTGCAACAGCGACTGAGAGGGGTTCTTAAATTTTCGAAGTGGGGCATCTAGGGCATGTGGGGTATCATATGAAAAAGTGCATTCTCAAACATTTTTTCTTTTAACGAAAAATGAAAAAAAATTGACCAACCAATCCAAAAAAATTATGTGATATAATTTTATGTGAAAATTACAAGAAAAATAAAACGATGCCTCTAAATAGCACATTTTTTCGGAAATCATCAACAAAATGACATTAGGTCAAGAGATGGCGCTGATCTAAAACTGCAATAAACACCGCTGTGCTAAAATTCTCTGACAAATTTAGACCTCGCCGATGAAAATTTAAAAACAGTTTTTTTTAATACACAATATTATTCATATAACGCCAGGAACCTAAGATCGGAATTGCATAATTTAATTCCGCCAAGCCCGTTCCATCATTGGACCACAAGACGAACGGCGATGCGCCACAGCGCCACCGGTACATGGTGGACTCCTACCCACACGCACAAAACGTTTTGGGAACACATTCATAGTACGTACAGCAAAGGAGTGCCGGAGTCTGGTTTCCTGATAGCTACAACCTGAGAGTCTTTAAGTCAAGAGTGAATAGGTTACTTCTAGGCAAGCGTGCTCCATCTTCGACCACATTATCACTTACCATCAGGTGAGATAGTGGTCAAACGCGTGCCTATCAGTAGTAAAAAAAAATCTTTTCTCTGCAGCCAAACAAGACCTTATTTGATTCGAATAATTGACTGTCAATTACATAATATCAAAGAGAACAATCAAGAACTAAAATATGTTTCATTTAAAAGATTTTTCTTTCTCTCATAACTTACTTTTTCAGAAGGAACATAATAACTTGTAAATTTTCTCTGACTTTTTATAATAATTGTCGACGAAAGCTTCAATCTCTTCAGTCTGAATTAAGGAAAATTTGTTGAAAACTTTTCGAATAAGTCAAAATTTCTGTAAAGTTTTCTATAAGTCGTCTAATTGTTTTATTAATCTTAGCTTTGGAAATACTTTTTGGGTGTAACGTCTGTTAAGGTCGACTACAGCAAACGTGTAATAGAATTTCCATCGAAAAAAATACTAATGTACCAGCTATGTAGGATTCTTAATTTAGAACGCATCAAAACTTTAAACGTATGAACGCAGCCATGAATGAACGAGAGAGTATGTGTGTGAAAGAGAAGGGAGAACATGAGAGACGACGAAAGGTGAACATTGTAATTTGCGTAAAGTTTTAACAAGTTTTAAAAATAAAGGAGGATTTCTAGAAGAAAAGCGCTTTTATTTGGGTCTACAGCATCCCTCTAAATGTAGCCATCAGAGCTCAGGATGGATGAAATAGCGACATGTCACTGGAAAAACTTGCGACCCACGGATGCCCTCAAGTTGAAAGGGAAAATCTTCAAGTCCGTGATAAGACCTGAAAGTACCAGAATGTTGGGCTGTGAAAAAGACGGATGAAAATAGATTGCATGTAAAGGAGATGGGAATGTTGAGATGGATGTGTGGAGTAACGAGAATGGGTAAAGTGAGAAATGAGTACATTTCCGTGTTTCCAAACGCTTATAACCCTAATCTCTTCAAAGTTAGAGTGAACAGGCTCCTTCTGGGTAAGCTCGCTCCATCGTAGACTTTGTCTCGGTCATCTCTGACCTAGACTGGAGTCAAGAGCAAACCCATCACAAATAAAAAATAAAAAAAAAAAATTAAAGGGTAGTTTAAAAGTGGCACCATTGACGGAAAAGTTTAAAAGAGGCAAAAAAAAGGCATGTGAAGAGGAGGGATGAAACGCATGTAACTTAAACAATAATGAATATAAATGTGGATGGATGGAGAGGGAGAGGAAGGCCAAAGAAAAGATGGATGGATTGTGTGAGGAGCGATATGCAAGAAAAGGGAGTTAGTGATAAATTTTTTTTTTATTTATTTATTTATTTTAGGTTTACCAACAATTATTTACACTGAATTCGTACAAAAAACACATGCCTTAAAATAATTTTACAGTGTAATAATTACTTCGAGGTAAACACCACATGCATAATATAAGAAATTTTAAAGTCAAGCTAACTTACATAAGTAATAAGCGCTAATCAACGAAATTAAACAAATTTTATATAATTAAGAATCAAATTGAAATTGGTAACATTCACATAAATAGATAATATCTTTGGATAACTAAAATTAAAATTGGTAAAAATAACATAACATTTAACTCTAACACGATTAATAATTTAAATATTTTGAAAAAGATATTAAAATTATAATAAAATTCAGAACATTGAATAAATCGATTGATTGACATTGATAAAATTTGACAAGATTGATAAAAAAGAAATTGTATAAGTTGATAAAAAAACGTCAAAAATTTAGTAAAAAATTAATAGAAATTTAACAATAAAAAATAAAAACAATAATGTGTAATTTAATTAATTAATTATAAATAATTATTATGATTAAGGGTTACTCAACGATTAATAATGTTTTTTTGTCTAGCAAGAGTGTCAAAGTGGAGATCGATAACATCACTATAGCCATTCACTATTTTACACATTCTTGCACAGGGCGAATTGGCTCCCAAAACGGTTCTTCTAAAAGGTGGGCAAAGCAGTGTAATAGCATTACGTGGGATTCTAGATGGTGCACGAAAATTGAAAAGGGCAAGCAGGCTGGGACTGTCTATTTCATGATTAAAAATTTTATAGGCAAACATTGCGTCAATTAAGTGTCTACGTGATTCTAGAGATTTCATTTTGAAATGCTTTAGCCTACCGTTGTACGAGCGTATTTTTTTTGCGATACCATTGGAAAATGCTAGATGCCACGTAAATCGTTTCTGGACACGTTCAAGACGCAACGAATGCGAGGCGTAGTGAGGGCGCCAAACCACACTATTATATTCCAATATGCTACGAATGAGACTGTTATAAAGCAGTATTTTTGTTTTATTATTACGAAATTTTTTACAATTTCTTAACATGAACCCTAACATTCTCGAAGCTTTTTTGATAATATTATCTAGGTGAGGAGTAAAAGTTAATTTCTTATCAAACAATACACCTAGGTCCTTTATCGTTTCAACTTCCTTAATTTTGTCACCAGAAATATGGTAATCACTGCATATTGGAATATTCTTTCTTGAGAATTTAACATGGTAACATTTTTTTGGATTGAGTTCCATCTTGTTATTGGTACACCATTGAACAAGACGATTGAGGTCACTTTGTAGGTGAAGTGGATCTTCCTCAGACTTAAGGATTTTCAAAAACTTTAAATCATCAGCGTACATAAAATACTCTGAGTGTAGAAAACACTTTGGAATGTCATTTATAAAATATATAAACAATATAGGTCCCAAATGTGAACCCTGGGGAACACCGGAAGAGACGCGCTGCAGGGTTGATTTATAGCCATTAACTACAACAAAGAAAAACCTATCCCTTAAATATGAACCTAGCCACTCTAACAAAGATCCGGAGATGCCGTAGGCGCGCAATTTAGTCATTAAGATTTGGTGGGATACCCTGTCAAAAGCTTTGCTGAAGTCCGTATATATGACGTCAGCTTGGTAGCCTGAATCAATAGCCTTAATGAGAAGTTCTGTAAAAGGCACTAGATTCGTACTAGTCGAACGGGCTTTAACAAATCCATGTTGATGATCGCTCAAATACATCTTTAAGTGATCCTGAAAATGTGGACAGATCATTGACTCAAAGACTTTGGCGAATATGGATAGAATTGAAATTGGCCTGTAATTGGTTACAACGTCATTGTCTTCTGATTTGTGAACAGGTACGACTTTTGCAATTTTCCATTTTGAAGGGAAAATACCTAATGTTAATGACTTGTTAAAAATCAACACAAGTGGGTAAGTCAGCTCAGATGAACACGCTATAACAAATACTGGAGGTATTCCATCTGGTCCTGCCCCTTTTTTTGGATCTAATCTTTGCAGTTTCTTACAAAGGCATTCACAAGAAATAATAGGAGCAGTTAGACATAAACTATTATTAGTTACGAATTGCAGGAATTCGGAATTGTATTCATCACCACTACTATCATTAGGGCCATAAACGGAGGAAAAATAGTCGGCAAATAACTCGCACACTTTTGACCCGTCTGACGTAGCGGTAGTTCCGTCGGTCATAGTTAAGGGGTAAGCACTGGAACCCCCTCGCTTGTCCTTTATATAAGTCCAAAGTAACTTAGGGTTTGATGCCAATTCGTTTTCCAACCGTTTTATGTAGGTTTTATAACAAGTAGTGGCGAGATTTTCACAACGTTTGCTTAATAGTTTCAACTCTATAGCATCTAATGGGTTTCTGTATTTTTTGAAGCGCTTCCTAATCTTATTTTTTTCATTAAGCATTTTAATCAGTGTACGGCTAAACCATGACGGGAATTTTCGGTTTTTAGGTTTGCGCAATGGCAAAAATGTTTGTATAGCGGTACCAAGAGTATCGTAGAAGGCCTCCACCATCGCATTCACATCACTTTGTCCACAGAGTAATGAGTCCCAATCTAACTCTCTTAAGAAATTACGAATTGGGTGATAATCCGCCCTATGGAAATCAGGTGTTGCCCTCGCAGTATTGTATGGGAGGTTAGTCTCCCTGTTAAATGTAATAACAATATCCAAAGGGGGATGCTGTTGATCCACATTACTTAAAGGATATACACTTTCACTTACACAACATAGATGTATTGTGGATAGCACAAGATCAAGCAGACGACCAGTAGTATTTGTAATGAGATTACATTGTTTTAACATGTTAACAGAAGTAAAATCCATCAAAATTTCATTGATACTGCGCAGCCCAACATCGCTCCCGGTGCTATCCACGTGTTTCCAATCGATACCACCTAAGTTAAAATCGCCTACAATACAAACATCACAATCAGTAATTTGTTCAAAAGCCGCACTACAAGAATCCACAAAGTTTTCCAAAGTACAACGGCGCACTGGCGGAGGTAGGTATACTGCACAGAGAGCCATTCGACTGACAGTGCTTGTCCACGGTAGTTCTATGGTAACCCAGAGATCTTCACAATTGCTTTCCCAGTCTTTAACACGTTTGGACTTAATACTGTTTTTAATAGCGATCAGAACTCCTCCCCCTTCTTTTTTTTGGCTGATTGTACTTTCTCTGTCCCTTCTATAGACCACGTATCTGTCGTCGAATAGCTCGCTGCTCAAAACAGAACTATTAAGCCATGTCTCTGATAATATAAGCACGTCATAGTTATTACAACATATATTTCGATAGAAAACATGCGTTTTTGTTCGTAAGCCTCGACTATTTTGATAATATATTTTTAAACAATTGAATTTTATTTATGAGTAGTATTCTCTATAGCATGCAAAAGTATAATGACAACAATATTTCTTACAACGCTACATCTTATTTACAGAATCCAAATTCTTGATCAGAATATGTCCTTCGCCGTCAGACTTTCTAACAAAAATTCTGCTATTCCGTACCCAAACATACTTATACCCCTTTTCCTTTGCCTTAAGCCTTGCGGCAGCATGCAGAGACTTGTTAAATGAAGACAAGTGTTCTACAATATAAACAGGGGTATTTTTGCCAGCAACTCCAAGATCTGCGCTATTTAGCTTGTTGTTCTTATTATTTTTATTGTAGTTTATGACAGCGGCTAGTAGTTGATCCCGAATCCTCGGTGAGGCGAGCTGAACTACAATCGAACGGGGACGAGTGCTATTGGTTTGAAGCTTAGCAGTACGGGTGCAGTGTAGAATGTCGCTATCCTTCAAATCACATTTAATTACAGATCCCAGCTGCTTAACAACAGTGTACAGGTTTTCCTGTTTATTTTCAGGAAAACACTGTATTTCCAGATTACTGGTCCGCGCCTGCTGTTCCAAATAATTAATACGCTGATATAGTTCTGAGTGAGAGTTTTTCAATTGGGTATTCTCATCCTTTAATTGTTTCACAGCATTTTTTAAGGCAACATGTTCAGATTGGAACTCTTCTAATTGTTTAGTATGAAAATTGAGTGACATGCTTAATTCTCTAACTTCTTTTCCTATTGGCTCTAACTGCCTATTGATGACACTAATAATTGAGTCATTGAATTGTTGTAGCATAGCGCTAAGTTCTCTTTTGATAACTTCTTGCACAATTTCTCGCACGTCATCGCTGGTCACTGATTTATTCTCGGGAGGAGAATTTAGGGCAGGTCTTTTATTACCCCTTGTGGTAGATACATTGCGAACTGGTGTACAATCTTTATTTGAAGAGTTAGGAGTCGCCTTTGCGCAAACTGAGCATTTCCATTTGCAATTTTCGTCAGAGGCGGTGGGAATATCCGGTGAACAACCAAAGTGATATTTCAAATTACATCTAATGCATGAAATGGATTGATCACCGTCCTTTTTGTTCACGCCGGCGCAACATCCCCACAGTGGCGAGGTCGAGGCCATTATGAGTTTGCGAACCAAAAGTGCGACTATTATAATGTATTCTGTAGTTTGTTTACGCTTTTGTTGCGCGTTATATATTTTATAAAAAGTCCCGCCTAATGCCGCCTCTGGTGGTAATTATTATCGGTGTGAACGTAAGCTCGCGGCAAGAACGTCGTAAGTCCTCTGTATAAGGCGTCGCTTACGCGTTCTATTTAAACACGCTGGGTCAACAGTTAGTGACGGTAATTCGTTATTAAAATTTAATAAAAATGTTCAAATATTCACCAATAAGACGACGTTTCCACTAAATCACTTCACTGTTTGATAATAGGAACTCATGAAATCGATATTATCTCAAAATTCGAATCCAGGACTCGTTTTAAACACAGGTAGTGAAAATAGTTGAGAGCACTTCCACTTAGACGTTTACTGTACGGTAGCTCGACGACAGTGCTATTTGACGGCTGATAGGGTAGAGTAGAAGATAAAAACGTGTTACGCCGACCCCAAGAAACATGGGATGGCAGGAAGATGATGATGTAGCCACGAAACAAAGGTATATACGAATAGTCTCTATTTTATTATGAAGTGGACTTTTCAAGTGATTTCCCTCGCGTTAAAATAGTCTAAAACCGTCTACAGGTGCATCTATATCTTTTTAATATCCGCCAAAATCGGTCCGGCGATTTTGACAAATAAAGAAATCAACAAACTTAGTTTCGCATTTAAAATATTAGTTAGGATTCAGATACCTAGCTAGATATTTAAGATCGTTTATTACACAAAAAAAAAAAACGAAAATTAGGCTTTCTAATTTTTATTTTGCCTTATGTTTTAGAAAATGTATCTAATTGAAAAGCTTTTCGCTCCATCCCTACGTTTGGGCAATAAACTGGTTCGCAGACTTCATTTTTGAACTCAGATGCTAAACCATCTTTTAGTATTTCACCATATTCGTAAAACCAATCAGCAATTTAGTTTTATCTTTCACTTGTTACAAGTGTAATACCAGTTGTTGTTCCTTCCAACAATTTACAGCTCATTTTACGTAAAGCGTCGTAAAGTATTTATTTCGTAGTAAAAGAAAATATCGCAACAAGAACAATACCATTACGCGTGGCACCCACTGCACGTCTTAAAAGATAAAAATTGTGACGAACCATTTAGTGATGGTCCTCAGGCGTCATTGTCGATATTGATTTGAATGATAGACTCCTTAATATTTCAGCTGGCAGGGCGATTTGGGGGACTGTCTTCATGTAAATTATAACGTTCAAAAAGTGCTGATTTCTGTCTAATTTGAATAAATGTCTTTGATTTGATTTTATTTAGTAACTTCACGTATTTAGTAGTAGTGACTTATTACTGTAGATGTTAATTAAAATATTTTCAGAAAATTGATCTGAAACAAAAAATAATAACTATTCCTGAATGCATTTTTAAAATAAATTATAGCTGCTACATTTAAAACTTATAGGTACCTTACGTGTACCTTGTAAAATAAATCGTGTTAACATACAATATACACCTGCGGAGATAAAGATTACTTCCTATCTGCAAATCAGTAGTGATACCTAATTGCGCTACATAGTTACGTTATGTCCTGGTAATGTGTAAATACTCTTAGTTTTATGATTCGTATTATTGCTTCTCATATGCATCGTTTTCAAAATTATCAGAACAGTAATTTCTGCAATCGGAATGATTCAATATTTTAATTATTATATTACGTTTAAAAACAGCAAAAAAAACTATCAATACCGAGCTTGCAAATTTTTCATGTAAAATTGTAAATTATGATAGTAAATATGTAAATGTAGGTACTTATATTTAGTTACACAAACATTTGGAAACCTATCACAAACATTGAAAAATGGCCTTGATACAACCTGGAAGTCGCTTTTGTAAACCTCAAAATAGATTTTTTTGCACAGAACCAACGTACTTATTCAATCCCCCATCAATCAAAAAATATATTTTCCAGAGCCCAATTTATAGTTCGCCGTCCGTCGCACTCAGCAATAATATTTTATCGATATTAGGGTCCTATCACTAAGTCTCGAAGTTAAGTCGTGCATCAAATTGAATATATTCATAAAAATTCAGTTGCCTTTATAAACGAAGTGGATTCATTGTTGACGTTACTGATAGTGCTTCGAATTTATTTCAATATTCAAAAGGTACATATTATCATAAAGCCTTATCACAAAATGTTCCATCAACTTTTAGTTCGTCGTAAATGTGTCATGAAAACTGTAATGACATATTTATCAATAGAAAATGTTTATAAAATAATTTATGATTCTGCTAAAGTGGCATTTTTAGACCCGCTGACTTGTAATAAAGTTTGATGAAGATCAGTGTCACTGAGAATCCTTGAACATCAATAGAAATGATATTTCTCCGTGTACGAATATTGGAAAACTCGTAGATCTTCTAGACCGAATGCCCTGGTTTCACATAGCAGTTGCCCAACGGTCCGTTTAGTTAAAATAATTCGGAAAAAAATTGCTTGATGGCGTGACGAATACCGTTCAGAGTGTTTTTAGTGAAAAATTGGCACGAATGTGTTAATGAATTTTTTGGGGTCTCGTCAGAAAGCCTCGAGTCACTCAAAAGGCAAAATGGAAAGGGCAATGCTTGGAGTTTCCTTGCGTGATCGAATCAGGAATGATGATATCCGCAAGAGAACCAAGGTTACCGACATAGCCCGAAGGATCGCCCAACTAAAGTGGCAGTGGGCAGGGCCCATTGCTAGCCGAACAGATGGTCGATGAAGCCGAAAAGTTCTGGAGTGGCGACCGCGTACCGGAAGACGCAGCGTTGGAAGGCCTCCCACAAGGTGGACTGATGACCTGGTGGACTGATGACCTGATGAATGGTCATCAGTCGAGACGCGCAGGACTGGTCGTTGTGGCGACGCGCGACACTTGGGGGAGGCCTATGTCCATCAGTGGACGTCTTTCGGCTGATATGACGATGATGAGGTCCAACCTGTGAACCTCGCAAGTAGATGGACAACCGCCTGGTAGCCTGTTTAGCCGGACCTTTCGGTGACAGCCTTAATAAGCGTAGCGATCGCTACGTCCTGTCATACTTACTACTCAGCAGCACATGTAACGACATCAATGCCACTACAAGAAAAACTAACAAAGCGAAATTTGTACCGCAACAAAAATAATCGCAGCGCCATCTATCTTACCAACCACGAACTACTGAATGGAATCCTGTATCGCGGTATCAGAGTTTTCCCTGCGATTTAAACATACAAGATGTAATTTTAAACATCTTTTCATTATTTTGTAACGCTCAGTTGAGAACATAACTTTGGTAAATATGCACCCGAATATCCGATATAGTAGATGAATTATGTGTGAGTCAACCTTATTCTACTCTCCTAAATTCGCTCATTACAAGTTGATGTATTAGCCCCAAGCATCTAATCAACTCGTAAGTACTTGGCCGCAGAACGAACCACGCGTCAAATTGATCATCGGGAATAGAGCTGTACTGTAGAGACGGAACGTTAATTGGAGTAGTTATGTTGTTATTTTAGACATAGGTAGAAGTTTGAAGTTGCGTGTCTCATTGGACATTGCTTTGTAGGTCAAATAAAATGGTTTTTTTTTTGCAAGAGATTAATAGTTACTCTGGACTTACAAAAATATGTACAAAATATTCGATGTAGGGAATAGGCAAATTTATTTGTAAGTACCTATTGTTTTTCTTTTCTATATATTAAAAAAAGAACATACGTCAGTTTTTTTATAACCTCACAGATTCTTTTTCTTTATAAATAGGTACTAATGACTACCCCCTTGTAAAGTGCTAGTCTACAGAAATTCAAAAAGAAAAGAAAAAAAAAGTTGTAGATTTTTTGTGCCCCCAATCCGACCTGGATCTGTTAAAGTACTGCATCTGGTATAGGTACTATGTATACAAGAGAATATATACTGTATTATGCCTACACAATTTGTCATTTTTACGAATATAGTGCCACAGCCTATAAACATAAAAGTGTGTCACTTTGTTTTATATTTATTAGCTATCAAAACGTGGTATCATAAACTTTGCTGAACCTCTAAAGGGAAACTGCACCATCGTTAAATATTTAAAAGGTATGCTGAAATGTATACGTAGAGCAATATTGCATATGGCGTCATTATAGCCCTTGTTTAAGTAAATATGGGCAAACTGGTCGATTTTGAAGGTTAAGTAAAGCTTAGCAAGGTCGGTATGTGGATCCGTAACCACCTATTTTATACCAAGACTCCTCCGCACCTCATAAAGTACGGCTGTAGTTTAAAGATCTTTTCACACCAATCGTTAGATTATATGTCATGCAAACTCAACCAAAAGTTATTTATTTTTACCGGCGGGTCATAATGAAATTCAGTACAATTTTATTGCACGGAGGTCAATAATGTGATTTGAATTTGGAACTCAACTTGAAGACCGATGGGATCTGCTAGCGGCTAGCCACCTCTCTTCATGACTTACGAACAATTTTCTCGCAGCAGGTGTGAAAAGTAAAGTATTCTCCTTAGGAATAAAGGTGTCTTTGCCTTGGGCTAGCTTGAATCCCTCGCTGCATTCAGGATTCTTGTATTAACTCCCTCGTTTCGCTCGTGAGTTAAACAGACAGTCAGAAACCAAAAAATATGACACTAGTCTTCCATTGAAAGGATGGTGTTACTGTTACTGCGTTGTGGAGATAATATAGGTACATAAAAGACTTGCGGAATTTGTTCGAAAGAGTCACCGCGGCCCAGAAACACGGATGAGCTTTAGTCAGTAAGAGTCTGATACTCCCTTCTGCTTCGCCCAGTGCGGGAGGAGTCATTTGATGATTTCCCATCCATAAAAAAGGTACTTAAAAGACTGGTTAGGTAAAAACTGGAACCCAAAATTACTTAGTCACTATACTAGAAAGGTTTTGGTGGTTGATTAGTTAGGTTTTGTTAAGTTTTGTTGTTAATTAAAGGTAAACAATCTTGATGTGAATATTTAAACAAACACATATTGAAACGTGTACTAGACTAGGTTAAGTTGCCACCCGAAATAAAGTTTTATAATAATAATAATTTAAACGTGGTATCATAAACTTTGCCGAACCTCTAAAGGGAAACTGTACCATCGTTATATATTGTGTTATAGAATCGCACATTCCAAAGTAATGAAAGGTGGGATAGGGATTGGGAGCGGCCGGACCAAGGTGTGACTGATATGCGCCTGCCGGATGATGACGCCATGTTTTCATTCTGACGCAGCATCTGGTTGGTGCCTGTCAATCATACCGAGGGCAATTGGACTCGGGAGGTTGAGCGCGTGTGCGATCTGATACTAGAAATGGGGGCAATTACCATCAACCACCAAGATGTAGCTTGTGCACTCCGTCCGTTGCCAAACTGGAAATCTCCAGGGCCGGAAGGGCTGCACAATTTCTGGATTAAATGGTTCACAAGATCGCACGCTTGCTTGGCGTCTCAATTCCAGTCTGCCATAGAGTCTGGGTCGCTACCCCAGTTTTTAACTACAGGAATAACCCACCTGCTCCATAAAACAGGTAGTACTGCGGAGCCTAAAAATTATAGACCGATCACGTGTTTACCGACAGTTTATAAAGTTCTTACATCCATTTTGAGGGCAAAGGTCATATTAACAACAACAACACCATGTCTGCCTCTCAAAATGGATGTAGGAATGGGTCCCGCGGTACTAAGGAGCTACTCCTTATTGATATGGCCATTAACCAACAGGTTCGTTGTTCCTGAAAGGATCTGTCGACATGCTGGATAGTCTATAAGAAGGCCTATGACTCGGTGCCTCATACATGGCTCATGAGGGTGCTAGAATTGTATAAAATTGATGCAAGGCTACGCACCTTCCTGATGTCGTGTATGGGGCAATGGAGGAAAGTCCTTCGCTATCCAGGATGTCGAAATATCCACAGGAATAGTGAACCGATAAGGATCGCGCCTAGCCTTGAATCCTCTTAGCACACTGCTAGAGAATTCAGGGTTAGGCTATCAGTTGAGGAGAAGTGGTCACGTTACATCTCACCTCCTTTACATGGATGATCTGAAACTCTTTACCCCCACTATTCTGCAATTGATGGAGCTACTGAAGGTAACTGAAACTTTCAGTAACGCCATCAAGATGGAGTTTGGTATGGACAAATGTGCGATCATGCATGTAAAGCGTGGAGAGATTATGGAATCCGTGGGAACTCAACTCTCGGATTCCATAAACCTGAGATCCCTCTCTTCAACTGAAACTTATAAGTATTTGGATATATCGGAAGCGTTAAGTATCAATGTTACTGACATGAAGCAATCGTTGAAGGAGCGCTTCTTTGACCGCCTTCTATCGGGCGGAAACAAGATACGCGCCTTCAACGGTTAGGTCATGCCGGTATTGATGTACTCTTTCGGCGTACTCAAATGGACTCAAACGGAACTTGACGCCCTGGATACGCGGTTCCGCACACGGCTTACTGCATATCGAATGCATCATCCACGGTCGTCGGTAATGAGACTGTATATCCCGCGAAAGTGTGGAGTCTTTTTCGATGCTCAAACGAGGTCGAGCATCCAGGTCGAGGCTTTTAAAATGCTAAGACTCTCCACAATCGTGAGATATGCAGTCTCAGGGAATATTTCCTAGCTGTTGACGTGGGTATGCATCGAGATGTAGTGGCGGTGGACAAGGGACTCACCCCGCTCTCCTTGGCAAATGAGAACTGGCGCAAACCTGCGGAGCTTGACACTAATGATTGCAGGGCGTTATGGCAGAGTAAGGAGGTTTACGGATGCTTTTTCCGGGCCCTACATGGGTCCGACGTAGACCAACTAGCGTTCGTAGCCTGGCTGCATTTCGGTGAACTTTTTGGAGAAACCGAAGATTTTGTCTGTGCAATTATGGACGAAATTATCATGACGCTATCGGAGATTTATTATGAAGGACGGCACGGTCGACATATGTCGGGCATGTCACCGTCCGGAAGAATCAATTCGCTACAATATCTCTGGTTGTTCTCGTCTAACTAACGAAGAATACTTGCATGGGCACAACCTTGTAGCCAGGATTATCCATCAGCAACTTGCTCTGAAATACTCTCTTGTAGAATCGGAGGTGCCGTACTACAGGTATGCGCCCGAAACAGTTCTCGATAATGGCAATATCACATTGTACTGGGATCGGTCCATCATCACTGACAGGACTATTGTTGCCAATAAGCCTGATATAGTGGTGGTGGACCGAATAGTGAGCCGTGCAATGATTGTAGACATAACCGTCCCGCATGACGAGAACCTCGTGATTGCCGAGAAAGATAAACAAATCAAGTATATTGACTTAGCTCATGAGGTTGTCGACATGTGGGATGTGGATTCCGCAATCATTGTATCGATATTTATATCAGCCAATGGCTTAATAGCCACGAGCCTCAACCAACACCTCAGGAGGCTCTCGTTAGGCAGCTGGATCAAGGGCTTGATTCAGAAAGCGGTACTTCTGGAGACGGCTACGAGCCGTCTCCAGAAGTTGTTAGGAGTTTGGAGTTTGGTGTTGTTAGGAGGTTTCTCTCTCTGGAGCCCTGACCGCCGTTAGCTTGGATCTTGTTCCCAATACTGGAGGGCTACTATTTTTATATTTTGAACTATTTTTTTTATGTTTTATTGAAATATTTAAAAATATAATGCAAATATAAAAAAAAAACGAGTAATATTAAACTCCTGCTTAAACTAAAGGTTCAATGGGGGCTACCTTTTTCGTGCTCACCAGTTGGCGCCGCACGGGAGCATAGTTAGAAGTAAGAAAATTATAATACCGTAAACGCGCGATTAAATACAACATATTTAACGCCGCAGTGTTACACAAAGTCATATTGTTTAAAAAAAAGGAAGAATATAAAACATATTACCGTCAGAAAAAGAAAATTCAGAGCAGTGGTCAGTAGAATCGTAACTTAATTGCCCAGACAACAGACAGGCCGTTTTACTAAATAAGTGCCAAAAATCAAAAGAAATAAGTAAATAAACTCGCTCTAAAAGCCAACCAATATGAAATTTTACATTTTGCAGACCTCACGCTACACTAGCGCCTCTAGCGGCGAATTCAAACGCGATAGGCCTCATTGATTTAGTAATCGTTATTGTTGTAATTGCATTGGTTTTTATTTGCATTTTATTATTAAACTGAGTTTTAGATAAAAGAAACACATTAAGATTGTTTACCTTTAATTAATTACCTACCCATTGAAATATAAAAAACCCAAGATACACACTCAGCATCTCAAAAACGTCCGCAAAAAACAAGTGCACAATGTATAATTGTGCGCTAGTTTCAAACAGTCTCGCATCGCTCGCCATATTGCACTGCTTTGTAAAAACAACTTTAAGCGATCCGTGTAAGGTTGAATTTGCAAAAAAAAATGCGCATCACTCGCCATACTGCACTGCTTTGTAAAAACAACTTTAAGCGACCCGTGTAAGGTTGAATTTGCAAAAAAAATGTTTATAAACATTTTTTTTTTATTAACATTAACACACAACTCACACATGACACTTGATACATGTCAGTTTTTGACGACAGTTTCGAATGTTGCATTTGTTCGAGACTGTGCATCTTGGGTTTTTTATATATCAATGTACCTACCTAAACCTTTCTAGTATAAGCATGTTTTAAAATAAAATATTTTGGCAATATTTAGGATGCTTTTACTTATTAATTTGAGAACTGTGTGTTTAACATTTTAATGTTAATAGGGAAGATTACTTATACAAGAAGTCGTGAATTTTAAATTGCAGTTGTAATTGATAATAATTACAACTGTCTCTTTACACACGGTGTCCACGTTTCTTATCCCACTCTCCTGTCGCAGGTCTACTGAAATAAATTTCTTATGAAATAAACAGTACCTTTGTGCTCTTCTGACTGTTTAATTTTCGTTTTATTTTTAAGCATATTGTGTGTACATCCTTACTAATATTATAAATGCGAAAGTAACTCTGCCTGTCTGTCTGCCTGTCGCGCTTTCACGCCAAAAGTACTGAACCGATTTAAATGAAATTTGGTACACAGATAGTCTAGAGCTTGAGAAAGGACATAGGCTACTTTTTGTCCCGGGAATATGTTCCCTAGGGACCACGCGGGCGAAGCCGTTGGCAGAAGCTAGTAAATAAATAAATACAATATAATTATGTTACTTCAACATATTAATTTACGTTTGTGATATAGTTTCTCGGTAACTTTTTGATGAAGGTTCTTTGTAATTCAGCAGCGATGTGTGCCAACTGTCAACTTGTCCTCTTAAACATGCATGACACTTTCTCCACGAGGGAAGAGAGGGTAAGGAAAAGCCGGCCAAGTGCGAGTCGTACTCACACACGAAGGGTTCCTTACGTACCCTTTAATTTCTTTTTCATTCATCATCATCTGCCTAGCCTTTTCCCAACTACATTGGGGTCGGCTTCCAGTCAAGCCAGATTTAGCTGATTACCAGTATTTTACAAGGAGCGGCTGCCTACCAGACCTCCACAGCCCATTAACTGGGTAACACGGTACAACATGGCAAGACTGGAGTCAGATTAATTATTAGTTGTTAAAACGGTAATAGAAATACACACTCTGTGAAAATTTCAACTGTCTACCTATAAGGGCCCTTTTCCTGTCATAAGTATTTCGGCCCGCGCCCGGATTTGGTCCGCATGCGGGTGATAGCACGCTCCTGGCCACATGCAGGACAAAGATTTCGTTTGCCACTGCAGTGTCGAGTATGTCGCCAGTGACTAAACTCCTGTACTAAGATGAACGTTAAAAAATAATTATCGCTTAAATCATTTTCAAAAATAACAAATATTTTCGAAATTTGTAATTATTTATTTGCGAAATTCCCTTGCATCCCGGTTTTTGTAAAGTTCATAAAGTACAAAGGGTAAAATAAGCGGACTCAAAAATAACTCTCTGTATCAATTTTCATTTTTGTTCGACACTGAAAGCAGAAGAACCCCGCCCGCATCCAATCCGCGTTCCGCGCGCGTGCTGCCCGCATGATAGGAAAAACATGTATGACATGATAGGATGCTTACAGCCTGCACGCGGACCAGACCTACTCGCGGGCGAAAGTACGCATGACAGGAAAAGGACCCTTACTGTTCTTGAGATACCGCCCGCTGACAGATAAATAGACGGACGGATGGATGGACGTACGGACGGATAGGCGGATGGACGGACGGACAGCGAAGGCTTAGCCGCTTACAAACCTGCTGATTCGCAAAATTCGCAGGCAAGTCAAGCGATCATAACGAAGGGGGGTAAACAGAGCCGCTTTACATCCAACACGGGTTCGAAACAGCGGGTTCCGGACAAGGAGACGTGTGACAAGGATAGCAAAGTGGAGAAGAGAAAGAAGAAGAAGCCTGCTTGTCGGAACCAGTGCGGGACCGCGCTGGCAGGACAAAACATGCTGATGCGTCCAGCAATACCTACGACGCTGCTTTATGTGTCCCGGCTACATCACTCTACGAAGGTTGAGGAGATCGTGGAGTACATGAGAGTGAAGACCAACTGGACTTGAGAGTCGAGAAGTTGGAGTCGCGCCACAAGTCCACAACACAAACTTCAAGTCGTTTGTGGTGCGGGTTCCAACTCACCATCTCGAGATGTTCCTCAAAGCAGAGTTTTGGCCGAAAGGTGTCGTGTATCGACGTTTCCGCGGCCAGCTGCGCGACACCAGTCAGCGAAACACGACGCCGTCATTTCGTGTGCAGTAGTTTATAGTGTTATAGTAATATGTATTAATTTATTTATAGCTGTTATTGTTTTATATTTATGTATTTTATTGATGGGCCATAGATGCCTGAAATAAAGGATTAAATTAAATTAAATTAAAAGGGTTCTGTTGGTTACATTTTGAGTACCGGAACCTTAAAAATACCCAAATTGTTTTCACATTATTTTACTTTAATGATGCGACGTTGCAAGATGAAATACTTCACCGATGGTTGCATTTGATGTCCAAAAGCGAAGAACTGAATGAAGCTAGTATTTATTTATTTATATATACTTTACTGTACACCAAAATTAAAATGTATTAAGGAAACCTTAAACTAAATAATATACAAGTATTTTCTGTGTTAAGAAAAGAAACACTTTTTCTACGGATCGACTCTTGGGTTATCTGTCAACAACGATATCGTATCGAAAACATCACCATGCCACTATGGATCGTGCGTGTCACGATACGATATCATTTGAGTGTTGGTATTTCAACCCTTTTAATGACTGAAATACCAACACACGTTATCTATATATACTATCTATCTATATACTAATATTATAAAGCAGAACAGATTGATTGTTTAGTCGAACGCGGTAATCTCAATAACCATTACTGGTTCGAATCGAATATTATTTTAGTACCAGATAGCCCGTTTATCGAGAAAGGCTGTAGGCTAGAGATATACAATCACGCTAAGACCAATAGGAACGGAGCATTCATGAAAAACGTGATGCAGATGAAGTAGTGCGGGTCAGCAGCTAGTAATAATATATTCGGGACTGTGCATGGGAATCCCGAAGCACTATCAAATATCCAGCATTAGGTACCTGTGAGCTGCAAATGCATTGAATCTCATTCACCTAAATACTAAACTAAATCGTAAATCAAGCTATGTTCCGAATGATTGATGGTAATTACCTCACTCCGGCATTGAATGTAAATCGGGCTGGCTTTCAGTTCTCTCTACCGCATTGAGGGTTCACATATTTTGGTCAATCTATTGTGAAATCACGCACTAACTAAGTGCAACCATGCCAAAGTTATGACGTTATTTAGTGAAATTGTGTTTCCAAGTGCATTCAAAATAATGGTGTTTATATCTCCTTGACTGGTCGGAATGAGTTCAGTATAAACAGTAAAACTCAACTTATTTTTCTTTAAGATTCATCCCGCTAGCAGCTTCACCCGCGTGATAGTTGGCGTGAGAAGAATCCTACTCCTATTCCAGGAAAAGACCTATCCGTATGACAAGCTTCATCCAAATCGGTTCAGTCATAAGTCGCGAAGAGGTTACAAAACAAAAAGACAGATACACAGAGTTACCTGTGCATTTATAATATGATGAAAATAAAAAAAAGTAAGATAGTTTAAGGTGGTGAAGGGAAATAATTATTATAAATGTGCGAACAAACAAAGGTGTTTGTTTGCACATTTATAATTATTATTTAGTATTCAAATATTATTTACCTTGATGTGAATATGCGAACGCTTTTTAATGTCCTATAAGTCCTTATCAATGTGACAAACACCCAATAGACTGTAATCAAAAACTCCACGGTAATACTGATTCTTTGGCCGAAAAAGACCACTTGGCGATGCATTGTCTATAGTTTTCATATTTTGAACAGAAAAAAAGGAATCATGAATTAAAAATATTATAAGGAGTGTCCACAACTTTAAAAGCTGATGATTATGATGTTCCGCCAAAAATCAAAACAAGAAACAACTTTTATTTCGCGTTTCAGAAGTTCGAAAACAGTCATTATGCATTATGATTTTGCATGTTTAGAAAGCATAGGTAACCCAAAGAGGCATCCACTCTTTGACTTTAAAGAATTTTGGCGTTTATCCAAAATGCAAGCCAAATGTGTTCCATCATCATCATTCAGCCGAAAGATGTCCACTGCTAGACATAGGCCTCCCCTAGTGTCTTGCCTCTTGCATCCATCGGCTACCCGCGACCCTCACCAGGTCATCGGTCCACCTTGTGAGAGGCCTTTCAACGCTGCGTTGTGATTATTTATTAAAAAAATAAACAGAATTAACCTCAGATGACCCCGACCCACCTTATTTTTGACAGGAAACAAGTAAATTATGGGTACTCATTTATTTATTTAATAACAAACAGACGCTAGATTTTATCATTACTGCTCATTATAATAAATACGCTTTTCAGACTATTTATACAAATATTAGTATGTGTAATTGTGTTCAACTGATTCTGTCAAATGTAGAGATGTATATCAACAAGATCTGGTTAATTAGTTTAGGTATCGAGTTAGTCCCAAGTCTAGTTAAATCAAGTTAAGGCACGCTTGATGCAGTTTGCATATCATCTTGCGCAAAATCACGGACTAAATAGGGCAATCGAGGTTATCTACCATGGCACAGACTAATTAAATCAATTAATGTAACGATCTTTTTCACACTAAATTTTTTTTTAAGTATGGGAAATCATTAAATGACTCCTCCCGCTCTGGGTGAAGCAGAAGGGAGTGTCAGACTCTAACTGACTAAAACCCATCCGTGTTCCTCCTAATTCCCTTTGCGTTCTAGGGCCGCGGAGACTCTTTTGAACAAAGTCCGCAGCCCCACACACACCATACTACCTACACACCACATGAAAATTCAAAATAAAGTAAGTTATTATTACCCAGCGGATTATAGTGAAATTCAGTACAATATTATTGCCCGGAGGTCAATAATGTTATTTGAATTTGTAACTCAACAATACAATCTCGTATTAACCTTACCTTAAAAATACTTCACGTTCGTGCTTCTGTGCTGTGACCTTTATTTCCTGACGAGTGTATACAACATCTACAAATACAAACATCTAAAAACTCGATTAAAAATTTTATCGATTATTCTGACTATGGTCAACAAATTCAACGATACCGCGTACAGAGCATTCAAAATTAAGTCGAATTACAAATCGAGTTAAAAGTGACCCCACAAATTCGTCAACAGGATTTAAATGTTTAGGTAGCTGCCTCTTTATTAAATCAAATAATTGAATTTGCGACAATTATGATGGGTTATCGCTAAATTGGATGAATGTATTATGTGAAACTTTATAAGTTCAGTCATAAAAATAGTGTTCAAAACATTTTTGTGTAAGTTGTGTTAAAATGTACAATGGTAAACAGTCGGTTTTGTTTTTCATATTTAATCTAAGTTTAACATACAATGTAAGTTTTTTCAAAAATTATTGAACAGTGAAAAATAACTATTTTAAATTATTTTTAAGCGTAGTCTAAATGAGACAAGGTTCTATTCTTGGCAAATATGCTATTTTTAAATAACTGATATATATTTTGTAAATGAATTAAAATAACACTACTTTTTAAAAAAACCTGTGCTATTTCACTTCTGGGCAAAGGTCTCCCACATTTTTTTGCCCGTTTAAACTAGATGACACCGGTGTTTCGTAGCTGACTACCCTGAGATGAAACACCGAAACAAACACAGAGGTCAAAGTATTATAAATGTTAAGTTTAATAGTCAAATCATATTATGAGAAGAATATATATTTGAAGTGATCGTTTGAGGAAAGTACCAGTTTTGAGTGGACCTGTCTAGACCATGCAAGCATTTGTTACCATTATCGTGCAGCTCAACTTAGAACTTTAAGGAGCGTAACGATTATTGATAACGAATATATTTTTCAGTGCCTCAAAGTAATACCAGAGCGTGCCTCAATAACTTACGTCAACGAAACATATCTCACTAACGTGTCTGTAACCGTCAGGCGTATCAGCAGAGGAGGTGATTATGTGGCTAATCTTGAACTGGTGTCCAAACTCGTCATCGGCTATAATGTTATGGTAAGGAATATTATATATAGGCCAGTCATACAAGACATTTTAGGTCGCAGTATTTTGTACCATCCTGATTTTTTAGGATGTCATTAGGGTAGATGCCAGTAGTGTACACCCAATTTTTCAACCTCGAAAGACCTGTGCTAACCGTGTGGTGCTCGGAAAACTTAAAAATTTTCAGTCATTTTTCAGACTTTGGCTTATATCTTCTAAACGGTGAATTCTACATAAAAAGTTAATAAGTAGTCAATTAAATTAGATAAAATTTGCTGCAATTAGAGTGCAAATGCAGTTGAATTGGTTTTACAGGTATTGAGATATAGCACATCAAGCACGAACCATTTTTCACAAAATTAAGAAATTGTAGTTTAAATATATAATAAAAAATATAAACATAATCAAAATAATAAAAAAATATATAAATTAATTAATTTTTTTTTTAAATTGTTTATATTATTTTTTTATTATTATTTATCTCTTTATTTACATTGCTGTACATACATGTTAAGAAATATTTAAAAATGTGTTTATGTATGTAAACTTAAAAAAATACATTTAAAAATATAAAAAGCAGTAGTCCGCCGGTGTCGGGAGCAGGGTCCAAACTACCGGTGGTTAGGGCTCCAGAGAAAGGAACCACCACACAATACGAGCCGTATCAAAGAGTACTGCCCTCTGTATCAGGCCCTTTATCCAACCGCGTAACGCTTCGACAGATTGTCGTCGAAACTTTTGGCCATCAGGCCATTGGCCGTAACGACTATCGGAACAATGACAGCTGAGTTATTATTTATTATTATTATTTAATTGTTGTTTATATATCCGCGTCGACTTGAGAACCTCCTCTGTTTTTTCATCGGTTAAAAATGGAGCTCTGTGATTTGGTGCACTTTCAAAAAAGATATGTTAGATAAGTCAGTGGAAATGTTTCTTATCATATAAAATGAAATCGTACTAATTAAAAAATACTATAAAATCGATCTTAAATATTGCACATGTTTTGGGAGTATTCAAATATGGAAGAAAATTAAAGGAAATTATTTACGTTACGCGACGACGGGACCTCAGCTGACTTCTGCAACAGAAGTACACAGCATAATGTAAATTAGTATTTTCAATTATCTTAGAGAATAGTCGTCCAACTATGAGAACATACCCGAATATTCAATTTCCTTAAGACATTTATCGTCAGAAAGCTCTTTTGTAGAAGATCATTTGCTACTTATTCGACTTTTAACAATTGTGAATTCATTCGAGTTAATGAATGAACCTGAACGGACAAATAATTTTGAATACTGGTGTTTAGCATTTTTAGCGCCCCATAGCATCATTATAGTCATCGTTGGAAAGAGCTATTAAAAAGGACTTTTGCCAGTCATCCGTTTGGAGATAATGATCTTAAAATGTGAAAAATTAGACTCCAAAGTTAAGGTTTTTGTTTAGTTCATAATAACCATAAGTTACACCAGTAAAAAGAGCTTCCCAAAAAGAACCTTTAGTAGTGACTCGACTTTGTAATTGGCAGTATGTTCAGAGTTGTTGACTTAGTTAGGTGACTAGTTACAATTTACTAATACTAACATTTTTAGTATAGAGAAAGTGAATTAGGACCACGAAATCGATTTTTACTGAAAAAAAAAAGAAAACCGCCTGAATCGACTAGTTATGACTTCATTTCTTACGACTTTCCTTTTAGAGTGCATCTTTTAACGTGAAAACGTTTTTAAAAAGGTATGAATACTAAAGTAGAGATGAACCGATTTCGACGTCACCAAAAAGTCAGATATCTCGTAATTCAAAAATTGTATCGCCTTATGTGGTATATATTCTGAAAATATTGATATAATATTATATTGATTCGCCTTGCCCGTGAAAGTACTTACAACGTTGTGTGCAGTACTCAGTGAGCAGGGAGGGAATTCAAACAATTTCCTCTAGATTTACTCTGCGCGACCAAAGAATTACCTATAATTTTACGACAGAAAAGTTTACATGAGTAATTTATACGTCGCCGTGTTGTAATTGAATTGTTCTTAGATGTTTTATGCAAAAAAATATGGTAATGTAACGATATTGCCTACCCTGACTTTAAAACTAAAACTCCAGTTTCGAACGTTTTGGAAAAAAAATGCTATGTTGGAAGTGCTGTACCTCAACACCTATTAAATCTACAGAGTAACCGTTACAGTCAAATTGTAGCAAATTTTGTCTACTTTAAAAGTATCTAGATTGACTTTCAGCGTAGAACGCACCGTTTAGGATAATTAAGCTTAACTTTTAAAAGCGACCGAAAATTAATAAGTTTTCTGAGCACTACGCAGTTAGCACAGGTCTTTCGAGGTTGAAAAATTGGGAGAACACTACTGGCATCTTTCCGAACGATCACCCCAAAAAATCAGGATGGTCCAATTTTCTGCGATCTAAGTGCCCGTTCACACATGGTCTCCGTTTTACTGGTCCATTTCATCGGATACGCGACGATTGGCGACCAGACGAGAGGGCCCGATGGACATTCCCGGGGGGTTCGGGCGTCCCCGCAGTCTCCAGGCTAGTCCCCCAATGATGCCGTCCTGCCAGAGCGTGCCTGAAGGTTAGCAGCATGGAACCTCATTTCACTTCCTTCTCCTCTCCTTCCTTCACTCAATATGAACAGGAAAAATAAGAGAAAAGCTGTACAGCGGCAGCACTCCCTCTCGCACAAAGTGCACCTCTCCAACATACGAGGTCTGCACTCAAATCTCGCCGCAGTCCACCACCACCTCGAGACGGAGAAACCAGCGCTCTTATTTCTGTCGGAGACGCAGATCGGATGTCCGTCAGACGTGTCATATCTGTCTTACCCAGGGTTTACCCTGGAGCACCACTTTAGACCACGCGCGGGCGTATGTGTGTACGCCCGGGACGTCATCTGCTATCGGCGTCTCCGAAACCTTGAAGACTCCAGGTTCTCAACTCTGTGGGTTATAGTGGACACAGGCCTGGACAAAATTGTCTACGCCTGTGTCTACCGTTCGCACAGCGGTGATTTGGAGACAACTGGGCTCACACAGCACCTGAGTGAGGCGGCGGATGCAGCTCAGCAGCGGTACCCTTCTGCCCAATTGGTGTTACTGGGGGACTTCAATGCCCACCATCAGGAGTGGCTCTTCCCATACCAGTGCACAGACCATGCTGGACGAGAGACGCGAAAGCTAGCGCTAGCGTTAAATCTTACCCAGCTGGTCCAGGGGGCAACGAGGGTGCCGGATGTTGATTCGCACACTGCCAATTGCTTGGACCTTGTGCTGACAACTGATCCAGACCGCTACTCGGTGACGATATCTTCACCACTGGGTAGTTCGGACCACTGTCTGGTGAAGTCTGTGTCCGTCTACTCCCCGCCCGATCCTAGCCCAAGAGGCACCCGGCGGGTATGGCGATACAGGTCAGCAGATTGGGACGGCTTGCGATCTTTCTTCGCTTGTTACCCTTGGCAGCCTACTTGCTTTTCTTCGACTGATGCTTCGTCGTGCGCGGACGCCGTAACGGATGTGTTGCGGAGGGGAATGGAGTACTTCATTCCGTTCTCTGACGTAACAATGTCTGGCGAAGCTCGTCCATGGTTTGGTGCCGAGTGCCATCGCGCTGATGCGCTTAAGCACGCGGCGTACCTAGCATGGGTCAACGCTCGTACGCGCAAAGCAAATGATGTGAGTCAGAAGAAGAGAGCCTTCAACAGGGCTGCCAAGTCCTGCAAGAAGGTGTTGCGGAGGGCTCGATTTGACCACATTAGCCGAATAGGGAACAAACTTTCTTCATACCCAGCAGGTAGTAAGGCTTTTAGGTCCCTGGCTAAGTCCGTCGAATCGAACTTCTGCCGCCCCTCACTACCACCACTGCTGAGACCCGACGGGACGTTGGCCCACTCCGCTGAGGAGAAAGCGAACTTGTTTGCTTCTCTGTTTGCGGAATCTTCACGTCTGGATCCTGGTGGCGCGGAGCCCCCTGCTTGTCCTGCTGGATGCGAGTCGAGTATGTCGAACATCCGCATTCATCAGAAGGACGTCCGTAGGGTACTGCGTAACCTAGACGTGAACAAGGCTAGTGGCCCCGACGGGATACCGGCAGTTGTGCTGAAGACTTGTGCGCCTGAGTTGTCTCCGATCTTGACACGCCTATTTCGCCTCTCGTTTGAGACTGGAAAAGTGCCGAAGGCTTGGAAGCAAGCTAACGTGCAGCCTGTGCCCAAGAAAGGTAGTCGAGCTGACCCGTCGAATTATAGACCTATCTCAGTAACGTCCAAGTCCATACTCTGTAAGAGTATGGAACGCGTACTGAATCATAAGCTCCTGGCATACCTAGAAGCAAATGATGTCCTTAGTGACCGACAATACGGATTCCGCCGAAATCGGTCTACTGGGGATCTTCTTGCGTATGCCATTCACATCTGGAGTGAGGCCATAGAGAAGCACGGGGAGGCACTAGCGGTCTCCCTTGACATCTCGAAGGCCTTCGACAGGGTCTGGCACGATAGCCTTATTAGTAAGCTTCCTTCCTTCGGTTTGCCCGCCGGATTGTGTGATTGGATCGCGGCTTTCCTGAGGGATCGGTCTATACGAGTGGTCATTGATGGCTGCTCGTCTGGACTATTGGATATTAATGCCGGGGTTCCTCAGGGGTCGGTGCTTTCGGCAACACTGTTCTTGCTGCATATTAATGATCTGCTTAAACCCGGTACCTTTGGGTATGCAGACGACAGCACTGTTGCTGAGAGATACGTGTCCGACGCACGAGCTGGTGGGTCGCAGATCCGGTCTCTCCGGGAGGCTATGGTTGAGCGCTTGAACGTGTCCTTATAGGCTGTCTCAGAATGGGGCGAAGCTAATCTGGTCAAGTTCAATGCTGCTAAGACCCAAGCGTGTCTATTTTCCGCTAAACGGAGCCAATTCCACCCAGCTCCATCTTTCCGAGGTGCAACCGTGCCGATAACCGACCAACTTGAGCTTCTTGGGGTTACATTAACATCTACCCTCAATTTTGGCCCTTTCATAGAGGCAAAAGCTCAAGTGGCTGCAAAGAAGTTGGGGATCTTAGCAAAGGTGAGACGGTACTTTACGCCGGAACAGCTGCTCAAACTCTATCAAGCGCAAGTTCGATCATGTATGGAGTACTGCTCTCATCTTTGGGACGGATCTGCCAGATACCAGCTTGATGCCCTTGAGTCAATTGAGAAACGAGCCAAGAGGATCATCGGCGATGATAGGCTCGTCGCGACGAAGCTCCAAAGTCTTGAGCATCGACGACGAGTTGCTAGCCTGTCGGTTTTCTACCGGTCGCATTTTGGGGAATGTGCGACGGAATTGCATAATTTGATTCCGCCCAGCCCGTTCCATCATCGGACCACAAGACGAACGGCGATGCGCCACCGGTACATGGTGGACATCCCACCCACGCGCACAAAACGTTTTGGGAACACATTCATAGTGCGTGCAGCTAAGGAGTGGAATTCCCTGCCGGAGTCTGTGTTTCCTGATAGCTATAACCTGGGAGTATTTAAGTCAAGAGTGAATAGGTTACTTCTAGGCAAGCGTGCTCCATCTTCGACCACATCATCGCTTACCATCAGGTGAGATAGTGGTCAAACGCGAGCCTATAAATAGTAAAAAAAAAAAAAAAAAACCTCCTCCTTTTTTGAAAGTCTGTTAAAAACAATACTTTGGTCAAACTCACAGTAAAACTTATCCACAAGAAAAAAAGAATGCTGTAACAGAACAGCGGGTCTAAAAAGGCCACTTTAGCAGAGTCATAATATTAACCACACAACAATCTGTCAAATTTCATTTTCATCTTTATCGCTCACGCATTAGGTTCAAGGTTAATTGGGAAAATATGACAGTGACGGGTAGCGTGATGTGCTTTCTGATTTTGCTAAAGTGGCGTTTTTAGACCCCCAGCATTGTCATTCTGTAAACCTTCTCACTGAGTAAGCTTAGGTGAAGTGAACATGAAGTGAGCTGTCAATCCATACAAACAAAATGAAATGACAGCAGTGCGATTTTGCAAACTTGTCACTGAGTAAGCTTAGGTGAAGTGAACATGAAGTGAGCTGTCAATCCATACAAACAAGATGAAATGACAGCAGTGCGATTCTGCAAACTTGTCACTGTGTAAGCTTAGGTGAAGTGAGCTGTCAATCCACTCAAACAAGATGGAATGACAGCAGTGCGATTCTGCAAACTTGTCACTGTGTAAGCTTAGGTGAAGTGAGCTGTCAATCCATTCAATCAAGATGGAATGACAGTTCACTTCATGCTTACTCCACCTACGTTTACCCTGTTAGATGATGACAGTCTAGAGCGACAGGTTGACGTAGGTAATCTTATTTACGATTATTTATGTGATTATCATCAGCCATCAACGGTGTATTATTTATTTGCATTCTTATTTTTGATTTCCCTTTTATAAATGACTAGCCAGTGACTTCTTCCGTTTAATAGTCGAAAATTATCCCTGGGGAACATACTCCTGGGATGAAAAGTAGCCTATCAGCTATTCCAGACTGTAATCTATCTCTGTTACAAATTTTTTTAACCCCCGACGCAAAAACGACGGGGTGTTATAAGTTTGACGTGTCTGTGTATGTGTGTGTGTGTGTGTCTGTCCGTGGTATCCTAGCTCCCGAACTCATCCGTTCGGGAGCTAGGACCGATTTTGATTTTGTTTGTTTGTGTTTGAAAGGTGAATTAGTCGACAGTGGTCATCAGGAAAGGATTCGTTCGGAAGCTATGTTTGATGTATATCGCTCCAAGATGGCCGCCGCCACAAAATGGCTGATTATATATTTTTTCACAACTCCCTCAAAATGGATTTCAAATGAAAGGGCTTGACTAGTAGAATAATGTACACTATATTGAAGGGGAGTTTAAAAGCATGAAATAAAAATTAAATTAAAAATTTTAAAAATCCCCGACAAAAAAAAAACTTTAAAAAGTTAAAAATAATTTCTATTAATCCTTTCTTTGGGGTTTTTTTAAATTTTATTTTATTTTTTTTTCAGATCCGTTCTGCCATTCTATCGTGCTTGAGTAACAATTATCTATTTTGCATGTTTAATATTAGTTAGGAATAGGATTACCCTGACCAGAAAAATAGGAATGTGTAAACTTAAACATATCACCAATTCTCTATCCAGTATCCACCAATGTCTTTCTCAGCGACATGCATGGCTTCTGAGACTTTTATGTTCAACAAACTTCGGATTTCGATGGTGACTTTACCTCGAAATATTTTGGCAACGTCACACTTTAGGGCACCATGTTCCTGACATTTTTTGTTTGTTGAAGTGTGCTCTACCCATAGCATATGCATGTCAGATCGTACGATGCAAATTAAAATGGCGTTGGGGGCTATCCCGCAATCGTTCTATGCCCTTTCAAAAACAATGCATAATTATGTATCTAACACAATACAAACCAGGTTAATAAATAAATTAAAATTTAATGCAAACCATTATTTCTTCCACAGCTCGACCTGGTATTCTACGAGTACCTTCACAATGAATTTAAGCGCTCTTTTGTGGAGATGCATTTCAAAGCGTGCGATCTCATACTAAGAGATCAATACGTTGGCAGTATTGTCAGAAAGGCCGGCTTGTCTACGTGCCCTATACCTCCGGTAACTCAGCATATCACCTACTTCACACTTTGATAGATTTGCCGTCCATATAGTAAAGGAAAAGAAAGACGGTTGAGGAATCAGCGAGTCTAAAAAAGCCACTTTAGCAGAATCAGAAAACACATCACGCTACCCGTCACTGTCAGATTTTTCTAATCAATCTTGAACCTAATGCTTTAGAGATAAAGATGAAAATGAAGTTTGACATAATTTGATTACTGTTATGATTCTACTAAAGCGGGCTTTTCAGAACTTTTGAAAACAGTCATCCTTTGACATTCTCGTAAATAGGGTACTTGACTGAATTTTTTTATTAAATTTCTCAAAACAGTAAAAAATAATGCTTAAGAATCTTAAAAAATGACGGTGTTGTCAGCGTTTTAAAATTTATGATAAACAGACAGCACTAAGTCCCGCCCTATTGAATTGAAGCCACCCAGCACAAACGACAATTTGTATGACAAGAATAGAAGCGCATTTCAGACTATGCTATAATATAATAGCATATAGCTTATAGTTCATAGCACTACAATATCACTCACCATACATTTATTTAGAATACTACACACTTAGCTATAATATTTATTATTGGCTTGCTTGAAATGTTGTAATATATAGCAGAATAGTATAACGTAGTCTGAAATGCGCTAGAAGAATAACTTCAAAAGCTCCCACCGCTCTGTCTTCCCACCAGTTTTATTTATATTTTCACCAAACTTACTATTTTTATGACATTTATGAAATAAGTACTTCCACTTCCAGCCTCATAGCCTCAGTTTTTTTAAAAGTCGATGCCCTTAAAACGCAACTGTAAAACTTCCAGGGTTTTTTAACAAATGTTCACTTTTCCTCTGATTTTTGCATTAAGAATTGCCCAAAGTATTTGTATGATAACCGTAATCATCGAATAGACATTCACATAATAACCTTTTGTTGTAGGGCAAGATTTCATTAAAGAACGTTAGTTTGAACACCGAAATTCCTTCTGTTTGGCCATTTGAAAAAGGCAAAGCAGAAATCACTGCTACGGACGTTTCATCTGGAGTCATCATGGGCAGGGGAGAAATAGTGTTGACTTTTAAACCTAAATAAATATATTTTATGTAGTCCTGTATATTTATTATAGTGTCCTACACTCATCGAACTAAGGGTAGATAGATTCTATGTATAGATAAATAAAAACTACAATTTGGTTCATTTTATATCTAGTGAATTTATATAAAAAAAACATAAGGCTCATTGATTTACACAGTAAAAAAACAGGGCTGACCGTACGTTTTGACGCCACAAATTGGCTCGTAATTGGCCCGTCTAGGCCAAAACGAATTCACTGCACGATCGGCAATCCTTGGGAACAGTCGCGTGCAAAAAACAAGAAGTAACAGTAATGATAATTTCATGGCAAATCATCCCGCTGAATATTAATCAGAATATAAATTATGGTTTATATAAACACAAAAACACGTCCTCTCAATATTTCTTGAATTATTTTACAGCTCAGACTATTAGTGTTATTTTGCAAAAGCTACAAATACATCAAGAGAGCCGATAACTTCGCCAGTTGACGCGACTTTCCATGCGCATTCAATCTTTCCTTTGTCAAATAATACTTCGAACGGGAAGGTTCCACTGAATGTCATATTTGCCACCACAATAGGACCCTGCAAAGAGTGTTAGCAGAAAAAATAAATAATTCCAGAACAGCCTTGCCAATGCAACATTAGTCAAGGCTGTTAGCGTTATTTAACGGGTTAGGGTTAATCCACACACATCGGGCCGTGATCCGTCACAACTTGATCCAATACATCTGACACTGAACGAACGAACGAAACGAAGAACGAACGAGTTCATATAAAACTAGCTGACCCGTACCCACTTCGTTGGGCGGTATTTTTCGGGTTAATATATAGCCTATGATAGTCACAAATAATCTTTCAAAGTCGGTTTAGTCGATCCAGAGATTACCCCCTACAATGTTATCCTCGTCCTAGGAATGACCCGGATATGTGTAGATTAACCTTAAGTCTGTCCAGATAGCCAAACTGGATGTTATTTGACGAATTACTTCGTAGACTTCTGAAGTGCGGCCAGCAGAGCGACTCTGTAAACCTGAGCGTGTAGCTTAGGTGAAGTGAGATGTCATTCCATACAAAGAAGACAGTATGACAGTTTACTACATGCTCACTTCTGCGTTTACACGGTTAGATTTTGACAGAATTTGTGAGTCAACGAGGACGAAGATTTGATTAAAATTAATAACATTTTATTATATTCACCGGTGCAGTGGGACATTCCGTTAAACCGTGCTTCCGAATAATAGGACCAATCCATTTGTCGCGAAGAACCAGATCACACCACTTGTAGTGAAACTCCATCAGAGTGCGAACATACTGATTGTATCTGCTACTGTGTTCGTATACGATCAGGTGGTACTAGTGAAACAACGAAAATAAATTATTAGAAACATTTGAAAGCTTGGGTTGGATTTCAAGATCGGGTAAATTGATCCTGGACCATTACCAATTTCACAGTAACAGTTCAGAGACTAGCCCTGTTTGATGACTAAGGCTCGTCAGATAACTGGAGAAATGTAGATGTAGAAGATGCACACCACTGCCTATTCTTCCAAATAAATCCGACGGGATACTATTTTTGTATTATATGGAAGCGCTTGTCTTGGTATGGTCGTGTGAATAAGAGTAATGAAACGCATGTAACTAAAAGACTTATGAAAGTAAATGTGGAGGGATGAGGAGGGAGAGGGAGGCCGAAGAAATGATGAATGCGTTGTATGAGGAGTGATATGAAAGATAAGGAAGTTAGTAATAGCGTTACGGCTGACAGGATAGACTGGAAAGAAAAGAACATGTTTGCAATACATCCATTTTTTCTTTGGCCTTCCTCTCCCTCCATCCTCATTTACATTCATAACTCTTTTAGTTACATGCGTTTCATTCCTCTTATTCACATGACCATACCAAAACAAGCGGTTCCTCTTCAACTTTTTTTAATTTTCTAAAATATTCATACCGTGACGTTATTTCCTACTAAAAGTTTGTTAATTAGCTTCAAGTTGAACACATAATCCCCTCTTTTGCTTGACCTTCGAACAGTTACTGAAACGTTAGAGATGTATTTTTCATTCACATATTTCACTACTGCACGTTCGGGTGTAACCTTGAGACACTGAAAAGAAAAATGTATTCGTATATAACATTTTCAATTTCTATTATCGTACCTATTTTACTAATGCCTTACACAAATCCAGATAAGTGCATGTCGGACTTGGTTATGAAGTAATCTTATTTTTTATCATGTTACTTTTTAAACGATTGACTTCTTTCCTGTAATATAGCTAGGACCTTCTGGATATAAAACTAAAATAGCACCGTAAATAAGTACTTACATCATAAAAATATACGCCGCACAGGACCAATACAAGAAGCGAAGTCAAAGTACGGTCGAACATTATACTTGCTATAAGAAATAATATCGTGTAATACCACTCGACATCATTAATATTTCCAGAGGTATGCATGCCTAGTAGACCATAAATGTACCTACCTGGTTTTGATTTAAAGATAGGACCAAATAACATTTATGAATAGCGGAAACGATACTTAATTACCTAATTTTCGTCGGTATTGTGGTCAGTGTGTTCAGTGAACTAACAAAAAAGATTGTATCTCATTATGATAATGTTCCTGTTTAAGGTTTTCATAGAAATGGTGCTGAATTTGAAGGTACATTAGTAAACATAATCAAAATCAAGTACCTACATTTATTTTAATTAAATAGACCGTTTACAGGCAATTTTGAATTGTCAAGGTCGGTCAGTCAAACATATGAAGCTATTCTGCCACGCTGGCAACTTGAGCTGAGAACTTGAGTATTGCTGCAGATTGAGACATGGTAGGCGCCAGATAAACTCGCAATAAAGTACACTGACCTTTCCCTAATATCCCTTCGTAAATACCCGTACAATAAATTATGAACCGTTTTTTATTACTAGAGAATGTATAACGATCACGATAGAAGTCGATTCAGGACAACTTTGTGTCTTTATTTCTGTTTTTGATATTAAGAACCAAACTCAATATATGTATGTCCAATGACAGTTATTGCACATTTATCTGGTCTCTACCATAGTGTGGTTTGCTGCAGAACATTTGAAAGTATGTTCTAATCATAAGCGAGTTTGTTCTGCTCCCATTCGCCAGCGCGACACAGCTACACGTCCCAAAGCGTGTATGTCCATGGAGAAGAACGTGCAAGAAATATCATTATTATCGTCCAGCGTTTCATTTTTTCATGCATCTTCTTCCCAATTAGGCTAATAATAGTCTATACTACATTAATAAAGACACATTGCAAATTTTCTGAATTTGTGTATGTGTGGATGTGGAGCGTAATCTCCAAAACCTACTTAAAAAAATCTTTTGCAATTTGAAAGATCATCAGCTGAAAGACGTCTTCTGCTGGACATAGGCCTCCGCTAAGCGACACCACAAAAATTAGAACAGTACGTCACGCATCCACCGGCCTTCGGCCTTCGCCAAGTCACCGGTCCACGTTGTGAGAGGCCTTCCAACGCTGTGCCTTCCGACACGCGTTTGTTTTCGACCCTATCGCTTAGTCGTTATGTGAGCAATGTATCCTGCCTACTCAATTTTTTTAGTCGTCCTATGTCGATAATCTTGATTCCACTCGCAGCTCGAGATTTTATAGTTCTCCGCAACATTAGAATAAACACATCAGCCCGACAGTAACCAACCGGCAGTTGCCCACTAGACACAATATCCATCTGGTCGAAGGACTCACTGGGATCTCATTAC
The DNA here is from genome assembly GCA_947578705.1 of Lacanobia wlatinum. NCBI lineage: Eukaryota > Metazoa > Arthropoda > Insecta > Lepidoptera > Noctuidae > Lacanobia > Lacanobia wlatinum. The sequence goes on from OX388037.1 coordinate 6,833,009, forward strand.
CCTGACTCATTGGAGCACCGCCGACAGTTCCGACTCACTGTGAACTCTGCGACTTCCGGTTCCGACTCACTGGAACCAACCACTGGCCTGGTAAGCATCTCAAGATGCATGGACAACTCATCCAATATTGACCTCCGGTCTCCGGAGGGGAGTGATGTAGCGGCATCAATGCCACCACAAGAAAAACCAACGGAGCAAATCTACATCGCAAAAAAAAGACCGCGACGCCATCTATCCAACTAGAACTACGACATCGAAATCCTAGATCGCGCAAGCAGAGTTTACCATGTGGTTTGAACATATATATCAACCCGAATATCAACTATCGGGCAGTTGCCCACCAGACACAACAACCGTCTGGTCGGAGGATCCTCCCTTTTCAATGGGGGTTTGCGGGACTTTACTCCCTGTTCCGCATACCTCCAATTTTTTTTTCCTTTTCATTGGAACTTGCGGGACTTTTCACCCTGTTCCGCAGACTTCTATAGTAAGAGTATAAGAAAATATTTTGATAACTGTTCAACCTGGGCAAATCCTGGGCTGGCCAATTGTGTGTTAAGTTTCAGTGGTTTAAAAGATGGTGAAATTATTTAAAAATCGACATAATCCTTATCTATACTAATATTATAACGAAGTAAAGTTTGTGAGTTTATGAGGTTGTGGATCTACTGAACTGATTTATTTGTGAGTAGCACAGGCCTTATTTTAAACTGAAAAATACCGCCCAACGAAGTGGGTAGGGGTCAGCTAGTTTACTAAATAGTAACAGCCGCGCGGGTCGATCTTTAAGGTTAAGCAACGCTTGCCCATGTTGGTCTGTGGATGGGTGACCATCTTAACATGCCATGTTTCCTCCATGCCTTGGAAAGCACGTTAAGCTGTTGGTCCCGGCTATCATTTGCAGATCTTTGGCAGTCGTTACTGATTGTCAGAAGCCAGTAACTCTGGCTTCAGTCTTACCAAGAAGTATCGTGTTACCCAATTAAAGGGTTATAGAGGTCTGTTAGGCAGCCGCTCTACGTAAAACACTGGAATTCAGCTGAATCTGCTTTTACTGAAAGCCGACCCCAGTATAGTTGGGAAAAAGCTAGGCAGATGAGATGACCTCATCCTCTTTTACCCCCAAAAAGTTTAAACATGAACTGAAGTTAAATGAATTTTTTTGTTTCTAAACAAGCTCTTAAGATAAATTAAACATACGGGTACGGGATGCTGCAATCCTAATGGTGTATGCAAGTAAAAGCTGATCTCAGATGGCGCCACCACTTCACGCACTACACTACTACTACTTCACTACCCTATATAAAATGTACTCTGTGACTTCATGAACCTTTGTACAAGTGAGATAAAGGAGGCTAATTTTGCTAGTGTGATTTGAAAATAGTTCAAATCTAGCTGCAAAAAAATACAATAAGTATTTTTTATTTATTTATTTAACAATTTATGTACACATTTTCAAAAGAAATGTCTTCCAGCATACCTGCGAATGGAGAGTTGTATAGAAGATATAGTATGACTAGCTTTTGCTCGCGACATCGAACGCGCATGTCCCGTTTTTTCTCATTCCCGTAGGAATTTCGGGAAATCCTCTCTTAGGCCCTTACACTCAAAGACATGCCATATTTCAGCTTTCATCTACCAATAGTTTCGGCTGTACGTTGTCTATCAGTCTCTAACTCAGTAACGGAAGATTTATATATGTACGAGTATATATGTGTGATATTGATTAGATCACTTCCTTTAAATCAAATTTATTTTCTACTTACATTATCTCTGAATCGCCGTGAACAAAGAACATAAAAAGATGCTCAAATCGGCGTCGGAAACAGTGAATGTCTTCATCAACCGTCGAATTTCCGTCGCCATTTTGTAACTTTTCTGATTAATTTACCTGAATAATGTTGATGTTTTGATTGTATGACTGTTGGAACGAAAGAAATGGAAGTGAAATTGGAGGAGAAAACTTACAGGTAATGAAATAGCAATTGGAAATGGTTCTTCGCTCTAATAGCAAGTATACATTAAGTCAGTCACCGAATGCGGCAACAACTTCGTTTTAATCGAATTGATTCATCGAATTAGGCTGTTTACATTAAGTCGGTTTACCGAATTCGGCGACCGTTTGCGATGCATGCGTGTCGCGCTCTTCGACTGAATAATGAGTGGCGCGTTTCAACAAATGAAGCGCGTTCAGTTACCGAAAACGGTCTGCGGCCGAATACGGCTAACCGAAAACCCGTTTACACTAGTCGGTGAACAAATACGGGCTGCAACCGAATCAGGTAAAACGACCAAATGAAAATGAGCCATAATCTGCTTAAGGAAACACTCCAAACTCGCCATCAGATGCACGGGTCGATCTTCAAGCTAAAGCAACGCCTGCTGAGGTTAGTTCATCGATGGGTTACCGTCTAAACATACTGTGATTCTTTCGTGCCTCAGAAAGCCCGTTAAGCTATTGGTTTCTGTTGGGAATCGCACCCAACAAACACGCAGACAGCACGCGCAGGCGACGTGATCGAGCTACACGCCTCCTCGTCATCGACGAGCGAGCGGAGGTAAGCCGCGGGAGAGCCGACCCCGCCGGCGACCACTCGCTTCCTCGCGCCCACCGCGACGGACGACGCTCTCAAAACGTTCACTAAATTAAATGTTTTTCCGGGACAGTTATCATATTGTTAATTTAAACGGGAATATATCAGCCTACATTTAAATACAGTCCGCTTTTATTTCACCACCACGAGCTTGTCGAACATTAGTCGTTCGAGCCGGATCAATGTTCGACTAGATCGTGGTGGAGAAATAACAGAAATAATCTCCCTACAGTCCCGGCTGTCATTTGTAGATGTTTGACAGTCGTTGCCAAGAGGTACCGCATGCAGTGGCGGTACCTTCATATAAGCCCAAAAGCCTTACTAAAATGCTCGATAGAGAATCAATATCAAACCCGAACTATTTAAAAGTTCGCGCGCTTAATTCTTATCAAAATAACACAAAGTATCTACCTATGCCACATTACTACATAACTACACATCGCGATTGTTCGCGCGCAGAGTTTCGCATTTGCAGCATCTACATATAGCTATCTCGCTTACACGTACCGGCTTTTACCGGGCTTTCAAATTATATCTCCGTCACTTTCGCACTTATAGCGATGTGCCGTATAACGAGTTCTAAACCTTGTGCGTCTACAAATCGATCAGTATGGAAGATTAAGCCGTGCATGCGTATGAAGTTGCACGCGTATGCGTGACCTTGTCACCTTGCCAACTCTGCAGTGTTGTTTTAGCGACGTTGTGAGATCTTGGAGATTTTTAACGAGTTTGGGGACTTTTTTTTAAGATTTAGCAACAATAAAAACTAGCGACTTTTTAAAATAACGAAATTAAATATTCAAGCAATATCTTAAAAATAAAAAATTTGCGACATCTAGCTAGATTTTTCATATACCTGGCGACTTTTTTTGCCTAAATGACAACACTGCAACTCTGCGTAAGTAGTTCTTGACAGCGGAGTGCAACTCACTTCAGTTTTATTTGCTTGAGAGTTGAAAAGTTATGTTGTTAAAGTTTTTTGTGTGTTTTCTTAGATTTTCTCAGTGATACAATTGTTTTGGTGACTTACCTACAACAATGGAGGTAATTGTACCTTGTGAGGATTTAAAATGCGTTCAAGTTTTGATTGGCGAAGATAAGGTAAAATCTTTAAACTTTGCTCAGAAAAAACAGTTAATTTCTTCATTAAAACCGACGCCTAATCTGTGTTTTTCTCAGACTAGTAAATCGCATAAACGAAAATTTAATAGATCAGTGTATAAAACTAGTTGGATTGTTGGCTGTTCGCACACTAATAAGTTGTGTTCGTGGTGCTGCCTATTTTTTTCGAATGAAGATTCCGTTTGGAATACATCTGGTTATAATGATTTAAATAACATATCTGGAGCCATTAAAAGGCACGCAAATTCCCATAAACACCTGTGTGCAATGGTTTCTTTCGGTAATTTTGGTAAACAACGAATTGAGACATCTATATCAGTTTATGAGAAAATTGCGATGATACATACGAAGGTACCTACATACTCAGTCGAAAACTGAACTTTCTTTTTTTGAAATCGGTTAAAATTTTATTGGGCTTGCCTTATTTTGAAACCCTAGGCACGCCACTGACCGCATGTTACCCAGATACTGGGTTGTGAAGGTAAGATTGACATTCGTTCCATGTAAATTACTGGTTCCTCATCCGGACTGGAAGTAATATTGATTGTCTCTTTACCATAATAGTTTTTTTTAATGTGGATGGCTAATGGTTCCAAAAAGCTTTTGAATGGCGGCCACCTTCCAAGAGACGGTGTGTTTCAGCCCTCATCAGGCAGAACGATAACTAAGTGTATCTGTCACCGTAAAATTGCAGACTTCGTAAGATTGTAACAAATATTTGTCAGATTGTTATTTCTTGATAAATTTATGAAAAAATCGTTTTGTATACAATAATTCGCTGAACAAAGAGCAACTGCGCTAGCACGAAACTTAAGGAACCCCGACACGGACTTTAAACCCTGAAGTCAGAAGTAGGTGCCCCGCCCAGCGGGGCTCCGTCCACTTACCTTGGTCACAACCGTAACTTAAGCCGAATGTACATCAATACTAAAAATAAGTTATACCTAACATACTCACTCAAAGTAAACCCAAACAACATCGAACAACGGGAGGTCCATTTAGTTCGTAGCACTGTGGCGCACATGTGACGGCACATCTGAACAGACCAATGAGCGCCTTGTTTCTTGTAGACTTGTGCTCTGAATGCTCGCCATTTAGCCTTCAAACAAAATCGCGGACAAACATACAACCATACAATTCGCACCGAAAACAGTATCTCCTTTTTGGAACTTGGTTAATTATTGGGGATGATACGGATCCTGGTAAAGAAAGCAACATCGCCGTAGCAACATGTTAGTAAATCGGCTTCTAGCAACATGTTAGTAAATCGGCTTCGATAACAGTTTTTTTTGGACATTTGTGACTTTTAACCGTGTACCTTTGCAAATTTTTAGAGGGATATTCTGAGTAGAAATCATAAAACTTTACCGGATAATATGTGACATTTTCTTTATTTTTCTTCACTTAGAAATTGAAATGAATCAAGTTGATTCATTTATGTTTTGGTGTGATTTCCATGAATCCGTTAGGACTAAGTAGTATTTTAATCAATAAATGACGTTGCGTGTATATGCATAACCTAATGATTTGATTTATTCTTATATATATTTTATCATTTATATGTCTTTTAGGAGAGTTAACCGATTGCCATGTAACAATACCTAAGTAGTATTCAGATTTACGCAAAATTTCATGCAAAAAGGTAAAACATTGGTTTTGTAATGTTTACGTGAAAACAAAACAACTAAGCAGAACGCTGTCTATATTCTTCTAACAGAAAATTACCAACAATGCAGGAAATAGTTTCTGTGAGTTATCTTTTAGCTTTATTACTTTGTTTATACAGAGGTATTTGTTAAATAATATCAATGTTGTAAGAACTCTGCAAAAAATAATTAGATGTAGCAGGAAAACAAAAAACTGGCAAAGTGCGAGTCGGACTCGGGTGCAAAGGGTTCCGAAGGAATCTCATTTTTGTAACATGTTATTTTATTTTTAGACTTATAGGTTATCCTGTAATCTAAAGAAACTATTATCTAGTTTTTTTCTAAATATTAGGCTCAGTAGTTTTGAAGAAAAGGGGCGATGAGGAATGATGTTTATTCATCTAATTTTTTGACAGTTTAAGCCAGTTGAACCTTGGCTTGATTTTTTAGTTATGAAAAAAATATAATCTTCGCAATTAGCCCTTTTGCTATGTCACACGATACAGGTTGAAAAATCTTTTTTCCAAAAAAATATTTTCAACCTGTATCGTGCGTTGACCCCCAGTATTGTTCCCCCGTGCGTTGAACCTGTATGTTGACCCCCAGATTCAAAACTTATTTAATTACGTAACGCGTCCGTGTTTAGGTCACAAAATTTCAACAGAATCGGTATGGTAAATCGGAAAAAATTGGCTGTGACAGACGGTTCTGTGTTTTAAAAATGTTCGGAACCCTAAAAAATATAAAATTGTTGAAAAAAAGAGATCTCTAAAAATACGAATTAAAAATAATTAAATAAAGATGTGTGGTAGTTGGGGTTCGAACCTATGCCGAATGTTTCGGGAGGCGGTCATTGTACCGCTGGACTATGAATTTTGGAATCTCTGAAATATGTTAAATCACAAATCGTAAAATGTTGGTACTTATTTAAGAGTGACATTTGTTTATTTGTTGACATTTGAATATATAATAATATTAATTTCTTATTGGACTGCATGTAAATCACAAAACGTAAAATACCTAATTGTACTTATCTAAGAGTGACATTTGAATATTTGTTGACATTTGTGTATTAATTTCATGTTGAACTGTAAATCACAAATCATAAAATCATTGTACTGAGTGTGGATATTTGTACACCATAAGTTGTGGTAGAATGTTTAGGACTTTAACAAATATTGAACACCATACTATGTCAAAGTACATTCTTACAAATAAATAATTCTGATTCTGATTCAGTTATGGATTTTGACTGCGGCTGTCAAAACATACTCTCTACAAAACATGTCGAAAATCGACACTGTCACGTAATTTTAAAACCTTAAATTACCATAACTTTTTTTCCCGACCACCAATTTTAATTCAATTCAATTTATTTATTTGCATAAAACATGGTATACAAAGGTGTTACATGAGTTAACGGAAAGATCATACATGTTTTGCTTAAGACTAAAGCATGCAAAATTGTTAACACAACTTATGTTCTAGGTATTCCTTAATACTATAAAAGTTATTATCATTTAGCCATTTGAACAAGTGAATTTTGAACAGTCTGCTATTTAGTCATTTAAGTTTACATGGTAATTTGTTGTATATACGTACAGCGTATATACGTTGTTTTTATTACATACACTATCGATTTGAGCTTTCCAGTCTAGATGTTCGTCTATGACCGTTCCCAAAAACTTAATTTGTGATACTTGTTGAAGATTTTGTATATTCAATGTAAAATTAAATTTGTTATTATAACATTTATCAAATTGGACATATACTGATCTATTGAGATTAATAGATAAATTATTATTATTAAGCCAATTTATAAGATTTGTTATTGTATTATTAATATCTGTTTCATGATCAATTATTAATTTACTTTTCTTGTCAGTAGAAACAATTATCGAATTGTCATCAGCAAACAAAAAGCATTTATGATTAGTCACGTCAACAATATCATTCACATAAAGGAGAAACAAAATCGGGCCCAAAATATTGCCCTGAGGAACACCGCGTTTGGTTTTTACAAATTCGGAGCGGTATGAAACCATATTATACATGAGCAAGAACTGAGATCTGGGCACATACATGCTCAGATCTCAGTTCTTGCTCATGTACGGCGCTTAGCCGTGTTAATCACACGAAATACCTGGGTGTAGTGATTGATGACGGATTGAAATGGTATAACCAAATAGATAACACTGCCTCAAAAGTCAGAAGACTTATCTATATTTTTAAATCTCTGAGATATTGCGCAGACATTAACATTCTAAAAATGGTTTATCTAGCACTCTGCCAGTCTGTTATCACCTACTGCATCCCGGTATGGGGAGGTGCTGCTAAAACCAAGTTTATTGTAGTGGAGCGGGCACAGAGGGCTGTCCTTAAGGTGATGCTTGGCAGACCATTCAGATTTCCTACTACTGAATTATATGCGAACTGCAGATTACTTACTGTGAGACAGCTTTTTGTTCTTCGAGCCACTCTCAGAAAACATAAACAAATTCCTCCATTAGACCCTACTAGGCGCAAAGTAAAGAATGTATGCCCAACAGTACGACATAAAACTGCATTCGCTAGGCGCCAGTTTTACGTACTAAGTACATTAATTTATAAAAATATATCTAAGGCCGTTCAGATGACTGGACTAAATCACCACGATGCTAAGATTAAAGTTCAAAGTTGGCTACTGGATCAAGACTATGCTCGAACAGAAGAACTGTTACGACACCAGCAGTAGCGTTTTTAAATACATAAACGTGTATTCTATTGTTTCCATTTTATTTTATTTTTTTCTAACTTTGCTTCGAACATATCAGCAGCACATATATACATATACAACACAATCTCAAACACTTCAACACACCCTCAGTCTAACACACACACTCTCACATATACACTCTCAAAGTCGTTTCCAATATTTCTTAACATTCCTGCGTTGTTTATAATTTAATACATATTTTGTAACCTGCAATGTCAATGACTACTTCTTTAATGTAAGAACACAACATAAAAGGTTTTTGGTATCACAGTGACAGCAGAACACTGACTCCTAAGTCACAGGATCACCTAGTTTAGGAGTCAGGGTTTACCTTATCCGTATGACCTTTAGTTAACCAAGCTATGTATCCTAGTCTTAAGTCTCAAAGGTTTTTTGTATCAATAAAGATTTTTATTATTATTATTATTATATCCTTATTGGCATTTATACTAGCTACAGTAACACACTGCTGTCTGTCGGATATATACGACGATATCCACTGCAGTGGAGGTCCTCTAATTCCTATAGACTCTAATTTCTGGAGAAGTATGTTATGGGAAACCAGGTCAAACGCCTTCGATAAATCAAAAAATAAGCCCGTGGTCAGTTAATTATTGTTGATATTAGTCAGTACTGCTTTTAAGAGTAAAAAAGTAGCTAAAGTTGTTGATTTATTTTTTTGGAAACCGAATTGCTCTTTCTTTATAATGTGAAATTTCTCGCAGTAATTAATAATCCTTGTATACATGCATTTTTCGTAAATTTTTGACATAATTGGTATTAAAGTTATTGGGCGATAGTTGTCAACATCATTTTTTTCACCTTTTTTAAAAAGTGGTTTTACAATTGATATTTTTAATTTATCTGGAAACACTCCTTGAACAAAAGACAAGTTTATAAGATGCGTTAGAATACTGCGTATTTCCTTATCACATTTCTAAATAATTCTAGTGCTAAGTTCGTCGTAGCCTTCTGAGGTAGTGTTATTTAATAACATAATTTGTTGTTCTACTTCACTTTCTGGCATTGGAACTAGGAACATTGAGCTAGGTATTAGGTTTTCATTAAAATGACTATTCGTAGTTTGCTTTATGGGATTATGGTTAAGATAGAAAACGTTGAAGGCGGAGGCTATTTGTGTCGGTTCCGTAAGTATAGTATTTTTATTTTTTACTAGCTGACCCGCGCAACTTCGTCTGCGTCACAATTTTCATCACTGCTCCGCTCCTATTGATCTTACCGTGATGATATAGCCTATAGCCTTCCTCGATAAATGGGCTATCGAACACTGAAAGAATTTTTCAAATCGGACCAGTAGTTCCTGAGATTAGCGCGTTCAAGCAAACAAACAAACAAACTCTTCAGCTTTATATATTAAGTACAGATTGACTCGTTGTTTTTAGGACTAGGATTATGTATTTAATTTTTTATTACTGTCCATGTAGCCTTACATGTGTTCTTATATTTATTCATAAATTTTATATTAGCATTTCTTTTGGCATTAAAAATACATTTTTGTAACAAATTTGAGTATTTAATGTATCTAGTTTTGTTGGTGAGAGTTTTCTTCTTATAATAAGAAATAATAATGAAACAAAGCCTAAATGTTGCTCGGAACTACCCCAAACGTAACTGCATAAAGCATAAAGTGATCTGTTCAGTACTTTCGAAGATTAGCGTGAACAGGCTCCTTCTGGGTAAGCTCGCTCCATCGTAGACTTTGTTATCTCTGACCTAGACTAGAGACAAGAGCAAACCCATCACAAATTAAAAAAAACAGACAGAAAAACAGACAAGATTAATAAAAAATATTTTTTTTGTGTTCTATAACTTCTTTGTATCATTCCATTTTTGGTAAATTTGTTTAATGTACAGATAAAACGGTTCCTACTGTTATATTATACATATGTATAGATTATGATACGGCCACACTACCATAATATGGCAATAATTATACCCATAATTATTGCCATATTACAGTAGTGTGGCCGTAGCATTAGAAGAAGATACAATCAAGTTCGTATTTCTGTGTCAGAATACAAGCCAGTCGTATTTGGTTTGCTGATTAAACCTCTTTTTATTTTAATAATATGAAGAAAATAACTACCAAACCGTCAAATCACGTCAAATTCCGACGTCAAACAGACGAACGACAATTGCAGGACTAATATACTTTGTGTTGAATTTCGTAAGGAGTTTAATCGAGCTTGCTAAGGTATTTTGGATTTCAAATTTTCAATTCGAGTAATGGCGGCATTTCACGAAATATAACAACTTTTTGTTGACTATGTCATCAAATTATTTGTCCACATCTATAACAGATAACGATATAAATAAATAATAGATTAAGCATAGAAACTCGTCAACCCGGGCGTAGGTACACTAAATACACACTTCGCTTACACTTTTTACTGTACAAAACACAATCTTTTATCATTTTGTTATTTTTAATTTATAATTTCTTTTTCCGCCTACCGGCCTTCCTCTCCTCAGCACAGCTGATACATTAACTAGGAACATTTTATCTCCCTCACTGGTTGATTTTGCGGTACCGTGCTTGACCGACGCGTTGGATACTTGGAAAATGGCTTGTCCCAATACTGATTTGCCCTATAACTTCTCCTCCCGGAGACGGTGGAATATACCGCTCTGCATACGGAATTACCTGGTAAATACGTCATCTAATACCTACTACTGACCGTCCTCTTCTGCTGGCGGTAGAAGAATGGGACTAGGCTTCACAAAACGAAGAAACAAAGCCAGAAACACAGACTTCCGAAATTTAATTTACTTGTGCGTTTGTATTTTCCAAATAAATTCATTTCCAAATTTCGGGTTGCCCGCAACGGTTAGATCCTATAGAATTTGAACATTGTACATTTTTTATTAGTCCTTCTGCCGATGATTATGACAGTCTTCTAAACAGAGCATGGAAATAGAGGAAACAGCGCGCACATGTTTCTTGAATGCACAGGTGTCACTGAAATATGAATGTGTTCCCGTATTTCAGTGACACTTGTGCATAGAATCACCGAATACAGTTAAAAGTCATCCTAAAGAAAATTGGAGGCATAATGTGCTTCTGAAGAGAGGTAGGCTGGTTGGAATGATGGCCGCCATGGCCCACCATAATCACTAAGTGTGGAAACCAAAAAAAAATCCTGATTGATTGATAGTCCTGCCGGTCTCGGGGATTAGTCCGAATAGGTCGCAAGTGCAAATGCGGAGCAGCAGTTACATTTGTGACTATAGACTAGGCTACCAGGAGTGAACTATCCATTAGATTATTATCATCATTATTATTTGTGTTCTCAACGGCACAAGGTCCGTTAAAAAACTCAATTATCCTTACTAATATTATAAATGCGAAAATAACTCGTATCTATCTGTCTGTCTGTCTGTCTGTCGGTCGGTCTGTCTCTCTGTCTGTCACGCTTTCACGCCAAAACTACTTAACCGATTTAAATGAAATTTGGTACACAGATAGTCTAGAGCCTGAGAAAGGACATAGGCTACTTTTTATTCCGGGAGGATGTTCCCTAGGGACCACGCGGGCAAAGCCGCTGTCAGAAGCTAGTATACCATAAGTTTTTTTTATTAGCCTATTGTGTCCCACTGTCATTGCGGCATTTCCATTTTGACACCCCATAAAATCCACCCTAGGGTGGATACTCGGAAACGTAAGTCCGAGAATCCACCCTGACCCAGGGGGGATATATGATATATGGAATCGGTGTCGAATCAATATTCCGTTTTCCCACCCCACCACATCAAACAACTACAATAATACACAATTTACAAGAAAGTGTGATGATCATTTATCTTGTAAAATAATTCGCCACCACAAATTTTACAATCTATACTTACTGATATATAAAGCTGAAGAGAATGTTTGTTTGTTTGCTTGAACGCGCTAATCTCAAGAACTCCTGCTCTGATTTCAAAAATTCTTTCAGTGTTAGATAGCCCATTTGTCGAGGAAGGCTATAGGCTATACGGGAATGGGAAATTCCTACGGGAACGAAAAAAAAACGGGATATGCGCATACTAAGTCACGGTCAAAAGCTAGTTTAAAATATTTAAGTTAACCGGCACAAGGTTATTGTGGGTAGGGTAGCGATGGTCTGGCCAGTCTTGGCAACAACCCGTCGGTTTACGGGTTTTTGTATTTACACACATTTCGTGTAGTCGGTTGATGTGTGCTCCACTGTAGGTACGTAGGGTGGAAAAACTATCGATACAACACAGATGACATATATCCACCCCAGGCTGTGTGCATCCAGATCGTATCGTCACCATATTTATGTACTTATAATTATTTATTTCAGGTTGAACATTAACAGAAACATTAGAGTGGATTACAATGAGTCGATACAGATACGCACCGTTGTTACTGTTTCAACTCGTTCTCATGGTCTTGTTCTTCATTTTTACGACATATGCGGAAAGTGATGACGTTATACCTAAAAGTAAGTTCCGGCCATTGGATTCAACTGCTCAGCATAAGTGCCTCCGTGGTTCGATTCCTACGGGCAAATATAGGTACTTTGTAAAGTTTTTTCAGCTTGGTTAGGACATTGCAGACTTGAATCAGCTGATTGTCTGATAAAAAAGATGATTCCTTGCTTCGGAAGGTAACGTATAAGTCGCTGGTCCCGGCCGCCAAATGACGGTCGTCAAATAATTGTCAGAGGCCCATGAGGTGGTTTATAAACCCTGAATAGGGTGTGTGGGGTCGTTAGACCTTACTGCCCACACGATAAGAAGAAGAACTCAACTGCTGGGCTATCTAAAACGTGTAACAGAATAACGCAATTCCTCTTGAAGGGTCATTCTACTCATCACAATGAACATTTTTACCATGGGACTAACACCGAAATCGCAAAAAAAAAATCAGCTGTTTAGTACATTTTATCGAGTTATGCTCGCATTAATGTATGGGGGAGTCGATATTTTTTCGCGATTTTTTTGGTCCCAGAATAAAAGGAGTATAGAGTCTTACGAGGTGTTGCGATTATTCTGTGACACGTTGCATTTTATGATATTTTACAGTACTCCGAACCGGCTAGAGTTTACTGCTACCGATACCGTCTTTTGTACTAGGAACGAGTATGTCTACCCATTTGCAAATATCAATATACAACGTGTAACGGAATAAACGCATTACCTCTCTCATTATTATGAACAACTTTCACTATGGGACCAACACTGAAACTCGCAAAAAAATATCCCTCATACTTTTCTGTGCGCATAACTTGACAATGTACTGAACTGCTGATTTTTATTTCGCGATTTCGGGATTGGTCCTATAGTAAAAGTTGTTCATTATGAGTACAATGACCCCTTAAGAGGTATTGTGTAACAGAATAAATTACACGTTGTATAAATTCCGAAAGTATTTCTGGCTGCTTTACACCTCTTCACGTCTTAACGTCATAACTGATTTGAATCCAACTTGACCCAACGGTAGACAATTTCAATGCTAATAATTAATCCCGAGAGTAATATGCTGTGGGATAATTTTTGAGTTCCACGCCGGCGCATCCAAGTCAAAGTTTTTAAAGTAATCGTTTTATTTCAGTTATAGGCTTTGAAGAAACACACGCTATGATATTCATCGGCTTCGCTTATCTTATGACTTTCTTGAAGAAGTACTGCTACAGTGCGACTGGATACAACTTATTTTTGGCTGCGATAGTCATACAATGGAGCCTTTTGTGTCAAGGGTTGTTACATAAGAAGGGAGATTATATAAAACTCACACCAAAGCTGGTGATAGGTGAGTAATCACTAATCATTGACCACGCGTACCAGCAACCATATTTTCTTTAGGCAAGCACTAGGCACTCTTTTCGCCTGCCGGTAAGACCCATTAGTAATAGGGAGTATTCACACTTTTTCAGCTGTATTCAGCTTATCCGCCCATAGAAAGCAACGATTTTGTATGAAGATGCGTACGCATCCATTCACTTTCCGCATCTGTTCAGCTTTCGCAGCAAACAAGTATAAAATGAGAACAAAATGTATTATCATGCGAGTGCTATAATATATATGGTTTAGCGCTGTTCCGCCGCATTCAGCGTGGTACGCGGCGGAACAGCGCTGTACACGGATGGTTCTCGACTCCTTGTGTGACTGACACTGGTATGTTCACCATCAGGGATTTTAACTTTGATAACATAAAAAAATGTCGGTAATTAGTCGCCAAATATCAGAATTAGTCGGTCACTGGTTCAAAAGTTATAAGGGTTTATAGGTGGCCGATCTGGGGTGCGCCTACCCTAGATTGGTCCATTTGAATCTCAAAGCTAGGGTACCTAACGAAGATCTGCTTTTTCTCACAAATTTAGTCGCTAATTAGTCGCAAGTTTTCGCGAAGTCACAGATTGTGTTTTTAAATTTTCATCGACGAGGTCCATATTCATCAGAGAAATTTATCACTGCCTACTCTTCGATCTAGCCCTTGGACTATACCTAAATTAAAACACGACTAAGTTTTAATTTAGAATATATAATGAGTTCAATTTTTATGGTAGGTGTAGTGGTAGGCAGTGTTAAATTTCTCTGATGAATATGGACCTCGTCGATGAAAATTTAAAAACATTTCATGTTTTAATGTATGATGGTACGGAACCCTCGGTGCGCGAATCCGACTCGCTCTTGACCGGCTTTTTTTTTCCTATTCCTCCGCTATACTTTTCTGATTAATTTCACTGCAGGATCCGAGACAGTTGAATCGTTTTGATTTAGACTCATTGAGCTTCATTGACTCGGCGTTTTTCTGGTGGTCGCCACTGTTGAGTCTAGCTTTCAGGAGTTACCGTGGGTGGAAATATGTGGAGGGCTTGTCTTTTCGTTTGCCGCCTACTCTTCTTATCTTTCAAAAAAATCCAGAGAGTCAAGAGTCTGAGTCAAGATGCTAAACATTTTCGAGCTTCCTTAGTCGCCGTTCTGCATCTGTGCTATCAAGGATTTCAACATATACTAGGCTGATCAAAAAGTAATGAAAATCGTTTATTTTTCTTTTTGCTCGGCGCCTATTGGTCTTAGAGTGATGTTAAATAGCCTGTAACTTCCTTAAGAATTGGGCTATCACATGCAAATCCAACGGTAGTTCCAGAGATTAGCACGTTCGAACGTAGAAAAAAACTCTTCAGATTTTTTATTAGTATAGTAAATATGAACCGAGTTTTGGATCAGCCTGATATAATGTGGATATAAATTTAATTTTGAGAAACTTAGGCTTAAGTAATAACGGTCGCATGGTTCTATTTTCAAGGTTAAGCAATGCTTGCCGATGTCACTCCGTGAATGGGTAACTAGCTATTATATGAAGAAGAAGAAGAAGAAGAAGAAAAATGTTTATTTGGGACTCGCACAAGACACAGTAGTAAAATTAGTAAAACTAACAGTTATAAAAGTGTTTACGCAGTTTTTAAAAAAAAAAACGTTGCCCCACACTAGGAATTTCTCCTGTATCATGGGTGCGTTTACAAACATACAATTTCACATACACAAACAGCCAGACCCGGAACAACTATCTGTAGGCCATACAAATATTTGTTCCGTGCGGGAATCGAACCCGCGACACGCAGCGCAGCAGTCGATCGCTCCACCACTGCGCCACCCGTGTCATCATAGTTAAGCGGACGATATGACGAGACTCCTCTGGCTGTCATTCGAGGATATTTGACAGTCGTTAGAATACAATCTATGACCCGCCTCACCAAGTGGTATAGTGTTAGGGCTCAACAGAGTGACGGTGGCTTCGCCGCGCCACTATCGCAACTGTCGACCCATTGTCGACGCATCGCCGACGCACCGCCGACGCACCGCCTATGCATCGCCGACGCGCACAACACCACAACACATCGTTGACGGCGGACTGACAGAACAATCGGCCTGCACTGGCCCCGTCTTGCCGCGTTAAGGCGCGGTACAGCGGTCCCGGTCAAACTATAGCATGGTATCACTAAAACTGTTCGGTGATATGACAAAAACATGCGGCGACGGTGCAGCCGACACAAACATAGTTGGGAAAAGACGATGCAGATTGGGAAATAATAGTAGACTGTTGCATCGAGCAGAAAGTGGCGTTTATAATTGCATCGAATGTTAATTTGGACTCCGAGCTGCAGCAAAGGCTCCAAAACACGAGTGCAATAATAAACATCACTTTCGCGAGGTTCATAATCTGCTTTTCTTTCAACTACCGAATAAAGAACTGAAGTCATGCTTATAGCCTGCGATTGGCCTATTGTGTGGGCAGAATAGCGCTGATTGGCTGGTTTAAATCTAGTTGGCCATGATTGTGAAGATGAAGCCTGCGATTGGAGGTCACCTGGGATTTGTGGCTTTAGTGCGAAAACAATGCGGTAATGGATTTTCATACAACTTTACTGCACTGTTTTACTCTGAAGCAGTAAAGTGCTGCTTTTTTCTCACTATTTAGGCTAGTTATGATGAAACTATTGCGTAGTTGGAAGAAAATTAAATTTTGTATTATTTTGTTTTTTCTCCACAGAGGCTGATATAATGTCAGCAACCGTCCTCATCACATTTGGAGCATTATTGGGGCTCGCCAGTGGTTCACAGTTGCTGTTCATATCTATCATAGAATCTGCAATCGGCAGTGCCAATTTATACCTAAATGAAGAATTATATCAGGTATATGTTGCAAATTTTATTACATCATACTATTTCGTAAACGGACAGCTTATTACTATTCGCCACCTAAAAACACCTCTGCTGTGCCGTTCTGCTCGCGCACTCCAAGTCTAGTGGTAATTGCGCGAATAAGGTTCAACATAACTGGACTATCATATGGTTGGTCGTCTTCGATCGTTGCAACAATATTTGATTCTCTTAACTCATAATATAGAGTAGAATTGAATACTCTTTATTATGTTCGCCATATAAGTTACAGAAAAGATACATGAGAAAAATATAACATAGGGTGACACAATGGGCGGCCTTATCGCTAAAAGCGATCTTTTCAAGACAACCTTTGGATGGATTAATTTAATATCGTCGTATGGTTCAAATTAGTTATCAAAATGTCGTTGTTTGAGTAAAGTAGTTAAAATGTCGCAGTCTGGTACTGCTCCTAACCATAGGCCTACCATTAAGTCATAAGTCATTTATTGATTTGTTAACATAAAAATAAAATAAAAGTGCGCTATGTTATGCCAGACAGAAGGCGTACAAAATTAATTAATAAAATGTCGTTGATATTAAAAATTAATACATAATTACATTCATTGATTACATAAATGTCAAAAAAATAAAAAAATATTGTCAACAAAAAGAGGTAAAAATAATAATTAAAATATGTAATACAAAAATGTCACTTACAATGTCAAAAGGAAAAATTAATAACAAACCAGGTCAATGAGTTCAACAACAGTCATCACATTTTGTCTGTCAAAAACTCCGAAATGCTATAATATGCCTTATTCAACAGAAAAGATTTAAGCCTTTTCTTAAACAAATTTATGTTTATGTGTACAATTGAACTAGGTATGTGGTTGTAAGGAGCGTCGCTCACACGATTAACAGTCGAGGTGCAGTTGAGGCGCGGGCACATAAGAGGCACGCCGCAACAAGGTTTTCTTTACAAATGAATGGCAGTGCGCTCATATACAAGAGTTGCGGCGCGGGCGAGGTGAAGGCGGGGCGGAGGCGAGGTGCAGGCGCAGGAGGGGCGCTCAAGTGTGCCCAAGCCACGACTCCACCGCCATTTTGTCATTTGGTTTCGTGCGTAGCTGCGTTTAGACGTTTTAAATATGCGCGAAAAACTTACCTTAGAGTAATCAATAACCTTTCTTCAGGGCAAATTGATTTCCTCCAGTTAGTGTCCTTCTTCTGAAAACTATTCTTCGTTTTTTCCAACAGTAAATGGAATGTTTCTGGTGACATTCCATAAAACTTTTTGAACTTGTCGGGATAACTTTTTATGTCACGTGTAGCTCTGAATGAACCTCTTTTGTCACACTGTCGCAACATATATGGATGCACCCAAAATCTTCTTCTATTT
Source organism: Lacanobia wlatinum (assembly GCA_947578705.1). Taxonomy (NCBI): domain Eukaryota; kingdom Metazoa; phylum Arthropoda; class Insecta; order Lepidoptera; family Noctuidae; genus Lacanobia; species Lacanobia wlatinum. Next base: position 6,851,162 of record OX388037.1, read on the forward strand.
AAATTAAGAACTTGTATCAATGCGAGTACGTCTTCGTCTTCTGACGACGACATGGTGAATGAATTACGTAAAATGTGAAGGAAGCATAGCCGCCTGCGCCTCGACTCTACGCAGAGACCTATCCATCCCGGGCTGCGACGCCGCACCGCCGCTGACGCGACGTCGCCTCGTCTTACCAGTGAGCGACGCGCCTAAATGATTGGTACCATATCCAGTTTTTTCCCGTTCCTGTAGGAATTTCGGGAGAGCTTTTCTTAGGGCGCCTTCAAATTAGCCGCAAAGTGCCGCGCTGCGACCGCTAGGATCAAGCATCATAGTGTTGTACATTTAGTTTCACGATGGACTCTGACAACGATAGACTGCTGTTAGTGTTACTATACATTAAAATGAAAAAACATTTTGTGCTGTTGCGGTTCTACCAAAATACGACAAACCAATACGTAATACCAAATAGGTCAACGAACAGAATTTCATAAATTATTAGGCTAACTGTGACCAAAAATTTCAGAAAAAAATACAACAAACGTTGGGATACTGGTTCCGAGCACTAAGGGTGCCTTCAAATTTGCGCTGCAGCCGCGCTGCCGCAAATTTGAAGGCACCCTGCTTCAAATTTGCCGCGGCAAATTTAACCTTTAGTGCTCCAACATCCCAACGTATGTGTGTTGCATGTTTATTCTGAGCTTCGGAAATTTGATACGCAGCCTTATAAAACCTGATGATAAGGAACATATCGTTTGAATCACTTAGCATAAACATACACAACACACACATAAGCCACACAACTACACAAGTCACAACACAACACACGAAACATAAAATTAATATAGCAAATAAGCATAATCTGTTACTAACTCATCGCTAACAACTTATGAGCTAATAAGTCTGAAATAAAGATATTTAATTTTTATTTATTTTCGCAATGCAAAATCAAAGTACGGTCTGTGAAGCTTGGTACAGAACCATGGCAACAAAGAAAGAAAGAAAGAAAGATAATTTATTTGTCAAATATGCGTTTACATGAACTGTCGAATCAGACATGCAAGGTATTAACAGCGTATTGTGCGCGTCCATATTTTGCCAATAGTGGCGTACAAATTTAGTAGGTATAACAATATAGTCATTTTGAATTTATATAAGAAACAAATGTCAAGATATAACAGTTCACACTAAATTATATTATGTCCAGTAAACATTCTTTATCATGCAGTCAAATAAAATTAAGAAAAAAAATAAAAAACACATAATTAAATCGTTATTATCAATTATATTACATACAGTGTGAGGCTTTATTATGTACAAATATGAAAATGAGGGTAACCATGCTTAATTTTCTCGACGGAAATTTTGGGATTGAGTTATAAACACAATTTTTACTATTGGGTAGCTAATAAGATTAAAAATAACTTAAAGTAATAAAAAAGGTAAATAACGGGGCTCCTTTTTGAGAAATTTAACGATTATTGTAAAAATTGATGTTACATAAAGTTACAGTTTCGTTTACACTGGGGTTACAGTTGTCAACAAAATTTAAAAAAAAAATAGATTTTTTTAATATGTTTTCCGTCAGTAAAATTAAGCATAGTTTCCCTCATTTTTATGTGTCCACATTATTTGTTACTTATAATATTATAATTTGTAATTTTATATTTACTATTGTATTTTGTATGTTTTAATTTAATTTTAATATTGGGACTTAGTGCCCTAATAAAAAAATTTGGTTGATTGATTGACACGCACAAAATACGATGCAGTTTAGAAGTTACTTGTTTATAAGTATGCCGCGGATTAGCGAAAGATTATAAGTAGCACAAAATATACACCGATAAACTAAAACGCCAAATTACCTTTGGTTTCAGATCTCAGATACAGGCGGCTCCATCGCTATACACGCTTATGGTGCCTACTTCGGTTTAGGAGTCAGCGCAGCTTTAAGAATGAAAAAACCTTCCACTGAACATGAGCCGGATGCCTCTGCAAGTGGAGTTAACAGTCCTAATTTACCCCAATACAAACGTGCCCCAATTCAAAATATCAAACTTGATGGACCCACTTATACTTCAGATGTTACTGCGATGATTGGTATGTAATCAACCCAGGGTTACGGAATTTGTTCGAAAGAGTCACCGTAGCCTTAGAACGCAAAGGAGGAACACGGATGGGTTTTAGTCAATAATAATTTGCCTCTCCCTTCTGCTCCGTCCAGAGAGAAGGAGTCATTTGATGATTTCCCATCCTTAAAAAAAAGTATGCAGAAACAAACAGAAAAACAAAAATAGGTGGTAAGAATTTGGAGTGCGGTAGATTTTGGCGGCATCGTTTAAACAGATCTTTTTCTGATTGTATGCGAAATTGTAACCGAGGCAAAGGAAGGCCTTCCACATGAATGGGTGTTCGCATAAATGAAAATTTGAAGCAAGTTCAGGTGTAACTCAAGTTGTTTTTTTTATCATTGTTTAAATTCGATTAGATGACGAAGCCGAAGAACTGTATTTTTTAACCCCCGACGCAAAAACGACGGGGTGTTATAAGTTTGACGTGTATGTGTGTGTGTTTGCGTGTGTGTGTGTCTGTCTGTGGCATTGTAGCTCCCGAACGGATGAACCGATTTTATTTTTTTTATTTGAAAGGTGAATTAGTCAGGAGTGTTCTTAGCTATGTTTGATGAAAATAGGTCTAAGATGGCCGCCGCCACAAAATGGCGGAAAATATATTTTTTCACAACTCCCTCAATATGGATATCAAATGAAAGGGCTTGACTGGTACAATACTATAGACTATGACAAATTTCAAATCCAAGATGGCCGTCACCACAAAATGACGAATTACATTTTTTTTTTCACAACTCCCTCAATATGGGTATCAAATGAAAGGGCTTGGCTAGTAGAATAATGTACACTATTTTCAAAAGGAATGAAAATATTAATTAACGAAATGAAAATTAAGTTTAAAAAGCATGAAATAAAAATTAAATTATAAATTTTAAACACCCGCGACGAAATAATAGTTATACTTAGTACATGCAAAAGATTTGCGGTCTCCCGAGGCGAAGACGGTTGGCCCAAAAAATCGTTAAACTAAAAGGATCAATAGAAATAATTTTGAACTTTTTAAAGATTTTTGTCGGGGGTTTTATGGAATATAGTTTACCCCCTCACTATTGATAAATCGATCGATCGATCTTATTTTTGATTCCTTCCACCTTTAGCTATGTTCATTACCATCGCCAACATCCGCTAAATTGCCTCTCTTATACCCCTATAGTTGTCAAAAAATAAAAGGCCCGTTTTGACAGCAGGATACAACATTGCTTTACTAGTAAGTATGAAAGAGACATAAAAATAAATCTTTCGCACTTATTGGTAAAGCAATCTTCTATCCAGAGAGGGATAGAAGATTACTTTACCAGCTGTCAAATCGGACGTATTAGATTTTGGTGACTTTAGTATCCTTTTCACACTTAAACATTAGTAAAATTTCTTTCCATTAAAATTATTCCAAAAATTCGCGAAAACTATTGCTGATTTATTGATGTTCACTTTCTTAACTGCCATTAATGCAGCTCGCTATCAGGTTCAGCTTACGTAAATTGTCTTTTAATATGATTAAAAATGTTCGCCCCTCGGTGCGCTCCATTATTCTAGAGTGATGGAATGACCTAGATTCTTCTCGATTGCTCCCGAAGCTTCGATTCGAGACCTTCAAGTTTGCTTCGCTTTTTATTTTGATTCTACTACTCCATCGGATCGCGACTTACGATGCGATGTGTTTTTTTCCTAAGGTTCCACGTTAAAGTGATATCCTGATTCTATGTGTTGCATTCCATAAATTACACCATTAATGTTGACTACAACACAAAAACCATCAGATAAACAAGAATGTCCATTTCTGACCCAAAGTCTGACAGAATTGAGACTTATCGTATTTTTAGTCACTTGAAGTAGAGCAAGAATATGTATTTTTTTTCGATTTCGATGACTAACATAATCATCATCATCATATCAGTCGAAAGACGTCCACTGCTGGTCGTAGGCCTCCCCCAAGTGTCGCCACAATAAACGGTCCTGTGCGTCTCGCAACCAGCGGCTTCCCGCGACCCTCACCAAGTCATCGGTGCACCTTGTGAGAGGCCTTTCAACGATGGCTAATGCATAGAAATTACTTTGTATGCTTATTTCTTAAGACACAGTATAGAAAAGTATTTCTTCATCCACTTTTACCAGTGTGCCTGTGGCGTCTGCCTTCATTTGTATCGTACTGATAGATAAGTTAGGCATTCACTGTAATTCGTAACAAGTTCTGATGATGGAAACCATAAAGATGAGTAGTAACCCTCTTAGTTGTTAGAGATCGGGCAGCAGCGTTCTCTGTAAAACGCAACACCATAGGTACACTGCTGCCCTTTCGGGGGAGGCCTATGTCCGGTAGTGGACGTCTTTCAGCTGTTATGATGACGATGATGACGATGAACCCTCTTAGTTGACTATTCCAAAACCCATCGTGTTTGGGCTCATATGAATCGTACGTAGGTGGGTAAAATTTTATAGTAGCTGTTACCAACAATAATGAATAGTGCTAATCAGAAGGATTCAAACACCCCAAACGCGATGGCTACACAAGTAGCGAACTGAATGGAGGTTTACGGGACTTCTCATCCTGTTCCACTTAGCTCTATAAATTCCTTGGGGCCGTCTCCACGAGCGAGAGAATCGCGACGAGTTGTCATTTTTTCACTTGTCGAATCGCTGCGATAATATCGCCCTGTGGAGACGTTCATAGAGTTATTCTAATACGTGGCACGGCCGTGGAGACGGCCCCTTAGGAATGGCATTACTAATGAATCATGATTATTTCATATTTCCTACAGGTACTCTTGTCCTATGGATCTACTGGCCATCATTCAACTCCGCGCTATCCGCTACAGAAGTGGAACGCCAAAGAGCAATCCTCAACACTTACTTATCTTTAGCATCATGCACGGTAATTCATTCCAATATTGCTTTGAAAGTGGAAACTTGGAGTTAAAAGCCCTTTATGAAATCAATAATTTGAGGCCTACCGTTTTACTTGGACAGTACCTAAAGTAGCCAGTAGGTTTTTTTATGTTGGGCTACAAATTGTTTTTTTTTTTTTTTTTTACTATATATAGGCATCGTATTAAAGTATTTGGTCAAAAATCACAAAGGCGACGGCACTCTCAAAACATTGCATATAAAACAAGAATTCAATGTCTCCGTTTATGGTGACAATAGGGAATATGCATGCGATTTTTTTATTTGCAAAAATTAAATACTCATTTTTGCAAATAAATAACTCTAATAAACAATTATGAAATAATTTTTTAAATACCTTCATCAGCGATGAAGTTATAAAGCTTCAAAGTTTACAATTAGAAAGAGAAGTCCGATATGAATTATGACGTCAAAGTTTTTGGCGCCTATACAGCTGCCATAGAAAACAGCGTTTTCGCGAGAGGGACAGATACATTTGTTTAAAATAATTATATCTCGTTTGTTTTTCGAGCAATTTTGATTCTATTTTCACTGTTAGACTGTATAGATAATAAATATTTTTTTCGTGCATATTCCCAATTCTAACTGTCATTGCCGGCGAGCCACGTTTCCTTACTGCGTGTTTTGTGTCTGTTGAACATTATTGTAAATACTTACCTATTTCTATTAGGTCGTCACCTTCGTGCTGTCCGCAGCAGTTAACCACAAGCCAGGCAAGCTGGACATGGTCCATATACAGAACTCGACGCTGGCTGGTGGGGTGGCTGTGGGCGCCGTGGCCAACATGTTCATTACACCTGGTGGAGCAATAGCTATTGGCGTGGGCGCTGCTTTCGTCAGCGTTTTGGGGTATAGGTACCTTACAGTAAGTTTCAGGAAAACATGCCTTTATTTAATTTTATTCAGAATACTGGAATTTTAACTCACGATCTTCTTTAAGAATAACCTGAACTTGTCGAGTAATATTAATTTAAGATTTCCTAAATTATACACAAATGTTTTTTGCATTAACGTAGCTATTTTTATAGTAGTAATTTAGGTCTAAATCATATAATGACACATCGTTGGTGCGCTTCCCAAATCTGATATGTACATTTTTATGATATTTTCTTGTTACTAAATATTCTTAAGAATCGAGTACATTAACAGTACATTTTATCATTTTCACTTGTATGCAAGCTGCATTACTCGGTCTAAGCGAAGTAAGAGGAAACGGTTTTAGTGAGCTGAGAACATCCAGGGGCTTCACTTTGCTGTATTCTGGTAAAGAAAGTGACGAAGATATGCACGAGTATGGCATGGGGCTCCTCCTCTGTAATACAGCTAAGAAAAGCCTTGTGGATTGGAAACCGATCTCAGACCGGATCATGTATACCCGTTTCAACTCTAAAGCCCGGAAGATATCCATCGTACAGTGTTACGCCCCAACCAACGCATCACCAGAGGATACCAAAGACGACTTCTATAACACCCTCAACACCATAAAAAAGCAGGACATCGTCATCGTCATGGGGGACCAAAATGCAAAGGTTGGGAGTATTAATACTAACTGCAAACGGCATATGGGTACACAGGGTCTTGGAGTGTGTAACGACAATGGCGAGCGATTTATTGAGTTTTGTCAGAACCATGACCTGACCATCGGAGGAACACTTTTTATTCACGGTGACCACCACAAATACACCTGGAACTCACCCGATGGTGTCACCAAGAATCAAATTAACCATCTTGCCATTAGCTCCAAATGGCGTTCTTCATTGCTCGATGTCCGCAACCGCAGGAGGACCCGGCAAGGTGGGAAGAAGGTTTGACTTCATGAATTGGAGACCTGTAAGGCGTTTCAGCTTGAGCTGCGTAATCGGTGCTCTGCACTAGAAGTTGCTACGGACTCAATAGACGCGGAGTGGAACCGCATTAAAATGGCCTACACGGAAACGAGCTCCGTCGTTCTTGGGAATGGATCGCCATCACATTCTCGTGAGGACTGGATGTCGCTACAGACTTGGAGCCTTATCGAGGACAGAAGAAATCTGCACCTGAAACTGCTGGAGACCAGTAATGTTGCTAAACGAGCCGACTTCAAAAACCAATACCGGCAGAAACGCAAGGCGATTTATCGTACACGTGCAGATAGAAGGCGGTGGGCTGATAATATTGCTGATAGTGCTCAACATGCTGCAAAAACCAGCTACTTTGATGGCTCCAACACTTTGAGGAAACAGCATCGTCACCTGACGCTCTACAGGTCAGTTTCTCACCGCCACGGCTCCTCAATATCAACACGGAACCACCGTCAGCTTCCGAAGTGGCTGAAGCGGTCCTCTATTTGAAGACAGGCAAAGCACCCGGACTCGACTAAAAACTGCGGAAATGCTACAAGCCGACTTAGCGTCCACGGTCGACGTAGTTCTTCAGCCCCCTTCCTAATTGCCCCCCTAATTGAAAGCCCCTTGTTCCATGACTGGAACAAGGGGCTTTCAATTACCGTACCCAAGAAAGGTGATCTAAGTCAATGCGATAACTGGAGAGGCATTACGTTAGTGTCGATTCCCTCTAAAGTCTTTTGCAAAATATTCTTACAAGATGACTCACGACGGCCTCATCTCGGACGATATCGCAGTCCATGCAGGTGTCCGCCTTCTTCTTATCATGTAGGCAGTAAGGTCTAACGACCCCACACACCCTAGTGAGTTTCTAAACCGCCTCAAGGGCTTCTGACATGGTTTATTTGACGACCGCCATTTGGCGACCGGGACCACCGGCTTATACGTGCCTTCCGAAGCATGGAATCATCTTTTTATCAGACAATCATGTGATTCAAGCCTGCAGTGTCCTAGCCATACTGGAATACAACTTTACAAAGTATGTTCTTCCAGTGGAAATCAAACACAACCACCGGGTCACAAGGCAAACGCCTGAACCACTCGACTACGGAAGCAGTTACCGCCAGGTATCCGCAAAGGCTGCCTCCTTTCGCCTCTTCTTTTCATAGTCGTTCTCGATGGAATTATGCTTCGCATATATGACAAAAGGCGCCGCGGGATAAAGTGGAGATTGTCCAACGTCTCGAAAGATCTAGACTACGCCGAAGACCTATGCCTGCTGAGTCATACACACGCCGACATGCAAGCAAAATTGAACGACCTGTGCCAGGAGGCAGCGAAAACCGGTCTTAAAATTAACACCAGGACGACCCAAGAGATGCGTACGGGAGTGAAGAATTCTACGCCGTTGCTTATCGGCACAGAGGCAGTGGAACGCGTCCATAAGTTTACTTACCTCGGGAGTGTCGTGTCGGAGACTGGAGGAACGGAAGAGGACATCACTTCACGGATTGCCAAAGCCTGAGCTACCATCGCGCAGCTGAGACCTGCCTGGCAATCACGGAAACTGACCCGAAGAGTCAAACTCAAAATCTTCGGATCCAATGTCAAATCCGTGCTGCTCTACGGGTGCGAAACGTGGAAGGTAACCAATCTGGGTCTTCGTCAACCAATGTCTTCGCCGTATCCTCGGGATTTACTGGCCCGAGACGAGTTCTAACGTAGAGCTATTGGAGAAATGCCACGAGAACCCAATCGACCGCCAGATCAAGAATCGTAAGTGGAGGTGGATTGGTCACACGCTCCGGAGGGATCCCGATCATATTTCCAAACAGGCTATGGATTGGAATCCTCAAGGGAAAAGGAAGCGTGGCCGTCCCCGACAAATCTGGCGAAACACCGTGTTGGCAGAAGCGGCGAGTATCGGACTGACGTGGAGTGAAGTGAAGCGTGAAGCTCAAGACCGCTCGCGATGAAGAACTACTGTGGACGCCCTCTACCCCAGCTAGGGGTCATAGGACCTTAAGTCAAGTAAGTCACTTGTATTTAGAATAGAATAATGTTTATTGTCTCCAGTATTACAGCTAGCAGTGTTGGTACATACACAAAACTATAATACCGGAAGCAAAAGATTCAAGCGTCAGCATTATGCTTAGGTTTCCTAGTGGGTTGCTAAGCGCTGGTTTTCAGCTTAAACCCTTGACTCCTGTTTACAAAAGGAAAAAGAAAAAAAAACAGTGCATTCTGCAACAACGGTTTAAATGATAGTTATTGAATAATCACACATCAACACTATTTAATTAGTGATAAGTATTTTTACAGTTTGCGGACACGAGCTGGCCATCTTAGTTCATACGGCATTTTGAAATTATGAATTAGTCAATTAATCATTAAATAAAACAGATTATTTTCTCCCTTGTCTACTTGATGAAAAACACATATCAGATTTGGCAAGCGCACCGATGACATGAATATTTGGAAATAGGCACTAAAATGTTATGTGTACAAATAATACTATTTTTTTTTTATGCAGCCACAGTTGGAAAAACTCGGTATCCAGGATACATGCGGAGTGAACAATCTCCACGGAATGCCTGGAATATACTCCGGTCTTATTTCTGTGGTGGTCGCAGCTACGGTCACATTCGATGCATACGGCTGGGAGTTAGAAAACCTTTACCCCGCCACTGCTTACCATAATTCAGTTTGTTTTGGACTCTTATTTTATTCCTGTGCTTAAAAGGCCACAATAGTAGAATCCGCCAGCACATCAAGCTACCCCAAAACTGCAAATATTTTCTAATCAACCTTGAAACTAATGCTTTAGCGATAAATATGAAAATTAAATTTGACAGATTATTGTATGATTATTATTATGATCCTAATATGATTCTACTAAAGTTGCCTTTTTATACCCACTGTAGGGAACGTGCAAGGCGTAGAATGTGCCATCTTGCGTTGATACTTTACTTAACACTTCTAAGCTACCATCTATAGTTCCTGCACGATCCTTGTAGAACTTTAAAATAGTTTCATCATAGAAGTGGCGAGAAGACCTGGACGCCCGTCCTCTTTTGGTCCCCCAGTAGAAAGAAGCATCAAAACGCCATTTTCGATACAACTAAAGCACGGCGATATTTGGTAGTAAACGCCGTCTCTTGGTATTTATGGCATCGTGGACTGCCTTTAGACAATTTTTTCCTTTTGATATCCCATAAGTCTATGGTATCAATGAGACTATGTCAAAGAATTCTATTTTTACATTTTTTTTTCGTTTTTTTTTCAATATAATTCGACAAAGTCACGATTACTTAAGTAAAACACCCTAACTAGAAATAGGAAAACATCGCACTTTCCTAGCTTAAATACGTATGATTGATTTGAATGAAAATGTAATTTAGCCACATTTTTTGTACAGTCTGGACAACTACCACCACCATACGTGAAACACGTGCCTTCAAGAACTTTTATGAAGCAGGCGGCGTACCAGGGGCTAGCTCTGGCATCTACGTTGGGAATTGCACTTATAACAGGTGTTATTTGCGGTAAGAACTTTTTTATCATTATTTCTGACTTCTAAGCCCCAAAAACGAAAATATCTTAGTGTGGTCATCAGTTTTTAAAATAGTTTGATAAGTTCGAATCGAGAGTAGTCACCAGCGCCCTATTTTTAACATGCATGAGCAAACAAAGTAAGCGTGTCCTGAGCGTTCGAGCGGCATGGTTGTGATATTCCTGAATAGTACTCCAAAGCAATCCTCAATTTCGCTTTGCACCGGTTACTTATTTTTGTAACCATGTTACTGCTTTCCCTATCAGGTGGCTAGAAGTTTGGTAGACATGTGGTGGTATCATCAGCGACAATATTCGATGAGCATCTAAAAGTTCGAAAAGTCGTCAACACCTTAAAACAACAAGTCACTGAACAACTTTGATCACAAAATGCGGTGAACATAGTGCCAATTCTATAATTTTCACATTCGCAATCTCTCAAAAATGTATGAAAATCAAGGCTTTTTTAACCGACTTCCAAAACAGGTGGAGGTTCTCTTTTTATCTCTATCAAAAAAGGAGGATTACTCCAAGGTTTCTGATCCGATTTCTGTGATTCTTTTTAAGTTCGATGTGGTATACTTTTTGGGGACCGAGTCACCCGCGTCCGTAGGAGAATACCCATTGCAGTCCCTACACGTGGTCCCCGGGTGGTGCTAATCAAGTGCACTAACTGGTGGTAGGTTTCGGCCGATGGCTTGCGACCACCTACTGGGCAAAGACGTACCGCCAAGTAGCCTAGCCGCGTTCCGGTACGATGCTCAGTGTAGCCAATCCTAGGGAGTTGGGTCGAAATAGTTGTTCCAATGCAGGCAGACCGACCAGGCTCGCGTTGATATGGGCGTATCGAGAGACTAGTCGCGGAGGGTAGCGGGAACCGAGGCACGGTGCGCCGCTGGCCGACTGCAGGTAGTTGGGGGCCCAAGTAGTGTACTAGCCATAGCCATACATGAAAGGCTGCCCCGCCAACTGTCGAAAAATCCCGGAATGCACTATCGTGCTGGTTGGCGTCCAGACGAGAAGGCCCGATGGACATTTCCGGGAGGGCTCGGGCGTCCCCGCAGTCTCCAAACTAGTCCCCCAATGATGCCGTCCTGTCAGAGCGTGCCTGAGGGTTAGCAGCATGGAACCTCATTTCACTTCCTTCTCCTCTACCTTACTCACTCAATATGACCAGGAACAAAAAGAGAAAAGCTGTACAGCGGCAGCAAAGTGCATCTCTCTAATATACGAGGTCTGCACTCAAATCTCGCCGCAGTCCATCACCACCTAGTGACTGAGAAACCAGCGCTCTTGTTTCTGTCGGAGACGCAGATTGGATGTCCGTCAGACGTGTCGTACCTTACATACCCAGAGTTTACCCGGAAGCACTACACCAGACCACGCGCGGGCGTCTGTATGTACGCCCGGGACGACATCTGCTATTGGCGTCACCGCAATCTTGAGAACTCCAGGTTCTCAACGCTGTAGGCTTTAGTGTGCCTGGATAAAATTATCTACGCCCGTATCTACCGTTCGCACGGCGGTAATCTGGAGACAACTGGGCTAATACAGCACCTCAGTGAGGCGGCGGATGCGGCTCAGCAGCGGTACCCTTCTGCCCAATTGGTGTTGCTGGGGGACTTCAACGCCCACCATCAGGAGTGGCTTTTCCCATACCAGCACACAGACCATGCTGGACGAGAGGCGCTAAAGCTAGCGCTTGCGTTAAATCTCACCCAGCTGGTCCAGGGGGCAACGAGGGTGCCGGATGTTGAATCGCACACAGCCAATTGCTTGGACCTTCTGCTGACAACAGATCAGACCGGTACTCGGTGTCGATTTCTTCTCCACTGGGTAGTTCCGACCACTGTCTGTTGAAGTCTGTGTCCGTCTACTCCCCGCCCGATCTTAGCCCAAGAGACATCCGGCGGGTATGGCGGTACAGGTCAGCAGATTGGGATGGCATGCGATCATTTTTCACATGTTACGCTTGGCAGCCTACTTGCTTTCCTTCAACTGATGCTACGTCGTGCGCTGACGCCGTGACGGAAGTGTTGCGGAAGGGAATCGAGTACTATATTCCGTTCTCAGACGTAGCAATGTCTGGCGAAGCTCGCCCATGGTTTGGTGCCGAGTGCAATCGCGCTAATGCCATAAAACATGCGGCGTACCTAGCATGGGTCGATGCCCGTGCGCGCAAAGCAAATGACGTGAGTCAGAAGAAGAGAGCTTTTAACAGGGCTGCCAATTCCTGCAAGAAGGTGTTGCGGAGAGCTCGGTTTGACCACATTAGCCGAATAGGGAACAAACTTGCTTCATACCTAGCAGGTAGGTAGTAAAGCTTTTTGGTCCCTGGCTAAGTCGGTCGAATCGAACTTCTGCTGCCCCTCACTACCACCACTGCTGAGACCCGATGGGTCGCTGGCCCACTCCGCTGAGCAGAAAGCAAACTTATTTGCTTCTATGTTTTCGGGATCATCGCGTCTGGATCCTGGTGGCGCGAGGCCCCTGCTTCTCCTAATGGATGCGAGTCGAGTATGTCGAATATTCGCATTCATCAGAAGGACGTTCTTCGGGTACTGCGTAACCTAGACGTGAATAAGGCTAGAGGCCCCGACTGTATCTCTATCAAGCACAAGTTCGATCGTGTATGGAATACTGCTCTCATCTATGGGACGGATCTGCCACATACCAGCTTGATGCCCTTGAGTCAATTGAAAAACGAGCCAAGAGGATCATCGGTAATGACATGCTCGTCGAGTCGAAGCTCTAAAGTCTTTAACATCGACGCCGAGTTGCTGGCCTGTCGGTTTTCTATCGGTTTCATTTTGGGGAGTGTGCGACGGAATTGGATGATTTAATTCCGCCAAGCCCGTTCCATTATCGGACCACAAGATGAACGGCGATGCGCCACCGGTACATGGTGAACATTCCACCCACACGCACAAAACATTTTGTGAACACATTCATAGTGCGTACAGCTAAGGAGTGGAATTCCCTGCCAGAGTCTGTGTTTCCAGATAGCTACAACCTGGGAGTTTTTAAGACAAGAGTGAATAGGTTGCTTCTAGGCAAACGTGCTCCATCTTCGACCGTATCATCGCTTACAATCAGGTGAGATAGTGGTCAAACGTATGCCTATCAACAGTAAAAAAAAAAAACTTGCCATTTGGACCCGTAAAATGAGATTCAGTTTGGTTCAGTAGTTTTTATTTTATGAGCATTTTTGCTTATTTCAATTGCTGCGTAGACGAAGGCGTCGTACAGGTATCACCATTTAAAAGTGAAAAATAAAAAACGTTTTACAAAAAAATATAACCGACTTCCAAACAAAACACTACAAAATATAAAATAACCTTAATTTCGGAAGTTGGTAGTAAAAAACCAAGAAACAAAGTCAAAAACACCGACACAAAGGAACCACCGTAATTAAGGTTATTTTATACTTTGTAGTGTTTTGTTTGGAAGTCTGTTATACTTGTTTTGACAGTTTGCGATTGACATGCGAATGCGAACGCTGTTTAAAAATTCGTAGAATTATTGGCCTTCAGATTATTGTTACAAATTTCGGGGACCGGGCATCATAACAGCCAAAAGACGTCCACATGTCCTCCCCCAATGGGGAGGGTTTGCCATAATCGCCACGCTTGGCAGGGGGATGGCGATCGCAGTGTATGGTGTTGCGTTTAACAGAGAACGTTGCTGCCCATTCTCTGGTGAGTCCCTTAGTCGCCTCGTACGACACCCACGGGAAGTGATGGGATGGTATTATTCTTTTACGGCACCATACGGCACCGGCCAACAAAAATACTGAACATGCCAATGTTACAAAAGTTCTGTTATTAAAATTTTTTGTTTTCAATTAAAAATTAGCTTCTTTAAATGAAAAAAAAAACTGGTCAAGTGCGAGTCGGACTCGCGTGCAAAGGGTTTCGAACTAATTTCCTTTTTGTAACATGTTATTTTAACACTTAGACTTCTTATAGGTTTTCCTGTAATCTGCAGGTAACTATTATCTGTAGTTTTTTTTCAAGATTTTTCAAGAGCTCTGTAGTTACGAAAATATTGGAATGGTATTTTTTGGTCTGTTATTTGTTGAGTAACATCTAAAATATTTATTTTTAAATTATGAAAAATTATAATTAAAACTCTCACAATAAGCCCTTTCATTTGATATGTCACAAGACAGGTACAGTTTAAAAAAAAAAAATCTGTTTCTTACGGATGTTCGGAACCCTAATAAAAAAGGTTTTCCATGCGTGCACGTTGCATGCTTGTCATTGCTTCAGGCATTTCATCGTGAACGTTTAGGGTGCCTGTCCATTACAGCGGAGCGAGGCAGCGGAGCGGAGAAACGGAGAAATTTTAACCAATGGAATTACATAAAATCTCCGCACCACGTGAGTCATAGACATTTTGACTGACCTGATTGGTTAATATTTCTCCGTTTCTCCGCTCTGCTGCCACGCTCTGCACAAATGGACAGGCACCCTTATGATGGCAACGCGTTTTATATTATTTGCACGTTCATCGTCATTATATCAGCCGAAAGACGTCCACTGCTGGACATAGGCCTCCCCCAAGCGACGCTACTACGACCGGTCCTACGCGTCTCGCATTTGCACGTGCATCCCCACCTAAAGCGAGATACAGTGCAAGCGATCAAGATCAACGTAGTAAAAAAGGAGGGTCCCGCTCTACAATCTGTACTGTGAATGGCAGGAACTTTTGTTGTTTTCATACATTCATTCATATTGTACTTGCTGATCGAATATTGTCGCTGACTACAGTCATAGTAGGTTTTATCGGCACGCTGTTTTTAAGCATTTCTCGAGAGAGCAGCCTTAAATGAGTAGCCATGTCATTACCACCAGACTGCAGTGTGCCGCAGTCTGTAACGTGGGAATGACATGGCTACTCATTTAAGGCTGCTCTCTCGAGAAATGCTTAAAAACAGCGTGCCGATGAAGCAACGTCGGCATTTACTGAAAAATTACATCTGAAAAAATAGATAGTAATCTATATAATATGAAAAAAAAATCACCAAATCACCTCCAAATCGTTAAGATGAAACCATTTTACTTCTTCATTTTTTAACAAAAGTCCAAAAAAAAATTCTACTGCTTTGCAATACAAACGAATATAATTTGGTTTTATTACTTTTTTTGAAATATGTTTTATTTTTTTATAATAAATTAAAAATGCGGATAGCGGACTGGTGCGTAGAGGAGTAGTTAACTTCGTTTATATGCACAAGGTCATTGGCATGTATACAAGCCTTAATATCGGAGGCGATCAAGTATAGTATTATCCAACATATGTGGTGTCTTTGATGGTAAGACGTACGTAGTCGTCGCTCAAGCTCGACGAAACTGCCACGCACGGTCGGTGTCACAACACTCACGGTGGGGCTGGGCTCTAGCAGCCGCGAGACGGAGATGAATGACGAGGTCGGAGCTACTCGTATATACATATGTGATGGTCGTGTTCGTCAAGCCATTTCGTCAACAAGTTTTGTCCTCGTTCAAAATACAAATTGTTATAAAAAAAAATACCTAAAATTTTCATGTTATATGTACTTATAATTTAGGTACCGTTATATTTAAACTTAAGTGCTTCTTTCTTGTTGTTTACATTTTGAGACTTATTTTTACTTTTATTTCTTAAATAAATGTAAATGAAGACGCACAGGACCAGTCGTTGTGGCGACGCTTGGGGGAGGCCTATGTCCAGCAGTGGACGTCTTTCGGCTGATATGATGATGATGGTGATGGAGTTCCTAATTGGGCCTTGGATATTACGACAGCTTAAGATATAATTGCTTTTACAGGTTTAATCGCCAGATACTGCTCACCTCTGACAGTAAAGCAACGATATGATGACGACGTGAATTGGGAGCTACCGGACTAGGGTAACATAACAATGTCGTCTTCATTTTTAAACCTTTCATTAGTAAACCTCATGATTTTCTACCAAAAGAAAATAGAGGAAAAACGTATGTTTTACAGCATTAAGTAAAACCAACGTTTGCTAAACGAATGTTAAGAGGAAATACCGGCGGCGAGACATTGTATGTAAAAAGTCATAATTCGAGGCTTGGCTCTCGACTGCTTTCTCCTCCAATATTAAACCAATATTAAAGATATTTCACAAACTGAATCATAAGGATGTATACTGTGTCTGTGTTTTCTTTTTTGTTGTCTTAAAGTTGTCAAATTTGTTCAATGTTCCCTCTGTTGATAGCGATTTATTGGACAATTTTGAGCATTTTGTGAGAGTTCTAGTGCTTATACGGTTGATAAATCATCAAAAAGGGAAACATAGGGACACAAAGGGACACATATATATCCTTCTTATTCTGTTTGTGAAATATCTCTTAAATCAGTCCAATATTGGAGGAGAAAACAGTCGAGAGCCAAACCTCAAATTATGACTTATTACATACAAAGTCTCGCCGCCAGCATTTCCTCTTAAGGGATGTCGTGCATTACGCGAATTTTTAATTAATTATGTTTATTTGTTATAATTAAGTATTAAAAGTAACCTTACTTAGTTACACATATAGCTATAATAGGTATTTAAGAATTAATGACCTATATCATGAAAGTTATTTTGTAGGTTGTTATCGACTTGGGTATTTCAGTCTGTATTTTTTAAAATTAATTGTAACCAATCGGCGGGTCTAAAAAGGCCACTTTATCAGAATCAGCCATCAATTTAAACTACCAGAAACTGTTAAATTTTCCCAATCAACCTTGAACCTAATGCTTTAGCTTTAAAGATGAGAATTAAATTTGACAAATTGTTTTTTTTTTAATATTTTGATCTTAATATGATTCTACTAAAATGCCCCTTTTTAGACCTGCAGAAATTTTTTCATGCCCTGACATTCTACAGAGCTATAAAATTAAGATTTTTTATAATTATTATGTAGAAACGCTCCTGTTTTATTGATATGTTATACTATTGAGTGTTTCATTCCGGACTACGACGAATTAATGAATATTTTTATGTTAGTAAATACATTGTTTTTTATTTAACAATAAAACATGTGATATTTTGTTACACTTAGTTTAAAATGCAATATACTTAATTAAATCTAAACCCTGTACCTGATTATATTCCGTTTATTTCTACACTAATATTATAAAGATGAAAGATTTGTTTGTTTGTTTGTTTGAAATGGGCTCCGAAACTACAGGACCGATTTGAAAAATTCTTTCAGCAATGAATAGCTACATTATCAGGGAGTAACATAGGCTATATTTTATCTCTGTACTCCCACGGGAACAGGAACTACGCGGGTGAAACCGCGTGACGTCCACTAGTCCACTAGTATTTTATATACACATCATTTAAAATTTTAAATGTTTCAATTAAAAAAATCATAAAAATAGTAGCCCATTGGTATCGGGAACCTCTTAACTGTACGCGTCGTGTGTGTGTACTGTTTTCTGGATCAAGCCCTTGATCCAAAATTTGTTGTACTAAAGAACACGTTCAAAAGTGGTACAATATTCTGAAGATTTTTAAAAGCTAATGTGATATACCTTATTAGAAAGCTTATTTATTAAGCTACTCTATTATAGAAAATACGATTTTTTCAGGCGCGTGTTTTAAAAAAAAGGGAATAATGTTTCAGTAGAAACAAAACGCACAAAGACGCATATTTATTCATTTCTATGGCTTAGTTACCGTTTCTATTAAATATTTAAGATTTTATTATGATTTTAGCTACAGTTCCATGAAATTAAGACAAAGAATATTGATTATCATTACATTGCAATATCAAAACGTGTCGAAAAAAGGTAAAATCTGTAAACGTCGGAATGACGTTGAAATAAAAAAGACACCCTAACTTCTAGGCATGGGCAACATTGCTTTTACACGAATATTTAGAATATCGGCTATCGCATTTAGTTATTTAAACTTCATATACAATAATGGCATTCCGTACCCGTGACACCCCCAGAAGATACCCCTGGGGGTGCGACGGGTACTTGGATTCGGACCCGTGGCACCCCCAGGTCAAATAGTGCTGTGCTTGGTATTTGTTACTAAAACGAACACTAGTACTTGGTATAAAAACTATGTAGGTTTGTTTACCTACTTACTAATACATATATGATTTCATTTTTATTTTCTTATGTGAAGCTAATGTGACCTAAATTGTAGTTTTGTGTTTATCGTTTGATAATCCACCTAGTCAGATCACCAAATACGCTTACCTATCATAGTAGATGAATGCGTCTTAAAGCAATATATTTCTCTAAGTATTTGATATTTTTTTCCATTTTTACTATACCGTCAGATTCAAATTTGACATACTCAAAGCCATGTTGAATTTCGCAGTCAGGAAGAAGCCCTGGCAAAACACTTGCCAGGGCAACTATTCTTCGTCCTGGTTTATTTTTCGTATATCTAAAAGACTTCCCTTTCTTCCAAATGTTACAGTTCTTAGTGTAGCACCCTCGCAATGTAATATTTGGGAATATTTTCAAAATGGTGTTCATCGCTGCTCTTTCATAGTCTGTATTCGAATTTTACGTGGGTTTCACTCGTGTGTATTTGATACATGATCATGTTAAACAAAATAATGTCTGTTCGGTCCGACATGAGTGCGAATACTAAGGGCTTTGCTTTAATAGTTTCCACACCACTTCCCAGGTCACCATAAATACTATATAATTTTGAAAATGGTTTCGGGCAAGTACCGTCGGCAAAGTATTCCACAATATTTGGAATTATTTGTCGCGATTCTTTCGAGCAAAAAAACAATAATACGGTTTTGCTTTTCTGAGTCGTCATAGTAATAATCTGCCAAAACAAAATTATGATATTGAACTGGAACTTCTATTTCACTCAAATCGTGGGATGTATTTTTAGAAACTTATGCAGATTTGTTCCAAGCATCCTGAAGAAAGTGCTTCACGCCTTTATACCGAGGATATTTCCCAATTGTAAAATTCATCCCAATGTCTTTAAAATCCCTTTTTCTTGTCATATAATTGTTCAATAGATTCCTCAGATGAAATCACAATTTTTCGCAATTTACACTTTTCCTTAATCAATCTCTCAATTTCTCTTTATTTTCATTACTAAATGGATTTACTTCACTGGTATGATCTTTATTTTTAAACTGTTATTATCCTAAAAAAATATGTTATATAATAAATTAGATGTCAATGAAACAAATAAATTTAATAAAAACTACCTTTCCAATTTTTTATTGTTGATAATTTCCTGTCCTCCTCGGTCACTTCATACAGTGGTATCGTTTAACTCTAAAATACCCACCGTACCACCAGAGGTACGGCCAGAGTTACGGTGGGTCTGCAGTGGTTTTCCATTTGTCCCATCACTGTTCGATTGGTGGATTCATGGGAACTAGGAAATAGGACCCGTGATACCATTGCTACACTATTGTATTGATTTGAGGACCTGGCGGTGCCACGGGTCCGAATCCAAGTACCCGTGGCACCCCCAGGGGTATCTTCCGGGGGTGTCAAGGTTACGGAATGAATAATGGCACATAAGCAGACTTAATGCAACAAGGCATTCTCTACTAGTCAACCTTCGGGTTTGTTTTTTTTTAAGTTATATACTTCAATATATTATTGGCTGAATCTATGCGGAACTCGGAAGTGGTAGAAAAGGTACTGCGATATTTAGGTTTCGGTTTTTCGATTTACATACATCATTCATTGTATTTTTAATTTGTAACTTTACACTCAACGAAGTCGAAGGAGGTGTAGCGCAATATCTCAAGTACCTACCCGAATCAGTTTGAACCGAATATCATAGTGCGATACGGTGTTGTGTATTTTAAAACTAATTTCCCAGAATTTGACCCTTACTAGCTACACTTTTGGATGGTGCAATAATACATGGTGTATTTTTTTTTTTTTCTAAATCAACCGGTTTGATTCCCGGGTAGGAATAACGATTTTTCAAATATCCAATTATGCAGTTTTACTTTTCATCAAAATCGGGCTCGTTTCAGAATTGACCCTGAAGGCACACTTTATAAATTCAGCTTGTACAGACCATCCATTGTACACTTGTTTTTATAATCCTGTGCTTGTTATGGTGTACAATAAAGTATACAATAAATAAATATAGATTCAGTACAGTGTGCCAATACATAGGTTTTGTATCTATATTCGATCTGCATCGCCCATTCCTAATGTCCACTGAATCCTCCTCTCCTACTCGGGTCAGACCGACACCATCCTATTCTGTTGCTCGTAATTTCGTTGTGCTTTGAGTTTTGTGTTGCTGTGTTCTTTCTTCCACTTGACCTTTGCATCTGCCCTACGGACTCCGAACCCTCTTTTGTGACAGCTTGTGTTTGCTGGACCGCTGATATTCTTGGTTATTTGAATTTTTGCTAGGTTAGAAAACAATAGCTTTATAATTATGTTAATTGTGATCTTATCCTGCGACCTGACCACCTGCAGTTTGAATACCATGCTGTAGATTTGTGTGCCGTGAGGTTAGTTGTTTTTTACATTTGCATTATGAAATGCCGTTGTTGTAAACAATGATCCTTTTAGAAGTATGATTCATTACTACTAGGTTCTACATAACTACATTCTATTGTGTAATATAATTTTTTGACTTAGTCAGTTTAGAATATTTATTTCAAAGATTTGATTAAGTTTTACTATACCATTTTTTCAATTACTGAAATAGTCAATCATTCCTATAATTATGTGAATTACAGATTACTGAAAATGACCGGTTATGCGAAGAATAACGTTACCGTTTTTGGGTTTAAGAGAAATTGAAGTAAGTATAGATATATTTTGGAGTTTAAGGTACCTATCACTTCCGAGTTCCATATAGATTCAGACAATACATCGAAATTAATATATATAAATGCAATAACCGAAATTCTAAACCGCTACATTTATAAGTTTAGCTATAGTGTAAAAACGATATTGCCCAAGCCTAGACCTAGACCCGAGTCTTGCTGACTGAGACTGTCACTGTCATTGTCAAATGGCAAATCCACAGGGTTGCAAACCCTAAAATATAAATATTGTTTGTATTTAGTGATGCAAGCATTTTAATTTTCAACACTTGTATAAAAAAAACGGGTGGCTGTAAAAAAAATAAATGTGCACACACATTAAAATATTTACACTCTTTCAGCATATATAGCTCAGAAGGCTGTTTAAATTATAAATTATTTTAGTATCAAGCTCCATACATTTATTGAACGTCTCGTTTATAATGTATGTATGGATGTTATCTACGGCCAGCCACGTAGAAACCTATTTAACTGTGGAGTGTTTAATCTCAAAGGAAGTACTTTCTAGTGGTCCTTTTTGAAGAAGTCTATCCAGAATCTTTGAAGCTTTTTTTTTTCACAAAACATGTTTGAGTGTCGAACAAGTGTGTAAGGACATAAAAAAATGATACACTTCAGTTTTTAATGAAACCGGCATTTACGATGAATTATTTTCTTTACGTTTTGTCCCTGGCCTTGTAAGCAGGCTTTCAGTATCGCTAAAAGATTACAAACGTGACCAGCCGGTCAGTTCTGGGAATTCCCATTGTATAAACTAAGGGTGGTGTGAACTGGGTATATTGTCATTATACATTGACTTGGCGTACCTATTGACAGCTCCCTTCATGATCACTTTTTTATTATTATTTCGTCTATTTATTTTTAAATACATATATTTTACATTTTTAATTATATCTTAAAAAAACCATTAAGAAATACATTTAAAAATATAGAAAATAGTAGTCCGCCGGTGTCGGGAGCAGGGTCCAAGCTACCGGTGGTTAGGGCTCCAGAGAAAGGAACCTCCTCACAATACGAGCCGTATCGAGGAGTACTGCCTTCTGTATCAGGCCCTTTACGCAAACTTTGACAGGTGGTCGTCGAAGCTATTGGCCATCAGGCCATTGGCCGTAACGACAATCGGCCCAATGACTGCTGTGTTCACATCCCACATGTCGACAACCTCGCGAGCCAAGTCAAGATACTTCGTTTGTTTATCTTTCTCAGACTTCACGAGGGACTGCTATATCAACAATCATTGCGCGACGCTCTAGTCGGTCTATCACCACTATATCAGGCTTATTGGCAACAATAGCCCTGTCAGTGATGATAGACCGATCCCAATACAATGTGCAATTGCCACTTTCGAGAACTGGGTCGGGCACATACCTATAGTACGGTACTTCCGATTCCACAAGATTGTATTTAAGAGCAAGTTGCTGGTGGATAACCCTGGCTACAAGGTTGTGCCTGTGCAAAAAGTCTCCGTTAGCCAGACTAGGACAACCGGAAATAATGTGGCGGATGGATTCCCCGGGCCGATGACATGCCCGACATATGTCAACCGTAACGTTCTTCACAATATATTTATTAATTTTATTATTGTTCCTATATTTCAGGCAACTGTGGCACATACAAATACAATACACAACAAATAAAAAAATATATATATTTATACAAACTAAGCGTACAAAATGACGGCGTCGTGTTACGCTGCGTGGTGTCGCGTAGCCTACCACGACAACGTCGGTAGACTACACCCTTCGGCCAAAACTCTTCCTTTAGGAACCTGTCGAGATGTTGTGTCGGAACCCGCACCACAAACGACTTGAAGTTGGTGTTGTGACTCGGCTCCACTTTACCTTACCTAAGATCTTACAGTGAGAGTTTACAGAATAGGATCACTGATCGACTTACAAGAGTTTCAGCAATGATTGGTCTTCTCGCAAAATGAACGGATACGGTTGAGTACAGAGGCGCACAGTATACACAGGCGCGGCGCAAACTCGGTCACGAAGCCAGGGGGCAGATCGCGCGGCGCTAGAGTGGCGTAGTGTTGTATTAAGAGAAATTTGTGTCTTGTTTACAAACAACATGTGTAAACAGCGACGAAAACATCTTTTTGATACAAATTCTGAAACGCATTATGAAATTTAGGTTGGTCTTTAAAAAGTAAAAAAATGAAATGCACAATACTATGCCACTGCAGACGCGCGGGCTCCGCCCGACTGGCGCGCACCGCTCTTACGCCGCCGCCGTACCGCTCACGCGACGCCGCTGTTAAATCTTTCTCTATTTCAATGAGTTTCATAACATACCTAGCCAAAATAAAAGTAAGTTGATAATCAGCTTACCACGATAGGTACATTCACGCTGGAAAACCGTTTATAAAATAAAAACACCAGCTCGCACTAAGCGTTTCCAAACGTCTTTTATAATGCGCACAGCAAAGGAGTGGAACTCTCTGCCTGCGTCCGTGTTTCCAAACGCTTACAACCCTAATCTCTTCAAAGTAAGAGTGAACAGGCTCCTTCTGGGTAAGCTCGCTCCATCGTAGACTTTGTCTCGGTCATCTTTGACCTAGACTGGAGTCAAGAGCAAACCCATCACAAATAAAAAAAAAAAAAAAAAGAAAACAAGTGTGGGTATTCGAAAAAGGTGTTGGGGATTTTTCGTCAATTCTTGCTCGGGACAAACACCTGAGACGGTGGCAAGTGAATTTTGTATAAGACTTATCACAGTGGCATAAGTTTTAAGTTTGTTTGGAAAGTATCCAAGTGTTTCTCACTAGCTGTCATGAGGAGTGTACTATGGAATTTCAAGGTGAAATGTTGTATGTGTCTTTATTAGTTGCATTTGAAAAAGGTATTTCTGAATTTGCTTTCTATTATTGGATTGTAGTTAGGAATGCTTATTATTTTGTTATTTAAAGGCATTTTCCCGAAAAATCTATTAGTTACGTCAGTTGAATTACCAAAAAAATATTGGACACTTTTGTTTTCATTTGTCACATAAACAAAAAATTAAGACAATACAGTACATTGAAATTTTGCGTGACATCATCGGAACCCACTCCACAACTTTTATTCACTTTATATTTGTTAACTAGCTGAACCGCGTAACTTCGTCTGCGTCGCATTTTTCATTAATGCTCCGCTCCTATTGGTCATAGCGTGATGTTATATAGCCCAAATGGCCTTCCTCGATGAATAGGCTACATAACTTTAAATATATTTTTTTAATTCGAATCAGTAATGCCTAAGATTGCGTTCAACCAAACAAACAAACTCTTTAGCTTTATAAAATTAAGCTTTAAATAAAGCTTTTTAAAAGTAGAGATTTTTATTGATTTGAAAAGACAAAAGATATGTGTCAAATAGTTTTTGAAAATCATTTTCGTTAATTTTCTATCCAGGAAACAACCTTATTAGGGTGACTGTCCATTTGCGCGCAGCGAGGCGCGGTGAGGAGAAACGGAGTAATATTAAGGCTTGTATTCATGCCAATGAACTTGTGCACACAAACGGAGCTAACTACCCCTCTACGCGCCACTCCGCTACTCGCATTTTTAATTTTTTATAATAAAATAATACATGTTTTTAAAAAGTAACAAAACCAAATCATTTTCTTTTGTATTGCAAAGCAGTAAACATATTTTTTATACTCTTTTGATAAAAAATTAAGGAGTAAAATGGTTTCATCTCAACAATTTGGAGGTAATTTGGTGGTGTTTTTTTCTTATTATGATATACCGATAGATAAATTCTAGGTAAACTAAATTATGCATATCATGTAGATTACTAAAAATTTTTTTCAAATGTAATTTCTCTGTTAGTGCCGACGAAAAGCTGCTTCATCTGCACGCTGTTTTTGAGAGAGTAGCCTTAACCAATCATGTCAGTCAATATCAGTGACTCACGTGGTGCGGAGATTTTATGCAATTCCATTGGTTAAAATTTCTCCGTTTCTCCGCTCCGCTGCCTCGCTCTGCTGTAATGGACAGGAACCCTTATGGTCAAATGATTTAGAACTATTTTGTTCGATTAGGCAGCTTGTTGGCTATGGCAGGGGTCACCAATTGGTTAAATTTGGGGTCTGTTTTTTTTAAATAATGTCTCTGCCGCGGTCCGTTTCGACGTAGTCCGTTTCTACACTATGTTTGTCCTTCAGTCTTACCTGCTATATTTTGCTTTCATAGTTTATAAACTTTCGTAGACAATGTATACTCGGAAAAAATCAAGATTCGATCGAAACGTCAGTTCGCGAGTCTGACTGCACTTGTCCGGTTTTTTCCTTTCCAGTGGCAGAAGCTAGTAGGAATGTAAAGCAGATGAAAACAGGCAGACACGAGAATTTACGAGATAGCTGGGATGTTTATATAAAACAAGCTTCTGTCAGCGGCTTCCCCCACATGGTACCTAGGGAACATACTCCCGGGATAAAAAGTAGCCTATGTCCTTTCTGAGGCTTTTTGCGTAGGTACCAAATTTAATTTAAATCGGCAATTTTGACATGAAAGCGCGACAGATAAACAGATACAGTTGCTTTCGCATTTATAATATTAGTATAAAATAATAAATTATACTAAATTCATCATCATCATCATCATATCAGCCGAAAGACGTCCACTGCTGATATAGGCCTCCCCCAAGCGTCGCCACATCGACCGGTCCTGCGCGTCTCGCATCCATCGGCTACCCGCGACCTTCACCAGGTCATCGGTCCACCTTGTGGGAGGCCTTATACTAAATTATAATATTATAATTATAGTAAGGAAGTAAGGATCCTCCGTTACTGAGTGACTGACAGACAACGCACAGCCGAAACTACTGGTCGTAGTAAGCTGAAATTTAGCATGTAGGTTCCTTAGGGAGTATAGGGGAGCATTAAGAGAGGATTTCCCGAAATTTCTACGGGAACCGGAAAAAACGTATATGCGCGTACGAAGTCGCGGGCAGAAGCTAGTGATACTATAACGAGTCAAATATTTCCCCCCGACATATCAACTTGGTACATTATTACATGAACATTATTGAATTTGCATAAATTTCGCCAAATTGCCTGCTACGTAGGGAAATCAAGTTTATGAAATAAATTTCATTTTAGCCGTCTAGCCCTGTTAATTTTCGCTGTGCATATTTATTTAGTAGGTTGATATTAATAAGTATTTAGTCGAAAAAGTACCTAATCTATATCTATACATATAATAAAACAGTAGAGACCATGATTTCTGTACATTAAACAAAAATACCAAAAATCGAGTAGGGGTGATCAAAAAAAAAGGTATAGAACACAAAAAGAGAATTTTTTTTTTGTCTGTCTGTCTGTCTGTACACGCTAATCTCCGAAAATACTGAACAGATGTTGTTGGGGTTTTCAAAGTTACATTAAGCAAGTTTCTAGGCAACATTTAGTCTTTGTTTCATTCAAATTGCTGGCCGGAAAAAAATGTTATGGACATTTAAAGATTTTAAAATTACGTATCAACGTTTTTCGACAAGTTTTGTTCAACTTTCAATTATTCTTTAAATTAGCCATTAAAAACATATCCGTAGATATTGTAATCATCATGCTATATTTTCTAGGGGCTAAGCAGTCAATAACAATATATTATTATGATATTGGCTATTTAAATCAAACCTCAACTGAAGTCATAGACCCGGCGGTACAATGACTGACTTACGATTGAATTGGTGTAAGTTCGGATCCCAGTTTTCGCAACATTTTTTAAATTATTGCTGACTAATTTTTACTTTTTTATGTTCCTGCTCTAATATTTACGTTGGTCGCGACTTCGCATGCCTGTACGTTTAAAAATGTGTGGAATTTGATGTGACGAAGTACTGAAATTCCGGATTAGTAGGATAATTAACAGAACCTATTTTCTGTAATCTTTTTTGTTCGCATCAATCGCATAACGATAAAAAGTACAAAACCAAAGAAGATAACTTTTACACATAAACCTGATAATTTGTAGCAATGTTTTATGAAATGAACTAACTACGTAAAAAGGATACCTGCAATGCCATCTATTGACCCAAATAGTACTTTCGACGGCATGAGGCATTTAAAATGTCATAACTCATCTTTTGATAGTTCAACTGCATATTCCATAGATGGCGTTATGCATTTGATCTCATTTTCGCGGTGTTAAGATTAGTTAAGTCGTAGTCTTCAGCAGTGAGGAAACGACGATGAAAAAGAAGGCCACTCAAATGCGCATAATTTTACGAATACTGTTAAAAATTGCTGACGGCCTATACCACAATCAAGAAGGTGGTTAGGTTATTTTAGAAGGTAGCCTTTGTTGTCCCATTGCTTCAGCATTAATTCATTTCTTCTGTGTACGGGGAACCACCGACCAAGCAGCAACCATCAATATGCATAATATTGATAAATGTTTGGGGAATTTTTTTTCCATGAAAACAGGCATGGAAGAAATGGTACACATCATCCTATTAAGTTCTATGATTTTTATTTATATATTTAATTTCGATTAAATATTGCTAAAGCCCTCGGCTGAAAGTCACACATACCCAACAAACTGTTATAGTAGCTCAAATAAGATTTTGGCTGATTGCTCCGGTGACGATGTGATCATTCCCAGAATCCCCCTCATTCCCAATTATTTTCCATTTATTTTCCAAACTGGAAAATTCCCAGTGAGCCTATGATAGTTACGTCATGACCAGCTCAGGGCCAGAAATTATCCGTTGCGGGCGTCATCCGCCAGTGGATCATGGGGAACTGTAGATCCGTAGGTAATGACGCCACAGACGCGTCGCGAAGAGGTTCCAACATGGCAGTGCTGGACCCATACCAATTCTTCCTGCTACCTTTCTCATTGTTTCGTACATGAATTTGCCAGACATCAATTATGGCAGTCAAAAATGGTGACTAACTTAACTACTTCTCAGCCTTAGTAGAAATACCTTCCGAATAATAATAATAGGTATAACCAGGGTCATTGCCCTCTAAAAAAAAAAAACATTTTTACAACAAAGGCGCCATAGACAGCCCAATTTGTAGAGGTTGCTACGACGCCGACAAATCAGTCGCCCACTTCATCCTGAAATGAGGCCGTTGCTTCCCGACGTGAACAAATCCTTGAAACGATGAGTTGAGACGCTCCGTGAAACCTGTGGAGCACCCAGGTGGCTTGTGTGCATTTAGATGAAGCTAGGCTGGTTAACTTAGCCAGAACACTTTAGCGCAATTATGGAGTCTCTACTCCATCCGTTGCGGGGGTGGACTTCTTTTCTGGTTGGTATATCTGTGGCCAACTTTATGTAGCTCTATTGCGTGTTAGCAACCCTAACAACTTTCTTCAACATCGTGTACAGACGTTTCTCATTACGAAAATTACTAGGGCTAGATGGCATTTTAAACAGAAGAGATGATACAGCCAGTACCTTGCATAACAGTTTTCCAAATTCCTAATTCTAAGAGGAGTCTAGCAATGTTAGATATTGACTGTTTGTATATTTTACATTAGCGATCTTACATAGCGACATAATTTTACTTTACGAAATACACGCGAACGAAGTCGCGGGCAACAGCTAGTAGTTAAATATAGATACCTAACGTTAAAGGCGGCACCGTGTAGCTTCTGAGGCCTAGGTATTAAAATTACAAGTACTTGTACTGACTTTTTAGTTTCATATACAACCAATAGACAACCCTTGCAAAAGCTAGTCAGTCATTTTATATAAAATTATTTCATTACTGAGTGACTGAGTGAGTGACTCACAGACAATGCACAGCCAAAAGTACTGGTCGTAGAAGGTTGAAATTTGGCATGTAGGTTCCTTGGGAAGTGTAGGGGAGCTTTAATACAGTATTTTCTCGAAATTCCTTCGGGAACGGGAAAAACGGGACATGCACGTACGAAGTCGCGGACAAAAGCTAGAAGTTTATAATTCGTATGCATGTTCGTTCTATGACAATAATCTATGTTTCGTTTTATCTAACATGTTACGCCAGTCAAACAATGGCGAGCTCATCTACACAGTAATCTTTCACCATAAACTAAATGTTACTATAATCCTCAGGCAACAAAGACAGAGTAATTTATAAAGCTTATTGTAGGTTAAGGATTTTAGGCTTTAAGCTATAGATGCTTTAATACTAGGCTTTGCTTGATGGGTACTTAACGGGCAAACCGAGCTTTGTTCTGCAAACGAATAAACTTGCTTTACAATGATACCGTTTGTTAAAGGATTTGAAGACGAATATATAACTTGGTTAAGGATTTTGAGGCGTTGCTAACTATTTTTTATTTTTATGAGAGAATAGGGCGCCTCTTTTTTAAGGTCGAGGTCAGTTTTGATAAGTTTTTCTGTTAGAAAATTAATCTTAGGCTACGTAATCCCCTTGTCAAGGCGCATGTGTGTGAACAAACAACTTTGCATTATGAACATTGTAATTTGTAAATGATTTTGTTCACTGCTACTTACGGACACGCTACGCATCAATTGACGTCATTGGTACATGAGTGGCTTGCTCGAATATGGCACTCACATAGCTAAAACCCTGTCAAAACCATGCACGCTTTTCATGCGGTACACACTCATCATCTGCCTAGCCTTTTCCCAACTATATTGGGGTCGGCTTCTAGTCAAGCCGGATTTAGCTGAATACCAGTATTTTATGTGGAGCGGCTGCCTACCAGACCTCCACAACCCATTAACTGGGTAACACGGTACTTCATGGCAAGACTGGAGTCAGATTATCTGGCTTCTGACTATCCGTAACGACTGCCAAAGATCTACAAATGACAGCCGGGACCAACGGCTTAACGTGCTTTCCGAGGCACGGAGGAAACTCGGTATGTTAAGATGGTCACCCATCCACAGACCAACCTTGGCAAGCGTTGTTTAACCTTGAATATCGACCCGTGTGGCTGTTATTATCTAGCCACAAGCTCCTCTCATGCGGTACACACTATACACGAATATTTTCCTACGACTATGTAAGTACAACTGTATCGCAGCACGAACGTAGACCCACGTTGTCAAATAAATGAATCCACGCAGATAAAAAGTGCCTCGTGCCCAAACACAGCATGCGCTGCGGTGGGTTTGCGCCTTAAGGCTGCTCTTTCGAGAAATGCTTAAGAACTGCGTGCAGATGAAGCAACTTTTCATCAGCATTAATGAGAAATTACATCTGAAAAAAATAGGTAGTAATCTACATAATATGATACGTAATTTGGTTAAGCCAGAATTTATGTATCGGTATCACATAATAAGAAAAAAAATCACCAAATCGTTGAGATGAAATCATTTTACTCCTTCATTTTTTAGCAAAAGTCTAAAAAAAAATATCTACTGCTTTGCAATACAAACGAAAATAATTTGGTTTTGTTACTTTTTAAAA
This sequence comes from Lacanobia wlatinum, assembly GCA_947578705.1. Lineage (NCBI taxonomy): Eukaryota > Metazoa > Arthropoda > Insecta > Lepidoptera > Noctuidae > Lacanobia > Lacanobia wlatinum. The sequence goes on from OX388037.1 coordinate 6,881,704, forward strand.
TATGTGTAATTTTTTTATATTATTTTAAAAATGCGGGTAGCGAAGTGGCGCGTAGAGAAGTAGTTAGCTCCGTTTATATGCACAAAGTCATTGGCATGTATACAAGCCTTAATTTGACGTTCAACGAAACGAAAAGACAAGTTGACGTGATTTATACCGACTATAGTAAGTCCTTTGACCGTATTGATCATTGTATGCTGCTGAAGAAGCTGCTTCTCGCCGGAATACACGGTGACCTGTACCGGTGGTTCGCCTCCTATATAGAGAATAGAACACAGGCTGTCGTGCTTCAGGGCTACACCTCTGGTTGGAGTTCAGTCCCTTCAGGCGTACCTCAAGGCTCCATTTTGGGTCCTCTGCTATTTATATTGTTCATTGAAAGAAAGAAAGAAAGAAAACAAGTTTATTTGGCACACACAATGTAGGTACAAATAAAAAGGAAACTTAATTCTAAATCAATTATATTGTGTGCCCCGCCGCTGCGCCAAATAGGTCCAGTTCAGCAAAATGCCAGACAACTAGGAGCTGCCTGACGCTCGTTTTCAACTGAACCTTATCATTGCAGATATCAAACAATGCTTTCGTCATTCGTATATTTTACTTTATGCTGATGACATGAAGATTCATAAAGTTGTGCGAGACCTGTCTGATGCACGTCAATTGCAAGACGACCTGCATAGGTTTGAAACATATTGCATCCGTAACAAACTCCAACTAAATGTCTCTAAATGCTTCCTCCCAACATTCTCACGCTGTAGGTACTACTTTGATTAACTTTAGTTACACCTTGAACGGTCAGCTCATTAGCAGGTTAAATAGCATAAGAGATTTAGGGGTAATAGTCATAGACAGCAAGCTTTTGTTTGATCAACATGTAAATAGCGTAGTTGCAAAGGCATCCAAAGCTCTGGGATTTATACTACGCACCACGGCCTGTTTCCGATCTCTCAAGCCGGTTAAGATCTTGTATTATTCTTTCGTGCGCAGCCATTTAGAATACGCGTCTTAGGTTTGGAACCCGCAGTATGAGACTGATAAGTCCCGTATTGAAGGCGTCCAAAGAAAATTCCTACGTTATCTGGATTATAGGGCTCAGCAATACTCAGTTGACTACGAGCACCGTTGCAAGCGGTACCAGTTCCTTCCTTTGGAGATGAGACGTTATATTGGGGACGTGAGTCTACTTCTGGGTATAGCAAATGGCCACGTTGACTGTCCTGAACTCGTTGCTAATCTGTCATTACGCACAAATCTGATGGGATTACGTCAGCGGCCTATATTAAATGTACCATTAGCAATGACTAGGCGGAATGCTTTTTCAATACGAAGTGCACTTAGTTTCAATAGGCTTCCTAGGGAAGTTAACGTCGACTTGTTCTGCACCAGTGTGGCGACCTTAAGACGGCTATTGGCACAGACATTTTTCAAGGATAGTTAACTTATCTATGTACTACTCTAATTATATTAACTTCTATGTATTTTCTTTTTATCGACTAAACTATATGTGGAAGCTTGTTATTGGCAATTTTTTAATATTACATTTTGTATGTCATTGGTTTGTTAGTCTGTAAGCCTTCTTTAAAACAAAATAAATAAATAAAATAAATTAATTAAGAGGAAATGCTGGCGGCGAGACTTTGTATGTAAAAAGTCATAATTCGAGGTTTGGCTCTCGACTGTTTTCTCCTCCAATATTGGACAGATATAAGAGATATGTCGCAATCTGAATAAGGATGTATACTGTGTCTTTGTTGTCCTTTTTCGATTAATAGTTGCCAAATTTGTACACTAGGGCTCTGTTGACAGCGATTTATTGGATAATTTTGTGAGAGTTCTAGTGCTTATACGGTTTATAATACATCATAAAAGAAAATATAGGGACACAGTATACATCCTTCTTATTCAGTTTGTAAAATTCACTACACTACACTTCGGCGTACATCGATCAATTAGTAAATGAAAGAGAACCGTTAAAGTGGTTAGCAATCCATCAATAAATTTTGAAGAGTGAGCCACACTGAACACGGGCTTGTTTGGGTAAGCGTAGGTACTAAAACCTTTTTTTTTTTCGTAAAAACTTTCATGCAATTGCATTTGCCTCCCAGTGATTACTTCCCATTACATTAATTTGGTTCACACAATGGAAACCTGGTTATTTATGGGAAATCATCAAATGCCTCCTCCCGCTCTGGGTGGAGCAGAAGGGAGTGTCAGACTCTTATCGTGTTTCTTCTAATGCCCTTTGCGTTCCAGGGCAGTCGGAATTAGTTCGAAAGAGTGAAAAAAAATTTCGAAACCCTAGCAGAATTCCGCAACACTGGCAGAAACCTGGTAAATATTGGCCACGATAAGTGCGAGTCGAACTCGGGGCCTAAAATGTTCCGAACAGCTCATGTTTCTTTCAACATCTAAGAAACCATGAATTCCTTCCTAGTTTTCCTGTAAGTACTTAATTTTTGTGTTAAATTTATCAGAAAAGAACTTTTTAAATGTTTCTGAATTACTTATTTAAACCTTCACAAGAAGCCATTGTAATTTTTCGCGCGGCATAATTTAATAAACTTTACTATTTTTATGATTTGTCATATTTGACTAACCTAAATTTACGCTACACGTTTTGATCGCAGAAGTTCATATGTGCACCAAATATCAACTGAATTGGTTCTGTAGATATGAAACAAATTGGCTGTGACAAACGGACAGACAGACACACAATAACAAGAGTGACCCTTAAGGGTTCTGTTTTTCATACGAACGTTCGGAACCCTAGAAAATATGATATAAGTATAACCTATCCTATTGATATGATCACATTTTCAGAAATTATTATAATAATTATTTGTTTTTCACTTTCTCGGGTCCCTGGAGACCCGGTCCTTTGATAGGCGTACGAGGAGCCGAAGCCAACTCGCAGAGGCCCCGTTAGACATTTCAAATGGAATGGGGCACTAACCGGTGATAATCCCTGTATGCACTGTGAAAGTGATAATCCCCGGTTCGAGCAGGACTATTGCAAAATATGGAAACAAAAGATTAAACGCTATGGGTTTGGGTGGTTTAGTGGACTGCTAATCGTTTACTATGGAAGAACTATTGGCCCCTGCCTGACCTCTGACAATTATAACGGCTTTAAAATGGTAGGGTGTGACTTGCACACTCAATAAATGGGCCTCCCGAAAACGGTCGCTAGCTCTAAGTGACTTAGCGCCAAGGGGGCAACATATCCTGAGGTGCTAGAGGAGTTTTTTTTCAAATCAAATCAAATCAAATCGTATATTTCAAATAAACCATTTACAGGCACTTTTGAATTGTCAAGGTCGGTCAGTCCAACAAGATGAAGCTATTTGCACGTTCCAAAGCGTAGATCTCTATGGAGAAGAACGTGCAAGAAACTCCACGGACACTCTTTTAAGAAATAATAAATTGTTACAAGTTTTTGTTTACATCAAGTTGAAATCATACAAACATGTGAGAACGATGTAAAAGACGAGCAGGATAAAAGCGTCCGGGAAAAAAAGGAACAATTCAAAGAAATATTTAAAATAAACCATGGCAACTGAGAAATGACCAGTCCCAACTGACAGCGCCCGTTCGCGAACATGACGCATGCGCTAGCACCATTCGGCTCAACCATTTTGAAGGGAGCCAAATGATCCAACGCATACGCCACCATCAGCCAGACTTTTGTGTGAGCATGACACTCCCAACCGCCAGGGTACATTCAAGTCAAAAACAAACCTAAAACTGATAACTATAGCTTAAGTTTAAGGTACACAGTACTCACACATGTGCCGTTAAAATGGATGAAATTATACATTGCTAAATAAAATTGAGTCTATATAATGCAAATATTGTTTTTTTTTTTTTACAATCTTCAGCCGGTCCAACAATGTTTCCAAATGCTAACAGATTATTTTGTGCGCCCTAGTAGCTGTGGAGCCGGACCAGCATTCAGCCAAGCATTTTTATCTTCGATATAATCCCCCAACTTATAATATGCTTGCCTGCATAGTGTGCGTTTAATACAAGATTTAAATTTTGTCTCATTAAGTTCTAATATATGGGGAGGTATCTTATTATAACATTTTAAACAGTACCCCATAAAAGATGAGGCAACTTTAGCCAGTCTGAAACCTGGTTGAACTAATTGATCCCTATTTCTAGTACCATAATTATGTCTGTCGCCTCTTTTACTAAAAAGATGTAAATTCTTTCTGACATACATGATGTTTTCGTAAATGTATTGACAAGGTACCGTCATGATGTTAATATTCTTAAACAGTTCCCTTAGAGAATCGCGCTGGCGGAGATTGTATATCGCTTTGATGGCTCTTTTCTGCAGAATAAAAATAGACTCAATGTCTGCAGCCCGTCCCCATAGTAAAATACCGTAAGACATGATACTGTGAAAGTAACTAAAATAGACCAGTCTCGCGGTATCGACATCCGTTAATTGGCGGATTTTCCTAACAGCATAAGCTGCTGAACTTAGCCGTCCAGAAAGAGATGTTATATGAGGGCCCCATTGTAGCCTTGGGTCAAGCGTAATTCCCAGGAAAACCGTTTTATCGACAAATTCTAGTTTTTCCCTGTTCAATACTATGTCACAATCACTGCTTTTGACATTGGGTAAAGAAAATCTTATACATTTCGTTTTCTTTTCATTCAAAACCAAATTATTCGCCGTGAACCAATTTTGGACTTGCATTAGGGCATTATTTATGATATCAACATTGTCTGTCTGTCTATTTATCTTAAAAATTAAGGAGGTATCGTCGGCAAACAACACCATATCAAGTTTTTGTTGCAATAAATAGGGTAAATCATTGATATATACCAAAAACAAGAAAGGACCCAAAATCGAGCCCTGGGGAACGCCCATTATCACGTTTAATCCCGACGAATTGACACCGTTTATTTGAACCAATTGCCGTCTATCATTCAAATAAGATTTGACCAAGTTTAACGCTGTTTTGACCAGTCCGTAATGCCCGAGCTTCAGGAGTAATGTATCGCGATCAACGCAATCAAACGCCTTCGAGAGATCACAAAAGACACCTATGGCATCCTGTGCGTCCTCCCACGTATTAAAGATGTGCTTTAGTAAGGTAACACCAGCGTCAGTTGTACAACGTCCCTTGGTGAAACCATACTGTTTATCATGAAAGATGTTATTCGTGTTAAAATGATTAAGCATCTGATTTAGCATCACTTTTTCAAATACCTTACTAAACACTGGCAACACAGATACTGGTCTATAATTATTTGTGTCTTTACTATCCCCTGATTTAAAAAGCGGTATCACCTTACTGAATTTCATTAGGTCCGGAAAGACTCCTTGATCCACACACAAGTTAAATATTACAGCTAAGTACGGCGCTACAGTCTCGATGATTGAGGTACAAACTTTGATAGACAATCCCCATAGATCTTCGGTCAATTTAATTTTGATTTGTTTAAAAGCTTTTATTACTACTATGGGGTTTATATGTTTAAAATTAAATTCAGTCGGGCTGGCTGAAACGTTCGCCTGTAATAAATCAAAAGCAAGTGAAGGCGAGGAATTTAAGGCTTCAGTAGTTTTAATAGGGATACTCGTAAAGAAATTTACAAATTCTTGAGCAACTTGTTTGTTATCGCTAATAAGTCCATGAGAAGTCTCCAATCCGTAATCAGTGTTATGTCTTTTGTTCCTATTTGTTTCATTGTTTATAATTTTCCAAACCGTCTTTATTTTATTGTCTGCTGTTTTTACCTTATTACTTATATATAAAGCCTTAGCTACCTTACAAGTGTTTTTATAAATCTTTGAGTAGGTAGCTACATACTTATTAAAAGTCTCAGTGTTAATAAAAGGCTTAAGGCCATACAACTCATAAAGTCTTTCCCTACTTTTTCGGAGTCCTTTAGTTGCCCAGTCACTAAATAAAAACTTAGGGCAGATAGTTTTAGTTTTCTTTTTAAAAGTATTATTGAATTCGGTTTGGACTAAAGAAAAAAATCTGTATACAAAATATTAGCATTATTCATTGTAAGGTTCCAATCACTTAACTTCCCGATTAAAGTGCGGTTAAATTTATTTAAATTACCGGATGTTATTGGTCTAGTTTGTATTTGCACTTGTTGAATTGGAATGTTGGACTCAAAAGATACCAGTAGCCCACTGTGATCAGAAGGAAGGTAATTTACAATGGCTTTCTCTAAGTAGTTGCCACAACAAAAAACATTATCAATACATGTAGCAGTAGTTGTAGTTGTACGGGTTGGTTCTATGAACACATTAGACAAATTGAATGATTTAAAGAGATTTAATAATCTACAGCTATCTGAATTGTTTTCTAAGATATTAATATTAAAATCTCCACAGATGATTACTAGTTTATTACCAGTTGCAAGTTTTGCCAATACATCTTCCATCACTGACTCAAATATAGCGTAGTTCAGATAATTAGGGGGTCTGTAAACGCACACTATGACATGCTTATCTAGCTCAACACAGGACAGCTCAATGCTATGTTCAACAGACAAGTTAACTATGTCTTTACGGGTTTTAAATTTAATACATTTTTTTACTAATATTAGTGAACCCCCACGTAGCATTGTCTTTCGGTTAAAAGAACTTCCCACACTATAATTCTCGTAATTAATCAACATTTCAAAATCCTTTAACCAATGCTCAGTGAAACAAATAATGTCAAACATTGTTTTTTCTAAAAATAACTCTATTTCCAGCTGTTTTGAAGAAAAGCCTTGAATATTCTGATAGAATAATTTAAAGGATTTCTGCTTAGCCCCTTTATTAAAATTAGCTATGCGAGAGCAAGAAGATACCTGGTTCATGGTGGAGTGGAGAGGTATACCACGGCTATCAGGACAATTATTATTATTATTATGAGCCTGTACTGCCCCACTGTACCTTCCACTTTCTCCAGTCTTCAGCGATTTTGGGCCAGCCCTTCGAGAAGGAGATCTCCTCTCATCATGTCTTTCTAGTCCTGTCGCATTTCCAGCATGGCATTGGTTTATAAAAATAGGGCTTTTATTGCATTTAGGTACCGTAGTGTTAACATATTCCAAACCCAATTCCTACCGTATAGTATAGTACATATATGTTTCGGTTCACAAGTACCCTTAAACTGGTCAATATTCTCTCACTATATCACTTGAAGACTGGGCACATAGCCAAGGCGTTGCATAAAATTAAGAGCCAATAGATTACATGGCTGACTTGGCTCTAGATTTGGGTACATTTTGTGCTGTCCTGAGCCATCTAATAAAAGAGTGAACTTAATTTGAAGAAAATGGAATAATTTGACAATGGCAAGCCCCAAAGCCATCAGTTGAAAGAATCTTTGTTATACAACGTGTACCCAACTGATATGGCTTACCGATGTACCTGCGCAGAAGATGAATTTTCAAAACGCTATTGACCAATCGGCACGCTCCACGCACCGCGCTTCTTTTTCCTGTACCGCTACTGGTCGGCAGCTGCCGCTATGTTAGCGCGCGCCGCGTGGCATGCACGAGGGAACACTCAAATACTCCGAAATATTTTATTCCGAATTTTGATATTCCGATTTTCAAAAGTCCGAATTTCATAATAACTAAGAATTATAATGTCTACTACTAAAAATTACGAAACTCGATGGGTTTTCGGTCCGAAAAACGAAATTCTGAATTGAAATACTTCGAATAAACTGCTAAAATTAAGATTCTGATTTATATTCAATCAGTACAATATTCAGTTAGTTACATATTATAATATCCACAGATATTTTAACATTTTCGAAATAACTACGGTCAAAAGACCTACTGTTTAATATACCTAACGAATATTTTTAAGCATTTTGAACCTTAAATTAAAATATTGTCTGAAACGTACGTCAGTAACTTTTGCTACAAAAGTGAATGAGAGAAACGAGTTGCTGTAAAACCGATTTCACATAGTCTTGTCTGCCCTACACCTAGAGTGTAATTTAAGCCCGCGTAGGCGCGGAGAGGCCAGACGGCCCGTTCGCGGGGGACCACCGGTGCCCCGCGAAGCCTGCTGCATGTTGCATGCTCGCTTGCATACTGTATGCTTGCGTGCATAATGCACGCTTGCTTGCATGCTGAAAGCTTGCTTGTACGTTGTTTTATAGAAGACAGTTTCATAGAATTTCGTTTCACATAAAATTTTTCTCATATTATTATCATTTCATAGAATGACCAATACGCAGAATACTTACCTACTTAGAATAAATTTAAATGATAGATTTTTGTTTCAAAAATACTTTGTTTCGATATTCATTATATCATAGAATAACAAGTCAAATATTGTTAATCCTCATATTGAATAGTTAACATAAAATTTGTTACCAAGAAAAACATTTTATCGAGTGGCAGTTTCTAAACGTTTGACAAAATGCATACCCTCATTCGGACCCGCTCGACGGAACCCCGCGAAGCGGCAACAGTGGCAAATAACGATGGGAATAAAAGACAAAACTATGAAAACAAGCATACACCATGAATGCAGCAAGCATGCGGCATGCAACATGCAGCATGCAAGCCAGCAAGCATGCAGTATGCAGGCGAGCATGTAACATGAATACAGCAAGCATACAGCAAACATGCAGCAAGCATGCAACATGGAGCATACAGCAAGCATGCGGCATGCAACATGCAGCAAGCAAGCATGCAGCACGCAAACGAGCATGCAACATGCAGAATGCAAGCAAGCATACGGTATGCAAGCGAGCATGCAACATGCAGCAGGCATGGTTTCTGTCACGGCTCCGGCGCTGCGGGGCTCCGGCGATCCCACGCGAACTTATCGTCGCAGATGGTTTTAACGCTCACCACCGCATGCTTGCTGCATGCTAGCTTGCATGCTGCGTGTTGCATGTTCATATAATATTATACTTTGTTCTGACGAGCAATTGTGTTTATTGTCTCGCTATTCAGTTTTACAAGGCGTTTTTTATTTCGGAATTCTAATTAATAGGTATTTTAATAACTGGAATTCGTATATTTGATGTTTCGAATTATCTTTAAGTCGGATTTTTTGTTATTCGATCTATTGAAAGTCGTTATTTTGAAATTCGTATTTGTAACTGTCGGAATAAAGTTTTTCGTTTATGTAGTATATACCCCATGCACGTGACTTGCGAGTGAGACCGAACCAACAGCTGCAGTGTATTATGAACCTTATAGTAGTGATCTAAGGTTGATTGCAAGTTTTAAGCATTCTTTCGTTAATCTTTGGGGCTATACTTTCTTTTCTGTGCGAACGAAGATTCATGACGCGCCTTATCAGTTGGGTACCACTGTAACAGAATAAACGCAATATCTGATAAGAGATCACTGTGCCCATCATTATGGACAACTTTTATTATGGAACACCGAAAACGCGAAAAAATATCATCTGCCTACTCGTCAAAATGCCACTACATTAATACGAAAAAAATTATTCATAAAAACATACTGCCACACGCGCGTACGAATATCCCCTCCACCTTCCCATGCCGATCTGGACATCTCAGGTCAACGTTGCGAGGGAGGCGTTTGATTGCGTTGCATACGAGAAGTTTATTTATTTTTTTATTTATATATTTAATACTTTACGCACATAGATGTACAGAGGCGGACTTAATGCCTTAGGCATTTTCTACCAGTCAACCTTTGGGTGATGAAGAAAATAATAGTGGTAGGTGCAATGTGGATCAAAAAAAAAACCAGAAACGCGATTAAAATGAATACCTACAAAGATAAATATATATAAAATATACATACAATATAATATATACTCAAATTAATAAACTAATACACAAATATACTTAAATAGTTTATGCAAACAAATAATGAGAGAAAAAAAAATTAAAAAGAAAATTAGCGCTGTGACGATACTACTGCCAAATTCTTCCGAATGTGCTCTCGAACCTTAACTTTGAAAGTTAATCGGTTGGTTGCCATCATGATTTGAGAAGTTTGTTTCCATTGCATAGTTTTTCATATAATATCAAGAGTCCAGATATTATAATGCGTTGCATACGTTGCGTACGTGGAACCAGTGTGTCTCTCGCTTAAAAGTCGTGCATAATTTATGAGTACAATAACCCCTTTTAAGGTATTGCTTTTCTTTCTGTTACACTTTGTGTATGTCACCGGAAAATGGCAAACTCCGTAAGATTATAAAATAAAATGGCGACCAATCAGAGCACAAGTCTACAAGAAACTAGGCTGTCAATGGTCTGTTCAGATGTGACGTCACATGAACGGCATAGAGTTACGAATAAAATGGACCTCCCGTTGTCCGATGTTGGTTGGGTTTACTTCGGTTATGTAATTTTAGGTATAACTAATTTTTAATGTAGGTACATTCAGCTTAAATTAGGGTTGTGACCAAGAAACAGTTATCGCGCAGAAGGACGCTGCGGAAAGTGAGAGGGAGATCTCGACCTCCCTCCCGGCCCGCAGCAGACGCACCGGGCGTCGTACGTTATACGCTGCCTTCTTCTTAGGGTCTGGGGCCATGAGGATTTCCCCCCATTAAAAAAAAAAGGGTTGTGACCAAGGTAAGTTGACGGAGCCCCACTGCCGAACTCCTATTTCTGCCTGCAGGGTTTAAAGTAACCTGAGGCTCGCTATCCGATCAGGACCAGACCCAAGTCGACGGCGCGTTGTGTTCCACGTGCACAAGTAGACGGGGCCCGCTAGGGCCAGTGCCTGCCAGGGTTGCGGAATTTGTTCAGAAGATTTACCGCGGCCCTGGAACGCAGAGGGCACTAAGAGGAATACGGATGAGTTTTAGTCAGTAAAGTCTGACACTCCCTTTTGCTACGCCCAAAGCGGGAAGAGTCATTTGATGATTTCCCATCCATAAAATAAAAATAATTGGTTTAAAGTTACCTGCCTGCCGGGGTTGCGGAATTTGTTTGAAACAGTCACCGCGGCCGTGGGACACAAAGGGCATTAGGAGGAACTCGGATGGGTTTTAGTCAGTAAGAGTCTGACACCCCCTTCTGCTCCGCCCAAAGCGGGAGAGTCATTTGATGATTTTTCATGCATAAAAAAGGGTTTAATAAAACTAATATGAATGGGATCACGGGAGTGAAGTTCGCTCGTTTCGTTCGCTCACTCAAGCTCGCCCGCAATTCCATTTGAACCTAACCCATCCGTGTTGGGGTGCCCTAAGTTCCCGAGCTGGCGCAGTTGCTCTTTGTTCAGCGGTTAGATCAATTTTCAATTATTCAAGATTATCTTGAATAGTTGAAATTTGATCTAACCGCTAACTAGATAAAAAAAAAACATACTAAATAACTAAACGACCAAAAAATCCCAATTTTTTGTCATGGGTCTTTTTGATTCGCGAAATTGAAAAAGTCTCCATTCAATTAGTAACTCTATGGCGTACGCGTGAGCTCACACCAACAAAGACCAATGAGGGAAGTTTTCAATTTAATTATCACACCAAAATAGATAAATTGTAGACTTGTGCTCTGATTGGTCGCCATTTTATGTCAGTCCACAATTTCTCGGAATGAATTCGAGAAATTATAAACTATCATATTTTGATACTTAAGAAAGTATTCTAAATGTTCAGCTGACAATTTATCGAGAGTTTAGAATCTCTCAAGATATATTGTCTTACGTATTTTGCAATTATCCGGTGACATATACATAACTTTTTCCAATAAACGAGTACTTGTTGTTTTTTTTTTTGGAGTTTTAGACAAAAAACAGCCTTGACAGACTGACAAACAGACGGACGGACAGTGAAGTAATCCTGTAAAGGTTACCGTTTTTTCTTTTTGAGGTACGGATTGCGTCATCGCCTCGAGAGACCGCAAGTTTTTGTATTTACTAAATATTTTTTTATTTATTAGCGGTCCCCCGACACGATGAAATATTCGTACCTATAGGTACGAATATTTTGGCCGAAGCGTTAAACGAAATAGATCAAAATATTCTTTTTTGTTTAGAGTATTTTTTGCTAGAAATTATTTAAATCTTTTATTTAATGCTTTTATAGTATGGAGGTTATGCGGTTATTGTGTCCGGAGGGCAACTTCCCGATAGTGAATATTCTGACTGGTGTAGATTGCATTCAGTAGTTCTTCGCTGACGGGATAGATGGCAATGCGTTTCTTTTTGTTGCGTTACAACTACTTTTTATGGCGATATTGATACTGCGACATTATGAAAACTTAATACTGCACTGGTTACGGATTCCATAAGAATAAATAAAATATTTATTTTTATTAAATAGGTAATACTTCTTAGTTCTTTATTGTACACCAAAATAACTTATAATATAACTACTTATATCCTTAAATATAGTATTAATAAAATTCACGTACAAACAAAGGCAAGTTTAGCTCAAAATTGAGTGTTAACTTCATAGGTTGATTAATTATACAATGCGAGTTCTTAACCACCATTAAATTTTTTTTCAAGCGTTAGGTATCAATCAAAAACACCATAAACTAAGCCAGCACATTCTTGTTCACGTCACTAGACATAATGTAGGGAGTAGCAGTCAGAGCTCAATTTTATTTAAAAAAAAAAACTTGATAAAATAAAATACAATTCACGGCTAAAAATAATCAATATCTTCGTAAAAGATATAATATCTGATTTTAAAGAACTAGCTAAACGTTCAGTTGACACTTCGCGTGACCCAATGGCTGGCTTTTACCTTGGACAGAGGATAAGCATTGCCATACAACGTGGCAATGCCGCCAGTCTTTTGGGCTCACTTCCAGTCGACAGCGATCGACTTCCAGACAATTTTTTGACGCCATGTTATAGTTAGGAGTTTTATTTTGTATTTTAAGTGCATATTCAAATCTATGGATCTCGGTCTACAAATAAATAAATATCTTAGTCTTAAAAATTAGAAATGAAAAAGCTATATTTTTTTATTACAATTATTTTCAACAACTTGTGCGTGCGTGCTACCCTCAGGGACTTCGAACAAAACTTGACCACGACCTGTGTACGTGGTCGCATAAGCCAGTTTTTTTTTTAAATCTTAAGTAAAGAGCTGTTGCGCTAATGCGTATATGACACACTCTTTAGGTACATAGAAGTAAGCTTACATACATTTTATTTAACAAAAACATTTAACTGGTATGATCTTCAAAGCGAACTTACAGAGATTATTTTATAGCTAGTGGGTTTGACTTTATATTGTGCGTGGAATTTGGCTTCTATAGGGTCTCCCAAATAGGGCGGGTCGATGTTGACAGTTTGTGGTGGACATGTTGTTTTGGCGGGATCTGTCAAATGCGTTGTTATTTCTTCAGTTACTGATGCCAAATCACCATGGCAAGTTACACGATTGAGCAGCACGTCCAAATGATAAAACTTTATTATTAAACACAATGGATATTCTGCATGAACGGTTCGAGGGTAGGGTTATCTCTCGCAGAGTTGCCGTGAATTGGCCACCAAGATCGTGCGATTTGACCCCGCTAGACTTTTCTTGTGGGGTTTTCTCATGTCGCAGGTCTATGCCAATAATCCGCAATCAACCGATGCCCTGAAAGTCAACATAACGCAGGCCATCGCTCAGATTCAGCCGGATCTATGCAGTAGAGTAATTGAAAATTGGACCTCTCGGATCCGTGCCACCGTTCGAAGCCGCGGTGGACATTTAAACGATGTTATATTTCATAAATAATGGCATAAATGGACCTTTCAAATAAAAATATATATTTCTTTAATATCTCACATACAGCTTGTTTTCTTTAATTTCAACATCAACCCGTCCTTGTTGAAAGACCCTTTATGCAACTGAATCTGGACACATCTCGGTAAAATATGATATGATGCGTCTTCATCTTCATTGCACATACTGTAGACAAGTGATAACTTCAAGTAGAGTATCCTAATACTGAGTGTGAGATTAGCCGAAAAAACCAACTATTCGCACGACCAGTAGTCTGATTACGACCACACTTTGTGCCAAGCTCGCGTAGTGTGCGAGGTCATACATTCATTTATCAAATTTTACGTTTTAATGCTCATACACTCGTTTTTCCTCTTTTTTTCTTTTGGTAATATTTGAGAATCATGTGGTTTACTTTAGAAAGCTTTCAGAATATAGATGATATTTTTATGTTAAGTTAGGGCAGCTCCCAATTCATTTCATCGTCGTATCGCTGCTTCACATCGAGAGGCGAGAAGATTTTAGTTCTGGCGATCAAACCTGTAAAAAAAAATCAATTAAATAATTATTCAAATTTTAAACATTGTAAACTGAGTTAAGTGCGTGTGTGTAAGACCTCAATATCAAAAACGCGTTCTATACCAAAAATATCCGAGTAATCCAAGTAACACCCGGTATCGTAATAACTCGTTTCAGAAATATAAAAAAAAAACTTATATTTTATACTATGGTAGACGTCAGATACCCATGCAATAACGGTCACTGACACACATATGTTTGTTGACTTTCTTAATATAATATAAAAAAAACCGGTCAAGAGCGAGTCGGACTCGCGCACCGAGGGTTCCGTATCATCATATAAAACGTGAAATGTTTTTAAATTTTCATCATCGAGGCCTATATTAGTCAGAGAATTTTAACACTGCGGTGTATATTGCGGTTTTAGATCAGCCCCATCTCTTGACTGATAGTGGAACAAATGTAATTTTTTTTTATGATTTCTGAAAAATTGTGCTGTTTAGGGAGATTGTTTTATTTTTCCTGTAATCTTAACATAAATTTCTATCACATAGAATAATTTCAGATTTGTTTCTATGAAAACTTCGGGGATAAGTGGGGGAATGGTAATTTTTTTTTTACATTTTTCGTCAAAAGTCGAAAACCATGCGGCCTAAAAAATAAAGTAAAATATTTGAGAATGTGCAAATAGCGCTCTTTCATATGATACACACACATACTCTAGTAGTCCCACTTTGAATTTTTTAGAACCCTTTCAGTCGCTGTACCAAAAAAAACAAAATTATTTCAAGTTTAATAGCATTAGTAGTTCTTGAGATATCCAGCTGTGACAGACGGACAGACTTAGTCACACCATAAGGGATCCTTTTTTATCGTTTTGGTACGGAACCCTAAAACAGAAATAATGACATAAAGCTGTCCTGAATCGACTTCTACAGTGATCCTTTACGTTATCTAGTAATGAAAAACGGTTCATAATTTATAGTTCGAGTATCTACGAAGGGATATTCGGGAGAAGTCAATGTAATTTATTGCACGTTTATCTGGTGCCCACCATAAAAGGGTTATAAATGTAGCGATGTAGAGAATAATTAATAACTGATTTTGAAAATCGAATATCCGATGGGAATGCGTAAACGTAACGTTTATTTGAATTTGTTTATCATGCCTCGAAGCGAGATATTTGCGGACTGTGCGGAGCTAGACAGAGTTCACACGACAAGTAATTTGGGCGGGCGGCTGGATTTTTCCGCTTCCCCGCTCGGCACCCTAGGTCCGCTTCTCTATTTTGTATGAATTCGAAAATCCCTGTCAACTGAAACGGATTGGAGATTTTATGCAATTCCATTGGTTAATATTGGCACAGCTCCGTTCCAGTGTACATTCAGCCTAAAACAGGCCCGAAAAAAAAGACAATTTGCAAGGTAAAGGATTCATAAAAGATTATATTTTTCATAAAAGCTCAGAATATACATAGTTACAAAGTACTTTTGGCCGAACAAATTCCAGATACAACCATGATTTTTCGAGGAGAGGGTTTTAATCAAAATGATTTGTTAATCAAGCGATTCAACAGGATAAAATAAATCCGTTCTACGGACTGCTGTGTACAAATTGTATTAAATTTTAATAGACTTTTAATCGCCCCAGTTGTGGCAATATTGTAAAATTAGGGATAATTTTATTCTGCCCTGCCCAACGAATAGGTATTAAACCTAAATAGGTTTAGTTCTAGTAATCGTTGCCTTTTCAATATTAATTGAAGCCTGGCTTTTATTCGTGAATTCAACAGACTTATCGCCAGGTTCTAGAAAAAAAATACACCTACAGCGTTATACCTCTTAAGAGGTTATTATACATCTCATTATGAACAACTTTTATAATGGGAAGTTTTCATAATGATGAATACAATGATCGCTACAGGTTTGTAAAACTAGCACCGCGGGGTACAAGATCTTGCGCACGGGACGGAGAGGGCCGCGTTAAGCCGCGCGTAAACGCGCGTTAATGTAGATGATAAACACTAGTGTGATCTTGTACCGGATTATTAGTATACCTACCTACTTATCTGCATATGAACTTAGGCTAAACTTAAAATACGCAATTCAGAGAGAACGAGAATGACGAGAGAATACGAGATTTAAAGTTGGAGGACAATTAGAAATAAACATATATTATTAAGTAATTATACAACAAGAACTTACCGGAAATGACGCCTGATCCAAGTGCTAGACCCAGTGTTGTTGCCAGAGCTATCAGCTGGTACGCCGCCTGCATCCCCACAGATCTTGTAACAGCGGTCGATGGGTTCACCTGTCCAGCCTGCACAAAAGGAAAATTCTTAAAAGCTTGAGTCCGTCACCGATGACAAGCCGTATCGACAGGGGACAGTGACAGTACTCGTATCTTCAGACAAATTCAAAGACTGATTGTACTGTACATTGGAAATTATAGTGAAATCAGAGCAAATCCACGATGCCGTTACATATCAGAGATGGTAAAAAAAGAGAAGAAAATATTTTTATTTCTTCCAAAAACCTTCATACTTTAGCCGACTTATTGAAAATGGCTTTTTGATGCCTCTCTTCTTGGGGAGCTACAAAGTAAGGAATAAAACCAAAGGCAAACACGTCATTTTGCTACTTTCTTGGCCAATTTCTGCGACAACTTCCATCTTCAGGCTTCCATTGCGATGACATGTTTTTTAATTCTACAGCGCAGGATTAAAAAACGAGTCTAAGGGTGCGTTTCCACCAAAGATGTGCGAAGATGCGTAGCGAGTGAGAGATTTTTTTTGGGACTAGCCCGCCACACATTTCCAACCACTGCAACTCCTGAAAGCCGGAATCAACAGTGGCGACCACCAGAAAAACGCCGAGCCAGTGAAACCCGACGAGTCCCAGAGAAACGATTCAATTTGTCTTGGATCCCGCAACAAAATTAATCAGAAAAGTACAGCGAAGGAGTAGGAAAAAAATAAATATAATTTCCACTTCCCTCCTAATCAAGCAGGAGACAGAATAGAACTAGGCCAATAAGCACCAAGAGAGATACAACGGATTATAGGTATATTAACACTAAAACTAATGGGTCCTAAATTGTGAGCTACTTTTGATTCCAGTAGTAGGTATGGCAAAATCGCTTGAACGCACGGAAATTTGTTCTCGTGCGAGTGAGCGAGGGATGTGTTTGTTAAGAACCAATAGAATCGCTTGCGCTGGGCGAGGCTAGGAAAATGAAGCGGACAAAACATATCCCTCGCGACGCATCCTCGCACATCTTTGGTGGAAACGCAGCCTAATAATTGTGTATGGATTTACTGAAACTTACTAGCTCGTCTGCAATACTGGAGGTAGCGGGGAAGATGTTTCCCATCTCAATGCCGTATGTTTCGACTGTTGCCAGCGCTGCAAATAGTGCAGAAAGAAGACCGGAGTATATTCCAGGCATCCCGTGGAGATTGTTCACTCCGCATGTATCCTGGATGCCGAACTTTTCCAATTTTGGCTGCATAAAACAAAAAAAAACAGTATTAATAAGACATTTTAGTGCCTATTCTCCAATATTCATGGGACATTATATGACTTGGACCCTCATCGAGTAGAAATCAAAAGAAACATGTCCTATAAAAATGGCTACGATAACGCATAAAAACTTTTCAGCGAATCATTTTGGGAATCTTGATTTAGCCCGACAAGGCCAGGTTATTTTTAAAGAAGATCGTGAGTTTAAGTTCATAAAATAAGGCGCTGTGTTCCTGAAACTTACTGTAAGATACCTATATCCCAAAACGCTGATCAAAGCAGCGCCCATGCCGATAGCTATCGCTCCGCCAGGACTAACGTACATGTTGGCCACTGCGCCAACAGCCACTCCACCAGCCAGCGTAGAGTTCTGAATGTGGACCATGTCCAGCTTACCAGGCTTATGGCTTACTGCTGCGGACAGCATGAAGGTGGCGACCTGATCGAAACAAATGAAAGTTTGAATGTTATTATGATATACACAGATGTGTTGCTGGGGACTTTCTTGCACCACTTCTTCTTCCCAGCTAAAACACAAGAAAGTGGTGACGAGCGGGGCGCTTTTGGGGAAAAAGTGCTGGCAGTAAGCCTAATTTAAATGAATGACTTTTGGCTTTTTAATCGACTACCAAAAAAGGAGGAGGTTCTCAATTCGGTGGGGTTTTATTTTTATTTATTTATGTACACCGATTACTCCGAGGTAGGTTCAGTAGTTTTTATTACAAAAAATATAACCGACTTAACAAAGTATAAAATAACCTTAATTTCGGGAGTCGGTGTTAAAAAAACAAAGAAACAAAACCAAAAAGGGTTATATTTTGAGATTTTAAAGAAGTCGGTTATATTTTTTTCTAAAAAGTTTTTTTTTCACTAATAGATACAAAGAGCACAGAATCGCCGCTCCGACAGCAACTAGGTAGCTGCCGAGACATCCGAGTGCTCTGAGAACAAGTGAAAACCCTTGAATACCTACTTTCCGACCAGTTGTCAATCAATCAACAGCATACAGTGGAGTACCAGTATTTTACATGGCGCGACTGTCTATCTGACCTCCACATTCCAGTAACCGGGTAACCAGCTACCCTTTGGCAAGACTGATGTCAGATATGTTGGCTTCTTGATACGGAAAAAGGCAGCGGAGCGGGGCGACGGAGAAGTGTGGAGCGGAGTTACGGACTTTGCCTACCCATTGATTCGGAGCGAAGTAGTAGGGAGCGGAGTTGTGGGCACAGTCCACAACTTCGCTCCCGCAACTCCCGGAGCTCATGCTACGATTCTTCTTCTTCTTCTCGTGTGGGCAGTAAGATCTAACGACCCCACACACCCTAGTGTCAGAGTTTCTAAACCGCCTCAAGGGCCTCTAACATTTTTATTTGATGACCGCCATTTTGCGGCCGAGACCACCGGCTTATACATGCCTTCCGAACACGGAATCATCTTTTTTATCAGACAATCAGGTGATTCAAGCCTGCAATATCCTAGCCAAACTGGAAAACAACTTTACAAAGTATGCTTTTCCGTGAGAATCGAACCCACGACCACCGGGTCACAAGGTCACCATGAGTAATTTGAGCGGACGGCCGTTTTTTTTCCCGCATCACTGCTCCGTTTTCCCGCTCGGCTTCCGGATTAGTGTGAGTCTTCTAAATTAGTTCACAGATCCCTGTCCATTAAAGTGGAACTTTATGAAATTGCATTGGTTAATATTGGGACAACTCCACTCCGCTCCTCTCCCCTCCGCTCCAGTGGACAGTCAGCCTTAGACTGTCATTTGCAGATCTTTGTCAGTCATTACGGATGTGTAACGACTGTCAAAGATCTACCAATGACAGTAACTCCCATAGTTTCAAATAAAGCAATATTGGGATAGCAAACGTACCGTACATGAAGCTAAAGATAGGTAAGTGTTGACGATTGCTCTTTGGCGCTCAACTTCTGTACTGGCCAGCCCAGAGTTGAATGATGGCCAATAGATCCATAGGAAGATAGTTCCTGTAGGAAATAAATTATGCATTAAAGAATTTGGATGGGCTTTATTGTAAATGTCACTAGATAATAGGGAATATGCACGAAAAAAATATGTATGTATTATCTATACAGTTTATCTAAAAATATACACAAATATAATACTAACAGTGAAAATAGAATCAAAATTGCTCGAAAAACAACCGAGATATAATTATTTTAAACAAATATATTTGTCCCTCTCGCAAAACGCTGTTTTCTGTGGCAGCTGTATAGGCGCCAAGAACTTTGACGACACAATTCATATCGGACTTCTCTTTCTAATTGTAATCTTTGTAGCTTTATAACTTCATCGCTGATGAAGGTATTTAAAAAATAATTTCATAAGTGTTTATTAGAGCTAATAAGTATTTCATTTTTCAAATAAAAAAATCGCATGCATATTCCCTATTGTAGACTCTGTAAGATTGTGTTGATTATGAAAAAGCCTTTTGTTTGTCACCGAAAAATTGCAAATAACTTAGAATTGTAAAATATTTTTTGTTAAAAAGCCAGGGACATATACTATTGAATTTGGGGATTTATTGTACACAAAGCGAGTTTTTCATAAAATATCGAGAAATCATAATCTAGTAAAGATTATTCACAATCTTACGGCCTCTGCAATTTTTCTCTGTGACATATACAATAAATCTCATCCAAATTCATTTTAATATTAAATATAGTTTACAATTTCACGCGATGTTTTACAATCTTACGGCGTTTGCAATTTTCCGGTGACATAAACAAGACAAGATAAAGGATTAATGGAATTACATAGAAAACTTTTGTGGAATATGGCCATCCTTAGGGTCATCACACACACACGATACGACGTCGCATCTTCTGTCGCATCGCGGCTCAGTATTTAAAAACTTATACGGAGAAAATAAATCTTTTTGTCGTCTTTTACACAAACCGATTTATTAAATTATTGTTCGTATATCACGAACTGTAAAACTTACGTACCAAGCATAGCAGTAACGTCTGAGGTATAACTGGGTCCATCAAGTCGGATGTTTTCCTTTGCGCCCTGAATGGTAGCTACACTTGGAGCAGCAGGTTCGGAAGATGGTTTCTTCAACCTTAAAGCAGCGCTCACTCCTAACCCGAAGTAGGCCCCATACGTGTGAATACCGATTGAGCCACCTATATCTGAGATCTGAAACAAGGGCATTTAATTATTAGGGTTTTAGTCTATACCAGCCGTACTCAACCTTTTTCTCTCTGGGCCACATTACGCTTCTACTATTGTCATGATGAGGCCCAATATCCTACATCATCTGCCTAGCCTTTTCCCAATTATTATATATTGGGGTTGGCTCCCAGTCAAACCGGATTCAGTTAAATACCAGTGTTTTACGTAGATCGGCTGCCTACCAGACCTCCACAACCTATTAACGGGGTAACACGGTAATTCTTGGCAAGACTGGTGTCAGATTTACTAGCTTCTGACAATCCGTAACGACTGCCAAAGATCCACAAATGACAGCCAGGATCAACGGCTTAACGTGCTTTATGTGGCACGGTGGAAACTCGGTATGATAAGATGGTCACCCATCTACAGACCTACCTTGGCAAGCGTTGCTTAACCATGAAGATCGACCGGTGCGGCTGTTATTATTTAGCCACGAGCACCTCAATATCCTACAGTAAAATAAAATTCAACATAATATTTTAATAGTATCTACATGAATGGGACTTTTGAATTTGTGCCAATAGGACCGTTTTTATATGGCATATGCCAACTTTTTCACGTTAATAGTGGGTGAGGAATAGTCTCAGGCTCTCAGCCCATCGTCAAGGAGTTAATCAGTACAGCATAGATACATGCACATTGATACACTGACTAAATATAACACCATTAATGTGCACACAGGGCCACACCGAAATGCTTGACGGGCTACATGCAGGTTGAGTATAGCTGATCTATAGATAGATTGAAACCCTAATGAATTTTTTTAGCGATTTCAATGTTGGTATCATAATAAAAGTTGTTCATAGTGATGAGTACACTGACCCCTTTTTATTGCATTTTATTCTGTCACACGTTGTTGTTTAATTGTACCTATTTGACGCACTTTGATTCATGCAACTATGATCCTTATCATCGGGTATTTTTACCAGAGGTTTGTATCAAAATGCTATAAGTTAAATAGTCGAATGAAAAATACAAAAAATCCAGTTGTCCGCTTGCCTTGCTCTCTTGGCTCTAGCCTTAGTAACCAAAACTTATCTCGTCCATGTTGGGGTGTTGTCTGTTTCAACCCTAAGGATGCCTGTCCATTTCAGCGGAGCGAGGCAGCAGAGCGGAGAAACGGAGAAATTTTAACCGATGGAATCGCATAAAATCTCCGCATCACGTGAGTCACTGTCATTTTGACTGACATGACTTGTTAATATTTTTCCGTTTCTCCGCTCCGCTACCTCGCTCCGCACTAATGTACAGGCACCGTAAAGGTCGGTGCCCACAAGCAATACGGCACAGTAGAAGGGTTTAAGTGGTGAATACATAGTTATAGCAGTCCGTATGGGAGATTTAAACATGTAATCAGCAACACACACCTTATATATTTCTTCACTGATGTACAAGTTGACACATCCAACAGCAGCCTCTACGACCGCTATGAACAGCAACTGTGTACCACTTGCGAGCCCCAGTAAGGCTCCAAACGTGATGAGGACGGTCGCTGACATTATGTCAGCCTCTATGAAGAAAAAATATAAATAAGTACAAAATTAATTGATCGATTAACTGCCTCCGTGATCGAGTGGTTAAGGCGTTTGCCTTGTGATCCGGTGGAAGTGGGTTCGATTCCCACGGGAAGCATACTTTGTAAAGTTGGTTCCAGTTTGGCTGAATGGGCTGAATCACCTGATAGTCTGAAAAAAGATGATCCTGTGCTTCGAAAGGCACGTATAAGACGGTGGTTCCGGCTGCCAAACGGTGGTCGTCAAATAAACCATGTCAGAGGCCCTTGAGACGGTTTAGAAACTCTGACCCTAGGGTGTGTGGGGTCGTTAGACCTTACTGCTCACACGATAAGTAGAAGAATTTATCGATACAGAGACGGTTTCAACAAAACAATAAATTTTTGTTGATTTATTTCGTGAGTAAATGGTTAACTACCATAATATAATAAATAATTCCCCATCATAGTCCTTGATAACCCAATTTAGGTAAGCTGAGGTGGGTTACTTGTTAGACATCAAAATAATTAAAAATAAAATATGAAGAAGGCACATTTACGACTGCAAAACTAAATCAATCGTTATGTAGTTCTAGGTTACTTAACCATCATAACAACACACACACACACACACACACACACACACAAATAACACCAACAACACACACCACACATCACAATACAGACACCACAACACCGGACATCATAATATCAATTCAGATTTGTTTCAAACCGATCAGGATTACTGAGAGGCTAGATTATCTTAGAGATTCTGTTCTCAGCTCACAGTCAAGCTCAACGTTCACTAATAACATTCAGGCTAGTTAATTTGAACAATAATCTTGTAAAATCTTAAAGGTCATGCTACTGAAAATCAACATCTGCCTAATTCAATTTCGCTTGTGCCAAAAGAAAATCCAGTTATACACAAAATGGTAATTGAATTTAAAACAATATCAAAACATTTCGACGAAGCTTTAAAAGCTTTCTTTTATGAAAGAGAATACAGAGGAAATTGAGCATTTAAAATTTTGCCTTTATTAAAATTGAAAACAGGATCCCACGTTATTGTTAGATACAATAATAATTATGATTTGTTTCTGAACAATCAACTTTGGGGATGTAATGAAGAACGAAGTCTTAGAAAGAAAATTAAGACTTTACTGTTTTGTTAGAATACGGTAATATAAATATATATATTTTTTTTTATAATCTCCCCAATTATAAAAAATGATTTTGGTCCGTCAGTTATATAACCAAAAACTGTTCGACACGTACCAACACGTGTTGGTACGTGTCAAGTAATTTGATCAAACTGGTTCAAACTGTTTCATCAATCATCATCATCTGCCTAGCCTTTTCCCAACTACATTGGGGTCGGCTTCCAGTCAAGCCGGATTTAGCTGAATACCAGTATTTTACGTGGAGCGGCTGCCTACCAGACCTTCACAACCCATTAACTGGGTAACACGGTACTTCATGGCAAGACTGTTTCATCAATGTTTGTGGGAAAATTTGATTAAAAATGTGTCGTCAAATTGCAAGAAGAAATACGAAATTTCGTATTTCTATTTGATCAAACAGTTTGAACCAGCCTGTTTGAGCAAATTATTTGATCGTGTATTTCCCGCATTGTCTTTTCTTTTGTCACTTAAACAAAAACTGAACAATGGTGTAGAAATTTCGCGTAAAATCCACACAATTCACGTCTGAGTACAGTCTGTGACCAACATTATCTAACCCCCTTAACCCAGTGGGGCTTAATCGCTAATAGTCAAGTGGGTTAGATAATGTTGGTCACAGATCCTACACATGTACCTAAAAGTGATGGCTCAAGCCCCCACTCTTGAATTATCGGTATCGGTAGTACTAATTGGTACAAATATATGAGTATGTACCGGTCGGGGCTTTTAAGGCGTTTCATCTTTATAATTTGTTATCGATGTGGTAAAAGAAAAAAGTGACCAAAATTTTTTGTCAATCTAACTGACGAACCAAATTGAATCATTATTTTTATCCAGGTAACACTAAACCTGTTGAAAGGTTTCTATCATATTATTCGGTTTCTATCATACTAACTGATGACCCGTGCAACTTCGCCTGCGTCACATTTTTCATTAATTCTCTGCTCCTATTCATCGTAGTGATGTTATTTAAAGCCTACTAGCTTTCGCTCGCGACTTCGTACGCGCGTATCCCGTTTTTTCCCGTTCCCGTAGAATTTTCGGGAAATCGTCTCTTAGTGCTCCCTTACACTCCCCAAGGAACCTACATGACAAAATTCAGCTTTCTACGACCAGTAGTTTCGGCTGTGCGTTGTCTGTCAGTTACTCAATCAGTAAGTAACGTGTTGATATTGATATTGATTGATTGATAGTTTGATATTCTTTCTCGATAAATGGGCTATCCAACACTAAAAGATTTTTTCAATTCGAACCAGTAGTTCCTGAGATTAGTGCGTTCAACCAAGCTAACAAAAAAACTATTCAAAGACTAAGGATTTAAAATGATTTTACACGTAATGCAAATATTCTGAACACGCATAAATAATAGTTTTAGTGTAAGATCACTCACCCAACAACTGTTTCAGTGAGATTAATATTTTCCCGTCCTTCATGTGGAAGAAACCTTGGCAGAGCAGGCTCCATTGTACGATCAGGGCAGCCAACAATAAATTGTACCCAGTCGCACTGTAGCAGTACTTCTTCAAGAAGGTCATAAGGTAAGCGAAACCGACGAATATCATAACATGCGTTTCTTCGAAGCCGGAAACTGAAAAAGAAAACATTCGTTTGAAAACATTTTTTTTTTTTGAAATTATTTTTATAAGCTTTAAAAATAATTATAAATTATTTTTATTAACTTTTTTTTAATTTATAAATATAGTACAAAGGACATGGAGTAGGAATCAGTAAACACTGAATTATTGGAGTGCCTCAAGTGCCTGTACTTTGAATTGGAAGATTTAATGAATTCTACTGATTTTGCAATTAATGTAACCACCTACTTGGTCAAAACAATATAAAGACTTAAACATCGACTCGAAGAGAAGAAGATTCAACTTATAAATAGATAACGCGCATTTGACAATTTCGCACAATAATGTTATGTTCATTTTCGTTCTAAAACTGTTTCTAAAACCATACAGTTCACTTCTAACATTTGTAGAAGTGTTGTTAAAATTATTAAAGGAACAAAACAGTCAAATTTCTATACATAAGCACCTACACGAGATAATCCATAATTACTATTTCATCCCGATAATGGCGATAAAACTTTTCCCTTTTAAATAAAAAAAAACACAACACTAAAAACGAAATGGACAATAAATAAAATTTACGGGTTTCACCTATTGAACTTTTCTATTATTTATTGTTTTAAATACTCCAAATATACCCATTATGAACTTCATCACGCATAAAAAGAACAATACATCGACCTTTTATATCTCTTTTTTATCCGTTTATTTTTACCCAACAGTAATTGTTAGAATGTCAAATGAAAAATGGCAAATGAAATTACACAATTCATTGTTTTCAAGCGTTGAATGGACCTCTGGAGAATAATGGGACTTGAAATGGACGTGAAACGTTTGTGTACTATTAAAATACTTATACTTATATAATTTTATGGATGTATATTGTACGTGAATATGTCGAAACATATTTCTATGGCAAAAACCCTTATGTATAAAATACTGAAAAAATCATAATCTTATAAGTTTAAAGTTTGAATTGGCTTTGCGCTAAATGCGCCATGAACAAAGCTAAATAGCAGTATCTTATTGAAAGCATAAAAAAAATATTTTAAATGGTTTCCCTATCTCAGTTAAAAAAACTATAATATTTACAAAACTAAATTTTTCGCTGAGAGATGAGATACCGCAGTTTCTCTTGTGACGGCAGTATAGCATTTTTACGGGACTTATCTGATTCAGTACCAACTCACTAATTTTAACGTTGAAATTTCAATTTTTCGTTAGATAATTATTGGAATGTCCCAAGAATTCGTGTCAAAAACATCGCGTATTGCGCGGATCAAGAGTCGTAATTTTGTTGCTTTCAAAGCTATTGGCAATTTGTTAAACCTAGTTAATGCAGTTTGTCTAGTTGAATGTTATCGTTTATTTATTTTATTGGCAACAGCCAATAAAATATTGGTTTATTTAATATCAAAATATTACAGTATTCAGAGTGTATAATTTTAGAGTCGTTAATAAAAGTTTGGTTTGATGCCGTATGGTTTCGGCCGGTGCCGAATGGTGCCGGAAAAGAATAATACCATCCCATCACTTCCCGTGGGTGATGTAAGTGGCGACTAAGGGACTTGCCAGAGAATGGGCAGCAGCGTTCTCTGTAAAACTCAACACTATACACTGCGATCGCCAACGCGCCTGCCAAGCGTGGCGATTATGGTAACCCCCCCCCCCCCCTTTTGGAGGAGGCCTATGTCCAGCAGTGGACGTCTTTTGGGTGCTATGATGATGATGATGAATAAAAGTTTAGCTTCTAGTAGCTGCAATTTTTTTTTAGGAATGCTCTTGTGTTTTGTAAGTTAACTTTTTACCTAATTTATTTAAGAGCTGGTTTTTCCAATGCTCTAATGACTTATACCTGACGAATAAAAGAAGTGTTTTATAAACCTTTGTGCAGAAAATAAATGTCAGTCTGTCATATTAATGCTGTCGATAAAAATTTACTACGGTTTTTTCTTTTATTTAAAGTTTTTTACTAATATACAGGGTAATTTGTAAAACACTAACAAACTTTTAGGGAAATAAAGTACACATGATTATAAACCACTTTTTATTTTGAGACCAAACACGAAATTAGAAAAGAAATTGACTGCCTCACATTTATTTGTCCATGACTAGACAAAATGTACTGTAATTTGTTTTCAAGTTTTCAGGATTGGTCTCATAGTATAAGTTATTTAGAACCATGTGTACTCCCTAAATCCCACGGTTGTTAGTGGTTTACAAATAATAAACCCCTATAAATCTGAAACTTTCACACCGTCTACACTTTGACAACTCTTCATGGAATTAAGCTCATAGACGACATTTTGTACCCGACTTAGAATCAAGGCTAGGAATACCTCGAGTCAAACTAGAAGTGATTTGAAACGCGAGGTAGCCTAAGCTCCTTCCACCAGCTTCTAAACTAATGGTACCTATTTAATCCCTTAAGAGCTGCACAACAAATAGATTGTATGCAGCTTAGCTAAGAATACGAAGCTTGACCCACCTCTACTTTGTTCCAACAAACTATCAGAAATAGTTAATACAAATAATAATATCGAAGTGACTGTTTATAATATCAAAATACATCAAGAGGATAAAATCGGCAATGATAGGCTCGTTGAGTCAAAGCTCCAAAGTCTTGAGTATCGACGCCGAGTTGCTAGCCTGTCAGTTTTCTATTGGTTGCATTTTGTGCGATGAAATTGCATAGTTTAAATTCCGCCAAGCCCGTTACATCATCGGACAACGAGATGTATGGATGGATACGATGGTGGACATCCCACCCACACGCACAAAACTTTATAGCAACACATTAATAGTGCATACAACTAAGGAGTGGAATTCCCTGCCGGAGTCTGTGTTTCCTGATAGCTACAACCTGGGAGTCTTTAAGTCAAGAGTGAATTGGATACTTCTAGGCAAACGTGCTCGATCTTCTACCACATCATCGCTTATCATCAGCTGAGATAGTGGCTAAACGCGTGCAACAATATGTATGTATTTAGTAACCGCTTTTTATTAAATACATTTGAATGAATATACTAAAGTATAACAACTTTTTTATTGTCCGGGGCAGCTGGACCGTTTTTGACGGGACTTTTACTGGCAGATAGCAAATTTTATAAAGTGTACCTGGAACTACTTTTATTTTTGGAAAGGAAAGAAAGAAAAAATCTCAACAAATTGTTAACAAACGTGGTTGAAGTCGCGGGTAGCGGCTAGTTTGTACAAATATTAACTGCAAAAATAATCATGATTGTCTGTTTGATTGTTATATTTTCACACATAAACCAAAATTGACGAATTATAGTAAATTCACCAAAATTTATGAAGTCCGATTTGACAGCTGAGTGGAGAGGGATAGAAGATTGCTTTACCACTAAGTGCGAAAGAGATTTATTTTTATGTCTCTTTTATATTTACTAGTAAAGCAATTTTGTATCCTGCTGTCAAAACAGGCCTTTTTTTTGACAACTAAAGGTAGGTCATACATACAAGGTAGAATGACAGTTCCCTTCATACTCACTCCACTGTGGTCAGATGTTGACAGAATAGGCCAGCTGTTAGTATTTAAGTGATTTTCAAATCTTTTTTTTATTCAAGCTTGTGTAATTTTTACATAGGGACTTAGTGCTTTAAAAAAAAAAAATTGATTGATTGATAAAGAGTGAACCTTGGTAAAAGACAGATTAGTTTTTATTCCGGGATTACGTTAACTAATTACCTACTTTAATATTGGGACTTGGTGCCTTAGTAAAAAAATTGATGGATTGATTGATAAAGAGTGAACCTTGGTAAAAGACAGATTAGTTTTTATCCCGGGATTACGTTCCCTTATTACCTACTTTAATATTGGGACTTGGTGTCTTAATAAAAAAAAATATTGATTGATTGATAAAAAGTTAATCTTGGTAAAAGACAGATTAGTTTTATTCCGGGAGTACGTTCCCTTATTACCTACTTTAATATTGGGACTTGGAGCATTAATAAAAAAAATTTGATTGATTGATAAAGAGTTAATCTTGGTAAAAGACAGATTAGTTTTTATCCCGGGAGTATGTTCCCTTATTGCCTACTTTAATATTGGGACTAGGAGGATTAATAAAAAAAAAATTTGATTGATTGATAAAGAGTTAACCTTGGTAAAAGACAGATTAGTTTTTATCCCGGGAGGACGTTTCCTTATTACCTACTTTAATATTGTGACTTGGTGCCTTAGTAAAAAATTGATAGATTGATTGATAAAGAGTGAACCTTGGTAAAAGACAGATTAGTTTTTATCCCGGGAGTACGTTTCCTTATTACCTACTTTAATATTGGGACTTGGTGTCTTAATAAAAAAAAATATTGATTGATTGATAAAGAGTGAACCTTGGTAAAAGACAGATTAGTTTTTATCCCGGGAGTACGTTCCCTTATTACCTACTTTAATATTGGGACTTGGTGTCTTAATAAAAAAAAAAATTGATTGATTGATAAAGAGTGAACCTTTGTTAAAGACAGATTAGTTTTTATTCCGGGATTACGTTAACTTATTACCTACTTTAATATTGGGACTTAGTGCCTTAGTAAATAAATTGATGGATTGATTGATAAAGAGTGAACCTTGGTAAAAGACAGATTAGTTTTTATTCCGGGATTACGTTAACTTATTACCTACTTTAATATTGGGACTTGGTGCCTTAATAAAACAAATATTGATTGATTCATAAAGAGTGAACCTTGGTAAAAGACAGATTAGTTTTTATCCCGGGAGTACATTCCCTTATTACCTACTTTAATATTGGGACTTGGAGCCTTAATAAAAAAAAAAATTGATTGATTGATAAAGAGTTAACCTTGGTAAAAGACAGATTAGTTTTTATCCCGGGAGGACGTTTCCTTATTACCTACTTTAATTTTGGGACATGGAGCCTTAATAAAAAAAAATATTGATTGATTGATAAAAAGTTAATCTTGGTAAAAGACAGATTAGTTTTTATCCCGGGATTACGTTTCCTTATTACCTACTTTAATATTGGGACTTGGTGTCTTAATAACAAAAAAAAATTGATTGATTGATAAAAAGTTAATCTTGGTAAAAGACAGATTAGTTTTTATCCCGGGATTACGTTTCCTTATTACCTACTTTAATATTGGGACTTGGTGTCTTAATAACAAAAAAAAAATGATTGATTGATAAAGAGTGAACCTTAGTAAAAGACAGATTAGTTTTTATTCCGTGATTACGTTAATACCTACATTAATATTGGGACTCGGTGCCTTAGTAAAAAAATTGATAGATTGATTGATAAAGAGTGAACCTTGGTAAAAGATAGATTAATTTTTATCCCGGGAGTAAGTTCCTTTATTACCTACTTTAATAATGGGACTTGGTGCCATAATAAAAAAAAATTGATTGATTGATAAAGAGTGAACCTTGGTAAAAGACAGATTAGTTTTTATCCCGGGAGCACGATCCCTACTAACTTACATACAGGTAAAGCCGCTGACAGAAGCTAGTCCCTACCAAAAGAAAATATGGAAATATTCAATTTCAGCCTTTTCTGCGCATTTACATAAAGATATGAAAAAGTTATAACGAAGTTGGTGTTAGCTTTGAATCACTTTTATTATTTGTGTGAGAAAAGGTGAAGATATATCAGGTTCTAACATCCCTTCATTTCAAAGGTTTTGTCTTTCCACACGTGCAGGTGTATCTGATCCCTAAGGCGCCCATTACACGCTCATGCAAGCGTAGCGCAAATCAAATCGTATATTTCAAATAAACCATTTACAGGCACTTTTGAATTGTCAAGGTCGGTCAGTCCAAAAAGATGAAGCTATTTGCACGTTCCAAAGCGTAGATCTCTATGGAGAAGAACGTGCAAGAAACTCCATGGACACTCTTTTAAAAATAATAAATTGTTACAAAGTTTTGTTTAAATCAAGTTGAAATTATACAAACATGTGAGAACGATGTAAAAGACGAGCAGGATAAAAGCGTCCGGAAAAAAGGAACAATTCAAAGAAATATTTAAAATAAACCATGGCAACTGAGAAATTACCAGTCCCAACTGACAGCGCCCGTTCACGAACATGACGTATGCGCCAGCACCATTCGGCTCAACCATTTTGAAGGGAGCCAAATGATCCAACGCATTCGCCACCATCAGCCAGACTTTTTTGTGAGCATGACACTCCCAACCGCCAGGGTACATTCAAGTCAAAAACAAACCTAAAACTGATAGCTACAAAACAAAAAAAATACAAAATATTTTATTGGAACAAGAAACAATTTTACAAAAGATTGTGTTCGTTAACAACCTCATTAGTATAGAATACTGTGTCGCGGTCATTAGCGCCCACTTCCAAGAGGGGAGACGACAGTGTTCCAGGCATTCATATGTATGGACAATAAAGAAATACAAACAGTTTTAGATTTTAGAGAACTAAATGTTTAAAAAAGTAATAAAATCTTAAGCACTAATAATATATTATGTATGTGACGGCGCTACGTCATCGTACGGTTGTACACGGCACGTGCACCGGACCGATCAGGCGATGTCGCCATCCCCACCTCCCCCACTACTCGACTTGTTTGTGCTCGGACGTAAAAGGAGACCGCGCGGAGCGATCGGGGCATTCTATTCTAGACCTCGGTCCGATACACGTGTTGTCATAGCGCCTAGATTTGCTAATATCGTGTTAAAACCTTTCAGTTAATAATTATGATATGATAATTAATTGAGTTCACAGTTATTATAAATTAAGTGAGTTAATCGAATAAAATTGATTAATAAGTAAACTACCTACTTTTTACTTTAAAATATCCAATCCTGATAATACGCCTATATCAGAATTGGGACGTAACTCAAAGGGCCCACATGGAGATTCGTGACAATGCTAGTGAAATATGTGGCGGTTACGTTTTGAAATGTAATGACAGTGATAGTGAAAATTGCGGTTTGTTTTTAAGACGCTTGCGTTTATCCAGACGCTAAAAACTTGATGTGTGCCGTGAAGTGTCGTGAAGTTAAATCCGAAAGGCCGAAGTTCGACACACGATCATAGTGTGTCACCGTGGTGGTATGTTTTGTCGAGGATGCAGTGATGTGCAGAGCAGTTTATTGTTTTACCATATGGCGCTGAAGAGCTTTGCGCCGAATTCCTTTTCGACGAGTTTTATGCGGCTACCCTCATCAAACTGAACTAAACCAGTTCCGTCCGGAGGCAAGCAACTTCACAACAGCTGGTCAGGTCAAGGAGAGGAGTGTGAATTTATATGAAGATTTCTACGCCAATCTGGTGAGTCGTTTAAACTTTTTAATTGCTGTAGAGCTGCTTTTTATTTTGTTTACGAGTGTTCATTTTTATGATGTGGAGACTGACTTACAAAAGGCAACGCCTTTATGGATGGCAATTATCGATGTTTGATAATTGGCCTGTCGCTTTATCTTAAAGTGAAGCTATTATTAATAGCATAAGTGTTGCAGATTAAGCGATAGCATTTTCAATAATACTTCTTCTTTTCGATTCAATCGTTAATTTTTTTATTGTTTTGGACCAGTAGGTAGTTACGTTAATTGCAGCAACAGTGGCATTCATTAGATACTCCAAATTACAGGAGAATGGGCACTTGGGGCACTGTAACATATGGCTCGTGCTCTGAAAACGGGCACTGCACTCACGTTGGGTATACAACAGATCATTACATCCTCATTTCGCCAAGTTGTGTTTGCAGCGGCCTACCTGGGTGCGCAAATTGCGCTGGCGCGCGATTTAACGCTTTCCAAAGGCCATTGCGATTCACGACCAGGGGCAATTGCTCTTTGGGTTTTATGAAGTCGTGAGGTGGTGGATACTTCTCTTCCCACAGTCTGCTTCTCCCTTTAGATGGCATATCCAGGATCGCCTGTGTAGAAATAAGGAAGTTCTTGAGACTTTTTTGACTTGAGGCTCCCCAATTGATGGAAATTAGGTGACTGAGCAAGTTATTCCGGGTTCGACGGAGCTAAGTATTGTAACAGTTTGACTTTTACGCTTAGGCCATATCTAACGTCACACCGAGATATTTTGGATTCGAGCAGTGTTGGACCTTGGCTCTACGCCATGTGATGTTAAGCATTCGATTTGCGGGCCTATAGCAGAGATGGAAGGCGCACGACTGTCTCTTAGATGGGTTCGGCCGTAGAGCGTTGCGGTCACACTAATCTCTCAGTACACTGAGTGCCATTGTACGTTTATGCTCCACGTCCATAAAAGTCGCTGCTTGGTTTGCTAGGGCCAGGTAATCCGCGTACAAGAACCGCTCCGTGTGTTAGGTGGAAGGCGGTTCGTTCGCGTAGATGTTAAAAAAAACGTCGGCGCCAACACACTGCCCTAAGGGAGACCATTCTTTTGCTGTCGCTATCTACTCTTGGTGAATTGGAAGCACATACCTGGAAGTGGCGGTTGCACAGGAGTTCGCTTGAAATGGGCACAAAGCCTTGGTCATTGGTCAAATAATGCTGATGAAGCGATATTATTCTGCTATCGCTGATCGAGTCATGAAGTGAAATACCAGAGAGCTTTTATTTTTTTGGACATAAGAGCGATTTAGTTACCTAACACTTTATTTTGAATATTTTGATTTTATATCACCACTCCTAGGCATAGGCCGCTTTCTTGTGCCAATGGTTCGATAAAATTTAGATTTTTATTTACTTTGATACTGTGACTACTACACTTACCTGAAACCTTTTGGCCCACCACAGCTTTTATTGGACTTGTACTGTCGTAGCATTTTTCGGTTTCAGACATCGTATCATGGTGTATAAAGCCAGCAGGAGGCTAGCGGTTGGCATGCTGCCATAACTGCTGAGCAGTTGCAACAACTGCTGAGCAGCTGCAACTTCTGAACGGTTCTGAGCGTGGCAGACCGAAGGTTGGCAAACTGCAGTAGCCAAGTATCATGTCAACATCTGTGGGGTTAAGAGCGTTCAAGGCCGACTGGAATACTTGGTGAGTCGCTCAAGTTTTATTTGAATAGCAAACGAAGCTTTAAAGGGGTTGATACCAATTCGGTGGTTGCATTGATAGTGCTAGGTAATTTTGACATAGTTAGCACAAAGCGAGTACTTAAAAGAGTTTCCCATTGGCGGTAATAGTGTCAAAATTTTATTCAGTGTGAGCTTTAGGTTTAGTTATCGCATAGCAAGTACCACAAGGTCATGTTTCAACTTAGACGTTTTTTTTTAGTGTAAATTTGGATCTAGGCTTTCGTATTAACATACGGAGGCAGTTTGCCTAACATCAGTTAGTAAATTTGATAGTATCAAAACTATCATGAATAGCAATTTGATTTTAATGACATTGATAAAAGCTTTAAAGGTACAGAGAATTCTGAGCTATTACAAGTTCTAAATAGATTTTCCATTTTGTGCAATTTAATACGGGTGAGATTATAATAACATTGATTGATTCGAACCGCACAGCGCAGCGATGATTTTGATGATTTTAGATTAACGTAAAGTAATTCGTGAGTGCTTACATGAACGTTAGATGCAGAAAATATCAGTGATGACGTGACGGCGAATAATAATGAAGAACTTGTTCATGAAACTTCCCATAAAAATAAAGTTTTAAGTGGTACTATTTTAGGGCTCACACTTTAAAAAAAAAATTGCCGACTCTCGTACTTAAAAAGCCAGTAGCAGTAGTTAACGTATGGGGTACTGTGTTAAATTTTATAATAAAATACCACTTAATATTCTCGAACTGAATGAGAGAAAATTTAAAACATGTATTAAACGCACATTATGTAGACAAGCATATTATAAACTGGAAGATTATGTCCTTGATAAAAATGCTTGGCTAAATGCCGGTCCTGCTCCACAGCCACAGCAGCATGGGTCCACTTGTTAGGTTTTCGATAATTGGAAGAAATGCTTACCCTTTTTTTGTTCTCCTATACAATCATTTATTTATCATTTCTTTGCATTATTGTATTAGCAAAGTATACACAATAAAGCAGCCTTCTTTTTTTATTTTCTTAGTTACTTGAAACCATAGTTTTGTATAACGTAGAAGCATATTTTCAATTTTTTGTAAATGTGAGCACTATGGAGCCATTTACATATGTAATTATAGATTTCGTTATTAAATTACTTTGACATGAACGAGCGTGGCAGTTGAGAGCTTGTCATGCTCACACAAATGTTTTGCTGATGGTGGCGCGTGTTTTGGATTATTTGATTCCCTTCAAAATGGTTGAGTTAGATGGTGCTGATGCACGCGTCATGATCGTGAACGGGCGCCGTCAGTTGAAACTGGTCATCTCTTACCTGCCACTGGCTTATTTTAATCTGTACCTGCATTTTGAATTGTTTATATGTTTTCTTGTTCTTTGCATTGTCCTCACATATAGAAGCAATCAATGTTAATGTTAACAAGATTTTTGTAACACATCACATGGTTTAAAAGAGTGTCCGTGGAGTTTCTTGCACGTTCTTCTCCATAGAGATCTACGCTTTGGAACGTGCAAATAGCTTCCTGTTTTTGACTGACCGACTTTGACAATTCAAAAGTGCCTGTAAATGGTTTATTTGAAATATACGATTTGATTTGATTAACTTAATAGATCATGTAGGTACATCATTCGAAGGGTCATCAGACTGGACCAGTAGTATAATTCTGAAGGGTCATAGGACCGGACCAGAAGATATTACTCTGAAGGGTCAACAGACTGGACCAGTAGTATAATTCTGAAGGGTCATAGGACCGGACCAGAAGATATTGTTCTGAAGGGTCTTGGGACCGGTCCAGAAGAGGTTACTCTGAAGGGTCTTAGGACCGGACCAGAAGATTATTACTCTGAAGGGTCGTAGGACCGGACCATACCATGAGATAAGATTTTAATGTCAGGATGAACGAACAGTAAAATTGTGGTTCTCATTAAAGATACCTAAGTGCTTCTAAAGTGCGCGTCCGAGGACGTACGCACGTCAGAATGGCCGTGACGGCGCTACGTCATCGTACGGTTGTACACGGCACGTGCACCGGACCGATCAGGCGATGTCGCCATCCCCACCTCCCCCACTACTCGACTTGTTTGTGCTCGGACGTAAAAGGAGACCGCGCGGAGCGATCGGGGCATTCTATTCTAGACCTCGGTCCGATACACGTGTTGTCATAGCGCCTAGATTTGCTAATATCGTGTTAAAACCTTTCAGTTAATAATTATGATATGATAATTAATTGAGTTCACAGTTATTATAAATTAAGACTCACTTAATTTATAATAACTGTGAACTCAATTCGAATCGAATAAAATTGATTAATAAGTAAACTACCTACTTTTTACTTTAAAATATCCAATCCTGATAATACGCCTATATATGCATGTGAGTGTGTGTGTTATCGTGAATGTAAGTGTAGTGTATGTATGTGTATGCACTTGAGTTTGTCAGTTTATGTAATTTGGATGGCATTGGAAATGAATGGAACATATTTATTACAATATTTATTATTATTCGTTTTTTTTATATTTTTACAAGATCTTCAATCTCTTCATATGTCAGGGAACCGAGCCACTTATGTGTAATTGATTTACACTCACGTAAAGTAAGGGGGTAAATATTCAAAATCTCATTTATTTTGTTGTACAGAATTGGACTTATAAAGTAGTATTCTGCCCTCGTAATAGCAAATGCAGTAATCGTCATTTTTAAGATTTTCCGTTTTTGACAAAAATGACATCTGGAGACTTTCAGCTATATGTAGATGTTTTTGTTTTTGGGTGGCTGGAACATGGTGAAACAATAAGGTAAAATACAGCATTTCGTGTGAAATTATCTGATATCGGTAGTATAAATGCAGTAATGATCATAAACTAGATTAAAATGCAGTACTCGCATTTTGTACGTACGTGTATTATGTGTTTTTATAGCCGCTTTAACTAAAAAAAATGAAAAGAAAATAGTAAAACATTAAGATTTAGTGGGTTCCCGATATAGAAAACGTGTTTTAATCTGTGCTTTCGACGTTATTTTGTCTTCGTTCTATAGTTTAAAAGGAAAGTATCGTTTAAAACAAAACTATCTAAACATAGTTAACACTGCATACCCAGTTTACTATTTTAGTCTTTGTTGCCTACTCGACAATTGAAAAAGTCTATTGTTGAAGTCGAAAAAATGAACAGCAAACAAAAACAACAAGTTGGGTAAATGAAAAAAAAACACAAAAAATGTTACGTATATTTCTGCTAAGATTTTTAGTTAATGGAAAGGTTTAAAAAATTAAATCACTGTAATGAATATTTTTTTTACATTTTTCTACTTAAATTTTTGAAAACCTATTCATATACTGCATTATTTTCAGTAATTAACTTTGCTTGTGCTTAACGTAATTAATATATTTTCTAGACATAAATGCAGTTATATACAGGAGTGCTGCATTTTACTGCACTACTTTGATGTAAATTACAAATAGGGACACAAGGTTTAAGTTTAAGAAAAATTAACTTCAAAACTAAACTAAACAATTATTTGAATTTTGTTTTGTACTTTTTCCATAATAAAACAAATTAGTTTTATATCAGTTAAAGTAGAGATTTAGAATAAACACCTAACCGCGTTTTTCTCGAAACCGCTATTTTGAAAGTACTGCATTTGCTATTACGAGGGCAGTATTGTCGTCTAACTATCAAGATGCTAGCAGATACTACAGGGCAGACTTTAACAGGTCTACGTTTCTGCCTACTTTGACTGTCAAAACACCGATCGAAACTGAGCTCTGAGTGTTTTCGTAAGATTGAGTTCAAAAGAAAACTTTGTCTTACCCTAGGTATTTGCAACAGAGCATACAGTTAATCGGTCGGAAAACGGACCGGTTTGTGTGACATGACTTTCAGAACCGCTCGCTGCGCCCTTTCTAAACGAAGCATTAAGCACTTCCCGGAACTACCCCATACGGTTATACAATAGGCTTTTTTTTTTTAAGGATGGGAAATCATCAAATGACTCCTTCCGCTCTGGGTGAAGCAGAAGGGAGTGTCAGACTCTTACTGACTAAAACCCATCCGTGTTCCTCCTAATGCCCTTTGCGTTCCAGGGCCGCGGTGACTCTTTCGAATAAATCCCACAACCCCGGCAGGGTTATACAATAGGCTAAGATGGAGTTTGCCAGAGCAAAGTAGACTGATTTAAGCGTAGGAAGATACGCCGACGATCTTAGTTTTTAAATTCAAACTCTTCAGCTTTATATATTAAAACTAGCTGACCCGCGCAACTTCATCTGCGTCAAAATTTTCATTACTGCTCCGCTCCTATTGGTCTTAGCGTGATGATATATAGCCTATAGCCTTCCTCGATAAATGTGCTACCTAACACTGAAAGAATTTTTCAAATCGGACCAGTAGTTTCTCTAAATATGGGATATATGTGTTTGACCTTAAGATAGTCAGTAAATGTATGTGAGTCAATGATCGTTATTGCACATTTATCTGGCGCCTACCATAATACAGATTACAATAAAAGAAAACTTTTCCAGGCTTAATTCCCCAAACACCTTTTAAAGCACAGCTCAAAAGATAAAACAAGAGTCGCAAAAATGAAGAGCTTCACGATTACATTGAACTAAAACTTCTATGCAACTTAAATGACACCTCAGAGGATACCATTTAAGGCTGCTCTGTCGAAAAAACTGGCAAAGTGCGAGTCGGACTCACGCACGAAGGGTTCCGTACCATAAACCTTCATTTATATTATTTGTTGTTATAGCGGCAATAGAAATACACAATCTGTGAAAATTTCAAATGTCTACCTATTACGGTTCTTGCGATACAGCCCGCTGACATACAGACGGACGGACGGATGGACAGCGGAGGACTAGTCATAAGGTTCCATTGGTTACCTTTTGGGTACGGAACCCTAAAAAGTTTAAAAACAGCCTGCAGATGAAGCAGCTTTTCGTCGGCACTAACAGAGAAACAACATCTGAAAAAAATAGTTAGTA
Organism: Lacanobia wlatinum; assembly: GCA_947578705.1. Taxonomy (NCBI): domain Eukaryota; kingdom Metazoa; phylum Arthropoda; class Insecta; order Lepidoptera; family Noctuidae; genus Lacanobia; species Lacanobia wlatinum. Next base: position 6,920,812 of record OX388037.1, read on the forward strand.
ATCTACATGATATGATACGTAATTTGGTTTAGCCAGATTGTATGTATCGGTATGACATAATAAGAAAAAAAAACACCAAATCACCTCCAAATCGTTGAGATGAAACTATTTTACTTCTTAATTTTTTTATCAAAATAGTATAAAAAAAAATATTTTCTGCTTTGCAATACAGACGAAAATGATTTGGTATTGTTACTTTTTAAAAACATGTTTTATTTTTATTATAAAATTTTTTAAATGCGAGTAGCGGAGTGTCACGTAGAGTGGTAGTTTGCTCCGTTTGTATGCACAAGGTCATTGGCATGAATACAAGCCTTAAGGGAAAAGACTGCCGACTACAAGCGAAAAGCGAGTAGAAAATTTTCTGCCAACCAACTGAACATCGCTGAGCAAGCTATGTATTTTAGGGTTCCATACCCAAAGGCCAAAGATACCCTATTACAAAGCCTTCGATATCTATCAGCAGGCAGTGTTTCATGAATCGTAATAGGCAAACAGTTGAAATTTTCACAGAGTATATATTTCTGTTGCCGCTATAACAACAAATAATCAAAACACGATGTCACGGAACCCTTCGTCCGACTCGCACTTGGTCGGTTTCTATGCTAGGTTTTGGAGCGGTAACCAATATAATCACATTTAGGGCGCCTTTCCATTACAGCGGAGCGAGACAGCGGAGCTGAGAAACGGAGAAATATTGCAAAATGCAATTCCATTGGTTAAAATTTCTCTGATTCTCGGCTCCGCTGCGCTGCCTTGCTCGCTCGCAATGGACAGGCACCTTTACTCCCCGGACCTTATTTTTAATTTTTTTTTTTTTCCCGGACCTGCAACTATTTTACGTATCTTAAATCGAGAAATCAGTCGAGCGACGGCTAGTTTACCAATGAAATAGTTAGGTTTTGTCATTTACTCTACGAAAGTGAAAGAATTTAATACTTGTAATATCATATTTTCTTAATAATAGAAGCCGAATTGGGGTCCTGCAATTCTTGTGGGGTATTTTCTGGCTGATGATCAAACGTGTGACCATCGAGGTTTATGTAAATAATGAGTCTTAACATAACATCAAGTAAATTAGCAAAAAATCTTTACAAACAAAATTATTATGATGGACGCAAAAAAAGGAAATGTACCTATCGCTGAATGATGGTTTTTCTACTTACTCGTACTTACGTTAGCATATTTTTTATACAATGACAAAAATCCCTCCTTTGTTACGAGAACAATCATACCTTATTATTTCTATATATTATCATTCGCAAACACACAATGTAATTCTATCGAGCGGACTGTACCTAGTACGGTAACAATAATAAATTATGCTGGCTATGATCGCTATGGTTACCTCACCTTTTTAGGGTTCCGAAAAAAAAGGGAACCCTTAAAGGATCACTCGGGTGTCTGTCTGTCTATCAGTCTGTCCGTCTGTCACAGCCAGTTATCTCTGGATCCACTGGAGCTATTCTGTTGAAACTTGGTACACATATGGACTTCTGTGACCCAAACACGGATGCGTTACGTAAATCATTAATGTTTAGTATTGGGTTCACTTTTGGGGGTCAAACTAGAAAATTACAAAAAAAAAATTAACAATATTGTGTGACATATCAAATGAGAGGGCTTAATTACTGGCTGTGAGGGTTTTAATTATATTTTTTTCATAATTTTAAAATAAATGGTTTTGAAGTTATGCAAGAAATAAGACGAAAAATAACAATTCCCCCCTTATCTCCGAAACTACTGAGACCAAAATTTTGAAAAAATCGAGATAATAGATCTTTACCTATAAATTACAGGAAACCTTAGAAGTCTAAAGTGTTAAAACAACGTGTTAAAAAAAAAAATTCGTTCGGAACCTTTCGCACGCGAGTCCAACTCGCACTGCCAGTTTTCTTTTGGTATCCCAGTTATGAAATGACTCAAGTCAGTCAAGTCAGTCCCTTCCGCTCCGCCGAGAGCGGAAGGGACTGACTTGACTGACTTGAATAAAACCTCTCCAAGGCCGCGGCTTTCGAACAAATTCCGTTACCCTAGCAGGCACTGACCTTAGGGGGCTCCGTCTTTTTTTCCACCACCAACTGAGTTTTGAGTATGGCTTCTAATTTTTCGTTTAACTCCCATAGTAGACTTTGTCTACAAAATCAACCAATTGAGTTTGAAACAACCTGTGATTGGTTGTTCAACTGTCATAGTGGATTTTGGACAAAAATTGCAAGTCTGGAGGTGGAATTTTGGACCCAGTATTTGGGTTCCGTGGATATTCTTTCGCATTGCTGTAAATGGGATATTTTCTCAAAACGCTGGCGGCATTGCTAAGTACGATGGTAATGCTTTGGCCGAAAAAAAAACCAGCCCTCTGGATACGTACAGAGTCGTCTATTTGCTGAACAAGAATATACTTATGAAAATATCATCCAAGCAAATAACACAACAACTACCAGTCACGAACAAATAATCCGATTAATTGAAATGCACTAAGACCGGATGCCGACACGTTTATTGATAACCGGTTCTGAACTCAATCCGGGTCAATGGGGACTGCTTACGTCACGGCTATATCTGTTTACCCGGGTTTTAATGGAAACATGCTCGGGCTTACTACTTCGAGAAGAAAGTGTCATTATCGGTTTTTTTTAATTAAAAGGGGGAAAGCCTGTTCTAATTCTGAGAATGAATGAGTGTCGGTCATGAAGCTAGCTTACGACGTGATTACAACTTCAGATGAATATAATATGGTCCCAAACAAAATTATTTTATAACAAGATCAAGGGGCTTTAAGGGCGGTATTTTATAAGCCCTTGTAATGAATAAACCGATTTTTAACCGACTTCAAAAAAAGGAGGAGGTTCTCAAATCGGCTGCATTTTTTTTAATGTTTGTTACCTCATAACTCCGTCATTTATGAACCGATTTGAAAAATTCTTGTTTTATCTGAAAAGATATACTTCCCGATAAAAATAAAATACTACAAAGTATAAAATAACTTCAATTTCGGAAGTCGGTGTCCATAACAGAAAAAGTAACCAAAAACACCGACTTCCAAAATTAAAGTTATTTTATAATTTGTAGTGTTTTGTTTTTGGAAGTCGGTTGTATTTTTTGTAAATAAGTTTTTTAATTAAGCTTGGTACACATAAGCAAGATACCAAGACGGCCGGGGTCTATGGTATAATTTATGGTCGGCGCCAGATAAATGTACAATAATGGTCATTGAACCACATACATTTATTTACTTTTTAAGGTCAAAAACACAAATAAAGGCATAAAGCTGTCCTAAATCGACTTCTATCATAATCCTTCACGTTCTCTAGTAACGAAAAACGGTTTATAATTTATTAGCACTTCGCCCGCGACTTCGTTCGCGCTGCAATTTTCTTAAAGATCCCTATTTTTTTCTTGTAATAAATATAGCCTATGTTACTCAGAGATGATGTCGCATTCTAATAATGAAAGATTTTTTATAATCGGTCCAATAGTTTTTGAGTTAAATTGTAACAAAAAAACAAAAAATCAAATCTTTCCTCTTTATAATATTAGTTTAGATTGTTCGGTATCTACGAAGGGATATTAGGGAAAGGTCAATGTACTTTATTGTAAGTTTATTTAGCGCCTACTTATAGTTTTTCTTTATTTGTGATGGGTTTGCTCTTGACTCTAGTCTAGGTCAGAGATGACAGAGACAAAGTCTACGATGGAGCGAGCTTACTCAAAAGGAGCCTGTGCACTCTAACTTTGAAGATATTTGGGTTGCAAGCGTTTGGAAATACAGACGCAGGCAGAGAGTTCCACTCCTTTGCTGTGTGCATTATAAAAGACGTTTGGAAACGCTTAGTGCGAATGTATCCTGAAGTTACGCTTCACCCTATTTAGGATGCGCAGCTTTATAGTTAAGAACTTTTTAGAAAAATATTGATCAGAGGGAAAGAAATGTTTCCGTCTAAACTCTTTTCACATTTCCGATAGGCGATGAAGATTGTCGTCATGCCATAATGTTTGGGATGGATCACGTGTAATTTCGGTAATGTATCAACTCTATATTTTTACCTGACTGCGCCAGAAGGAGGGTTATGTTTTTCGAGAGTATGTGTGTATAATTGTTTGGCACGCTCTGCGGCCTGAACGGTTCAATAGATTTTAACTTGAGAGGCGTCGTTATATGTATTTGTCTTGATTGTGAGAGTGAAACTGGGTATGTAAAAATAAAAATGGCTGTTTTTTGCCATAATATGCTTTCAATTTTTTTTAATTTTCAAAACCTATCGAGTATCAAAAGAAAGGGCTCGAAGAGACGATTCCAAAAATGTAACTCACTAAAATGAGTCATTTATAAAAATAACTAGGTCTTTAACCTCCAATCAACCACAACAGTTGAAGAAAAATAATATCGAGTAAATTGGCAGCCTCCCACTGTGCGACAATAATTCCACGACCATCGACTCTCAGCCAATCAACGCTTATAGAATTATGTTCCCACGTGTGGTAAGGTCAATGAAAACATGTGCTACATTAGCAGATTATTGGGAGTTCATTGAATTCAGACAAAAAAGGGTAGATCCGGAAAAAAAATTGTCCGTGTGTGACATTACCAAAATACGGACACGGATTTTTTTTTTTGTCACGTAAAAAAATAAAGACTATACAGTGCCAAATTCATGCCTTAGTACACTTTTATCTAGAAGTGACATCACGAGCCCACATTCCTGACACAATCACACTGCAAACGGAATCGCACTGCTGTAAACATATCGAAGTGAAGCTTGGGCGAAGTGATCACGAAGTGAGCTGTCATTCCATCTTATTACATGGATTTGACAGCTCTCTGTGATCACTTCACCCAAACCTTCACTTGGACATGTTTACAGTTCTGTGATTCTGTAAACACGTCGAAGTTAAAGTTTGGGTGAAGTGATCACGGAGTGAGCTGTCATTCCATCTTATTACATCGATTGACAGCTCTCTGTTATCACCTCACCCAAACCTTCACTTGGACATGTTTACAGTTCTGTGATTATGTAAACACGTCGCAGTTAAAGCTTGGTTGAAGTGATCACGAAGTGAGCTGTCATTGGATTGACAGCTCTCTGTGATCACTTCACCCAAACCTTCACTTAAAAATGTTTACAGAATCGACCGTCTGAATCGCACTGCAGCTAGTCTATTCTGTAAATAACTATTTCAATATCGAGCTTCACCTGAGTGACAAAACTCACAAAGTGAGCTTTATTGCATCTACACTAATATTATAAAGAAGAAGGATTTGTTTGTTTGTTTGAAATGAATAGGCTCCGAAAGTACTGAACCGATTTGAAAAATTCTTTCAGCAATGGATAGCTACATTATCAGGGAGTAACATAGGCTATATTTTATCTCTGTAATCCCACGGGAACCGGAACTACACGGGTGAAACCGCGTGACGTCCACTAGTACAACATAAAGGTCTTAAATTGATACTCACCTCGGATTCCACTGTCGAGATACGGAAATGTTGTTACAGAATAGCACTACCGTTGTTATTCACATGCATAGCTTTTACTAGAAATCAAAGTTTAAGTGTATTTACAACTTTCCAGTTATTCGATGACGAAGCTGGTAAACAGCACTAAAGAATTCAGTGGCCAGTAATTCTGACAAATTGCTGCTCCCCAGCCCTGACCTGCGTTGAGTAAACCAATTTAGTAAATTTTTTCGACTTGCATGTCTGTGAGCCATTTCATATTAATGCATATTTCAGTTTCTTTAAGCGGTTTTATATTTTCGCCTTGTCTTTTTCATTTTTATTTTGAGCTAGCTTTTGCCTGAAACTTCGTACACGCATATTCCCGTTCGCCCAAACGATTTCAGAAAATCTTAGTTAAAAATGAGCTCTTTCCTTTAGTTTGCCATTTATTAATACTTCCCAGAATTTGATCCTTATTAGCTATACCTTCGGATGATATAATAATACAGGATGTTTTTTTTTTCAAAATCACCTGGTTCGATTCCTGGGTAGAAACAACGATTTTTCAAAAATCCAATAATGCAGTTTTAGTTTTCAGCAAAATCAGGCTCGAGACTCTTTCAGTGTTTTTCGATATTCGATATAGTTTCGGATTTGGCCCTGAAGGCACACTTAAAAATTCAACCTTTATATTAAAACTAGCTTCTGGTGGTCCCTAGGGAACATATTCCCGGGATTAAAAGTAGCCTATGTCCTTTCTCAGGCTCTAGACTATCTCTGTGCCAAATTTCATTTAAATCGGTTCAATAGTTTTGGCGTGAAAGCGCGACAGACAGACAGAGTTACTTTCGCATTTATAATATTAGTAAGGATTAAAATTACAAATTAAATTAAAGTAAAATTATAAATCACGTCAAAAAGTAGATGTTTTGCCAAGTCCAATATGCGATTTTCGGGCGAACATCAGTAAATATTACCCGTGCGAAGTCCGGGGCGCCGCCGCCGACGGGGCGGATCGCTAGTAAGAAATAATTCACAAGTGAATTGTTTACGGTTAACTGTCATAACGCACACTTGACATACAAACACAAATTGTATTGATTCTACATCTTCAATGATTCCGAGACAATGAGGCGATATCAATTCAATGAGAAATGGGTCTATAGTCTAAACTTCAGTCGACGATCGTCAGTATAGTATAATTTGAATGCCATGATATCTACTTGTGAAGTAGTATTCATGATATATAATCCTGTGTTCTATTATAATAAACTCAGTATTGTAACAGCATTCGTTGTATCATTTACTCACCTTTAATCCGCCCTCCGTACATGGCGACCGTGACAGTAAAATAAATGTTTACATTCCATTGACCAAAACGGCACAAGTGGTATCATAATGTATAGCATCGGAACCAATCTTCTGTCCGAACTCGGCACAATAACTGTTTTATTTTGTGAAAATTTTACAAGTTCTTAAAAATAACTTAATTACTGTAAAAAAAACCTAATTCGAGTATAACACCAACATCTATACTAATATATAAAGCTGAAGAGTTTGTTTGTTTGTTTGAACGCGCTAATCTCAGGAACTACTGTTCCGATTTGAAAAATTCTTTCATTGTTATATAGCCCATTTATCGAGGAAGGCTATCCTTATTAATATTATAAATGCGAAAGTAACTCTGTCTGTCTGTCTGTTGCGCTTTCACGCCAAAACAGCTGAACCGATTTAAATTAAATTTGGTACTCAGACAGTCTAGCTAGAGCCTGAGAAAGGACATAGGCTACTTTTTATCCCGGGAGTATTTTCCTTAAGGACCACGCGGGCGAAGCCGCTGGCAGAAGGTAGTAGGATATATAACATCACGCTAAGACCAATAGGAGCGGAGCAGACAAAGTTGCGCGGGTCAACTTATACTTTATAGGAGAAAGGTAATTGAACACTGTAAAATGTAATACAGTTACTGAGACCAACTAAATGAGACATAGAATTTATAATAAGAATCTTCTCATATGTCGTGAATCAAGTCAATTTGTGGTACATTCCCCGGTAGTTGCAAGGGTAGGGGTGTGTCAAAGCAGGCAGCGGTTTTTTTTTAATATTTAAATGCAATTACACTAATGGAATACGAATTACTTCAGAATCTGCTGCTTTTCAACACCCAGTGCGTGGTGGAGTGTGGGGTTTTGAATAGAATAGAATAGATTAACGTTTATTGTGTCCAGTACGTCTACCATGAGTTTTATCAATCTATACTCGCTAGCGACTGTAGTTAAAAAAATGTATGAAAACTTTATAAAAACAAGTTTCTAATTTATATTTTTAGTTTTTAACTAAAGTTTTACTTGCAACTTGCTTGCTTATTAGTTAAAAACTTAAACAAATAAATTAGAAACTTGTTTTGTAATCGTTTTTATAAAAAAAATAAACTACAGTCGCTAGCGAGTATAGATTGATAAAGCTCATGGTAGACGTACAGTATTACAGCTAGTATTGGTACATACATAAAACTATAATACCGGAAGCAAAAGGTTCAAGCGTCAGCGTTATGCTTTTCAGCTTTAAGCTGAAAACCAGCGCTTAATTCTTCAAAAACAGAAAAACGAAAAATAAAAACAGTACATCATCATGATCATACACCAACACTATTTTTATGTATATAACGGCGCGCGATAATTTAGTTGATTTATTTTAACACTTATTATAAGTTGTAATCGATTATTTTTACTCTGTGGTGTAAGAATTATTTCTTTATGGGTAATTTTAATTTAGAGCGGGTAACACCGAATGGAGTTGTGAGTGTCATGGCGGCGGTGACGGTCACTTTTGATTCGACCGTCAACCGAGGCACATTGCACAAACCCATTGGCTCTAAAGTAAAGTTTAATTATTTTCTTTACATTATTTAATCAGTAATTATTATTGTAATCCTTAGTTATTTTGGTGAAGTTTTGTTAAAATATTAAAAGTTAAATTAAGTGAGATATTTTGTGAATATTATTTTTCAACTACCTGCACCTATACGCCCATAATGGAGGACCAACAGATGACGAATAAACAGCGACACGTGGTGTCTCAGCCGCTCGAAAATCCGTCATATATAACTAGTGGACGTCACGCGGTTTCACCCGCGTAGTTCCCGTTCCCGTGGGAGCACGGGGATAAAATATAGCCTATGTTACTCCCTGATAATGTAGCTATCCATTGCTGAAAGAATTTTTCCAGTAGTTTCGGAGCCTATTCATTTCAAACAAACAAACAAACAAATCTTTCCTCTTTATAATATTAGTGTAGATTAGTAATAAAGATTTTTTTTTAAATTTTGTGGACACAAACTGGCCATTTAAAAGAAAAGAAAAAAATGTGTATACCCAAATACAAATGAATACTTCGCAAATAATAGCAGGGGGTGCCACCTACTATGACTGCCCGAGGTCTATTCTCACCAATAAAAAACCTGTTAATGATGACCAATACATAGGTAGAGTAAATTTCTATGTAGATTGAAGAGCATCTCTGGTAGACGTCGTTTATGCCTCCACTTGCTTGCTTACAACAGTAAGGATACTAAATAGGGACCCGCTAATAGTGTTGTACTGTTTGTTTAGCGCCACGAGGGTTGTTGATTAAAGGAAAATAAATTATTTGAAACAATGCTGTAATGGCAGGAATTCAAGTTTAATATAAAGCGTAGCACGTGATGCATATAAAAACAATGTCTCAATCTTGACGCGACCAGTGCTGCAGCGGCGCGTTCAAATGCAGAGATGTTTAATGTAACTGCCCGCGCCGCCCGCCGCGCCGCTGAGTTCGTATCCGCGGCCTAAGAGTTAGGCGTCGCCCTAATACGATAACCGCGCGAATACTCCATCGACGTGATCATTTGATCGGCTTAGTGCGAGTTTTTTAACGTTATCGATCGCGTTAGTGTACCTTATCGTCAATTTGTATTCTGTGACAATAACGGAAAACCTTATTTTCTACGATACAATTGGACATAAGCGAATGTTTACGTTTCCGCGATCGAGTACTTTAGAAAAGTCGCATTAAGCCCTCAGAGGAGCCCCCTGTCGGCGCGATGATCATAAGTCATAAGTTATTTATTTCTTAACAATATACATTGTGTAGAAAAAATAATATTTTATAGAAACAAAATCACAAAAAACTTCCAATAAAAAATAAATTAAATTAAAAATAAATATAAAAAGATCAATAATATCACATAATATGCAACTATAAAATAATAAAGATAATAATAAAAATCCAAATTATTCAAGTCAAAATAAGAAAAATATCAATGTCAAAAAAAACTGTAGTAATTTATAAGCACATCAATAATTTAGTATAATAACAATAATTCGCTTTGTCAAGACGACGCCTGGTCGATAAGTTTGTATCTTCTGTCATCTTACAAATAATATTTAAAGTACGACAGCCAGGAGAAACTAAAAAAGGGGATATTATGATTTATTTTTAGTTTAAAATTATTAAACACCTTCTTCTATCAGTTTTAAACAGAACGCTTTTTGTATAAGCTGGATGTTAAGTGATAGTATTTGTAACGATGATCAATGCGCCCAGTAGAAACCAATTTGTTAAAAAATGCATAATTTCATAGCTTTGCTGTTCTAGGAGTGACAACCCTACTCAGTATCCGTACCTACTCGTTACCGGCCTCGACTACACTCTGGATTAATGTGGAATTTCAAGCAAATTAATTGTACGCCGGGCCTTATTCACACGGAGAACATTATTTTAATTGACTTCGTTCGCGATGACATTAACAATTTAGTGTGTAACGCGATACCGTGGAGCTTTTTGTATATTGTACGTGTCTTGCAACGAATTGATGATTTTATTTACGAGTATTTAAATTTATTTAGATCATGTTACCCGTTTAGCTAATAATATGGTGAATCTGTCATCATTTAAATGGTTTGTTATGAATGTAGGTATGCAATGGACACCATTCAAAAATGTTCGAAATTGTTCTCAGTGACATCAATGTCAATTGTTTGTTTTTTAGTTTGTTGAAAATTTGAATTATGTTTGACAAATTGAGACTAAGGACAAGTTCCTTAATTGAGAATCTAGATTTAAAAACGTGTCAAACCTATTTTATCACGAAAATTTGACTACTTTTTGGCTAAACGATTTGACAAAAAAAATACTGTACATACACAATACTGTAATGCATAAAATAATCCTAATTATGAATAATGGGGCTTAAATTAGAATGAGAAATTTGTTAAAAAATATAGAAATTCTTCAACTGGCTGATTAAAAAAACGTTTTTGCACTAGTTCTGAATGTTCCCCTCTGCAATAGATTTAATATTTTCTACAAATACTGAACCAAACTGACATGAATAATTAATCTTCAGCTACTACTAGTAATAACAGAACTACATTCCACTAATATAATTTGCATAAAACTCGAGAGTTTTAGTCCAGTTCGTTACAACAGTACATCCTTGTTTTAAATAATTAGAGCAACGCATATGGATTTGCAGAGGAAGCGCGAATGAATTAATTGAACACGTCGAGGATTATTATTAAGATAAAGATGGAATATATTCATTAAGTCGTTCGTTGAGTTCGTCCTAATAGATGCAGTTGAAAAAGTCAATGTCATCGGCGCCTAGGAGACGTGAGTTCATGGATGCAGCGTCATTCGCTTTATGAGACGTAGGAATTTTACGCTAGAATTTCTTTCAATAACTGCAAAAACTATCACTTATCCTAGTAAAATTAAGGAAATCAGACCTCCTAAAGAAGTTATCCTACAGTAAATATTCTTTAACATAAATGATAGAAAATTTAATGTAGAAGTGACTATACATAGATATTTTATATTTTGAATGGTTTTCGAGATACAAGCTATAACGAATAACGCTTACAACCCTAATCTTTTCAAAGTTAGAGTGAACAGGCTCCTTCTGGGTAAGCTCGCTCCATCGTCGACTTTGTCTCTGTCATCTCTGACCTAGACTAGAGCCAAGAGCAAACCCATCACAAATAAAAAGTAAACTGAAAAAATATACCTTTCACCCCCTCCCCCATCGCCGCCGGCTCGTCTCCTACCCTCGGGGAGTGTTAGTATGGTCATAAGGCTTGGGTGAAGTGAGCTGTCATTCGATCTTGATAACTTGGGTTGACAGCTCACTTCGTGATCACTTCACCCAAGACTTCACTTCTACATGTTTACAGAATCGCACTGCTGGACAACTCGGAGAATAAGTGTACCAATTTTCAAAGCAACGCGAACGCTATAATTCGATCTGATCGACGATTTTTGAGCTAATTTTCTTATAAGTACTAACTAAACTACTTGATCAGTCGAGAGACGTCAACGAGAGACGCGACTGCGTTGACGCATCGATTGTTTTTAATTATTCAAAAGTCACGAGACCAAACAAAGTTTACAGGCGCGTGCGAAGTTTGTTCCGCATTCCGCGTGGGATTGGTTTCAAAGTTATACGCTTTGTTAAACGCTTTATGGACTGTCATTAGATACTGAAATAAAAAGTGGAAACCCGATAAATAAGGATTATACACGGTGCCATTTTAGTCGTCTTACAAAGACGGCCCACTTAATCTACCCAACATAAAATAACCTAGAGTGCGATTTTTTTTTTAATAATTCATTAAAATAATAATTATTATTATTTCGTCTATTTAATTTTATATACATATATTTTACATTTTTAAATATATCTTAAAAAAAAAAACATTAAAAAACATTTAAAAATATAAAAAAAAGGAGTCCGCCGGTGTCGGGAGCAGGGTCCAAGCTACCGGTGGTTAGGGCTCCAGAGAAAGGAACCTCCTCACAATACGAGCCGTATCGAGGAGTACTGCCTTCTGTATGAGGCCCTTTACCCAACCGCGTAACGCCAACTTTGACAGGTGGTCGTCGAAGCTATTGGCCATCAGGCCATTGGCCGTAACGACAATCGGCACAATGACAGCCGAGTCCACATTCCACAAGTCGACATCCTCGTGTGCTAATTGGAGATACTTAATTTGTTTCTCTTTCTCAGCTTTCACGAGATTCTCGTCATGTGGAATGGTAACATCGATTATCATTGTGCGGCGCGCTAATCGGTCTATCACCACTATGTCAGGCTTATTGGCAACAATAGTCCTGTCAGTAATAATAGACCGATCCCAGTACAACGTGACATGGTCATTTTCGAGAACTGGGTCGGGCACATACTTATAATACGGTACCTCAGAATCCACAAGTTTGTATTTCAAAGCAAGTTGCTGATGGATTATCCTGGCCACTTGGTTGTGCTTGTGCAAGTACTCGCCGTTAGCCAGACGAGAACAACCAGAGATAATATGTCTGATGGACTCACCCGGACGGTAGCATGCCCGACACACATCCACCGTCCCGTCCTTCATAATATGCCTCCGGTTCGTCAAGATAACTTCGTCCATAATCGCACAGATAAAACCTTCAGTTTCTCCGAAGAGATCACTGAAACGTAGCCAGGCCACGGATGCTAAAAAATCTACGTCGGACCCATGAAGAGCCCGATAGAAGCGCCCGTGAAGCTCCTTGCCTTTCCATACCTCCTTGCGGTCATCTGTGGTAAGTATCACAGGTTTGCGCCAGTTCTCTTTAGCCATGGATACCGGGGTGAGTCCCTTGTCCACTGCGACCACATCTCGGTGCATACCCACATCAGCTTTGAGAAAATATTCTCTGAGACTGCACATCTCGCGGTTGTGGAGAGTCTTGGCGTTTAAAAAGCCTCGACCTCCCCACTTCCGCGGGATGTACAGTCTCATCACCGATGATCGTGGGTGAAATGATTATTATTATTAATACGTTTATTTAAGACTTATATAGGTCCATACTTTACACAAATTTAAAATAATAGTTACACAAAAAAAAAAGTAATGGGTACAATAAAAATAAATAGTGCACTAGAATTATGAAACACCCCGTTAATAATGTTTACGTATTAAAACTATGTCGCCGTTCCATTCCGCGCCGTCCTTGGAACATAAGGCTCGGACTGCGCTGGCTCTTGGATGTTTCAAACTACGACATGCGTTATGGTAATGAATTATATTTTAAATTTTTAAATAATTCTTTTTTTAATGAACGTGTAATAGTCATTGGATAGATGGAGTGAGATGCCGTTGTAAAACGACTAAAATGTACCAATGTGTCACAAACATTCATAAAATCACATGCTACAAGCGATAATCCTGATGTCTTTAGGTTTGGACGCAAGAATAACCTGTAAGGCTATCGACACACGTACGGTTTCTTGATTAGGTTTCCCGATTAGGAATTCAAATTTGGAATTCCGTCAGACGTTCGATTTTGTGTTCTTCTGACTGAAAGACACGGCTTGTTTTCGAAGGAATATCAGCTTTATTTCTCATTCGGAAAATAAATAATCCTATGTCAAACCTAGATATTGTTGGGGCTGCTTCGGTTTTGCAGTGCATGTTTGCGGAAGCGCAAATATATGACTTTCATGCCATCATGCGCAAACGGTGTGCATCGATGTTGCGGCGATTCAGGGCCAGCCCTAACAGTATTTTGACTACACTGGCGGACAAAGTTGATGGACCATTTATCAGGCTCTGGGCTGGCAGGCATGTGCGTGCACATGCTCATGTAGCCAAATAGTGTATTTTTTTTGTATTTTTAAAATATTGTTTTAACTAACAAAGGCTAAGTTCATACAAACACTATATGGAACAATTTTGAATTTAAATTTAGTTGAACATTTTTTGTATAGGCAAGTCTCCGAATCTGAATTCCTTATCAGGAAATCGCGCGCATACGGTCGGCCTGAAGAATATGAGTAAGAACTTACTGTGACGTTTCACTTCTTCAACACCCGCATAGTTGGTGAAGCAGAAGAACAGGATCATGAGTATGATTTGAAACACCAACAGCGGTGCGTATCTGAGTCGACTCATTGTGACCTTCTCTAACATTTTTGTTAATTTTCAATCTGAAACAAAAAAATAAACGTTATAAATTCATGTAGTATGATTGGGAGTTTTATTTTGATCGATCATAGAACTAAAGTGTTAGATTCTGAACTCAAGTGTTTATGGTATAAGGAATGATATCCAATGGACACCAAACTTAGTTTCTTTGGTGTCAACACCAAGGTTTGACAGCCTTGTTACTCTGCCACATTTGACGTACCTACTGTCAAAGTGTGGTTTCAGAAAATATTGGCTTTAATGTGCGTCAAAAACATGTCGAAAGTAACGATTACATTAATGTCAACAGTTCATAGAGGAACCAACTTTGACCACCGATTTTTATGCAATGACCGCGTTGCCGTATTGTTTAACTAATGTTAAGGATCTCAGGTAATTATTATTATTATTTAATGGACTTTTATTAGTTAGGTATAGGGATTTTACGAATTTTCGAATATCGTCTACTATGATATTCGAAAATGCTACCGTTGGAATTACCAGCCCGTTTGGAAAATAGTTTGGTAGGTATAGAGAAAACATACGAAGTACGTGAAGCGGTTGCAGCTGCGATCCACATGTTACCAGATCGTATCGGATTGCCATTTCATCAGACAATGAGAGTCAGTCACATTTGTGCACTATAATATTTCCTGCATACATGGCTAGTCTCGCCGTATGTTTAGTAATCCGTTACTAAGTGATTGAAACTACAACTAGTCTATTCTGTAAATAACTATTTCGGTATCAAGCTTCACCTGAGTGACAAAACTCATAAAGTGTCTTAATTTGAAACTCACCTCGCATTCCATTGTCGAAATATGAAAATGTTGTTACAGAATAGCACTACTGGGTCTACTGGTCATAGAAAGCTGAAATTTGGTATGTAGGTTTCTCGGGGAGTGTAAGGGGGAACACTAAGAGAGGATTTCCCGAAATTCCGACGGGTCCAGGAAAAAACGGGATAGACGTGAACGAAGTCGTGCCCAAAAGCTAGTATCTCGATCTCTCATTCATAGGGTCAAGCCATATCATGATTTATATCAATGAACAGTGTTTTAATATTTACTGAAGTCCCGCTATTTCACAAACAC
Organism: Lacanobia wlatinum; assembly: GCA_947578705.1. Lineage (NCBI taxonomy): Eukaryota > Metazoa > Arthropoda > Insecta > Lepidoptera > Noctuidae > Lacanobia > Lacanobia wlatinum. The sequence continues at coordinate 6,936,312 of OX388037.1, forward strand.
CCACACGAATTGACTATTTCATGAAATTACCAATTTTTACCATTTGACTACGACGTAGAGGTATTACAGTAATTAATGACGATTAAGTACGTTCTCCGTATTATAAAACAATGACATAACTTGATTACAGAATTTTACAAGAACTCGCTGCTTATCACGAGATTTGATAACGCTTAATTACTTTTTATGATTTCTGTTAGTGAAGGCATTTTACATCTCTGGAATTAGATTGTCGGCAGTAAACATCTGTGTTTTAGTTTGGATTATTGATAAAATTTCATAGACGCTGCTCAATTTTGTACTGGATTTAAGATGTCCGTCAATCACTAACATATAAAATGCAGGGGTTTTAGAATAGAATTTTTGACAGAATAATAATTATTTCGAGTCTAAGAGTATTACTAAAGTTATAAAAACAAAATAATTATTTAATCCAAAATAATGATAACTTAATCTTAATATATTTACTTATGGACAGTTATGTATGTAAATGTATTTATCAAAATTTCCAGAATTTATTGGACTAACTCGTGCTACCCAAATGTCATGTGGTCAATCCCGAACACTTTAGTTTTGTCAGTGCCCTAAATGACGACGTACCATTGCCATCATTATTCCGTTCCTAGATTGAGAGGCGCCAGATAAACTTGCAATAAAGTACATCGACCTTTCCCTAATATCCCTTCGTAGATACCCGAACAATAAATTATGAATCGTTTTTCATTACTAGAGAACGTAAAGGATCTCGACAAAAAGTCGATTCAGGACAGCTTTTTGTCTTTATTTCTGTTTTTAGGATTCCGAACAAAAAATGGAACCCTTATAGGATCACTCGGGTGTCTGTCCGTCTGTCACAGCCAGTTTTCTCCGGATCCACTGGACCGATTTTGCTGAAATTTGGTACACACATGGGTTTCTGTGACCCAAACACGAACACGTTACGTAAATTATTAAATTTTTAGTATGGGGTCACTTTTGGAGGTCAAACTAGAAAATTAAAAAATATAATTTTTTTGAACAATATCTTGTGACATATTAAATGAAAAGGCTGTTTATGACGGCTTTAATTGTATTTTTTTTATAATTTTAAAATTAATGGTTTTGAAGTTATTCGAGAAATTAGACGAAAAATTATCAATCACCCTTATCTCTAAAACTACCGAGCCTAAAATTTTGAAAAAAAATGGAAGTAATAGATCTTTACTTATACAATATGGTACAGGAAAACTAATAAGAAGTATATAGTGTTAAAATAAAATGTTCAAGAAAATGAAATTCGTTCGGAACCCTTCGCACGCGAGTCCGACTCGCACTTGGCTAGTTTTTGATGTTAGGAAAGTCAATAAATATATGTGGGTCAATGAAAGCTATTGAACATTTATCTGGTGCCTACCATAGTATCTTATTAGTTTTGTGATAGATGCCGTGGCAATGAACATACTAGTATATCATATGATTCATATCAGCGTCTCTTCTAAACATGTTATAGTTGTCAAAAAATAAAAGGCCCGTTTTGACAGCAGGATACGACATTTCTTTACTAGTAAGTATGAAAGAGACATAAAAATAAATCTCTTTTGCACTTAGTGGTAAAACAATCTTCTATCCCCCTCTACTCAGCTGTCAAATCGGATTTATTAGATTTTGGTGACTTTAATTAGATACAAGAGTCAGGAATTACAAACATATTTATTACTAGTGGACGTCACGCGATTTCACCCGCGTAGTTCCCGTTCCCGTGGGAGCACGGGGATAAAATATAGCTTATGTTACTCCCTGATACTGTAGCTATCCATTGCTGAAAGAATTTTTCAAATCGGTCCAGTAGTTTCGGAGCCTATTCATTTCAAACAAACAAACAAATCTTTCCTCTTTATAATATTAGTGTAGAAAGTCTGCATGTAAATCTTCCCATCTAAACATAACATTTCCCCCTTTTCACCAAAGCTACTTTAATTAACTCAGTTGACAGCTTTAAGTAGTCTTCATCTAAAAGCGAAAGATTATGCCCATATGTGGATCAAAGTTATATTCCTACACTTACATAGGGTACAACTATTTTCTTAATATCCCTCGGAAATCATCGCATTTCCGAATACAAACGAATTTCCTCCCATTTTTAGAATTCCGTCCGTCCGTCCGCCCGTCAAAACTAAAAGAATTAAACCAGTTACAGGCACTTTCCAGGTCGGTTCAAAGAAGTGAAGCTAAATGCGGTACCGCGTTCCAAAGCGTGGATCTCGATGGAGAAGTACGTGCAAGAAACTCCTTTTAATCCGTGCAGAACATTCCCGTGCGATAAAATACTTTTTGATACATATTCCTGCTATTCCAACTGAGTAACGCACATACTAGTACTGATTCCTGTACTAGTATTTGCATTTAACTCAGTCGGAATAGCGCATACTAGTACAAGGGATCACGAGTAGGATATGAACTCTTGACCATTTTATCGTCAGTGGGTATTGTTGTCTATTAATTGACGTTGTTCTCATTTATGTATTTAGTTTGAAAAGTGGGTCATGATGGTACATAGGTACTAACTCTCATGTGTCCTTTGAAGTTCGTGTTTTGAAAAAACCGGTCAAGTGCGAGTTGGACTCTCACACGAAGGGTTCCGTACCATAAACCGAAAAAAAAAACACGTTTCATGTATGGGTATCCACTTTCAATTTTTATTATTTGTGTTATAGCGGCAATAGAAATACACACTCTGCGAAAATTCTAACTATCTACCAATTACGGTTCTTGAGGGATAGCCCGCTGACTGACAGACAGACAGACGGACGGGCGGCCAGCGGAGGCTTAGTGATTCCGTTGGTTACACTTCTGGAACAGAACCCTAAAAAGACGGACATACGAGTAATTATTTAAGTGTTTCGTTTTTGCATATGGATGTTAGGAACTCTAAACGTATTAATTGTTCTGTCGCATTTATTGGGAACAATCCAATTTAATTAGTTGTTCAGCGATGACGATTGTCGAGTATGGCAGGCCAGAAAAATGTGCGTTAACGGTCATTGACCCATTTACTTTTATCGTCTTTCTTAAAGCTTGTATACATGCCAATGACCTTGTGCATATAAACGGAGCTAACTACTCCTCTACGCGCCACTCTGCTACCCGCATTTTTAATTTTTTATAAAAAAATAACAAATATTTTAAAAAAGTAACAAAACCAAATTATTTTCGTTTGTATTGCAAAGCAGTAGATATTTCTTTTAGACTTTTGTTAAAAAATGAAGGAGTAAAATGGTTTTATCGCAACGATTTGGAGGTGATTTGGTGATATTTTTTCTTATTATGTGATACCGATACATCAATTCTGGCTAAACCAAATTACGTAGCATATCACGTAGATTACTACCTATTTTATTCAGATGTAATTTCTCATTAAATGCCGACGAATAGTTGCTTCATTTGCACGCTGTTTTTAAGCATTTCTCGAAAGAGCAGCCTTAATACCAAAAACAGAAAGAAATACATAAAGCTGTCCGGAATTGACTTCTATCGTCATCCTTTACGTTCCTTAGTAATGAAAAACGGTTCATAGTTTATCTATTTATTTAAACTTTATGTAGGTACAATAGTGATACATGGGCGGACTTAATGCAACAAGGCATTCTCTACCAGTCAACCTTTGGGTTAATATAAAAACACCACCGTGGTAGGTACAAAAAAAAAAATAAGATCACGTATTGTTCGGGTATCTTCCAAGGAATACTAGGAAAAGGTCAATGTACTTTATTGCAAGTTTATTTGACGCCTACTATAGACACTTTGGTGGCGAATGTGAATCTATACTAATATATAAAGCTGAAGAGTTTGTTTGTTTGTTTGTTTGCTTGAACGCGCTAATCTCAGGAACTACTGGTCCGATTTGAAAAATTCTTTCAGTGTTAGATAGCCCATTTGTCGAGGAAGGCTATAGGCTATATGGGAATGGGAAATTCCTACGGGAACGGGAAACAACGGGATATGCGCGTACGAAGTCGCGGGCAAAAGCTAGTACTAATATATAAAGCTGAAGAGTTTGTTTGTTTGCTTGCTTGAACGCGCTAATCTCAGGAACTACTGGTCCGATTTGAAAAATTCTTTCAGTGTTAGATAGCCCATTTATCGAGGAAGGCTATAGGCTATATATCATCACGCTAAGACCAATAGGAGCGGAACAGTAATGGAAATTGTGACGCAGACGAAGTTGCGCGGGTCAGCTAGTCCCATATATTTTAACAGTCGCTAGTCGTTGAAATGACATTCGACTTCGTCTATACAACGTGTAACAAAATAAACGCAATACCTCTTAAGGGGTCATTGAACTCATCATTATGAACAACTTTCACTATCAGACCAACACCGAAATCGTGAAAAGAAAATCTCTCCGACTCCCCCATACATTTATGTGCACATAACTCAACAAAATGTACTGAACAGCTGATTTTTTTTCCCGCGATTTCGGGATTGTTCCCATAGTAAAAGTTGTTCATAAGTATGAGTACAACGACCCCTTAAGAGGTATTGTGTTTATTCTGTTACAAGTTGTATAGTATAGACCCTCGAGCCTGTGCACAAGTCAACAAAAAGGATACAATTTTTTTTTTTATTTGTGATGGGTTTGCTCTTGACTCTAGTCTAGGTCAGAGATGACAGAGACAAAGTCTAAGATGGAGCGAGCTTACCCAGAAGGAGCCTGTGCACTCTAACTTTGAAGAGATTAGGGTTGTAAGCGTTTGGAAACACAGACGCAGGCAGAGAGTTCCACTCCTTTGCTGTGCGCATTATAAAAGACGTTTGGAAGCGCTTAGTGCGAATTGGTGGAATAGCAACAAGCTAGGGATGGTAAGATGCAGTGCGTCTGGATGTCCGATGGTAGAAGGGGGCCGGTGGAATGAGGTCGTGGAGTTCTTGGGCACACTCACCGAAGTACAATCTGTAGAAGAACGACAAGCAGGCAACCTTACGGCAATGAGCCAAGCTATGTAGCTTGGCATCCACCAGTTTTACGTCACCGATTAGCCTCTTAGCTCTGCGTTCCACCGAGTCAAGCGCGGCAAGCTGATACTTATTTTATTGTTTCAGGAAACCGATTCATGAGTTTTACTCGATAATTGGATTAACACTTACCGGATCATCATTATAGCATTATCGCGTAACTAACGTGATAAATAACTATGAGCCTGAAAATATCTGGATTCTGAGAACTTTGAAATGTAAAATGCTGATGGCCTACCGGTTTACAATTCAGTATATAGATACTGAATTGTAATTATAATCATTCATATAAACTAACAATACTAACCTACTTACGTAAGCACCATTGTTACTAACACCAAAATACTAACTAAATTCTGAAATAAAATTTTGTTTAATTTAATTTACGGTCTCTAATTTTTTTTTCTGTTGTTAGACACGCGTTTGACCACTATCTCACCTGATGGTAAGCGATGATGTGGTCGAAGATGAAGCACGCTTGCCTAGAAATAACCTATTCACTCTTGACTTAAAGACTCCCAGGTTGAAGCTATCAGGAAACAGAGACTCTGACAGGGAATTCCACTCCTTAGCTGTACGCACTATGACTGTGTTCCCAAAACGTTTTGTGCGCGTGGGTGGGATGCTCACCATGTACCGGTGGCGTATCGCCGTTCGTCTTGTGGTCCGTTGATGGAATGGGCTTGGCGGAATTAAATTATGCAATTCCGTCGTACATTCTCAAAAATATTTAATTGAAATTAAAAAAAAAAAACGATTCTGGTTTCTAAAACAAATATGATATAAATGTTTTGTTTCGATTCAGCCCACCGTACCTATACGTTCCGTTTGACACTGCTTAAAACGATTACACGGTACTCTTTGCAAGACTGACAGTCCGACTTTCGGGCTTCTGACTACATTGACTGTCAAATGATAGCCATGACAAATAGCTTAACGTGCTTTTGAAGAAATCTCAGCGTATATTGGCTGATCACCCATCCACCAACTCGGCAGGCGTTGTTTAACCTCAAAAATGGAGCCACGCAGCTGTATTATTTAGCCACCAACCACGGATGGTGTCTCACGATAAGTAAATTGAACGTTCTTGTTCGGATGACTAAAGTAATTAGTACGTTGTTGCTACAATCATAACAATCATTGTGTCAATTCTTGGATAGTTCGTGTTTCATAACAACAGTATTTTATAAACAGAAAACTACACTACTACGTACAATGTTATGTTCTTACTTCATGAGTATTTTGAAGCGTCGTTCTACATTTTACGGAACAAGTCGTGCCGACAGAAGGCGCCTTCCGGTTTTCCCGAACAAATTAACGCGACGATCGCGTATTCGCGTGACCATCGCTTTGTATTAGAACGACGCCTCATCATCATCATCATCGTATCAGCCGAAAGACGTCCATTGCTGGACATAGGCCTCCCCCAAGCGTCGCCACAACGACCGGTCCCGCGCGTCTCGCATCCATCGGCTACCCGCGCCCTTCACCAGGTCATCGGTCCACCTTGTGGGAGGCCTTCCAACGTTACGTCTTCCGGTACGCGGTCGCCACTCCAGAACGACGCCTAATGTTATGAATTCTTTTCAAACTTAAACGTACATATTTTCTACAAAATGTTATGAAGAAACTACAATGCCATTATGTTATAATTATAGCTGCACTTTCACTTGGAATTCGAACGATGAGAAATAAGAAAGAAATGCAACCTGCCTAGGGCTACAAAATATAACCTAAAATCACGCCTGTATTCCTCGAAGGGTTAAGGTAAGTAGTGGCGTGCCTAGGGTTTCAAAATAAGGCAAGCCCAATAAAAATTTAACCGATTTCAAAACAAGAAAGTTCAGTTTTCGACTGAGTCTGTAGGTACCTTCGTATGTATCATCGCAATTTTCTCATAAACTGATATAGATGTCTCAATTCGTTGTTTACCAAAATTACCGAAAGAAACCATTGCACACAGGTGTTTATGGGAATTTGCGTGCCTTTTAATGGCGCCAGATATGTTATTTAAATCATTATAACCAGATGTATTCCAAACGGAATCTTCATTCGAAAAAAATAGGCCACGAACACAACTTATTAGTGTGCGAACAGCCAACAATCCAACTAGTTTTATACACTGATCTATTAAATTTCGTTTATGCGATTTACTAGTCTAGAAAAACACAGATTAGGCGTCGGTTTTAATGAAGAAATTAACTGTTTTTTCTGAGCAAAGTTTAAAGATTTTACCTTATCTTCGCCAATCAAAACTTGAACGCATTTTAAATCCTCACAAGGTACAATTACCTCCATTGTTGTAGGTAAGTCACCAAAACAATTGTATCACTGAGAAAATCTAAGAATACACACAAAAAACTTTAACAACATAACTTTTCAACTCTCAAGCAAATAAAACTGAAGTGAGTTGCACTCCGGTGTCAAGAACTACTTACGCAGAGTTGCAGTGTTGTCATTTAGGCAAAAAAAGTCACCAGGTATATGAAAAATCTAGCTATAGATGTCGCAATTTTTTTATTTTTAAGATATTGCTTGAGTATTTAATTTCGTTATTTTAAAAAGTCGCTAGTTTTTATTGTTGCTAAATCTTAAAAAAAGTCCCCAAACTCGTTAAAAATCTCCAAGATCTCACAACGTCGCTAAAACGGCAACACTGCAGAGTTGGCAAGGTGACAAGGTCACGCATACGCGTCCAACTTCATACGCAAGCACGGCTTAATCTTCAATACTGATCGATTTGTAGGCGCACAAGGTTTAGAACTCGTTATACGGCACATCGCTATAAGTGCGAAAGTGACGGAGATAGTATTTGAAAGCCCGGTAAAAGCCGGTACGTGTAAGCGAGATAGCTATATGTAGACGCTGCAAATGCGAAACTCTGCGCGCGAACAATCGCGATGTGTAGTTATGTAGTAATGTGGCATAGGTAGCGTACTTTGTGTTATTTTGATAAGAATTAAGCGCGCGAACTTTTAAATAGTTCGGGTTTGATATTGATTCTCTATCGAGCATTTTAGCGGTGGCGGTTCCTTCATACAAGCCCAAAAGCCCGGCATGCCTTACTAAAATGCTCGATAGAGAATCAATATCAAACCCGAACTATTTAAAAGTTCGCGCGCTTAATTCTTATCAAAATAACACAAAGTACGCTACCTATGCCACATTACTACATAACTACACATCGCGATTGTTCGCGCGCAGAGTTTCGCATTTGCAGCGTCTACATATAGCTATCTCGCTTACACGTACCGGCTTTTACCGGGCTTTCAAATACTATCTCCGTCACTTTCGCACTTATAGCGATGTGCCGTATAACGAGTTCTAAACCTTGTGCGCCTACAAATCGATCAGTATTGAAGATTAAGCCGTGCTTGCGTATGAAGTTGGACGCGTATGCGTGACCTTGTCACCTTGCCAACTCTGCAGTGTTGCCGTTTTAGCGACGTTGTGAGATCTTGGAGATTTTTAACGAGTTTGGGGACTTTTTTTAAGATTTAGCAACAATAAAAACTAGCGACTTTTTAAAATAACGAAATTAAATACTCAAGCAATATCTTAAAAATAAAAAAATTGCGACATCTAGCTAGATTTTTCATATACCTGGTGACTTTTTTTGCCTAAATGACAACACTGCAACTCTGCGTAAGTAGTTCTTGACACCGGAGTGCAACTCACTTCAGTTTTATTTGCTTGAGAGTTGAAAAGTTATGTTGTTAAAGTTTTTTGTGTGTATTCTTAGATTTTCTCAGTGATACAATTGTTTTGGTGACTTACCTACAACAATGGAGGTAATTGTACCTTGTGAGGATTTAAAATGCGTTCAAGTTTTGATTGGCGAAGATAAGGTAAAATCTTTAAACTTTGCTCAGAAAAAACAGTTAATTTCTTCATTAAAACCGACGCCTAGTCTGTGTTTTTCTAGACTAGTAAATCGCATAAACGAAATTTAATAGATCAGTGTATAAAACCAGTTGGATTGTTGGCTGTTCGCACACTAATAAGTTGTGTTCGTGGCCTATTTTTTTCGAATGAAGATTCCGTTTGGAATACATCTGGTTATAATGATTTAAATAACATATCTGGCGCCATTAAAAGGCACGCAAATTCCCATAAACACCTGTGTGCAATGGTTTCTTTCGGTAATTTTGGTAAACAACGAATTGAGACATCTATATCAGTTTATGAGAAAATTGCGATGATACATACGAAGGTACCTACAGACTCAGTCGAAAACTGAACTTTCTTGTTTTGAAATCGGTTAAATTTTTATTGGGCTTGCCTTATTTTGAAACCCTAGGCACGCCACTACATTTTAGTAAGGCATGCCGGGCTTTTGGGCTTGTATGAAGGAACCGCCACCGAAGGTAAGGTAAAGGTTAACTAAAATACACGCACATTACGGCTGTTATCTTTCAAGCACCAACCCGGAGTCCGAACACCGGACTGCTATTGAGAACATCTACATTGAAAAATCCAATAACAAATTTTCCCGAGTCGGGAATCGAACCGATTACCTCACTTTCGGGACTACTAGACCAATTCAACATTATCCCTAATTATAAATTTACGTTTAGTTTCGTTTGGGAAGATAACGGGAATTAATTTAAATCATTTGCTAACATTTCCCCAAACATGTTTGGAGTTGGCTTCCTTGACGGGGTGATAATTTTTTTTTATTCAGCTTTCAAAGTCAGTATCGAACCAACTATAAGAACTATTGAACACTCAAGCACAGCAATATTATAAATGATAAGCAAAAATGCTCATAAAATAAAAAGTTTTTTTTTTGTGATGGGTTTGCTCTTGACTCTAGTCTAGGTCAGAGATGACAGAGACAAAGTCTACGATGTATTGTACCAAACTGAATCAAATGGCAAGTATACCGCATCGAACTAAAAAAGAATCACAGAAATCGGATCTGAAACCTCGGAGTAATTGGTGTACATACATAAAAAATACCCACCAAATTGAGAACCTCCTCCTTTTTGGAAGTCAGGTTAAAAATGTAATTTTACTAAGTATACAAATAAATACCGTTTTTTTTTTTAATAGTTAAATACGGATAAAAAAGTGCGCTAAATGAGAAGCGACTCTGAAATTTAAATGGAGATACCCTATTTTGATTTTGATTATATCACTGCACTGTAGGTAATGTAGGTACAATATAATTACTTCCAATAAAAACTCAACGCAGAAAATGTTTCAAACCCGGATAAGTCACGAACATAACCCGATGAAAGGAAAACTATTAATAACACAAAGTAAAAAAAAAAATCATCAAGCAGTCAATAAAATGGAATATTTCTTCCTCAGGCAAACTCTAATTTGCACTAAACAAGCAACGATCCTCAACGATTATGGTAAAACCTTTTATTACCGGCACATGGTGGACATCCCACCCATACACACAATACGGAAATATTTTCATTTTGCGTACAGCTACAGAATGGACGTCCCTGCCGGCGTCTGACTTTCCTCATAGCTACAACCTGGGGGTATTTAAGTCAAGAGTGAATTGGTTACTTCTAGGCATGCGTGGTCCATCGATGACCGCTACATAGCTTTCCATCAGGTGTGATTCCGATTAAACGCGAGCCTATTGGAACGCTGCTAACCCAGGAAAGTCACGAACATTTACGAATGAAAGGAAAACTATTACCAACACAAAGTAAAAAAAAAATCAAAGTTATAACCATTTAAAGACAGTTTTAGACGATCGAGCACCATTATGCAATTAGATGCACGTTAACTCTATGAGAATTTCACATTTTATGCCACACCATTTTTATTCGCAGGCTGCTAAATAAATAATAAAAAACAGTGCACTGTACAGTGTAAAAACTTCCTACAAAAAACCAGCACAGAAAACGCTGTTAACCCAGAAAAGTCACGAACATTTACGAATGAAAAGAAAACTATTACTAATACAATGTCAAAAGAAAATGAAAGTTATTAACATTTAAAGACAGTTTTAGACGCAATTTCCATTTAAACCGTGGACGTACGATCGAGCGCCATTATGCAATTAGATGCACGTTAACTCGATGAGAATTTCACATTTTATGCCCCACCATTTTTATTCGCAGGCTGCTAAATAAATAATAAAACAAGTGCACTGCACAGTATAAATACTTCCTAAAAAACCCCAGCACAGAAAACGCTGCTAACCCAGAAAAGTCACGAACATTTACGAATGAAAGAAAAACCAATACTGATACAAAGTCAACAGAAAATCAAAGTTATAACCATTTAAAGACAGTTTTAGACGATCGAGCACCATTATGAAATTGGATGCACGTTAACTCGATGAGAATTTCACATTATATACCCAATCGCTTTTTTTTAGCAGCCTGTGAGGCTGCTAAATAAATGATAAAAAAACAGTGCACTGTATAGTATAAATGCTTCCTATAAAACTCAGCATAAAAAACGCTGCTAACCCAGAAAAAATACGAACATTTACGAGATAAAGAGAAACTATTACTAATACAAAGTTAAAAGAAAATCAAAGTTACAACCGTTTAAAGACAGTTTTAGACGCGATTTCCATTTAAACGTACGATCGAGCGCTATTGTGCAATTGATGGGATTTTCACATTTTATGCCCTACCACTTCTATTCGCAGTCTGCTAAATAAATAATAAAAAACATTGCACTGCACAGTATAAATACTTCCTACAAAAAACCAGCACAGAAAACGCTGCTTACCCAGAAAAGCCATGAACATTTACGAATGAAAGGAAAACTATTACCAATACAAAGTCAAAAGAAAATCAAAGTTATTACCATTTAAAGACAGTTTTAGACGCAATTTCCATTTAAACTGTGGACGTACGATCGAGCGCGATTATGCAATTGGATGCACGTTAACTCGATGAGAATTTCACATTTTATGCCCCATCGCTTTTATTCGCCGGCTGTTAAATATTTGAAAAGGACTATCGTTGATTGCTTTTCAATTGGAAAATGTTTGAAAAGTTTCTTCTTGGCCGTTTGGTATTCAGATTGTTGGTTGATTAGGTTTCTGTGTGCCTTTTATGGCGTGAGAATTAAATTTTCAGGCGTGGTTTTAATATTTATGAAGTGACTGAAAAAGTAAAGCCGTTCTGCTATAGCATAAAATTGAATGTCTATTGATGAATAAAATCTGCGCTCTTCCATATTTAAAGCAACAAAACTTTAAGTTAAGTTTGCCAATTTTTAATTCTTCTCTATCACTTGCTCGATTTAAATGGTAAAATAAAGTCGGCATCATGAAAGCAAGGGTTGGGATTACCTTTTATTTTGTACCGGTACTGATAATTCATGCAATTGTTGATCAAAATATTATATCAGCTTTTTTGTTAACTGTACTTTAACTTCTGGTCCCAACACTATTAAACAATAACATAGAATCCGAGACCGCGGTCCCGGTCCCGGAAGCCCTCCGACCCGCAACATCATCCAACATTAGCAATCTATAATAACACGTAACATAAAAAACTGAAACTAATAACTAGTAATAACACGTAACATAGAAAACTGAAACTAATGTCATAATTTCCGTCCGGTATAATTTAAGATAAGCATTAAGTGTAAAAAAAACTATTATTATTTAGTTAAATCGTATTTTAAAAAACCCCAATATTTTTTGCCAACTATGGACCTCTTAACTTTATTCTCTTATCCGCATATGTTTTCTAATACACCAAGTTATATTTTAGTCACCATTCACTATCTCACACGTCCATAAAAAATAAATGATCTACTAATCGTCATATAATAAAAAATAACACTGCATACCTCTTGTACGTGCGAAGTCCCCGACAGCTATTCTCCAACACACCCGCGGCATATGACGAGCCCCTGTTTGACAAACATCAATCAACTATTAACTATCATGTCGCGAGCACTGTGTACATACTGACGATTTCATATCTTCCTACTAAATGCTGGAGTCACGAATCATAAATATTATGACGTGTTAAATAAATACACTGTTTATCTGTGAGATGGGATGTTTAAATGATTTAAAAGCTGATTACGAAAACTGTTTAAGATCCGATCGACTGTTTAAGAAAACTCATCGTGGAATGGTGAAGTGCCGATGAAGTGAACTCACTTGGCCAACCTCATCAAGGTGAGATAGACAACAGAATACCACAGTTCCACCGCGCTGTACAGAAGCCATATTTATCACTAAACTACTCTGGCGTATTCGAAATTAGTATAAACGTTGCACTATACACATACGTAATCACAAGTACCTGTAGTAATCACACTTTGAAAACAGTTATTATTCCATGTTCCGTCATAATGAGCCTTTATTAAACTGTCCGTTTTCCCACAACAAAACTGTTTTGTATTGAAAAGGAATCCTGTATTTTTTAAACACGACTTTGTAAACTAAAGTGTGTGTTTCAATCCGATTCACTATGCCAACTCATCTCGTGTTTAACATCGACTTCAGCTAGTCTATTCTGTAAACGACTAATTCGATATCGAGCTTCACCTGAGTGAAAAAACTCACAAAATGAGCTTTATTGCACACAACATAAAGGTCTTAATTTGAAACTCACCACGGATTCGACTGTCGAGATACGAAAATGTTGTTACAGAATAGCACTACAGTACTCCGTAATCACCATTCTATTCTCTACTTCCCGAAATATTTTTTCTGAACGTTTATAAATAGTACAAATAGTTATGTAATAACATTTTTACGTGCAAACGATGCCAGGTCTTAGACTAAAATACTACGCAAATACATTTCTCATAAAATTTTAAGCGGACGTCAATATACTTCGTAATAATATGTATTCACTCTGAAAAACAATAAAATAGTCATAGTTTATTAACTATTGTTTTGCATAGTTTCCTATTATAGAATTAATAGGTACTGTTGAAGATCGGAGTCAATTCAAAATTCATATTTTTTCTTAATTCAAAGTCATATTATTATATTCAAACTAGCTGACCGAGCAAACGTTGTTTTATCAAAAAAAAAAAATACCCTACCACCGATTCTCACACCTACCGAATATACACACAAAATTTCATGAAATTCGGTCGAGGCGTTTCGGAGGAATTCGGTAACAAACACCGTGACACGAGATTGTTATATATTAGATAAGGTTCAACATTTTTACAGCAGAGAGTCTGCACTTTGTGAACGTCAGTTTTACAAAAACACAGACCGCTTTTTCGATTCAGGACAGCTTTTTGTCTTTACTAGTTGACCCGCGCAACTTCGTCTGCTCCGCTCCTATTGGTCTTAGCGTAATGATATATAGCTAAATGGCTATCTATGGCCTCAATAAATGGGCTATCTAACACTGAAAGAATTTTTCAAATCGGACCAGTAGTTTCTGAGATTGGCGCGTTCAAGCAAACAAACAAACAAACTCTTCAGCTTTATATATTAAAGTATAAATTAGTGTATAGATTGATTCTGCTTTTGATATTGAGAAAGTCAATGACCGTTACTGAATATTTATTTAGCGCTTACAGGGCAGGGCGTTAAGAAAAGGTCATATCTGTTTGTCGTTCCGGAAAACCTGACTTTCAAGGCCTTAATCCAACAGCGTAAAAAGAACTTAAAGTGTTAGCCAAGGTTCTTGGCTAGCTAAAACGGTGATTTATTATTTAATAGAGACTTCGGAGGAACGTGCCTTCGATAACATGATTATCGACGAAAAGACGAGAAAATGTACCTGTAATGTAACGTTTTTCGAAGAATTGACCTTTAAATGACGCGTTACCAGCTAAAATAAGTATCAGCAAAATTACCGATAAGACCCTTGATTTGGAATCGGAATCCCACTTTTCTTTTTAGGGTTCACAGAGGGCTGAATATTTTTGACGTATAGTAACGTAACGTAAAACTTTTAGTATATAGCATAGCATAGTCGGCCTTATAATGTTCCCACTGTTGGGACTCAGGCCTCCTCTCTAGAAGAGGGAATGGGCCGTAATCCACCACGCGGGCCCAATGCGGGTTGGTGAATGTCACATGTCTTCGAATTTTTGGTTCTAGGACATTCGCGTTCGCCGGTTCCCTCACGATGTTTCCCTTCACCGTTTTAAGAGCAATGGTGATGAAATAAATTACACAAAGTAATGTGCCTGGCTGAGTTTGAACCCGCTACCTACAACTCGTAAGTCGAAGCCATTACCACTCGGCCACCACTGCTCCACGAAACGAATATTATATATAAAAATTAAATAAAAAATAAATAAAAATTTATTCAGTTCAATAACAGATTGTACAATATTTAGACAATTTTGCGATACATAAGAGCCTTAAGTTCTAGGTTTCTTCAAATTCCCTGGATCCCACACTAGGATTCCCTGTGTCGTGGGGTCCAGTCTCTTCCCCAAGTAAGGCAACAATATTTTATTTATTTATGAAACTATTTACTAAAAAAAAAAAAACCGGATAGTGAAATATAAAATGCTTAATTACATGACCATAAAAGTCATAAGTATGTGCTTAACTAAGATTTTATATACTTAAATTAAAAAAAATAAAACTTTTACTATAACTATAATATTCGTTTCGCACATAATATTTATTTGAATTGGATACTATTCATAATTTTGTATGACACAAATTGTGCATTTCGCATAAAATTTAACCAAAATACTATGGAGTTGTAGTTTTATGTTCAAAATTCTCTTACTCAACGATTATGTAGCGTTACTATACGTCAAAACATTCGTGCCAAGCCCTCTAGGACGACTCGTGTTTTTGTCTGCCTGTGCTGTTATAGATTAGGTTCAACAAAACCTATCGTCTATTGTTCCAAAGTAACTTGTTAAACATGATTCGTTCGGAACCTTTAGCGCGTTTCTGACTTGCACTTTTCCGTTTGTTTTTTTTTATATGTGCTCACTCAGCAAGGACAGTAACCCAAAGTCAAAGTCAAAACGTCTGTTTTAATTCTAATTAAAATACCTTCCACAAAAATAAATCCAAACGCAGCCCAGAAATTGCCTAAACATCCCGATTTCGCATCATCACTTTCCATCTTTGTCCCCCTCTATGATTTAGAGAAAGATGCATTATAACCCCGCGTGAACGTCGCGTCGACAGCCGGTACTTATCATCTATTTAGCAAATCGAACTAAACGCCCTTGCACTTGTATTATATTTACGAGCGGTTACGAGAAACAATTTCTTTATTTGTTTGTTTCAAACGAAATGAACTTGATTCGTGATTGATTCTTTTGTTTTTGTTTACGTGTTCCGTTGTTTTGAGAAAGGTGCGAAGTTTTTTTTTTTACAATTATGTCGTGTTATGTTTTCTGCTCTTGTTTTAGGGTTTCGGTAAGGTAGCCCGTTTCATCGGCAAAATAAAAAAAATAGGTCAATAGGGTTGCACACAGACAAATTGTGTCTTGTTTGGAGACATGATCCACATGAAGCGTTCATTTTATGATATTATGGTCCCACAAGCCAGATATAACATAGCAGGGGACGTAATTGAGAAAGGTGCCTTTGTCCAAAAGTGGAAAAATACAGGCCAGCGAGATAAACCCGAGGAAACAAAACAGAACAAACCTTAAAAATAAACATAAAAATTTAAACTATACAAATAACTAGAGTAAGTGCAGAGAACAAAACAATCAACTGGCTAATGGAAGAGTTAACTGCGCGAACTAGAAACCACATCCGTAGGTGTATGGAGGTACGTATACGTAGCTTATTTATCTAGCTCAGATTTTTAAAGAAAAAAGGTTTTAATACTTTTATCCGTACCAGTCTTTTATTCGAGTTATTCTAACTGAAGGGAAACTGGTTTATTGCGCCACACTAGGAATTAGTGAAGAAATATTTAAAATGAACGTGAGGCGTCTTTTTTCCGTACAGGGCGGATGCGACAGAATTTTTTCTTGAATTTATCGAGTCCTTACCGAAAATAAAATTATAGTCGGTCGTTCCTTTTGGTTGTTTAAAAGTGATTGCGTGATCATCTAGACCGATTTTTTATTTACACGACTTATCTATGTAACTTTTCAGGGTTCCGAACAAAAAACGGAACCCATATAGGATCACTCGGATGTCTGTCTGTCTGTCCGTCTGTCACAGCCAGTTTTCTCCGGATCCACTGGACCGATTCTGTTGAAATTTGGTACACATAATGGACTTTTGTGACCCAAACACAGACGTGTTACGTAAATTATTAAATTTTTAATATGGGGGTCACTTTTGGGGGTCAAACTAGAAAATTTAAAAAAAAGTTTTTTGAACAATATCGTGTGACATATCAAATAGAAGGGCTTATTGTGAGGGTTTTAATTATATTGCCATAATTTTAAAATAAATGGTTTTGAAGTTATTCAAGAAATTAGGCGAAAAATAACCCCTCTTATCTCCGAAACTGCTGAGACTAAAATTTTGAAAAAAATGGAGATAATAGATCTGTACCTATAAAATACAAGAAAATCTATAAGAAGTCCATAGTGTAAAAATACAAGTAAAAAAAAAACGATCGGAAACCTTTGCGTCCGACTCGCCCTTGGCCAGTTTTTTTTAGATTAAGACATTTCTATATTACAAATATCTAATCGATTCGTCTATTACAATGTCTTTAATGTAAAAATAGGATGACAAAGCTAAAGTGCGCTGCAAACTGTTCTGTATCTTATAAATTGTGAGAGTGTGCTAGTTCTTGTGGAATTAGGACGAGTAAAGGTCACACGAATTTATATGGATGGAAAAACATTTAGGTAGATTTTAACAGTCAGTTTAATATCCAAGTACAAATAAAAAAGTCTCGAAAAAATAACAAGAGTGGTAACCAAGCAACTTAGACTAACTTTGCATTCAGCCAGTATAAAATACAGTAGTGAACCTCTTTATATTTTAACACTCCCTCTAATACAAAGCTAGAGCAGATCTCAGAGCTTGAAATCTTGGCTTAAGCAGGGGCTTCGTCATTATGTCAGCTACTTGTGCCTCTGTGCCAACTCGTTCCACTTCTATGTCTTCATTCATGACAGCCTCCCTAACGAAAAAATGACGTAAACGTATATGTTTAGTTCGTTTGTGGAATTCGGGGTTGTGAGCCAGTTTCACTGCTGCCTCATTGTCAACCTTCAGTAGTGGAGTCTTCTCCATATCCACAAGGCTGTCAAATATCCTTTTGAGCCAGATAATTTCGCGTGTCGCTTCGCTTGCAGCCACTATTTCTGCTTCAGTTGTTGATACTGAAACTGAGCCTTGTCTCTGGCTTTGCCATGAAACTGGTCCTCCTCCGTAGCAGCACACTATTCCACTAGTGGATCTTCCTGTTTCAGTGCATCCACCATGGTCCGCATCGCTGTATGCAAGTATGCGACTGTTATCATCTGTGCGTCCAAAAATAATTCCAAGGGATGTTGTCCCTTTCAAATAGCGCAGTATACGCTTTACGCGAAGCCAGTCTGCTTTTGTTGGATTTTCCAAGGACCTGGATACAATTCCAACGGCATAAGCAATATCAGGACGCGTGGCGACCATCAAGTAGGCTAAAGCTCCTACCGCTTCTCGGTATGGAAACCGTTTGCTCTCACTTGATTTATCTTCATCATCTTTAGAATTGGATACTCTATCAATAGGCGTTCCAATAGGATTGCATTCCGACATGCCAAATCTTTCTAGCACTGTTTTTGCATAAGAACTTTGATGAATATGAATGGCATCACTGCGTTGATTAATTTCCATTCCTAGATAAAAGGAGGCAGGCTTCGAAGTAATCTTTAATTTTACTTTTAGATCCCTCAGAAACTCTTCAGCCAGTTGTTGGTCTGTTGCAGCAATCAATCCATCATCTACATATAGTGTAAGGAGAATCTTTTTACTCCCCACTTTCTTCGTATAGAGACATGGATCTGCTGTACTCTGCTGGAAGCCAAGTTCACTCAAAACTTGGTGGAAACGATAGTTCCAGCATCTGGGTGCCTGTTTTAACCCATAAAGGCTACTCTTTAACTTGCAAACTCTTTTTGAGCCATCTTCGAACCCTTCAGGTTGCTTCATGTAAATTTCTTCATTTAGTTCACCGTACAAGAAAGCCGTTGTAACGTCAAACTGAGCAAGATAAAGGTGTTCAGTAGCAGCTACACTCAACAACGATCTAATGGTTGCCATTCGTGCTACTGGACTATATGTCTCTTCATAGTCAATTCCTTTCTTTTGTTTGAACCCCTTGACAACCAATCGAGCTTTATATTTCTCAATACTACCATCTGGGTTACGTTTAATTCTAAAAATCCATTTGCATGGTAGTGCTTTACGATTGGACGGTAGCTCGCATAATGTCCAAACATTGTTTTCTTCGAGCGATCTTATTTCGTTCATCGTGGCCTTCTGCCATTCAGCACCATCTTTCCTGTTGATTGCTTCTTTGTAAGTATCGGGCAAATTTTCAGCACCTACGAAGCAAACAAAGTCTTCAAGATGTTGAGGACGTCTAATCATTGACCTGTCCCGTAAATTATAACGTGTCTCCAATGAGGGCTCTACAACCTCTAGTTGTTCATTAGCGTCCGTAAATTCGTCCTCATCCTCAGTTGGTATCACGTCATCCCGAACTTGGTCTCCAGTCATTTCTCCCTCTAGATCAAGTTCTTGATATCTTTCGACATTTTCAGGCTCTTGCTCTTGTGTGAGAACACGTTCGATATCACCGCTATCCTGGACTCCCTCTGGAAGAATAGGGATACTGGTTGAAATTCGGAACTCAACATCAGTCTGGAACGTTATGTCTCTAGACCTCAGAGTTTTTCTTCCATCCCAGATGCGAAAACCATCATCATTCTCACATCCTATTAGCAGCCCTTTAATAGCCTTTTTGTCTAATTTCTTACGGCTCTGTTTTGGAACATGTGCATAACATTCACTCCCGATAATTTTTAAGTGAGTTATCTTGGGTTTCTTGCCATGCCACAACTCATAGGGTACTTTGGTGCCCACTCTAGTTGGACCTGTTCGGTTGAGCACATATGCAGCAGTATTGATGAGCTCTGCCCAAAGCACTTGTGGCATCTCTCCTCTCGCATGTAACATGGATCTCGCAGCTTCAACAAGTGTTCGGTTTTCTCGCTCACTACAGCCATTTTGTTCAGGCGTGTATGGCATTGTCAGCCGATGCTGAATACCGTGCTTTTGAAGTATTTTACGAACGGCTTCGTTATCGAACTCGCCACCGTTGTCACTAAGTAGTGTTTGCATTACATGGCCGGCTGCTTTTGCTTCTTGTAACATCTGTAAAAGCTTATCTTTTACTTCAGATTTATGCTTAATGAAGTAGACGAAGCGGTAACTTGAATAGTCGTCCTTAAATAATACAAAATACTTGTACTTACAAATGCTATCTGCAAAAGGACCACATACATCTGTGTGAATCAATTCACCTGGCTTTGTAGCTCTTTCCCTAGTTCCAAACTTCTTTCTATGGGTTTTGCCGTAAATGCAATCCTCGCATTTCGAATTGTCTGGTTTTAAATCAATTCCAAGCTCTCTCTTCACAATATCATGGACATGTCTTTTGTCCTGATGCGCGAACCGTTCATGGTAGAGCTGTAATAGATTAGAGCCAGTTACAGCGTTGACCTCCATCATTAATCTTCGCTTTATTGGCATAACCATCTTCATATTCAACTCGTAAAGTCCTCCATGAGGATCCCTCTTGCCAACAACTTTAGTCGTGCCTTCTATGTTCAGTTTGCACTCTCTAATCGTCGACGTAAAAATGCTGTTCTGCATCCTGTCTTGCGCAGCTAACGTCGAGAACAGATTTTTTGTTAATGATGGTACAAACTATACATCTCGGAGTGTTATCTGCTCCCTCTTACCATTGACATTTGATTCTACCACGACTGTGCCTTTTCCTAACGCTGGAATTGAAGTTCCATCTGCGGTCGTCACTTTATGATCAGAGTCAAATTCATGATATTCATGAAAGCATTCTCTGCTCACTGCTATATGTGTTGTCGCTCCATTATCGACAAACCAGTGGACTTTGTCTTGAGCTTGACTCTCCGAGCACGCATTTACCATGAGCGATATCTGTTGTACTTGTTTTACTTTCAAACCGGGTGCTGATGTGCTTGCAGTGGATTTTGGTGGCCTCCCATCCTTAATCCACTTTTTGCACTTACGAACTCTGTGCCCTCTACCAGAACAGTAGTTACAAATCAGCTGCTCGTCTTTGTTTGGCTTTACGATTCGCTCTACTGGTGTCGTCACTAGTGCTTCCTGCTTGGAGCTCTCTTGACTGCCCAGTTCTCTTTCAAACGTACATAGATGACTTGTTAAACTGTCAATTGTTTTCTCAGTCTTCTTTAGCATTAGCCAGCTTGACTTGAAGTTGAAGAACCTGTCGTCGAGTGTGTCTAAGACTTTACAGATCAGGAACATCTCAGGAAGCTTAGCAGTTGCGTCAATCTTGGAAATCTCGACCTTCAAGTCATTCCAAATATTCTTTAATCTTGAAATATGAGTGGGGATGTCATCCACCTTATCATGTTTAAGTCCAAAAAATTCTAAACACAAGTTGTAGGCTCTATCTTCCGTTTGTCCATCAAAAAGTCTATGTAACTCCTGCCAGACTTCTCGTGCAGTTCTATACCTCATTACTTTCTTTAATGTTTCCTCAGACATATTGGTAGTTAGCATGAGCAAAGCGCTAGTTTCAGCTTTCCTATATTTTGCCATCGCTGTGTTATAGGTGCTTACTGCGGCGTCACCTGCTATTTCGGAAAGAGTTGGTTTCTGGAGTCTACCTTCCACTGCTTCTGAAGCACCTTCCGTACCTTCAAGCATTATGGAAATTTTATACTTCCATGTTGACCAATTTTCTTTTCCTAGCAATTTGCCAATGTCAATCTTTGTGCTATAATCCATTTTTATTCACGAACACTTTCTTCTTTTTCTTTACTAGGGCCCATAACCTCTTATAAATTGTGAGAGTGTGCTAGTTCTTGTGGAATTAGGACGAGTAAAGGTCACACGAATTTATATGGATGGAAAAACATTTAGGTAGATTTTAACAGTCAGTTTAATATCCAAGTACAAATCAAAAAGTCTCGAAAAAATAACAAGAGTGGTAACCAAGCAACTTAGACTAGCTTTGCATTCAGCCAGTATAAAATACAGTAGTGAACCTCTTTATATTTTAACACTGTAGACATGATCTTTATTATTTACTAGCTGACCCGCGCAACTTCGTCTGCGTGACAATTTTCATTACTGCTCCGCTCCTATTGGTCTTAGCGTGATAATCTAGCCTATAGCCTTCCTCGATAAATGGGATATCTAACACTGAAAGAATTTTTCAAATCGGACCAGTAGTTCCTGAGATTAGCGCGTTCAAGCAAACAAACAAACAAACTCTGCAGCTTTATATATTAGTATAGATATAGATTTGGATGGGATACCATCAAATGACCCCTTCCGCTTCGCCCAGAGCGGGAGTGTCAAAGTTTTACTGACTAAAACCCACCCGTATCCCTCCTAATGCCCTTTGTGTTCCAGGACCGCGGCAAC
The DNA here is from genome assembly GCA_947578705.1 of Lacanobia wlatinum. Classification (NCBI taxonomy): domain Eukaryota; kingdom Metazoa; phylum Arthropoda; class Insecta; order Lepidoptera; family Noctuidae; genus Lacanobia; species Lacanobia wlatinum. The sequence continues at coordinate 6,958,819 of OX388037.1, forward strand.
TCTTTCGAACAAATTCAGGATCTTGACATTTAGAACTTACTCTAAGTCGCCGTCCTGAACTCCATAGGCATCAAAATGTACTCAACTGCCTCTGTGGTCGAGTGGTGTAGGCGTTTGACTTGTGGGACTGGACGTAAAGGCTGCGCCGATCTCCCAGTCCCTCTCCACTCAGACGATGCGGGAATGCCGCTGGGTTATTTTAGTGGGTATACCGGGCTAGCCCGGGGAGTCCCACATAGCCCCCCATCCCCCGATGGGAGGGTATGCGTAATGCATTTTTTCCCAGCGCAAAAAAAAAAAAAAAAAGGCGTTTGACTTGTGACCCGGTGGTCGTGGGTTCGATTCCCACGGGAAGCATACTTTATAAAGTTGTTTCCAGTTTGGCTAGGACACTGCAGGCTTGAATCACCTGATTGGCTGAAGAAAATATGATTCCGTGCTTCAGAAGACACGTATAAGCCGGTGGTCCCGCCCGCCAAATGGTGGTCGTCAGAGGCCTTTGAGGCGGTTTAGAGACTCTGACACTAGGGTGTGTGGGTCGTTAGACCTTACTGCCCACACGATAAGAAGAAGAATTAAAATGTACAACCAAGCGTGGCTACACCTACACCATAGATCATCGTTACAAGATAAAATACTGTTTTATTTTAAAAGCACTACTAGATTTTGCCCGCGACTTCCCGTTTTTTCCCCTTCCCGCAGGAATTTCGCGAAGGCCTCTCTTTAGTGCTCCCGAGCACTCCCCAAGTCTACATGTCAAATTTCAGCTTCTACGTTTTGGCTGTGCATTGTCTGTCGGTCAGTCGGTAAGTCACTCAATCACTCAGTCAGTCACCAGTAACGGAAGAATTTTATATTTGATATTGTTTATTTTATAGTAATGAGAGGTATGAAACTGCTATAACATAAATCTTCGAAGGATTAACCAAAACATGTCTTACAAATGCAACCTCACTAAATGGAAGCATTGCCTGAACCGGCGCCGTCCAACTAATACCAGTATCATCCGGTTCGTTCCGCCCGTTTCCGGCTTTAAAAGCCTATTGTGACTTACTTAAATAGAGTTTGTTTTAGTTCGTTTAGGCACGTCACTCACTGTAATGAAGTTAGGAACTAAAATTAATAATTCATTGTTTGTCTATTTCTGTGGGACCTCATAGTTGAGAATTAAGTAAAAGTTTTTAAAATTGTGGATGTTTTTACTTATTTTAAAGCATTATTTTCATTTTTGGTTACATAAAAATGGACGAGACAAACGTCATTTTTGATGAGAAAAATGCCAGAACTATTTCCAAAAAGTATCAGTGTATGGAATTGTGCGCAAAGAAGCGATTATTCACAAAACACGAGAATACAAACTACATATTTTGATAGCCAGGGGGGCTACTCTCTAAACCCGAAGTCCGTAGTTTCGGGCTTAGTTGCAGACATATACTACTCGGTATCACCTAACCACTAAGAACTAATGATAACACGATTTGACAGTTACTGTGAAATCGTGTTGTCATTCATTCTTAGTTCGGGTTCAGGACTAATCGGAAGTCTGTAGGTGATACGGAGTACAATGCCCCGCAATCCGCAACTAAGCCCGAAACTACGGAATTTGGGCTTAGAGTGTAGCCCCCCAGTACCGATGAAGAAATCCTAAGAAACTCAAGTCTTGGAACTTAACGTAACCCAATCAATAAACACGCTCCAAAGGCACAATTCAAAGGTAAGACTTCTGTTATTATAACTTCAGCAAAACATTCTATGTGAACCGTGACCCGAGTGCCAATTCATCAATTTTTTTTCAAGCAATTTTCGCATTCGTATCTTAGTCGCAATCTGTCAAAAAGCTTCAATATCCGTACATTTTTGACAAATTGCGACTGACGTGTGAATGCAAACGTTGCTTAAAAAATAGTGGAACGAGGGCTTTTTGTAATCACCAGTTGGCGAACTGTCGAATAGGGTTCTTAATCATAGCATTAAAGTTGTTATTACGCGCATGTAAACAAAGTCAGGCTGTTTTAGAAAAATATTCACAAAAATCGAAGCAAATAAGTAAATGCACGCGTTTGACCACTATCTCACCTGATGGTAAGCGATGATGTGGTCGAAGATGGAGCACGCTTGCCTAGAAGTAACCTAAAGACTCTCAGGTTTCACAGGCCGATTTAATAAGTCCTCGCCAAAACCAACTGACCCTAACGACCATGTACTCCCAAAATACAGGCTCAAGCGCTCTATATCTCCTCCATTGCCAAACAGTGAAATTTGACATTTATGGGTAAATGTCAAATTTCAGTGTTTGACATTTAAAACCTCACGCTACACTAGCGCCTCTAGCAGCGAATTCAAACGCGATAGCCTTCATTGGCACTCCGGTTGTTCTCACAGATAGAAACTTCATGTTTTCTAAACAGTCAACAAGTAGGTACAACTATTATGCTGGAAATAAAGTGCGAATATTTTGTTACTGTCACCGGAAAACTCCGTAAGATTATAAAATATCTTGAACGATTATAAACTCTTGATAACTTGTAACCAATCAGTGCACGGGTCTACAATTTGTCCGTTTTGCAAATGACTGATCGCCAGTTTATGTTAGTTCACAACTATCGAATTTTGATTAGTATCCTCGTACCTAGAAGAAATGCTCATTTTACAATTTATCGAGAGTTAATAACATTCCAAGATATTTTACAGTTTTACGGAGTTTGCAATTATTTGGTGAAATTAAAGTAATTCGATAGAGAGCCTGAATATAATCAAGGAGCTAGGAAACAAAATACTCTGGAAAAATATCCCAATTTAAAATAAATTAAATTAAAATTCAATTATTTCAGGCAATCAAACCCATATAAAACCAATACAATAATTTAAATCAAATGTTAATAGCAACTATTTCAAATTAATTATGAATTTAAAATTAGAAAATGTAGATACAAAAAAAAATTATAATAATAAATACATTACTACAATTTTATTAGATACATTAAATTTTATTAATTTTAATCGATATCAAGATAAGATAAAAAAAATGACAAATGTGACATACCTAGGATTATTTACCACAGTAAGGGAAGTAGTTGAGTAGAAGTCAAGTTCCAGTAAATATTAGTGAAAATTACATTGCTAAATAATGTTTATTTCTGGAAGTTAGTTTAAATAAACAATTGTACACGTGAAATAATAAAACTGGCCATTTGCGAATCGGGCGTGCGCGCAAATGGTTCCGAACGAATAATACATAGTACGTTTGCAACCATAGATTTATTTTATAGGTTTTGCTGTAATATGTTAGGATATAACGGTTTACCTTCTGTCTTAAAAGTTTATTTGGACAAACAGATACGAGTGATCCTATAAATATTCCGTGTTAATTTTGGACGTATCTAAAAACTAAATGAAGTGATGAAACTGAAAAACCGTGTGGATTACATCATTTCATTCAATGATTCAGTAAATAATATATTTTTTTTTTCTCTTTTTGTAATAATTTTGTAATAATTAATATTTTTTAATTTAATCTTATTTAATTTAACTTAATTTAATGTCTATTTTTTTTGAAATTCCTAATTATTATTTATTTTATGTTATTGATTGTATGATCTTTTATTTGACTTGATGCTTTGACTGTGTGTATTAATTTAATGTACTTTGTTTGTGTGTGTACTGTATTATTCTGTTTTGTCCAATATCTTTGACATTTTTAATTTAATCCAATCTATTTTCAATCAGACATTGTAATTTATACTTTTATTTAATGTGATCATATTTTACGTTGCACTCTTATACTTTTAACCTATTAAAATATTTAGTTTACATCTTTCCTGTAATAGTGTATAGTAATGTTGTGGTTGTCTGTAAGTGTTGCAGCACTACAATATTTAATTTTTTGTAATGATTATTAGCTCTAAGTACGGTGTATGCAATGTTGACGATCCTAATGAATAAATAATCCATCAGCAGTCAAGATTTTCTTAAGGAATTCAGCGGGACTAAAAAAGCCACTTTAGTAAATCATACTATTAGGACCATAATATTACCTGCGTACAATTCATATCACGCAATTCATTTGCCTGACAGTTTTGTATAGAGATTTGTGATACAAAACTGAGTGCCTAAAAAGGCCACTTTAGCCATTGATATACAGGGTTATTTGTAAAACACCAACAACCTCTTAGGCAGTGAAAGTACACATAAACAACTTTTACTTTGAGAAAACCCCGAAAACTCGAAAAAAATATCAGCTGTTTCATACATTTTCATTGGCTAAATATTGCATTTTGTATGAAACAGCTGATATTTTTTTCGAGTTTTCGGGATTTTCTCAAAGTCTACTGCCTAAGAGGTTGTTGGTGTTTTACAAATAACCCTGTATAAAAAACCCAAGATGCACAGTCCCGAACAAATGCAACACTCGAAACTGTCGTCAAAAACTGACATGTATCAAGTGTCATGTGTGAGTTGTGTGTAGTTATACTATAAAGATTATTTTTGCAAATTTAACCTTACACGGATCACTTAAAGTTGTTTTTACAAAGCAGTGAAGTATGGCAAGCGATGCGAGACTGTTTGAAACTTGCGCACAATTATACATTGTGCGCTTTTTGCGGACGTTTTTGAGATGCTGAGTGTGTATCTTGGATTTGACTTTAGCAGAATCAGAAAGCATATCGCGCTACCCGTCACTGTCAAATTTTCCCAATCAACCTTGAACCTAATGCGTTAGCGATAAAGATGAAAATGAATTTGACAGATAGTTGTGTGGTTAATATTAAGATTCTAATATAATTCTGCTAAAGTGGCCTTTTTAGACCCGTTGTACTACAGGGACGTCATTCATAATGTATTTACGGCCACGCTTATTGTGCTATCGGTGCCAATAGGATGAACAGATAACGACAGATCGGGGAGATCCCCCCAACGCAATGAAGCGTATACACAAATACACCTACCAATCTAATTCTATCTCTACCGAAAATAGAAATTGTGCGAATGTGCGCCAAAACACAAAACAACGACTCTCAAAGCGAACATTAACTAATCTGTAGGCGGGTTTGTGTGAATGTAAACAAAACTATTTGCTAGTGATGGGCCGGGTCGGGAAAGCCGACTATACGAGCACATTTATAGTCGGCGAATAGTCGGCAAAGAATGCCAGTAGACGGCAGTTAATGAGGTATAGAAAAGAAATAAATCACTAGCACCTACCTACATCCTTTTCGTTTCATTTTTTTAAGAATAGAATCAGTAAGTTGTAACAATGTGACAACTTGTCACACAGTACAACTGATTCAAAAAAATCTTTCATACATATCTTACCAGTGACAAGATATGTATATAAGATGTTTTTGGTATTATAATTATTGTATGCAAATCTTATTTTCTTTATTAGCAATTCGTAATAAAATCCGTGCTAAGCCGAGATGGATCGCTAGTAATTAATAAAGATATGAGGTAGGACCAACTAGTAGGGAATATATAGACCCACACTCCGACTATTCAGCCATAATAATGAATAGTCGGCGGACTAGACGACTATTTGAACGACGACTATTAGACGAATATCGTCGGCCAAGCTCATCTCTATTATTATTTACGTTACGTAACTGCGTTTGTGTAGCGTTTATTGAACGTTTGTCAAACGGTCGTGTTCATGATTGAGCAATTAGCGTTTTATTTAGGTTTTTAGTGCAGTGTCGCTGTAGTATTAATATAACGCGGCGGTATTTAAGAGGAAATGCTGGCGGCGAGACTTTGTACGTAAAAAGTCATAATTCGAGGTTTGTTTCTCGACTGTTTTCTCCTTCAATATCGGACCGGTTTAAGAGATATTTCACAAACTGAATAAAAAGGATATATACTTTCTTCGATATGTTTTCTTTTTTGATGATTTATTAACCGTATGAGCACTAGAACTCTCACAAAATGCTCAAAATTTTCCGATAAATCGACATCTGTCAACAGAGCCCTAGTGTACAAATTTGGCAACTATTAATCAGAAAAGGAAAACATAGATACACATTATACATCCTTTTTATTCAGTGTGAAATATCTCTTATATCGGTCCAATATTGGAGGAGAAAACAGTCGAGAGCCAAACCTCGAATTATGACTTTTTACATACAAAGTCTCGCCGCCAGCATTTCCTCTTAAGGCTTGGTGCTCATCGTTGCGTGATCACATAATTTTGTCTAGACAACGTTTAATTTCTATTTGTTTATTAGACGGAGCTGGTCTCGTATTTCAACGGCACGATTATCTGTAATCCATTCATAGTGCGTACAGCTAAGAAGTGGAATTCCCTGCCGGAGTCTGTGTATCCTGATAGCTACAACCTGGGAGACTTTAAGTCAAGAGTGAATAGGTTACTTCTAGGCAAGCGTGCTCCATCTTCGACCACAGCATCGCTTACCATCAGGTGAGATTGTGGTCAAACGCGATAATGGGGTCAGCTTCCAGTCTAAACAGATGCAGCTGAGTAGCAGAATAAGACAAGGAGCGACTTCCCAAACCCACCGCGGTGCACGCTGTGCACGCGCACGCAGCGCATGTTAGCTGCGTGGGTTCATTTGTTTGACAACGTGGGTCTACGTTTCCACTGCAGCAGTGCGATTCTGTGAACATATCGAAGTGAACACTTGGGCGAAGTGAACGAGAGGTGAGCTGTCAAACCATAAAAACAAGATGGCGTGACAACTCACTTGTCGTTCACTCCACTTGTGTGGTCACGGTGAGATGTCGACAGAATCGACCGGCTGTACACACTACACACCCACAACTATGTACAGTCAACAAAGCTATTCCATATACAGGCAAAAATATTAATTTTTCCACAGCACTGCCAATGTTTATTTCTTATGTGTGCATTATAATTTTTTAAGCTTTTGACATACTTACGAGTGTGTTGTATAATAATTGTCACTCAGCACACTCACAACATTGTTTAAAAGTAGTTGCAAATTAGCTAACCTGCATACCCAATAGCTTTGTTCACTGTACAACTGTTGAACTGTAGCATGGCCCACCGCGGCACACGGAGATGCTACGCACGTTTTTTTGCAAGAATATGGTTTTGACATAGTTGTGGGTTAATAGTCGTATATAGCGTGTACCGCGTGCACAGCGTGTATGGCGTTGAAAGTGTTGAACTATGTGAGTGCCATATTCGAGCAAGCCACGCGTGTACCTATGACGTCAATTGATGCGTAGCGTGTCTGTAAGTTGCAGTGGAGACAATCTCATACATTTTTATGAAAGGCAAAGCCTCATACACGTGCGTAGCCTCTCCGTGTGCCGTGGTGGGTCTCCGCTTTGAAACTTAAGTGTTTTTTTTAAACGGTGCCACACGCTAGGCATTTTTCCTGTAGGTATCGACGGTACGTTTACAAACTCACAAACAGCCTGACTCTGAACAACTATCTATAGGTACAGTCATACTAATATTTGTTACGTGCAAGAAACGAACCAGCGACACGCAGCGCAACAGCAAATTGCTCCACCAATGCGCCAATCATATTGTCAATAACATGAACTGGGTAACACTATACCTCTAGGGAAAACTGCAATGGGGACAGATTTTCGGGGTTCTTCAGCCAGAAAATCTAGTGACGACTGTCTATGATCGGTTTCAGCTTTACGTGCGTGTGAAACTAGTTCTCGATCATGCTACAGCTTCAAGCCTTCGGGAAAAGATAGAAAACCAAAACACAGTATTGGTTGGGTCGCCGTCCGATCAGAACCAGGGCCGGGTCAACGGCGCGTTGTGTTCCACGCGCGCCTCAAAGAGATGTCAGTATAGTAGACGGGGCCCGCTAGGGCCGGTGCCTGCCAGGGTTGCGATTTTTTTCGAATGAGTCTCCGCGGCCCTGGAACGCAAAGGGCATTAGGAGGAACACGGATGCGTTTTAGTCAGTATGAGTCAGATGCTCCCTTCTTCTGCTCTGCTCTGAGCGGGAGGAGTTATTTGATGATTGCCCGTCCTTAAAAAAACCGGCCAAGTGCGAGTCGGACTCTCACACGAAGGGATCCGTACCATAAACCGATGATTGTTTACGCACTTTAAATAAAAACTATATTTTTATGATTTAATTACAAATGTATATAGTCTTCAGACTTTTCCCTATACTCGTAATATAAGACGGTATTACTTGCCAAATTTCATAGTTCTAGGTCAACAGAAAATACCCTATAAATTTTGATTCCCTTGAGAGTGTTGAAATATACGTTTTTTGCGGCATAAACGGCCTTATCTTTTTTTACGTTAACTTAGAAGTTAGATTTTTTCACGGCTTCAAGGGACTGTAGACCTGAGCATATGGTTTTAATTTCAAATCGATACCTCCACGCGTTTCCGAGATAACGGGTCTTGACAGACAGATGAACGGACAATAAAGTGATCCTATAAGGATTCCGATTTTTCCTTCTGAGGTACGGAACCCTAAAAAGTTGCCTTATCAATGTCAGCTGATAAGCCAGGCCTGTGTTTACATAGTCTATTTATACCATTGTATTGAAGAGGTTTGCCTGAATCACGATTACCGAATCAATAAAGATCAGTGCTAATTAATATGCTAATTAATGACCGATTTCTGAAATACGGAATCTCATTACAATGTTTGTTCTAATTTGGGCGCCAGACACTTTATTTAACGAGTTCTTGAGTTGTAGCTATTTGACCTGTACTTTAGATATAGTATAGGATAATAAATATAGCTTACCAACCTCTGAACCAAGGTTACCGACTTAGCCCAAAGGATAGCCAAACTGAAGTGGCAGTGGGCAGAGCACACTGCTCGTAGAACTGATGGTCGATGGGGCCGAAAAGTCCCGGAGTGGCGACCGTGTACCGGAAGACGCAACGTTGGAAGGCCTCTCACAAGGTGGACCGATGACCTGGTGGGGATCGCGGGTAGCCGATGTATGCGAGACGCACAGGACTGGTTGTTATGGTGACACTTGGGGGAGGCCTATATCCAGCAGTGGACGTCTTTCAGCTAATGTGATGATAATGATGATGATGGTGATGATAAAGAATTTAGATTAGGTTTAGTATTGGATCTTTATACCTGCCCATAGCGCTTGTTTCATAGGGTTGGCGTAACACGTTTTTATCTTATCACACTTACTAATGTTAATTCTAAAAAAAACTTTTTTACAAAAAATATAACCGACTTCCAAAAACAAAACACTACAAAGTATAAAATAAGTTTAATTTTGGAAGTCGGTTATATTTTTTGTAAAAAAGATTTTTATTTTTCACTTTTTCGTAGTACATGCGTACATTCACAGCGTACCGGCGTGATGTTATGTTATGAACTGGGGCCTATTTAATAAAACTTACTTAGAGCTTTCTCGTCAATACGAATGAAATAAGCACAAACACTTGGTAGTTCCTACATACCGATGTGGGACTTGACTCTCTGTCGTCTCCATCATCAGGTCTGATCCAAACCTTCATTGTTTTGTAGTATCACTCGATATTAAATTTTTTACCAGATGCGTGCCTACAATTTTCGATAGTTACCGTCGAATTCTCAGGGTACCCATCATGAGATCCTGACGTGGTAGCAATGGGACCACCTCGGCAGCATACCCTTTCATATAAAAAAAGATTCATCGAAATCGGTTCATAAACGACGAAGTCATCCGCGAACACACATAAAATACTTATATACGCGATCGATCTGAGAACCTCCTTTTTTTTGAAGTCCGTTAAAAATAATTTTTGTAAATGAAAAGTACTTGTTTGTATTCCAGAACAGAAGCTCATCAAAGGCTATCACCTGAGTGTCACACATTTTTTGTCCAAATCTGACAGTGCCGGTGAAAAGATAGAAGTCCTTTAGTCTGATAAAGACCTTGACCCCTGTGGTTTTGAGTTCATAATTCTTTTTTAACTCAAATAACTATAAGATATGCTTAGGGGGACACAATCTATCACTATTAAGCACTTTTATTTTGGGCATTTTAGAATTTGGACCATAATGGATGATGTCCTTTATTGAATCAATGTTACAATTTTTGCCTTATAGTTATAATACAACAGGTAACAGAATAAACACAATACCTTTTAAGCGTTCATTGTACTCATAGTTATGAACAACTTTTACTATGGGACCTGTACTGAAATCGTGAAATAAAAAAACCAGTTGTTCAAAACATTTTGTCGAGTTATGCGCACATTAATGTTTGGGGTAGTCAATTTTTTTCGCAATTTCAGTGTTGGTCCTCTAGTGAATGTTGTTAATGATGAGTACAATGACTCCTTTTCAGGTATTGCGTTTATTTTGTTACCTACAGGTTGTATTTATTTATTTACCTCAGCTTAATGTCAGTTTGACACTAGGGATTTTTATTTGGTCTACTATCGGGGTGGCCAAATCCTTGACCATCCCGTGTAGGTATCGTTCTAACCAAACCTGTTCAAGCACTAAAGCGAGATTGATTAGCAGGAAGTAACATTAATAATAGTGGTGACAAACATGAACATATTTCATGATTCATTAATTAGTAAGTTGTTTAGAAGTCAAGTGAAAATTGAGGTAGGTATGTCGTAACAAGGTGTTAAGGAAGGAAAAGTTCAGGGTTTTTTTCGCTACGATATATGTAGGTATCTGTTCCAAGCGTAATATTAAAGCTATGCGCACATAAAAAGTATTTATATGCTCATAACTCGACAAAGTGTACTGAACAGTTGATTTTTTTCGCGATTTCGGGGTTGATCCCATAATAAAAGTAATTCTAAAAGGTATTCCGTTTATTCTGTAACACGTTGTGTATATTTTTAACATATGATTTTATTGTATGAGTGATTACTTATTATCATGCGCAGGAGAGAGAACCATGAAAACCAGTCAAGTCAAATGTTGAACCTTAATTTAAGAGGGGACTCGTCTCGAGGTATTTGAAAAATAGGTATTTGTAGAAACTATTGCCGATGCCGTCGCGCTGCGCCCTATCAAGTAAAGTGCGAAAGCGACAGCTGCAGCAGAGGCTGATTTTACCTATAAAAACCTTGACCAAAAGTCGTTTTGTATTCCGCTGTTTTCTTCTTAAAAACTGGACTGATGTACAAAAATTATGTATCAAAATTTAGAAGAAGATTATATCTATGCTTTTATTATTTTCTATTTTGGTAAAAACTTATCAAAGGAGATTGCTCTGCGCCCATACATTGTTCGCCCTGGAGCCAGGAGCGTCGGAAAATTATGTGTTGTATTGTTGATCATTAGTAAACTCCTATAAGATCTTATTTTCATAGCGGACTAGCTGCAGAAAAGATATGACCAAAAAAGCATCAGATTTTGAGGTTATAATCTAACCATAACAACGAATATTAGATATAGTTTTTCATAGCTCCGAGTGATCTTTAAGAAACTGATTAACAAAATCATAATACATTTAGCTATTTTCAGTACCTACCTAAATAATTAGGTACCTTTGCAGTTTTTTTTTCTAAAGCCTAAGTAAATAGGTAAGTGCAACGTTTAAATGCATAGAATCTAATTAACATAGGTAGATAGTGGATACCAGTATTCTTAGCATTGGTTTTGGAGTGAGATTAAATGTTTGTGTATATTAATGTACATATAAAACATTGCGCGCTGTTCAAACGCGTGACTAGGAAACCAGCCTTACCAATTAGGTAGCCGGTAAGTTGTGTTAAACCTACAGTCCTACTTTCACTTACTGATTATGTTTGAATAAGAAATAAAACACACATTTTAATTTCATGTTTATTGTTCATCTAAATTGGCAATTAAAATATTGTCTAAAAACTGTGCAGGGGTCGATATTATTTTGATGACTCGCATAGCTTTAATACAAAATAATGGTCACAACATGGGCGCAGCAACCGATAGTTCTGCGCCCAACGATGCAATTACAGCAATATTGTACGATTGCTTCAATCAATTACTATGTAAACAAATATGTTTTGTTGCTGGTATGGCGGCTGTGAATTTTGCCTCGTAATATCCATATGGTTTCGGAATTATTTAATTGTAGTTCATTCAAATCTGATGGCTGAATCTACAACAAAAAAAAAATTGTTGGTTACACATTGTATTTATAGTACAATAAATAAAACAATTTACACTACAAATGTTGCATGACTATAACAGAACAGAAAATAACTATTAGCTAAACAAAATAGTACATCAGGCAAGTTTAAGCATACTATGGTCGGCACCAGATAAACATGCAATAAATTACATAGATTTTTCCCTAATATCCCTTCGTGGATACTCAAACAATAAATTATGAACCGTTTTTCATTACCAGAAAACCTAAAGGATCTCAATAGAAGTTGATTCAGGACAGCTTTATGTCATTATTTCTGTTTTTGTTATTTGGAAAGTCAATAAATGTATGAGGGTCAATGACCGTTATTGCATGGGTATCTGATGTTTACCATAGCCTAATTTCTTGCAATAGTTAACCAATCAAAAACGTCTCTCACCTCTCAGGGTTGAACTCCATTTCGCACAATATCTAAAATGTGGCTGATACTTTCTGCTTGTATGGAGTGACATCGGATTTGTGCCAGTGAACAACCACATACCACACGTTGATAATGTTGATGACCAACCATTGGTACTTCTTGCAAATCTTGTGATGTTGTGGTAACTCTATTAACAAATAATGTATGACAAGCATCACATATGTAATCATTTGCAGTCACCTGTAATATAAAAACATGTTATAAGTATAAAATAAACATGTTTTATTTTATGTTTTCTCTTCTATACAGAGCCATTATAAATATAAATAGTTACAAATGGAGGTTAAAGCTTACTATTTGTGGTGCAACTAATTGCTGTATTTGCACAAGAATGGCATCATTATGGAGAATATGCCGTCTTCAGATGAATGAATCAAATGATGTGAGCGTGCGTGCCAGAGGTGCCAACGTTCTATTGCAGAGTGCACAGTTTCTACCAACATTACTTGTAACTGAAGTGTCAGTCATCTCTTGAGCTCTTGTCCAACAAGTGGTGCATATGAGATCATGAGCTTGAACCTAAAAAAAAACATACTTAGTTCAATTGTATTTTTATAGAGTATTTACCCATCAGATTGTTTCTATTATAATGAATATACCAAAATACTTTATAAATTGTTTCTTTTTTTTTTGTGAAAACGATAACAGCAAACATAATGTGTAAGTTCAAGTATAGAAACTTATTAGTAAAAAAAAAGTCTGAGAGATCGCATACAGAATAATATAGGTAGGTACAACAAAAAATAATATAGGTCCAAACAAAGTAAAAATGTAATTACCAAAAGAGGTGCAGTCCATTGTTGTACTCAATGACGAATCTGTTCATCTTCCAACAACATGGAATCACCAGCAGAGCCGCAATTTACACAAAATACACTTTCCATAGCGTATGCGTTAGTCCATTTATGACTGCCAAGTTATCGTTTGAGCGGTACTCCGAAAATCACAGCCAGGTAAGTCGTTTTTGAAAGCAATCAGAGTCCATTATAATAGCCAAGTCATAATATTAGTAGTCCCGAAAGTCACCAAAACACACCGACACAATTACAAAGAGCAAGCGACGCTAATGTAAACAGTGAAAGCACAGGTGACAGACAGACAAGTGACAATTTAGTGACGTCAAAAATAGGAGTGTGTGTAAAAATACGATACAACTTATCGATATTCCCTAAGATTTTGTTACAAGGATGACAATGTCCGACTTTACTTATAAAAACTCTCTTCGATACTTTTTATAATATTAATACCTTTTTTTACTATTTATAGGCTCGCGTTTGACCACTATCTCACTTGATAACATTTTGTATAATATAACAAAAACATTTATAGTGCCTACCTACTTAATTCATTCATTAACGATAAGTATTTTTACCTGATTGCGGCGAAGCCCAAAAGGAGAGTTATTTTTATATTAATTGTCGTAAATACCTAATCGTTTAGTTAGAAGTAAACCAAAAACTTCCATAAACGATCATAAGATCATCATGAAGATGATCATGGTGAAATACGAAGGTTTTGATTACTTCAGCATTATTTTTACCATATTACCATATATTTAAAATCGAGTATGACCTCAAGCACAAAGTACCTATACTCAGTAGGTTTTTTTTGAATTAAGTATACATTTAGGGAATAATATATGGAATGGTAATTGAATGCTTTTATCGTATCATCTGTTTGCTCTTTATTCGAAATAAATTCAAAATATGATTCATATTAAAAATACACTACAGTTCTTTAAAAATTAAATCGATTGATTACAATCGATTGGGCATCCCTAATCTTTTTTGACATAACATGACGTTTGGTGAAGATGGCGGCGATTCATGTTATTATTCGCGAAAATACTTTTTAATGTTCATTTTGGCATGCAGCTAGTCCGTGTTACAAAAGTATTTGCAACTAATATAATAAAATAGAACATGAATTATCGTGTATGTCCGATACTTTTGTTGCACAGGGCGAATTTGGACATTGTCTTTTGTCTGATAGTCTTCTGAACATGGCGGTAAAAACGGACTGTTGTTTTTGGGGTTTTTGGATTGTCATAATTCTTTAAGTAACTATGTTCTGGAAAAAAGAAAATAATAGAGGCACGTATTAATTCGATCTAGATTTTTTTGAAAAAAAAATCATTGCTCTAGCAGCATTATTCACGAAGAAAACAGCGGAATGCGTTTGTATGGAGAAAGGCCCAAGAGTCACCGACTAGAGTTTATATTTCAGGACTCGTCCCCTCTATTACACATACCAACGACACCGTTACACAACGCCGTCATTTTGTGTGCAGTAGTACTAACTATAGGGGAACTATAAAGTTTTAATCAATTGTATTATACAGTAGAATCCGTTTACTATGACTCCACCTATACTGACCAACCGCTTAATATGAAGTTAATATAGAGCGAAGTTTGATTTCCATATTAAACTATTTATGAAAGGTTCGGGTATAATGACTTCGTTTATTGACATGTAGCTTATTATGATAGTGACATGATTCATTTGGGCTCCTTATTTTGATTGATCTCTCACTTTTGGTTGGATTTATTTAAAGATACATACCATTTCTAGTATTTATCTCTATTACACCAAATACACCAAATACTTAAAAAAATAGAAAGTTATTTATTTTCTAAGACTATGCTTTGTATGACGTTCGCTTAGTATGACATCTTTGTCACTTCCCTTCGATGTCATTGTAAGCGGGTTCTACTATTCATTTAAATATTGTTGTTTTAGGTTTATGTAGTTTATATAATTTATTGGGCCCTAGATGCCCGAAATAAAGGATAAAATTGAATTAATTACATGAAACATCTCTTTATAATGGCAATATCATATGAAACTTGAATGCTCCTTTATAAATACAGGAGAATGATTTACAATCACCCGATAGTTACCGATTAGATATTTGCCCCGAGTGTAAGTTTCCCCTTTACAAATAGTCAAAGTTTCATCTCATCTCTTGTTACCTAAAGACCTGGCTGTTAGACAGATATTGTTCTTTGTAGTCGGCGCACCTGTGCATATTTTATGCACGTGCATTGTCGTTATCTGCCTTATGACGTCATTATATTGTGACTCGTGTAGCGGTCCGGGAAACGGGGAGTTTTATGCTCTTTATGTTCAAGTTTTTATGATCATCGCTTGGTTTTCTTGACTTTTTATTAATGTCTTAAAACAGTTATATTTGAAAAATTCATCGTTCGATTTGTACGAATTCTTTCTTCAATATGGCAGAGGTTCACATTGATCGATGAAGATTGTTTCACCCTTTTATGAATAAATGCTGTAGAAATCTCACCAAACAACTTAGGGGGAGTGAGCTTGAACTAAGTGATCAATCCTTAGCATCAGAGAGCCAATTCTTCTTGGGACTAGTAGAATTCTACCAGGGCCTTAGCATCTCAGTCGCAATTTGTAAAAAAAGGATCCAGTTCCGAGCAATTCCCTGCCAGAGTCTATGTTTCCAGATAGCTACAACCTGGGACTCTTTAAGACAAGAGTAAATAGGTTACTTCTAGGCAAA
Source organism: Lacanobia wlatinum (assembly GCA_947578705.1). Classification (NCBI taxonomy): domain Eukaryota; kingdom Metazoa; phylum Arthropoda; class Insecta; order Lepidoptera; family Noctuidae; genus Lacanobia; species Lacanobia wlatinum. Next base: position 6,974,844 of record OX388037.1, read on the forward strand.
CGTGCTCCATCTTCACCCGCATCATCGCTTACTATCAGGTGAGATATTTAAACATATGCCTATTAATAGAAAAAAAAATGCTAACGTCATCATCATAACAGCCAAAAGACCACAGCTGGACATAGGTGCCCCACAAGTGTCGCCACAACAACCGTTGCCGTGCGTCTTGCATCCATCGGCTACCCGGCACCTTCACCAGGTCATCAGTCCGCCTTGTGGGAGGCCTTCCTTAGCTGCGTTTCCCGATAGCGAATGCGAACATTGTTTAAAAATTAGTACCTACAATCGGCACTCTGATATTGACACACAAATGTTTACGGTGAGGATTTAAGAGACTGAGACCTTTTTATAGATGATCCCATAGAGATATGTGGAACAGGGTATAAAGTCCCGAAACCTCCATTGAAAAGGGAGGTTTCCCCGATCTCTTGTTGCTAAACGAAGGTTATGTGTCGAACTGTTTTATATGTCAAATCACGTGAGAAGTTTATCGCGATGTAGGATTTGTCTAACGTTACCAAGTTCTTATTTAAGGATAGGAAATCAACAAATGAGTCTTTCCACTTTGGGCGGAATGGAAGGGAGAGTCAGACTCTTACTGACTAAAACCCAACCTTGTTCTTCCTAAGGCCAATTGCGTTCCAGAGTCGCGGTGACTCTTTCGAACAAATTTCGCAACCTTGGCAGAGGCTAGGTCTATTGTATGTCCTTTGTGTTATCATTCTTAAATGATTACGGCAAAAAGTACCTACCTATTGTCTTTTGTCACATTACCAAACCCCAAAAACGAGCCCTATCAAAGTAACAAAACGCGAAAAGATCACCGAACTTAATCCACAAGCACGATCCATTTTTAACCCAACATTAGCATTATTAACCAGTCACCCAGCTGTAACGTCCCACCCAGGTCCATTGAAGCTTTAACTTAAAATAGAATATTCCAGAGCCGGCCACATCTTATCTGTTTCCATCTCATACAATATTTATGCGTGAAGAACACAGAATGTCGATTACTCGTCGGCTTGCGAAGATGTTGGGTTAATAGAAGGGGATTGAACACGGATGTGGTAAAGTGGTTCATAATTGGTGATTTTAACATCATATTTAATGTTCTTCTAAAATCGTTCACAGAGGCTCTTGAAAACCGCCTTATCTACAGCCTCTGTCGATAGAGGTAAGCGGTACAAAGAGTAAAGTCCCGCAAACCGCCATAGAAAAAGGAGGATCCTCAGACCGGAAGGTTGTTGTGTCCAGTAGGCAACTGATAGTTGATATTCGGACTGTTCTATATGTTCAAATCGCACGGAAAACCGCGATGCAGGATTTCGTTAGTAGTTCGCTGCTAGCGGGATAGATGGCGTTGCGGTTCTTTTTGTTGCCATACAATTTTCATTTCGTTAGTTTTTCTTGTGGCGGAATTGATGCCGCTATAAGTCCTCTTTGTGGGTAGAGACGATTCACGGAACTAAATAGTCGAAATCATAACTAAGCAGGTTAATAAGCCTTTTTATTGCATACTGGTGAGTTCTGTCTACCTGCACAATGATGGAAAAGTACGTTCTCAGAAAGTTGTAAACGTTGAATCAGGATTCAGTACCTTATGATTTTACCGTTCTACATTTTTACGTAACGGAATACTTGCCATCTGTATTGAGACAAGCTACAACCAATATGACCTATGCCTCGTGAGGAAGCTTAGACAAAGCGACCTTTAAACCTCGACACGGTTAACGCCTCTATATGGCAAGACGCCTTCGCCCTGTAGTGCTTCAATTATAGGCCTATTATTATTGAAACTACGCTTGCATACCCATGAATACTACACTCGAGCACCTCCCATCCCATCCATTGACCCTACATCTGAACCCTCGCTCCTGAACTGACGACCCCAAGGCGAGAAAGAGACAGCAAGCTTATCACACAACACTTAAGTTTTAGGTGCTCTTTTGTAATCTTTATTGAGTGGCTGTAAATTGACTTTTCAAGAAGCCCTCACAACTCAAGGGGTGTTTCGTACTTTGCAGAATATTACACATTAAACTGGAGACGTAATTTTTTGTTTGGTAAAGTAGCTACTTAAGTAAGCGTTTTTTGTATACCTTTGGGAAATGATTTGGCTCGTGGTTTTAACGTAATAGGGTTTGTGAGCTGTGGCGTGAAATTTTTAAATTGATGATTGTGTTCGTGGTAATCATATTTTGTTTGCTTGCATTTAGAGGTGAGTATAATGAGAATTTTGTAGTAGACAATGTCACTTGTATAATGTGATTTACATAGCCCGAAGGACCGCCAAACTGAAGTGGCAGTGGGCAGGGCACATTGCTCTCAGCGAGTAGTTCTGGAGTGGCGTCCGCGTACCGGAAGACGCAACGTTGGAAGGCCTCCCACAAGGTGGACCGATGACCTGGTGAAGGTCGCGGTTAGCCGATGGATGCAAGACGCACAGGACCGGTTGTTGGGGCAACACTTGGGGAAGACCTATGTCCAGGAGTGCACGTCTTTCGGCTGATATGGTTGTAGTGGCATCAATGCTGCCACAAGAAAAACTTACGGAGCAAATCTACATCGCAACAAAAAGAACCACGACGCCGTCTAGTCAACTAGAAATCCTGTATCGCGCAAGCAGAGTTTACCGTGCGGTTTGAACATATACATCATCCCGAATATCAACTATCGGGCAGTTGCCCGCCAGGCACATCATCCGCCTGGTCGGAGGATCCCCCCTTTTCAATGGGGGTTTGCGGGACTTTACTCTCTGTACCGCATACCTCTAAATGATGATGATGACAGCCAATCAATCTGCTTAGCCTTTTCCACACTATGTTGGGGTCGATTTCTAGTTCAACTGGATGTAGCTGGGTACCAGTATTTTAAAAGGAGCTCTTTGGGCGCGAGTGGTGGATTTCGGTTCGATCTCTTCTAACAGAGAAGAAACATGAGTGAGTAACAGATCAAGCTGAACTGGTCTTGCTTTCAGAAAACATTTAATGACTTGCCTAACCAAGTAGCGGAACATATGGCACAGGGAGCTTAGGGTACTCCGACACGGATAGATTAGGTTCGAATGATACGACGGGAGCTAGAGTGAGCGGTCGGAGCGAGCGAAGTTAGTTCCCGTCATGTCATTCATGTTAGGTTTTTTTAAAACCCTGCAGACTAAAAAAAGTTTCAGCAATGACTGGTCAAGCACCTCACAAAGAGCCCACTAGACCCTTCTGCTTACACATGCAGACGGCAGATAATCCATACGGATCTCCCCAAAGACAGCGATGTCCTCTCATTTCCAGAGAATAACAAAATATTTAAAGGATTTCAAATACCATAAATCCATACCCTACTCAAAACATTATCAGATAAACTTTCGTGTTGAAATCATTTTAAATGGGAAAGTTTTGGAAACTCTCTGGAGGGAAAACACAGAAAATGTTTTAGCAGACTTATTTAGTAAATGTCATTGAAGGTTATTGTCTTATAGGTAGGATCTAAAAATAATGTTTAGATAGATATAGGCCATATTCGTCATCTTCCTCTCCTTATCCCATGTTACTTGGGGTCAGCGCAAAACGTTTTTCTCTCCATTTGGTTCTGTCAGCTGTCACGCTGCCACAGGCTCCCTTCATATTAAGATGTCTTAAAGGGCACACTAGAACTATTGTGGCATAGTACGCTGCCCTTTTTAATTTTTCGTATCCAAAGGGTAACCAACGGAACCCTATTACTAAAGCTAGAGACACACTGGTCCCACGTACGCAACGTATGCAACGCATTATGATATCTGGACTCTTGATTTTATATAAGAAACTATGCATTAGAGACACACTTATCGTATGCAACGTAACACACGATAAGTGTATTTCTATTGCATAGTTTTTCATAAAAAAGCATGAGTCCAGAAATCATAATGCGTTGCATACGTTGCGTACGTAGGAGCAGTGTGTCTCTCGCTTAAACCTCCGCTGTCCGTTCGTCCGTCCATCCGTCTATTCGTCAGCGGGCTTATCTCAAGAACCGTAATAGGTAGACAGTTGAAATTTTCACAGATGGTGTATTTCTGTTGCCGCTATAACAAAAAATAATGAAAAGTAAGGTTTATGGTACGGAACCATTCCCGTGCGAGTCCGACTCGCACTTGGCCGGGTTTTCCCTCCATTTGGTTCTGTCAGCTGTCACACTGCCACAGGCTCCCTTCATATTAAGATGTCTTATTATACTAGAACTTGTGTGGCATAGCACGCTGCCCGGAAACGGAACCCTATTACTAAGCCTGCACTGTCCGTTCATCCGTCCATACGTCCATCCATCCATCTGTCCGTCAGCAGGCTGTATCTCAAGAACTGTAATAGGTAGACAGATGAAATTTTCACAGATGGAGTATTTTATGGAGTATGTTGCCGCTATAACAAAAAAATTAAGGTATATGGTACGGAACCCTTTGTGTGTGAGTCTGACGACGTTCATCAGCAGAAAACTATTTTACAGCTGGCCAACCAGCCAGATACAAACGAGTTATGTTAAGTTAATCCTGTTACCCAAGTAAAAGCCACATCTTAAAACCAGGTGGCAACGTTAAAGGTACCTAAGTAGTTAAGTGAAAAGTGCTTTAGATATTCTTCCCCAGAAAAGGGACTTTGCGGAGTGTTGTCAATAAGAATTAGCAGGTATGTGTCGTTAAGAGGAAATGCTGGCGGCGAGACTTTGTACGTAAAAAGTCATAATTCGAGGTTTGGCTCTCGACTGTTTTCTCCTCCAATGTTAGACCGATATTAGAGATATTTCACAAACTGAATAAGAAGGATGTATACTGTGTCTCTATATTTTCCTTTTTTTATGAATAGTTGCCAAATTTGTACACTAGGACTCTGTTGACAGCGATTTACCGGAAAATTTTAAGCATTTTGTAAGAATTCTAGTGCGTATACGGTTAATAAATCATCAAAAAAGAAAACGTAAAGACACAGTACATATCCTTCTTATTCATTTTGTAAAATATCTCTGAAATCGGTCCAATATTGGAGGAGAAAACAGTCGAGAGCCAAACCTCGAATTATGACTTTTTACATACAAAGTCTCGCCGCCAGCATTTCCTCTTAAGGCCGAGAGAATATTTTTTGAGGGAAGTTACTAGAAATGTCGCGGCAAACTGGTTTAATCAGCCGTTTACTTGGCTGCCTTACAATTGTACGGCGCCGTTTAATCTGCGGCCTAAACCGTAATTAAAAATGACAAGACTAGTAGTGCATCCTCTGTCAAACGGCCGTGATGTTGTGTAGTATTGCTCTATTCGCCCGTAGAACTATGGAACTATGTTGGTTCGACCGATGCTAGCTCTGCCGCAGGAAAGCATCGAAACGACATCAGCGCGATTGAAAATCCGACGCAGAAACAACATCTGCCTCCGCTTCCGTTCCCGGTCGCCTTGCAACCCTAGCAACTTGCTAGCGCAAGTTCAATCTGCTTGTAAAAATCCTTCTACGTTACTTCGTTGTCAATCCTATCCTACCAATGTTATAAATCTGATATAAAGGATGATTCTTAATTTTCAAAGACATGCCTATAAACATGGGCATAAAAGAGCACCCAGTATTCTTATAAAACTTTAAGAAAAATAATACCCGTGATCTGGAACTTATTAACAACTTATTATTAGGAGTCAACGCAGGTACGTACTCTTCCAGGGTTGCGGAGTTTTTCGAAAGAGTCGCCGTGGCCCTAGAACGCAAAAGGCATTAAAAGGAACACGGATGACTTTTAGTCAGTAAGAGTCTGACACTCGCTTCCACTCCGCCCAGTGCGGAAGGAGTCATTTGATAATTTACCAGTTTAAAAATTAAAAAAAAAATAAGGACCTACTCTTATCTAAGTATAAGTTTTAACTATTGTCCAGCGCTGAAATACCAAAAAATCTATTAGTAACACTGTTCAATGTTACCTTTGGACATTGAATCAGCACTCGGTCCGACTGACGCGCGGCCCAGTTAAAATATAGTTTGGTTGCATCTTACACGCAGACATAACGAAAATTGTACATCCTAGAGGCACTCAATCAAAGTAAATGATGCAGATAATTTTTAACCGACTTCCTTATCTAATAAAATAACAAAGACGTCACTAATTTTTTTCATCTTCAACCACTCATGCCTTCAATTACCTAATTCATTAATCTACACTGTTACAAGAATGAAAACAAAGAATTCACTACACACCCCATAAAAGATTATGTTATCGTTATATTAGCAAACAAATCATTCATCTTTTTTTAAAATATATGCACTTATAATATTTAATTCACAGTGATATGTCGTTATAAGACTGTTGTCAATAAACATGGCCTCCAAAAGATAATTGCGACTTAATTTAATCACGTCGAATGACTGTCTAAACATCTCCAATATTATGTTTATTTTAAGATTAATTCTATTAAATTTTCTGTTCGTGAGCTCAAGAGGTAATTTACACTAAACGATTCGATTTTTATGTTTTATTCGACGATCACGAAACGCGAAGTGAACATGAAGTGAGATGTTAATCCATACAAACAAGATGGAATGACAGCTCACTTCGTGATGCCTTCACTTCTACGTGTTAATTGACAGAATAGACCGGCTGGTACTCATCATTCCCTTGCCTTTATCACAATTTTATTGGGGTCTGCGCAATATGAGTTCTTCCATACTTCTCTATTAGTCGTCATCTCTTTAGTCACCCCCTTTCATGCCCCCTTAATAACCACGATGATATGACTGTCAAGCAAATATCTTCACTCTTCGTGTTTTGTAAAGACCATTTTAGCAGAACGCACACGAACCGTTATGACCTTTACGCAATGGTCCATAACTCGTGCACCTTTTTTTAATTAGTATATTATCAAATGACTCTGCTCTGTAAAAGTTTGACACTCCCTTCCGCTCCGCTCTGGGTGGAGCGGAAAGGAGTGTCAAACTCTTATTGACTAAAACCCACCCATGTTCCTTCTAATGCCCTTTGCGTTCCAGGACTGCTGTAACTCTTTCGAACAAATTCCGCAACAACTCGGGTACCCTGGGCTGTCAGTGCACCTACCTCCTTGCTGACTGGATAAATATGATTGCATAGGCGATTATCTTGATTTTGCACCAGCATAAGAGAAAAGTTGATTTTTACGTGCCTTTCACACATAATGACGCTTTTTTACTAACAACAACAAATTATAACAATTGTTACATGAAATAATAAATTTCTGTCTCTTATCACCCTTTATTGGCTTAAAAATCACAGCAAATCTTGATTGATTTTTGTTCTGCCCCTCTTAAAGATCCCTTAGTTAGCATAGACCTCTTGTTTATTGTTGTGTGAGATTTAGGGTGTAGGCGTGATAAAAATGTCATATGCTGATTTTTTGTTGTTGTTCTGATCAACATAAATAATACCCAGTTAAGAACCCACGGCTCTTAGCTGGGTATAATTTATGTTGATCAATGTTCAAAATATAATGAAGGTTAAAAAGTTCGTGCAATTCGACATGGAGGGTCTAGAGCCAAATTCTAAGGTCGCAAACTGTCAAGAACACCTCTAGTTTTAAGGTCGCAAACTATCAGTAACAACTCTAATTTTAAGGTCGCAAACAGTCAAAACCACCTCTAATTTTAAGGTTGCAAACTGTCAAGAACACCTTCAATTTTAAGGTCACAAACTGTCAAGAACACCTCTAATTTTAAGGTCGCAAACTGTCAGTAACACCTCTAGTTTTAAGGTCGCAAACTGTCAGTAACACCTCTAATTGTAAGGTCTCAAACTGTCAAGAACACCTCTAATTTTATGATCACAAACAGTCAAGAACAGCTCTAATTTTAAGGTCGTAAATTGTCAAGAACACCTCTAGTTCTAAGGTCGCAAACTGTCAGTAACACTTCTAATTTTAAGGTCGCAAACTGTCAAGAACACCTCTAATTTTAAGTTCGCAAACTGTCAGTAACACCTCTAATTTTAAGGTTGCAAACTGTCAAGAACACCTCTAATTTTAAGGTCGCAAACTCTCAAGAACACCCCTAGTTTTAAGGTCGCAAACTGTGAAGAACACCTCTAATTTTAAGGTCGCAAAGTGTCAAGAACACCTCCAATTTTAAGGTCGCAAACTGTCAAGAAAACTTCTAATTTTCCTACATTTTTACATTAATTGTCACTGAGATGTTATCGCAACCAGAATTTGAACGCTTTATTTGGCAAGAATTGCCCCCAGGGTAGAGGCTCTGCGGCCTCAAGTTCATACACTCGATGATCAGTCTTATTTTGCTTACCAGTCACGTTCATGTCGTTACGCAATCGTATCGTCAGATATAAATACGTTCTCGAACAACGATCTTAATTAAATATTTCGCACCAATCCTTTTCAATCAGATTCGACATTAATACGTTTTGAGGCGATTTTATTGCTATCTATTAACAGTATAATCATATTGTTATACATATTGTGGTTTACAATTAATTAGTTAAATGTTTTATAGGTACATTACCACGGCTCAGCCGTCGCAACAGTAGAAGATGCCCCGAGCGTTGGGAGTAGCAGGCGATTCCCAGCCACTATAGGCGCGGTTCTGATTGGACGGCGAGACACCCAAGCCCGGGCGCGTTGTGTTCGATGCGCGTAGTAGACGGGGCCCGCTAGGACCAGTGTCTGCCAGGGATGCGGTTTTTTTTAAGTGTCACCGCGGCCCTGCATCGTAAAGGGAATCTGACACTCCTTTCCGCTCCGTCCAGAGCGGAAGCAGTCATTTGATGATGTTCCATTCTTCAAAAAAGGGGTATCGTGTCACCCAGTAACCGGATTATGGAGATCAAATAGGCAGTCGCTCCAGAGCCCGACCTGAGGGGGGGCAAGCCGGGCAAATACCCAGAGCGGCAAAACATAGGGGCCGAAAATTGAGGTGAATCCTCAATTTTAAAAAAAATCCGCTTTTGATCATCTCAGGTTGGGGGCCAAGACCTCTGGACTAAAGCCCTATATACGCTAATGCGTAGTGGACTGTGTAACGTATATGAATAATAGGCAATTAAAACAATATCACAAAGTACCCATATAATAAATCATTCCATCTTTGGAATAGCAAGCATAGCATAGCATAGTCGGCCTTAAAATGTTCCCACTGTTGGGACTCAGGCCTCCTCTCTAGGAGAAGGAATGGGCCGTAATCCACCACGCGGGCCCAATGCGGGTTGGTGAATGTCACATGTCTTCGAATTTTTGGTTCTAGGACATGCCGGTTTCCTCACGATGTGTTACTTTACCGTTTTGAGAGCAGTGGTGATGAAATAAATTACACAATGTAATGTGCCTGGCTGGGTTTGAATCCGCGACCTACAACTCGTAAGTCGGAGCCGTTACCACTCGGCCACCACGGAATAGCAAGCTCATGACTTAAATGGTATTATTTTTTCCCGGAGCGGCTAAATTGCTAGATCGGGCCCTAAGCCGCTCCATGTTAAATACCGATACTCAGTTGCATCCGTTTATGCTGGTAGCCCACCCCAACGGAGTTGCAAAAAGGCGAGGTGGATTGATTAATTTTTGACACTTAGGTATGTGAAGAGGAATGACAACATTTTCCTCACTCTCTTGCTTGCTTCAAATTGCCTACAAAGAAGGATAGATTACCATTTAAGCGAGAATTCAAATAAAAGCTTATTCAAAACTAAAATCTTTATTGCCAACCGCCTAATAACAAAATTTACTTATTCATCTATCAACTGAGATCACTTTTAATCACTTTGGATAAATACTTTGGTAATTATAGAAGTTAAAAAAACAGTTTTGATCCCCATTACACCGAGGTGATGGCAATTGTGATCACCATTGTGGGAAATCAGGATCAAATAAAAACCAACACATATCGCAGATATAACCGTACCAGGAAGCCTTTTTAGTAGTCCTGACTCGTACTTTCGGCATCTACAAAAGAAAATATCATTTAGGTAGTTAACCTCAAAGGTAATTACTGCTGAGGCAAAGTGGGATCACTTGCGGGCAGTTGATCCTCATTCCCCACCATCACAAAAATGAGAAAAAAGTAAAAAATCAAACAAACTAGAAATTATTATATCAATTTAAGTTTCAAATCACTACTTTGAATGACAGACTAAATACTCGTAAAAGTCTTATTATGAGGCAATTATAAACTTGAACCTAATCTTTGGTTTTATTATTACGAAAAATTGCATCAGCGCGGTGCGAAATCGATACACGGCCGTCACTTGGAAACGCTCGTCTAGTTCTAACGCGAGTAATTTTGAACAGTGGCGGGGGGCACAGTGCGGGGTGCAGAGGTCGTTTACGAGACCCTACGATGTTTAGTTTTGTATGATCTCCATTGCCAGCTGATCCCCACTGCCTGCTCTTCCCCTACAGTAGTCAATCTGTCAGAGTGATCATTGAAACGCAGACTCTTTTGACAATCTTAGAGCCCATGTACACGGCGTATTTTCAACGCGCCGACGACGCACTTTTTACGAAAGCTCGCTCACTGCGCTGTGGATGACCAACGAAATGCAGAACTGTCTGCGTCTGAAGCGTATTAGCGCGCGTCATCTGCCGTCTGCCGTCGTCGGCGCCACGCTACCAAAAACGCCGTGTGCAATGACCCTTAGCAGCATAGAGCAGAAGACACTGATGAGAAGACAAAGCATCAAAGGTTTCTCCATACAAAAAAAACTGGCGAAGTGCGAGTCAGACTCGCGTGCAAGGGGTTCCGAACGAATTTTATTTTTTTGCATGTTATTTTAACACTATAGACTTCTCATACGTTTTCCTGTAATCTGTAGGTAAAGATCTATTATCTCCATTTTTTTCAAACTTTAGGCTCAGTTTCGGAGATAAATGGGGTGAATGGTAATTTTACGTCTAATTTCTTGAATAACTTCAAAACCATTTATTTTAAATCTATGAAAAAAGTATAATTATAACCTTCACAGCAAGCCCTTTCATTTGATATGTCACACAATATTGTTCAAAAAACTTTTTTGAAATTTTCTAGTTTGACCCCCAAAAGTGAACCCCATACTAAAAATTTAATAAATTACGTAACGCGTCCGTGTTTGGGTCACAGAAGCCCTTATATATACCAAATTTCAACAGAATCGGTCCAGTAAATCCAGAGAAAACTGGCTGTGACAGACGGACAGAGAGTCACCCGAGTGATCCTATAAGGGTTCCGTTTTTTGTTCGGAACCCTAAAAACAATATTCTCTACAACAGGATACTCATTAGCAGCCGTGCCTTTATATCCTCGACGTCCACTGTCATGCCACAGATACCGATTTACCTTAACGCAATTTTAAGCCAGATTTCGTTCTGCAATTGAACTACGCGAATATTACATGAAAAGCGAACAAAATAATCTTGAAAAATGAGCACTGTAGCAATATAAGTGGACCGTGAGTGTACGCTAAAGTAGAGATGGGCTGCATACTGCCGAATATTGTGTAACTTTGGCATGAATTCATTTATTCATTATTTATTTATTTTTTTCATTTAATGAAAATAAAATTGTTAGTAACAAAACTTATTCTATGTTAGTAAATAAGATAATTTGTATAAATCATAACCTGTATAATATAGAGATATATAGCGACAGTACTGTCCGACGCTTCACCGCGGCTGCACCATTCCATGGGAAATGGTGCAGTAGCGATTCACGTAAGGAAAGTCCAACCTGCTCGAAATCAGAGACAGGATACTGTTGTTGCTGCCCCACAGCCCACGCACCAGGGACGCACAGCGCTTACGCATTGTGGCAAGAAACAATCCACATGTGCGTCCACGAACATCCCTGATGCGCTGCAGTAGCGGGGCAGCCTCGACAGCTCACGGTGTAGCTCCAGTGGATAGTCAGCCTTATTTATTTATTTTATTTATTTATTTAAATTCAATTACTCTCTGAAGGAGGAAAAATGAAGGTTTCCTATGGAGTAGGCCACGCGAGCGAAGTCACGATACAATGCTAGTTTTATTAACATTATACTCAATTTCTTAGATAAATAACTTAGCAAAGAATGCAACTTTCAATAAAACCGAATGTAACATGAATTTCGGTCCAACACTAAATTCCAGAGACCGCACTGCATCCGATAATGATTTTCCACTCGAAACGTTAATGATAATGCGTATTTTACTTACTCATTAAGTCGTACTTTACATTAATTAATTACATTATACAATGATGTATTTGTTTTGGGGTTTATTTGTGTCATTCATGCAAGTTTTTGCGGTTTAATTAAGCTATGAAAATTAGCAGTCCGGTAAGCTTTGCATAAAGGGAATATTACATCACTAGCTTTTACTAGTGGCTCTGCTCGTGAGAATTTTTTCACGGCAACGTAATTAAGAGGAAATGCTAGCGGCGAGACTTTGTATGTAAAAAGTCATAATTCGAGGTTTGGCTCTCGACTGTTTTCTCCTCCAATATTGAAATGATTTAAGAAACATTTCACAAATTGAATAAGAAGGACATGTACTGTGTCCCTATGTTTTCCTTTTTGGTGATTTATTAACCGTGTAAGCACTAGAACCCTCACAAAATGCTCACAATTGTCCGATAAATCGCTGTCAACAGAGCCCTAGTGTACAAATTTGGCAACTATTAATCAAAAAAAGAAAACATAAGGACACAGTATAGGGAGACCGGGGCGCGAATTAACAAAATTTATATTTTCAGTTGTAGCTTCAAAACGCCTAAACATTTTGATATGATTTTTGTTTTAAATGACGTCCAAACTATTCAATAACCATATCGTTGGTTTTAATTTGACAAGAAATTGGTACTTTTTTGAAAAAGTCGATTTTACTCAGAAAAGTCAGAAGTTAATACTTACCCCGCGGTTAGGGCTAGAATTAACGGTTCCGAGGTAAGTATTAACAAAAGGGGCAACAATTAACATTTTTGGTATTTTTCTCTAAAATCAAAGAAAACAAAAAAAATATGTAATTTTTTTATTAGCTATACAATTATAGCACTTTGTCCACGCAACAATATTTTAGTAATATAAATATAAAGAAATGGAAACCCAAACAAAACCTCTGTTTAGAGAAGAACAAATATCAACAAATCTCTGAATGACTTCTTATTAACAGCTACTTTTACTTTTTTATTATTGGAAAAAACGTCAGTTTTCAATAATCACATTTTTTACTAAGTGAAACAATAAAAATTAAGCTTAAGTTGTAAAATTTTGTTCAGCGATATACATATAAGTATAGAAACCAAAAACTCAAACAAAACCTCTTTGTAGAAGAACAAAAATCAACAAATCCTTAAATAATTTCTAATTCAAAACTACTGTTACTGTTATAATAACTTAACAGTCTTTTATGTATCATATTTTCAATATGTTCTTTAATCACTTATGTGATATCGAATAACAGTATAACCCTATACCTAATAACATTATATGAAGTAGTAAATGGCTTATTCTTAATCGTAGCAGTCTTTATAAAACCTACCTATATCAATAAAGCTTAGTTTCATATAAAATCAACATCTTAACAATATTATAATCTAATAGGAATCATTTTTATATAGGGAGGTAGGTAACTAATAAACTAATCACAATAATTATGTTGCATTTTTATTCATATTCATCGTCTGAATCACAATTTCGGCAAATGTATGAAATAGTGTCGCCTCTGATACATCCTGACTGGGCCCACTGCTTACACAATATGCATTGTGCCCAGTTTGCACTAGATGTGTCTTCATTGTATAAGACGATACAGAAATTTTCATCTTCTGCACTGTCGCTGCTTAATTCCAATATCCTTTTCTTTGCTTTTTCCACTTGTGATGTTCCCTTTCCTTTCTCCTTTCCTTTACCCTTGCCCTTACCCTTTCCTTTACCCTTTTCTTCACCTTGCTCTTCTTTTCTATCGTCTTTATTCTGTGGCTTTTTTCTTTTTAAATTTCTGTTATTTTCTTCCTCTTCTAGGGCTTGTTTTTTCCAGCAACCACTTTTTTTTGCTTTTGGACTGTAGTTACACCCGTCTCATCCATGTTCCAAATCCAGAATGGGCTAAGTTTGTATCTTTCTAACACAGATCTGAACTTTTCAAAAAATGCGTGCACATTTGTTCTATTGAAGGATGTCGCCCTACTTAAACTTGTCGCTTCGGGGCTTCTAATCGACAACATTGTTTTTCTTTTCATGAAATTCGTAAACCAGTCATCACCCGCCATTTCCTTAACCCTCCATGATTCTGGCAAATTCTGGATTTTGTAAAAAATAGCACACTGGTAGGCAAATTTTTTTACTTCCGTAGGTAGCAGCCCGAAATAAATATTGGAACACTTTAATAAATAGTCTGCAATTCTTTTCTACTGCTCAGAAGTGAATACTAACCGGGTCTTTTTGTAGCCTACTTCTACTGGAACTCCTGTTTTCTTCTTTTTCACAAACTTGAACAGCGTAACGTGACAGATTTGAAATTCTGTGGCTACTTCCCTGTAGTTTCTTTTCTTCTGCATAATTTCTAAAGCAGCTGACTCGTAGAACGCCAGCGAAGTCATGCCTCGAGCGGTTTTTCCCTTATAAGTCGTCATGCTGAATATTTAAGATAAATAGTAATTAGATACCATGGTGAACATACACAAAACAATAGAATCTATAGGCAGGTATATTCTGATAATACTTACCCCGCATATGGGGTAAGAATTAACATGTTAATACTTGCCCCGTATATTTTGTTAATTTAAGCCCCATGGATACTTTTTCAATAATAAAATCTATAATTAAGAAATTGTTTACATTAGCGTTAGTAAAGTTATGTAGCATTATTAAGAATAAAAGTAGCCACCACGAAACAAAAAAATATTACGGCAAAACCAAATATTCAACACGTAAATCAAAAAATCGTAAAGTGAAAAAAGTTTGTTACCTGGCCAAAATAGACGCACATCACAGAACTCGCACCCACGGCGCACTGAGCGGTACTGACGAGTCTCAACCTGTACAGCACTCTCGCGGGGACGAATACCAGCAATCTTTAGTGACGTGCCATTTATAGTTTCTTAGAAATTCGCTTGTTAATACTTACCTCTGTTAATTGAAGCCCCGGTCTCCCCTATATTCTTCTTATTTAGTTTGTGAAAAATATCTCTTAAATCGGTTCAATATTGGAGGAGAAAACAGTCGAGAGCCAAACCTCGAATTATGACTTTTTACATACAAAGTCTCTCCGCGAGCATTTTCTCTTAACGGTATAAAAAGTAAGAGTAATCCAGGTCATGATTAACTTGAGAAGAAATTACATCCATTCAGTTTAACAAACTAACATAAATGCCCACAGACTCACATTCACCTAATCTAATACTCTTATTAGTAAGTTAATAGAAACGTCCATTCCTATTTATTCCTTATCACCTATCTACAAAACATTACCAATTTATATTTATGAGAAGAGGCGTTTGATTTGTATGGGTCATTAGCTTTATAATACCAGCCTGTGATTGTCTCACTTTAACTCAACTTTATACAATTTGTTGCTCCAAATATTGTGACAGGCGTTTTAGCCACTGTTGCTCAGAAAAAATGCTAGGTTGAAGATAATGAGTCACTGTAGAGATAGAAAATCTAATGTGACAAGTGAAAATAACCACCAATTTGTAATTATCGTCTTTACTCATCGTCAACTTCCTCAACAGTTTGGCGGCAGCATACACGGTAGCCTTCACGACGCCTCCTTCTCAGAGAGGGACCGGCTCTCCCAACCTCTATATCTTGTAGCCATGTCGTACAATTAGTAATTTCCTAATGTGGCCGAGGTTACGTCAGGTTAGGTTGTTTGAGGTGGCCACTTCATGAATTGGCCGTCTATTAATGTGAAATTGTCTTTCACTTCATAAAATGGTCAGTGCGATGATACGACTGAGATAATTATAGGTACATACCTACATTTCTTTACACTTAGTAGGTATCTCACATCACCACTCTTTTAGCCAAATAATCATCCTTCACACAAACTGTTCATCATTTCTTTGGTTTTCCTGAACTCTTGTCGCCGTAATATCTGCCATCTCATCATTCTCTTCTATGGTGAACTAGAAATATGTATCCCTTGTTTTTTTTCTTTATTTATCTTTCAAGCGATCATCTAATAGCCACACGGAGTCAGAAATCTACTCCGGGACGCGCCTCAAACATTTCCATATTGTAATCCGTTGAGGCCACATGACTTACCGTAAATGTTATTTAGGATTATCATGCAAACGACCCCACCGAATATTGGCACCAAGCCCGATCTATGTATGGATTTAGTAACGTACCGAAAGAGCAAAAATTGTAAAAGGTTCTTGATTCAATGCTGTTCTTGGGCACTATGTTTTTTAATATATATTTTTTTTGTATTGATGGAAAGTCATCAAATAAATACCTTCCGCGGAGTAAAGGGAGTGTCAGACTCTTACTGACTAAAACCCATTCGTGTTCCTCCTAATGCCTTTTGCGTTCCAGGGCCACGGTGACTCTTTGGAACAAATTCTGCAACTGTCATCTCCCTAAAATTCTGAAAGATAATCGTTCTATGGAGTTATAATTATTATAATTGTAAAGAGTCGGTTGCAAATGGCCACTGCATGACTGTGGGGTCTTCAACTTGTGCCTCATTGATCTGATCACAGCTTGGTAACACTTTTTGTCTGACCTGGGTGGGCAACGAATACATAACCCCTCGCTCGCTCGGCATTCACTTTTTCGACAACGAGACCGACGGTACATGAACATTTTAAGTACTCATAGGCTAGTAATACCTACCTATATCAAACTTGATTGCTTAACTTGCAATTGCATACTCGCATAATAATCAAACAATCAATATAAATAAAACTCTTCCATTACCTACTGACTGACTGAGTGACTGACAAACAACGTACAGCCGAAACTACTGATTGTAGAAAGCTGAAATTTGGCATGTAGGTTTCTTAAGGAGCACTAAGAGAGGATTTACTGAAAGTCCTACGGGAACGGAAAAAAGGGATATGGGCGTACCAAGTCGCGGGCAAAAGGTAATACGAGCATAATTATTATGTAGGTGTATCAGCTTTCATTTGAAATTAATGAAACAAAAGGATCGCGACAAGTGTCGTTCTATAGATTTTGTATACGCCCATGGGAAAAAGGCGCGAGTTTACGTATGTATGTGTATTTCATACAATACGTAGTCGTAAGTTTTGGGGCCGAAAAGTTCCTATAGAGTGGCGACCGCGTGCGTTGAACACGCCGCGTTGGCACGGCCTCCCACAAGGTGTACCGATAACCTGCTAGTCTATTCTGTAAACAACTATTTCGATATCGAGCTTCACCTGAGTGACAAAACTCACAAATTGAGCTTTATTGCACACAACATAAAGGTCTTAATTTGAAACTCGGATTCCACTGTCGAGATACGAAAATGTTGTTACAGAATAGCACTACTGGTGAGGGTCGCAGGTAGCCGATGAATGCAAGACGCACAGGACCGGTTGCTGTAGACACTTGGGGGGGGGCTGATATGATACACCTTTAAGTGACAAATTCACTCTAGATTATCAGTTTAATTGTAGCAGTGCCCCAAAAAAATGTGTTAGTGAATACGTCGTTGGAATGCCATAATTAAATAAATAAATTCGAAGATAACGTAATCGTATATCTGTTACCATCCAACCTGGCTATTACCGATGTCTCCTACAAAACTCAGGTTATCACAAAAGACTGAGTTATAGCTGGCAACAAATTCAATTATAAAAGAAAATAGGAAAGAAAGTTTCTAAGTGAAAAAGTTTAGATAACGTTAGATAATTTCAGCAAATCGAAGTAATTTCCTTTCAAGTTCTGAAATGGTTGAATGTTACTTATTGTAAAAGTAAGATTCGTAAAATAATCCATTATTTACTTTGGGACCTCCTTTCCAAATCGTCTCTTCATAGAATTTAATTCTTAATTACTGGTAAAACGAAAGAATAACGCTGTTAGGTTTTTGATCTCATTTATTTGTAATCATACAAAATGATATTTAAAAAGTTACATTTTAATTTCATAAAAATAAGGAAACCATCAGGCAAAGCTTTTAAAGTAATACGTTCAAAAAAGCTGTATTTAAGTGACGGACGAGTGTTCCGTACATAACATGAAACCAAATCTATTGAAACTATCATCGTGAAAAATAAAATTAACATTTTACGCGAATATAAACTCTTTTGACGACAATAGATAATCATTCATTATACCTCATACATTTAGAATGTTTAAATAAAATGTTTAAAAAAATATTGGATATCTCTACGAATAGCAGTCAGTCAAAACTTGTTAACAAGAAAGTTTTCCACGAAATGATTTCGTCTATCATAATTATACTTTTTATTAATCTTTACGGTAGTAGTATCACAATACAGCATTAATCTAAAGGTATCGTATGAAATGGCATGAAATCTGATAGCATGGGCGCCGGCGGCTCGCTCTCGACACATGTCGAAGATGAACTATCGACTAATGGCACTACATCGATGCGATAGCCCGATCTCCTCTTAAACCAACCCACTATGCACGACGCAATGTATATTAAAATGCCACAAGTTACCCCAGCCCACAACAAAATCGTCTTCGACTCAGTAACACTCACAACTTTTGTCCAATCACTACAGGATTTACTGGAAGCGAGAGACTTAACACACACTCTAACTAAATATTTGGACACTATCACAGATTGAGTGAACATTCTTGTTTCATCAGCTGAAACACACCAAGATTGAGGCATGAGATTATTGATATTAATTCTAGGCAACACTTCGACGGAATAAGAGAATATTGGACCATTAGTTACATTTGGTGGATTCCACTTCACATAAATATGACCATATTGATTCGCATACAAGTAGGTGATGGAAGGTATGTCAGCATTTTTTAATCGGAATGTTCTAACGACACCTTTTGCTGATCGGCTGCAACGACCACCTGCACAAGCTCTTAACCTAAACTTATAGTCACTAAAGGGTGCCAGCCCACCTACTTGGAATGCATTTCTTGGGCTGCTAATATTTAACAAAATAAGAGTTCGCACATAGTTGCCAAAAGTCGAATTGTTCGGAATTATGCTTTCTTGGTTATCGCAATTGAACCGTTTGTCATCGCATACGTCGAAGTACTCCTCTACCATCGCTCCGGGAGTAACTGATGCTAGTACGCCACACATTGATTCACAGCCTCTGTTATATTCAGGAGGTGGCCTCCTTACTAATGCATGACGAGTGTAGTCAACATCAAATACATCTTCTTTAATTTTACAATGATCTATTGCAGTTGATTTCCTTTCAATCAAAGCCACATCCAGTTCATAGTAATCGATGTGCTGCCTATAATCTTTGTGGTCGACCCATCTTATGACAACAACATCTGATGCAGATGCAACTAACTCCACGATGAACGGCGGCTCAGGAATTCCTACAGGCGTTGAGAAGTTGAATATATTGCTCCTGATCAGTCGCTTGTTCTCCGGATCGAATATTTCGATGCAAAGAGCGTAAGAAGACGCTGGTTGTATTGAAGTCAATTTCGCCACACCGAAGCCTTCATCGAACACTGCAGGGACATCCGTAGCATGCCATTCGAACTCGCCACAAGTTTCGGGAACTACCGCCGAATGGACTCCAGGTGGCAAACGCACATATAAAGCAGAGTAATGTATCTTTTTATCATGAATAGGTGAAAACTTTATCAACACTGAAGATTCATTAGACGGTGTTATTTTGAAGTCGAAAGTAACCTCTTTACATGCTCCGAAGTACCCATTGGAGCCAATAGGAATTTCTATCGATGATGGCTTAATCGGAAGCAGACTTTTCACTTCATCTATTCTAGACATGCACAGTACTGGATTCTGTTCAAACCTAGCCGTCCCATTCTTCAGTTTCAGGTTCTTAGTGACAGTTGAAGTAAACAAAGTTTGGAGATTGTCATTATGATTAATATCGAGAATGTACTTATCGTCTTTTAATTTCTCGCCCTTGATTACTCGGAGTGATGGCAGAAAGTCTAGCGATGTGATATCGGAGTCTTCAATAACAATGTACTGTGAAACTTCTTGGATATGAGCGAGGTACGCTCTAAGATCGCTCATTGCTCCTGTAATTGATCTGATACGTATGACCAAAGATCCGTTTACGTAAACACATCTTTCTGCACTTTGAATAGCGGCCAGAGACTGTAGTTTTAAATCTCCGCATGTCTGGAATATAAAATAAGAATACTTTATATATATTCACAAGCTTCTGCCAGCGGCTTCGCCCGCGTGATCCCTAGGGAACATACTCCCGGGCTATATATAGCCTATATGTTATTCCAGACTATAATTTACCTCTGTGCCAAATTTCATGATGATCTTTTCAGGCGTTCTGTCGTGAAAGAGTAACAAACATTCATTCATTCATCTATCCATCCATCCTCACAAAAATTCTAATAATGGGTCAAAAACAACTGAATTTAAACCTTATTAGCTAGCGTAATAAAAGTTACATGAGTCCTATTTTATGCAGTAAAACAGCACTAATTGCAAGTTGTCGCAAGTTCACAAAGATCATGTGTATAGCTTCCAATTTCAGATTTCTTTCATTTAAGACACTAGCTTCTGCTATATTTTCCGTAGAAAAATTAAACTACCTATGTGACTGTTCCTAAGTTTCCCTAGACTGATAAAATTTTCGTTTTTCCTAGAATTAAGCTAATTGTAAACGTCTGTCTTGCCCGTCTCAGTGATTTTGATAATCGGGTCAACAGCTTTTCTCGAAACGATTTTGGCCATTTGCGAACCCCTGTTCACAATTTTTTACGGCAGAAGAACATCGTTATGAGACCTGTGCATTTTTGTACATGTTACTTTTTTGATGAGATTACCTTTTACAGACAGATATATATGTTACCGAATGATTGCAGACACTGTCAGTTTACAATCAATCACGTAAAACTGTAAACTCTATTTTCTTGATAAGACACGGATAAATAGTAAGTATCGAATAATAAACTATCTTTGGTAGGGATTTATTGTAGTTATTCGAAATTTTCTGTTCGCAATATTAGTAGTTTATACCAATAATCACCATCCTTTGCCGTATGGTGTCGGCCGGTACCGTATGGTGCCGTAAAAGACTAAAACCATCCCATCACTTCCCGTGGGTGTCGTAAGAGGTTACTAAGGGACTCACCAGAGAATGGGCAGCAGCGTTCTCTGTAAAACGCAACACCATACACTGCGATCGCCAACCCGCCTGCCAAGCGTGGCGATTATGGCAAACCAAAGGGGGCTTTGGGGGAGGCCTATGTCCAGCATTGGACGTCTTCGGCTGTTATGATGATGATGAGATATTAATATTTTACTCACAATATCACAGTGAGTGCAGGGTTCACAGCTGTAAGGATGGGTCTTATTGCTCACTTTATAGTCTATAGGGCAGCTGGCGACGCAAGTGTTATTGAAAACCCATCGACCAATCTCCACACATTCCTCCTCGGTGACACAATACTGATTATCAGGAAGTAGGATTCTGAAAAAGAAAAGAATAATTGTGAAGCAACTATCTAATGGGAAACTGTGATAAAATTAAGTTGATTATTTGTCAATCGTCCGAAATCAATCAATATATACAGGGTGCCATTTTAGTTTTCTTACAAAGGTGGCCTAAGCTTCATTAACATCAATTCCGTTCGTTTACAAGAATAAGTCATAGGAAAGCTATGTTGCGGAGTTTGTTCGAAAGAGTCACCGCAGCCATGCAACGCAAAGGGCGTTAGGAGGAACACAGATTGGTTTTAGTCAGTAAAAGTCTGACACACCCACACACCCACACACACACACACACACGCACACACACCATCCTCTCCACTAAGAGCGGAAGGAGTCATTTGATGATTTATCCCTAAAAAAAGGCAAGGTATACAAAAGTACGGGTGGAAAAGGTAATCAGGTAGTCTGGCCATGTTTTGATTAGCACTAGTGCATAGTTATAGCTAGACTTGATCAGGCATTATTTCCAGCGTCAGAGTTCCAGAAAGAGATGGAGCTACACAGGAGTAATTGCACTATCCCTTTTCATGATACAATAATTGACAAGTACACGTCAATTGTTGTACGTACAGTACGAAAGCTGGTGCTTTTATAGCTCAGAATGTGTACTTACGTATCAGCTGGACATTTAGACACGCACTTTCCATTATGCGTAAAATGGCGGCACACGAAACAAACATCCTTATTTGTCTTACGGCATCCAAGACACTGTTCGTTACATTTGTCAGCTTCTGGTCCATCCAGGAACAACTGGCATTTTCTGAAAAAGAAAATATCTTAATTACATACAAACTTTCCTTTTTTTAGGGTTACGAATATCCGTAAAAAACGAAACCCTTATAGGATCACTCGGGTGTCTGTCTGTCGGTTCGCCTGTCACAGCCAGTTTTCTCCGGATATACTGGATCGATTCTGCTGAAATTTGGTATACATATGGACTTCTGTGACCCAAACACAGTATTTTTTAGTATGGGGTTACTTTTGGTGGTCAAACTAGAACATAAAAAAAAGAAGTTTTTCAAACTGTATCGTGTGACATATCAAATGAAAAAGCTTACTATGAGGGTTTTACCCGCCACCCGTTTGTCAGCTTTT
Source organism: Lacanobia wlatinum (assembly GCA_947578705.1). Taxonomy (NCBI): domain Eukaryota; kingdom Metazoa; phylum Arthropoda; class Insecta; order Lepidoptera; family Noctuidae; genus Lacanobia; species Lacanobia wlatinum. The sequence continues at coordinate 6,997,486 of OX388037.1, forward strand.
AAGCCCAATATAATATTAGTTGAGCTGTTTGCCATCATAATGCTGTACGTAATATAGGTGCTAGCGATAAATTTAGGCTGAAGTCTCCGTCAAGTCCCTCCAGGAAGAATGTTATGGCGCCAACTCAAACCAGCCATCACTGTACAAGTCCAGGTCATCTCGTTTTTGCGGCATTGGTTCGACAGAGTCATCGCGGCCCAGGAATGCAAAGGGTATTAGAAGGAACACGGATGGATTTAGTCAGTAAGAGTCTGACAATCCCTTCCGGAGTAATTTGATGACTTCCCATCCTAAAAAATAGGCCGTCCCCTTGCCACTTTCTACAGCGCCGCCTCTTGGAGACTTTTGCCCAGTGGTACTGACCGCTAGTGCATACTCTCAATTTACGAAATATGAAAAGCCTTAGCCTAGGAACGCACTAGGTTAGCCGCGGTGACGGCTGACCGCGCGACTGGCCGCTTTTCCAATTTTAATATGCAAACGCTAGTGATTAACCTAAACCGCCATTAAATGACAAGCGTTTCCATATAAAACTGGAAAGGCGCGGTGGGCCGCCCCCGCGGCTGACCGCTAGTAGCGCTTACTTGTTATTCCAACAGCGATTCAGCGAAGCATTTCTGGTACAAGAGCAGGGTATGCTGCACTGGACCTTGATTTCTGGTGAACTGATCACATGCCGAGCCTTGGGAGCCAGTACCTCCCAGTCAATGGTATCTACAAAGCACGCTTGAGGTAGTTGCCACATTGACACCCCTCCTCTATCGATCTTGAGGAGGCTGTAGAGACCAATCTAGAAATGAAATGAATTCATCAAAAAAGTGGCTTAGTGCAAGTCGGACTCTCACACGAAGAATTCTGTACCGAAAAAAACACATTTCTTATACATATAAACTAGCTGACCCGCGCAACTTCGTCTGCGTCACAATTTTCATTACTGCTACGCTCCTATTGGTCTTAGCTTGATGATATAATAGCCTATACTCTTCCTCGATAAATGGGCTATCTAACACTGAAATAATTTTTCAAATCGGACCAGTAGTTCCTGAGATTAGCGCGTTCAAGCAAACAAACTCTTCAGCTTTATATATTAGTAATATAGATTTAATTAAAGGGGGCTCTCTCTTTCCCTTTAATTTTGAAAAAAAAAAAACGATGAACGATAAACGATGATGAAGACAAGACAAGACAAGACATTTATTTGTAGAAACATGAGTACCTACACATAAAAGGAATGCAGGTTGTTCATAAACAAAAAAGATCAGTCATGTTCGGCCTTTGTGCCATACAAAATATAAGTTAAAAGTCATTCAAAAATTAAAATTATTATTAAATTGTCTTACACACTATGAAAGAAAGAAAGAGAAAGAAAGTTGATGAAAGTTTCAATTTTCTACCTATCACCTACGGTTTTTGACGTACAGCCCGCTGACAGACAGATGGATGAACGGCCGGACGGACAGATGGACGGACCGACATACGGACACCGGAGGCTTAGGGTTCCGTTGGTTACACTTTCACATCAACATCTACAGTTCTATTCATGAAACTTTTTAACCATATGATTACTTTTTTATGAATAAGCCTGCCAGAGTTTTACATCTATAGGTACTAATATTATAAAGAGGTAAAATTTGTGAGTTTGTAGGGGTAATCTCTTCAGGGTTGCAGAATTTGTACGAAAGAGTCAGTTCAGTAGGAGTCTAACATTCCCTTCTGCTCCGCTCAGAGCGGGAGGAGTCATTTGATGATATCCCATCCTTAAAAAAAAAAAGAGAACCGATTTTGAAAATTCTTTAACCAATAGAAAGCCACGTTATTTGTGAGTGGCATAGGCTATATATTAACTCGAAAAATACCGCCCAACGAAGTGGACACGGGTCAACTATTATATTATATTACTAGCTGACCCGCGCGGCTTCGCTCCCGTCAACTGGCTATTCTACCTACCGACCCTAACCTACCTACCTACTCTACCTACTTACCTATCCTACCTACCATAGCTACCCTACCTTACCTACCCTACCTACCTACCCTACCTACCTACCCTACCTACCTACCTACCTATCCTACCTACCTACCCTACCTACCTACCCTACCTACCTACCCTACCTACCTACCCTACCTACCTACCCTACCTACCTACCTACCTATCCTACCTACCTACCCTACCTACCTACTCTTTTTTTTGTATTTTAATTCTTATTATGCTATTCCGGACGAAGACTAATCCAAAAACACAAAAACTATGAAAATCGGTCGAGCCGTTCTCGAGTTAGAAAAGTGTTCGAACAAACCCGACTTTGTTTTAAATATATTAAGAAGATAAGAATTTTGCTATATTGTGAAAGATTCGACCTTTTTCTAGAAGACATTTTTTATATTAGCGAGACAGAAATAAAGCGCATAAACTGAAGGAACACGGACAGTGTTGGCTTATTAAAAAAAAGGGTTCCGTTAGCAAACTTGGTACGGAACCCTAAAAATCGACTGGGTTCGCACGAATCAAAATCGTACGCGAAGGCTTAAATAATAGGGTCCCATTAGTATTATATTATAAGGAACACATTACCATTATACTAAACTCTGATTCTATTGCAATATTCGAAAAATATGTAGAAGAAAATTTACGAACTATTCTACTGGCAGTTTCAACATAGTTCTGTTTGAAACATTGTACAAAATGTAAAATTTTCAGTCCGAAGTGTATTTGAATATTTTCAGGAATAAACGAATTTCCGCACTACCATTGTTTGCAAGGTTTGAATTTAATATAAAACACCATTCGACCTATCTAAATGCAAATGTTTTAGTCGCCCAGCGACGAAAAATTGACAGTAAATTGATCATAGTAATCGACTTAATTGGTCAGTTTTTATGGTTCAAGGAATAGTAGGAGTGATCATTGACAGTCGGGATATCAACTCTTTTATTTTTGGAATTAACATGGAATAATTACTAAATAAAAAAATTATACGTAATTGAATTATTACTTTGATTATTTATTAATTTAATTGAATGTATTTTTAATCACTTTGACATTTAATTGACTTGAATTAAATTAATTAAATTGAATTATTATTGCTGATCTGTTGTATTTGGACTATTTAATGTTTGTAATAGTGGAGAAATTTGAAATTATTTCATGCCTAAGTAATAAGTGTAACCTACCTATTTATATTTTACGCCGTTAAGGCAAAACATGACTGATATATATTATGTAATTTAATTGTAGCATAGTGCATGCCAAGTGTGTGTATACTGATGTTTTGGACAAATAAATGATAGATCTTATCTTAACATGCCTGATATATTTTCATCATCGTACGATTTATTAAAAAACAAGACCTGACTTTTTGAGATCCATCCACATTCTACCAAAAATCAACAATGTGTATGGGATGAGGGTTGTAGAATATTTAGTGCCTTACGTTCTTAATAAACTTCCAGAAGACCTACAAACGTTATATAAAACGAGTTCGAAAAGTTTAAGTACAAATCAAAACGTTTTTTTACACAATTTTATACTGTATATAAAATTGTGTAAGATATACATGATAACACTTTTATCATGTACCTAATTATTATATTTAAAACATAACTGTCGTAAAAAGTAAAATAAGACGGCTCGCCAGTACACAGATAAACCCTGTGAAGTTTACTTTATACAGCAAAAATCAAGTGTAACTATAGATTAAGTAATTTGGAAATAAACTAATAATAATTAGTTACAAAACCAAAACTTGTTGGTGTTTAAATATTAACCATATATTATTATTGAAAAAATAATAATAATAAGGAATGAAAATGATAACCAAGAATCAGAGAAAGTTTATCACAAACTAAAACCAACAGAAAAATAGAGATCCAAAGCGTTTTTGAAGAACACTGCCTATCTCGCATACAAGGGTCCTGAGTTCTAAAAGTGCAAAATGTTGACTTATCAAGTGATCAGGTTATATCTGGAGATTTACCTCTCTGAGATCATTGTTGTCGTACACAATTAAGGCAAAATTGTTCAACAGCCTCAGTCCTCTTACTCTCGTCAGGTTCGGGAACAGGAGCCCCACCGACTCCAGAGCCCTCGTTCGATAAACTACTAGATATTCTGTTATCTGGAACACATAAAAACAAAGCACATAAAATATTATACTATCAATGGCTTTCCATAAAATAGAGGAAACTCTTGCTTAGAGTTATTTGAGACAAGAATTAATGTCACTACATTCATTCTTGTGATGAGGAGCTCGTGGCTAAATTATAACCGCACGGGTCGATTGGCCGTCTTAACTTATCGAGATCCCTCCGTGCCTTGGAAAGCACGTTAAGCCGTTGGTCCCGGCTGTCATTTGCAGATCTTTGGCAGTCGTTACGGATTGTCAGAATTAACAAAATCTGACACCAGCAATCTTGCCAAGAAGTACCGTGTTACCCAAGTTAATGGGTTGTGGAGGTCTGGTAGGCAGCCGCTCTACGTAAAATACTGGTATTTAGCTGAATACAGTTTGAGTGGGATCCGACCCGATTATAGTTGAGAGGGCTAGGCAGATGATGATGACATGCATGCTTGTGGCAGTCTACTGACTGTTACTAACAATGAAGGCCAGTTATAAACTCACATCTAATGGCTATTATGAGGATGATGTCAATGGGAGATAGAGTTTAATCTAAATCTTAAGTGCTGACAATAAAGGGTTCACAGGTAAGAAGAAGACAGGCGCATGCCACGACTAACATGGGAACGTAGTAACATGGTAGCTTTACGCCCTAAAGCCGCGTTTACGTCTGCAAGCAACTCGCTTGCAAGTTTATATAACATTGCGGGGCACGATTGATCGATTGATCATGTCAGACCTCGGTAACCTGCAATGTAACGCAACTTGCATGCAAGCTGAGAGTCAATTCTACTCATATATAGGGTTCCGAATATCCGTAATAAAAAACGGAACCCTTATAGGATCACTCGGATGTCTGCCTGTCTGTCTATCTGTCTGCCTGTCGGTGTGTCTGTCTGTCTGTCTGTCCGTCCGTCTGTCACAGCCACTTTTCTCAAAATTAAGAGCAAGTTGGACTCGCGCACCAAGGGTTCCGTATCATCATAAAAAACATGAAATGTTTTTAAATTTTTATTGGCGTGGCCTATTATTTGTCAGAGAATTTTAACACTGCGGTTTATATTGTAGTTTTAGATCAGCGCCATCTCTTGACCGATAATGTAACTTTTGCTGATGATTTTTGTCAAAGCGTGTTATTTAGAGACATCGTTTTATTTTTTCTATAAACTTTATACAAATTTCTTTCGCATAGAATAATTTTAGATTTTTATATAAGCAAACTTCGCAAATAAAGGGGGGAAAGGTAATTTTTTTTTAACTTTTTTCGTTAAAAGTCGAAAACCATACGGCATAAAAATAAAAATGTTTGAGAATGTGCAAAAAGCGCACTTTCATATGATACCCCACATGCCCTAATAGCTTCACATCGAATTTTTAAGAATCCATTTAAGTCGCTGTTGCAAAAAAAAAATATACACATTTTATTTCTTTATTATTTGCAAAATAGTTGAACAAACGTCATCTAAAACTATTCCAAATTTCAAGTTGATAGCATTAGTAATTCTTGATATATCCAGCTGTGACAGACGGACAGACTTAGTCACACCATATACGGAACCCTAAAAAGCCTCAATTCCCATACATTTTTGACAGATTGTGACTCACATGTGAATGCGAACATTGGTTTAAAATTTGTAAAATTGACACTCTAGTTGCACGAAATGGCTCTATGAGTGTGTGGTAAACAAGTGAACCGCGTAACTAACTTTGCCAACGCCTCCTTGCATACCCAACTTATCAGTAGGAGTCCATCTGACTCGACTGTCATCATTATGGCACAATGTCAGCAGAAAGACGTCCACTGCTGGAAATAGGCCTCTCCCAAGTGTCGCCACAACAACCGGTCCAGTCCTGTGCATCCATCGGCTACCCGCGAGCCTCAGCAGGTCATCAGTCCACCTTGTGGGAGGCCTTCCAACGCTGTTTCTTCCGGTACGCAGTAGAACTTTTCGGCCCCATCGACTACCCGTTGGCGGTGCTTCGGGCTATGTCGGTATCCTGTCGGTACTCGACTGTATTGACAAACAATTAAGGTGTATAGTAGGCTCAATAACCTTGAGCATCTGGGCCACACATTCATATCTGCGCCGCACACACAAAGATTTCCGTAGCGCACGCGCTACCTCAAAACTATTATCAAAGATAACGCGAGGACGCAGACATGCGCGCCAAGCCGGCTTTTTTGCCTACGACTACACAAGAGTATGGCGATTGCACGGCTAATTTTTAGTTTAAATAGATACATACGTTACGCATATTTTTATTCACTGGTCTCATTTTTTATACGAATGTGGTTAAATAGAAGTAAAACAATATAGGTCAGATAAAACAATTTTGTGAAGCAGTTTCGTCATTTCTGCTTACGATCTATATAAAGATACTCGAAACTCGAGGTCAAACTGTTACCAGTTCACTGGTAACAGTTTGACCTTGAGTTTCGAGTATGCAGTGTACCTACTTCTTTTTGTTTCTGCCTATACTACTTTACAGTCTCGTAAAAAGAATTCAAATAAAAAAGTACATTCTAAAGTAAGTAAAGTAAATGAAATAAATAAATTTTAAGCCTATTTCAGCTCTGCTAAATAATTTTGTAGCAATTTCATTAACTCAAAAACTTAAGATTCTGTGATTCCTGTGAAAGTTTTAGGTGTTTATTTGATAACGTTTTTATATCGGTTTATTTTGTAAACTGGAAATACGACGATGATTGTTGAAAAAACCCGACCAAGTGACAGTGAAGACACACTGGAGAAATGTCTCTGAAAAGAATTACCGATGTAAATCCTTATTTAACTACGGAACCCTGCAAATTACTTCCCTTTGCGTGCGCTGCGAAAATGATTGATGATATAATAAAATAATAAACTCGAATTTTAGAGGACCCATCAATATCTACAAACAGAAAAGGCAGTGATACCAAATACCCAACTATTATTGTATGTCACTTTTTTTATTTAAACATTAATAGATACGACATGACAGACCAAAGCAGACCACGTTATTCGCACCTTGGTATCAGTTTTATAAATAAATCGTACTTTAATTTACTTATTTTTTTGAATTACTCAAATCGAATATTCAAAAGATATCATAATTTTATCAAAACAATTTAATTTAGCCAAACGGTCCCCACAGACGCGACTGACACGCCGCATATACCGACCGAATAATGAAAATAAATGTTTGTTTATGTTTGTGTTGAAGAGCTGTACACCTACCACAGTGTATTTCTTTTAATCCAAAGGTTGACTAAAAGCGAACTCCTCGTAGCATTAAGTCCGCCTATGTACCACTATTGTTCATGAAGTTTAAGCGAATAAATAAACTTATATTGATTTTTTATTTTTCTTTAATATTAGTCAGTTTGTTGGTAATAAAAGAAATTTAGAATTAACGTCGGCTACGTTTGAAAAAAAAAGCAGACAAAAATAAAACCCGAGCGACGCCGATAGTATTTTGATAAAAGTTGCTGTATGAAACTGTACAATGCGCCCACGCGCTCAATCAAGCTGGCTCCTCTGCAAAGAGCTAGTCTATGAACGCACACTAATACAAAAGTTCGTAAATATTTGCACTAACACATTCATATACGCGTAGTCGGTCGATAGTGCGAGCGGAACAACGAGCGACACAGCCTCCCCGTCTCAGTGCTAACGCACGACTGCCGCCTTCGCGCAAACAGAGCTTTTTATATATGGGAGACTCAATATTGAACATTTTCTTTGCAAAATATTGATTGATTTACATGAGCAATGTTCACTTTGTAGTACACTTTACCAGCAATTTTTCCATGTAAAAATATTTTTAAACTTCGAAGCCGTTTGGAAGAAATATCCAAAAAATATCGTGTTATTAAATATTTTTTTACAGCAAAACTATATGTCATACGAAAACGACAATTGTTGATATTATTGTTTATGAATATACCATATACATATATTTTTTTCCAATCTTTTGACTCAGCCGTTAATGTGGAATATCCTTTAGAAAGTAGCCTTTTGACGGCTCTAAAGCAGAGGTAGGGCCTTAATTTACAAAAGAGATCTGCCAAACCAAATCCCATACAAAAACCCAGGCCCGGTCCAAAACAAGTTCATCTGTGATCAGCGGGTCTAAAAAGGCCAGAATCATAATATTAACCACACAACAATCTGTAAAATATCATTTTCATCCTTATCGCTGACGTATTAGGTTCAAGGTTGATTGGGAAAATTTGACAGTGACGGGCGTGGTGTGCTTTCTGATTCTGCTAAAGTGGCTTTTTTAGACCCGTAGAGTTATCTTAGTACTATTAAAAGCGAAAGTAGCAATCACGCTAGCTGAAAGGATCTGGATGAAATTTTCGGTATAACAGTAATATTTTAAAGTATCGCTATAACCAAATACATTGGTAAACATAGTTTTTTTGCCTAGAGAAGTTTCATAAGAGCTACTCAATTAAAAATATACACTTTTCTTTCTTCCTTACCTCTCTCAGATCCCAGAGCGTTACATTGACATATTCCTTCTTGTCTACTTTCTCTATGAATACTTCTAAGCTTCCTAAGATCGAGACGCATCCTTCCAAGCTTCTCAAAAGCGTCAAGTTTTTTATGAGTTTCCCTTCGCATATCCTCGACATGTTCGTACTCGATAGATCCAGCCTCTGAGGTGTTATCCCACCAAAGAGCAGGGAGTGCATCAGTAGCCTGTAAAAAAAATTGTATGTGTCACTATCATACATAACTAGCTTTTGCGCGCGACTTAGTAGGCGCATAGCCCGTTTTATTATTATTATTAATTATCGTTCGTATTGGCCACTACTGAAATCTTCCTTATAGGTAATGAAAAAAATCCTTTAAATTGAAAAATGGCCCGAATGGCTTCAAGAAAAGGATTGTATTAGTAATGTATTTTTGTTCGACTTGGCGGAGGCACTTCCGTGCCCTCAAATATCCGAGATGGATCCTATCTTTCCGAATTGCTTAAACGCAGTACCGCTTAAGGGGTCATTGTACTTATCATTATGAACAGCTTTCACCGTGGGAACAACATTGAAACAGCGAAAAAAAAATCGACTAGCTCATACATTTATGTGCGCATAACTCAACAAAATGTACTGAACAGCTGATTTTTAAATCGCGATTTCGGGGTTGGTCCCGTTGGTGTTAACGTCAATCATTAAACTGTATTAATTTATTTATTGTAGCCCTTACTGTCCTTCTTCTCTTTCATTCCTCTGAATATTGTGCTTTATCTCGCCAATTCTCAAGAAAGCCATCCCCATGGATGGAGAATTGGAAAAATGTCTTGCCATATTTCCATAGGGGTACCGCGACCCCGTCTAGCTGTGTCAGGCTCCAGTCTAGTGACATATGGGACTATAGCTTATACGGCATCCGGCAGACATGACATGCTCAGTCCTACTTTTTATGTATCTAATTCAAAAAGCTGAAAAATTGAAGCAATTTAGGTTCTGTAAATTGTGTAGTGTTTCTTATTCGATCAATGCCGCTCCGTCGCTCATTGTCATACAACATTAATAAGGAAAATAAAGTAAACACTACCTATTAATTATAAGTAATAGTAAGTTACTAAAGTATTAACTCGATAACACTAATTAGACGAATGCAATATTTAAAAAAACATGTTTATTAATATTACTTATTATTTCATATGGGTCAATACAAAGTCGCAGGGTCGTTGATTGAACTTATTAATTTTATAAAACACTACCATAATACGTCCTTTTTTTTAATTAAGTATTATATTAAAAAGAGTATATCTATACTAATATATAAAGCTGAAGAGTTTGTTTGTTTGTTTGTTTGCTTGAACGCGCTAATCTCAGGAACTACTGGTCCGATTTGAAAAATTATTTCGGTGTTAGATAGCCCATTTATCGAGGAAGGCTATAGGCTATAAATCATTACGCTAAGACCAATAGGAGCGGGGCAGACATAAAAAATGTGACGCAAACGTAGTTGCGCGGGTCAGCTAGTTTTAAATAATTCGAGAGTGCTCCACAGCTAGGTACGTTTTGTAAAAGAGAATAAATTAAGACAATTCCACTCAGCTCTAACTGTAGGCTTATTTAAAGTGGACTATATGTATACTAATATATCTATATCTATATTTATACTTCTATCTATACTAATATATAAAGTTGAAGAGTTTGTTTGTTTGTTTGTTTGCTTGAACGCGCTAATCTCAGGAACTACTGGTCCGATTTGAAAAATTATTTCAGTGTTGGATAGCCCATTTATCGAGGAAGGCTATAGGCTATATATCATCACGCTAAGACCAATAGGAGCGGAGCAGTAATGACAATTGTGACGCAGACGAAGTTGCGCGGGTCAGCTAGTACTTAATATATAAAGCTGAAGAGTTTGTTTGTTTGCTTGAACGCGCTAATCTCTGCAACTACTGGTCCGATTTGAAAAATTCTTTCAGTGTTAGCCCATTTATCGAGGAAGGCTATAGGTATCACGCTAAGACCAATAGGAGCGCAGCAGACGAAGTCGCGCGGGTCAACCAGTTAATTATATATTTTAAATGTTCTAGGCAACTACTATTTTTGACAAATTATAAAACGCAATGCGGCTCTATATAGCCTGTCTGACAGCTCGTTGGTGCGTCTTGAACTCGAAGACTGCTCAATCAATTAAAATGTTCCTTCATATTTGACTCCTTTATAGCTGTTAGTCTCATAAATTAGTAAACGATGTTCATATACACGAATACCTTTTAGGGTTCCGAACAAAAAACGGAACCCTTATAGGATCACTCGGGTCTGTCTGTTTGTCCGTCTGTCACAGCCAGTTTTCTCCGGATCCACTGGACCGATTCTGTTGAACTTTAGTACACATATGGACTTCTGCGACCCAAACTCGGACGCGTTACGTAAGTCATTAAATTTTTAGAATGGGGGTCACTTTTGGGGGTCAAACTAGTAAATTTCAAAAAAATGTTTTTTTTTAACAATATCGTGTGGCATATCAAATGAAAGGGCTTACTGTGAGAGTTTTAATTATATATATTTTTTAATAATTTTAAAATAAATGTTATGAAGTTATTCAAGAAATTAGACGAAAAATAACCATTCCCCCCCATTATCTCCAAAACAACTGAGCTTAAAATTTTGAAAAAATGGAGATTGTGTAATCACCCGTCGCACAAAAGCACTAGCTTAAAGCCGAGCGTCAAAACTATCGAAACCACTCACTCGCTTCTCGCTGCTCGCCTACTCGTTTCGAGTTTCAAGCTTTACTCGCTGCTCGCTGATCGCCGGCGGTGAATCAAGTGCCTTGTTGCTGAAAGAATGTAGTAATTTCGTCTGGGGCGTGTTATTATTATGAAGCATACACTCTTAGTACTTGCAGGCGTGTTTATTTTTTTTTCACCATGTATGGGTAAGAAGTAATATCACGCACAGTAGGAATCTTAAACAAGTTTTTACTCTACACGCGTGGGATATCCAATTATCATCGAGAAGCCATTTCTAGTAATTGAATATTCTTCTATAAGGGAGCGGGTAAATGCACCAATGATCCCTTTGCGGTATGATATTTTATTTATGTATTTATGTGTTTGGGTCATAGAAGTCCATATGTGTACCAAATTTCAACAGAATCGGTCCAATGGATCCGGAGAAAACTGGCTGTGACAGACGGACAGACAGACAGACACCGGAGTGATCCTATAAGGTTTCCGTGTTTTTTTCGGAACCCTAAAAATGATTGAACTAGGCCTTCATGTTAAAAGTTATTGATACAATGGAACGTTTGAAAAGTTGAAATATCTACATTTCGAACCTTTAATTCGAGGATAATTGTACCTCAAGGTGGTGTGGAAGTTATTCAGCGAAACAACAAATTCAACGCGTGTTGTATTATTACACTTTGCGGCGATCGTACGCCGAAACTATTAATCTTACGAAAAAGTTGTTGAGACATTAACTGTAGGAAATTTTATCTAGTTCAATTTTGCTTAAAATTATTTTTATGTAGAATGCGTCGGAAAGGAGATATCATCAAAAAAACTACTATAAGACGCCATTTTTCCAATATGGCGGCGCGAGCGGCAAAGATACGAGGTGTCAAAGTTGAAATTCGCAAAGAGCACATCAAAATTAAAACTACCCATTTTCAAAACTCCCGGAAAACCTTCCAGGTAACCCTCTGTTTGTGCACCAAATAACTGTTCTACTGGTCGCATATTTTCTCCTAATCTATATAATTTTAGCAGCTAGTTACACAACTTGAACTCTGGATACTTACCCTGTCAAGGACAATGATTGTCCATATTATGTGTGAAAGTGACGAACATACACACATTCTTCTGTCAAACACGTCTTGAAATAACTCCTTAAAACGAAAAGCTACAAAACATGCAAAATAAAAATAAATTAAGAAAAAAAAAAATAATAAAAGTTGAATTACCATATCAGCGTTTTCGCCATGACACCTTGACTTTGCCGAACTTTTTATACTTTTTCTGCGCGCGCGCAGCTAACCGCTTCCTCAATACGAAACGACTGAGTAGCCTCCAGTGTAAGTACCTTACATTTATGGGAAAACACATTGTGTTGCGTTTCCCATGGCCCTATATTGATCATGGAATTTTACCTATTGTCTGGATGAATTTCTAAAGTAAAACCAACAAAGAAATCTATTGGAAACAAGTAAACGAATGGTGACATACTGTTGTCTCTTTTTGTCTTTGGGGCTATTGCAGTGCGGGATAAGGACGGTGTTCAGGCGAAGTTTGTTGAATGTAGTAGTTAAATAATTAGGTATTTAGTTAATCTTGTGATCGAACGTAATTGAAACGATTTAGATAAAGGTCGCTCGTGTTTACGAATTCATCTGACTGTCGACTGCCGTAACTGTCAACTCCTGATTAGATGACGTCACTGGTCTTGGGGTAATTAGGTAGAGTACCTACGTTAGATAAATGAACATAAGAATATCCTAACTAATATTTTAATTGGATAATGTGAAAGTTAGTTTGTTTCGGTTTCACGCCTAAAGCACTCGTCTCACCGCCGACGAGGAAGCGATAAGCTATCGACTATTTGCTCGCTGAGGAATGGGACAAAATATATAGATCTCGTGTGAGTAAAAGAGACACATACATTTATCGTCGATAGCTGGCTGTTCACACTGCCGGCGAGCCACCAGTTGGTCGCAGCGACAAGAGCTATCAAATATTGTACTCGCTCAGCGACACAAGCTCGGCGATGCTCGCTTGGCGGTCAGAACTCACCAACCAGCGGTAATTTTTACCTATAGTGCGGGCCGGAGCGAGTGGTGCGAGTAATCGCCCGTCGCACAAAAGCACTCGCTCTAAGCCGAGCGTCAAAACTGTCGCAACTACTCACTCGCTACTCGCTGCTCGCCAACTCGCTTTGAGTTTCAAGCTTTACTCGCTGCTCGCTGATCGCCGGCGGTGAGACAAGTGCCTAAATCGCTAAACCAGTTTTTAAATTTGTACAGAGATAGATGGGGCCCTGAAGACGGTTTTAGGCGAATATAAAACTTGTCACAGTCTCACAGTGTCTCAAAACGAAAGTCTATGATCAGTGCGTGTTGCCAGTGATGACATACGGAACTGAAACGTGGTCGCTTACAATGGGCCTCATCAGAAGGCTCAAAGTCACTCAAAGGGCAATGGAGAGGGCAATGCTTGGAGTTTCCTTGCGTGATCGAATCAGGAATGATAATATCCGCAAGAGAACCAAGGTTACCGACATAGCCCGAAGGATCGCCAAACTAAAGTGGCAGTGGGCAGGGCACATTGCTCGCGATGGCCGATGGGGCCGAAAAGTTCTGGAGTGGCGACCGCGTATCGGAAGGCGTAACGTTGGTAGGCCTCCCACAAGGTGGACCGATGACCTGGTGAAGGTCGCGGGTAGCCAATGGATGCGAGACGCACAGGACCGGTCGTTGTGGCGACGCTTGGGGGAGGCCTATGTCCAGCAGTGGACGTCTTTCGGCTGATATGATGATGATGATAAAACTTAAACGGTAGCTAAGCCGCGGGCAAAAGTTAATTAAATCATAAAGCTGTAACTATTTGTCCGTTCCGAAGAAACAGTAGGTAGGTAATTCGGTAAGTACTTACATTATCCTTATTTAAAGGCCCTCAGTGTAACTAGTTAAAATATCGCAAACATTACGATTATTAATAATACATTTTTAACATTTTTTTTCAAATTGCTGTAACGAATTGCACATGTAAATCGATAAAATTAATTGCATGTCCTTGACCCTTGATGCAACGAGTTCATAAAACTATAAAGCGCTGGTCATACCACAAGCTAAGCTAAAATAGTTAACCGCGCGAGCGTCGCTTTATTGTTGAACTAGCTTTTGCCCGCGGTTTCGCTCGCGTTCGATCATAATTTTCGCAAAAACTAGCCTATTAACCGTCTCCAGAGTTCCATTTATTTCTGTACTGATATTCAACAAAATCCGTTCAGCGATTTAGGCGTGAAAACAAGCAAACAAAATATCTCACTTTCGGATTATAATATACCTTTAGGTAACTATGCGATCAACCGGAAGGCGCAAATTTAGATGTGAGCTAAAACTAACTTAGCTTATCTCTTGGATTCCGGTCGATTCTGGAGGAAAAACTCACTGTGCAGAGTTAGGTGATGTCTTAGTGAACATGAAGTCATTCAAATTGATGCAGGGGATTAACAGTTCTTTTTAAGCCACCTTACTTATCAGTCACTAACCTAAACCTATCTAGTATGCCTTAGAAAGGTTTAGGTTAGCGACGACCACCACATAAATAAGAAATGAAAACGCTATAATTAATTACCATTTGATAATTAATTATAGCGTTTTCATTTCTTCTGCGGTCGAAGATGGAGCACGTTTGCCTAGAAGCAACCTATTCACTCTTGTCTTAAAAATTCCCAGGTTGTAGCTATCTGGAAACACAGACTCTGGCAGGGAATTCCACTCCTTAACTGTACGCACTATGAATGTGTTCCCAAAACGTTTTTTGCGTGTGGGTGGGATGTCCACCATGTAACGGTGGCGCATCGCCGTTCGTCTTGTGGACCGATGAATATTGAATATTGTTTACCTTTATTTAACTACCTAAACCTTTTTAGTATACATAGGCAAAGTAGGCACTTTGCCTATGCTAGAAAGACTAATTCAGACGTGAGCTAAACCTAACTAAGCATATCTTTTGAATTCCGGTCGATTCTGGAAGAAAAACTCACTGTGCAGAGTTAGGTGATGTCTTAGTGAACATGAAGTTATTCCAATTGATGCAGGGGATTAACAGTTCTTTTTAAGCCACCTAACTTATCACACACCACCACAATTTTGGTAATTAATTATAGCGTTTTCATTTCTGGTTTTTAAACCGACAGTTTAAATTTTCGCGCGAAAACGGACGATGACGTCACTCCTGTCTACCACTGGTCAAGTGGTCCTAACTCAAAGACATAAGGTTGCCTTTTCGTTGCCATAACAGCAGGAAAGTCACTAAACGCTGATTGTTGTTTTTAAATACGTTCCGTTTCACGTTACTTTAGATCATTATTTTTGTTAAAAATCGTTATTAACTAAAATAAAAACGTTGCAATGGCCTTTATTTTACACTTTTTTATCATTTTATTAACAACATTTTCATAAATTCTGTTTTTGCATCTTCCCTATTAATAGATAACGTAGTGGAATCATCATATTGTTACTGTAGGTAAATTGTCCATGAGACCGTGTTACTAAAAGCTTTTGTTTAAAATCAATTCACGCAGTCTCGATACGCTTTCTAATTTCTGCTTTTGACACTTTAAATAGCGCCATTTCGAAACTAGCAACTATAACGTCACATAATATACTTAATGCTGCTCAAATAACTAAAGGGGGATACTGGAATACCTAGGTACTACTAAGAAGTATTTAGGTGATTATATAGAATCATTTAAATAACTCATTTTAATAATGTTGACACCCTACGGATATTTGAATATAACCTAAAACTTTACGTTCTAATAAAGTTAAATAAGCAAATCCTACTAAAACTCCAATAATTAAAATTAATAATTCAATTATAATTATATAATAATAATAATAATATATAATTATACAACGTGTTACAGAATAAATGCAATACCTCTTCAGGGTTCATTGTACTCATCATTATGAACAACTTTTACTATGGGACCAATCCCGAAATCGGGAAAAAAAAATCAGCTGTTCAGTACATTTTGTCGAGTTACGCGCACAGAAATGTATGGGGGAGTCGAATTCTTTTTCACGATTTCAGTGTTGGTCCCATAGTGAAAGTTGTTCATAATGATGAGTTCAATGACCCCTTAAGAGGTATAGCGTTTATTCTGTTACAGGTTGTATATTAATGAATTCTAAAATCATCACATTTTTTCAATGATAAAGTATTTTTTCAATGGCCAACCAAGACCGTCCACCTAATGCGAGAACCAAGCTGTGGAAAGAACATCACCCACCACCTCTCGACTAAGTACTTGCAACCCCAGGAACATCTGCCACTTGGACGTGATCTGCAGTGGCCTATATGGAAGGCACTGAACCAGTTGCGTACCCAGGTAGGCCGCTGCAAACACATCGACCCGTCGGATACTCAATGCGGTGCTCCTGTTCAGAACATGAATCACACGTTAGAGTGCCCCAAGTGCCCATACACCTGAACTTTGGGGGATTTAATGAATGCCACCTACGCTGCAATTAATGTAACCATCTACTGGGCTCAAAAAATCTAAGGAGTTAACCATCGATTCGAAAAGACGAAGAAGATGAGAAAGACTGTATGTTTGTTATAAACACGTTCAGTGCCAAGCACTCAATATATGGGTCGAACAATAATACGTTCGTGTGCCCACAACCCGCATCCGAGTCTTCGTTACAAGTAGCTATAGATGACTTGTGTTCATGCCCAGAACCCGACTACCGCGACCATCATGCCACAACGACAGCGCAGATTTCGATGAGGCTTTGCATACGGCTAGATAATGACGTGTATTGAGACATAGGATACCATTTCTCCTGGTAATAGTTCTTACCCACACGTACAAAACGTTTTGGGAATATTGAGCGTACAGCTAAGGAGTGGAATTCTCTGCCGGAGTTTGTGTTGCCTGATAGCTGCAACTTAGGGACCTTTAAGTCTAGAGTTGCTTCTAGGCAAGCGTGCTCAATCATCGAATCTATCATCGTTTTCAATCCAGGTGAGATTTGGAGTCATCATCATCTGCTTAACCTTTTCCCAACTATATTGGGGTCGGTTTCCAGTCAAACCGGATTCAGCTGAATACCAGTGTTTTACGTGGAGCGGCTGCCTACCAGACCTCCACAACCCATTAACTGGGTAACACGGTACTTCTTGGCAAGGCTGGAGTCGGATTTAGTGGCTTCTGAAGTTCTGACAATCCGTAACGACTGCCAAAGATCTATAAATGACAGCCGAGACCAACGGCTTAACGTGCTTTCCGAGGCACGGAGGAAACTCGTTATGTTAAGATGGTCACCCATTCACAGGCCAACCTTAGCAAGCATTGCTTAACCTTAAAGATCGACCCGTGCGGCTGTTATTATTTAGCCATGAGATTTGGAGCCATAAATTATCTCTACTAATATTATAAAGAAGAAAGATTTGTTTGTTTGTTTGTTTGAATTGAATAGGCACCGAAACTACTGGACCGATTTGAAAAATTCTTTTAGCATTGGATAGCCACATTATCAGGGAGTAACATAGGCTATATATTATCCCCGTACTCCCACGGGAACGGGAACTACGCGGGCGAAACCGCGTGACGTCCACTAGTAAAAAATAAATCGACTTTTACGCTGGCGGAGCCGCTGGCAAACTCTAGATTATACATACATCATACTGACTGTGACTGACTGTCTTCCACAAAAATACTAAGAACTTGTGGACATGGCTGTCGCCTAAGAACAATAAAAGCCAGATAGATTACTTTCTATCGAACTTAAAAGAAAAAGTCACCAACGTTGAAGTATTACACAAATTACCCTTCTCAAGCGACCACAGACTTGTCAGAATTAGTCTCCTGTTTTCCAATAAAAAAAAATCTAGAGCAAACTTTAAAAGCAAAACCTATAGACTAAGCACCACTGAAGAGCAGCAGCAATATACAGAAGCTCTAAAAGTACACTCTACGAACATAAAGCTAGACGACGACGACAATGTAGAGACGTGTTATAAAAAAATCAAGAAAGCAATTGAGGAGAGTTTCAAATCGACAACTAATAATAACAAGAAGCGACAAAGACAAGCCATTATTTCAGATACTACAAAAACGCTTATCAATAGAAGAAACGAGTTATCGAATAAAAAACAGTTAACAATAAACGAAAAACAAGAGAAAAGCCATTTATTTAAAAACATACATAAAATTATTAAAAAAGAATATCAAGAGCATAGATTATCAACTATTGAAAGACACTTAAACAAGTCAGGAAGTATGAAAAAAGGCTTAAAGGAATTGAGAACATCGAAAAAATGGATTCCTTGCTTGCAGACGAACTCTACTAATAATACGAAAACGTTTTCCAGATCAGGAATAATAAAAGTAGCCACCGATTTCTATAAAGACCTATACTCTATCAAAACACCATCACGACCAGAGACTCTACCACAAAAGCAAAATAGTACCACCTTAAAAAGTTTTTCACCCCAGGAAATTGCTACAAAAATGAAATCGCTAAAGAAGGAAAAAAGCAGCGGACCAGACGGTATACCAAACGAGGCAATTATAGCAGGAGAACCCATCCTGGTACCTCTTTTGACCACTTTATTTAACAAAATACTAGAAGAAAAAACAATTCCAGGCGAGTGGGCGAAATCGGACATTATTCTCTTATACAAAAAGGGAAACCCCATGAATATTGGCAATTACAGACCTATTAGCCTACAATCAAATCTGTACAAGCTTTTTGCTTCATGCGTGGAGGAGCGTCTCGCGGAGTATACGGAAAGGCATCAGCCAGTAGAACAAGCGGGCTTTAGAAGAAACTACTCAACAGTAGATCATATTCACTCTCTAGAACTAGTGATAGAGAAGTTCGTGGAAATGAACCGCCCGCTCTACCTAGCGTTTTTAGACTATGCCAAAGCGTTCGACTCCATTTCCCACAGTAGTATATGGAGAGCTTTACGAGAATGCGAGGTACCATCAGCAACCATAGAAGTTATTCAAGATATATACAAAAAAAGTAAAAGCAGAATAATATTAGATAAAGCAGGGCCTGAATTTGACATTAGTAGAGGCGTACGGCAAGGTGACCCTTTGTCACCCAGAATATTTATAACCGTACTGCAAAGCATTATGAAGAATCTGAAATGGGAAAACAAAGGCATTTGCATAAACGGGAATTTTCTTAGCAATCTGAGATTCGCAGACGATATTGTACTCTTTGCAGAAAGTGCATCAGAACTAGAAGCTATGGTAAACGAAATACATGCAGTCAGCCAGGAAATTGGCTTGCAACTAAACACAACAAAAACAAAAATAATGACGAACAATAAAAAAATCCCCATAAGCGTCGACAACGGTCCTCTGGAATATGTTGAAGAGTACATATATCTAGGCAAGCAAATATCTTTCAAAAGATCTAGACACCGAGATGAACTGACTAGACGTGTAAACATGGCCTGGAACAAGTTTTGGAGTCTAAAAGAAGTTCTTAAGTCAAAGATTCCGGTAAGACTGAAAAAAAAAGTCCTAGACTCGTGTGTATTGCCTTCTCTTTCTTATGCATCACAAACATGGATATTCAACAGACACACTAGTAACAAGATACAAACCACCCAAAGAGCCATGGAGCGGAGCACTCTAAATATAAAACTGAAACATAAAAGGACAAATTTATATTTGAGAAATACAACTAAAGTTATAGATGCTCTACAACACTGTAAAAAACTGAAATGGAAATGGGGTGGCCATGTGGCACGTATGAAAAATAATAGATGGACAAAAAGGTTAACCATTTGGAAAGGACCATCAGGAAAGAGAAAAAGAGGTAGACCAACGGAGAGGTGGCTCGACGAAATACTGAAAACAGCGGGAAACGACTGGATGGAAATAGCAATAGATAGAGATAAGTGGAGAAAAATGGAGGAGGCCTTTACTCTGTAGAGAGGTCCTTAGTAATAATTATTTATTTTGTATTTTATTAATTTGAATTCGTGCTGTTTTTTTTTTATTATTGTAATTGAATTTAATTTATTTAAAATTTTCGAATTGTAATAATCAAATCATGTAATTTTGTTATTGTTTTATTAAGGAATAAACAAGGCTTTATTATTATTATTATTATACTGACTGTGACTGTGTGTGTAAGTGTGTACTGTATGATGTATAATCTAGAGTTTGCCAGCGGCTGACTACTAATTCACCTTAACTAGAAGTAAGTAAGTATCATGTATGAATCATACTCACACACACATGATACTTATTTCTAGTTAAGGTGAATTTACCGAATGCGTCGCAGTCCCAGATGGAATTTGGATGGGATTTGGTCGACGACGAGTTGCTAGCCTGTCAGTTTTCTACCGGTTGCATTTTGGGGAATGTGCGATGAAATTGCATAATTTAATTCCGCCAAGCCCATTCTATCATCGGACCACAAGATGAACGGCGATGCGCCACCGATACATGGTGGACATCCCACACACACGCACGAAACGTTTTGGGAACACATTCATTGTGCGTACAGCTAAGGAGTGGAATTCCCTGCCGGAGTCAGTGTTTCCTGATAGCTACAACCTGGGAGTGTTTAAGTCAAGTTTGAATAGGTTACTTCTAGGCAAGCGTGCTCCATCTTCGACCACATCGCTTACCATCAGGTGATACAGCGGTCAAACGCGTGCCTATCAATAGTAAAAAAAGGACCGTTTCAGCACAATAATTTATGTTAACACCCACTTACCTACATTGTAAAACAAGAATCATTTACAACAGTCCATTCCTGTATCAATTTATTATTGGATTCCAATATATGGGTTCAAGGACCCAATAAACGTTAATCAATGACTCAGGATCAAATGACGCAGCAATGGAGGCCTGTGTCCTGCATTGGGTGGAATCACTGTTACTCAGGAAAACAATACCTATTATATTTCTTGTAGCCATGATTTTATAAAAACTGATTTAAAAGAGTGTCCATGGAGTTTCTTGCACGTGTTTTTCCATAAGATCTACTCTTTGGAACGTGCAACTGTCGCGCTCGAGATAGGGTCAGTGAGTGCAGTTTGCTGCAGAACAACTAGCTGCTCTTGTCGCTAGCGCGGTAAAATTAGCTTCATATATTTGACTGACAGACCTTGACTATTCTAAAGTGCCTGTAACTGGTCTATTTGAAATAAACGATTTTTGTATTTGTAATAAGGTACAAATCCAAATCTATGAGTACCTACTAAACTAGCTGAAGAGTTTGTTTGTTTGTTTGGTTGGTTGAACGTACTAATCTCAGGAAATAATGGTTGGAATTGAAACATTATTTAAGTATAGCATAGCATAGTCGGCCTTATAATGTTCCCACTGTTGGGACACAGGCTTCCTCTCTAGGAGAGGGAATGGGCCGCAATCCACCACGCGGGCCCAATGCGGGTTGGTGAATGTCAATGTCTTCGAATTCTCTTCGTCTTTTAATAATTTATTTTAGTATATATAGCCCATTTATAGAGGAAGACTACTTGCTATATAACATCACACTATGACCAATAAGAACGGAGCATTGATGAAAAATGTGACGAAGTTGCGCGGGTTTTTAGAATTTTTCGAATTAAACAGTAATTCCTGAGATTAGCGCGTTCAAACAAACAAACTCATTGCTTCATAATATTAATATAGATTAAACGAAGTTAGCTTAAGTGAAGTTCTATAGTAATTATAGGTACGCTAGTACGTAGATCCTTATCCGAGATGGAGATTACGACTCCAAGTACCTATAATAAGAGCAATCGATTACGAATATTACAAATATTATCTCCACTGAATACCACAACAAGATGTTCCTGATATCAAAATAAACTTGTACAGTCAGCAACAAAAATTGACACACAACTTTTAAGCATTGTTATTTAAATTGACACAATAGGTAGATAATCTATAAAGTCCATTTTAAGAATAACATGAAATATATTAAGACCCAGATTCTCAGAAAAAAAAATGTGTCTTTTCAAACGCGCGTTATGAGTTATGACTTATCACCCGTGTCCAGATATCGATGATGCATTGCGCCTGTATATGGTTTATGGTTTAAGAACTTTATTTCCTCATAAGAATTAACAATAATTCACTTACTGAGAAACAAGATTTACAAATAATGTTTAAATAACTAGCGTACAGAAAAAAATAAAATAGTAATAAACAATCATTTTTTTAGTGGGTAGGCGATACACATATTACAACAAATATCAACCGAGCAAACACAGATACAAAAGAAAAAGTTACAACATAATAGATGTGGCATACAAGGCAGCGTACTAACCAATTGAATATTTTTAATTTTAGTTTTGTATCATTTGATTAGCTTGAGTTTTTTCATGCGTTGTTACTTTATATATATATATTTTTAATTTTTATTGTTTATTTCCTTTAATTTATCTATTTTTTTTTATTTACTCATAATGTATAATGTATCCATGTTGAATTGCGATAGTAGCGATGATAACTGGAATTCCTTGTACGTTCTTCTCAATAATGGAAGTGGCAATGATTTGGGTGGCCCAACACATTACCACTTCTACGGCATCGTTGCAAGTGATTCGTTTGTTATGATTTTACGCCTAAATAGCTGAATCGATTTTGATCAATTTTAATAGGTGATTAAGTACTTACTTTATCTCTGGACTACAACTTTGATCCAACCTTTTAACCAATAGGAATACAGTAAACACAGTGTGCTGTGTTCCTATTGGTTAACGAGTTAGGGCCAAAGTAACCTTCAAGAGCCAAAGTAACCCGATTTTACCCTATAGAGAAGACAGAACCCTGGAGACGGTTATAGGCTACGTTTTTTGCGGTACTAAAACTTCAACGCGAACGAACACCGTGGGCATAAGCTGTTTATAAAATAAAGACGCTTCCCAAGTGGAACTGTTTTCATAAACGTGTGCTTGACTGTATGCGCACAAAGGAACCGTTTGCGAGGAGCCGTGAGTCATGTAGATGGCTTCCCAGCAATGATGTTTGCACAGAAACTACATCGCTGAGTACAGTACGCATGAAGAAATACAACGCCAGATAACTTTAGCTAATTTAACTCAAGAGACATGATGATAAAATGAAAACTTTGTAAGTGCGAGTCGGATTCTCACACAAAAGTCGTACCTACCATAACCCGAAATAAAGGGGCACCCTGTAATATTTAATTTATTTTTATTATTTGCTTTTATAGCAGCAATAGAAATATACACTCTGTGACAATACCAACTGTCTACCTATTACGGTTCTTGAAATACAGCCCGCTGACAGACGGACGTACAGACGGACGTACAGACGGACAGCGAAGGTTAAATAGTAGTCCGCCGGTGTCGGGAGCAGGGTTCAAGCTACCAGTGGTTAGGGCTCCAGAGAAAGGAACCTCCTCACAATACGAGCCGTATCGAGGAGTACTGCCTTCTGTATCAGGCCCTTTATCCAACCGCGTAACGCCCCAGCTTCGACAGTTGGTCATCGAAGCTTTTGACCATGAGGCCATTGGCCGTTACGACTATCGGCACAATGACAGCTGAGTCCACATTCCACATGTCGAGAACCTCTTGTGCTAAGTCGAGATACTTGATTTGCTTCTCTTTCTCAGCCTTCACGAGGTTTTCGTCATGCGGGATAGTAACATCAATTATAATTGTGCGGCGCGCTAATCGGTCTATCACCACTATATCAGGCTTATTGGCAACAATAGTCCTGTCAGTGATGATAGACCGACCCCAGTACAACGTAACATGGTCATTTTAGAGAACTGGGTCGGGCACATACTTGTAATACGGTACCTCAGAAAGAGCAGAAGGAGACATATAAATGTCCTTAAAAAACTACTCATTTTGAAGTTAGTGGACAAAATTTGTCACCTGAGCCGAAGGCGAGGACACTAAAAGGAGTAAAAGACTGCAATGACAAAATGCCCTCGTGCCTCAAACGACGTATTTTCAACCCACTTACTCCAAACAACGGAAGTGTAGGAGCGAGCGTGTTGCAAAAATTTCAACTTCCTGACTTCCGCATTAATTTTAAATTTAGGTTGATACTACACCGGCGGGTCTACGATCGCTGGTAATAAAATTATTCAATCGATTTTATTCAGTTTTGCGAAATGCTGGCTAATTTTATTTGGTCCTGTAATTATGAAAGAAATATCTCAGGTATTTAAATATTTTAGGTATAAAAACAAACCTTTAACTTTCTGTGGATATCAATACATCGATCATAGGTCCAGATAATAACAATTTTAATTAAAATCTTCAAGTCCCTACTTAAGTTTTTCTTTCGTCTGATTGTCCCGCTAAAAACCAACGAAGAATTTTTAATTGAAGTACTCACCTAACTAACATCACCCAGCGCAAGACTGGTCTTATATACGTACTCATTTTGGTGCATAAGGGGGGTGTTCAGGGAGTCCTGAGCCCGGCCATATGACGAGAAAAAAAAAACTAATTTTATTGGACCCTCGGACACTATAATTACCAACACTACGAATGAGATTTGCGTTTAATTTTGACTTTTCTGCGTGAAGCCAGGGCAAAAACTAGTAGGTACCTAAACTTGGTACAGTTTTGGACCCTCGGACCCCCCATCTCGCCTTTCCCCCTCCCGCTATAAGTGTGTGGGTACCTACAGCAAATACTATCGATGAATAACCACAAAAAATATCAATAGCAAACTATAAAATGCAAGCTACTTACTTACATGTTATTAGTTAATTCTATTCATAATTACGAGAGATAATTAGTACCTACTACAATCAACAGCCAAATTATTTAATTACTGTCCATAAATAATTATTACCACCAATTAAAAATACGTACCTATCCCACACTGGCAAGCTTTAAATTATAATTGTACAACTAATCTTTCACTAAATTACCGAACACCGGGTTAGTTCCGAAATAACTGAACGTACAAACAAATATTAATTAAATTAATACGTGATAATGACAGATACAGGCACGAATCACAACAAAATTATTGAATTCGTAAACAAAGGTTAAACGCTATAAACACTGCACAACTTTCGTAATTTAACGACACTGAGCTATAGGTTCATAGGCACTAAGTATAGGTATTTAAGCTGGTTAATAAATAAGGAAAAAATGACCTCGGGGACTCGATAAAGTCTGGTTTTAATGACGCACTGACCACGACTGGACCCGCTGTGTTATAATTTTGAATTGTTAACAAATTCTCTAATTGCTACCGTGATGATTTCGATGGGAGGTAATAAATGTCAACGTATTTGATCACGATCTTTTAGAGGTCAAGGTTATAGGTACAGGATGTTCGGTTAGTTTGTTTTTAGGAAATTGTTTTTTCATGTGGTTTCGCCTGCGTATCTAAATGTCGGAAATTATCTCAAGAAAACGTAATACCAACAGGATAAAAAGTATTTTATGTGTACCCAACGGAACCCTATTACTAAGCATCCGCTGTCAGTCTGTCCGTCCATCCGTCTGTCTGTCAGCGGGCTGTATCTCAAGAAGCGTTACAGATAGACATTTACCATTTTCACAGTGTGTAAGTATTTAAAAGTAACAAGTAACATGGGTAGTAGTATTAAATTAAAGGGAAAAACAATTTAAAAATCCGTAAAGGCGTGTACAGACAAACGAACAAAACATGGCGAACAAGCGAAGCGAACACGAACACCTTCTTATTCTAATCGTGAGGGTAGTAAGGTCTTAACGACCCCACACACCCTAGTGTCAGAGTTTCTAAACCGCCTCAAGGGCCTCTGACATGGTTTATTTGACGACCGCCATTTGACGGCCGGGACCACCGGCCTATACGTGCCTTCCGATAGACGGAATCATCTTTTTATCGGACAATCATTGATTCAAGCCTGCAATGTCCTGACCAAACTGGAAACAACTTTATAAAGTATGCTTCCCGTGGGAATCGAACCCACGACCACCGGGTCACAAGGCAAACGCCTAAACCACTCGACCACGGAGGCAGTTACGAACACTTTGCAAACACTCCTCAATAACTATGGATTTACCCAATTCGCCGTTGAAAGTGGTCGACAGCGAAGTATCAACAAGTTGCATCAAATTTCTCCGAACACCGTCCGCACAGAACAACCAAATTGGATCGCCACGAAATTTTTGAGGAACACGGTATTTGATGTTTGTTAGTGGTTCGTACGTGCGAACAAAATGTTCGATGTTCGTGTTCACCACGTTTTTGTTCGTTCGTGCCAGCTCTCCATGACCGTCAAACAATCCTTTCGCAAACCAAAGCTGAAACAACCACGAAACCCAACCGTTGGAACGATCTGAAACCCATTCGCGTTATTTAAAAACAATATATAAATGCCCAAGTGCGAGTCGGACTCGCGCACTAAGGATTCCGCGACATCACTGAAGAAGAGATAGTTCCCACCTCAAAAGGAAAGATGGGCTTCTCGTAGTAGGGCATCTTTTCTCTGTAATAGGTGGACGTATCATATAAAACACTCAAGATCTTAGGTGTTCACAATCAAGATAGATAGTCAGTTTTTGTCAGTCCTATCGATATACGTAGGTACTGGTTGACCCGCGCAACTTCGTCTGCTCCGCTCGTATTCGTGATGATATATATAGCCTTCCTCGATAAATGGGCTATCTGACACTGAAAGCATTTTTCAAATCGGACCAGTAATTCCTGAGATTAGCGCGTTCAAGCAAACAAACAAACAAACTCTTCAGCTTTACATACTAAAAAAAAAGTATAGATATAAAACTTGCGTTACTGAGTGCCTGATAGACAACGCACAGCCGGAACTACTGGTTGTAGAAAGCTGTTTGGCATGTAGGTACGTTGGGGAGCGAAGGGGAGCACTAAGAGAAAATTTTCCGAAATTCCTACGGGTACGGGAAAAAACGGGATAAGCGCGTACCTACGAAGTCACGGACAAAAGCTATAGTTACCTACGTCATAAATTGTTGTAATTTTTGCCGATCACAGTTCCTGTTGACCTAGCTGGGACTAGCTATTACCGCAGTAGTGTCATCTGAGTAAAAGCACGGGAAGTCAGGCACAACTTCGAAGCGGAACGAGTCCAACTCGCATAGTTCGAGTCACACTTTTCTTAGTATTGGCCATCCATGATATAAAACTCTTTGCGTAGGTACATACCTACGAAACGTAGCTATAATATTTTTTTGAAAATATCAACTGGCTTGCTGTTTCGGTTAAAAAGCTGCCCTATTGACAGACGGAGAACGAAGACGGACCCTTTTGGTAGAGAACCCTAAAAACGAAATATTAATCTACGCTGCTCAACAACTTTGTTTTTATTTTTAACTCAACATTTTTCCAAGTCGTCGTTCACAACAGAGGTTGGAGTAATGAAACACCCTGTGTACGGGACCTCCAGGTCAAGTGGGTTTAACGAGCAATATTGCATTTTGTAACGTTCAGGCCGGGTGCATGGGCTATGATATTGCTTGACGTACTTACGTGTGCGATATTGCGAGAATAAATCTTGTTGTAAAATGAAATTATGTAACAATACCTGTGTTAGCTTTAGGCTCCCACCGACAGGTGCGATGAGACAATGCGAAAACGGTCGGACGAAGCTTTTGCATAGAAAATGTTCTACTTGTATAGCAGTTATGACAAAGAAGCCCACCAATTTGTGGGAAGCTTTCTCGCGGACATTCTCGTAACATATCTCAAACACTCACTGACAATGTCTGTGCGTGACCTTGGTCGAAGTGGTCGCAAATGCAGCTACTAGGTGTGGTACGGAATTGAACAGTAGCGTAGCGAGGGGGGGGCGGGGGGTGCGGCGCGCACCGGGTGACACCCTCTTAGGGGTGACACCCGACCGCTCGTTGACGGTTTTTTGTCACTATCGGGTGGCACCCCTAAATGTTTGACGCAATGGAACCTGTCGGGAGCAGGATGCAAAAATTTTTGAGCTCGCTTTGCTCGCTCTTGCATTTTGCACTCTCTGACTTCCAGAGGTTTTCTATATAAATCAACAAAAAACTTAAATTTCAATATGAATGTTCAAAATACAATAAAATCCTTCCGAGATGGGGTGCAAAAATTTATTTTGTTCTTCAGGTATTCTGCATTTAGGGGTGACACTCGGTCACGGTTGGGTATCACCCCTTAACGAGGGACGACATAACGAAACCCGTCTGTGATGGGGTGTAAAAAATTCTCAATAAAATCACTATGTTTGTGTATGAAATGATCAAAAGAAAATAAAATCTTTCCGAGTTGGGGTGCATGAATTTTGGAGCTCGCTTCGCTCGCTCTTGTGTTCTGCCCTCTCTCAGTTTTTGAGCTTTCTTGCATCACTCCATAAAGTTATTTCTATTTAAGTATGAATGATCAAAAGAATATAAAACCTATCCGAAGTGGGATGCGAAAATTTTCGAGCTCGCTCTTGTGTTCTGTCCTCTTTTACTTCTTGAGTTTGGCTGGCCGAAGTTTATCCTCCTGGGTGACCAATACTTATTACATTATTACGATTCCCTCGTGCCTTAAAACGTTAATCCATTCGTCCTCACTGACATGTCAACTACACGACTGTTAAGAGGGCTATTACATTTTTTCTTGGATTTGAGCGTTTGACTCGAGTTTTAATGTGTGATTATGGTTTATTCAACTTGTAACAGAATATACGCAATACCTCTCAAGGGGTCATTGAACTCAACATTATGAACAACTTTCACTATGGGACCAACAATAAAATCGCGAAAAAAAATCGACTCCCCCATTCATTTCTGTGCGCATAACTCGACAAAATGTACTGAACAGTTGATTATTTTTTGCGATTTCGGGATTGGTCCCACAGTAAAATTGTTCATAACGATGATTTCAATGACCCCTTAAGAGGTATTGCGTTTATTCTGTTACAAGTTGTATAAACCATAATCACACATTAAAACTCGAGTCAAACGCTCAAATCCATGAAAAAATGTAATAGCCCTCTTAACAGTCGTGTAGTTACAGGTTGTATATACCCACAAATTTAAAAAATATATGTCCAAGAAAGTTTGTTTCTTTTTTTTAATATAATAGGCATACGTTTGACCACCATCTCACCTGATGGTAAGCGATGATGTGGTCGAAGATGGAGCACGTTTGCCTAGAAGTGACCTATTCACTCTTGTCTTAAAGAATCCCAGGTTATAGCTGTCTGGAAACACAGACTCTGGTAGGGAATTCCACTCCTTAGCTGTGCGCACTATAAATGTGTTCCCAAAACGTTTTGTGCGTGTGGGTGGGATGTCCGCCATGTACCGGTGGCGCATCGTCATTCGTGGAGTGCTTTTAATAAATATTTCAATTTGTTTACGTACCTAAATTAGTAAAAACCTTGTCTCTGCAAAGGATGTTGCAAAGGATGTTTCATAAAATTTTACTTTAGGCTTCTTTTGATGCCTTGTTACATCGAAGATATAAAAATTTAATCATTACCTAATAAAAATGTTTACGGTACAACTGTATTTTCTATTTTGGAGTGCTTTATTCAATTTATTATGGTTCAAACAGTAATACACCAAAAATAATCCGTAAAACAGAAAAATACTGATAATTTTTCATCCGAAATTATATTTTTTTCTATGAAAAAGTAACTAATAACTAAGGTTTTTATGCTACATTGCTTGAAAAAAAAAATGTCTATTTAAACGTACAATCATATTTTTAAACAATTTTTGTATACAGCGCTACAATCTCTATAAATCTCGGGAAACGCGGTCTGTAGCTTTAGTCCATGTGATCTATTCAGATTTCAGAAAATCTGACTCTGTTGTAAAGATTTGAGACGCAGTTTCTGTCGCTCTATGTAAAATACGGACCCTCAGCTGCATACGGTTAGAACCTATTGTGTAATGGGCGCTTAGAAAAGCTTAAGCAGATTGGTTTTGTAGCATCCCGAACTGAAAATCTGGCTTTAGAATCTATACTTGCCTACCTATACAATTTTATGTAGATACATATTTAAAACAATAGCATAAAAGCATAACTGGGGCATACGTAGTATTACATAGGTCTCCTCTCTATGAAATACTCCGAGACCCAGTGCGGAGACCAGTGTAGTTTGGAAGATGTTCCAGTTAATATAAGACAAAATTAAAAGGTTGTATAAGGATTTTTTGCACCTGCTGAAATAGGATGCAACGAATGCAGCCAATTTAATATTCACTAACAGCGCCCCTCTGGCAAACTCGACAAAGTCATTGAAGCACTAAAAGATTGCTGCACTAAGGGCCGAATTTTCAATAGTCAGATAAATGATATCAGAGGAATAAAAATGGCGGTTTAACAGCTTTTGCATTGAAAATGTGTCATTATTCTTCAGTTAAAAATTATCAAACTATTGAAAAATTAGCCCTAACAATACTACAAGATCTGTCCACTCCGATAGACTGAAAAGTTACCTGAGACAACAATAATGAATTATTTTCATTATGCTAAACAAGTATTTATGTGCTCACAAACAAAAAAGTGGCTTACTTACTTGCCAGTGAAAGAGAAGAGGGATCATGATTTAACTTAAAGGCCTCAGAAGCCAAGTCATTGAATTTGCAAAAAATATTCATACATGTGTCCTATCAATGTCATCGTGCGAAGCCAAAAAAAAATAATGTCATAAAAGCCATAGACATATTAAAAGTATGGACTGGAAATACCTACAAAAAAAAGGTGCATACCTACAATTCAAAGTGGCGCATAAAATGGCTGCCCATGCTAGGGTTGTACCAATCAGGGAATACAGTGTTACTATAACGATACTATAAAAAATATCGATACTAATACTACATACTAGTATTACGAGTCTTACTAGACATCACGTTTGAATCAAAAGAATAATTTATATTCTTACAATCTGTTGTAACAAAACAATGAGTAAAGGCTTACTCCTTTCTGTTAATGACACTTAATATAGAGTTTTTTCTGCACAGATTTTAAAAACACTTTTACTTGCATCACTTTTGCGCTTTCGCTTATTTTATATCTGGTCTGTAGCTTCTGGTAGGTATGTGGACTAGGTTTGCCATATACAGTCATTTCATTTCCGGGACAATTCGAGGGATACTAATTTGGTGTGTACGAAAATAGATAGTGGTATTTGTAAATTGCATTTCTAGTAATATTTTACAAACGTACCAATACACCTATTTCAAAAACGAACTTACCAGCTTCCATTGCTCATACAATGCAGATTATTTTTAAAATATTAAAACATAACCATAAATTGTGCATCGCACCTCGCTTTTACTTATTCATTAAATAATCAACATAAGTGTTTTATTAATCAATAAACATTTGGTATGACACTTTGCACTTCATTGCACTTTAATTTTTAAACAAATGCTTCTTTCGTTAATCCCGGTTCCCAATTTACATGCTGGTACCATTTGCTCAAAGTTCTTGTGTGAGTAAGCATGTATTATAAGTTCGCCTTATATAATTATAGGCAGGGATAAAAATGCAACGTTAATGCGAACTTTCGGATTTCTTCAGAGTATCCTTCCGTTGAAGCGCTTATTTTTTTTTCTGTTTATTGACATATTTTTCAGTCTTAATTTTTCCAGTTTGTGCAACCTGAAAAAGAGAAAAAAACTACTTCAATCCTTAAGTTATATCGAAAACGCTGCTTTGTAGCCGTAGTTTAAACCTGTCTGTAGAACCTCTACAAAACAGAGAGGTTAATCCTTCATTTTTAGGAAACCTATAAAAAGGTTAATATTTTTATCAATAAATCATTTGGTTCGAGTTGTTACAATACGTAATGAAAATTAAAACAAATAACAAAATGATGTCTTATTTCCGGATCTTGTATAACCAATCATCATAAAAGTCTGGGGAACGATCTCTCAGTGTTGTGAACAGCGAGCCGGACCTAACAAGGTCACTCGAACCGATTAGAACCGATGTTGTATCAGCGCAGCGAAGGAACTAGTATCGGAAAATATTACGGCAACGGTACTACACTATTCCATCATGACATATTATTGTAAACAAACGAATGAAACTATGAAATTAAATAAAAAAAGGTCTGTTGGACGAGAATAAGCCCAAATATGAAACTAAAACCATAAATATGTGGTAGCTTAGCATTTTTTTCATCGAAAATGTATGTGTAATATTGCATGAAAACCGGTTACTAACCTGTGCAAAGACAATTCAGGTTGATTTTCCTTCTTTCTTGCACCACACTCCATAATACAACGCACAGGCATCTTGAATGGCTGTTTTCCATCATATACGTACAATTTGAAATATAAAATTCTCGTCATTTTCTCACAAATCACAATAAATACAAAAGTAAACACTTATCTGACAGCAGAACTACCACGTAACTCGAACTGTCTCGTAACTCGTTGAATTCGTCAACGAGTTACGAGACATCGACGTTTATGAATTCAACTCGTTTGACGAAACGAGAAAATGAACCCAACGTTTTGTTATTTTCAACGTACGTAAATTGTATTTCTTTAACAATAAAACTCCCGCAAACTGAATCAAATTGTTCGTAAATTAACATTACAACAGCATACGTTAATAAAAGCGTTTAGGCGTTTATCGTTCATGCAAGTTGACGTTCGAAATACGTTAACTCGTTGACGAAATTAACTAGTTGATCAACTAGTTGACAAACGCAATTCAACGTTAACGTTACGTTGACGGAAAAACCTTCAACGACCCATCACTAGCGGAAACGGCACTTACCTACAACTGTCACGTCACAAGAAAATGTTGCAATTTTGAGCAACAACTGAAATACTGTTGTCTCTTTTATCAAATACGATTACCACATTAAAAATAATGAAACAAAACGATATTTCACAATCTGTTTCATATTTTACCCATATTTGTATAAGCAAAGGTAGATATAGATTGTCGCGGCGCCTCCATATATTTTCTATCTCTATGATAAAAGCTGGCTGCCGCTATGTCACTGTCAATGTCAAAAACAAATTAGAACAACATTTTAGAATTAAAAGCATGCTTTCTCTTTCTTTCCTGGCAGCACGATAGTTTGTTTTTATCTTTTTCTGATACGGCAATGCTATTATTGTTCTATGTTAAGGATAGTTTTTGCATTTAACAACTGTGTTTTCTCATTTTCTGGTGAGAAAACAAATGATAAATTGTGCCGATATTTAATAATAATCGATAAAAGTAAGTAGTAAGTATTAAAATAAGAGTGGCATGCCTCAACCGTGAGTATTTATTTGTTCAAAAACAATCTAAAATCATACTAGGACATGTATGAATAGAGGAACCAAGCATTATTTCTGCATTAGAAATTACAATGCTTTTTATTTCATAGATTCCACAGTGTTTCATGGTAGGTAATTTTTACGGCCATCATCTGTAAAATTTAGAATATTAATTCATTAGTTCTAAGACTGTAATAAATTATAGTAAGTAGGTACTTAACATTAACACATTAAATTTATATTTTGTATTTTTAAGCAAGGTAAGTACATAAGTTCATTATGGCTCTCTTAATTAGTCTTATTTAAAATAAAGGTATTTATTATCCGATAAACAATTAGTGACAAACTTCTTAAAAAAGCCAAACAACAAAACTAACCGATCATGTCTATGCAGTTCGTTCTTGTTATTTTATTTTCATTTAGAATATATTAAGAAGTTCTAGACTTTAATTTCATTACAAAAGCAAGGCAAGGGACACCCATATCTCAAAGATTCTTGATCAATTTGTTGATTGGTATTACTATGGTAAGCGCCAGATAAACCTGCAATAAAGTTCATTGACTTTTCCGTAATATCCCTTCATAGAGACCCAAACACTAAATTATGAATGGTTTTTCATTACTAGGGAACGTCAAGGATCACGATAGAAGTCGTTTCAGGAGAGCTTTCTCTTTATTTATGTTTTTTTGATATTAAGGAAGTCACTAAATGTATGTGGGTCAATGACCGTTATTGCACATTTATCTGGTGTCTACCATAGACCCTACTTATCCGGGTGTATGGGTTGAATCATGTGGTGGCTTGGAACACATAGAATTACGTGATGGCTGGAAACCCTTGGTAAGTCGCTATGCAGTAGCAATTTCATGACACAGCAGGGGTGGAGGTTCGGAACTTACTGCGCAACTATGAGCATGCTATAAAAAGCGGGCTTCACAGGGGTTGTTAAGTTTTAATCTACCTTCAACTAAGAGAGCAAAGCAAACGGGTTAATTTTCAAGGCTGATTCATTCATTACTCTGTTATTAGTAAATCTTAGACAATAACTGGATCTGTCAATGTCATCCATCTTTTTTTTAAGCTTGGAAATCGTCTTTTAATGACTCCTTCCACTCTAGGCCGAGCAGAAGGGCACACCCTTCTGCTCGGCCTAGACAAGGCCAAGGCAAGTCAAGACTCTTATTGACTAAAACCCTTCCGTGTTCCTCTTAATGCCCTTTGTGTTCCAGGGTAGTGGTGAATCGTTCGAACAAATTCCGCAGTCAATTTCATCCATCTTAGCTTCTGTTTTGGTTCGGGTAAATCTAATCTAGGAGTCCAGCCTAATTACTCAATAAAGCAACATTAAAATTTTTATTTTTTTACAGTAATTCAACAGGCGCAGGTGCCTCCAAGCAGAAAAAAACCAAAAAGATTATAAAACACAAGTGGACAGACAGAGAATATAAAGATGGATATGTGTCCAAAATAATATTTCACTATACAGAGCCACCAAAACTAAAACTAGATAAACCAGTACCTGCTTTGAAAACAATAGCCCTAACAAACCCAGGAGAATCTCTGTCACCACTAAAACCAACACTAATAAATTTAGTGGATGGTAGTTCACCAACTGTTCCTAGTGTTACTGCAAAGGTTTCTAATGAAAATCTCAGTAAAACGACTGCCGTAACTGATGTGAAAACATATACTTCAACTACTACTCAGAATACAGCTTCAAAAACTACTGCTAATATAGCTTCAACTACTACTACAAATATAGCTTCAACTACTACTACAAATATAGCTTCAAAAACTACTTCAATTACATGTTCAACTTCTACACGGAATACAGCTTCAAAAACTACTACAAATCAAGGTTCAACTACTACTCCAAATATAGCTTCAACTACTACACCAAATATAGCTTCAACTACTACTGCAAGTACTGATCAAGAAAGTTTTGACAAAATGGGGAAAAAGCGGAATGAGGCTAAGAAGTTCAAGAAAGCATTTGCCACAGCTCAGCAAGCTGCAACGCAGGCAGCCGTTCAGTCTACCTCGTCGGGCGCCGCCACGCCTGCCATACAGCTTCCGCATGCCCCGCATATTTATGTAATCCCTAAAATTAATCATCCAACTGATCCAACGAGAATGTAAGTTGTCTAAAATAGACGTTTCTTTTTTCTGTTAAGAATCATATGGTAGGCGCCAAATAAACTTGCAATAAAGTACATTGACCTTTCTCTAATATTCCTTCATAGATACCCAAACAATAAATTATGAACTGTTTTTCATTACTAGAGAACGTAAAGGATTAGAATAGAAGTCAGTTCAAGACAACTTAGTCTTTATTTCTGTTTCTGATAATAACAAAGTCAATAAGTGTATGTGGGTCAATGACCGTTATTGCACATTTATCTGGCGCCTAGCATAGATGATGGAGCAGTTTGACAGATTGTTAGTGAGTCAAATCGTGTGGTGTTCCTAGAATTAGCTTTCAAAAGGGTGCTAGAGAAGTCGCTCTTGTCACTCCGCTGGCAAGTACTAAATCTATTGGGATGTGGTGGCCCTTTGGAGGTATGCGGTACAGAGAGTAAAGTCCCGCCAACCACCGTTGTAAAGGGAGGATCCTCCGACCAGGCGGCTGTTATGCCTGGCGGGCAACTGCCCGATAGTGGATGCTGGGCTGGTGTATATGTTCAAATCGCACGGTAAACTCTGCTTGCGCGATGCAGGATTTCAACCTAGTAGTTCGCTGCTAGTGGGATAGATGGTGTCGTTGTTCTTTTTGTTGTGATGTAGATTTGCTCCGTTGGTTTTTCTTGAGGCGGTATTGATGCCGCTACATCACTCCCCTCCGGAGACCGGAGGTCGATAGTGGATGTGTCGTCCATACAGCCGGAGATCCTTACCAGGCCATTGGAAGGTTGCTTCCAGTGAGTCGGAACCGGAAGTCGCTGAGTTCTCGGTGAGTCGGAACTGTCTGCGATGCCCCAGTGAGTCGGGGTGATGAGATCCCAGTGAGTCGGGATGATGCTGCTATGCTCCAGTTGCTGGATCTGGCACAGTACTGTGTTATGCTCCAGTGAGTCGGACGTGGTACAGTGCTGCGTTTTTGCACCAGGGCGTCGGATGAAGGGCAGTGTTGCTGTGCGACGTAGGTGCGTGACTGCTGGCGTCGACCAGGAGACTCTTCATGGCTCTTCATGTGACTGGCCGAAGGTGCAGTGTGCTTGCCAAGGTCGCTGATGAGGATGATAGAAGCTGAGGATGCTGACCAGGAATGTGCGGCTGCTGCATGCTGGTGGTCAGGATACCCGTAGAAGCCGTGGGTACTGGCTGGCTGTATGACTCGCTGCTCGAGAGGTCACGACGAGGAGAAGTGATGATGACGTCACGCTGAAGTAGTTGCACGAAGGCTGCGTTGACGTTCTTTGTCGAGGGTCACCAGTTTGGAGGTATGCGGTACAGAGGGTAAAGTCTCGCACACCACCATTGAAAACGGGAGGATCCTCCTACCAGACAGTTGTGTCCGGTGTGGGCAACTGCCCTATAGTTAATGTTCGGGCTGATGTATGTGTTCAAATCGCACGGTAAACTCTGCTGTCGCGATGCAGGATTTTAGTTCGCTGCTAGTTGTATAGATGGCGTCGCGGTTCTTTTTGTTGTGATGTAGATTTGCTCCGTTGGTTTTTCTTGTGGCGGTATTGATGCCGCTACAGCCCATTGGTAACTGCCGCGGTTTATGTTTATATTGTAGCCAAAATTGCTTAAGTCACTTTTTATTTTACTTATTATTATCAATAGATGTACTTACAGAAAAATACATTTCAGATACACCTATCAACAAAAGAAGAAATGGCTAAAATTTCAAAAAAAGTTTGTTAAAAGGAATATACCATGGAAAGGACCGCCTATTGAAGGTAGAAATTCCTATTATAAATGCTAAAAATATATCTAGCATGGTCATATTAAGGCACTTGTCTCACCCGGCGTGTAAGCGAGTAGCTATCGACTATTTGATCGGAAAGGAAATGGAAAGAGACAAAAGATATAGATCTCGTGTGAGTAAAAGAGACACATACATTCATAGTCGATAGCTGGCTGTTCACACTGCCGGCGAGCGGCTCTTGCCTCTAGTTGATCGCAGCGACAAGAGCTATCAAAGATTGTACTCTCTCTGCGACACTCGCTCGGCGATGCTCGCTTGGCGGTCAGAACTCTCAAACAGCGGTAATTTCTACCTATAGTGCGGGCCGGAGCGAGTATTGCTAGTAAAAGCCCGTCGCACAAAAGCACTCGCTGAAAGCCGAGCGTCAAAACTATCGAAACTTTTCACTCGCTGCTCGCCAACACGTTTCGAGTTAGCTTTACTCGCTACTCGCTGATCGCCGGCGGTGAGATTGCCTTAAGGGTGGTGATTAAAGTCAAGAAAACATAGTCAAATTAAAAATACCTATCAACTTTTTCAAAAAACCCGGCTGCAAAAAAGGACTATAAACTTCAAAACAAATCACTTTCATGCAGTTGGTGGCATTTGTTTTAATTCACAGATTTGATAGACCAGACAGAAACCACGCATTTCTATTAAAACCGTTCATGAGCGAGTCGGACTCGCGCAACGAGGGTTCCGTACCATCATATAAAACGAAAATTGTTTTTAAATTTTCATCGGCGAGGCCTATATTCGTCAGAGGATTTTAACACAGCTGTGTAGAATATTGCAGTTTTAGGTCAGCGCCATCTCTTGACCGATAGTGCGACTAATGTAGTTTTTGTTGATGATTTTTGAAAAACATCACTGTCTGTGGATATTTATGTATAATAAAATAAAACCAGATCTTATATTTTCATTCTTGAATCAAGTGAGTGCTATCTTCTTACAGATACTCTTCCCGAGGAGTCGCCACTCCCAGAGACAAGTCAAGATGGGTCACCGAGTGTTATCGCCATTGACGCACAAACCAGCGAATCCCCCACTACTGTGCCTACGGATGCGAGCAGTCAGGGATCCGGTAAGTTCACTTTGAACTCTGTTCTCCTTAAAAATAGAATATAATAGGATAGAATACTCTTTATTATTTTTTTATATAAGTTACAGAACAATGGGCTGCCTTAAAAGCGATCTTTTCAAGGCAGCCTTTGAATGGATTTCAAAGAGAAAGGAAAGACAGTATTGTAGCTGTAGGTAGTAAGCCGGCAAAGCAAAAGAAAACGGGCATTTTCAGGCCACACCTTGTTCTATGGACCTTATCGCTTTGCATCCGACCATCGAGGTTAAGGCTGATTTTCCACGAGAGATGCCCTAAGCGAGGCTAGGTAAATGAAGCGTCTATCACTAGGCTTATTGTGTTGGCTTCTAGTTTTACAGGATACAGCTAAAAACCAGACACAAGTTGAAAATAATAGCTATTGTTATTAACAAATTCCTTAACATTATAGATAATTATATTGGAGTTTCCTTGCGTGATCGAATCAGGAATGATGATATCCGCAAAAGAACCAAGGTTACCGACATAGCCCGAAGGATCGCCAAACTAAAGTGGCAGTGGGCAGGGCACATTGCTCACAGAACAGATGGTCGATGGGGCTGAAAAGTTCTAGAGTGGCGACCGCGTACCGGAAGACGCAACGTTGGAAGGACTCTCACACGGTGGACCGATGACCTGGTGAAGGTCGCAGGTAGCCGATGGATGCCAGACGCATGGGACTGGTCGTTACGGCGACGCTTGGGGGAGGCCTATGTCCAGCAGTGGACGTCTTTCGGCTGATATGATGATGATGATGATAGATAATTAAATATGTCAAATGAAGACAGGTCTTTACATTGAGCATGAAAACCAGTAGTAAAAAGCAACTAATAAAATAAATAATTATTTCTTAAATTACTATAAATAATTTTACAGCACCGCCAGTAATACAAAAACCAAGCATTACTCTGATAACGAAGAAAAGTCTTCAGCAAGATGTGGTGAAACAGCGACTTAACTGGATTAAACCAGCTGAGAGTGGACCTGGTAAGTAAGAAGAACCGGCTCAGTGCGAGTCAGACTCTCACACGGGTTCCGTACCATAAACCGAAAAAAAAAACACGTTTCTGGTATGGGAGCTCCCTTTAATTTAACTTTAACTTTTATTATATTACTAGCTGACCCGCGCAACTTCGTCTGCGTCATAATTTTCATCTATAATATAACTCCTACCCAACTCTTACCCTACTTCTACCCTACTCTTACCCTACTCCTACCCTACTCCTACCCTACTCCTACCCTACTCCTACCCTAATCCTACCCTACTCCTACCCTACTCCTACCCTACTCCTACCCTACTCCTACCCTACTCCTACCCTACTCCTACCCTACTCCTACCCTACTCCTACCCTACTCCTACCCTACTCCTACCCTACTCCTACCCTACTCCTACCCTACTCCTACCCTACTCCTACCCTACTCCTACCCTACTCCTACCCTACTCCTACCCTACTCCTACCCTACTCCTACCCTACTCCTACCCTACTCCTACCCTACTCCTACCCTATTCCTACCCTACTCCTACCCTACTCCTACCCTACATACCTACATTGTTTAAACAACAGTGACTGCTTGTAATTCAATATGAACTTTATACAATAGCAATAAAGCTCGTTTTAGTTAGAAAACGTTTGTATAGGAAAAAGAAAAGGGCTGTTTTTAGAGTTTTTCCGGCAATTATTCGAATTTTTCTCGCCGTAAAAACCATCTTTGAACTTCAACGAACATTTTAAAAAAAGAATTGGCCAAATTGGTCCAGGCGTTGTTGAGTTATGCGCTTACCAACACATTTTGCGATTCATTTTTATATTATAGATAGCTGCAATAGAAATACACACTCTGTGAAAATTGTTAACTGTCTACCTATTACGGTTCTTGAGATACAGCCCACTGACAGACAGACGGACAGACAGCGGAGGCTTAATAATAGGGTTCTGTTGGTTACTCTTAAAGTACGGAACCCTAAAAAGTATCTCGACTAAACACACGAGGTTGTCAACAAGTAGAGTGTGAACTCGGCTGTCATTGTGCCGATTGTCGTAACCGCCGATGACCTGAGGTCCAAAAGCTTCCGACGATTACCTGTCGAAGCTTGCTTTACGCAGTTGGGTAACGGTCCAGGGGGGCTACTCTCTAACGAAATCCGTAGTTTCGGGCTTAGTTGCGGGCGGGCATTTTCTACTCCATATCAACTAACCACTGAGAACTAATGATAACACGATTTGACAGTTACTGTGAAATCGTGTTGTCATTCATTCTTAGTTCGGGTTCGGGACTAATCGTAAGTCTGTAGGTGATACGGAGTAGAATACGCCCGCCCGCAACTAAGCCCAAAACTACGGATTTCGTAAGAGAGTAGCCCCCCTGATACAGAAGGCAGATTCTCGATACGGCTCGTATTGTGAGGAGGTTCCTTTCTCTGGAGCCTTAATTATTGGTGGACCCTCTTTCCGACACCGGTGGACAAATTAAGATTAATAAAAACCTATTTTGCAATTGTCATGATTTCCATGTAAGCAAATATCAACTTAATTGGTATGAAAATTAAGTTGATTTCAGAATTACAGAATTATGATAGTTTCGTGGTGACTTTTAATTCGATGGTTTCGTTGTTTCAATATGACGGCGTTACTGCAAGTAGTATCCAAGCAAGAAACTGGGTGTTGGTGGTTTTTGGCTGATTCAAAACTAAATCTATACTTCTATATCTATACTAATACTAGCTGACTCGGCAAACGTTGTTTTGCCATACAAAAAAAGTACCCTACCACCTATTCTCATACCTACCGAATATACACACAAAATTTCATGAAAATCGGACGAGCCGTTTCAGAGGAGTTCGGTAACAAACACCGTGGCACGAGATTTTTATCTACATTTCTACACTAATATTATAAAGAGGAAAGATTTGTTTGTTTGTTTGTTTGAAATGAATAGGCTCCGAAACTACTGGGCCGATTTGAAAAATTATTTTACCTTTAGAATCCTTTTTTCTTTTTTTTTAAGGGTGGGAAATCATCAAATGACTCCTCCCGCTCTGGGTGAAGCAAAAGGGACTGTCAGACTCGTACTGACTAAAACCCATCCATGCTCCTCCCAGTGCCCTTTGTATTCAAGGGCAGCGGTTACTCTTTCGAACAGATTCCGCAACCCCGGCAGGCACCTTTAGAATCCTACACTATCCCTGATGAACATAGCTATTTTCAAAAAGTTAGGGATCTGTATGAAAACTTCGATAAAGTAAACAAAGGTGTGAATAAAAAAGCCAAAAAAGGTCCTTACATCGCGTACGCTGCGGAAACTATTGACAATAGAACAAAGTTATGTACTACAGTTTTATAGAGGACATCAATATTTACAAAAAAGTCTGGGAAGGTGTATATCTAACTATTATGGTTAAGTCACAATGACCGCTTTTTGTTCAAATTATTCTATCAAAACCCGGGTGAAATGGAATAGTAGTGATTTTATTATCATGATGTTATTCCTTATTTATTTAAATTGTTTAATAATTAAGGTTAGTTATGTAGATGTAAATTACACTTTTAATTATTCAAATTCGACGTTTCGAAAAGAAACGACAGGTATAAAATTACTCTATTTAAGAAAATTTTGCGGTCTGAGTGAACTGCCCTACGCTTAGTCTATTAATAAGTAATCTAAACCCGCGCGAACAAAGTCGCGGGCGAAATGCTAGTATATTAGATAGATGATTAGATTATAAAGAGGTAAAGTTTGTGAGGTTGTAGGGGGTAATATCTGGATCTACTGAACCGATTTTGAAAATTCTTTTACCAATGGAAAGCCACGTTATTTGTGAGTGTCATATGGTATATACTAGCTGACCCGCGCAACTTCCTCTGCGTCACATTTTTCATGAATGCTCAACTCCTGTTGGTCTTAGCGTGATGATAAATAGCCTATAGCCTTCTTCGATAAATGGCCTATCTAACACAAAGAATTTTTCAAATCGGACCAGTAGTACCTGAGATTAGCGCGTTCAAGCAAACAAACAAACAAACTCTTCAGCTTTATACACTAGTCACAAAAATTAAGGGATATAAAAAAAATTCCAAATTTTTGGGTGATTTTCAACAAGCTGTAACTCCGAGGAAAATGGTCGTACAGAAAAAATAAAAAAAAAACAAATTGTAGCTCCAAGTATCTAGTTTTCAGATATGACCATGAAAATTTTTTGTCATGTCCAGGTTTGGAGAAATCCTAAGAAAAGTACCGAAAAAAATTTTTTCCCGTCTAAAAAAAGGTCCACGGGCTTCAAAAAAATTTTTTGATTGTTTCGTTCAAAAGCCATTTTACAGAATTTAATACTCTTTAATTTGGCGTATTCAAAAAGCCTGTACGACGATTTGCCGCGGAGTTATCGTCAATCAAAGCAAAAAAGTTCTTTTTGACTTTGATATTCAATAACTCCGGAAATACTGATCGTACAGGAAATCGAAGGAGGGTTTTGAAAACTACACGATATTCTCTATAAGAAAATGTAGACATCTTTTAGAAATTTTTTTTTTTTTAATTGAAAACTCGGACTGAAAAAAAGACAAAAATTTGCATAATTAAGGATATTTGGATAACTTGGTATAACTATGGATAAAATGGATGAACGAAGGATATCGTCGGTAATTTTTTAACCTCAGTGTCCCCTAAAATCCCTCAAAAATTCAAAGCGCTGCGATTTTTTTTTTCATTGTGCCCCGAAGCTTCAAATTCTTTGTTTTTGCAAAAATCACCATTATGAGCAATTTTGTGATTTTCATTAATTTTTTTAATGAAAAAAATTTTTTTTTCACTAAAATCTTTATATTTTTTTGATTAAAGAGATTGATTTTTTTTTTAAATTAAAAAAAAAACAATTTTTTTTCCGAAATTTTCTCGATTTTTTTCGACTGCTGTTTTACCGCTGGCATTAGCGTTACCCAAAGCGTACCACGTGGAGGTTGCTCGGTCGGATTTACGCTTCTCTCTCTGTGTGTGTATGTGTGTGTGTGTGTGTGTGTGTGTGTGTGTGTGTGTGTGTGTGTGTGTGTGTGTGTGTGTGTGTGTGTGTGTGTGTGTGCTTCTGTGTGTTTGTCTGTCTGCCTGTCTGCAGCTGTTGAAGGACAGCAGTAACAGTTCAGTACCGTGTATTGCCACCTCTGTTCCGAATCACAGCTCGTAAGCGCTCTTGCATGTTGATGCATCGTCGAATTTCACGTTGCGAAATGCCGGCGGTAAAACAGCAGAATTTTTTTTTTTTTTTTTAATTAAAAAAAAAAATCAATCTCTTTAATAAAAAAAATAAAGATTTTA
The DNA here is from genome assembly GCA_947578705.1 of Lacanobia wlatinum. Lineage (NCBI taxonomy): Eukaryota > Metazoa > Arthropoda > Insecta > Lepidoptera > Noctuidae > Lacanobia > Lacanobia wlatinum. Next base: position 7,041,315 of record OX388037.1, read on the forward strand.
GTGAAAAAAAAAATTTTTTTTCATTAAAAAAATGAATGAAAATCACAAAACTGCTCATAATGGTGATTTTTGCAAAAACAAAGAATTTGAAGCTTCGGGGCACAATGAAAAAAAAATCGCAGCGCTTTGAATTTTTGAGGGATTTTAGGGGACACTTTGAGGTTAAAAAATTACCGACGATATCCTTCGTTCATCCATTTTATCCATAGTTATACCAAGCTATCCAAATATCCTTAATTATGCAAATTTTTGTCTTTTTTTCAGTCCGAGTTTTCAATTAAAAAAAAAAAATTTTCTAAAAGATGTCTACATTTTCTTATAGAGAATATCGTGCAGTTTTCAAAACCCTCCTTCGGTTTCCTGTACGATCATTATTTCCGGAGTTATTGAATATCAAAGTCAAAAAGAACTTTTTTGCTTTGATTGACGATTACTCCGCGGCAAATCGTCGTACAGGCTTTTTGAAAACGCCAAATTAAAGAGTATTAAATTTTCTAAAAGATCTTTTGAACGAAACAATCAAAAAAAATTTTTTGAAGCCCGTGGACCTTTTTTAGACGGGAAAAAATTTGAAATTTTTTTTTTTTCGGTAGCTTTCTTAGGATTTCTCCAAACCTGGACATGACAAAAAATTTTCATGGTCATATCTGAAAACTAGACACTTGGAGCTACAATTTGTTTTTTTTTTATTTTTTCTGTACGACCATTTTCCTCGGAGTTACAGCTTGTTGAAAATCACCCAAAAATTTGGTTTTTTTTTATATCCCTTAATTTTTGTGACTAGTGTATATTAGTATAGATTAACACGAAAAATACCGCCCAAAGAAATGGCACAGGTCATCTAGTATAAAATATGACTAGAAGAGTACTACAATTGATTGAAAAACGCATTTTAACGAGATTTTTATCACATTTTTAACCATTGGTTGAATTAACTAAGGATCAAAAAACTCGGCTTTAGTAGCTATTATGGCAGGCGCCAGAAAAATGTGCAATAACTATCATTGACCCTCATTCATATATTGACTTTCTTAATAGGTAAAAAAAAAAACAGAAAGCTGTCCTGAATCGACTTCTATCGTGATCCTTTACGTTCTCTAATAATGAAAAAGGGGTTCATAATATACTAGTAGGTACGATGGTATATAAGGTAAAGGTCAATGTGCTTTATTGCAAGTTTATCTGGCGCCTACTCCCTAGCTTATTACTTTTTATTCCAAATTACTTAATTTACAGGTACTATCACTTCCTCGTCACAAGAACCACCACAAACTGGTGAAGCTCCACAAACTGCTGCAGCTCCACAAACTGCTGCAGCTCCACAAACTACTGAAGCTCGTAAGACGCCGTTGTTACCTGACCCTGTTCCAGGATCGAGTAAGTATTGTTACTCTAGCTTATAGCTCCCAATACAAGCAAGAATACAGGCGCCTGCATTCTACAACAGAATAACAGAATAAACGCAATTATTTTGTCGCAAAAGTTGTTTGTAAGGAGTACAATACAGCGGGTCTAAAAAGGCCAATTTAGCAGAATCAGAAAGCACATCACGCTACCCGTCACTGTCAAATCTTCCCAATCAACCTTGAACCTAATTCGTTAGCGATAAAAATAAAATTTGACAGATTGTTGCGTGATTAATGTTATGATTCTCCTAAACTGGCCTGTTTAGCCCCCCCAGTACAGTACCTCTGTTTAACTGCCTCCGTGGTCGAGTGGTTTAGACATTTGCCTTGTGACGTGGTGGTCGTGGGTGCGATTCCCACGGGTAGAGCATATTTTGTAAAGATGTTTTCCAGTTTAGCTAGGACATTGCACGCTTGAATCACCTGATTGTCTGATAAAAAGATGATTCCGTGCTTCAGAAGGCACGTATAAGCCGGTAGTCCCGGCTGCCAAATGGCGGTCGTCAAATAAACCATGTCAGAGGCTGTTCACACGATAAGAAGAAGTACAGTACTCTTCAGGTATTGTGTTTATACGTTGTATCAACGTGTTACGGAATAAAGGCAATAGCTCTTAACACGTTAAACGCCGTGGGGGACAACATATGGGCCTCACTTAATTAGTAAAAGGAGCCAGGTTAAAAATGCCAAATCGTTAAATTTTACGTATAAGTTTTTATTGCTCTAAGGGCTAGAAAATATGCCAAATCACATGATATAAATCGAAGAAAAGCAATTCGTGACTTTATTTTACCAAAATACTACTGTCACTCAACAGTTGCCCCCCATGGCCCACGCGGAAATAAATCGCGCTGTGCGTTGGCGTGGGCCGCGGGGGTCGGGGTGTCGGTCATCCCCACTCATGTCCCGCCGCGCCCGGCCGTCTCTATACGCGATTCCCGCGCGCCCGTGCAGTGACCGTTTGGACTACCTAGCTACCTATATTGATTACGTATCGATTCGAGAATTTTCTGTTTATTTGTTTCTTTATTATAATGGATGAGTTCGAAGATTTCGAAATAAATCAGGAAGATTTATCACAAATAGAAGAATTAGAAATCACCTTGTTGAATAATAGTTTCCATGTAAGCTCAGAAGAAGAAGACATAAATATCCATCCAGTTGCTCGTAAACGTCGTCGTATTATGGTGATAGACAGTGAAGAGAGTGATGTGGAAGATCATGCAGTTCCAGATACTTCGGGAAACACTACGCCGTTTACACGCACATGGACACTACCAACAGGTAACCAGCGTCGAATTATACCTTTCACAGAAAATCCTGGTTTGCATACTAATCTCCGCTTAGCAATGACTAAGAAATCGCCTGCTGATTTTTACTCTCTTTTGGTTCCCGATGATGTTTTTATGCAGATAGTAGAAGATACAAATCAGTTTGCTATTGATAGAATCACCGGGCGCGTGGCTTCAAAAGCAGCAAGAATCCGTAACTGGTCTCCTTCTAACTTGCATGAGATGAAAGGCTTTTTTGCATTGATTATTTTTATGGGATTGGTAAAACTTCCTAAGCTTTCTGATTATTGGTCAAAAGATGAAATAACAGGTCACCCATTTGCAGCAAAAATTATGTCCCGTAATCGCTTTGAACTGCTTCTTCAAATGCTTCATTTTTCCCAGCTTGATAATGCTCACAAGTCTGATAGGTTACATCGCGTCAGACACTTACTGGAGGTCATGAACACTAATTTTTCAAGTCATTATACTCCTGCCGAAGATATATGCATTGACGAAAGCGTTGTGCCATTCCGCGGCAGAATCATTTTCCGTCAATATAACAAACAGAAACGCCATAAATATGGCATAAAAGAGTTTAAATTATGCACTCTACCGGGGTATACATATAAAATCAATATTTATGCGGGAAAAGAAAACGATCAAGTGAATACTACGCCGGCAAACGTTGTAATGTCACTTTGCAGTGGCTTGTTGAACAAGGGTCACACGTTGTATACTGACAATTGGTATACAAGTATTGATTTAGCAAGGAATCTGTTGGAAAATGAAACACATCTAGTGGGTACTATAAGAAAAAATAGGAGGAATATACCTAAAGAGGTTGCTAATGCTAAACTGAAGCCTGGTGAATATATAGCTAGAGAGAGCGAAGATGGAATTACTATCATGAAGTGGAAAGATAAAAGAGACGTACTTGTTCTTTCTACCAAACATTCCGACCGTTTCCAGACAATTACAAAGCGAGGAAAAGCGGTATCGAAGCCGAAAATCGTGCTAGACTATAATAGGGCAAAAGCTGTCGATTTGTCCGACCAAATGGGGGCTTATTCTACGCCTTTAAGGAAATCGGTAAAATGGTACAAAAAAGTTGCCATAAACTTACTGTTGAACACTGCAGTTATCAATGCACTAGTATTATATCAAGCAGTAACCGGGACGAAAATCCAAATTGTTGAATTTAGGAAACAGGTGCTGAAGGGCCTGTTAATGAGAAGTGAAACCTCAAGTCAGGTTTCAAGACCAATAAGAATGAAGCATAAGCTTGCGAAGAAAGACGGTACAAGCAAAAACAATCGACGAACATGTCAGCAGTGCTACAAAGACAATACTAAAGTAATGGGACGAGTATTAGCCAAAAACAAGACGAAAAAAGTTGTAACTTTTTGTGAAACCTGCCCTAACAAACCATTTCTTTGTTTTGATTGTTTCCATAAAATTCATTAAAATAATAGTGGTAACGTTGATATTGATCTCAATCTAAAGTCTGATTTAATTTTATTTCATTTAAAAACTGTAATAAATAATTATAATATTTCTGATTTACAAATATGTAGTTTAATTTAATTCATCAAAATATCCCCGAAAAATTAAACCCTAACAGCTATGTAGTACTTTAACCAGATTTTAACTACTTAAGTAAAAAGTAACAGTATACAGTATTTTACAACACATTATAAATAGTAATCTTATGGAAAAATATAAAATAATACATTATCATACACACTTTTTCCTTTAGAACTTTCAAACAAGTCGTGTCCCGAAATTATTTGTCATATTTTTCTAAGTCATATTTTTTACTAAAAACCAAATACAGTATATTTGTCTGCAGGGCCGTGGGGGACACGTCAAATACATATTAGCTTCATATCTGTGCCCGACGGCCCAATAGAGACGCTTAAAATCGCCTCTGACTCGCGGTCACATGTTGTCCCCCGCGGCCCCAACGGAACTATTGTATGTCGACCACACGGTGTCCCCCACGGCCCAAACAGAAAGACTGAAAAATTAAAGCGGCGGTCAACGTGTTAAGTAAGTAGTCATTGTAGTCATCATTATGAACAACTTTTGTTAGGACCAACTCCGAAATTGCTCATAAAAAATACTTTTTTCAAAAACCGAATAAAAAGGTTCCAAATAAATCACGTTTTAAGCAGCCTGATACAGTTGGTGTTATTGAATCTTTGATTGAACTAAAGTTAATGCCTCCAACTGTAAAAGACTGCTTAAAAAGTCATTTCTTCGAAACTTTTAAGTCGATTTTCCTGATCGATTAAAAAAAAACCCGGCCAAGTGCGAGTCGGACTCGCCCACCGAGGGTCCGCACAAATTTTTAGGTACAAAAATGTTACTTTAAATAAAGACTATTTATTTTATGATTTAATTGCAAATGTATAGTTTTCAGACTTTTCCCTATACTTGTAGTATAAGACGGTATTACTTGCCAAATTTCATAGTTCTAGGTCAACGGGAAATACCCTATACATTTTGATTTCTTTGGGAGTGTCGAAATATACGTTTTTGCGGCATAAACGACCTTATCTTTTTTTACGTTAACTTAGAAATTTGATTTTCCGCAGCTGCAAGGGGCCGTAGACCTGAGTACTTTATGGTTTTAATTTCAACTCGATACTTCCACGAGCTCCCGAGATAAACGGTCTTGACAGACAGACGGACGAGGTGACCCTATAAGGTTTCCGTTTTTTTCCTTTGAGGTACGGAACCCTAAAAAGTATTTTTTGTTCCACTATTTCTTCGTTGATGTGTATCGGCTACCCAACATTACCCTTAAATATCACCTCGCACTTCTAGAACATCCTGTATAATGGCGGTGTCAAAATATTGTTTCATTATTTCCACAGCCATACCGAGATTGGAGAATCGCACAGTGGAGCCCACTCCTAGGAGCAACGCCGGTAGCTTCTTCATGAAAGCCGCACCAACTCAGCCACCACCAGTCTCACTAGCTCAGTCACCTTCGAAGTTCCCTGTTAACCAAGGGAGGAGTGATCTTCATTATAGTAAGTCTGCTTAACCATAAATCGCTGCTTTGGAAGAATACTGTCGCAACTCAAAAAGGGTTTTTTTTTTCAGTAGAGCTAATTGAAGTTTAGCACTATTTTATTTCAAAATGCTCTTTGACCTATCGCTTTTTTCTTTAAGAAAATTAAGTAAAAACATAAACAAAATATGTGGTTTCCCCTCAAATGGCGCAACTGGAGAAACATTACTGTAAAAAAATGGCAACCAAAATCCACCAATGTCATTAAGACTGGTGCCGTCACTGCAAATATTGTTTTACCCTATCAATGATGTATTTTTTTTTCTTTTCAGACTACAGATATCCAAAAGGTATGTTAGATTTTATTCAATATCCAATATTTATTTTCGTTTCCAAAATGAACGAAATGGTCTTTTTTTAGTACCTACAAAGACTAGGTTTGAGAATTATTTACACTAGCGGAAGTCTCGCGGTTTCACCCGCGTACTTCCCGTTCCCGTGGGAGGACGGGGAAAAAATATAGTCTATGTTACTCCCTGATAATGTAGCTATCCATTCCTGAAAGAATTTTTCAAATCGGTCCAGTAGTTTCGGAGCCTATTCATTTCAAACAAACAAATCTTTCCTCTTTATAATATTATATGTAGACAAACTCATTTCATGAGTATAATCAAATGGCGGTGTTATCGCTGACGCCGATATCTACCGGAAAACCTTTTGATGGATTGAAAGAACGTAAAGCAAAAATAATTAATTTAAAATAAAAATATAGATAAAATATAAAAATATTTAGTAAGTACCAATCCTAAACCGTCTGCCAGTCAGTTACTTTTATAAAGTAATCAGTTAAATTTTTCATAGAATAGTATTAAGTTTTTGTTATTTATTTTTATATTAATAAATAAACAACAAACTAAAATATGACATAAAAAAATTCGTCTTCATCGCTGTCAGCTGGTAATGTGCCCAAGAGACTGGCGGCAGTGCCACTTTGTATGGCGATGCTTATCCTCTGGCCAAAGTATTAGCCAGCTTTTGGGTAACACTTTACGGAAAGTGTCAACTCATCATCATCATCATATCAGCCGAAAGACGTCCACTGCTGGACATAGGCCTCCCGCAAAGGGGGGGGGGGTTTGCCATAATCGCCTCGCTTGGCAGGCGGGTTGGCGATCGCAGTGTATGGTGTTGCGTTTTACAGAGAACGCTGTTGCCCATTCTCTGGTGAGTCCCATAGTCGCTTCTTACGACACCCACGGGAAGTGATGGGATGGTATTATTCTTTTCGGCACCATACGGCACCGGCCGACACCATACGGCGAACTCAACTAACCTTGACGAAATTTGTTTAAAATATAATAAAGTAATTATGCAAATAATAATGGTCTTGGTGGAACACAACCCGAGTGCACAAGTCCGACTAGTGCAATCGTACTTTACCGTTTTTCTAGATAAAGAATTACGTAATTTAATATATTTTTATTTTTACAGGAATACCAAAAAGTTTTCTTTTGCAGCAAGAAAAGTTGCTGGAATCGAATGGTTCACCAAGTAAGCCTTTTTATGTTAACTGCGAGATAATTAAAGCATAAAAGTTGACTTTTTGAGTTGCGTGCCCAAATACAACTAGAATATACGGCTTTTGAAAGCGTGAAACATTCACTCAACAGTTAGAATAAATTAACATCGACTTCCTCAAAATAATTGATAAAAATAGCACAGAAAATATTAAGCTTAATTTTTCCTGCCAAAAAGCTTTGCCTGCCTGCCAAAAAACTGGCCAAGTGCGAGTCGGACTCGCGTGCAAAGGGTTCCGAACAAATTTTTTTTAACATGTTATTTAAACACTACAGACTTCTAATAGGTTTTCCTGTAATCTTTAGGTAAAGATCTATTATCTCCATTTTTTTCAAAATTTTAGGCCGAGTAGTTTCGGAGATAAGGGGGGGAATGGTCATTTTTCGTCTAATTTCTTGAATAACTTCAAAAACATTTAATTTAAAATTTTGAAAAGTAATAATTAAAACCCTCACAGTAAGCCCTTTTATTTGATATGTCCCACAATATTGTTCATAAACCTTTTTTTTTAATTTTTCTAGTTTGATCCCCCTAAAGTTAACCCCATACTAAAAATTTGATGATTTACGTAACGCGTCCGTATTTGGGTCATAGAAGTCCATATGTGTACCAAATTTCAACAGAATCGGTCCAGTGGATCCGGAGAAAACTGGCTGTGACAGACGGACAGACAGACAGACACCCGAGTGATTCTATAAGGGTTCCGTTTTTTTTTTTTCGGAACCCTGAAAAGGCAGCATTTTTTTCCATAGCCCTTTTTAAAATAGACAAAGCCGTGCAACAGGGGGGCCACCCTGTTGCACGGCAGTCCAGGGCCGTCTTTGACCCGGGTGCAAGGGGTGCAAAAACCCAGGCGCAGAGTCCTAGGGCACAAGCATACTGCTTTAAAATGTAATATGTATCACAGCCTGAGGCCAGTCACATTCCTGAGGCGGTGACTAGCACTTACGCGCACGCTATACCTGCTACTGCAATAACCCTGACAAGCCCTTGAGTCCAGACAGGGATAGAGCCGTGAGCACGGCTAGTATTAATATAGAAAAGTTATCAAAAGGTTGGGGCTTAGCCTGATTTTCACACCCCGGCGTCGAATGTGGTTAAAAGTGCAATTCCGATTTTGGCGGCTGCGACCGACGACAATGTCGTGCGGCCGCGACCCACTGCTTTGTATGAGTCGCGCGACCAATGGGCGTGGCCTGCGAGCGACTGGCAACCGCGACGCTGTCGCGCCGGGAGCAGTGCTGTCGTGTGACGCAGCCGAAAAGTACATCACATAGCGGCGTTTCCTTCATTCGAAGGCGATATGTTGGTAAAATATAGACGACGTTTATAAAAGCCGACCTATGAATATGAATGATGACTAATCGAATAAATATAACATCGTGTGGAAATATATTTGGAAGATGGAAATTGGCCTCGGTAGATTCATATGCTATGGGTCGCCTGGCGACAGGTGACCGTTATCGCCTGGTCGTCTGGTCACGGTCGCCAAGATCGGAATCGTTACTTAAGACGGCCCTGTCTCTCTCCCAAACTCTTCACAATTAGAATCCAGTACCTAGTATCTCGACATACCAATATGTTTACAGTGTAATCTGTTTACCTACCTACTCAAATCGCTGTAACTGGTCAAAGCAAGTAACTTATTGTAACTAAGTTGACATAAACATGTGGAAGCTTTTAATTAGCAAATATTCCTACTTAAGCATGATATTTAAGTTTGTTATAAGTCTAAGCTTTCTTTAAAATGAAATAAATAAAAAACATATTTACATATTTCTTTCAGTCACCGCCGATTCACCAATATGGCCAAGTAATCCTATGAATAACTCTTCCTACCCGAATGCCATATTATTGGGCCAACAGCCTGATGGTAACAACCCGGCCACATCGCCAATATTGGTTCAAACAGATAACCCAGTCGATGTCCAACAGCCATATTCACCTTCGGATGCTTACACGGAACTGGGGAGCAACCCTGGTAAGTGGAGATAATATTAAAATTAATATACCTACCAAAAGAGTATTCGAATACAATAAAAAATCGACATCCGCTACGTGGAATCGGTTTTGCAGCGATTCAATTCTGTCACAAAATTTGTGAATATAGAAAACAAAATTCATTTAAAAAGAAACTATAAGCAATAGCAATGAGATTGAACAAACATTGTCTCGTACTCGTCCTGAAAAAAAAAAGAAAGGAATATATCTCGAAAGATGAACGCATCGCGAGAATATTGATGCATAAAGAAAATTATTTGGAAATCAAGTTATTGAAATTTTTTGCAAGCCACTTGCAATTATGTTAATGTGAGTTTCAGTTTTACAAAATTACATTATAATAAGTCAATATGTATAATGTCTATATTCCAAACGTTTTATGAGATAAAATGAAAAAATAATGAATTGTTTGCCAAATAATTAAACAAAAGTTGAAACATTGACTGTCAAGTAAAAAATTTTGAATTAATTTTTGGTGAACTGACAGGTCACCCAATTTACATCATTAGTACAGGCGTGGCTTGCTCGAATGTGGCGCTCACATAGCCATGCGCGCTGTGCATGCGGTACACCACGAATATTAACCCGAAGATGTACAACTGTATCGCAGCACACATAGCACACAGTTGTACATAGTTGAGTGTGTAGTGTGTACTGCAGTGGAAACGTAGACCCACGTTGTTACAGTAGTACCCAACTGATATGGCTTAACGATATACCTGCGCAGAAGATGAATTTTCAAAAGCGCGGGAAATGCTATGATCAATGGGCACGTTCCACGCAACGCGCTTCTTTTTCCTGTACCGCTATTGGTCGGCAGCTGCCGCCATGTTAGCGCGCGCCGCGTAGCATGCACGTGACTTACAAGTGAGACAGAACTAACAGCTGCAGTGTATTATGAACCTTATTGTAGTGATATAAGGTTGATTTTAAGTTTGCTCTCTTTCTCTTTTAAGGTTGATTTTAATCTTCGGGACCATACTTTCTTTTCTGCGCGAACGAAGATTCACGACGCGCCTTATCAGTTGGGTACCGATGTAAACAAATGAATCCACGTAGCTAAAATGCGCCGTGTGGCCGTGCACAGCATGCGTCGCGGTGGATCTGCGCCTTTATCTTTTCATTGAGTTTGGAGAAATATAAAAATCATCATCATCTTCCTGCAATCGAGTTAGAACTCTGTCGTGTCTGACATTACGTTATTATAGTTCAATAACTTGATTTCAATATCAGATTCAGCATTAAAATGACTACATTTACTTTTCAGAACCACCCGAAGTTGACACGGAATCCTCGGAACAGAACCAATCAGGGCAGAAACGTTTGAGCGCCTTCCAAAGACTTGGTCCCGTATCCCAGCCGAAGAAACCTAAGCTCACTATTAACTTAAATCTGAAGAAAGAACAACCTGTAAGGTATGATAGTGGGTGGGTGGTTTCAAATGATTTGGATGGTGTGGTAGAATACAGCATCGCTTTTTAATTTTTGTTTTTTTTTTTTTGCAAATTTTTACCGTCATCACAGCCATAAATGTTTACTGTTTGATAATTAACCTTTATAACTTTTTATACCTGCCTCCGTGGTCGAGTGGTTTAAGCGTTTGCCTTGTGACCCGGTGGTCGTGGGTTCGATTCCCACGGGAAGCATACTTCGTAAAACTGTTTCCAGTTTGGCTAGGACATTGCAGGCTTGAATCACCTGCTTGTCTGATAAAAAGATGATTTCGTGCTTCGGAAGGCACGTATAAGCCGGTAGTCCCGGCCGCCAAATGGCGGTCGTCACGTAAACTTTGTCAGAAGCCCTTGAGGCGGTTTAGAAGTTCTGACACTAGGGTGTGTGGCGTCGTTAGACCTTACTGCCCACACAATAAGAAGAAGATTAACCTTTATAGGGAAAGTTCGCGGCATTAACAATGCCATCTAGTGTTGCATATCCGAAACTTTAAAGTCAAGAATACTTGACGTTGACGCTAATGTGCTGCCACCTATAGTTTCTGCTCACTCCGTTTAAAGGAACGTGCACAAAGAATACTGCGCCATCTAGCGTTTCAATTTCGGAAGATATAAATAAAATAAACTTGACCATGACACTTCTGTATTGCCACTTAAAGTTCCTCCACGTTCCCTATAAATATTTTGAATTGTTAATTAACTGTGTAGTATGTTATGATTTAAAAGAGTTTCTGTGTATGTAGTTTTTTGTACGTTCTTCTCCTTAGAGATCTACGCTTTGGAATGTGGAATTCTGACTGAACGACTTCTTACTGACATGACTTTCCGACTGACCGACTTCTTGACAGTTCAAAAATGCTTTGATAACAATTTACTTACAACACTATTTAAACAATATTAAGCAGTTCGTAAGTACTGCGAAGTCTCGGGCAGGGTTGCAGCAGTTGTTCACAAACATTATGGTCTAACCTGCTATCAAGCATCAGGGATTTTGTACATGATTCGAGTCAAACCATTCTAGCTACAATTCGATTGAATGAACTGTACACATGGATTCGATGACTTCAAATATTCGCTTGCATGGGCGCCGGCAGGACTATTTTCAGGGGGTGCATCTTCGAACCCCGCCGCGAATAAGATACGTTTTCTTTGACCCATTCACGCATAGATAGGGAACGTGCACGGCGTTGACTATGCCATCTAGTGTCGCATATTCGAAATTTTAAGGGTCAGAATACTTGACATTGACGCTTCTGTGCCGCCACCTGCGGTTCCTGCACGCTCAGGCATCAATCTCATTTTTTTTGCAAGTTCAACCTTACACGGATCGCTTAAAGTTGTTTTTACAAAGCAGTGCAGTATGGCGAGCGATGCGAGACTGTTTGAAACTAGCGCACAAGTTTAAACTGTGCGCAAAACAAGCCGGACGTTTTTGAGATGCTGAGTGTCTTGGGTTTTTATATATCAATAGCTGCCACCTATAGTTTCTGCACGTTCCCTATAGAAATAAAAAGGACGAGTTTTGCACCTGTCTTCTTTAGTCTTCGCCGAGCGAAGGGATCTCGAAGTACCTACCTCGCCTTGGATTTGCTAGATTCTCTTTTACTACATTCCGCTTGACAAATATTATAGGTATATTCTTATTTCTTCATGTTTTCGTATGTTCAATTTTCAATCATTGAAAGCCAGGGGGGTTCAACTGCACGCCCTTGCACCCGGCGCCCATGTTCGCTTGCTTGTTAACGATTTGGATTAAAAACTGCGATTTCAAAGCATGACCGTTTATTTTTGTTTTATTGATAGGCTCGCGTTTGACCACTCGTCTATCGCACCTGATGGTGGGCGATGATGTGGTCTACGATGGAGCTCGCTTGCCTTGAAGTAACCTATTTACTTATGACATTAAGGCCCCCAGGTTATTGCAGCATAAAAAATTGAATGCCGCCAAGCCCGTTCCTTCATCGGTACATGGTGGACATCCCACTACACGCACAAAACGTTTTGGGAATACATTTATAGTGCGCTTGCAAGCTAAGGAGTGAAATTCCCTGCCGGAGTCTGTGTTTCCTGATAGCTACCACCTGAGAGTATTTAAGTCAAGAGTGAATAGTTTACTTCTAGGCAAGTGTACTCCATCTTCGACCACATCATCGCTTACCAACAGGTGAGATAGTGGTCAAACGCGTGCCTATCAATAGGAAAAAAGCTATCATGAAACGCAAACAAGAAGCTCCATTTTCACTTTTAAGAAAATCAATTTGAGTATTCCCACCATGGATGGACCATTTTAATCTAATCTCCATACAAACACCCGAGTTCTGATCGGATTTAAGCCAGCCTCTGTGCGGTCCTGAAAATAATATAGCCATCTCTTTCTAACGTAAAACAAACTTGCAGGGAAGTGGTGAACGAGACAGACGATGACCCAGACAAGTACACTCCAGTGCATCTACGTCAGGACATGATTGCGAGTACCGACGAGACCGTTATGAGGTACCTCCCGGCTTGGCCTTGGAGAAAGAATGTTGCCGTCCGGAGAAGTGCTACGGCGAGGAATTCTAGGGTACGTACTGTTGTTTTATTAACCTAATTCTAAGCTAATATCATAGGGAGGTATAATGGTTTGTTTGGAAGTACCTATTAGTACCTACTGATCCGATTCAAAAAAATATTTTTCTCACTCACAAATTTTTCAATACGTTCTTTTTAACCGACTTCAAAAAAGGTGTGTGTTTGTCATATGTCCGTCATTTATGAACCGATTTGAAAAAATCTTAGTTTATGTGAAAGAATATACTTCCCGATTGGTCCCATTAGAATTTTATCAAAATCGGTTTAGTTCACTATAACGTTTAGTTTACTATGACTAATTTGCACGCCGGAATTAAAGGCAGAATAAGGGCCGGCGTACATTCGGCGTAGCGCAGCGAAGAGCATTTTTCATTGTCAAACTATTATCGACATTGTCATCATTGAAATAACGTCTAAAATGGATTAACACGTAGTCGCGTTGATGCTTTTCAGGATATATTAGTTTTGTTAATTGAATTTAGATATTATTTCAATGAGGACAATGTTGATGATAGTGTGACAGTGAAAAATGCTCTGCGCTCCACCATATATGCGACGGCCCTAAGAGATCTGTAATAATTTAACGTAAGAACTTTCTGTACCTTATTTAAGCAAATAAAAGATTTGTATTTGTTGTTGTATTTGTAGAGGTTTGGCTTTCAAATCAAAATAGCTGGAAATCGTTTATTTAAATGACGTATTTGGTTTGTCATCCAAGTAAACGAAATTGCGTATTTTGCTTTCCTGCGACTTTCCACTGGGGTTGTTAGGTGTGGAGTACTACTAAAAAGTGAAAAGTATAAAGTTTTTTTAAGTATAATATCATTAGGGTATGCTGATTGGAAACCCAATTCTCGATAAACTCGCCTTAGTACATAAGCTGTCCTGTTATGTTTGTATTTATACATTTTATGTTTGCAACTAGTTGACCCGCGTTGATATATATAAAGCCCAATAGCCTTCCTCGATAAATGGGCTATCTAACACTGAAAGAATTTTTCAAATCGGACCAGTAGTTCCTGAGATTAGCGCGTTCAAGCAAACAAACAAACTCTTCAGCTTTATAAATTAACTAGCTGACCCGCGCAACTTCGTCTGCGTCACAATTTTCATTACTGCTCCGCTCCTATTGGTCTTAGCGTGATTATATATAGCCTATAGCCTTCCTCGATAAATGGGCTATCTAACACTGAAATAATTTTTCAAATCGGACTAGCACTTCCCGAGACTAGCGCGTTCAAGCAAACAAACAAACAAACTCTTCAGCTTTATATATTAGTATAGAGTATAGACTAGCTGACCCGCGCAACTTCGTCTGCGTCACAATTTTCATTACTGCTCCGCTCCTATTGGTCTTAGCGTGATTATATATAGCCTATAGCCTTCCTCGATAAATGGGCTATCTAACACTGAAATAATTTTTCAAATCAGACTAGCACTTCCCGAGACTAGCGCGTTCAAGCAAACAAACAAACTCTTCAGCTTTATATATTAGTATAGATGTATATAGATAAAGAATACCCATCCCCGTAGTTGAATTCCAAGCCGTCTGCCAAGAATGTTGGCGACTAGATTAAATGTATAAATAAAAATTTCTGAATCTTCTTATTTCAGTCGGTGATGATTCTGGAACAAGAAAAAATGGAGGAAGTGTATGATAAAGAAAACATTTACATTCAAATTTCGGTGAGTGGTACAATTTTTATAATACGAATATGTAATTAACTAGCTGACCCGCGCAACGTCGTCTGCGTCACAATTTTCATTACTGCTCCGCTTCTATTGGTCTTAGCGTGATGATATATAGCCTATAGCCTTCCTCGATAAATGGGCTATCCAGCACTGAAAGAATTTTTCAAATCGGACCAGTAGTTCCTGAGATTAGCGCGTTCAAGCAAACAAACAAACAAACAAACTCTTCAGCTTTATATATTAGTATAGATTTGGTATCAATCCTTATCCAAATAAATCATTTCGTATTCAGGGTTGCAGTTCCTGCAGTTTACTATTTGTATTATTCAAATTGGACATTCCATTCTATTCATTATTAGACGAACCCACGTTACTGGAGGAATTATAGTAGCAGGCACGAGTCGTGAGCACAAAGGAATGCAGCAGGGTGATCTCGCCAATATACGGTGGGCGAACGAAACTTGCCCAAGCTATAGCCCAATAGTCTATGAGCATTGACTGACGAACCAATAACGTGGAGCGTCAGAACTGTCGTCGTCAAACCGACCGGTGGAGAGTGTGCTCATGACTCGTGCCTGCTAGTATAATTCCTCCAGTACCACCAGGTACTAATTTTATTATTCAAATTGGACATTCCATTCTATTCAATCTTAGACGAGCCCACGTTCACGGAGGAATTATAGTAGCAGGCACGAGTCGTGAGCACAAAGGAATGCAGCAGGTTGATCTCGCCAATGTACGGTGGGCGAACGAAACTTGCAAGCCCAATAGTCGATGAGCATTGACTGACGAACCAATAACGTGAAGCGTCAGAGCTGTCGTCGTCAAACCGTCCAGTGGAGAGTGTGCTCATGACTCGTGCCTGCTACTATAGTTCCTCCAGTACCACCAGTTACTAATTTTATTATTCAAATTGGACATTCCATTCTATTCAATCTTAGACGAGCCCACGTTCACGGAGGAATTATAGTAGCAGGCACGAGTCGTGAGCACAAAGGAATGCAGCAGATTGATCTCGCCAATGTACGGTGGGCGAACGAAACTTGCAAGCCCAATAGTCGATGAGCATTGACTGACGAACCAATAACGTGAAGCGTCAGAGCTGTCGTCGTCAAACCGTCCAGTGGAGAGTGTGCTCATGACTCGTGCCTGCTTCTATAATTCCTTCAGTACCACCAGTTACTATTTGTATTATTCAAATTGGACATTCCATTCTATTCATTCTTAGACGAACCCACGTTACCGGAGGAATTATAGTAGCAGGCACGAGTCGTGAGCACAAAGAAATGCAGCAGGTTGATCTCGCCAATGTACGGTGGGCGAACGAAACTTGCGCAAGCTATAGCCCAATAGTCTATGAGCATTGACTGACGAACCAATAACGTGAAGCGTCAGAACTGTCGTCGTCAAACCGACCAGTGGAGAGTGTGCTCATGACTCGTGCCTGCTACTATAATACCTCCAGTCCCACCAGTTACTATTTGTATTATTCAAATTGGACATTCCATTCTATTCAATCTTAGACGAGCCCACGTTCACGGAAGAATTATAGTAGCAGGCACGAGTCGTGAGCACGAAGGAATGCAGCAGGTTGATCTCGCCAATGTACGGTGGGCGAACGAAACTTGCAAGCCCAATAGTCGATGAGCTTTGACTGACGAACCAAAAGCGTGAAGCGTCAGAGCTGTCGTCGTCAAAACGACCAGTGGAGAGTGTGCTCATGACTCGTGCCGGTTATTATACCGGTATATGAAAATACAAAAGATAAAAATAATAATAATTGTCTGTTTCAGGTAAAAGGTTACCCATCAACTTGGACAAAGGAGCGAGTGATAGACGCAGTACTTGATACTGTCAAGGGATATAGTCTCATACCTTGCTTTACTGAGGTAGGACACACAAGTTATAACTAATTTAAATTACAGTTTGGATAAGTTCCACTGTTGGCCTAAATAATACCTTAAAAAAAAAGTTTATTTCGGACAATGGTGATCCATATTTTGTTAGTATTTCAAACAGTTTATGTACTAGTGTTAGTAAAACATTGATATAAAAATTGTATTTTTAAAACAAAGGATGACCAGGCAGGAAAATGTTTCCTACCTAATCAACCTCCTTTCAAAATGCCTAATATTTAGCGTATAGCTCTCCGCCACAGCTCTCAGGATATAGTTGCGACTACTCCGCACGCTGGACAGCAACGAAGCAGTTTTTTTACGTATTATGGCTTTAAAGCCGTCCGTGTGGGCAAACATTTTAGAGGCGCTACAGAAACGGGGCAGTCGCAACAACATCCTGAAAGCATTGTTATATTGAACGCGCAGGACATCCAGCGATCTTTTAGTGTAGTTGACCCATAGATTGCTCGTGTAAAAACTCTGAAAATAGGCTTTAAAAAGAGTAATTTTTACTAGATCAGAGCACCGAGCAAATCTACGGGCCAACATGTTACCTCTGACCGCCAGTGCCCTACGCTCCCTCTCAATATCAGTATCATCTTTAAGGTCGTCGGTGATGAAATGTCCAAGGTACTTAAATTTGCACACTCTGTTTAACCGGAGGCCATTCAGCCGAATAATTTCGGCTACAGAGTATGGACATCTACCTGCGACCTTAAAGAGCATATATTCACTCTTGGTGACATTATAAATAAGTCAATGTGAGGCAGCATAAGTCTCAGACTGAGCAATTCCCTAATTGTCCCAGCAGTCGGGCCCAGCAGCACCATTTCGTCCGCGTAGCTGATGTTGTTGACGCTCACTCCATTTATTCGACATCCAACATTTACACCACATACAGATTGAAGATCCTAGGGGATATCAAATCCCCTGTCTCACACCGCATTCCAATCTGTGTGCCCTAGAGAGAGTGTTAGACCACTTCACCTGGTTTTTTTGATTGGCTTACCAGTACTGGAACATTTTCAGTATTTGAGCCAGGGTACCCCTGTCCCTCAACTTGTCCCAAAGCACATCGTAGGTGAAAGGCGTTGTCCTAATTGGCTAACGATCGTACGAGTTAACGATGCGATTTCGTAATGAAAATGATTCCTGTGCTCGCACAATGTCGATAATAGTTTGACAGTGAAAAATGCTCTATGCTGCGCTCCGCCATATAGGCGCCAATCCTTACAGTATGACGTCACCCTGATACAAAGCGATCATCGTGCGATCTTATGATCGGCAAAACAAACGCGTCGTCGCGCCGGCAGAAGCTGCCTTCTGGTTTAACCGAAAAAATGATCGCGTCCAGTGTGTATTCGGTTTAAGGTTCCGAATCTCTTTACGGAAAAACGGAACCATTATAGGATCACTCGGTTGTCTGTCTCTGTCTGTCTGTCTGTCACAGCCGATTTTCTCCGAATCCTCTGGACCGATTCAGTTGAAATTTGGTACATACTACACATATAATCTTCTTCTTTCTTAATCTTCTATGACCAAAACACGGACGTCTAACGAAAATAAATAAATTTTGAAAATGGGTTCGCTTTTGGGGGACAAATTAGAAAACTACTGTACCGTGTATGTGTACCGTGCATTGTGAGGGTTTCGATTTTTTTTTTCATAATTTTTAAATAAATGTTTTTTACAGTTATACAAGAAATAAGATGAAAAATTAACATCTCCGAACAAGCTAATCTAAAATTTTTACAAAAATACAGATAATACGAAATACAGATAATGATTTGAAAGTAACATGTTACAAAATTGAGATTCGTTTGGAACCCTTTGCATGCGAGACCGTCTCGCACTTGGCCGGTTTTTATTAGGACGAGGCTAAGTTAGGGCACAACAAAAAATTGCCTAGAAGTAACCTATCAGGAAAAACCGACTTTTTCAGGGAATTTCACTCCTTAGGTGTACGCACTATGAATGTGTTCACAAAACGTTTTGTGCGTGTGGGTGGGATGTCCACCATGTACCGGTGGCACATTGCCGCTCGTTTTGTGATCCGATGATGGAACGGGCTTGGCGGAATTAAATTATGCTGCAAAAGATTGTAATGTTTAATTATTATTTTTTTGTTTTAGTTCACTCAACATGAATGCAAGTTCTTAGTCCTGCGCAGTCGTTCAGCGCTCATAGTTCTACATAAGACAGGTTTTTACATCCACAAAGATGGGGTCGAATTGACCGTAACTATATCCGTGCCAGTTCTACCCGAAAAGATTGATTTCATACCCAGAATTATTATAAGGAAGAGAATCATCATGGGCTTTATGGATAGGAGGCTGAATCTAAGTGCTTTTACTTTGCAAAATGGTGAGTCTAATCTTCTTCTTCTAATACATAAAAACCTCGTGTGACGGTGTTTGTTATCGAATTCCTCCGAAACGGCTTGACCGATTTTTATGTTATTTTTTTTTTGTATAAACTTGGTAGATATTAGGAACACATCTTTTAATGTATTCAAAGCTAAATTTAAGCAGTACGTCACAAAACTTCTAAGTTAACGATAGTCTCACAATATCAATGTCGACATCGTACCTACTAATATTAAATAAAAAACAAAACTGTTAGCTACTGGACTACACTAACCTTAGTTATGTATTTATTCGCTAAGTGAACAATGTATGTTCTTTTAGAATAAATAAAGAATCTTTAAACCCAAACCCAGGTCTAAGAATAGGGAGCGTGCAGAAACTATAAGTGGCAGCACAGAAATGTCACTGTCATGTATATTTCAAGGACAAAATTCGAAATAGCTACGCTAGATGGCACAGTCTACTTCGCGTACTTTCCCCTAAACTGAGCGTACAGGAACCGCAAGTGGCAGCACAGAAGCGTCAATGTCAAGTACCCTTAAAATTTCGAATATGCGACACTAGATAGCCTACCGACCTACCTTGAAGACAATGATCTCCTCAGTGACCGTCAATATGGCTTTCGCCGGGGACGGTCAACTGGTGATCTTCTTGTGTATGTCACGCACTGCTGGGGCGAAGCCATCGAGAGACACGGCGAAGCTCTTGCCGTGTCGCTCGATATCTCGAAGGCCTTTGACAGGGTCTGGCACGCAGGTCTACTTAGCAAGCTTCCTGCTTATGGCATCCCAGCTGGATTTTGTAGCGGAATATCACACTTCCTAAGTGAACGGTCGATCCGAGTTAACGGCTGCTCCTCTGACCTCATGGCTATTGATGCCGGAGTTCCTCAGGGGTCTGTTCTCTCTGCAACTCTTTTCCTGCTGCACATCAATTACCTACTTCAGCCTGGTCTTGTTGAGTACGCAGATGACAGTACGGTTTCAGAGAGATACTAGTCCAGCGCAACAACCAGCGGGGATGAAGTTCGTTCTTTGAGAGAGGCCATGGTAGAGCGGACAAATTTGACCTTAAACCTTGTCTTCCAATGGGGTGATGACAATGTGGTCACTTTGAAAGTCACCAAAACACAGGCGTCTTTTTACCGCAAAAAGGAGTCGTTATGACCAAACTCCTACTTTTCGGAGTGCATCTGTTCCTGTGACTGATCGGCTCGAGCTTCTAGGCATGGAGTTGACATCCAGTCTCAACTTCGGCACAACCATCGAGTACAAAGCCCAAACCGCGGCCTTAAAGCTGGGCATCCTAAATAGGGTGAAGCGATGCTTCAGGCCTGGACAGCTTTTAACCCTATCCAAAGCACAAGTCCGATCCTGCATGGAGTATTGTAGCCACCTTTGGGATGGCTCAGCTAAGTATCAGCTTGCCGCGCTTGACTCGTAGCTAAGAGGCTCATCGTAGTGACGTAAAACTGGTGGATGGCAAGCTACATAGCTTGGCTCATTGCCGTAAGGTTGCCTGCTTGTCGGTCTTCTACAGATTGTACTTCGGTGAGTGTGCCCAAGAACTCCACGACCTCATTCCACCGGCCCGCTTCTACCATCGGACATCCAGACGCACTGCATCTTACCATGCCTAGCTTGTTGCTATTCCACCAATTCGGATTTAGCGTTTCCAAACGTCTTTTGTAATGCGCACAGCAAAGGAGTGGAACTCTCTACCTGCGTCTGTGTTTCCAAACGCTTACAACCCTAATCTTTTCAAAGTTAGAGTGAGCAGGCTCCTTTTGGGTTAGCTCGCTCCATCGTAGACTGTGTCTCTGTCTTCTCTGACCTAGACTAGAGTCAAGAGCAAACCCATCACAAATAAAAAAAAACTAGGTGGCATAGTCAACGCCGTGCACGTTCTCTAAATAGGTCGTTGGTTATTTTTTTTCTACACTAATATTATAAAGAAGAAAGATTTGTTTGTTTGTTTGTTTGAATTGAATAGGCTCCGAAACTACTGCACCGATTTGAAAAAATCTTTTAGCATTGGATAGTTACATTATCAGGGAGTAACATAAGCTATATATTATCCCCGTATTCCCACGGGAACGGGAACTACGCGGGTGAAACCGCGTGACGTCCACTAGTAATTTATATGGCAAAACAACGTTTGCCCGGTCAGCAAGTAATCTCTAGGTACTTATCCTAACTCATATTGTTAATGCGTATGTGAGTTTATTTGTGACGCTTTCATACCAAAAACGACGAACCCATTTTTTTATGAAATTTTGTACAGAGATAAGTAGATGGGAGACTGTATAATACTTATCGCTAGCGGAGCCGCTGGAAGAAGCTAGTATTATAATAATTGCTGACTAACCCTGTCTGTTCGTTTGTACCTCTTTGTGTGTTAAGACATAAAGAGAGGTACAAATGAACAGACAAGGACAGCTGAACGTATTTGGATGAAATTTTGCACACGAGTAGTCCACAAGATAATTTTTGTCCCGGGAGGAAATATATTTCTTGGGATAATTTCATGAAGACTCCCGGGGGCGAGGCCGAAACTATGACAGTCTTCATATTGCACGTTTATCTGGCGCCGACCATAGTCATAAAGTAAAGCTGGCTTTTTCACGCGACTTCGCTCGCTTGGCCAAACTCACAGAAACAGTGCCTTATTCTAGGATTAATATAATAAAACTGGCCAAGTGCGAGTCGGACTCGCGTGCAAAGGGTTCCGAACGAATTTATTTTTTTTAACACGTTAGTTTAACACTACAGACTTCTAATAGGTTTTCCTGTAATCTTTAGGTAAAGATCTATTATCTCCATTTTTTTCAAAATTTTAGGCTCAGTAGTTTCGGAGATAAGGGGGGGGGAATGGTCATTTTTCGTCTAATTTCGTGAATAACTTCAAAACCATTTATTTTAAAATTATGAAAAAAATATAATTAAAACCCTCACAGTAAGCCCTTTCATTTGATACGTCACACGATATTGTTCAAAAAACTTTTTTTTTAAATTTTCTAGTTTGACCCCCAAAAGTGACACCCATACTAAAAATTTAATAATTTACGTAACGCGTCCGTGTTCGGGTCACAGAAGTCCATATGTGTACCAAATTTCAACAGAATCGGTCCAGTGGATCCGGAGAAAACTGGCTGTGACAGACGGACAGACAGACAGACAGACAGACAGACAGACAGACAGACAGACAGACAGACAGACAGACACCCGAGTGATCCTATAAGGGTTCCTTTTTTTTTTCGGAACCCTAAAAATATAATTAATCTTTATTGCAGTCCATACAAAATCCATATTTACATTAAAAGTAGTCCTTGTAGTGGGTAGTTCTGTTTACTAATATTAAACTTCCTCTCCAGATATAAGCCACTTCATATACTTCCCGCTGAACTGTATAACCAACCAACGCGACTGCATTCAGCTGCAGACCTCCATCGACTGGAACCGCCTCGTCGAGCTCAACCTCTCGCATAACAGGCTTACGTAAGTAATTTACTCAATTATATGACTTACAAACGAAGGAGAGAGGCAAAGTTATAATTAAGCTTGCCACGCCCAGCTCGTGGATGGGTGATCATCTACACTAATATTATAAAGAAGAAAGATTTGCTTGTTTGTTTGAATTGGCTCCGAAACTACTGGACCGATTTGAAAAATTCTTTTAGCATTGGATAGCTACATTATCAGGGAGTAACATAGGCTATATATTATCCCCGTACTCCCACGGGAACAGGAACTACGCGGGTGAAACCGCGTGACGTCCACTAGTCCTATATATATCTCCTCCGTGCCTTGGAAAGCACGTTAAGTCGTTACTAGTGGTACTAGTATTTTTCGATCATTATATTATCAATCAATCATAATCATTTATTTTCTCTACACAAAAGTTCCTTAAGGCACTTGTCTCACCGCCGGCGATCAGCGAGCAGCGAGTAAAGCTTCAAACTCGAAACGAGTTGGCGAGCAGCGAGTAGCGAGTGAAAAGTTTCGATAGTTTTGACGCTCGGTTTTCAGCGAGTGCTTTTGTGCGACGGGCTTTTACTAAAATACTCGCTCCGGCCCGTACTATATGTAGAAATTACCGCTGTTTGATGAGTTCTGACCGCCAAGCGAGCATCACCGAGCGACTGTCGCTGAGCGAGTACAATCTTTGATAGCTCTTGTCGCTGCGATCAACTAGAGGTAAGAGCCGCTCGCCGGCAGTGTACTATGAATGCATGTGTCTCTTTTACTCACACGGGATCTATATCTTTTGTCTGTTTCGTCAGCGAGCAAATAGTCGACAGCTACTCGCTTCCTCGCCGGCGGTGAGTTAAGTGCCTAAAGCTTGGGTTACAGCGGAGCACGAACATTGAATTAACTTTGTGAGAGACTGGTGCCTGAAGTAGGTGTCTATAAAAACTGTATTAAAAGTCACTAGGGCCCTCCCGCAGCTATTAGTCTGCTATTTCCTACGTTTTAGCTAAGTTTTGATAGTAATAAGAGGGCAGGAAACTAAGTTAGGTAACATCTTAATACACAATATAAAAAACTTTTTAATAAAAAAGTTAAACCTCCGAAAAAACTGAAAAGCAAAAAATAATATACCTTTAAACAAAAAATAACTTTAGGTAATTTCGGAAGTCGGTGTGTTTGATTGTTTATTCGTATTTTAACACCGACTTCCGAAATTACCTAAACTTAAGTTTATTTTATACTTTTTTGTGGCTATAATCTACTAATTAATACATGCTTAATTTTTTATTACTTTTAAAATAGCTACCTATCTGATTTTAGTTATGAACTGTTATATAATCCTACTTTAACTATTACTTGTTGTATTATATAAATACTTAAAAAAACAGGCTTTATGTACCCACATGGGTAGGCCTACAAAAATGCTACACAACTCTGCACTAAATCTGTGAGTGAATAATAAATCACCCCTATTTCCCCCCCTTAGGGTTGGATGTTTTCCAAAATTTATGGAACCACACTCGAGGTATACCCTTTATAATAAAAAAAAAAACAAAATCGGACTACTCTGTAAAAAGTTATGCATGTTCATTTAAAATATGCGTCGATTTGAGAACCTCCTCCGTGTTTTCGTCGGTTAAAAAAATAAACAAATAAGAATAAAAAATAAATAAAAAAGAATGCGTGTGAGTAGCTGGAGAGTGTGAATGAGCAAAATATGATTAAGTGTCTATGTGTAGGCGGTAATAACCTCCTACAAATAGACACTTAATCACATTTATTAAGTTTATATTATTAAGTAGAAACGCTACCGGCTGCAAGCGATGAAGCAGTCTGGTTCATCCATATCTGTCTAGAAATCTGCCTAGCCTTTTCGTTAGACCCGTGCTTTTAGCTACCAGTAAATAACAGTCCACTGCTATGGAGAAGTCAACGGAGAAGGTTTTTCACAGGTGCATTTGTTTGTCAGACACGTTACGATGCGACGCAGAAAAAGTCACTGGCAACACCTAGTAAACGAATTTTTATTTATATTTGTTTATTTATTGCTGTTTTTTATAAAACTTGGGCAACAACGTTTAAAAAAATACACACTCAGAATTTCTCTTGTATCGTGGGTGCGTTTACATACACATAATCTCACATACACAAACATTTTTGCTGCAGAACCATAGCAGGCCTCGATTTGAGCAACGTGACTCCAAACTTGAAGCATCTGAACTTATCACACAACCTTTTAGAAAAGGTCACCGTTTTGCTAAATGAAAGGCTTCTGCCGCTCAAGAAGATACATTTGGAAGGAAACCCGCTGTGCCATGACTATATCGATTCTGAACACTATGTCAAAGTCATTAGGATGATGTTCCCAGCTGTTGTGGAGATTGTGAGTACTCACAGTTTTTTTGTTACGTCTTTAATATTTGGATATTTAAAAAAAAAACGGCCAATTGCGAGTCGGACTCGCCCACCGAGGGTTCCGTACGCATTTGTAGCGACAAATTACAATAGAATCCGTTTATTATGACTCCGCCTATACTGACCAACCGCTTAATATGAAGTTAATACAGTGCAAAGTTTGGTTTTCATATAAAACTATTACTAAAAGTTTCGGGTATTATGACTTCGTTTATTGTCATGTCCCTTATTATGACGTATTTTTTTTAAATATGTTCGGTTCCATGGAGTGACATGATTCGTTTGGGCTGGTTTCATGATTAAGATCAAAAAGCTAAGTATTGCCAAAACATTTCTCATTTGACTTAAACATTTTATATATTTGCAGGACGGCGTACCAATCCATCGTAAGGGAGAACTTCCCGCTCACAAACAGAACTACTGCCCAGAAGAAGCACAAGAAGTGGCGGAGAAGTTCCTGGAAATATTCTTTCCTTTGCTCGACGCTGGGTCGGACCATAGATCGCTTATACAAGGGATGTATGACGACGACGCTACCTTGACTGTCACTTATTGCTATAAATTACGTGAGTAATTAATTTATTCTGATAATATTATGAGAATGACTGATTTAAGTGGGACTCTAGTCTCGAGGAATTTGAAAAATAGTTATTTGAAGAAACTTGCCGATGCCGTCGCGCTGCGCCCTATCAAGTAAAGTGCGAAAGCGACAACTGCAGCAGAGGCTGATTTTACCTGTAAAAACCTTGACCAAAAGACGTTTTGTATTCCGCTGTTTTCTTCTTCAAAACTGGACTGATCTATAAAAATTATGTACCAAAATTTAGAAGAAGACTATATGTATGCTTCTATTATTTCTATTTTGTTAAAAACTTATCAAATTTGTCTGATAGTCGTCTGAACATGGCGGTAAAAACGTGCTGTTTTTTTTTTCGGGGTTTTGGATTGTCGTAATTCTTTAATTAAAAAGAAAATCATAGAGGCACGTATTATTTTGATCTATATTACTTGCAAAAAAAATCATTGCTCTAGCAGCATTATTCACGAAGAAAACAGCGGAATGCGTTTGTATGGAGAAAGGCCCAAGAGTTACCGACTAGAGTCCCCTCTTAAGACTGATGATGATAGCAGTCAGCAGAGCAGAGTAGTGGGAACTATATAGAATACGGAATCACAGTGTAAACAAAATACGTCATCCAAGTAAATAAATTCCAGCTATTTTGATTTAAAAGCCAGACTACTAAACCGATTTTGATGAAATTTAAATGGGACCATTTCGGAATAAACCCCTTTCGAAGAAAAAAGAATTTTCCAAATCCGTCTTTATATAACGGAGTTATGCATAAACATCATTTAACATACATAAAAAAAATATAAACATCTGAATTGAGAACCTCCTCTTTTTTTAAATTGGTTAAAAACCTGATCGGTCCAGCTGTTCTCAAGTGCTGCGCTTATCAAGGAGCAGTATTTTATTTTCAAATCCAAATGTCCGAGGTTTACCTTCACCATTGTCATGATTATTTCCTGTTACAGGCTACGGTCCAATATACAGAAGCTTCAGAAACTTGTTCCTATACGCGCGATTCTTAGACGAAGGGGAGACGGACTCGCTGGTCGGAGCAATGGCCATCACCAAGCTCATAAACAGATGGCCGCACACCGAACATGATCCGTCCACCTTTACGCTCGATGTTTTGTATCATAATGTAAGTATACTGGACATTTTTGCTTATACGCACGCAGAAAATTTTTTGGGAATACTCTCATTGTACGAGGCAGGAAATTCCACGCCTTAGCTGCACGCAGTGGCGTAGCTAGTCTCGAAATGGCCTGGATCCCTGGATCAAACATTTTTGGGCCCGTTTTTACTTGTATTGTTTTTTTAAACGAAAAAAATATAACCGACTTCCAAACAAAACACTGCAAAGAATAAAATAACCTTGTCGGTTATTTTAAAGTCGGTTATATTTTTTTGTAAAAAGTTTTTTATTTTTCACTTTTAAGTGGTGGTACTTGGACGACGTATTCGTCAACGCAGAAATTGAAATAAGCAAAAATGCTCATAAAAAAAAAAAAATACGGGACAAAATGGCAAGTATACTGCAATGAACTAAAAAGAATCACAGAAATCGGATCAGAAACCTCGGAGTAATCGGTGTACATACATAAAAAAATACCCACCGAATTGAGAACCTCCTCCTTTTTTGGAAGTCGATTAAATAGGCCCTACTAGCTAAGGACTGTCTAGGCAGGCCACGAAGGAGACGGCGAGTCAATGTATAGTTTTTCGTCCACACTTCAGGGCCCCTGTAGTCCGGGGCTTCGTATCTTCCATACGGCTGATACGGGGCGATAGCTACGCCCCTGGCTGTACGGTATAGCTAAGAAGTGAAATTCCCTGACGGAGTCTGTTTTCTGATAGCTACAACCTTGAGGTATTTAAGTCAAAAGTGAATTGGTCACTTCTAGCTAAGTGTGCTCCACCGTCAACCTTATCATCGATTACCATTAGGTGCGAGAGTGGTCAAACGCACGCCTACCAATAGTAATTAAAAAAAAAAAAACGCTAAGTTGATCCAGGCACGGTCAACTCATGCGCTAAATTTAATCCAAATACTATTAATAATTGAGGATTAATTGATCAACAATAATCCCAGGTTTTACATTTATAATGTCACTAGCTTATGCCTGCTACTCTGCCCGTGAAGGGCCGAAATATTTCTCAGTGACCGTAATTCTTGAATAAAAGTATGCTATGTCCTAATGTCGCTCACAATGGGCCTCATCAGAAGGCTTTAAGTCACTCAAAGGACAATGGAGAGGGCAATGCTTGGAGTTTCCTTGAGTGATCGAATCAGAGATGATGATATCCGCAAGAGAACCAAGGTTACCGACATAACCCGAAGGATCGCTAAACTAAAGTGGTAGTGGGCAGGGCACATTGCTCGCAAAACAGATGGTCGATGTGGCTGTAAAGTTCTGGAGTGGCGACCGGGTAGCGGAAGACGCAATGTTGGAAGGCCTCCCAAAAGGTGAAGGTCGCGGGTAGCCGATGGATGCGAGACGCGCAGGACCAGTCGTTATCGCAACGCTTGAGAGAGGCCTATGTCCAGCAGTGGACATCTTTCGGCTGAAATGATGATGTCCTAATGTAAATTTACGGTAAGTTTTATTTAAAATCCGTTCAACTGTTGAGGCGTGATTGATTAACAAACATGAAAATTCAACAAACTCAAACTCATCCAGAGAAGTGCAAGTGTGGAGTTTCCACCAGAGATGTGAGAGAATGGGAACATATAGAATCGCTTCATTTACCTAGCCTCGCTCAGCGCAGGCGATTCTGTTGGTTTTTAACAAACATCCTTCGCTACGCATCCTCGCACATCTTTGGTGGATACGCACAGTTTTCGCTTCAATTCTTTGGCAGAAAGTTAACGTTATGGTTATGTTAAGGATAATACTATTTCCCACAGGAAACTACAACAATCCTCCGAGTGAGCGGCGTATTAAAGCTGACAGCGGAAACGTTAGCCGAAGATGAGCACCTCCTATCTTTTACTAGGACCGTAGTGCTGTATTCAGACGACGGGACAGAGTACAAGATACAGAATGAAATGGTGTACTGGAGCGAACCAAGCGCTGCGGCTTCGAGGTCGGCCTTCAGACTTACTACGGTAAGAGAATCTCATTTTACAATGTTATCGCGCGACTATGGGCTAGGAGATCGTCATTTTATTTGACCACTAGCAGACCCGCGCAACTTCGTCAGCATCACATTTTTCATTAGGGCGTCGAAGCATGATGTTATATCGCCTATGGCCTTACATTTGTCCCACCTGCACGCAAAATACGCGCTTAGTCGTGGAGTTGCGGAA